>OX602110.1:1806130-3137739 GCA_951449985.1 Falcaria lacertinaria
TATTTTGTTACTAAGTATTAGAATTTTGTATCTACCCTCATTTTGTCAATAACTTATAATGCTATGAGCTCCTAGTGTCTTCTTCTCGAAAGCTAAAATCGTGTACCTATCCTCCTAAATTGCCATTTTGGTTGGCTATGAGAATTTTTGGGAGGGGTTGCAGCTTCGATATTTTTTTATAACTACGAAACAAGTTGCAATCAATAAAACAAGACAAATTCAATGATGAATATTTATTCTAATTAAATTTATGTGGAAACATGAATTCCTTATAACATGAATCTAAAGAAGGAAACACTATAATAGGTACTCTTAATTATGAAATACTTATCAAATTAACAAATGTCTTTCATTTTAAATATTTTTAACATCCGTACACGCGCCATTTTAATGGCACAGGCACGTAACTTACGAGTAAGTCTTAGTAAAACGAAAGAAAAACAAAACATTTTATTAGGTTATAAAGAAATACGCAAAGTATAATTGAATACTTCTATAAAGTCGTGCCAGTAATGAGCTTTTTATGTGAATAGAGGATTATTAATGTTCTGACTAAATTCATTGCGTATACTTACTTTGGGGCATTATGTTTGTTTGAATAAACTTGCCAAAAAAGAAAAAAAAAATTATACGATCTAGAATATTCTAGAATGTTCTAAATTTTCTTATTAATCCCCTATTCACATTTCAACACATTGTCAGCTCGTCGGTGCGAAATTCTACTTATGTTTACAATCTTGTAACAATTTACAAATTAAATTTAAAAACGAAGGTACTTTTAAATTTTTATCGTTAATTTTTATTTCGAGAAGGCACATGAAATTTCTTATAAATAAATGAATCGATAGTGCGACAAGAGAGGTAGAAGTTAATTCGGCGAAGCCAGATCAATAGTTACGTGCACGTTTTACCAACTAACAAATTCGAGTAGGTATTTGCAACAATTAAGCCTTATCCTGACATTCAGCCGAAATTAACGAATCCAAGTTTTTAAATACGACTAAAAAGCGAACATATTAGGAACGTTGACAATCGAAACTAACACCATAAAAAGTTACATTTTGTGAATAATAATCATTCGACGTCGTAGTAATATTATTAGCCTTCCGCCAAGCTCACGACAATTCGCAAACAACACCAATCTCAATTCATGTAAATACAGCGTGTATAAACATTTCTTACCCACTATATAAAAATACAACAATATTTCGCCGTGACAGATTGACCGATCGATTTTGATCAAACCATCAAATCCACCGTGGTATATAGACGATATGCCACTTGACTTTACCTTATTTGCACATGCTACTCCCATACAGAATACAAAGCAACTATCCATTGACATTGAACATAACGAAAGTACGAACAAAATAGGAGAGGTTAGATTCGAACCCGGTATTCCGGCTTTTAACTATGTTGTTCCCAAAACAGATTATGGTAACATTTATGATTTAAGATCAATTTGTTTCATTAAGTATGGAAATAAATTAGCATGTAATGTAACAACCCATTATTTACATCAGCGATGACATTATGAATGGAGTTGCGAATGGAGTTTTAACATTGTTAGACTTTCTATTTTTACCAAAAAAAAAAATGGAATTGGATTTAATTTGGATAAATCCAGTAATTTTGTAGCAATCAAGTTTTAATCAGTAATTATATTATCAGCAAAGATATTATGATCGAAATAGTTTCAGTTATTTTTGCAACTGTAGCTATTGGGACTACGTAATGACAAAAAAATACCGAGTTCATTTGGGAACTCTCTGAAATTGTAAGAATTCATTGATAAAAAAATTACTATTAACAAAGCGACTATAAATAAGTGAGAATTAAAAATAATTTCAAATGACATAAAACTACCGCGAAGAATTCAATCTACCACCACTACGCTACCGAGTACGAAAAATATATAGTTATTATTATTTACCAAACTAATGTTTTTACGCAAGCTCATGATAAAATTGTGCTCGTATGTCACAAGAAAATGTCTTTTACGTTTTAATACTACACAATACAACACTAGTGATGAATCAATGATAATGATCCAGCGTTTTAGACAATTTTGAAACATTCCATTTTATGAGAAAAACCAAAACGTAAAACCGAAAGTTGAAAATTCTTAAACACTATACAACTAAATAACACGCAAACTTAAAATAGAAAAGAAAAACTTTACATGTCTTTAGAAACTGCTGCTTCGGAACTCATTTCTATGTCTAAACAGAATGATCTCACAAAGGAAGCTGTCACTTTGGCCTTAACTTCAAAAATATGTTTACACACATCAGTGTTGGTTAGAGAAGCTGTCTTTTCCAATGATACTAGAAGTCTTGATGTTAAAATAACATAAATAGTAAATGCATATCACAACTGGCCTTGAATAATGTCGTTGATGAATTAAAATTTTACAAGGGATGAAGAATTAATTCTTAATTTATCCGGACTATCAAATATACTTTGTGATACAAAAATTTGTGGATATCACTCTAATATTCTGTTCATTACAATATTATGTCACTACTTCAAAACTATGGAAGCCAAAATGTGTAGGCCCTGCTAACACGTCGCCTACAAAGATGCGACTATTTCAATATCCATTATTTATTGTAATCATACGCGATCTTACGATTACAGAGATAGCCTTTCTATTTAAAACAGTGGTCCGATGACAGTTCCGAATAAGAAAATATAGAAGTGGTCCAAGATTTGATTGAAACGAAATCATTAAGATCACATCTCATGATTATTTCGATTATGTTATTCTAAATAATCATGAGATAGACGAAATAATTTCAAATTTTGACAATCAGAATATAACAGAAGAGCTATCCCATTTAAATGTTAACTTTTTTATGATTACCATTTAATTTAATTCATTTATGATTGTGGTTCTGACCCTGCCTCGTTAAAGCGATATTCACTAGTTTACAGTTACGATATTAAAAATTGTTTAGACTAATCATTATTAATTCTACAAAAAGCTTGACAAAACATTCTAGGCCGATAGGAACTGAAGAAGAAACTAAATTAATACGATCTAAGGAAAGTCCACACTTTTAGAGTTAACAAATCAAATAGTACCTCTCATAAATTTTAAACAGTATCAAATGAAACATAGGCATCGGTGTTTGACGCAGGAATCAAAAGAAATCTACCCTTACTCTAGTTCTCACTTACATTTAAATTATAAAACTTATCTCAGAGCACTGCAGTATCAACAGCCAACAGTGTTATTATCATCACATTATTATCATCATTTGATTTGACGTCTCGTACTTTAACATCCAGCATTGTTCTTAAAATAACTTGAACTGTGTCTCGTGTGAAAGGAATATCCGTACTCGTATCATTAACATGTAAATCTCCATGTAGGTGTACATCATTGTCACATATAACGATAAAATTATTTTTTATTTGTGACTATATTTATCATTGGCAAAGTATTTGTCTTAAGCTTTTATGGGTCTCTCGAGATGTACAAGTTGGTTGCGAGACGCCTCTTCAATTGTGTAACTTCGTGTGACTATGAATTCTCTTCCCAATCGATACTCGCCCACTGTGGCAACTCCGTCTCGTACTCCCAGCCAGGGCCCTGTGTTACGAATGATTGAATATACTGATGGTGTTAATGTTTTAATGTTCATAATCAATGAACTTGGTAGAAAAAAGAAAAGATGGATGGAAAGTGTGAAAGATGACATGGCCAGAAAGGAAGTGAATACAAAGATTACGGCTGATAGAGACGGACGGAAGAGAACCACATATTGCACAGACCCCAAATAATATGCATACAGAGACGACGGCTGATAGAGAGGAATGGGAAAAACAAATATTGCGCCAAATACAAATTAACATGGGATAAGGACAGGAGAATGATGATTCAATGAATATAGTATTGTATTGTTTCAAGCTCACCTTGTACTTCCAAGCATGGAGATACATGACGAGGTCCTTAGGGCGGGGGTCCCTGTATCTGACGCGGCACTCGTAGCAGTGCGGGTCCGACGACAGCGCATCTGCAGACCCACTTGCACCGGTAGACAAGCCGCTGGCCATGCTAGTCGCCGCCGATGTGCAACCAGTCTGCGTGGCAACTGTTACTTTGTCCGACTGAAGGAGTAAATAATATTAAATTAATTTATTATGTTTCAAAAGTTCATAGTTTTTGTCATCTTTTTTTCATTAATTCTAATCGTTATTAATCAGCAGCTTTAATGAGGATACATTTTTTATATCAGGGTGAGCAATATAAGCTTGCATTTGTAAGCGGTAGACAGTGACGCAGTAATTGTAAAGCTTGAATGAATTACCTTGGCGTCCATAGAATCCTCGTTGAGTGGAGGCGAGGCCACGGGTGAAAGGGCGAGAGTACATGGCGGGGCTGGTGACGTAGATATCACTTCCACTGGTACTTCTGCACCACTCGACGGGCTTGGAAGGGTGGCTGATTGTAAACATGGTATAATTACGTCACTGCATACTAAAAGTTATTTGTTTCTGTGTAAAAGTTAATTCTTTTGAAACAAAATGGTACAAAATCGACTAAAACATAAGTACAAAAGAATTGTTGTTAGAGAATATATTAATATTACATACAATCTGGTTCAATACAATTTTACAAAATCTAAACGTAAGAAAATGTTATATGGATGATTTAAAAATCAAGTGCAATCTTAACAATGGTTTGACCGATGAATTAGTCCTGGAATATCATCAAATAGCAGTACATGAACATAAGTACCGTTAGTGACTACCGACTAGGCTTACTTACGCGTCATAATAGTTAAAGGCGTTAGTCCTGGCGCAGGAGACTCCAACCGAGGCGAAGACTCCCTTGACGCAGGTCCTGTGTCGCAGTCATCCTCACCCACTGTTGGTGTATTATGATGATATAGTTATATACGTACCCATAAAATATGAGTAAGCATTGTAGAGTACAATTAGGAATACAATTTGTATAAAACTACAATAATAGGTAAAAAAGGTTTTGATAATTTTAGTATCATACCTTCTTAACAATTCAACTTGCAAATGACAATAGTCAAAATATTCGTGAAACAGAATTAAACTTAGTGAAATTGTGATTTGTTTTTACCTTTGTCATCAGAAACGGGTTTAGAAAACAGCATGTCATCATCAGCTGCGTCCACACCGAGCCAGTTCTCAGCATTGTGTATCGCTATCAGATCTCGGACTAGCTGCTCATCTGTTTTACCTCCAGTGTCTCCACCTTTACCCCTCAAGGGCCCGAAGACTGGGTGGTTGTACAGTGGATCATTTACCACTGGATAGCCTGTGTAAAACCAAGAATAATGTTTATTATAGACAAAATGAATCAACATTTCAGATTTTTTTAATACTATTAAGGTGGCAAACAAGGATACGACCCAACTGATGGTAAGCGTTCACCGTAGCCTGTTGACGCTTGCAACACCAGGGATAAATGATTTTATGAGTTTACCAAAACGGCTTAAACATTCAAAATAAATTCCTGTTTTCAGCTTAATGCATAAATTTATGAAATTGCTACGCGTCCTTACCCAAATACTGCAAATGCACTCTGATCTGATGCATCCTTCCAGTCTTGGGCCGGCTCAGCACTACGCTAGTGTTGCTGGCAGCGTTGTAACCGAGCCGCTTGAATATTGTCGAACAATCTTTGCCCTTAGGTGATACTTTGCACACGCCAATTTTGTAGCTCACCACCTCTATAGGTTCTTGGCATTCGATCTCCTCTCTGACATAATTGAAAAACATTATTAGGTAAACATCGTAGTGGGAGTTTTGACGTTTTAAACTGTTGCACTAAAACCGGTGAGTGGTAGAGATTTTTTTTATATCACTAAGGTGGCACACGAGCTTATAGCTTACCTGAGCAGCCTATAACCGCTAGTTACCATGTTGTTGATGAGGACTCACTGTGCTAGCAGCATTTTACTACTAGCGCAGCGTATCCTCGTGGACCACTGGCAACCAAACTTATCGTAGAAACACAACACTACATCAAGCTAGTTTTCTTTGACTGCTGCTTCCGTAAGGTGGACGTTCAGTCCCCATTCGGGCGGCTCCAATTTAATGAGAAAGCCACGGGAGATCCCAATCCACCCTACCTCTCTTTTTTAGCTCATGGTGTGATTAATCACTGTACTTAAGCTTAGAAAAAAACATTGGTGCAGGCCTGGGTTTAATCCTAAATATGATAATTACCCCGGTTACAGTGGTCGGGGATGGAAAAATCGTACGTGGGACAATATAAGTTAAAATTATAATTAATCACTCTGTATAAGTAGGCCTCTGTCTCAACAGTGGAGTCAATATTGAGTATTATCTGGAGTAAAGCAATATCAGGTGAAAATGGCTACATAATTCAATTTCGTCACATCAAAGTAGCTTTTAAATTATTAATTCAAGTTAATGAACCATCCTATTGATTCCATAATACACAATGAAAGACGAAGGGAAGGGATCTTTAAGAGAAAATGTCCAATATTTCGTTTAGTAAATATTAGCTTCAGTAAGAAAAATACTTATCTTGGGCAAATTTGCTTTTGGTATTCGACGAACCCTCAAGAATTTTTCAAACAAGAAAAATTTTAGCTCATCTTTATCCCACAGCTTATTAAGATTAACCTTGTTAATTTCCAATACCATACAAATGTCAGTTTTAATGCTATCAAAATAGCGTGCTTTATTTATTAAACATACTCGGGAAACAATCCGTCGACCCTGCACACATACTCCTTCTGCACTTGTCTGTTCCTGATTTGATGCTCCATCTGTCTTGCCTTCTTTGGACTCCTTCCGAATAGGAGTAAACCTGGTGCCATAATAAAGTTCATATAAAAAACATTTTTTTTTATAATGAGGTCTGTAAAGTATTTTACGCTTCTATAATATTAGTATTATTATAAAAATAGTTCAATATTTCAACGATTTCTTGTTTTACATTTTGACAGCACATTTCACCTCTTTGGTGGTTAGGATAGATTTATGGAAAAGAAAGTACGGTGTGCTAAGTCTATATTTATGTTTCAATTGCCATTAAATTCTGTGCAGTGGTTTGGGCAGTAAAAAAACAACCAAACATCTAATATTTCGCGTTTACGTTCTAGCAAGATTCTTAAGATTCTACTTACCTTCATTCGCTCAAATTGTTATGTAAATGTTCTATGTTAAATGGTTTGCTCAGTGTTTTATTATATTTATTGTTCAGAGTAGACAAGTTCAGTGTACAAGGTATCTTCCCTTTAGCGAATTTTGTGTACGCGTCAATTTCCAAGTGTCATGTTACAATATGTTGTATTGTTGGTACTTATCTATAATAAATAAATAAGGCTCATATAAAATTCTTACCTGACGTTAACCTGTCCAGCCTGTGTATGGTCCTTAAATTTTTCAAGTTATATTCCTTGGCGAGAATAAAAACGACCGTGTTGTGCCTATATCGGCCACAGGGATGCACCTATAAGATAACATTAAATTTGACTCCGCGATTGAAGAAAATATTTACTACTTCATTCATAAGTTCATAATAAATGTAAAACTTTCTTTAATTTTACACATATTTCACTAGAAGCGGAATTTAGGATCGGTAAGTAATTTAAATTAAATACCATTAATAACTTGTTAACGACAATAAACTAAACTTATTTGACAGGACCAAAACTATTGCCATCCTTATTTAAGCCCGCACATGAGAAAGGAATAGCAAGACTTATTAGTATTGTCAAATTACTTTAGTTTAGTAATTTGTATAACAGAATAGACACAATCTATTTATAGTTTTTTAACAATTAAATTAGTAAATTTTATTAATATTCAAGTTAAATAAGTAAATTTATAGTAATATTATTTTAAATACAAAAATAATGAAACACACTATGACGGTGATGATGCAAGCAATAATGGTGAATATGATAATATAATGTTTCTCACAACAGTTCCCAAAGATTTGCATCCCACTCAAGTACAATTCAAGCGATAGAGATCAAACTGTTTTAATATAGTATAAACAACCCAGTATCCAACAAAAAACAATTCATAGAAGAAGCATGCGAAAGGAAGAAATAATATTGGAGAAATTAGTAGAAGAGTGACTACATTTCTTGAAGTAGAAGTGAGTGTAGTAGTGGTGTCATGCCAGAACTGAATTTATAAATTAATACATAGGACTGTAGAAATGGACATTATACTATTAAGAAACATAAAGAACCCCAACCTGTAAGATATATATTCAATGAAGACAATAGATTCCAAGTGCCTTGGAAATTTAGTTAACCCTAAAGATTTTAATGTACCCAATAAGTTAATAAATCGCGAGGGTCTCAAAGAATGTGGTAATTATATTAGAGATGGATAAAGTATGTTGCAGAGCATGACACCACTGTTATGTTAAGAAGTATGTAAACAAAAACAGGAATAATTAAGGGGCTTTAAATGTTGTCATCACTTGCATGTGACGATTTTCGACGAGACCTCATTTCAGTACCGTTTGGAGTATTTAGTCTCAAACTTTTGTGAAGATCACAATCTCACGTCAGACTCTGATGGCAAACTTTGTTTCGGAACCGAGAAAATTTTCTGTTCAACACGCGGAGTTTTATCTATCTTAGTTTGTCGGATTTATTTTCTTTTCTCGCTTACTTTTAAACTGGAACTCTAAAGAAATATCTTTTTACTTTGGTACAATGTCGTCAAATGTTTCTCAAGTAGCTATTCTATCTAAAACTTCATTAACTTTGACTGTAAGTGAAGTGTCTTCAACGACAGTGTTCTAACTTCATATTCTATTTTGAGACTTAGCGTTCTTGTCTGAGCAATAGCGATGAGCGGAAGCGACAAAGTAAAGCCATAACTGCCATAAGGAATATACGCATAGACTAAGTGTCGCAGAAAATAGTAGACAAAACGAAAATTTATTGTGATCATAGATATTAGCTCGATTAAGTAAGTTGGAAACTACTATCTCTGGTTATTTCATAAAGCCTTTTCACGTTTGAGACATCTGTTTTTTACCTTTTAGCTAGCTTTTAGCAAATAACAAACATGAGATTGATGGATTCTCTCTCAGCTACCTACCAGTGCTAAACAAAAATTTCAATCGCAAGCTACGGATAATTCAAGTCAAATAAAGAACGTACAATTATCGAAGTCATTTTCTCGGGCCCTAAAGTGTTTCATCAGAGCCTGACACACTGACAGTATGGTCCCAACGCAGACTCACCGGCAGAGAGCAAGGCTTGTCAAGCACGAGTAGTTCCTCATCGACGTGTATGATTCGCAAGGGACTAGCGAGCACTGGAGTCTCGTGCCTGGCCCACCACGTACATAATGTTTATATGCATATATTGATGATGTCGCTATTGCCTTTGGGGGCACTAATGCTTTTATTGTTTGGCAAATTTTAAGCATAGGAGTAAGTCCAGTTAGAATTGGTATATTTTATAAAAGTAAAGTGTTAATGGCATATAGTTGTGATTGAAAGAACATCATCCATGTTTTATAGAGATTTGGTCCAAATCTGAAAGTGCGGGCCTACGCATATTTTAATATTCAGCTAAAGCTTGTCCGTCTGAGTATTTATTACTATGGCACCAAAGTTGGACATTACAGGACATTTAATTTGATTTAGTTATTTAGTATTTCTATTCTCAACTAAAATGTATGAATATTCAGATTTTCGAGCTCAAATTAAATCGACTACAATGTTATGGTCGAACAGGTTTGGTGCCTCAGTAAAAAATGTTTAGACGAGCAAGCTGTAACAGAATATAAAAAGATTTAGACCAAAATCGATGGTGTCCTTTAAGGCGTTTATCAAAACATTCTTACAAAGGCAAAAATAGGAATTTACATGTGTAAGATAAATATTAAATTCAACTTTATAAATCTATTTGTCGCATCTCTTATGGCGAGATACTCCAGTAATATGGAAAGTACTCCTTTTGTACGAAAGGGTGCGTCCCGCAAAGGGTTCGGATGGAATCTAAAGTAATTCCATTGATGTGCGAGGTATTTACAAATCTTTCGAGTTAGATATTGCCGGTAAATATCAAGGAAATCTTAAAAAAAGCTGGTCGGGGCTTTGACGGGACTTTTAACATAAGAAAGTCCGTAGTTCAATCCACGATACTTTTTAATACATTTTGTTTAGAATATTTGTGTGATATTAATATAAATAAAAAGGATTATTGAATTGTTTTGACAATTTCATGAGATATATTTTCAAATTGTATTCGTTTACTATCATGATAATTTTAGATAAATTTAATCCAATCTCCAATATGCCTGCCATCACTCTTTACTTAACCAATCAATCACAATATATTGAATTCTACTAGGAGTTGCAATCACAATTCCAGTAATGAAGCACCCAAACGCAATATCACATCGAAAATGGACAGTTTAATTATGTTTATTATAAAAGTAATATTAAGGCACAAACTAAATAATAATAGTTTAGATGTGCATGAAGTTAAAAACATTATCTAAGGATATAAAACCCGCTGATTCAGAAGCGGAATACAACTAAACATATAACTTTAACAAGTGTAGTTGGTGTAGTGGTTTTGTGTAAGACAAGTATTTGTGTTATAATAATAATAATAATAATAATAATAATAATAATAATGTTTATTGAAAGGTAAAAAACACCCAATACACAAAAAAAAACAATAAAATTAAGTACAAAAATTACCTTACACTATAGTCATAAAAGAATTAATTTATATTATGAAACAGTTTTTTTTTTTTTTTTTTTTTTTTATTTCTTTATACATAATCTAAATATAACCTGTTCATTTTCTATTCGGGTCATGGTGCACAGAAAGCCAGTATTTAAAAAAAGTTATAGACGGTAATGTTTATAAAAATGGTATTTATAAAGCTATTTTACATGATAATTTATAGATTGATCATACAACTACAAGCAATATTCTAGAGTGTCGAGACGAACAAGTCGTCCGTCTATCATAAGTATCTTAGATATCGTGTGAAATTGCTTTAGACATACATATTATAATATTGGTTAAAATATTTAAGATCAATTGGATCGTTTTAAATTTATTATTTCATTGTTTATGATAACTATATTTTAAACATTACGAAGAAGAGAAGATACACGCGACTCGCTACAAAATAAAGATAAATAAATAAAAGTAGATCTCTATACATATAAAATAAACATAAATAATTTAAAAGCTGTATTGCCAAACTTTCTTAAAGTTAAGACTTACCTTTAAATTACACATATCCCTTAAACCAAACTTAGATTACAACAGAGGTTATATAGAAGAGATAGATATGATAGAGATAGATAGAGACATAGAGATAGATTATGGAAAGTGCAACGATATCAATAAAAAACTTAAGCCAAAATATACCTTAGGAGCCGACATTCGTGGCAAAAGCGAAGGAATTAATGAACAATAACTGTCAGTAGTTTGTACAGTACTTAAGAGTATTAAAAGCTATAATTATCGACCTTTCAATATGTATCGCGTCTTTGACTTCATCGAGTGGAAATGTTTTCAAGGAAATTAGAGTAGACGCATGGATGAATTTAAGATAATCAAAAATTTTAAAACGAACACTTAAGCGTGTGCTTGAATAAGTGTTGCGCAGGAGTCGTTTCAAGCGTCACGTTTCTGTTCATATTTCATTTTTATTTATTTGTAAATTCTACAGATGATTTTGGTTGATCTGGAAATCTCAAGAAAATGTCCGTGCTATACTACTAGTAGTAATTGAGTGTGCCACATTTAAAATCTATTCTATTCTATCTAGCCGTTGCTATTCCACTGCTGGGCAAAGGCCTCTCCCCTCTTTCCGTTCAAACCTCTCCTCGACATGACACACAACATTTAAATTAGGGAATGAAATTAAAGTGACGTATGTTTCGCTCGTAACCAATGGGTTTAATCCTTTGCCATTGTAACCTGCGATATTCAAATCTTACCAGGTAGATACTATGTTGTAAAGAAATATTTCGCAACAATTCTCAGTCATAAAGTCTTGACAGTCATTTGAAACGAAGCCTCCGACTTACGCCGCAAGGTATTTTGCAACAAATGATCTCAATATTTTATGGACCCCACTTTGGGACCCCCATCAGAGTCTTGCATCAATCAGTTTAATGGTACACAATAATTTTAATGGCATGAATGAAATATGAGCGTCCTTTGATGCAATTGATGGACGAATTGAAATATAATACTTTGTTGATCCTTTTATGAGTCACGTGTGAAATGGTGATAACAATTTTAATGAAGGTAACAGATATAGAAAAAGTCATCGTGTACCTGACTCAAGAGTACATAATATACTACATACCTACTGATAAAAGTACAATTCCAATTCGGTTTTGTGCTTAACTAAAAATAAGTTTGGGTATTTAGTGATATATAATGATAGATATACTTTATCGCATCATTGTAACACAGTCTGTATCAGTTGCCTATAACACAGGCCTCGCCTAGTTTAGGAATTGAGAACATTGTAATACCTATTTAATTGATGTGTCAATAAATACTTATTATTATTATCATAATATTTATAGATACTTGTATCGACCTATATCAAAGTGAATGGAATTGAACTATATAAAATTTCAACACTTAAAAAGGCAAAACTCAAAGAAGAGTCGGTGCCAGTAATATTCGTCATTTTATAGACTTCATGTACGATAATTTTCCTACATGTCAATAAATTTTAGACTAGTAATTTTAGATTTAGATATTACTTAGGTAAAAATTATAAAAAAGTATTTACCGCGATGGTAAATACTTTTTATTGAAGAGAGAGAGAGAAAAGATAGATACAGTTACCCAGACAAATATTCTAATACACCTAGGGAGAATTCTCATTTGTAAGCACTATTGTTCTATGAGCAACTAGATGTAAAATAGTTTAAGCGTACGTGAACGCGTGAGCAGATGTACAATAGCGAACGTGGAGAATAGTTTGAAGTTTCCAAGACAATCAGAACTGCGACTAACTAGGACTTTGTGTATTGCACTGTTCTATTCTATTGATTGTGAGTTATGCTTTAGGAAATTTCTACGCTGCAAAGGCATACCACTAAGCTTCTCAACGCTTCTTCGAGGGATAATATCAATAACAGAAAGATGTAGCTGATTCCCACAGCTACAATTCCATAAATCTATCTTGAATAATGTTGATTTCGTAGAGAGGTTAGCTTAGGTATTTTTATATCACTTTTTCGATACCACCAAGGTTGCAAACAAGCATACTTGCAACACCAGGGCCGATGTGAAAGTACTTATTTGTAAAGTCTAGTCAAATATAGATGATTTTGAGTTTGAGTTTATTACTATAATGATCCACGATATTGCACGTCACTTACTAGGTAATATAGCCAGACATACACTACAATTTTGCAAGCTTAATACAAATTCGTAGTTCCAGTATCAGACGCAATGCAAGGGTGCAAATGAGATGTCACCGAGCTGAATGTACAGTAATGAGCTATTTGTACGGAATTACACGCTGAATTCCATTACACTAACACTATTAACACAGCCGGGGAATGAATTGAAGTTAATTTGAAAGGGATCTTTGGATGAAAGACGCAATCTATGTCATGTTGATTGTAATACTGGTACGGAGCATGTTTTGATGGCAGTCATTTAAATAAAAGTTTATTCGTATATTTATTATTATTATTATTTAGCATGAATTTTACACATGGAAATTATTAATCTAGTATAGAAGATGTAAAATTGTTTGATGGCAAATAGTTTCAGTAATGCAAATTAAATTTGTAAATTTTCTGTTATAAGCTGATACCTGTTAAAATATAATTCTCTCTAAATATTTTTATCCCAATTTAGTTCTAAGACTTGAAAACATCCGATCAATTCCAGCTTAATGCTGTACAAAAAAATCCCTAGTCGTGCCGCCCGCTTTTATCTTAATTTACATACAGAGTACTAACGCCGATCCCCATTCCTGCTTTACTCCCTAAAAGCCTCCATCATACTGCATCAGAATATTTCTTGTCAAAGGAGCCGCTTTATGTAAACGCAAAGGACTCTGCGATGCTAGCTTTTAGCAGCAGAAAAGCGAAATTTCAACGCGAAAGCCTATAATATTTCACCGAAGATTTGCACTCGAGTCGGAATTAAATTAAGGCTACAAGTTTCAGCTCCTTGGGGTCTTATTGGCTTTAAACTATATTACTTCTTATAAATTTGCCGTTTCCATTTTCCTTGAGTCTTCAACAAATTTTCAGGAAAGGTTAGTTATTGCCGATTAGTACGTAGCTAAGAATGTATTAGACACAGATCATGCAATTTAGAGGGTCATACAAAATGTGGTGGATGTTGTATGAAAGCGTTCACATAGTTTATGGCTGTCTCATTTGCCACTTACGGGGATAGAGGCCGGTTTGTTGACAACCACAATGTCCTCGTCGATATGGACGAGGTTGATGGGTTGGCTGGTGACCGGTACTTCGTGCCTGCAACGATACACACGTCAGGCTTCGTTGAGCTCCGGACCGTGAGCAAATAACTCAGGAACTCGTCTACATAGACGATACGCTTGTTTTTAGTACTAACTAGGGAAGATACATTGCCCAGGGTCCGTCCAAACTTTCAGTTCTCGTGACGTATGAAATAAAGATTAGAAAAACGACAACAAATGAACATGCGTGAGCGAATGTACACTAGGAATTGTGACAAACACAGGACCTTCTCAACAAGATATGGCCGTGGACACAAACGAGAACATTAAACGCGAGAACGAACACCGTGTCAGAGTTGGAATACGGCCAATATGTGTGAGTGCACTCGCATGCTCATCCGGTGCTTGACTCCGTTACGGAAGATTACAATCATGTTACAGTGGACTAAATACAAATTAGAACTGAAAAACAAACAAGCTGACGTATTTAATACCAACGCACGCCACAGTATTGATAAAGTTGGAATATCCAAATTGGAGATGTGACATTGTACAAATCGTAGTGTAAGATAAGATATTAATAAAAGGCAAGGAGAAGACACGGTTAATATTTACACGGACAAATCTTATAATAATACAGATCGTGTGTATATGTTTGGGTGTGTTTGTGTGTTGTGTGATCACAAAGTAGATATACTATACGGGAATCTGAGATCCGCAAAGAGTGCTGTCTATAGTTGAAGCAATCTACATTTCCACGAGAGGTACTTTTAGTATAAAAAGCCTAATATCAATACCTGTGAACAACGTTGGCGAGAAGATCGTTGTGCTTGAGTCTGTAGTCGGGATCGACTCTCTCGTAGTTGACTGTAAGTGTACCAGCTCGGATGCATCGCTCGTACTCAGCAGCAGGGTGGGCCCTGAACTCTCTGGCGAAGACGTCGAGGATCTTCTCACCAACCCACCGGCCTTTGGTGAAGGTGGTGAATGTGAAGTAGTATGGGTATACTTTTCTGAGGCCTGTAATGTAATTGGACTTGTAATGTAAATTATATTATCACATGTTTGAAGTAGGGTTTTGTTTAATTTCGCTAATAACGAAAGCCAAAAATATTAACCCGAAACTTTCGCAAGATTGCATATTTCGACATTTTAATTTTTTTTTATCACATTTCCTCGATTCCTCTCTTTATAATGATAACTGATAAGCTATCATCTTTGTATTCAATTCTTTTCTTGGTAAGTCATTCACACAGTTATTTTTTTCTTAAGTCTACCTCGCTCCTCCTATTCCCATACACGATCATATAGAATTAACTTTCTTCAAGTCATTCCTGCTATACTGAGAATACCAAGAATAACGAAGCATAAAAGTTAAAAGCATACATAACGAAATCAATGTGTTTTTACCTTTACACCTATACCATGACAAAAAGATGTTAACGCTATCAAACTTGAGACCGTTATCACTACGGACATTAAACTAATCACAATATTTCTCAGTAAACAATCCATTAGGTTAGGTTACAAAACTGACGTCAGAAAACACAACTGAAAACATAAATGTAGGCAAGTTGAAGAATATTGGCGCTGTGCGAGTTGGAACAGATATTCTCGAGCAGAAATAGATATTCTGTGGCAACAACTGTCTACCTACTACGGATCATGAGATACAGCCCGGTGTCAGACAGACGGACGGACGGACGGACAGCGAAGTCTTAGTAAAAGAGTTCCGTTGGTAACTTTTTGGGTATGGAACCCTAAAAATTACGTCTGAAAACACAACTGCAGAGCCACAAATCAACACATTAACGTAGGCAAATTGAAGAAAACCGGCATTGCGGCTGGATGACTCAGGCCATTAGGAAATAATGGATCGCTCCTGGTATTTATTATAACATTGAACTATATTGAAAGTAGGCAGTGACTCGACACATTTGAGCATAAAGGTAACCAAATTCCAAAAATCTAAATAAATGGGTTGATTTCGTTAGTAAAATTTAAGTAGTGGTAGGGTGACTTTGGTTCTCTCATTAAAATTGAAGTCGCTCGCCTGGGGACTGTACCTCCACCTTACAGAAGACCGCAGTGAAATAACACTACTTGATGTAGTGTTGTGTTTCTGCGGTAAGTAAGGTTGCCAGTGCTCCACGAGGATACGCTGCGCTAGTAGTAATGATGCTAGCACAGTGAGTCCTCATCATCAACATGGTTGGCAACACGGTAGTGATATCCCTGGTAAAGCTAGCGGCTATAGGCAAAGGCACTGCTTAGTATCAGGTGGGCCGTATGCTTGTGTGTCACCTTAGTGGTAAATAAAGGGCTCCAATTTAAATTTATAATGATTTTTATGTGAATCTAGAACCATACATATAGTAATAACCTACCAATAGACATTATCCATGTTTCATAGACATTTGGTTCAAATCTGAAAGTTCTGGCCTACGCATTTTTTGTATATTATGTAAGAGCTTGTCCGTCTGAACATTTATTACTATTGCACCAAAGTTGGACATTACAGTACATTTCATTTCTTTTGATGATATTTGAATATTCTGATTTTCGAACTCATATTTCGAATAAAATCGAGGACAAAGGTCCTACAGCTTTGGTTCCATAGCAATATATGTACAGACGGGCATACTCTAATAGAAAACTAGGTTTTTTTGTACTGATCACTCACCATTTTCCATATAATACGAGGTCTCGTTGTACCGGTCATCTGTGAAGCCGGGCCTCTTCGCTTTCAAGGCTTTGGTTTCCAATTTCGCCTGAAACAAATAAAAAAAACTATGAGCTGAGCTGTTTCTAATAGCTATCGAACTTTGGTGCATAAAGAAAGAGCTGTTTTTTTGTGTATCGAATTCGGTTCGTGTTAGATATTATACCAGGTTAAATATTTAGATTAATACATTTCATCGGTTGTAAAAATATTCTTCGATTTGAAACACCTTAGGTCTAGTAACCTAGTTTCAAATTTGGAAGATGGTTGTCAAATTATATGACAGCTAGCTTTACCCATGGTTCTGCCCGAACAATTCTACTATCCCTCGGGAACCACACAATTTTCCAGGATAAAAAGTATCCAGTTTAGCTTCTAATATAAATATAAGATCAATAATGTTATCAATTGTTTTTATTTATTCTTTTGTGAAATATTAATGTTAAGTTAGTATTTGAAATGTAAACTATATGTAATTCTTTTGGTTTTAAAAGAGTTATTGCTGAGTTTCTTGGCGGATTCTTCTCAGCAAAACCGACCTTCCGAATCCGGTGGTAGATTCTGACGATTTGAAAGTGTTTGCATGTACAGTCTAGTCAAATAAAGATCTTTTTCAGTTTAAGTTTACGTCCATTTTAAACATCACGCAAATCTAATCAGCCGTTGAGGAGTGAAGCGGGTACAACACACACTCACACACAAACGTTCGCATTTATAATATAAGTCTGATCACAGCGCTAAGTCAGTGTAAAGATAGTATTGAGCCAAAAGTATTGAGAACAGGGTTTCTTTGTGTTGTTTTACTTTTCCAAAAGCACTTAATATTTCGAGAAACGGAGAAAACATATTTGAAGGACTGAGGTTAACCTGAGGATACTTGAGCCTCACTCGTCAGTCGCGAAGTGCCGGCGTGTTTCGTTAACGCTTATTGGGTTCTTTACAACAAAGCTTTAATAAAATAGGTACCTTCAATGTTCCAAACTAAGAAACAGCTTACTTTCATCTCAAGCGATGACACGAAAACTTGAAACGAAACAATTTAAAAAATATCCTCGGCTACAATAATGGACTGGCGGGATATTCGTTTGAAATTGTGCCCTCGAATCGCTTATGAAAAAGTTTCGCCGGAGACGCGCTCGAGCGGCGAAATGAGAAAAGTTTATTAAAGACACAACGAAACAATGTATCTATATGCTTTTACAAGGGTTTTCTGGTTTCATTCGACGATAAAAATATTTTTTCCAAGAAAATACACACTCTGGGAACCTTAATTTATTTCTTATTACATTTTGCTCACGACATCGTCCGCGTGATCAATCCCAGTTTTATAAATTCAGTTTCTCTTAAATTCCATTATTTGGGGATAAAAGTAGCCAAGATGTCTGAGTCTTATTATAGCTGTCAGTGACAGTCTTGTCATATTCCGTTCACCCTATTCGGATATAAGCATAGACAAGCAAACAGACAGAATAATTTAAATAACGCTTTTTTGTGTTTTACATCTTCTAACTTTGTCTTCTAAATAAAACGTATGAAAATTATTTTACGTTTAAGATCATTTATTTTGAAATCATAAACAGATCCTTTAGTTTTAATTTATAGATAGTTTAGTAATTTTACAAAAGTTTTGTATAGATAGCCCGGTTGTAAAAATCACATATGTATAACTATGCTCGCTACTCGTTACGTTGGTACTAACACGTATACTTTTGTAACTTGAAAATTCTCTAACCCTCGACACTGGCAAAAATAGTCCCTCAAGAGGACTGATTTCCATGATAGTTAGGAAGAGGAAGAAGAAGATAAATAAAAAGATAAAAAGCCCATGACGTTTGAAGTAGCTTAGTGTCACTGCCACATGTCAAAATTGACAGCTGACATGTAAGTATTTGCCTAAGCGAATAGATCACATCTTTTTAATTTGAGAACTAGCGGCAGTACAGGTATAAATACCGGTGAAACGGAATCAAACAGTCACAACGGTATCGAGATAAAAAAACATGACCGATTGCGAAATAAAATCTCAAATAGCAGCCTCATACGAATCGAACGTTAAAAAAGTTTTTTCATCTCGATATTTCGGATGATCGCATAATTTCTGTATTTCACATTGTTGGATCGTTTTGATTAAACCCTGCGATCCCAGATGGGCTTATGTTGTGATTGGTACGACGTCGGTGGCACATTGTCGAAGATTAAAAATTAATGTTCGGTTTTCGGCTATACTTAGTACTTACCTACGTATAGATTAAATAAAACACGAGTCTTAGTCGACTTGTATATGTACACATAACTATGCAGTTATTTTTGTTTTGTTAGTACTATGAATAGGGAAGTACGTGCTAATAGGAATATGCTGATGCTACACACTACAATGCCACCCATGTGGCAAACAAGCATACGACCCACCTGATGGTAAGCGGTTACCGTGGGCTATGGACGCTTGCAACATCAGTACCTGTAGCCATGTTCACTATCTATAATCATAAACGCTATAGAAAACGAAAGAAATGTATGCGAATTAAAATCTTGACCACGTGACATAACGTAAAGTTTACTTACAAAATCCCATTATAGCATTATTTTTATGCATCATTTTCGTTTTCTATAGGGGTAGCGGTTACAGATAGAAAACTTGGCTGAGCCACCAGGGGTATCACTCGCGCGTTGCCGACCGTGTAAGTAGTAAGAGTACTGTTTGTTATTGAAAGTAATTAGATAGATTTTTATCTAGATTATAAACACTTCAAAACACATTGTAATCGTAGTATATATAAGTATAAACTTTCACGATCTAGACACATATTAATGGCAGAAGATCGGGTCTTATACGCGATATTAAATTGTTTATTTACCTCGACGTTTCGCCCAAGTTGCATCGGCCGCGGTCACGAGCAGACTGATTGTAAATGCCCTCTCTTTCTTGAACCGCAGGTACACCGAATATTTGTATCTACCTCCATGTGAGTTTTTAAGATAGTGGTAAGCTGTTACCGTAGCGTATGGACGCTTGCAAGACCTTGCAGTGTATATATATATATACACAATTACACGCATACACTTACCAAGAAACTACGCCCACGCTCTATATGTTTAAAAACAGGCGTCACTTCGTTGCTCGCAAACATCAATCTACTTTTTTTATTCGATTTGAGCAACGTGATTTAAACACACTTGATGCTTCTCACACAACAATAAAGCTCAAGGACGGATCGAGGGAAGGGGGGGGGGGAAGGGTAACTGAAGCTTGTCCTGAGTAGACCTCGACTGACCCCCCACGATATGACCCCCCCTGACTTGAAAGCTGGATCCAACCTTGCTAAAGCTAAAGTACTAACGAAATTCCCAATAGTTCCGTAGTCTAACAAAAACGATTGTACTGGTTGAAGGCTCTCGACTACAAATAGCTGTCAAGTGGAGGAAGTAGAAGGTACTCATTTAAAACGACTAATGTATTTAAATTAGGGTCGGGCACTTCTCGTATTAGGGTTGCACCCCACCTTATACAGAAGATCGCAAGTCAAAGAACACTACTTTGATGTAGTGTTGTGTTTCTGCGGTGAGTAAGGTTGCCAGAGCTCCACGATAATACGCTGCCTCAGTCCTCATCAACAACCGGGTGGGTTACGCGTTAGTGATACCCCTGGTATTGCTAGCGGCTATAGGCTTCGGTGTCTGCTTACCATCAGGTGGGCCGTAGGTTTTCGGGCCAACTAACTAAATCATTTTTTTTTTCTTGACAAATAAATTATTTTAAACATTATATATTTGACAACCCTACCCGCTCGTAAATTCGTGTCATCCCCCACACGGCGAGTGATGATAATGAAAACAAAATGCTGCAACGTGTGGACGGGTCACTGCTAAATTTCTTGATCAGGCGTCCACCCACTAGTGGGTGAAAATAGTGGGTGGACGGGTAACGACCCGTTTATACAAAAAATAGGGCATATTTGTAGTCTTAAAAGACTTCACATTATTAATAAGGCGTGTGCCAATACATCGCGTGATCCAAACAATTTGTCCGGCGGTGTAGCATGACTTATATGGCCCTAATGTGCTCGCCAGTGTAATGGCTCTATTATGGACGGCGTATACACAATAATCTTTGAGTATTTTGTATGTATATTCTATCCTAGTGATACGTAAGGTCTGAAGAAATGGATAAATTTAGGTAGATACGTTCCAGAATAATTATTTATTATTATGATTATGATTTTAGTAGTAAAAAAATGGTTAACTCGCTAGTGACGCATATATACGTCACTAGTGCTATAATGGCAGAAGAGCAGGACAGGTCATATGACCTCATATGTGTTATCTACAGGGTCACAGTAATCCCACTTCTTATCTAAAATTGGTATGAGAATTTTAGGTTCTAAGTCCCAACGTAACTAGGTCCCAACTGTTGGTACGTCATTCGTCGCCGTTCGCGCACAAACCATGGTGCAGTCTAAATAGATGAAATATTCTAAAACTCTATAAACATTTCATGAAAATCCATAATTTAGTCTAGTATGGTGTAGACTTCAATAAACCACAAAGCAGACTAAATATTGACGTCGAAAAAAACAATCTATCAAAATCCTTCCCGATCTAATGTTTACATATTTCGTGATTTATATTTCCTTTCCCCAAAGATTATAATATTAATTATTTCCGCCGGTGAAGCGAAATTTAAAATTCGAATTTTATTTTTAATTTATGATGGTTTGAGATGACGTTAATGGCTGTATTTATTCATTTTTAAAAGTTAAGTTTTTGATTTTAATGCTTGAAAACATGTTTTTTTTAAATTAGATTAATAATTTTGACTAATGATTATTATTATTATTGGATATAATAGGTATGCCAACACCTTTTCTTCCATACGTACATGCGATTTCAATATATAATGAGACCAAACCTCCTACTTATCAATTTCCTAATTTACGTCGGTAAAATAGCAGGCAACTCTTCATACCACAAGGCTACCACAGCTGTTACTATTTAATTCAATAAATTGTTTAATCAGTTATATTCACCTTCTTCAAGTCCTTGTTGATGTCGGCGTCATCTGCTTTCCTTTTCTCGCACGAGAGTATGCAGTTCTTCCCGTTGTCCTTTTCACTCTGAAACAAAAAATATATATTTAATTTTTTTTTTTTTTAATACCAATAAGATGGCACACAATCATACGGCAGTAAGCCTATAGCCGCTACCAATACCAGAGATATCACTAACGAGGTGCCAACCCCGTTGTTGATGAGGACTCACTGTGCTAGCAGCATTACTACTAGCCCGTCGTGTCCTCGTGGAGCACTGGCAACCTTACTTACCACAGAAACATAACACTATATCAAGTAGTGTAATTTGAATGCGGTCTTAAGGTGGAGGTACAGTCCCCAGCCGGGCGGCACCAAGTTTAATGGGAAAACCCACGGGAGATCCCTTGCTTGGAATGTAATAGAAATCGGGAGTGACCACAAAACGCTTTTTCCCTTCTACAGGTGAGGGTCGGGACGAAATGAAATTGTTTATTAATGCAATAATTCTGTCGTTACCTACGCGCCTCTTTATGTAATATCTCATATGTATCCGTCTTATTGCCAGCGCCACGTATAATTAGTTACATAGCAGTACATACTTTTATTATTCTGAAATATATGAGGTATTGAATGAAATGCTGGAATTTTTACCCGACTACAGCAAAGCAAAAAGGAGGGTTTTAATTGACCTGTATGTTTGTATGTTTATCTGTTCCCTCGCTTAAATTACTTATCATGATTTGATGAATATTTCGTTCCTTGTTTGAGTACAGTGGATTTATTGTCATATATAAAAATAAGGCAGATTAACATTCTAGCAGAATTTAACGACAAAAATAAACTGTACAAAGAAGTAGCACAGAGGACAAAGTATTAATTTAATGCACTGCCGCAACAAAGCCTACTTTATTGTGAAACGGAGTGACAGTAGACACGGGGCGCAGCGAATGAAGACAGAAATACAACACTAAACAAATACAACAAAAACATAGTAGGTACCAATCGAACAGCCTAACCGAATATGTTCATAAAAGTTCAAACAAATCAAGTGAGCGAGTTAAAAAATCAGCGCAGACGCACGCAAACTGATCAAACAGTTGCAATTAGCGCTCGAGTGATCAAACACCATGCTCTCTGATTGCGTGCGGCAGCAATGACGTCACAATACACTGTAGGGCTAGCATGAGTAATTTGCAACAACGTTTTCGTATCGCCTTCGACATTTTTATATCGGAAAATGAACAGCGCTGCGGCGGTGAAAAGTGGAACTAAAAATTACTATGACAATTTTGACATTTCGCGAGTTACGTTTTCGAATACGTTGTCGAAAAAGTTCATTCTACCGTAGCAGTACCGCCGCAGCACGGTTCATTTTCCCATACAAAAATAGTTGAAGGCGATACGAAAACGTAGTCGCGAGTTATTCTTGCTCGCGCTACTGATGTCATAAATAACTTGTCGTTTAACGCTCACTTCAATAAATTCAATGTTAACGTGTTGCAGTATATTTGGGACACTGGAATGAATTTTGAAAGTATTCAAAACAGAATCGAAACAGTCAAAACAATCTCAGTTGACATCGAGTCACTGCAATAACAAGAAGTAAACACCACGAAAATACACTTACAATACAACAAAAATAACAATCGAATAACATTTCAGATAATCGAATACAAGTCAATGGGGAACACGGCAGACAATTGAATCAAGAGGTCGACTTTTCGATGCTTGACAAACGACTTCTCTACTCTCGACTGTTGCACTGTCTCGGTTCGAATAGGGATTTTTGATTGAAATAAAACTCACACTAAATGTTAATACATAAGTGAACTGCATGCAAATCGATTAAGCAGATGAACGGCGGTAGATTCTGACGATTTGAAAGTGCTTGCCTGTAAATTCTAGTCAAATAAAGATCTTTTTGAATTTTGAATTTTGAACAGAAAAAAAATACAATAATTGTTCTGTGTTCTATTGTGTTTATATTGGCTCACAATAATAGTTTTTTCTCAACATCAAGATGAATACATATTAAGCCTGTTTTTTTACTTACCGTAACTACCGCTGCCTTTGGGCTATTGATGAAGGGTCGGTGGCCATGGCATGGGTTAGGCTTATACAATACCTTCCCTTGCGGGTAAAACGCGTGCTGCTTCGACCACATTTATTGACTATCCTACACACCATATAATACACGCCATGTATTTTTAATTTAAACACAGAAGACTAGTGCCTACTCATTTAGCGTTAAGCATATACTGTCAACGGCACGCGCGAATTCAAGCTTTGTTTGTTTCGAACTGAGAATGAGCCGAAATCTGCCAACTCGATAACAAGGTGGGTGCTAATTGTCAGCCAAAAAAATACGATCAAGTGCGAGTTGGACTCGAACACTGAGGGCTCCGTACTAAAACGAACTAGTTGCATTGACAAACTTAACTTTGCGGTTCGATATCTAGACACGGCTATTGTACAAACGGCAAATAATAAGTTTTTATTAGTAAATTCGCTTTTGTTATTTGAGAAAATATAGCAATACAAACTCTATGAGCATTTCAAGCGTGTACTTGTTTCCATTATCAAGATAAAGGCAAAAAAAACCAAAAACATACACGTTTCTTGTACCTGTGTGACATCTACACTAATATTATACAGAGGAGACATTTGATTGTTAGTTTGTTTGCATTGTATAGGCTGCGAAACTAATAAACGCGATTTATAAAAAAAAGTCTTAAAACGTTACATTATCACTGAGTAACATAAGCTACATATTATATTGATACGCGGGCGAAGTCACGGGGAAAAGCTAGTTATTTATAACGGAAAATTAATTCATAAGCGCGTGTTGTTTTAATATCATTCTTGACAGCCGTTCGGTACATGCTCATAACTTTTATAGGTCAAAGACATTCTATACTTTTGCATGCAAAATTACGTCACAACTTTGCCAATTACGAGAGAACGTCGCATTTTATATGAGTTGTTTTTAGATCACAAATTTATATGAGATGAGATGGAGGGAATAAACCGAAATAGGTGCAGCCACATTATGGCGCACGGCGTATACGAGCACTCATTTCTCAGAAACTGTCTGATTAAACTGAGCGCAGTTTGGACGAACTGATCCAATTATTTTAGGGTCGGCAACGCGCAAGTGATGCCCTTGGTGCAGGGTCCATAGGTTAGGGTAACCGCTTGCCGCATACCATCAGGGCCTTAGGCTTGTTAGCCACCTAAGTGGTATATAAATAAATACTCTAATATAATCTTCTAGTCTTGAATGTTCTGTTTTATTATACTGGAATGCTTCATGAAACGATTCGCTTTATAAATTAATCAACACTTTGTTACAATGCCTTCGAATTGGCACGATCAGTTGAATCTGCAATCTGCAATTAGTCTATATTATAAAAGTTATTTTTATCACAAAACAGCCAATATTATCGGATATATTGTATCTGTTTCCGAAGCTCAAATACCTACTACTTTTATTTACAAATATTTAGTTACCTTATTATGTTATGTATTAAATTAATACTAACGGAAAGACAACAGACAACCAGAAATATATATGACACATTAATTAACACTACAGTTTAAATTGAGAAACATTTTTTTTCAGTCGCTCTTAATAAAGATTGATTCGTGCGACTTTTTCGAACGAATCGTCGTTAAAAGCTTAGAAATGAAACGGCGAATCGCCTTGGGTCGGCATCGATCAATACGTGCTACGTAGCTCGTAGCCGCCCTACGTGTCTACGAGCGTAGCCAATGCTACGGAGCTACGCAACACGGTCCAAACATGCGATGCGAATAATGTATGCAAAATGTTATGCGCTACAGTTGGAATGTTACTCGACATATTATATAACATACGAAACGTTTCAATATATCGAAAAGCCTCTAAAAATTGACATTAATTATTACAGGGGTAAATCCTAGAATACAAATTATTTTATGGGCATATGTTCAAATTTAATTACTGCAATGGACAGAATATAAAAGCTTTCCAATTAATTATCCAATAATGTATTAACTTTACGAATCAAAAACAAATATTACGAATAAATAACTAGATTTACGACGATAAAATCCCACGTTCATTTTTAAATTTATTTTCAATTAGGCCAAACTTTTCAATGAAAGTCGGCCCGGCCGATTATGGATTGACGAACAAACTTTCCAATGTTAACGAGTTGTGAGCTCTATGTAAAACAATTTACGAGTGTTTATTGATTGTTATCAGCGCGGCGGTGATTAATTAACAGCGCCTATATAATCAAAGTTACGCAGTTTGGTCGATTGCTATAAGAATTTTGTCAGGCGCTCCCTAGTTTTCGTAATTTTTATTTTATTTTAATCATTTCTTTGAATATCGTTAATCAAGCTGACTTAGACTAATATAAGAACTGGATGAATATAAAGTCAACATAACTGTAAATAGTTTATCTTTATAAAATTTGGTATTATTTTTTTCAATACCATCTTACGTTTTACCGTCGTAATAATTCAAACAATCCTAGACTATAATATAGCACTTAGAAATAATATCTCATTATGTCTGATTGAAGCCTCTGGTGACAAGAACATATTATAGTGCGCAAAGAAACAGCATTGCCATACAGCGGGGCAATGCTGCCAGCCTTCTTGACACCCTCCCGTGACAACGATTTGGGGAAAGTGTACTATTTATATTAATTCTAGACTTTCTTTTCATTGTATGCGGCCTTTATAGCTTTAACTTCTAAATAAATATTCAAACATAAAAAAAATATTCATACAAATTTATCAAAACTAATGTTGTTGTTGTACCGAGTTTAACCTGTAAGTTCTCAATGAAAAACTGAAGTTCCCACCTTGTAGTCTTCGATAAGCTGACAGACAAGATTGCCAAACATAGCTCTACCTTACTACAGAAACTTTATTTTCCATTACAGTTTATATCCTACAAGATCTTAGTCTAGACATCCTATTTACGGAGGGATCGTTGTTTTTAACACTGTTTGCTGTAATCGCCTGTCGAGTACATTATTATGAAGCTAACTTGCTCTCAGAGGCACAGAGCGGCTTTGAAACTCTTGAGTTATTGCAATGAATTATTCCAGCCTTCCAAGAAAATATACGTTTAAGATACAATGTGGCATAGGATTTTACTCCTACACCTTGATATTGATATTAATGATGATACTGCTCGCATGATACATACTAGGGAGATAGCCACGGCGATGATAAATATGAACTGCGTTAAATTTCTGATCGACTTAACTTAAGCTGTGATGAGTCGGCGCACAGCGCTGACGCAGGCACATTTTTCACACATGTACGGAAAACCCGAACACAGTGCGTTTTTGAGGGATGGTGTGATAAATCACTTCAGTACCACCATAGACAATATTCTATGAAGGATCGAATTGGCAGACTACACAAGAGACAGACAACTGAAATAGAAGACAGGGCCCTGATAAGATGCATCCATACTAATATTATAAATGCGAAAGTAACTCTGTTTGTTTGCTTCCTTTTCATCACTAAACGGCTGAACGGACCGTAATGGAAAATATGGCAATAATATACATTTTTACCTTGGGAAGAACTTAGACTATCTTTTGTCTTAAAAAATATCCATAAGGTGTGGTAAGGGGGGTGAAAAGGGGGTGAAAGTACGTATACCGCCTTTTCTTACATAATTACGTTTTTTTTCTACATTTACGCGTGCAAAGCCGTGGGTAACAGCTAGTTATCTATACTAATAATACACAGCTAAAGGCTTTTTGTGTGGTAAGTATTTATAGTCTCTGAAACTACCGAATCCGACAGCTTTCCATAAGTCTTGTCAGCATAATTGGCGTTACCAACTATCGTAAATCTCGTCAAAGCTCTACATCACAAATTTAATAAACGTTTCGTACGCCAAAGCAACTATAATGTAGGTTATCGGACCGGCCCCAACAAACAAGTGAAGCCAGTGTCATGCACTAGTCAGGAACAGCTGTGATATTCTATAATGCTACTATGTCGTGACGCTCATAATGCTACTACGTCGTCGCGTATAAAAGACATCATCCATTTTGGTCCAAATCTGAAAGTTAGCCGGCCATCGCATTTTTTTTGTATATTCTGTCAGAGCTTATCCGCCTGAATTTTTTTTACTGTGGCACCAAACCTGTAGGACTATTGTAGTTGGAATTTAAAATAACTAAAACAAATGAAATGTCCTATAATGTCCAACTTTGGTACCAAAGTAATAAATGCTCAGGCGGACAATCTCTAACAGAATACACAAAAAAAATGCGTTGGCCGGCACTTCAGATTTGGACCAAAAGTCTTTGAAACATTAATGATGTCCTTTGATGCTGCACGACTTCTGGGTGGGGCTAAGCTACCAGATCATGAGCAGTGCCCCCCTTAACTACTGAGGCCCCTTTTCACCGACTGCATTGTAATCATGTGGACCAAGTTTGCACGCTATAGACCAAAACTGTGTAGTTATCGATAAACAGATGTTCATTAGTAACTCCCGTTTTCTGTTTATAACTTTTAAATCTCACCTTATTAATAGCGTTGTTAATTTCGACGTAACTGCCAGTAAAAACGAGGTTGATGCTACTATTATAGGGTTAATAATTTATGATTTTGTTATGTTATTTTGAAATCATGAGCTTGTTAAGTGCTACTTACTGTTACTATAAACAATTTCGATTGGCAGGGCACGTTAGCCAGTTAAATAAACCAAGTAAAGTATGACTAGCGCAATTCAGTTTTTACTGCCAAATAAGCAATTATTTTTTAATTAATATTGAATGACATACAGCCGTATTAGTAAGAACAATAAAAAAAACATTGGTACCTAACCTACTACCGACATAAGTAAAAACTAAAATCTTTCGAACAACACGTCACATGTCGCATGTCGGTGATGCGAAAAGTTTTACCCCGGCCAGACATCGCTCTACGCGGCTATAGAAATTTTCACTTCAAAATAATTTCTCAAACAATAAGCAGCTACCTCAAATGGTGTTGTGTAAGATTTTTTACTGACGGTATAACTCCAGCTTTTCCTTTACATCTAAAAGTAGTCAAACAAACACATAAAAAGACCGCACGTGGTCGGCATACTTGTGTGCGGCAGTAATGTCGTCCATTCCGCAACTATTGTTATTTTTGGCACCGCCCTTGGAGGATTCCGACTTGTTGAGCATTGGGTACGATAGAACTATCTCTGTTCTAAATATAAGCTAGCTCTTTTACTTTTGTAAAAACTGACGTCATACTTTTAAACTGATGACAACGGCGGTCAAGTGTTTGGTAAACTTCACGGCTAAGATAGGGTGTTGCCTTCGAGTCTGGATGTACATACATACATATGTATGTATTATATGTATGTATAACTAGCTACCCGACACGGCTTCGAAGGGGTGTATTTAAAAAATATATATAACAAATAAGCTATAAGCGTGAGTGATGTGGCTTGTTAATTGCAGAGGTCCAAATCTATTTCAGCAATTGCTTCTTTAATTTATCGTTGCAAACGAATAATATTTGCACTGCATGGTATTTTTTGTTTTTATACCACTAAGGTGACACACAAGCATACGGCCCACCTGATGGTAAGCAGTCACCGTAGCCTATAGCCGCTAACAATACCAGGGATATCACTAACGCGCTGTTAACCCTTTTTGTTGATGAGGACTCACAGTGCTAGTAGCATTACTACTAGCGCAGCGTATCCTCGTGGAGCACTGGCAACCTTACTCACCGCAGAAACGCAACACTACACAAAAGGAGTGTTATTTCACTAAGGTCTTCTGTAAGGTGGAGGTACAGTCCCCAGTCGGGCGGCTCCAATTTAAATGGGAAAACCCAAGGGAGATCCCAATTCGCCCTACATCTCAGAATGTATTGTATTGTATTGTTATGTGCAAGCCACATCGCAATAATATGTGACGTTCAAACTATGGATTATAAACTAACTACACTCTGTGGTTTCACACTTCTGACACCTCTTATATTAGCAAAATGTAGGTCAGGCTATGCGTTGTTTGTCCAGTGCTAGGGATTTATTGAGCACTTTGGTGTTTCGGTGTAAACAAATATTACAGCGAATTAGTTATACGAATTATTTACATAAACACGGAATTGCACGAGACTGTTGTATACGCGTGAAAAAGATAGCATATCCAACTTTTTTTTTAATGACAACATAAGTTCAAAAGAGGTGTGCAAGTCAACAGTGGAATGGCGCTCTATAAAGAGTCTATACTCTCTGCCTACCCTAGACTTGGCGTGATGATAGGCATGTCTGCAATTTTTTTTTGTACCTACATAAATATGTAGGCTCAAAAAAATTATGCAGAGAAAGTCGCGGGCAGACTGCTAGTTAAATGTAACGAGACGACAGTCATATTGAAAAAAAAAAAAAACCTTTTACATTGCATAATCGTTTCGTTTCCCTATTTAGTTAGCGAAATAATTTATGGGAACGTTACCTACACGTGTTTTTTTATTGCGTGATGATTCTCTCTCGACAGCTTAATGGATCTCAAGTGGGTACATTTTTATACGAAACACGGTCTATTCATAGCTATTTAAAAGTGTGTAGTTGCTGCGGTGCGTAATGGTATTACCAAAATCCATACTCCATACTTATATTATAAATGCGAAGGTAACCCTGTTTGTTTGTTTCCTACTTTTTCAAGACTAAGCGGCTGAACGGATCGTAATTAAATTTGGAAATGAGATAGATTTAACCTCGGAAAGTACATAGGCATATTTTGTCTCAAAAAAATAACCTTAAGGGGGTGAAATAGGCGTTGAAAGTTTGTTTACAGTCTTAATAAGCTCAATCAGAGTCTTCTTTTTAAATGATTACTTTTTTTTCTCTAAAACCACGCGGGCGAAGTCGCTCGCAACAGATAAACTAAATTATAATATACTAGCGGCCCGCCCCGGCTTCGCACGGGTAGACATTTATATCAAGTATTTTGTCTACCCGTGCAAAGCCGAGGCGGGCAGCTAGCCTATGTTAATCAGTGATAGTGTAGCTTTCTAACGGTGAAAGAATTTTTGAAATCGGTCCAGTAGTTTCGGAGCCTATAGACATTTATCTAATATTTTGTCTACCCGAGCGAAGCCGGGGCGAGAAGCTAGTATAATATATAGCCTATGTTACTCAGTGATGATGTAGCTTTCTAACGGTGAAAGAGTTTTTGAAATCGGTCCAGTAGTTTCGGAGCCTATTCAATACATACAAAAATACAAATCTTTCCTCTTTATAATATAAGTATAGATAGGCAGTAACATCGCCAACGTTTGACAAGTTATTGCTATTAAAAAAACTGTAGATTTCTAGTTATTATGTTATTATGTCTAGAAGAATTTTGTTACAAATTGTTACATATCATGATTGTTACATGAAAAAAAGACAGAGCACTGAGTTTCTGGTCGGTTCTTCTCAGGTGGCTTTTTTTCCGAACCGGTGGAAATTTAGACCTTCATAAGTGCCGAAACTAGGGCCGAAACTGATTAAATGATTCATGATTTTGACGAGGTACATGCTTGGGTGATCACATGTCAAACAAAATGGACACAGGTATACTTTAACACAATGTTTTCAAGAAAGGTTAACTTCTGAGAAGATATAAAAGCGCAGACAGGCGTAAAACTCTTTTTAAAAGCGGTTATCCATTTATTTTACAAGTCGCGGACATTAACCGACCTGTCAACTGCCTGACAGGTATAAAATAAATACATGTTCATACACGGTCAATACAAACATGACCGCGATGTGCGATGTCTGAAGATTGTAGGTCAAGAATTACTGGTTCTCGTTCGTATCGGTTCTACGTACCCACAATATTGTCTTGAGCAACGCTCCCACTGTCTAAAATAGTCTTCCAATAGAATATAATAGGCTACGGTAACCGCTTACCAGGCGGGCCGTATCCTATTTTTGCCAACTTAAAAAAAAACATAACGAACTCGACATAGACTTACAAAAGATACAAATGGGACAGAATTGGACCATATTATACCACTTCTACTATTGGAGCCACCTGAACGGTGACAGGTATCCCCAACAAGAGATTGCAGTCAACAAACACTACTCTGATGTAGTGTTTGGCGAACCTCCAGTGATTGGAGAGGCACCGGATGAAGCAAACGTATCTAGTGCTTATCCTTAACAAAGAATTAACTTTTAAACTCCAAAGAGTTCCTAAAGATCCTGTGGAAAACTCAAAAACTAAATAAGTTAAATCGCCAAAAAAAAAAAGTAAAAAGACATGTCTGAAAACTGATAACATTCAAATAATATAACATCCGTCAAATGACACCATCTAAATCACAAGAATACTCCACGGCCGCTTACTAAACAATAGCTGCGATTGTCCCACGTTCAGTGGTGTCCACCAAAATTTAACCTTGACACTGACAACCCGTAAATCGTTAATATGTTAACCGGTCCGAAGACACTTGATAGCACACCATCGCGTGACTCTGTGCCCTTAGGCCGAGCTATCAGCGAGTCGGCGGCGGTGCAAGGTATGGGCGACAAGCAATCTCTTTTCAAGCTTAAGCTTTAAGCCGTGGTGGCCTTGTGGTAAAAGCAACGGCCTGTCATCTGATGGGCCCAGGTACAAACCCCAGCCTGTACCAATGAGTTTTTTTAAACTTAAGTACCCATTCATCCACCTTACAGAAGACCGCAGTGAAATAACACTACTTGATGTAGTGTTGTGTTTCTGCGTAGTAAGTAAGGTAAGGTAGGTAGTAAGTAAGGTTACCAGTGCTCCACGAGGATACGCTGGGCTAGTAGTATTGCTGCTAGCACAGTGAGTGCTCATCAACAGCATGGTTGGCACCCCGTTAGTGATACCCCAGGTATTGCTAGTGACTTTAGGCTACAGTGAATGCTTACCATCAGGTGAGCCGTATGCTTGTGTGCCACCTTGGTGGTATAAAAAAAGATATTTTTAAATTCATCAATTTCAGTTGGTAGTATTGCTGCGGTGGCCGGGTGGGATGAAGCGGTGCCCGCTATACTAGCGACCGACGCAAGTTTTAATCCCACTAAGATCCCACCGATCTGAACCAAGTTTCATTAAAACTGCAGTGATTAGTTCATTCTACGAGCTTTACGGTGAAGAAAACATTGTGATACTTGCATACGTCTGAGAAGAAATTCAAGGACGTATGTAGTGCCTAAGAGACGGCGCCGGTCTCACCATCTGTCACGTAGGTACCAAATCACATGACACTAATATTAAAACATTAATATCGCTTCCTCACCGTCCTTAAGACACAACACAAAACAATCGTGACGAATACTCATTAAGCGCTGAAATGGGCTCTACTGACAAACGAAGCCAGCAGTTTTGGTGGCCAAGTAATCTAAGTTCATCGGTTCACAGATAGCGATGAAGACATTGATTCCTAAATAGGTCTCGGAGCTATGTCACGATCGACTAACAATATCTGATATCGAATTTAGAACTCCATAGATTGCAAATGGTTCGACTGCCAAGATAGAGACATTTTAGGATTATTCAACTTTCTGACGATACTTGCCTATATAACTTTAAATGCGAAAGAAATTGAATAAAAACTTACGAATGGTTATTTCCAGTATATGTATTAATATATATTTTTATACCACTAAAAGTGACACACAACCATACGGCCCACCTGATGGTAAGCGGACACTGTAGCCTATAGCCGCTAGCAATACCATTGGTATCACTTACGAGTTGCCAACCCTCTTGTTGATGAGGACTTACCGTGCTAGCAGCATTACTACTAGCGTAGCATATCCTCGTGGAGCACTGGCAACCTTACTTACCCCAGAAACACGACACTATATTAAAGTAGTGCTATTTTACTGCGATCTTCTGTAAGTGAAAGTACATTCCCAGGCCGGGCAGCTCCAATTTTAATGGGAAAACCACGGGCGAACCTAATTCGCCCTACCTCTCTTTTTAAGCTCATGGTGTGATTAATCACTGTACTTAAGCTTAAAAAAACTCATAAGTACAGGCCGGGGTTAAGGTTCAGTTTCACCTGGGCCCATCAAATGACAGGCTTCAACCACAAGGCCACCACGGCTTCAAAGTTGCCAAAGAAACTTTAAATGCGGCAGAAATTTAATAATCAACTATGAATGGTAATTAACCAGAATACTAAGGCTGTAGGAACACAACACTAATTTGGCTGCTATCTTCTGTTCAAGTACTTTGAATTCCGACATTTATATAATGAACCGTTTCATTTATTTGCGTAGCCAGTTATTTTACCCGACGTATTCGAACGATGGGCAGAATGCTATTGGCATCGGCTGTTGGCCGACCGAAGTACAACCTGGTCAAATTTTGGCGACCCTGCTCATTGTTTCATCTGTAACGACACTGGTTAAATTATAGAGTTGACTCTTTAAATTGTTCGGCTATCGTAGTAGTTTTCCTAGGCATTTGTAGTACGAAATGACAAGCTGTTTGCCGAGAGGAAGCGACGAAAAATTTAGGCCGATGGCTTATTCCACTATCGAGCTATTTATAGGAACCGTAGAATAAATTTGAATGCTATAATCAACATTTAAAAAAAATAACATAATTATAAGTCTATATGGTAAGTCCAGAGGTCTAATAGTGGCAATCACAGGCAGTAGGCCTGTGTGTGTTTTTTTGTGTAAAGACATAGCAGTTACATGAACGAATAAAAAAAACAACAAAAAAAACATATAAAGTACGAATGTAGTCTCACGTCTTTCTTTATTAAAAAAAGAAACCTTATTTTAGAATAATAAATCGAAACCAAAGCAAGTCTATTGCACTCATAAAATAGCGTATGCCAAGGCAATCTAACTAAAACTTAAGGTTGGTCTAGACCGTATGGTTTTAAATTATTAACGTTGCACTTCGGTCAAATAAAATAAAAGACATCGACAATAAATTTATACCTAAAATAATTGCAGGTTTATAATAATATATGAATGTAAATAAACAATTAAAGTGAGATATTGCTGTCAATTCTGTTGCTCAAAATTACTAAACTTAATTACTTGACAGGTCTAAAAGTCTTGCTATCCCTTTCTCATGTGCGAGGTTAAATAAGGATGGCAATATTTTTAGACCTGTCAAATTAGTGATGTTTAGTAATTTTGAACAACAAAATTGGCACCATTAGGATGATATATACGCTCGATATACGATAGTAATTGACCATTTTGTTGGTAAAATATGGTTATGAGGTAATTTTCAACAAAATTTTGTACGTTACGGCAAATAATCGACCTTTTAACCGAGGTACAGAGATTTTTATGACTCTTCTACAACTTGTCATCAATTGTAAAATTCGAAGCTAGTTTGTTCTTGTGACTTGTGACAGCTTGACAAATTATAGGAAGCAGCGTATTCTCATAACACGACACAAGTCTAGGCAAAGAGTAAGAACGATTTATAAAATTTTCAAAGTTTATGTTCCGACGCATGGCGGCGTAATAAATCATTGAAGCAACAGGTATCTGTGTCGTATCTAATTGTATCGTAGTACAAGACTAACCTACCAGACAGAGAGACTGTGTTCTTATCCCGAAGTCGTCACGTGACCTATAGAGTTGGACACCGGCCAGAGGCATTCTTGATCGATAGCTTTGCATTTCAAAATCCATTCGATTTTGCACGCGGCTTTCTGTGCGTGCTATTTTGCAAAAATCTAATACGAATGGTTGAAGTAAAAACTTCTGTAGCGATTTTTGGTAGGGGCAAATCTTATGTGCTCGCGTCATCAACATGCTATTGTGACTGCGTCACCAGCATGCTTAGGCCTGTCCAAAGTTTTGTTTTCACTTCCATCGTCGTCCATTGGCAGCCTCTTTCGAACGCTGCTGTTATTTTGCAGAATCGCATAGCTAATATCAAAATGATAGGTAGATCTTGGTGTCGATATTTCACAAATAATATATAAAACAATACAGAATTCATTTTGTTATTTTGACTGAGAAGATAAAGATAATAAGGAAACTAAAAGTCCCGAATGTCATATAACTTATAACACTGAATAAAAAAAAAAATTGCGAGTGCCCACCATTGGAACATAGCCTTACTCTATAGCGACTGTGTAAATAAATAATGATGAACTTGAAGCAACTAATGATCATTACACGGAGTCCGATTTTATAGCGAAAGTATCAGACAATAGTACAAAAAGTAATTTTATTCCACACCGATAAATATTCATGAAACAAAAGGCCACTGGACTAGCAGTATTGCTAACAATGTAACATTCTTTATTACACCGATAAAACTTTATACATTTGCATAAAGGTCACGAAATAGTAACATGGAAATACAAAACATATCTCTGTGCATTTTATTAATATATTTATAAAAAGAGGTAGGACCCTTTTCCTAATAAAAACTGGGGACTGTACGTTTCTCCACCTTACAGAAGACTGCAATCAAATAACACTTCTTTCATGTAGTGTTGTGTTTCTGCGGCAAGTAAGGTTGCCAGTGCTCCACGCAGATACGCTGCGCTAGTAGTAATGCTGATAGTGAGTCCTCATCAACAACAGGGTTGGCAACGCGTTAGTGATACCCCTGGTATTTCTAGCGGCTATATCAGTAGGGCCGTATGCTTGTGTGTTTTATGCTGCCACTCTAGGTAGTATAAACAACAGCCATAACATTTTCTAGAGACGCGACTTCGAATCCCACCAGTGTGTTCCAATGAGTTTGTCTGATTAGTTAAACCACGGGCTTTGCGGTCAAGGAAAACATGGTGAGGAAACCTGCATAAGTCTGAGAAGAAATTCCAGGATGTATGTAGCGCCTTAAGACGGTGACGGACTCAACATCTGACACGTAGGCACTCAATTATCTTCGGTGAAAAATGAGTGTTGTGACCCCGCTGCCTACCTCTTATGGGAAGGCGTGAAGATAACATATTATTAAAAATAGCAATTACATAAATACAATCATTATATTCTCTTAAGTCGTACTGTATTTAGTCATTTGAAAATATGTAAGCTGATATATTATATTTCTGGACGGTCAATGTATACACCATACTGGTAAATGAATCATGTTAGTGGTATACGTAGTCCGGTTTATTGGTTTGTGCTCGATGAGTCTCCGTCTCCGACGGAGACTCTCAACAGCGCGTGCTATAATTGGTATATTTGATTGCTTGATGTAAGCGCCATCTATTGAATAAAAACCTAAAATAACAATATCCGTATATATTATTATATAAAATAACAGATACGTCTGAAACTTTGAAAGCCAATAAATGCATGTTACGTGTATAATGAATGGGACATAAATAAAGACACAATAAAACACGTAATTGTGTGGTACAAGTTGAGTCAAGGTCGAGAGAAGCGTCAAGTGTGATGTGTGTTCCAACCATCAGAAGAGAGCGATATGCAGACCCCATTAGTCGCTCAGTATCACGCGCTCACTCTCCTGTGGCTCTCACTCTCACTGCGCTCAACGCCCTCTTCGAGTGTAACCCTGACTGTGACGTGTTCGCGGATGGATGGCATATTATAATGTCGGCATGCTTGGAGTTATGTGAGATGAGTGTCATGACTGTGGTTTCATTGTTAATTAGTATAATTGGCTTGAAGTAGTTCTAATTAATTAATTAAATAAATAAGTGTTCTCATTTTTCTATTTACTGGTTACAATGTTGTGCAAGTATAATAATGTACTGCAAGTAAAATAAGTTTTTTTTACCTATAAGGCGCCCAGCAAGCTTGTGGTCCACCTGCAGGTAAGCTTTTACCGTAGCCTAACGTTTGTAACACCACGCATGCGTTGCCAACTCTAACTTAATCCTAAAACAGTTTGTCGGACAGAAAAAAATATCCAAATAACATTACCAAATTCTGTCTGAAATCTTAAATCAATTTCACCCGCTCATAACTTTCCACTTGGACCCAACATTACTGCGAACATTTTACGAGAGAGCTCTCCATTTATGGAACAATGTGATATTAAACAAAAAATCATTACTGTAAACCTTTGCGGCTTAGTGTCGAACATTTGAGTACAACGAGCTTTTTGGTCATGCGTGTTACTATGCGTAGGTAGCTATATGATGTCGGTGGCGAGTTGTGGGTGAGTTTTGCCACACTAACCTACATTTGAGACTGACAAAAACGGAACTAATTTTCCATTGACAAATATGAATTGTACGAAATAAAAATATTTATAAAATCGTCCAGCGTTGTAATAATCACACTAATATTATTCATGCGAAAGTTTCTGTGTTTGTTACCTATTCACGCAGCAACGCCTGAATATATTTGTATGAAATTTTGAATGAATGTAGCTTTCACAGTGGATTCAGTTATATGATACTTTATATCCCGAACAACGAGGATGATCTTTATGACCAAGCAGGCTAAAGTTAGTGGTTAATAATTATCAATAAACTAGCTATTCCGACAGTCGTTGTGCTGTCTGAGCTATGAATTCATATGTGAAATACCCCACAGAAAAAAAGGCCCTTAGATTATCCCGAAAATAAAAATGATCAGTTTTTTTCAAATTTTTCTTTTTGTAAGATCTTTCCCCCGCCAATAACAAACCCAAAAAAAGGAATCAGCGAAATCGGTCCAGTCGTTCACGCGTGATGCCGTGACCAAGAGACATAGGGATTCATTTTCATGTATATAGATATATAGCATGTTCGGAAGCGCTAAGTGAAATCGACATGATAGTGAAAGTGCTCCGACGAGAATTACGCGTTACTTATGTTTGCCATTCGATGTAATATCCCTTGATGTTTGTTCACGACACTGAGTAAACAATGGCATAATTTAATTACGTTACATAAAACATGTTTGTAACCAGATACACGTTACTTACACATTATGTCATTACAGAAATCAATCAACTTGTTTTTTTTTTACCACCCTAGTGGCATAAAAACAATCGAAATCTAAGTGGGTAGGTATCCAATAGTACTCTGTATAGTTAAACAAAAGGCGATAACTCAACGAAACCGCGAAATCAGTTTTTACTTTTAGCGAGAAAAAGAGTTATGACGAGTTAAGCGAAATAAAAAATGTGCATTATACGAGTTGTACCATTGTTCGTTTAGGTATCGGCCCGGCTTTTATGTCCAAACGGGAACAGTATATTGTGTTCCGATTTATGTTCCTGTGTCTAGGGGATGCTTGTTTATTGGTGCAAAGGTTATTAGGGAGGTCCATTTGAGGATTCCGTACCGCGACATGAAAACAGCAATTATGAAACTTTTACTTAATATGTCTAAAGATACGCTACTGGCCATACAAGGCAACGCTGCGGTGCGGAATGGAGGAACCTAAAGGAGGGCCTTTAAAAATTGCATAGAAACATTTCATACAACGTAACTATGGTCATCGACGTATATAGAACTAGCTGTTTTCTCTGCAACTTCGCCCGCATATCAATATCATATATAGCCTATGTTACTCAGAGATAATGTAGCTTTCTAACGGCAAAAGAATTTTTGAAATCGGTCCAGTAGTTTCGGAGACTATTCAATACAAACAAACAAATAAACAATCAAATCTTTCCTCTGTCCATGTTATTACGTTCATTCTACTCATAGAGGTAAATATTTATATAGAGATGAGATGATGTCACAAATCGTGACCGTATTACACGTCTCCCTTCACATTAACTTATCTAGCTCATAACACTATAAGGTACAGATTAAGGAGACAACAGACCAACCATAAGACCTACAGATAAATAATCTTTCTTCGACTAAAGATCTTCTAATACCTATAAAAAAATGACGTTCTAGAATTATTAGGTGACGAACTAAATAATTCTCAGGAACATATTATTGCATTAAATATAAATAATGAACTTGCAAATTAATTTGAAAATGATAATGCTAATGATAAGTAAGACACGGAGTATAATCATACTCTTAATTAAAAGACGCGATAACGATAAAACACCTTTCATCAAAGCGACACCGACGAACCCGCCAACAGGATTCCATACACACATACTGTATAGAAAGGCAATAAAACCCGAAAGCAGTCAGACAAAAAGAAAACAAGAATGAACGCCCAAAAACAAACACGACACTAAACGAAATCGGGACGACGACGGTTGAAAAAAGGAGAGAATTTTTCGAGCTAACGACCACGGCCTTGAAACCAGCAACAATGCTAAACTTTACTGTGACGATATTTGGTGGAATTAAAAAAGGCCGGCGCGACCTTCTCAAAGAGGTTCCGAGAATGAGGTTCTGGTAAGACCATTAAACAATTTGGAACAAAGGGATCTAGTTTAACTAACACGAAAAAACCTATCAAGATCAGCAATCATTTTTAAGGTAGTACAGAAATTTTGGATACCAGATCTGATTTAAGGTTAAATGTTAATAGTTATGGCAAAACATACTAGACTACGCGATACGGGAATACCCGTAGGCACAAAACTATTTTCTGTATATAGTTCGTTATTTTCAGACAAATTTGAAATGTCAAATTTTTTTTTATGTTTGTATACTCAGATTTTTCTAAAATGCTTTTGCATCTATAGACTGTTTTCGAAACTAAAGCGTACCTATGGCTTTGACCCAGTTGAATAAGTTTAAGAATAATACCATTAAATATATCATTAAAGACGGTAAACATGAAAAACTACAAGTTTGTTGCATTTATCTCTTTGAATTTAAGTATTAATGAATACTCAAGACCTATAGTTAATTTATTTATTGGCGATAAAGAAACAAAAAGTCACTAGTTAAGATGGAATTTATTTGATCAATTTTCATATTTCTGTATGTTGAAAACCAGCAGTAAAATTCATTAAATTGTTCTTCATTTTTGAGCTACCTTACCACAGTAACTTTACCCAGTTACGTTGGCATCGGAACCCCAAATAAATTCTCGGACACCGTCAGATAATGACTGGCAAAAAATTCTGGAGCGTAGGGACGAAATTAAAGTCTTTCTTCATAGATATATTTGGCAAGTACGGTTCACTTGGCTCTAACGACCCCTAGTTCATTTTCACGGTTGCTTACTCCGACTTCCCTAAGTTTTGTGGCCAACTTTGTTGTCAAAAAAGTTTGTGAGCAGAGAGAAATGTACGTTTGTCGTTATTTTTAGGGGGAAGTTATTGTACCTGTCTTCTTTATTAGGTTTACATACTCGAGATTAGATTCAGCTTACGTCATGCCTGTTTTAGAACCCTTTAATTCTTCCACTGTCATCATCATCAGTCTCTTATTCTTTATATTTGGGGCGCAATTAGTGTTTCTCTTTCTTCCCCCTCTTTCTTCTCTCTAGCCTCTCAGCCGTGATATCTGTATTCAGTTCCTTCTGGTCAAGACATCTTTCACACCGTCCATCCATATTTTCTTTGGCCTAATTCTTCCATACCAATATTATAAATGTGAAAGTAACTGTTTGTTCGTTTGCTACCTTTTCGAGACTAAATCAATCACTTCTATCATCACCAGTCTTTCTTACCATTCCGAGATATGTAACTGTGGATTCTTTTCATCTGCGGAATATTCCTAAGATTTGTGAAGTTTCATGTGGGTCGATAGGGCCAGAGTTCAACAAATGCTTCCTGACTTGCGCTACTTATTAATTTTCACGATCTTAATGTTTATTTTGCATCACAAAATTCCATGCACAAATACTATCCGATTAGTGAGTGGACGTAACCCAATCGAATTAAAAAGTGCCTCCTGAATCGACTAATTGGCGGGGACAAATTAAACAAATGATGAAAGCGAGAAACGGATTCGATTAACAAGAGTTCCTGAGACGTGTTTGCTTTTAATTTAATTGAAGGAACGATCTTTTTAATTACGCTTAGTAGATATAAACGACTAAGTGATTCCCTTGGTGTTTTTAGCTAAATTGTATATTGTTAAAGCTATCATAAATTGTATATCAGCAACGCTGGAAATTATACAACTAATAATCAATTATTATCATTAAATATAATAAGTTTTATTACTCCTTTGTTGGTTTACTAAGTATTTATCTAATAGTTATGACTATATTTTATTCAAATGTACGTTTAAGGCTATTGATTCGAAAGACACAATTATTGAAGTTGTAACAATCGAATCCATCGAACTTTAAATCGATAATTCTGCTGAAATGACCGATTGTCCTTCAATTGCCTTTGTTCACGTGCGACAAAGAAAAGTAAAAGAGTTTGTCGAAATTCTTGGCTCTTCGGATCTTTGTCCTGGAATTAGAAAAGAAGAAAAATATTTCACCTTCGTCGAAGATAGCCTGGTTATTTAAATTGAATCGATAACAAATTATATTTTGAAATCAATAGTAGTTTTCCAGAGGTCGAGTCGTATTCAATGATGGCTTGTAATTCTAGCCAATGGCTTAACCCAAAGTGACCGTAAAGAATATTCTGTAAAATGAGCTGCGGCCTGCGTCAACAACATCAATCTGAGTCAATCTCAAATTCTGATAACCAGCCACATTGAGTTTGAATACTAAACTAACAATGTCCAAAACTGAATAAAAAATGAACATTTGTCAACGAAAACCAGGAAAGTTTTAGTTAGTTATGCTAGCTTAAAAAGTTTCGCGCGAAACAGGTTTGGTCCATAAATCCCACGGCCTACCCATTCGCTAGAGGATCCCACTTACATTTCAATATAAAAGGGAACAGGAAATTGGTTTCCAAGCACACGACTACCGTCAATGCTTCCCCTGATTTGTATACATCGACCAAGATAACAGAGCAGCTCGCCAGATAAAAACCATTCAATTTAGAGCCTTCCCACGTCAGCAATAACTATCAAATGAAAGTGGATAGGTTCACACGAACTTTGTCAGGCTGTAAGGTGGGTTGGTCGAACTTTCAATGAGATATAATGACAGATTACTGATGTTGTATTGAAGTCTATAGCGCATGTAATGCTCCCGGAAATGGAGTCGTGACGTCAGTAAAATTGAATCATGTCTGATGGAAAATGTATCCATATACCAGGAATTTTGATAACGTTATTATGGTCAGTAAAGTAGTTCCAGAATTCTGTGCATTGTGGTGCAAGTAATAGATAAAGGAACAACAAAAATGGTGGATACTTTTAGATATGAATACCTATATGGATAGTCTGGATAGTAAGGTCAAATACTACGATTCTATCATTAGATTTCTTGCACAAGCTGTGTCAAATAGCGATGGTCTAATCAGCGAAGATACTTGGTATTTTCTACAGAAATAATACTACCCTTGTAGTGATGTGTTCCTTGTAAAACGGGGGCAGATTTCTGGGGATAGGACATACTAATACTAATAATTTCCTTATTCGTTACACAGCTATGTGACGAGACGAATGAGTCTTTTAACTGACGGAAAGCATCACGCTCGCTCACGCAACAGATACAGTTCCAGCCAAGACCAACAAAACGGCAAATAAAAAAAAAAAATGATTCCTCATCAACAACAGGGCTGGCAACTCGTTAGTGATACCCCTGGTATTGCTAGTGGCTATAGGCTACGGTGACTGCTTACCATCAGGAGGGCCGTACGGTTGTGTGCCACTTAAGAGGTATAAAAAATTCAAAATCTTTACAAGATACAAGAAAAGTGAAATAATAAATACTTTTGAAATCTTTTCTGGTTCATCGTGGGCCAATATAGGGGATTCCGTGCAATAAATCTCAAGTACAATGTCTTTTGGGTTCATTCTGTACACGCCCGTAATTTATTCCTAATCTTGCGTTTTCCTTCTCTATTCCGGGGCAAGGGGGTCCATAAAAACTTTGATAGCATTTGAATCGATATGCTATGAAGAAGCATAAGCTGTTCTTTAACAGAAATTTGGGATATTATGGTGATATAATTTGCGGTATTTAACTGTCATAAAAATACTTATATCATTGACATTGACAATTGAGAGCCTCGTTGGTTCGTCATTAATATACCTAAGTAAATAAAAGAAAGTCGGATTTAAGAGAGCTGGGCCGATTTAAAGATCTGTGATTTGTTGGATTCGCCCCGAAAAACCTATTAGAATATCTGTAGAAAACATGGAAAATAATAATAAAATATATATTAAGTTTGGAACTCCGCCAGCTACCGACGAGCTGTCAATTGTGACAGCTCACGTCACGCACGCTTTTAGATTATTTTTAAAACTAACTTAATAATGACCATACACAAATTACTTCGTCAAAAAACATGACTTAATTTTCCCCTTAATATTCACATTTCCGATACAACTCCGATATTTAATATATATACCTCCCATAGTTATAAATAAAAAAAATACTCGACGCTCCCAGCCCAGCTATCAAACCTATTGCATCATCAAATTAGAATTTAATAATTATTCATTAACAACGTTATAAATTAATCGAAACGTAAATAAATTCAATGTTCAAAAGATTCTATGGCTGTCCGCAGAACAACAGTGAAACAAAGATAATGCGCCGACAGACCTATTAGCGACGCCACGCAAATTGCCGGGTGTATCGATTACAACCGATTAACAATCTATCGATTCACACGCGGACGCGATTCGTGTTGAGTTGTACTTTTATCAATCCGATAGGCGCGACTCGAATTTGAATTGATCCGGAACACTGATATTCCATGTTTAAATACTTTGATTTCGAGTTTTGACGCGTAGGTAAGTAATGTAATAATGATTTATATCTATGTACCTATTCTATAAAATATTTGTATGTTGGTCTTCTATACTATGATATGCACTCATTCAATTACAATAAAACTTTTGTAAGTTATAAGCACCGGGCACAAATTATCATCAATAGAACAGAACCGGCACTGACACTGACGTTTCAAACGTTTAAAAATAGAATTCCCACGTAAATAGATAATAAATCCCCATCGCGAAGGATGCATAAAAATGCTGGCCGGTTTTATGAATACTGGTTTGCGCGTAGATGTGTTGAAGTAAAAAGAAAGATTTAAAAATCAATGAATCAATTAATAATCTGCACACAAGCAGATCCGTATAGTACCTTCATATCGGTACTTGCGATAACATACCAATAAAACAGAAAAATACGCGGAATAGAACAGGTCTTCGTGTCGATATACTTTGAATGTTACTGCCCACGACTTAAAGTTAGAAATTCATTGGATTTTCGTTGAAACTGGGTAAAAAGTATGAAAAATCCACTAGTTGCCACTGTGAGAACAGCTCTTGGTGCCCGTATTACGCTTTTCCATGTGTCCAGATAGATTAAACGGGCGGCGAACTGTATAGTGTACACTTCGAGGTAATTGTATATCTCACGCGACTGTTCGAGTTGACAATTAAAGTTGTTGCAAGGTCAATATCAATACTCGATACATATCATTTAAAGTACGTTAAGTGTCTGCACATGGAAGATATATGAGAAAAACTTTTTAATTTTATTTTTGGGAGCTATAATCAACGCAAAAACCAAAACAATATTGTTTGATTTTCGTCTGTCTGTGCGTTTGTGCACGCTGATCTCAGAAACAGCTTATTCGATTTGAATACGGTTTCAACTAATGTATCGTGGTAAGCTTCACTGAACTGAGTGTTTGTTTAATTTCAATCAAATAATATATTTATATAATAGTTATTAAAAAGAATCAGGTGTTACCAAAGTAACACGGACACATAAAAAATTAAATTAAAATTTCCACCGCTGTTCATTTTCCCTTACAAAACAAAACAAAAGCGACCCGAGAATCCTTGGGTCCCCCCTCCCCCCGAAATAATGGGCATATTAACTGTAAATAGTCCAGACTCACAGTGTCAAAGGCAACACAATTACGCTAGTTCGTAGAACTTGTACCAAGTATATTATCTACTCTGAAGTAGAACCGGAAAAAACCCTAGGTCTGTGGGTAGAACGATAGAAGGTGACATCGTAATGTCAAATCAATGACAGTTAGTACAAGCAACAAAATCGTTAAACACGTTTCCACACTTATATTAAGCCCAAAAAATATAAGAAGTCAAGTTAATAAGAGAACAAAGAATAAAAAAGTTTGTACTTAAATTCGCGTTTTTATTGCCAATGAAATTAATTTTATGCTTCTTTCGTTTAAGTTTGTATTCGGAATTCTTTCGTGTACTGTATCCTATGATGTTAATAATGATGCTTGAACATTAGGGCCTAAACTGAATAAATGTTTATTTTTTATTTTGAAGGCAATGATTTAGGCTCACGCGTGACAGGTGGTATCTTAACATGGTATAAAAGAAAATCGCTTCCAGCCATCCGCGTCTCTACAACTTGTATACTACGCAACAGATTTAAATGCGGTTCAACAATAGACGGAGTGATTCCTGAAGAATTTTATTAACATTTTCAATTCATTTAAGAATTTCATTTTCAATTCATTTATGTATATCGTAAGCCCCTGCGAAGCCGCCGCGGGTCGCTAGTAATGAATAAAAAGCAACTGACATGTTTGCTGATTATCAATCAGCAACAACAATCGTAACATAATCTCCCCAAAAACTCGATTAACTCAATCTTGGATGACTTAGGGATAATATTCACTCAATACCTTAATCATGTTCTTTCGTGAAAAACTTTTCTTCAGTACGAAGCAATATAAGACACTAAAAAAGTATGAAAAAAGATTCCTAATTGTTCATTGACAACACTACCTAATTATCAATGTACTAGAATCACATGATCTGTTAAATTTATTGTATATAATAAACAACTAATCAAGATTATAGCAGCAGTAAAGGGCAGATTCTAACATTAACATAAAATTCTTGAAAAGACCTATAAAAAATCTAGACATTATTTTCTGTCTTTAATAAGTGAAATAAGTCTATTCCTTGCAAATCTAAAGACAAAAAAGGTACTCAATAACAAACAAACAAGAGACTTTAGTTTTGGAGCACAGGACTGTAATTACCATGCTCCTTTTAAACAAAATTCAGAGCGTACCATATAAGTATGAATAGCGCTGGAAGCGCTAATTCCCCAACGAGTTAGCTAATGACTGGGGCCCAGCAACAACGGTAGCAATTATACCTTGATTTATGTTGTAAACACTAGCATTAACAACGTGGGTCTAAAATACCCGACTAACATGTTCATTTTAAAGATTAATATTGCTTATAATGGATGGTATTTGTGAATTTGCGTTTTTGTTGCCGATTACTGGTTTATTGTTGTTTAGTTTAGTAGATGCAGCTTATGTTATCTACCTTCCTTACGAGACCAGACACAATAATAGTTTTATTTCTTTTTTAATTCTACGCGGATAAGTAATTGCGGATTCCGAAACGAGTTTAAGGTTAGGCATAAGAATTAGAGGTTTAGGCATTAGAAATTAAGAGAGGTAGGGCGATTTGAGATTTCCCGTGGGTTATCCCATTTAAATTGAAGCCGACTGGGGACTGTACCTCCTTACGCCTTTGTACGCCTTACAGACGACCGCAGTGAAATAACACTACTTGATGTAGTGTTGTGTTTCTGCGGTAAGTAAGGTTGCTAGTGCTCCACGAGGATACACTGGGCTAGTAGTATTGCTGCTAGCACAGTGAGTCCTCATTAACAACATGGTTGGCTCCGCGTTAGTGATACCCCTGGTATTGCTAGAGGCTATAGGCTACGGTGACTGCTTACCATCAGGTGGGCCGTATGCTTCTGTGCTATTATTTATTCTTATGGTTCAGGAAACAAGGTAGATTTTAATCAATTTACCTTTTAAATGTTTGAAGTCCAGAGTGAAATGGCGCTCTATACCCACTGCCTACCCCGTGAGGGACTTGCGTGATGATATGTGCGTACGTTTATACTTTTAAAATAGCCGTTAACCCTTCATTTGGAGGCCAAAACAATTCAGACTGTTACTTTTACTAGATTTACATTCCAAAAACTACCCGCAAGAGGGTTAAGATTGCTTTAAATGAAAAAAAGGAAGACAAGGTCGGTTACATTCCTTTTACGAAAAAGAAAGAAGAGTAATTTCGTGCAATATTACAGTAATCCAACGAATAAATCAGTGGGCATTGTGAACAAATTGGAATCCAAGAAAGCTCTTGTTATTTCTGAATTAAATTAATAAAACGACGCCTACTATTATTTTTAGCATTATTACAATTTATTTCCGACGGGTCGTGTTTCATTATTATTCAGATAATATTCAAAGCATTTATAGACATGACACATAAAAAGCTGTGGTGGCCGTGCGGTATGAGCGTTGCATGACAGTCTAGCGACGCAAGTGAAATCCCTGGACTGAATGGACTGAAAAATTAGTATTTAAAAAAAATACTTAAGTGCAGTGATTAGTCACACCACGATCTTAACGCTGAAGGAAAGGTTTCCCTCATGCAAGTGCATGCATACGTCTGAGAATAAATCAAGGACGTATATAGTGCCTAAGAGACGGCGACGGACTCCCCGTCTGTCATGTTGGTACCAAATTATCATTGGTAAGAAATGGGTGCTGTAACACCTCTGCCTACCCCTTCGCGGACCGTTGGAAAGCCGTGAAGATAAAATACTGATGTCCATAAAACAACAACTCAGACACCAAACCTCAAATTGATATAAAGGCATGAAACCAAGATTGTGTGTGACATTCGACATTCGATTTCCATAACGTGTGGCACAAGCAATAAGATCTATATTGCACACAGGTAAAGTAGGGTAGAGTATGGTAGGGCGATATGGTGTCATTAGTACTAACAATTTTAAAATGCGTCTGTCAAGATTTTTTCTCTCAAGAACGCGTGGACTTATCAAATTGAAATTAATATGAAATATCCGGGTCTATAGTCTCATTCAGCTCAAACCTGTAAGTCAATATGAAGAAAAGATATTACCGTTTATGTTGCAAAATTTCGCATATTTTGGGAAATCAAAACCTATAGGATACATCCCGACGTAAAATCATGAAATTTGGCAAGAAGCTGTGTCCTACAGCACAAGTAAAGGAAAATATCTAAAAACCGTAATTATGTATTTATATTTTTTTTTATGCGAATTAACTAAGAAATATTCCTGAATCGCGCTGTTGAGAGTCACCGACGAATAATGACCTAATTTGCTACGTTTAACCTTACATTTAAGTGTGTACTTGGTGCGCGAGTCCGACTCGCACGTGGCCGGTTTTATTTAGTATTAAGATGGCTCATAATTAGTAAACTTATAAAAATATCAAGTCGTTATCTGTCACCATTGCCATCCATTTAAATCTGAATCCTTACAGTAATATGCCTTAAACGCATTACCCCAATAAACTATTTGTTCACACCATATTATGAAGCTTAGTGAAAACCTTTCTAAGTAATAGAGCCTTAGTGCTTGAGACTCGGTAAACGTCGTTAATCCGTCGACAAGATGTTGGCACTAAAGTGTCTGGCATAGGCTAGACTTGAATCGATTACTTAGGGTGTGGTGTTTGGTACAGAAGACAGCGATTTGTTTATGAATCGCTATCCGCCCGATTATGTCTGCGTGCTAAAACATCTTTTATTAGGGTTCCGTACCTCAAAAGGAAAAAAAGTAACCCTTATAGGTTCACTTTGTTGTCTGTCTGTCTGTCAGCCGATAATTTTTTTTCATGAACGCGTGAAGTTAACAAATTGAAATTAATATCAAATACGCGGGTTTAATATGGTCTCTTTTAGTTGTAAAATTATAAAACCTGTAACTCAACATGCAGAAAAGATATGAACGTTTATGTCGCAAATTTGCAAAAATAATAATTTTGTGATTTCACAAGGGAATTATAACCCGTTGACCTAGAATCAAGAAATTTGGCAAAAAGTGCAGAAAAAATATAAACTGATAACCGTAAATATGTACTTTAATAATTAAAAAAAAAACGAATTTACTATAACAATCTTCTCCTTACCTACGTACAGGTTTGTACGGAACCCTAGGTGCACGAGTCCGACTCGTACTTAGCCGGTTTTTTTACAAGCAGTGTACTTTATAATGTCTTACTCTAAGATCGATGGGAATTTTCACACGAGACGTGTATATATTATTACGATCCTACTAAAATGTGCTATTTTATTATAGCTAAAACAAACAAAGAAAAAGTTGGCAGCATGCTTGTTGCTGTCTAGTAGTCAATGAATTTTATTTGATTTTATAATAAATGAAGAGACAGTTTTACATTTCCACTCTGGTTTTAATACTTGTTCAAAAGACATGCTCATTTAATTGAAAAATTGCAATATAAATCAAGTTCATAAATATTATAAGTAATTAAATTTTTCAACCACATTTTTTTTCGTTTAAGGACATCATCCGTGTTTCATAGTAATTTGGTCCAAATCTGAAAGTGCCGGCCAACGCATTTTTTTGTGTATTCTGTCAGAACTTGTCCGTCTGAGCATTTATTACTATGGCACCAAAGTTGAACATAACAGTACATTTAATTTGTTTTGATTATTTTGAATTCCTATTTTAAACAAAAAATTATGAAAATTCTGATTTTCAAACTCAAATAAAATCGAGGACAAAGGTCCCACAGCTTTTTTGCCATAGCAATATATGTTCAGACGGGCATACTCTAACAGAATATTCAAAAACATTGCGTTGGCCGGCACTCTCAGATTTGGACCAAAATGGATGATGTCCTTTACAGGCGGAATGAAAGGGCGCTAGAATTCTTAAAATGATCTACAATATCGGAAATGATAAGCCGTTGTCTAGTTAGTCTAGACCAAAAACGGAGTCCATGTAGATTACGAATCGAATAAATCATCAAATTAACCAAGGGTCACCGGCGCCCGGAATATTCAACGATAACAGAATCCCATTCAGCCGTACAGTACGAAAGTAACGCGGGGAGTGGCTGAAACCCTAAATTACATCGTGTAATAGATAGTACGCCGTACACCCTTTCAACCAATGCCTTTCTCTATTACTCTATTTATAACCCTGACAATAGGGTAAATTGTTTGTCCCTAGCCTTGTGAAGCGATAAGATGACCAATAAAAAACATGTAATGAAATTTGAGGATAATGATTTTTTTACTGCATATTTATAAAATTCAATAGAAAAATATATTTTTCAAATAGCTATGAATAGCTTACTATTTCGTTTAAATAATTTCAGATGTACCTCCTGATGAAAGATTTATGTAATATGTACCGTAGGACCGTATGATCACGAGTATATTATTAACTAATAAATAATAATTATAAATAATAATAATGTTTGTACATTATCACACAGCGTCTGGCCCCAAACTAAGCAAAGCTTGTAATATGGGAGCCAGTAGCTGATACAATATTTATATATACGTTTAAATTTTTTCTTTATATATGAAATATCTAGATTGGTAAGAAAGGTTTTATGTATGAATGTAGATGGGTACAGGGGTCGAGGTAGACCTAAGAAAAGATGGATGGATTGTGTGAAAGATGACATGGCCAGAAAGGAAGTGAATACAGAGATGACGGCTGATAGAGAAGGATGGAAGAGAAATACATATTGCGCCGACCCCAAATAATATGGGATAAGGGCAGGCGAATGATGATGATATGAAATATCTAGACTACAATTTATAGCTACTTTTCTCAGTAGTATTTTTATTAGTAGGATTGATTACCTAAATTTTATTATGAAGATCCTTTAAATTAAATATTTATATATAAATACCAATCCCACCTTTCTTCCAGACTGTGTCTGATGCTGCATCTGGGGCGGCGCGATGAGCCTAAGAGGCGGCGGCGCCGGTGGCAAAGCAGCTAGCATTGGGGGTACAAGCGGTACAACGCCACCCATCGGCAGCGCTACCGCAAACTTTTGCATCCCCATAGTCCCCATGGTCCAGGGGACGAACCATCCCCCCCCTGCCTGCATCGCCCCCCCGCCGGGCCCGTACCACGCCAGCTCGATCAGCTTCTGACACGACGCATTCACACAACACTACACTGTCATCGACACGACATACGCTTGAACTTAGTTACACTATTCACTGTACCTGCGGACAAGAAGAAACAATAGGTTAGCATGTGATGTCCAGAAAAATGTAGGTATTAACGAGATTTTTGATATAATTCTGAAATTGGTTTGCTTTATAAGTAATCTATAATATAAAAATGAATCGCTGAATGTGTTGCTATGCGCAAATCTCGAGAGCGGCTGAACCGATTTGCTAATTATTTTTTTAGAATATTCCTTGAAGTACGAGAATGGTTCTTACGGAGATAAAAAAATATAAATTGCCTGAAAAAGTCTAAAAACGGGCAAACAAAATATTTGATAAATGTCTACCCGTGCAAAGCCGGGGCGGGCCGCTAGTATGTTTATAAATACTAAAAATCACGAATATCAAACCATAATGAATATGTTTTTTAAACTTTCGCGATTTAAACACATAGTAATGACATGAATGATGGAACTACTACGACCCGAAAATGCTTTCAAAAGATCGACACTTCTACCCCAGAATTGTTCGTGAATCCATTGAAATTAAGAAACACAAGAATTTCAATCGGGAGAGTGGTTTTACTCTTTCTACTGCGTGGAATCCGGTGTTAGGAAAGTGGTCGCGTCGCGATGTATGTAAAGACGTATCCGCGGATGTCGTGAGTGTTGTGTGTCGGGACCCAAATTTAAAAACTCATATGGAGGTAGATAACAATATTCGTTCTACCCGCGAATCAAGAAGAAGGCGACGTACACAACTACAATCAGTCATCCCGTGACCACGGCCGAAGCAACTCGGTCGAAACGTCGGGAGGTATATAAACAATTTAATATCGCGTATAAGACCCGTTTTCATGTCATTACTATAATGAATATGGACCGACAAATACCTATTATAGGAAGTTACGTATCGAACCCAACGTTAATGAAATGATTGGACAGACTATCCCAATTTAGCAAATCTAAAACAAAAGGTCGGATGCCTTGCGCAACTCATCACTTTGGACACGTCTGCAAGAGACGTGTCGTTTTGCTTGGGATAGATCAAAGGGCCCACTCGATTGGAAAATTGTATAAATACATTTTCCATTATTTACCGCATTAAGTCTGGTCAGATTTACGGAGATTTAACAGCCGCTCATTTACATGAACCAAGATCTTTCTACAAATTGCTTGTGGAATGGGACGTAACAAGAATTTGAAGTAGGTACAATAGTTTCAAAGACTTCTCGCTGTAATTTAATGTGTGATTGATTGTCAATTATTAAGTAAATTCCAAGCCTTGGATAATACGTATAAAATACGTACAAAAATAAGTACCTATACAATGGTGCCAATTCTGTTGTTCAACATTACTAAACTAAACGAATTTGATAAGTGTAAAAATATTGCCATCCTTATTTGGACACATGACAAAGGGATAGCAAGACTTTTTAGACCTGTCAAATTATTTAAGTTTAGTAATTTTGAACAACAGAATTGACACCAAAGTACTGCTTAATAATGGTGAACAACAACGATAAATAATGGTGAACAACAACGATAAATAATGGTGAACAACAACGATAAATAATCACACAAATGCTGTAAACGTAAAAATTTAACATGTTTCTATACATAAGTACTCAGCTTTTATCTAAGACATTTGTAACCAAATTAAATTATGTAGCCACTTAAATAGCAATCTAAATTAAACCACATTTAGAACCCGCCATTACCACTGAACACCCCAAGAATAACAAGAGCAAGAGACAATTTTAATTCCCAACATTATTTAAAAACATTCAAATTAGATTGATGTTTTGACCACCGGCCAAGATTTTAACAAAGAAAATGTAGGTGGCACTTGTGTTAAGTTTACTTCATGCTAGTATTATTACTGTGACGAAAACGACTTTGATATAATACGCTGTCACTCCATTTGACAAGTGTCAAAGGACAAAGTGACAGTGACAGCTGTGAAGCGTACGATTCGTGAATTGCGCGATCATTTTCTGATTGCGATAAATTGCAAATTGTACGAATGGGTCTGCCTCAGTTGGGACACTTGGGACGAGAAAAATTCGCACGGTTATTAAAATATGTGCCAGCCATTAGCTCAATTTAAAAAAGCTTTTAGTTAAGAAGAACGATTCGGTAGCTTAAATACCTACTGATAAAATAAATAGGTTAGGAACATATGATAATATATCAAAAACCATATACATAACAGAAATAGCTGTTTCAACATACATTACCAATTGATTTGCTTGGTGACTTGATTTTTATAACACAATTCTTATCACCGGTTTTATTGGTACAGATTTGACTTAATATGTAAACACAAAACAAAGTTTTTTTTCTATTTTCACGCATCATTCGCACTCAATTATATTTGTATCACTTCTAGTAACCTTAGTATGATTGTTTGATACCAAAATCCAGGACTGGAATCTCAAGAGTCCATTAAAATAAAACGTAAGCGTATAAAAGAAAAAAAAGCCTCTTATCTAAGCAGAGACGAAATTGGATAACTGGTTACAGCACATAATGATCTTGACGGTGTGCGCTCACCTTTAAACGGCGCCTTTTTATAGGGGCAAGTGGCGCGTTTTCTCGAAATTAGATTAGGTGCCTATTTGAATAACACCGCCACTGAAAATGCGCAACTGTTACTTAGAGCCCGCATACAAGTGATTTACGACATGTGTTTATCTTAACCTTGGAGTTTATCGTATAAAGGGGGTTTTATGTTGCATATTAAAATAATTTAATTCGCCCATAAAAACAAAACGAAATCCGGCAGGTAAGAATTATAAAACAATAAAAGATTATCTAATCGTCTTAGTATATTCGAAGGCATTTAAACTTGTGTTATAATTTCCTCTACAGAGGATATGAAAATTGTGTAGGTAACTACATTCTGTAAATGATTAAGGAAAATAAATAGACCATAGCTCCTAGTCTAGAGGTACGAAAGAGATTTTAGAGAAAAGGGAGTTACGATTTAGATGAAAAATTTCTCTCACATCGTTCCTTAAATTGAAAACGAATTGAAATGCTGACGAAGCAACGAGAGCTCCAAGAAATTGCTTTATTAAAGGACTAATTCAAGTACAATTGGGCGGTAATAATTTAGAGCTTCAGTTAAAAAGGTAGGTAGTAGTAGGACTTAATATGAAGATTGTGACGTCACAATTACATTTCATAATAGAACAAATTAATAATTTTACATCTACGTTTTCATCACTATCCTCTCTTTAGTTAAAATACTGGTCGATATTTTGAAATTATGTCTGTAAAATAGAGCTACGGTGACCGCTTACTATCCGATACGCACGCTTGCTTGGCGCCTTCGTGGTATCAAAATAAGGTTTAGGTCTGAAAATCAAACAAAGACAAATATTTTTAGTAGACCGTACACTATTAAATTGGTAAAAATACAAGAAGATATCACCACGCCCCTCACGAGGTAGGCAGAGTGTAAAGAGCGCTATTTCACCCTTGACTTGCACACCTCTTTCGCATTTTATATGGTACAACGAACCATCTTCAGCAAAAGCTTCGCAGGCAGTACAATCTTATTGATTGTATGTAGGTATATTTATACTTCAATTTTTACGAGAGTCGTAAAATGGTAGGCACTTTGATGCCCTATAAATACACTTTAAGGGACAATGAGATTATTTTATTATAATATTTTATTACACGTCGGATCGCCGCTGTGTTTTAAACATCATTATTAAGCGGAGTAAAAATTACTTGTAAGTAGGTATATGGGGTATGAAAAGAAATACTCTGTTTGATAAAATACATCAAAATCCAGCAGTATTTTCAATAAAACTTGGACATGAAAATATATTTAAATTAGCAATTCAGATAATGCGCATTCTTGTATAATACAAAAAAAATTGCAACTCATCACAAAAAAAAATAGTAAAATTATGTCAAAGTATTCGCTCGCTCATATTTTAGAGCTTAGACTGCGATTGCCTGCGCGGGCGCAGTGAACGTGACTGACTTTTGTTTGCGTTTCAACTTTCCATACAAACGTACAAAGTTGCTGGTTTACAATAAAGCACTAATGAGGCTTACAAAAACCCATATAAATGCCATACAAAATGGGTCCATAAAATAAAAATGAACAAAAAAATACCACAACAGCGGTCATGGTCGAGTTAACAGATCGATCGACAATTAACAGGACAATGGTTAGCTTTATTCGGTCATCGGACATCGAGCCCAAATCTATTCGATAGGGATGGGAACAATAGATCGTAATAATCGTAATAAGTAGTATGTGAGGAAAACTATTGAGCAACGATTTTAATAATCGTATTGTCGTTACTATTGGCCGACAAACTTTTTTTTTTGTCTAGATTAGATATTTACTATTGAAAGGAAAATATAAATAAGCCCGTCTGAGTAAGCACATTTAAAAAAAAGGGGCATAAATGTCAATTGCACAATTATGATGTATCTCAATGTTTTTTTAAAAAGCCGTGGTGGCCTTGTGTTTGCAGCAACAGGCCTGTCATCTGATGGGCCCAGGTTCGAATCCCAGCCTGTACCAATGAGTTTTTCTAAGCTTAAGTACAGTGATTAATCACACCATGAGCTTTTAAAAAGAGAGGTAGGGCGATTTGGGATATCCCGTGGGTTATCCCATTTAAATTGGAGCCGCCCGACTGGGGACTGTGCCTCCGCCTTACAGAAGACCGCAGTGAAATAACACTACTTGATGTAGTGTTGTGTTTCTGCGGTAAGTAAGGTTGCCAGTGCTCCACGAGGATACGCTGAGCTAGTAGTATTGCTGCTAGCTAGCTAGCTTGATGACAGTGAGTGATCATCAACAACATGGTTGGCACCCCGTTAGTGATACCCCTGGTATTGCTAGCGGCTATAGGCTACGGGGACTGCTTACCATCAGGTGGGCCATATGATAGTGTGCCACCTTAGTGGTATAAAAAAAATGTATCAAATCAGGTAGACAAACACAAACCTTGCTAGCCTACAAAACAGATATACATACAAACAAACAAACCTACACACGATAAATAGGCAGTGGCAGCAATCTACGGCATTGGGGTAAAAATAAAACCTTAATATAAACGAACTAGTATTTTTATTTATATATTTTATATATAATATATATCTATTTTACCACACAGGTGGCAAAAATCATACGGCCCGCCTATTGGTAAGCGGTTACCGTAGCCTACGGACATTTGGAACACCAGGGGTATCACTCGCGCATTGCCAACCCTACAATAGACATTTTTTTTAAAACCCTAGTTTCCACATGCGGCTTCACCCGCATTATTCTAGTATCCCTTGGGAACCATACAATTTTCCGGGATAAAGTGAATCCCATATGTTAATCCAGCTTATAAGCTACCTCCATTCTAAATATCATACACATCCATTCAGCCGTTGAGGTGTGCAGGGTACAATCACACACAAAAATTCGCTTATATAATATTATTAGAGTGACTAGTGTGATATAGATAAATGAGGCCGAAATCATTCCAAATCACATTCGAAATTCAAACTTCAATTATTGAATGCTAATCACCGAATGCACCGATGAATCAATTTCACCGGCGCATTGTTCGATACGTTTCGATATTCGAATCGATTGTTCGATGAGACAGGATCGATATGATACGCATTGTGTGCATCCTTTATATCTAAACTTTTTTTTATTTACTTATTACAATTTCAAAAGCTGTATTAGAATTATTATGTTCCTACGTAAGTGACTATAATAAGTCTTTAACATTAATGAGATCAGGGGCGGCACTTTGGCCTATTCATGTTATAATGAGTGACAGATTAAATAAACGTCATAATAATTAATATGTCTTTCAGTCTTTAATAAATCTATAGTACGGCTAAAAAAAGTGGCTTAAACTATAAGCGTATGACGTTAACACATCGATTAAAATTATTAATCGAGATATCAACCAGTACAATCGATTCAGACTGAAACTTGCTTGTGTAAATATTATTATAACGAATAACGATACATGTAAACGATTTTATTGTAACATCTCTCTTTTTAAAAATAAACAGATGTTGAATGTAACTGTTTCTAGCATATTTAGTAAAGATATTAAAACAATATTATATCTGTTTTAAATGCATAATTAATCGAGAACTATCCTTTTTGAAGAGTTTTTTTTTTCAAGTGAATCTAATAACTACCAACAATACGTGTATTCTATTCGAATGTAACCAATATCGATTGAAACGCCCGAATAATCGTTTCTAAATGGAGGATTTAGTAATAGCGTTTATTCGACCGGAATTTATGGTCTTCCGACCAATCCCATAGCCGCTCACAATAGGTTTTCTTGTACCGTTCTTTTTTTTTTCAAATAATTATAATCCGTGGGAACACGTTCCATTTTGTTACGAGATTCGTTATGGGTTTTAAAAATTTACGTATAAGTTTTACGGCGCGCCTTTCGTAGAAGCTAAATACATGGTCCTTTAAAACTTAACTGGCCGACAAAGCTAGGAATCTTACAAAAAGCCCCTTAAAAATAAAGAACAAAAATAATATTAAGATCGAATGATAATTCTATTTAAAATAAATACATTAACAAAGTCATTCTGAGTTTCCAACTGGGAAACATGATGGATATAAAAAATTCTTGACGAAGATTTTTACATATTATTTCATATCGTTAAAACTATTACTTATTTCTATCGAGTCAATATTCAAATTGTGTCCGAACAAAGTTGGACACTTTGTATGCAGTGCGGCCCTGATAACATCCTGCCTATTATGCTTAAAACTTCGGCTACTTCCATGGCTACTTCAGAAGTACTATTAAAAAAAATAGCCTGGAAAAGGGGCAATAGAAAGAAAAAAGAGAAGCTTAAAAATGTATTTAGTGTCGTAAATCCGATCGAGAAATGTTTTAGAGAAATTAAAACAATTGAAAATCAATCCCCATTTGAAGTCGATTCTATCGCTACTACTATTTGATAGAACTGTGAGCAGTCCTCTAAAAGAAAACGTATTTTTTTTTACTTTAATTAAGCCGCATCAAAAATAGCCCTACATTTAATATTTCAAACAGAGTTGGTTTTAGTAGATAGTAGTTTTGTGTAAGAAAATCAAAGTTTCTTCTTGAAACTCAATTTCGCTGTAAATCTTAAGCACAAAAGTGTGAGAAAATTCACTTACTAGCGTCGAGTTAGTAACTTTTAAGTATTTTATCTCGTTACAAAACACAATAGTTGAATTTAACTAGCTTAACAAGATTTAACAGGTTCTTGTTATTTAATTTAGTTACGTAATAATATTTTTAAGCTATTGCATAGCTTTTATCGCGGGCCTTGAGCGTGGGGACCGAATCCAGAAATTCCGTAACGAAAAAAACCTAACACCGCCCACTCCGACCGGCACAGCGGTGATACTTTTTAGTTCCATCTATCGATAAATACCAGAACTTTTAATGACTTTTTGAAATATCACGCTTGTCTCTTTAGTTCAGCAACCCGCCTTTAGGTGGCATTGGTTGTATTGGAAAACTACCGTAATCTGCTGTTTGTGAGAAAGTATATAGGTATATAAAAAAATACTACATTAATAAAATAACTAAATAATTATAATTGCATCAGTTGATAAAAAATGCTATGCAATAGCTTTACCGCGGCAGTCTCCGAGTGCCACACCAAATTTTTGTTAATTACCGAAGCGAATATCAAATCGGTTTATAGATGCTATCGATTTACGTGAGCAGTGTAACAAAATGAGCGAAAAAATATGAATTTTACAAACATCGCTGTATTGCGATCATGACTCTATAATCACCCGATAAATATTTTGAACCTTAACGAAATAAACCGCTTTCATCGTATCATGAGCTCATTAAAAACCACAAAAGCCCCAAAAGAAACACCAAAATGAACTCCATGTACCGAACCAACTGGTACATATCACTTTCAAATTGCGAAGGGGTTGTCGATTTTTTCCTTCAAACTTGTTTCGCATGCAATAAATTACAATGAAATACTTTTTGAGATAAATTCTCGTTTGACGTATACTTTTGGGAGTTAAAGGGCGACCATACTAGCGCAACACGCAACGTCAATATGTAAATCAGTCGCTTATGTTTACGTAATTTTGGAAAAAACTAAAAAAACAGCTATGACCAAAACCGCAATTTTTCGAGAACGCTCGTGCTACCGTAAACGTAATCATCCCACAGCACAACAAAACTTTGTTTATGGTTGAATTTTCTCCAAAAGAGCTTCCTCCCGTCCACAATTAAACTGTGGAATGAACTCCCGCTGTGGTTTTCCCTAAGGAGTACAGCATGGGGTTCTTCTAGAAGGGTGTGAAGAGATTTCTATGCATGAGTGATAACCCTGGTGTTGCAAGCGTCCATAGGCTGCGGTAACCGCTTATATGGTATAAAAATGATTGTGATGAATGAATTTTGTATTACCAAACCGTTTTTGCTATCGTGTTGCTTTCACGGTTTATGGGTGGCGTGTTTTTGAACCAAATAAAGACGGTAATCGGTATTAAATTCAACCGTAACGTGGTTTGCTTGACTTGCTTGACAAAAAAGATAACAACCACAAGCTCATACGTTATATGTTCAGTATTTTTATTCTCTCATTACAATATACATATATTCAGAGATTATAGCCGACATTAGAGTTTTTCCAAGACTAATGAATGGTTCTTGCAATGAATCAGTGTAATTGTATCCGTACGATAAAAAAACGCATTTAAAGTTTTTACCGCAAAATTGAGTATGTATTACACGTCCATATGACCTTTAATAAACACACGCTTTGTCTTACGTTTTTCGATAATAGCACATAATTCGTGAATTTTCGGTCAAGTTGTAATTACATATGCGGTTTGCATCAAAAAATTGTAACGATTTTAAAAACCTTAAAAACGCTTAAATTTGACAAAGCAGTATGCACTCGGTTGCTCTTGTGTGTCGCGTCGTTTCACCGCATATGTAGGCCCCTTTACACGACAAAGTTTGGGAGCAGCGCAGCGCTAATGGTATTCTGATTAGACGAACATAAATCCCGGACGCTTTGTTGGTAACATGCTGATCTGTCCTTTTTCAAACGACAGGCTCGGCAATGGAAATATTGAAATAAGCTTTTTATTTGGTCGGGTTATGAATATGCAGGTTTTGCGGTGGCGATTTGCGGCTGAGCGTATTAATATGACGAGATTTAAATTGACCCTGATCGTTATTAAAGGGTAAATGTACACATCATATTTTTGCTGGTTCATTATACATTCAGATATTCCTTAGAAATTATTTTATTTTGACTTCTAGAGGATTTTGAGGGGGGTGTTTCAAGGCTTATTTTTAGTAATGAATGTTTCTTTCAGCTTGGCTGATCCCATTGTTGGGCATTGATCTTTAATTCTTCTTACATTTAAAGCCCTTACCTCCATATTTAGACCTTTTATATAATATTATACAATAATTAAGTCGATAGTTTAGTGCTAATAAAAACAATAATTTAGCCGATGAAAACGTCTTATAGTCCAATTTGATACACCCAATTATCGACCTTGTACACTTTGTTATAAAGTTGATATTGCCAATTTCATTCTGAATGTCATTGTTCCTTATATGTAACATTCCCAGCAGTGGTAAAAAATGTCAGCCGAAGATAATAGAAGACCAATTAGTATACGCGTAGGTAAAGAGATCTCTTTGAATCAATATAAAGCAGCTAAACGTTGAACACTTTCAGATAGCATTGCAGATGCATTGCTAATGTCATAAAAAATAAATAACTAAAATAACAGGTGACCTCACCGAGAGAATACGATTAACCCGACATATTGAAACGTCCTGCATTAACAGTATGGGCCTTGGGGACCGTGGAGAGGTAATTTTGTCGCGTTGCATTTATATATTAAGGAAGTTAGTACTTATTCTAAGAACTTTAAACGTGAGATAAAACGTTTAGTGCGAAGATATCGAATTACACTGTGTTCAGAGGTAGATTAAGGGAAAAATAATGCTATCGTATTTGAATTTGCTCGAGATTTTGCTAAGAAAATCCGGGTTAGAGCGATATACTTCAAAGGATTACTCAAGAGTCTGTTGCGAATGGCGCATTACCTAAAGATAAAACTACATGACGTATTTAGCCTTACAGTTAAAAAATAATTCACGATTTTTTGAAACTTTACCCCTAAGGGGGTAAAATTGTGGAAGAAACTTTGTATGACAATCCGTCATTTTTAAAGATACTTCCAGTTAACAACCATAATTTATATATAGGTGGGTATATGTTAACTTATTCGCTTTACCATGCGTGCAAATCCACGGACAAAAGCTAGTATAGAATAGGAAAAAAAACAAAGTGTCATTCTCATTAACTTGTGATTTCCTGTTTTGGTACGCTACATAATAAAGACATTAGAAATAAAAAAAAACGTATGTACATCGCACCTAATTGCCGGATTTCATCCATGTATAGGTATCTACATACATGTAAGCAATTTAAAAAAAAACTAATGCAGGTTCCATTACTCACATCCGGTGAGTCAGAATTGGCAATTTTAATTATTAATAATGTCCAAAGGTGCCGGCCCATCATTAAATGCAGGGACAAAACACAAAGGGTTTTCGGCACCTTATCTTCGTTCGGTTTCCGATTTATCACAATGGCCGTCGTTTGCCATCCGGCTCGATCGCCCTTCACACAGATGCTGTGTGATAAATGAAATCAAATTTAAACATCATCTCCATCCCCATCTTAATGTTAATAATTATCTTATCACCAAGTCAAGACATTAAAAGAAAAAGCAAATTAACCTACTAACCTACACACTAACTATACAGAAAACTAAACTAATTTAACAGGACTAAAACCCTTTCTCATTTGCGGGGTTAAATAAGGATGGCAATACTTTAAGTTCTGTCAAATTAGTTAAGTAATTTTGTACAGCAAAATCGTAACCATTGACAGAAATTATAAAAACGTCAAAATAAAAAAAGTCTTTTATTCAGTTTGGGCCCTAATAAGGCACTTATGAAGGTCTAAATTACCTCTTCAGTAACAATAAACCAGGTACAATGACACTATAATGATGCAATAGTTTCATTCAAAATGAATGGATCTCGATAAATCCTGTGTGTCGTGACGTGACACAAGTCATGACCGAGATACAAGGATAATGCTCAGATCAAATGGAACTTTGTGTACAACGAAGTGACGCCGATTTAAACTACGCCTTGCACTGTAAATATACACAGCTACACGCATACACCTACACCGAATACAAAGAAACTACGCCTTGCCTACGCACTTTAAGTTTAAAACCGGCGTCACTACGTTGTTCGCAAGTTACATCTACTTTTTAGGGTTCCGTACCCGAAAAGTAACCAACGGAACCCACTTCTCAAACTCAAAACTCAAACTCAAAAAGATCTTTATTTGACTAGACTTTACAGGCAAGCACTTTCAAATCGTCAGAATGTTATTAATAAGAAGACTGCGCTATCCGTCCGTCCTTTTGTCGGTCGGCGGGTATTTCATGATCCGTAATAAAGGTAGACAGTTACAATTTTCACAGAATGTGTATTTCTGTTGCCGCTATTACAACAAATACCTAAAATTAAAAAAAAACGGCTCCCATACTTGAAATGTGTTTTTGTTTCTATCTTAATAATGGAAACAAGTAGACGGTTGAAATGCTCATAAAGTGGGTATTGCTATATTCTCTAAGTTCTCTCTATTACAAACAGTACGAAATCCTCGGTGTGAGAGTCCAACTTGCACTTGGCCAATGTTTATTTAATCTGTGGCTCGCACTGTTTATAGAGGACCGCTCTGTCAAGGTGGGTACTGTAAACTCGTGCGATCGACGCCTGCGACCTCTTTGTCTTGTCAGCACTCAATTATCGACAGACTAAAATATTTTTATAGACTAGCGATTGTTGTATTTCCAGTTATTGGCGTTCATGGGTCACTGTTGCTCTTATATCAGCTAGGTGTTGCACTAACAATTGATTGCGTCTGCGTCTCAGTTGATTTGGAACATTTATTTTTAGCTCGAGGCAACTCTTATCTTTTACCGGAATAAAAAGTATTCCTATGTCCATTTACATATTAACAAAAATTCGATTGTTGAATGATTCACAAATAATTATGTACTTTAATATAAAATTCGGTAAGTTTTTTATTTTTTACCACTTTTTTCTACGGTGGTATTGTATTTGACATATGAACACAACCTACTAATATTATAAATGCGAAAGTTTGTGAGTATGGATGGATGCATGGATGGGAGTTTGTTACTCTTTCACGCAAAAAAAACTCAACGGATTTGAAATTTGGAACACAGATAATTTATAACCTGGATTAACACATATCCTATGCAGCAGCTAGTAGGTAACTAAGACAGGACAACGTCTGTCGGGACGGGTAGTGTAATTAATAATAATATGTAAGCTTGTGAAGGCAGAACATCGTAAGATATAAACAAGACTTTAGGATTCAATAACACTGCTTAAAGGATGACGTGTTCGTGGGAATGCATATACCTATACATATATGATATTTACTTAAGCTATGAAATCATCGCCAACCCTATAATCGGCATCGCTACATCAGTAGCTTCTTGGTCTTTATGGCATGCAATTAAATGGTAATTCATAAGTTTTATACCATTGGTTTCCTCTCATGATTTATGAATCATGGTTACTTCTATATATGTATATATATATATATATAATGCTTTTTTTATACTACTAAGGTGGCACACAAGCATACGGCCCAACTGATAGTAAGCAGTCAATGTAGCCTATAGCCGCTAGCAATACCAGGGATATCACTACCGGTTGCCAACCCTGTTGTTGATGAGGACTCACTGTGCCAGCGGCATTACTACTAGTCTAGCGAATCCTCGTGGAGCTCTGGCAACCTTACTTACCGCAGAAACACAACACTACATCAAGTAGTGTTATTTCACTACTGTGTTCTGTCAGGTGGAGGTACAGTCCCCAGTTTGGCGGCTCCATTTTATCTCTCTTTTTAAAAGCTCATGTTGGATTAATCACTGTACTTAAAGCTTAGGAAAACTCATTGGAGGCCGGGGTTTGCACCTATCATATGACAGGCCGTTGCTTCAACAAGGCCACCTCGGCTTCAAAGCTTGTTTTCGTATTTACAATAATTAACGATGTTATATCAATAATTGTATAGAAATAAAGAGCCAAAGCACTATTTGCAACATCCATCGTTCGTTTAATGATGAGTTGTTTACACATATATGTTTGTTTCCATTCGGCGTAACGATTGATTGATCCGAAATTAACCAAACATATGGTTTCAACTACTCCAGATCGTAGACTAAACAAATAAATCGAATTGAGTCTACTATACGGTCAAAATTCAAATTATCGAGTGAATAGTTCTAGACATACATTCTGGCGTTTTAGAAGTAGATACTTAGCAAATAATAAATTACAGAAATAGTGGTTAGAATTTCACCGAATGGAATTGAATCCAAATGGTAAAAATGCCTTCAAATACGACACATTTTTGGAGTAATCTCCCATGCTATACTATTTCATGCTTATGTTGACGAGACCGCTGGTCTAGTGGTTAGTGTACCTGACTGCTACGCTAAGGGACGCGGATTCAATTCCCGCGCACAAACATTTATGTGACAAACATGTTTGCCTAGCGTCTGGGTGTTTGCTATGTATTGTAAGTATGTATTTAAAAAAAAAAGTATATAAGTATTATATCAGCAGCTGGTTCCCATAGTACAAACTTCTTAGTTTGGGGCCAGATGGCGCTGTGTGATAATGTCCAAGCGTTGTTATTATTATTATTAATGTAGTACGCATATTAAAATAATTTATCTATCTATATTTTATTTTATTTTACTTTTTTTATGGAAGATTAAATTCTTATTGAAAGTAAATTAATAAATTTGAAATACGATAAGTTTAAGACTCATGTCAAAAGAGTTTTGATAAATAAAGCCTATTATAAAATTAATGATTATGTAAATGATAAAAATGCTTGGAATATATAGACTCACTCTGCACAAGTGGCTCCCCGCTCCTGGTAATTGTAATAGTTGGAATATGTATTTCATGAAAGCAGTGACAAAACCAACTTGGTAGCTTTCATTTTGATATTTGTAATTTCATACCAATGTCTAGAAGAATTTTGTTACAAATTGTTATATAATGATTGTTAAATGCAAAAAAAGACAGAGCACTGAGTTTCTTGCCGGTTCTTCTCAGGTGGCTTTTTTTCCGAACCGGTGGTAATTTAGACCTTCATAAGAGCCTTATTAGGGCCTAAACTGAATAAATGATTTTTGATTTTTTGATTTTTAAAGGTAATACTTCCTAACTTAATTGTTACTTATTACCTTTCCTTGCTAAAAGTACTCTGTTACTCGCAAGTAAATAAGCGTTTTTTTAGATAACATACATACAATTACGTCAAGTCTCTTTTGGGGTGAGCAGAGAATATAGAGTGCCATTTCACTTTGGACTTGCTCACTCTCTTGCTTCTACCACATTCATGAACCACCTCATACATGCCCCAAATTGTATCTTTATAGTTCGATCAAGTAGAGTGCATTTAACACACGGTGTATAAAACATATGTCAATTTATATAAACAATTTGTTTGACATTAAAGACAAAGTAATTAGGTATTTGAAACCCTATATCAGTATAAACAAAGTCGATCTTCAAAGTCATGAGCTAAAATAGTTTCTTGGCACCGAACTACAATCTCAATACGCTTTGACATTAGGTCTAATTTAGCTCATATCCGTGGACAGTGACAGTATCATCCGTTTTATGTAAAACAACGTTCACAAAGAAGGCAATTACGCTAGCTCAAGCAATTCCCAGTAAAAACCACGAGCACTCATGTGAAGTCATCACATTTAAATAGGTTTTTGCATTGAATATCATATTAAAAAAAGCTAAGTACGCATTAAAAATGGATCCGTTTTATATCTAACTTTCAACAATTTGAACTGCATGGTCACTTAAAGGCTTTTAATTAATTATAGATCTAAGATAATATTTCTAGCAAGTGATATTCTTTTGGGGATTATTTATATAAATGATACTGAAGCCCAAACTGTTTTTAGAATCCTTGTCTGTTTATACTAAAGGATGGCGCTATAATTAGTTATTGGATTTATTTGAAATTTGGGAAAAGTTGGGACAACTAGGCTTAAAAAAAACAGTTACTTTTATTTTGAAAAAAATGGGATCCGGTCAAAACAGCCCATGAAATTTGAATTAAAATGTATTTCACGCGTATGAAGACGCGGGTACAACTAGTCTCAAATCGAATCTATCACAATACGGTGGTTTGTCTGTTGCCTGTGGAGTAAGAACAGATGGTCATAAAGAAATCATTATGAGGGTTAAATTTTCCCATCTGGCTACTGCGGAATCTTGAATATTACAAGCACATGCAAGCGTATTTTAATGTCCTTATAAAGTTTTAAAGACTATAAAAGAATTGCACCGAGTTATTGCAGAAGTATTTTCGCATTATTTCTGATATGACAACACTGATATAAGTTTATAGTAAAGTTGAAGGACTCATTACAAAGTCAAAACACACACATTAGTCCATACAAAAGATGATGGCCATGTAATTATTACCTTTAACTATATTTTTTTATAAATACGTAATGCGAAATCTTTGTGCTTTCGGCATTGGGGGTCGACAGTGAAAAACGAACGAAGCTTTCCTTTTGACTCCAAATTGACGCTTAGAATCCAATGATCGCAGTTTGACATTAAGTCAGAAGGTCTACAATGTAAAACGATCCTCGATTGTTCAAGGAAAAGCGAACTTCGGACTAATACTAACATATTTGTGGTAAGGAAAACGCGCTTTTCATTGTAGACGTTTCAGCTGGATCTTAGCAGCTATAGCTGGTTACCAGAAAGCTGCTGTCATTTGCCCTTTGTAACCCATATTCAGAAACAAGCATATACCACATAATATCCTTGTTTATGTGATAACTCTTTGTGATTTATTCTTGTTATGTAAGAAATTAATTTAAATGTAAGTTTTGTATTTTATTTGAAAACAGTAATTGCTGAGTTTCATACCAGATTCTTGTCAGCAAAACCGACCTTCCGAATCCGGTGGTAGATTCTGACGATTTGAAAGTACTTGTAAAGTCTAGTCAAATAAAGATGATTTTGAGTTTGAGTTTGAGTTTGAAAAATCTGCTACTTGGGGGAAACTAGTTGTCACTTCTAAGGCTCCCTAAGCACCTGTTACGATTGCCAAAGATTATGGTACAGACGGTAACCCACTATAATATACTACCCACACAGAAAAAGTGTAAACTCATATCATATACATATTTAAAAAACAATTGAGCAAACATAGTAACAATTTACTGTAGTTTAACACAACATATATATATATATATATATATATTGATTAATACAACACGTGAAATTAGTCAGCAATGTTAATAATATAATAATAATAATAATGCTTGGACATTATCACACAGCGCCATCTGGCCCCAAACTAAGCAAAGCTTGTACTATGGGAACCAGCAGCTGATATAATACTTATATACGTTTTTTTTTGTAAATACATACTTATAATACATACCAAACACCCAGACGCAAGGCAAACAGATTTGTCAGATAAATGTTTGCCCCGGCGGGAATCGAACCCGCGACCTCTAGCCTAGCCGTCAGGTGTACTAACCACTAGACCAGCGGTCTCGTCATGTTAAAAAATATGTTCTAAGTTCTTGGAGGACGAGAAAGTTTAATAAAGTCCAACTATGTTATCGCATTGGTGACAAATTGTCTTTGCTGATAATAAAATACCACTAACCGAGTTGGTTGAAAGAGGATAAATTTGTTATGCATTATATTTCATATTTACCCGTACCTACGTGCGAAAACCAATGACGTCATATCTCGAAGCGTGGCAATAGGTTGTCCATCCTAATTATAACACAATTACAGCCACCATGTTAAACGGCAGAGCCTTGCCAACTAGCCAGTGTATGTTACACAAGTCGTTAGTAAACATAGACGTATTACTCAAAACATATATATATTACATTTCTCAAACCGCGACTTCTTTTGTTTACATTTTATACGGTTCCGAAGGACAGGTATACATACTATTATTTTACCGGATTTCGAAACGCAATGATAACTCACATGGAAATTAGATAAACGTTCAAAGAGATCAAGAAATTGGTGTCAAATCACTAAACTAATCTAATTTGACAGTACTAAAAAAATATAACTATCCCTTTCTCATGTGCGAGGTTAAATAAGGATGGCTATACTTTAAGTCGTGTCAAATTAGTTTAGTTTAATGATTTCGTACAACAGTTTTTTTTTTATTTTTTTTTATTTACTCTTCATGCAAAATACAGTTTGCACAGGCGGAATTATCACTATAGTACATTTTTATTTCAAAGAATATGTTTTAAGTTTTTGTTTTTCTCACCCGTTGCCACACGCTATCAAACGACACGATAACACTGCAAAATAATACTAAGAAAGGAACACTACACAGGCACTGAAGTAGGTGTCAAAATTGCTACTACCGAAATCGAGCAGCGCAACTTTGGTTGACAAACCACATGTTTTCCACGACAAAAATGTATCAGCTTCGATGATTGTGAAGGAAAACACTGATTTTTGATGACCGTACACTACAACAATAAATATCCTACTAATATTTTATCAATGCGAAAGTTTGTGAGTATGGATGGATGGATGGAAGTTTGTTACTCTTTCATGCAAAAACTACTCAACGAATTTGAATGAAATTTGGAACGCAGATAATTTATAATCTCGATTAACACACAGGATACTTTTTAACCCGGGAAAATTTGAGGTTCCTCTGAGATTCTAAGCTCTAGTTCTATGATATATTGTACTTCATTGCTTGTCAATATGTCGGAATTTGTATTTGTGGTAGGAAAATGTCAGATTCACCACCTGAAACTACCTACATCGTCATTTTTGTAACAATTAATCCGCTACTTAAGGAGATCGGGTGATCTTACTCCCGGGAATCCCCAAATAAACTAGCATGCAGGTACGAAACTTACATCAGAGAAATCACATTACAAATTTAGATACAATGTTCATAATAGTTAACTTCTAACAACTTTGCACAGGGACCATTTGAGTTGTCCAAACTAAATTCACCTGTAAGCTTGTGGGTTACGACATAAACGCGCGTGGCTAACGTGGTTAGGCACGTGTTTCGGTAATACGTTAAAAGTAATTTGGGTGATAGGTTGAAAAAAACAATCAAATGGATATATTATTATCTGCTAAGTAATTACTTGCGATGCAAAAAGGTTTGGTTCTTAGAAGTAGAAAACGTTTGGTCTTCCATGCCGGAATAAAATAATTTATTTATATATCGCAAAAACATTGGTACTTACTTAAACTCGTTCCGGCTTATAGTAAGTTATTAGGGATTTCATTTTAAGCCGACTTCCAGATCGAGTAAGGTCCATTTACGAACATGCGTTTTTTTAATGTCTGTATCTAGCTGTTTCCCCGCGAAATAGCTAGTTACAGATATAGCCCATGTTACTCAGTGATAATGTAGCTTTCTAACGGTGAAATAATTTTTGAAATTAGTCTAGAAGTTTCGGAGCCTATTCAAATACAAACAAATGTATGTTTCTGTGTGTGTATAATACACACAAAAGGAAAGATTTGTATAATACACAAATCTTTCCTCTTTATAATATTAATTTAGTATAGATATATTGCCTCTAATAGCATAAATTACGCAATATTTTTTTTACAACATTTTGGCTTGGTACTGTTAAAATCAAATGAAGTCCTGTTTAGTTTCAATAGACAATAACACAGCGTAAAGATTGTAGTTAAGGGTCGGCAACGCGCGAGTGATACCCCTGGTATTGCAAGCTGTATAGGCTACGGTAACCGCTTATCATCAGGCGGGCCGTATGCTAGTTTGCCGCCTCTGATATATCAGTGCACGACTTACAAATAAAAAGTATGGAATAGGAATAAAAAAATATTAGTTAAAAAAATATGTAATAAAAATCGATTCACATTAGTATGTGATTAGTATCATGGGCGGTATTCTTGAGTTGAACTAAAGGCAAAAAAGTTTTTTGTCTCGTCTCTACAATTCGTCATAAAGTGATACTAATTTGCTGTGATAGTTTAGGGTTGTCAAAAATAAGACCATATTTTTACAAGCTTTTGTTTAACAAGCAATGTTTGTTTGTGTTTAGGTCAAATCTTGCAAGGTGAATTAGAACCACTTCCACTTATCCTACGGAGTTAAAGTTATGCATATTGATTAAGTTTTGATGACAGTGCATTTTTATTGATAGCATTACCTAAATCGACATCCATCAGATAAATAAAAATCGGGCAACTAATTAAACAAAAATACCGTGGTAAGAACCCGTCAAAATGAATTTTAAACATTTAGATAAAGAACTCTTCTAGAGTCAACAGCACATATACAAAATGTTGTGTATTTATTTTACTACTAGCTGTTTCCCCGCGACTTCGCCCGCGTTCAATATAATATATAGCCTATGTTACTCAGTGATTATGTAGCTTTCTAACGGTGAAATATAAAAATAATTTATATAATCGGTCCCGTATTAAATTGTTTATTTACCTCCCGACGTTTCGTCCGAGTTGCATCGGCCGTGGTATAAGACCCGTTTTCATGTCATTACTATGTGTTTAAATCGCGAAAATTTAAAAAACAGTATCGGTCCCGTAGTTTTGGAGCCTATTCAATACAAAAATACACACACACAAAAATAAAAAAACTTTCCTCTCCATAATATTAGTATAGATGATAGCCAGCTTTAAAATTTCCCATAATATGGTTGCTGCACTTAGGGTTGGGTTACGTTATTTCTTCGATGTAGGTAGGCTCTTCAATGGCATACACATTAAATATTGCTAAAGGTTGTTAAAGAAATGTTTTACAGGTTTGTTATTTATTGATATTAAAACTCAAATCGTATAGTACAGCGTGGCACTGTATTCCATATTTTTTTATGCACTTGTAGATACTTATTTCTATTAGCCGGCGTGTAAAGTTCACATAATTTTAGTTTCGGCACCCCTACTTTTGCACGCGTCCATAGTCTACGGTAACCGCTTACCAGCAGGCGGGCCGCATGCTTGTTACCCAACTTAGTCGTATAAAAAAATTACAATGCCTAAAGATTTTAAATCATATTTGAATAAGCTGTCAGCCCTAGGACTTCGTGTAAACAGGAAAACAATACAAGGGTACAAAAAAAGGTATCGACAGTCAGTACGTGCACGGATTTGTGTAACTATTACTGATAATGACCCGCATGTACCGACCTATTTATAATCGCTTTATTACGTATCGATTAGGGTTGTACAACTGTAAAATAATCGACGAAAAAATTTCATGCAACATTATCATGCGGCTTTTTTAACAGACTTCAAAAGGTGTGATTGTCGATTCGTTTGAATTATTGAGTTTGTAATGTTTTCTTTACTTTATTTTATCTTATAAGAATATCTGAATATCTTCTGTTTTCAAGTTTATTTCCGTAAAATAGGTAGGTATACAATTATTCTACATTGGTTTGGACATACAGAACGAATGAGTGACGAAAGACTGTCAAAACAGATGTACAATGCGAATGTGAGTGGAAGAAGAAGCCGTAGTTGGCCAAGGTCCAACTTTCTAGATCTAATTACCAAAGTATTCAATGATGGAAAGGTAAAGAGTACTCGGAATCAACGAGCATGTATGAAAAGATTGATGAATGTAAAAGGAGCGAAAGAGGTGTGTAAGTCAAGGGTGAAATGGCTCTCTATACTCTCCACCCGTTGAGGGACTTGGTGTGATGATATATCACGTATGCATTTTTTTTATACCACTAATGTGGCAAATAAGCATACGGCCCGCCTGATGGTAAGCGGTTACCGCAGCCTATGGACGCTTGCAACACCAGGGGTATCACTCGCGCGTTGCCGACCCTAAAATTATATTACAGTAAGATTTTTTTACCAACACGTGAACAACCCGACGCGACGCCCTAAATACTAAATCTCCATACTTGCTTCAAATTATTCTAACATTAATAATTCTCGTACTGTTGCGTGCGAAAATACAATACGTTAACATAATAAATAATGCATGAATCTCATTATCGCCATAACTGAGTTATTTCGTACATGCGGCAACCCTACCAAGTGCGCAAAGGACGTGTTACCTATTCAATTTGGCGGTATGTAGTATGATACAATACAATACACTTCTTAATATGGGTTTATTGTAATGAGTTCGGCGAAAGAAATAAGGTGTGTTAAGAGAAGATATTCTTTTTACATACCTTTTTTAGTTTTAAGTGTCCGTTGTGTGTGTGTGTGTGTGTGTGTGTGTGTGTGTGTGTGTGTGTGTGTGTGTGTGTGTGTGTGTGTGTGTGTGTGTGTGTGTGTGTATGTGTAATCAAATCTTGCAAGTTAATTGGACCAACTGTCAGATTGAGCTGAAATGTAGTATACACTTTTGATTTCTGTGATAATGGACGATTACCTCAATACCGCCATTTTTAATGCAATATGGCGAACTTCAGGATGGAGATTAATCATTTTCATAGTAACCCCAATGATACAGGTATCAAATGAAAGGGATTGACGACAGAATAAACAATTATATAAAATAAATATAATATAAAAAAAACTATCCTTATTTTACCCCGCACATGAGAACGAGATAACAAGACTTTTAGTCCAATCAAATTAGTTCAGTGTAGTGATTTTGTATAACAGAATCAAAAACCACTGCATAGATTAAGCAAAAACTTACTACCATGTTAAATTACAATGATTTACAATCGCAGTGCATGCATTAACAATTTCGTAATCATTACTTATAGGTATCAGATATTCCTTGGTACACAAAGCAGCCTTAGTGTAAAATTAGCATTTAAAATGTGCAAGTATTACTCTTAATATTCTACATGTTGGACATTTATAAATTGCTTCCTTTGCATTATATTATTCTTATTTATTCTGTAAGACTCTCTTGAGAAATATACGACTCGACTGCAAATAAAATACACCAGTATTTATAAAAAAAACATTAGTGCACTAGTTAAGTTTTTACTTTTTTTTATCATACTACTTAGGTGGCACACAAGCATACGGCCCACCTGATGGTAAGCAGTCACCGTAGCATACAGCCGCTAGCAATACCAGGGGTATCACTAACGGGTTGCCAACCATGTTGTTGATGAGGACTCACTGTGCTAGCAGCATTACTACTAGCCCAGGGCATCCTCGTGGAGCACTGGCAACCTTACTTACCGCAGTAACACAACAATACATCAAGTAGTGTTATTTCACTGCGGTCTTCTGTAAGGCAGAGGTACAGTCTCCAGTCGGGCGGCTCCAATTTAAATGGGATAACCCACGGGAAATCCCAAATCGCCCTACTTATGTACCAGAAAAAAATCTACTTATTGGAAGTATCTGGGAGGTATCCACTAGCAAGAAAATAAACATATAGCTCCGAGTAGATAATATGCTACATACAACTTATATATATAGGTAATGTATGTTGTCGTATGCGCACCAAGACGCAGCGAAACCCTAGTGTAAGTATATAATTATTACCCGGGTTTTTCCCGTTTATTTTATTGTCACAGCATAGTTCGCCGAGGACAGACAGGACTTTATAATTTTAATGCAGGTGCGTTTCGTTAAGTACAATTATACTAGCTTTTCCCCGCGACTTCGCCCGCGTAGCAATATAGTATACTATTACCCGATTTCCCCTAGGAATTAAGCATTTTCCCGCGGTAAAAAGTAGCGTATGTTCATCGGGGATAGTGGCTTCTTATGGTAAAAGAATTTTTCAAATCGGTCCAGTAGTTTCGGAGGCTATTCAATACAAACAAACGTTAAAATCTTTCCTCTTTATAATATTAGTGTAGATAGTGCGTTTTAATTTCAAATTATGAATAAGGATGGATCGTTAATTGATTGAAACGCAGCGACCATTAGTAAGTACCAATATTCTTGTGGAATTTAAACAATGCTACGTGTGTATGGGTCTCAAGTATTTATTAAAACGTTAATTGCGTTTAATCGGTGTACTATGCGGTCAGCATTGGGTTTCAAAGTTGGATTCTTCGATCAATATAATTTATAGGCGTGATTCTTTATTGCGATGGCTTTTTGAAAGTCATAAAAGAAAAACGAATCTTAGTTTGTAACCAATTACGTCCACTATCCTGGGAAAAGGGACTGAACGTTCGCTGGTATTGTAAGCGTTTATAGCCTTCGTAACCGCTGTCAAAAGTTCGTTTGCTTGCCAACATCATATAAGGGTATATTTTAGGGTCGGCAACACGCGAGCGATAACCTTGGTGTTGCAATCGTCCATAGGCTACGGTGACCGCTTACCATCAGGTGGGCCATATGTTTGCCACCTTAGAGGTATAAAAAAAATGCAGTGTCAACTTACTGCAAATGTTAAATGTCAATGAAGATTATCATTTTGGCAACACATTAAGTCATAACTTATTAGTAGTGTTGTTGCTCGATAGGCGAATATCGATAGTCCAGCAAGAATATGTAAATCGATAATATGGATAGAGAAGCGACTATTGAGGTTCGATCCTATCGATCGTATTGCAAGCTACGAGTATCTACATCTACAATACTTATAAAGAGGAAGGATTTGTATTTTTGTTACATGAACAAAGTCAAAAATGACTGAACCAATTTTCAAAACTCTTTCACCGACAGAATGCTGTAATACCACTGGGCAATATATTATATTACTACGCGGGCGAAGTCGCGGGGAAAATGCTACTCAACAGTATAACCACTTGTCTATAGTATTGATGGTTCTATTTTTATAGTAAAAGAGTTTTTAGGTCATACAATCGGATCCCAGTAAGGCAACGCTACGAATACGGCATCACAATAGCCACTGACACGAATCCTTGCCTAACACCGATGCAGCCAATAACTACACCTATCAATTTGCAGAACTTAATTGTGGTCACGCCACGCACGAACGGTGGTTAAGCAATGTCTTAAGGCCGGCCATACACTGTCAGAATACCATTCTGAGTCCAACATCCTTAGAAATAACAACTTACGTCAACGAATTCGTATCGCTTTCGACTATTTCTGTATGGGAAAATAAATAGCGCTGGTCCGGCGAAAAGTGTACCTAAAAATTCGTATGAATATTTTGACATTTAGTCAGGTAGGTTTTTGTATACGTAGTCGAATGATGTGCTTGCTACCAGTACCGAATATGAATTAACATTGTCATATCAGATAGTCAGGCCTCATACAACCAGAATGCTTTATTCTGTAAGACGTTATAGATAAATCTCAAGATACCAATGGAGACTATATTGTGATCACAACAAGGTTTATTTTAGATAACAAAAGGATATGAACACCATAATACGATCTAATAACAGCATTTTCAATTAATGCAATACCCACTAATGTTAATTCATTTAACCTGAAGTGTTTATATCGTAGTAGCTGTGCCCGCGACTTTGTACGCTAGGAATCGGATTTTGTGAACAATTTCATGGGTTTTCGTTTTTATTTCAGCGGACACCTATAACTTATTCTAAAGTAGTAAAAGTCTATGTTACGTATTATTGTAACATCAGCTATCTGCCAATGAAAGCTCTTTAAAATCGGTCCAGCCATTTCAGACATTAGCCGGATCAAATAGAGAAGGAGACAAATAATTTAGAACAAAAAAATCTTTAATAAAAATCTTTAAATTAAATAAAGTTTACATTGCAATTTTATTTATTCGAATAATGGAAGGCTTTATTTGAGTATCAAATTTATTATTATCATTGCGTTTTTTACGGCACTCCCAGACATGCAGATAAACAAATATATACATTTTAAATGAGTTACGCTCTGTTGGTTTTCTGTTACCATTTCCAGCTAATTAGTAACACTTAGCATTGGCATGTCTAACTTATAGACACGTATTATCGTCCATATGACGTCATATTTCAGTGTTACCGAGCCATTATGGCATTCGTGTTTATTTAGAAATGTTTTTTTTGTCATAATTTCAACTGCTAGATTCAGTATTATCTAAATTGTAGCTACTAAGTATTATCTATCATACGGTACCGCCTGATGGTAAGCGGTAACCTATGGGCGCTTGCAACACCAGGTAAGGGGTATTACTCGCGAGTTGCCGATCCTTCAACGATTTTTTCATACACTTCTTGAAGATTATCTGTTTAACATTATTGATTTTAGATACATAGTCACTCAGTTGAAAGTCAGTGAAGGTCTAAAGTCAACAGTTTTATATTGAAACTAGCTGTTACCCGCGGCTTCGCCCGCGTGTTTCTAGATAAAGATACCCATGTCTTCTCCAGGTTATAATCCATCGCATTGCCAAATTTAATTACGAACCGTTCAGCCGTTTAGTCGTGAAAAGGTAGCAAACAAACAGACAGAGCTACTTTCGCATTTAAACTATTAGTGTGGTAAGTATTCCCACAACTGACATACCCTGAAAAACAAAGATAATTATTCTAAGCAAAAAGTTTAATCACAAAATCAAGTACAAATAAATCAAGGAACCAAGAAATACCAAACAAATTATGTATCCTTGAATACTGACTCGGCACATAAATACATCGGCATTAGATGCATATCACAACGGGCATATTAAGGTATTCGCGTTCTGATGCATGAGCGAGATCGCTGCAAAAAACAAGAGACAAGACATATACATTTTCATAATACACCGCTGTGAACAATGAGATTTAAATTTATAATTTCTTGAAGGTACGTACAACACACGGACACTCTTATTGGTTTTATATATTTGTAAGGAGTAACTAATTGATGTTCGAATACGATTCGGGGTTCTGTACGTCAAGGATTTTATCGGCTTACTAGCTGACCCGACAGGCGATGTCTTGTCTTAGCTATGAATTCATATGACATAGCAAAAAAGACCTTTAGTTTATCGCGTTTTTTTTCAAACTTTTCTTTTCCTAAGAACCTTCTCCTGACAATAACAAAAACTAATTAAAAAGAGTTAGCGAAATCGGTCCAGCCGTTCACGCGTGATGCCGTGACCAAGGGAAATACGGATAAATTTTTATATATAGAGATTAAATTACTGGCTGTTACTCTCAACTTCATCTGCATTAGGTACTGTAAATACAAAAGTTGCATATGTATTTTCCCAGGATGTAGTCTATCTCCTCGTCAAACAATGATCCTTTCAGCTGCTTCGTCCTGAAAAGGTAGGAAAAAACCAAACAAACTGAGTTACTTACGCATTTATAAGATATGTATGCATTGAAAGTCTTTATGCTTTCAGAATCAACTTACAGCTTAAATATAAGGTCACTATACCTACAGAACCTAATTAAATAAAGCCAGCTCAGCGTAAGAGACTTGAAACAATTTTTATACCACGATTCGTCTTGCGAGATAGTTCTATAAGGGATAATTTTAAATGCAAATTAATTATAAACGTGGGTTCCAAGGGGTACATTAAGAGACAAAGCAGAATTTTAATAACGACAAACGTTTATAAGCAAATATATTTAAATAAACTGTGTAGATAAGATAAATTTGATTACATAAAGCTCAGGAGGCACTTTGAAATAAACGAATAAATATACAAAAGAATCTAATGCAGAGAACGTTATACAAAACAATGATGTATCCAAAGATTTAAAAGGTAACCGTATGAATAAATTTTCCAGTAAAAAACAATCCACGTAACACATAATTTTTCCACATTTTTTTACTCCGATTCCAGAGAAATCCCAAAGGACGTATTACAACAGCACGAAGTTTAGGCATGAATAAAAAACCCAGTCGTCAATTATAACCCGTTCTGTGAATATATAAAATACACCGCAGGAAGGTAACTACTCCAACGTCGTAACTACATTTGGGATGAAAACCATAACCTATTACCCCATATAAAATATCGTATAGGGTTTAAAAGAAGAAATTTACGATCATTCGTGTTAAATGTTGTACAGAGTAAATTATCCGATAAAAGTTTACGTTTATTAGTGAAGGATACTGAAATACTTTGACAAGGTAGGCAGTAATTAAGTTCATTAGTTCAGTTGATAAAGACGTTTATGTAGGTCATAATAATTTGTTATATCTAATTAATTGTATCTTCGGTGGAAAGTGGGTGTTGTAACACCTCTGCCTACCTATTCGGGGACCCTTGTGTGTAGGCGTGAAAATATATATATATACTAGCTGCCCGTCCCGGCTTCGCACGGATGGACAAAATATTTGATAAATGTCTATATGCTCCGAAACTACTGGGCCTTTATTTTTTTAATTTAAGTGGATGAAAAATAGATGTTGTCCGTATTCTCAGACCTACCCAATATGCACACAAAATTTCATGAGAATCGGTCGAGCCGTTTCGGAGGAGTTTAACTACAAACACCGCGAAACGAGACGAGAATTGTATATAAGGTAATAAGTAATAACTAGGGTCATAATGTATATGTATAACGGTACCGGTAAAAGTATCTAATGGAAATAAACACGCATTATGTAATGTGTTGTAAATTTTACGAACTTAAAATAGGACATTCAAATATTGTTTGACACACTTCAATACGGTTAATACATACATAATTATAAAACCTATATAATAGACGGTAAATAAATGATACTAAGCAATAAAACAGCAAGGATAAAATATGATTACCGACTAGGTTATAAAATACTTAGTACATATGGATACGTCGAATATCAATACACAAAAATATATTTTTGATTATCGAATGCAATCAACTACTAGTAATAAATAACGCGAGCTAATAACCGTAAAGTACACGCAAGAGTGTTTCAATAAAATCGAATGATAAGTGTGAGTAATCAAAGGAATAGCAAATTATTTGAAGTCCAGTACATAACAATATCATTAACAACTGGCATCTGAAAATAAAAGTTAAGACAAAGTTTAAAACAAAGACAAAATCGGCAAAGTGCGATATGGACTCACCCACGAGTTCTGTACTTAAAACAAAGCAGGTTAAATAAAAAACTTCACTTTGCCTTTGGATCTCTAGACACAGCTATAATAAGTTTTTAAAAATAAATTCGCTCCTTTTTTTGGCTTTGCTTTGTACATAGCAATGAAAAACCTGGAAGCATTCCAAGCGTCTACTTGTTGCCATTATTAAGATCTAGCAAAAAAGCACGTTTCTGGTACGGGCACCCCCTTTAAATTTTTATTTAATATTATTTTGTTGTAATAGTGGCAATAGAAATACACATTCTGTGAAAAAATATTAGTCTATCTATTACAAATCACGAGATACAGCCCACCGACAGACAGACAGACAGACGAAGGACGGGCGTAAGGATAGCGGAGTCTTAGTAATTTAGGGTTCCGTTGGTTACTCTTCGGGTACGGAACTCTAAAATAAAAAATAAAAAAGTGTGACTTTCGGTTGAAGGGATAAAACAACTGTCTTAGACAAAATATAATAAAAATAATAAAAGCTATTTTTCAGGAAATACAAGTTGTCGACTAACGTCTCGTCAAATTGTAGGTTATGATACAACTCAGGAGCACCCTGTTCTTTTAGCATATAACAATTTAGAAAGAGAGAAAACACATTTATTACTCATAACAACACATAAAAAAGAGAAGACAAATGTAGAAGACAAACATAGGGTCATATACTTAGATTAAAAAAAAAACTCAACCAAAAGATCAACCACCCTTTCTCAAACGTTATAAGCAAGAACATTTCCAACGCAATTCCGTACCGTAAATACCTTCAATTCGTTTTCCAGTGCGTATTCATGTGAAATCGTTCGCCGCGCTGCGTCTCCTATTGTGTGATCAACTGATTCTATTTATACGGCAGCTTGCACGTGACCCCGATAACGGTTGGCTGCAAGATGATTTTATTGTCCAGTAAGTGTACCTCAATTGCTCAATTGAGGAGTCATTACCGCCGTATCTTTTGAGCTCTGCACGGCTTTGAGATACTATTTGTGAGCTCTTGAGATTCTACCCTCTTCAGCCGTGGTACTAGCGGTGCAGTTGCACCGTGTAGTAGCATCCATAGATATAAATATTAAGGTTTTTATTTTGGAAACTAAACAGCTACTAGATTACCAAAATCAACTTCGTAAACTTAATTTAATTATTAATAAAAGCGAGTCGAATTTAGAACCATCAAAATTTTGAAGTCGGTTTGTTTTATATTCTTTATGATGGGCTTATGTAAGTCTTTTTAAAGAAAATTTTATAGAAGGTGTAAAATAAACAACAATAAAAATAAGATAAACTCGCCACAGAATGATTAGTTAATATTTATTTAGTTTATTTATTATCTGGGAAACATACAATATCAAAAGAATCTTAAATCTACCGTTACAAGAAAATATGCAGACATGCAAGCGGTGATAATGCTCTAATAACCTTTTACTTAGCCAAGTGACTGTTCATAATATGTATTCTGGAACAGGTTTCAGGAAAGTGTCTATTCAAAACAAGTTTTGACATTCGCGATAACAACACTAACCAAAAGTATTCTGTCTCAGTTCATTTTTATACACCACCAAAAAAAGAATCTCCAAAGGGAAACTAATTTAATTAAAGAAAAAGGAAATTGTATGCGAGAGGTGGCCCAATCTTGGTAACAATTTGACTTGATTAAAATTTGAAGGCAATGGGAAAACTGCCAGGGCCCGCCACTTAAAACATAACGGCGGGGTGTTCTGAGTTGCAGAAGAATGCTTCCATGAAATCACTTTGTAGGGTTCCGTACCCTACAACGGGACCCTATTAATAAACCTCCTCTGCCCATCCGTCCGACTGTCTGTCAGCGGGCTGTAACTTATGATCTGTAATAGGTAGACAGTTGAAATTTTCACAGCATGTGCATTTCATTTGTCGCTATAATAGCAAATAATAAAAATAAATTAAAAATTTAATGGGGCTCCCCTACTTTAAACGTTTTTGTTAATAATAAAACAAAATTATATTTAAAAATTAAAAAGGGTCGTTACTCGTTTGTAACGGTACGATGGTGCGGTGAAGAACCCTTCATGCGCGAGTCCGACTCTCACTTGGCCGGTTTTTTATATTTAAACATATTATATTCTTTCGGTGGAAGGATGAACTGGACTCCTACGAGAAAGACTGGAGCTATGATGACAGGAGTCGAGTTGTGGAGGGAAAAAGAGGTCTAATCTTTGCCCTGCAGCAGAATTTAAAGTCTATTCTAATCTAACACTGAAGCAAAGATAATAATAATGACTGGGTTTGGACTAATTATGATTTTATATGAGCATCCCACCATATTCACATAACACAACAAAACGTAGAGGAAAATCGCGAACAGAATGCGAAATCGATAAAGATTTGTACGATGTCTTTGCAGTAATTATAAAAAGGATAGTGGATATGTGCTTCATATTAGTACATTCTAGTTTTTATAAAGGAGCTTTATCGTTATCGATAACATATAAAAGCAATCCCTTAAAAGGACAAACGAGTTGGAGTTATATTTCTTTTCAAATTAAGTATCCACAGATCAAATTTCTAAGTCCATTCCCAACTGCCAATGCGAATTCTCCACCGTGAAGGTACAGTCACCAGTCGGGCAATTGCACTACCTATTTTGTCAATAAAGTTGTTTCTTTAGATGTAGCATATGAAAAATTACCTATTATTTATATGCGCTAAAAAGGTTCTTTAGGTACGGATAATGAAACAGTGTTTACCAAGAGAGAGTTGAACCTCTTAAGTTATTTTCGTCACGTACACGCACTTAAAGTCGATCGTTTGTCAACAGAGTGTTCAATGGAATCGGGTCCAATATCATTGAAGGAAGCAATATCGAAGGGCACAATCTCACGACATGAATGGTTAAGTTTCCTTCTTCTACAAACAATACTTCCATATCCTTTGTAAAAGTGGAATTAGTAAGGAATATAAATAGCTCTGTAATTAGAGAAGATTTATCTATATCAGCTTTCATAGCTAGTCCCGCCATCTAATGTTCTTTACATAGATGGCGCTAGTTACTTCGATGTCGGCCTTTTGTAACTGACTGATATATTTATTCTTTTTCATATGTTTGCCACGTCTGCCGGACGCCAGACCACTTTTGGGCTAAAACTACCACATTCTGGTCCCCACCTATCGGACACCGCCGTCGTGGTAGGCCGAAGCGCAGGTGGCGAGACAATCTGGACATTTTCAATGCGGATTGGCCAAGCGCAGGACAAAACCGAGGCAACTGGAAGGAGGGGAGAGAGGACTTTGCCCAGCAGTGGCAAAACAACGGCTAGATAGAATAGAATATGATAGAATATGTTTTGTTTTTTTTTCTTAACGTCACATTGGTTGTGACATTTCTTGTGTATACACTTTTCTCTTCATTGGTGCATCAAACCGCTCCCGTTTTATTAATATAATTACTACCGCAACACATTTACAACAAAACCTATACACCTTTCCCACCTACGAACCACATAAACACACAATTACAATTGTGCCGACATAATTAATTTGGTAAGTGGTAAAAGTTCCAACGGCCACAGGGTGCCCGGCGCGACTTATAGCTGTAATAGTAAAGCTAGAATAATGTTCTGCCCTCAAAAACTATACAGTAACAAGTCTATACATAATACCACTTTTGGTATGAAGGCACTGCAACGTCCGTGCTAGGCAGGATATAAGTGTTGGAGAGCGTGGGACAGTATTATATAGCACGTCACCAGGAAAGGTTTCTGAAGGGGTAGACAGAGGAATGACAACAATAAACATTCATATCTCATTGCAGATGTTTAAATTTCCATGAAATCCAAATCAATTTTGAAATTAACTATAGAATCAGATTGGTTTCAAATTAGTTTCTTATAATTAAAGTAAGCCGTAAACTTGGGCTTATAAATGTGTATGTTGTGTTCAACAATATACCGACAATAATGGATGTAATCAAAGATTTCAAATCACGTAGAATTGATTGATCGTAAAACTTGAATGTTTTTTGCTAGAACATGAGCAATGGTACATTTGGCTGGCGTGATTGTCTGGGATAATTAAATATAGCCCGACCATGCTATGCGGTTAAAAGATTCGTTTATCTTTAATGTTATCGAAGATCATTGTAAGAAATTCGTTTAAATTAGGAAGATCGAAAGAACCACACGAAAGTGATTGAAAAGATGAAGGACTAATGCTGGTCATAGCGTGCGTTGTTATAAAGTTTTCTGTATGAATTTGGATGAGTAAGGTCATAGATGGACAGTGTGAAATATCATATGCCTAGAAAGGAACTGAATACATAGAAAGAATGGAAGAGAAAAACATGTATCGCCAACCACAGACATGGGATAAACTCGGGCGGATCATGATCACTATGTTAATAATATACGTACTCGAATATGGATTATTTTTCACACCTCTACATTTTTATTGAAACCACGTCTGCACTAAAATTTTGGCAACTATCGTTATGGTTATTATGTTAACCACAACAACAGTAAGCAATATTTATTTTAGTCAATACATTTATTATACCTCTTGAACGAGGAAGACAACTATAAATTTCGGTGTAAAGATGTTTTTTGCCAACAATAACCTAACATAAAACAGTTTTATGGCTAATTGTTTGAGGATGTTTCAATATACAAAGAAAATGAGAAAAAGTTTACATCAAAGGTAGATATAAAACAGTTCACAAAATAGTGTTTCGTTTAGATTTTGACCAAGTCAACATTGCTCGATTTTGGAGGCAACTTTCTGGTGGATTTAGAATAAACATTAATTATTCCTGCGAATCTTGCATTCTTCGGAACAAAATTAAGTACCTCGAACTTAATAAATGTGATATAAGATACATTTTTTATTCAACATGAAAAGAATAATAAAAATATCGTTAACGATACCTATAAATTAGATACAAAACGAATAAATATATATAAATCAATCAATAGAAGGTGCAGTAAAAACGTAGTGTAATGATACTAAATTGAAAGGCACAGAAGCTAATACGCAGGTCGAGAGCCCTGACCCGACAACTCGAAGAATAGCTTTATCGTCCGTAACGACCGTCCTTACTACGACTTGTTAGGGATCCACGGTATGTAATGGAGCTATTTTAACTATAATATTAGCAGTATTAATAAATATTTGGTTCAAAAATACCTAGAAATAGAAAAGTATTTTGATAATTAAAAAAATCTATGATTTCTGATCGACGACAATGAAAGACAAGCAAGTATTTTTTTATCATAACGTGTTTAAGATATTTTATTTTTAAATAAATTAAAGAATGTAAAAAAATATAATATGCTGTCAAAATAGTGTTTTATGCACAATAATCATAACTGAAAAACCCTTTGCGATACTCTAAAAATGAAACATGAAATCCAAAAAAATACGGAACCCACTCGTCATACCGTAACAATAAACCGGTTTAGTTTTTAAACGACACAAAGCACGAAGCAATCAGTTACTTATTATTACCGAACAGAAAATTTCATTGCCATACATAGCCGTGTTATTTTGTACTCACGTTAAGTAATTAGGAGGCCCTTGGCATGAGAAAAGAGTTAAAGCGCAGTACCTAGCTATACAGCAAATTAACTACCTATAATTCGCGTGAAATCAACTTTAACCTTGTTTTTTACGTTAATGACACGTTTAGTTATTGCGTCGATAAAAGGATCAGTGCCGGTAGCAGGAACATTGTCGACAACGTATTCGAAAACGTAACTCGCGAAATGTCAAAATTGTCATACTAATTTTTAGTTCCACTTTTCACCGCCGCAGCGCTGTTCATTTTTCAATACAAAAATAGTCGAAGGCGATACGAAAACGTTGTCGACAATGTTCCTGCTACCGGCACAGCTGCTAGGATTCTTTTACTTATGTTAAATGCTAGTACGACATACACGAAGCCAACTGGTGCAATTTGCCAAAACAAAAACTAACTCAAGTATGTTTTCATTCATTCAAAACCAATTTAAAAAACCCAATTTGAAAACCGAATTTATGGCAAAATTTTAAACTTTGTTGTTAATACCTAAAATAAAATATGTAACATTTTAACAAATACAGTGATTATACTCCACTTTAAACTGATACTGATTATTAAGACGAAACCTTAAACTGCCAATGCTTTGCAGATGAAAAGGTTAGATGAAATATATCAAGAATGTTATCAGTGACGAACTAATGCTCTTGTAAGAGGAGCATAAACTTCTAACAAGGGCTCTTGATGTAACGGACTCCTTTGTCATCGGAAGCACGAAATCGTTTATCATCAGTTTGAAGAGTTAAAACAATTGACGTAGGACTTATGTCTTCATTTTATACGCAGCTGAAAGTAGTTGCGACAGCAAGGTTGTTCATGGCATTTTTGAAATAAACTAACATAATGAATGAATTGAGAAACAAAATATTTAGGTACCAGATGTAGATTTAAATGATATAGATTTGGTTACAACAGAGTCTTAATATATAACGCTCAATCTAATCGTGTTGGTTTAGAGGACGCCTTCAAGTAATGTAAGGCAAATGAAAAATGAAGACGTTACAAAAAACCCAAACCGCAGTCACGTTTTCACGTTTTATTTGTTATTCAATAACTGTTTTTAATGGCATTACTCATGTTAAACCGGAGAACGAAATTGAAATCACCGCTCATACACTTAAAAGCGTCGTTAGATTGAATAACCATGAAGAGGGCCTTGTAATCTTCCGGCACTCAGCGAATAAAGGACCTAACCACTTGTTTGTGCCAATTTAGCGTGTCTTTTGAAGATAGCGATTACCGGTAATTTTAGTGCGTACGCTGTAAACGAGTGCATCATTAAGGTGCAGCCAACACTCAAGGCTGCAAAGTTCGTACACACGTTACATGCACGAAACTTAACCTCGAGGTTCGGTGAAACGATCAGTTGGGAAGATGCGCCTCGATTTTTTGTACCGTGCAAAAATGTATGCAGACATCACTTCTTGAGGGAATAATTATGTTAATATATTTATAACAAAGGATAAATGTACGGGGCGAGCGAAGTGATCATGCTAAGACGTCACAAGGGAGGTCTTCCAGTGTTGCATTGTGCATGGAGCACGGACGCCATTTCTAGTCGGAGACTTTCATATACTTGACTTGTAGCGTGGAAAACTCCTATAGCGCGATGTATAATTTGTATTCCTTGTATGGAATATCTTCATATCTAGAATAGCGCCATCTTTTGAGGGCTTATTAAATCTTACCTTAGTTGAATTTTCGTATAGCTACAAATATCAAGAAGGGTGTGAAGAATTTTTTGTAGATTAAATGATACCTTTGTATTCGTAAAAGTAATTTTATGGTCACTAAAATAAAATCAAGACAAAAATAGAATTCAACTAAGTGTAGTTGATTCATAAGTAAATGCAAACTACTAAGTAGCTTATAATTGTAAAGGTAATGAGGCAAAGATTATTGGTTACCAGACTAGAGAAGATGACGAAAGATCTTTTCCAACATATTGTATACCTACAATGAAACGAATAAAAGATGCGTTGGTATTCAAACTAGAGATTACATACACAACACGATAACATGCATTCATTTGTATAAAGTGTTTGATGAAGAATGAAAAGAATAAAGTGTTCGTTACGTCCGATTAGAGGAAATCAAGAAGCCTATTCTTGCACGGACTACCATCATCATGGCTAATATATGTATTGATTCCGATCCTGGGTGTGTAGTTTGCAATAGTATGTAGGAGCGTCTGAAATAGAACCATTTTATTACATAGCATTAAGAAGATCAAAGAACAGAGTACACGTGTACCAACCGATAAACCCATTTAAGAAGTATATTCAATGTATGTTTTACACCTAAGTACCTATCACGTAATAACTACTATGTACTGATGTGTAAGCTTAAATGTTTTAGTTCGGTCTAAATCTAATTGAGTCTTGTTTCGAATATCAGATTTAAATAGTACTTAAAATGTGAACCTTCCAAAAGCAGAAACATACGAATTTGATTATATATGATCACATGGAAGTAAATACGTGATTCGTATTTAAAAAACCTTTCAAAATTAAGTAATTTGGAGTACCATGACCCATCTCATGACTAACTATCAATCACTAATGTAATAATGCCTTATACGATTCAGTTTTTATGTTGCATAATTTAATTCAACTAATGGGCAAAAAGTTGTTTTGGGCTGGATTTCAGGCAAAAAAGAACTAGAAAGAATGATAGTACGGATATTTTTTGCATGTTTAATTGCATCAAATCAAGAAATAGTTCGATAATGAATGTGAAGCAAGCTTATTTGTTGGTAGACGGCTTTAACAGAACGACTTTTTTGCGTTGTACGCATTTAATGTAATTAATAACACTGCGAGTATGTTCTTAAGTAAAAATCGATTTAATTTGATGGTGAATGTGATCAATAAATAGAATTAAACTAATCAGTTTTATCTGACTACTTACGACAAAAAAAAACAGTATGATGTCAATAAAACAGCTTCTGAAGCGACGACAATATTTGAATATACTTTTAAGGATCAAATAATCTTTTTATCACGATGAACTCAAATTTTAATGCACAAACTAACAGTGCCAAGATCTTGTCCACAATTAATTGTATGGAGCATCAGACAAAACGATCGTCTTTGATCTTAAACAAATTGACTTGAAAATTGATATTAAAAGTTATATTAAGGCGAATGATAATCATTAAGATCTAGTAGTTGAAATACTGAATCATCAAACAAATGCAAATGAAAAAGTAACAACTTCATTAAAACATTATTAATAAACAAGAAACATAAAACAATCAGCAGATACATCAGAGTAAAAGGAAATCAATATTATGGGAAACACACAATCATTCTCCAAATACTGTGCCCAAAGCCAATTAGATAGATATTTCTGGCTGTCGTAAAATATTATTGGGATTGGATGAAATAGCCAGGGCGTGACCTATCGTATTCGTGATCAAAATTCCCATAATATTAGGACGAATATTTTCGTTGATACCTTTAATATAATAGCAGTTTCATAGCTCACGTCAAGCAGTTTATTGAGTTACTATGAAAATACAGATGTTATTAAAAGTAGAAAAGTTGCTTTCTCTTGTACTAGAAAAAGCATTAGGGTCCTTTGTAAAACTGAGGAATTTTTGATAATTCAAATATCGAATTAAAGAATAAAATGCTGAAGTCATTAAAATCAAACTCGATAAAATGTTAAAAGAGCTTACAGTCCTTATAAATACGTAGTTAAAAGAATCGTAAAATTAATTATACTTTCTTATTGTCAAAAGAGAAATGGCCTTTGGTTCTTGGACTTCGCTAAAGACTACTAAATGGTCGAAGTATTCCATAGTAAAGTGGTATGCCGTACGTGGACAGTTATAAATCAATCGGAGAACCGGCTCTGACTGTAATTGGTTACACTCTAACGCATACTTGTTAAAGTGCACATAATGTTAAGGTATGGTTCAGTAACATAGTTCCAATCGTTCTATGTAGATGATATGACTAGTTGGTTTCAGTTTAAAGTTCAAGGAGTATAATATAAGTTGTGTTAAAAACTCATCTTCTAGCGCGTTGTAGGATTGTGTGAGAAGTATGAATGGAATTTTACAAATCACTATCTGTTGAATATTTTATAAGTTTTTGGATTGCAAAATTGGTTTTTGTAGCGGAGAGGTCGCTACATTCTCATAATGACCACCTACTGACTTGCAATATCTACTCATGGAGCAGTTTGAAACAGGTTTATTAATTGATTAAAACATAATTCGTTATTATCTTTGTAACTCACAATGTATTGTATATTAATTACATTGAAAAAATAACTAACCAGGAGGAAGAGCAAAGTACTTTAAAAATATTTTAAGAATAAGAGAGGAAGTAATAAAAATGTATTTATGAAATCCTTACCGGTTTTGTAATATTGACTAATAAGCCTAATTATAAAAACAAATCATCGAGGTCAATATTCGTAAAAAGACTTTGTACTCTCTGCCTTTCTTGAACGGGACTCGGCGTGATAATTTATATGTAATAAAACAAAATTGTTGCAGTTCTCTTTGAAACACAAACGCCCTGTGGAACTCGTCAGTGCTACTTAAACATCGACGCAGGTGCAAGCTGGCGGCGCGAAGATTCCAGTTGGCTGGGTGTACTTACCTGAAAAAAAAAAAACATTGATAGATAGGACCGCTTATGTTGAATTCGCCTTAGAAGGAGTTACAAAAACTTGTAGAAGACTACACAATAAAGTAGCATGAGCAAATTCTACACTATCTAGACTTATACTTCATTATACTTTCGAATATTTTCTATAGGCATTATTTTCGGTACCTACAGCCTTTGTTACGATTGATATAATATGTATTTGACTACATGAATTTTTCAAGTTACCAAAAATACATTTAAAAACCTAATACTACATGAATTATTAATAATATAAATGATTGATTAGCTTGACCATTATTATGAATGAAACATCTTTAGAACTTGCGTCCTCAAATTCATCAATTTAAGAACTAAGCCATTATCGTTGTTACTGATGCAACTTCTTATTTCCTCCTTCTATCCAGAGCAAACTTTTTTTTTATAGTCGGGCCAAGATAAAAGATGACTTTCGACAACTAAAAAAGTGACAAAATCAACGGTAACACGCCATTAAAAATTCGAATCTTTATATTCAGACCTATCAAAAATCAACTTTTACTTAAGCGCTACGATAAATAAATCAAAATCATCGACACTGTACTATTCAATACAAACTTAATAAGTTTCTTCAGCAGACTAGTTCTAGACGTCTTGGTCACCGCAGTTATTTTTAAGTTCTAACTGGAATCGGATAGACGGACGGACTCAAACAAGTTACTGTAACTAGTGAGCTCGCATTAATGATTCGCCTAGAGTTAAGCACCTTCTAAGGAGATTATTTATAACATTTAAACTGTTATTAACTTGAGCGGAATGCTGCGAGTTTCAAACGATTTAAATAAGTGTTCGTAGATCATAAAGAGCACCGTTTACTCTTTTGCCCATGTCACATATATATACCGTGGTCTAATAAACATCAGCCTGCCCGATAGCTATATTCGTGTCAAAGGATCATTACACTGTAAAGTTGTAAATTGTCTTCAACGAAGGGTTGGTGCTCAGTTATAACACACGTATTAGCATAAGCTTGTCGTTAGATAAGAAGAATAATTTACAACTTGATTTGTTTCACTGTAGAATACACTGTTTGCGGCAATGTCTTTGCCTATAATTTGTTGTAGGATACATTTTGCTCCACAATCATTGTGTTCATCAATTACATTACCAACCAATGTCGCCAAGTTTAATATAATTAAATTACATTTACTTCATTGTTTATGAGCTCTCACTTTAGTAGGTAAACATGACCTAAAACCGCGATTGTGTGACTAAGCATGCAATTCTTTGCTCCGAAGTAAATACTCATTAGCTCTTGGTAACAGGTTTTGCAAGGTAAAATGTAAAGCTGCCATCACAGTGCACCTGCACATCACATGCTACGTAAGGCAACGCTATAACAGATTGTTCACCATAAGAATCACGCGCCCGTGTGCACACAAATACCTACTGAAGATTTATATTATGACATAGCCATAGCACAGCATTCGTCGGAGTGATGACGACTTAATATATGCATATTCATAAACGCATGTCTCGTATGCTTCTCAATATCTCATGAAAAATCAATATTTGTCCAAATAAATCCAAATTTGAAACCACATCATCATAAGCACACATACTTTAAAGATTTTACGTCTGTTTCCTGAGTACCTTGTCTTAATGGTTATTCTACTTAGACGTTACAAATTTCAGATTCATCAACAAATTACAGAAAGGGAGTACATAATTATTCATCATTTCGGTGAATAGCCATGTTAGCTGCTACGTATTCTGTCTGAATAGATTTGAAGATTCTTAAGGTTTTTTTTTATTTAAAAGCACATCTTTCTTCACATTTCAAATCTTCTCCGGTGTTAACCATGAAACACAACTTTCTAATTCTATTGAAGCTAACCCGAACCTAGTCCATTATCCTCACTCCTAATATTGACATCACATGGGACATTATGATCAATATCTATGTACACCAGGTGTTCAGTATGATCTTGGATAGCGCCATTACTGGCTAATGCCACGACTCAAGCCCTGGGACATATTTGGTTCATTTTGGACGCTTTTACGACGGGTTGATATTTTATTTTGTCTGAAAATATTTGTCATAATCCGAAAGAACAGAATAGTGAAACCAAAATTTTTATATCATCCACGCTACAATGAATTAAGCCTATGAAATTGTCAGCAAAATTAATTCCACGCGTACGAAGTGGCGGGCACAGCTAGTATTAATATAATTTAGCCCTAACATTATTAGTTAAGTTTATATTATAATATTTAATACTTTCATTTATAGTTCACTAGCTTCTGCGCGCGACTACGTCAGCGTTAGCTAAGAATCTCAGAGGAACCTAAAATTTTCCCGGGATAAAAAGTATCCTATGTTAACACATAGAAACCAGGTTAAAAATTATCTGTGTTCCAAATTTCATCCAAATCCGTTGAGTAGTTTTTGCGTGTAAGAGTAACAAACATCCATCCATCCATACTCACAAACTTTCGCATTTATAATATTAGTAGGATAAGATTATATCTACAGACAAGATAGATCAAGTAAATATATAATTCAGGTAACCAACTAGGCAGCAACGTAAATAAAACCTAAATGTGCACCTAGGGGATACTGTTGCGCCATGATAATAATGACACAAGGGCAGACACGGTCCCTAATGCCACAAAATATATAATACCATAACGTACTGATGACTCCTTAGAATGAAGCGATCTATCACAGGTCAAATCACCGGATCTGACGCGATATAACTCACGTTTTATAGCACCAAGGACTGAAGGAATTAATCTTGAGTGATTTCGCGAAACAAAATGTTTTAAGTGGCCTCTGCGGAAGTCAGCTGGCATTTCCCAAGGAGCTATTTAAGACGCGATTGGTACTCAACTCTAATTATGCATTAAATAAAAATAAGTCGGGTTTTCCTTCCTGACGCTATAACTCCAGAACGCACGAACCGATTTCCACGGTTTTGCATTCGTTGGAAAGGTCTCGGGCTCCGTGAGGTTTATAGCAAAGAAAATTACTTACTAGCTGCCCGCCCCGGCTTCGCAAGGGTAGACAAAATATATTTTGATAAATGTCTACCCGTGCGAAGCCGGGGCGGGCCGCTAGTTATGCATAAAATGTTACTTGATTCGTCTGTTCGATTGTACCTTTTTAGAGACGATACAGTGAAATGTTAGTTATTCATAAGTTAGAAAACATATTTTCCTTCGAAGCAATCTCCATCGTCTTCTTATCATAAGACATTCCGTCAAAATCAAAATCATAACATCATTTAATCAGTTTCGGCCGTTATAAGGCACTTCTGGTCTAAATTACCACCGGTTTGGAAAAAAACATATGACCAGTAACACTAATTATTGAGAAAGATTCCTCATAAGAGCTCTCGAAGCCTTATTCAGTATTTAGAAATAATGGCATTCAAATTATGAAATGAGAGATTCAACAGCAGATGGACAGTAAATTTACATATTTTCGAGTTTCTACACGGTATGAAATGATTATACGAACGACTTTGAAGGGTGTCTGAATAGCTACTATGGCAATTTTAAGAATGCATGCACATATCCTACTTATCTGGTCTCAAAGCAAGTAGAGCTTGTAAAATTAAGATTTATAAAATGGTTCAGTTTTTTAAAATTTTCTTTCATTTAAAACAAGCTAAAGATATTCAATTCGGTCCAGCCATTATCGAAATTTTATATTTTTCTAGCTGTCCCGACATACGTCGTCTGGTCTTAGCTTTGCATTCATATGTCAAAAACACCAGAAAAGGGACCTTTATTATATCCTAAAATGAAAAAAACTGGTTTTTCTTCACGTTTTTTCATATGAATCTTTATCTGACAATAACAACGCAAAAAAAAAGAATTAGCGAAAACGGTCTAGCCGTTTACGCGTGACGCCGTGACCTAAGGAAATAGGGATTCATGTTTAAATGAACAGATTGTAGAAGATATAGCCAATAGCCATACCCAACCAACAAAATCTTAGCTTAACTTAAAACTAGTACACACTTAACATAAGCAGTATAAGCAATACTGGCACTAATTACGTGATACTATCATCAGCCATAATTACGGTTATTAGAATAGATTTTCATATCGCTATTCACTTCGCCCTTGGCACAATAACATTGGCGTAAGTAATGTTGTCTTTGAATACTTCACAGTGTTTTATTGTATTATATTAAATTACATAAGTACTTTAATTTGATACCTATTTTCGCATTTCTAATAATACAGTATATAGTATAGTATAGTATTATAGTATATCTATACTAATATCATAAAGAGGAAAGATTTGTATTTTTGTGTACTGTTTGTATTGAATAGGAAACTACTGGACCGATTAAAAAAAATATTTCACCGTTAGAAAGCTACATTATCACTGAGTAACAGGTAAGTAACAGGTGAGTAACTATATATTATACTAGCTGCCCGCCCCGGTTTCGCACGGGTAGACAAAATATTCGATAAATATCTACCAGTGCGAAGCCAGGGCGGGCCGCTAGTATAGTATATAGGATGAATTTTTAAGAATTACTGTTGATTAGCAAAAAGGCTATAGATATTTTTTACTGCTTTTGTAAGATGTACGCGCCCAGTCGAGAAGCTCCAATTAGTAAAAGTACAAACAATTGAGAAATGATACCAAAGAAAGTCCTGATGCTCCATTGTGACTCTTAACATAACTCCCTTTAAGGTAATTGACGACTTCACAAAGTTCACTTGACCTACCGGAGGGAGAGAGTGCTACTTGGCTAACCACGCGGTCACAGACGTAGAGAAAGTCCAGATGCGTCAAGCAGCTTACTTAACTATTCAGTTAACAAAGCGTATTCTGAAAGTGTTATACCTCTCAGAATACGCTGTAGTACAATATTATCGGTGTTCAAGTTTATTTGTTTGTAGTACAGGAATCGCCTACCTGAATCCCGCGACGCGGTACGATAACGTATAAGGATTAACATTTTGAGAAAAAAATACTGGCATAATGAATACAAGCAAATACTATTACTATACTATAACATATTAATTATATACATTCTATTCATTCATATATTAAGGTACTCGTATTGACTATAATTCAAACTTTTGAGATAAAGTATTAACGAAACTTTTCTGCACAACCACTTCTAGGTGTATCTGTACATCTTTAAACTCAAGTTTCAGCGAAAGTGATCTCAGCAAGGTCGCCTGGAGCGAGTAGGTGAAATGTAGAAACCATACGAGGAAAAGAGACAGATATACCTACTGCATGTGTACGCGCACACGGTTGCGTAACACATCGTAACTGCTGGCTGACATTGATCCAATCTGGGTTATGATCAGCATTTTTATTGATTGTTTGTAACGTGTTGATTTTTAATTAAACACGAACGATTTGAGTTAGTTTTATACTTCGGGATTAACATAATTAAGTGAAGGTAATCAATGTAGGAGCTCAAAGTCGCCAGAGTGTCGCCTGTTTCATGGTGCCCACGGCAACATTTTACCACCTCTCGCTATCGATTTTGAAACCAAAATGGTCTCGCACTGCGCGGTTCCAAAGGAGCTTCCTACCGAAGACAATCGAATTGTGGAATGATCTCCTCGTCACGGTTTTCCCTAAGGAGTACAGCATTGGATTCTTCAATAAGGGTGTGAGGAGATTTCTGCTGGGTCGGCCACGCGCAAGTGATACCCCTGGTGGTGCAAGCGTCTATGGACTACGTTACCCGTTAACCACCAGGCGGGTCGTACGCTTGTATGCCGCCACCTTAGTGGTATAAAAAGAAATGAATTTCCGAATTTCTACATTTTAACCGGTTGTTGTCAATTTATGTTGGATGCCAATTTGCATAAATTGTATTATCCCTATCCTAAAAAGGGTTATTAAAATATTATGGTAGCGCCCTTATGTAAAGTATCTGGCTTAGTTTTAGCCCAAGTGAAATATTTTGCTCAGAAAAAATATTCTAACACACTTACCTACCGTATTTATATAAAATGGTTCTCTAGTAAGTAAAAGTAATATTCAATTAACTTGGGACTGAATTTGTAATTATGAGGATAAAATTCTGACAGCAAGACTAATTAATAAATAATATAAAAATATAGTAACGGTCGTATTATAGTCGCATTAAAATTGCATTCTAAACCTAGTAAAAGGCAGATTTTTAAAGGAGACGACTTAGGAATTATATTAGACTATTTTTTTCTATGTATTGGAATGTTTTTGTAAATTTGATACTAGATCCCATTAGTATAGATTTTATGTGAACGTATTTCATTAGGTCTTGCTTTCTCGATCTGTATTTGTATTAACTCGTTTCCCTCATCAGATACACTACGTCGTTTCAATTTCAATAACTGCTCATTCGGTAGCTTTACTATAACATCATTTTATTTCGTTTCACCAGTCCGGTGAGTAATCAAAAGTTAAATTTGATCCACTTCCCAGTGTCCGATTGAGCTGAAATTTGGCATAGGTACACATTTGGTTCCCGTTAAAACTCTTAATGCCGCCAGTTTTAATCCCATATGTATTATAATAATTTCTACATTACCCCCTATGATATGGGTATCAAATTAAAAGGTTACAGAATAAAAGGCGGTGCTAAAAAAAACTACTTTTTTACAAATACCAAACACAGTAGCGTACGATTGTCTCGTTGCGTCGAATACATTTTCTTTTGTTGGGTCACGGGTGACGTTACAAGCAAATGCTACTGTGAAGGTTATACGATGAACTTAAGCTCAAATGTCGGTGACTTGTTTGACTTAACCTCACCTGATTTATGCGAACACAAATTTTGCTCCCCTGTTACACGTATCACCTCCAAATTTAACCCCAATTTCAACTGTTAAGATTCTGCCTGGTTAAACGATTGATAAATAATTCAATCTTTCAAGTTATAGTTCAAAGTTACTCACAGGGAGTCAACTCTCTTGTATAGATATGAAGAGATTTTTTAAAGGTCGGCAACGCGCGAGTGATGCCCCTGGTGTTGCGAGCGTCCATAGGCTACGGTGACGGCTTACCATCAGGTGGGCCGTATGCTTGTTTGCCACCCAAGTTGTATAAATAAATATATTTAATTTTTTTTTCTTTTTTTCAATATTTTGTTATAAGCCTACACCATCTTATATTATATAAAAAAGCATCTGTTTTTTTAAGAATGTTCAAAACCTGCGATTTATCACCGATACAATTACATACAACCGTAATAAATTTATTTATCATTATTGATCATCTCAAAAGCAAATATTTGTGCAACCAATATTTAAAATCCACTGAATAACAATTCCATTCATGTTGCTCATAAAACTTCTGATCTACCACTCGAGTTCCGGATCAAGGTTGCCAATAATCGGTTGGAACTAAAATGTTGTCGAGTGGTGCTTGTTTATCACTTTAATCGATTCTTTTGAAACGGAATCGAATTAAGCTTTCTTTTGATTTCGTTCATTAGTGCTGCTATTTCGGGATTATGAGTGGATATGTAGATTGTGAAATATTTAATTGAGTAGGACGGTGTGTTGCTTCGAAGATTTCAACAAAAATGTTCGGAATTAAAAACCAAATAAACACAATGATGACGATAGAATCTATGTATCAGATAATGTGCAAACGGACGAATAAATCCAGTTCTTCTAAATTAATCTTTCAACAACGCAACACGTGCGTAGCATGTAAACAGAGTCAGTTTCATCCTGTGTGTATCTATGATTTAAGTCTGATGCTCTTGAAATATTGCATAAAGTAGTCGAACACCTAAGCTTCCTGGAGTCTTTATTAAATCCGTTAACAGTATATGTATATGCTGTTACAAAATCAAGTTTATTAGAACGTTGTGTTGGATCGTCCAGGTAAAATAGCACTATACAGTGTATGTTGTTCCTGGGCAGTACCTATTACCAATACAATACTATTATAACTGTTATAAAAGCAAAATACTAGTAGTAACGCTGCTAGCACAGTGAGTCCTCATCAATAACCTGGTTGGCAACTATATCCGTACACCGTCAACTACCCTGTTTCAAACTCCATTCTCTAGTCACTACCCAGGTTGTCTGGAAGAGATCACATCTTGTGATAAGGCCGCCAATTATACCGATTTATAATGTATTTTATGTTCTTCAGTTATTGATTTTGGTGTACTAATAAAGAGTTATCTGTCTATCGATCTATCTATATCCCCGATATTGCTAGCGGTTATAGGCTACGGTGACTGGTTACCATCAGGGGGGCTGTATTCTTGTGTGCCACCTCAGTGGTATTATAAAAAAACTATTATCCTCAAATATAAGCATCAATATTTGTGAATCATACATACAACGAGGGCTAGTTTGTATCAAAATAGTAGAAACCTAAAAAAAAGCAGCAAACAACAGCGTAACATGTAAAAGAAACATTTGGCGTGTATTCAAATAACGCGAAAAAACTAAGTCCAATCAAGATAGTCTCACAATGAGGCATGATAAATGACTAGCAACAATTTGAGGATGCTAAAGTAATCACGACAAAAACGACTGTAATGCTCCTATGATGATCATAATGCAAGTGCTAGCAACATTTTTGATAAGACTGAGTGTTGTATCAACTCAAATTGAACCAACGGAATTTTTGGTAAGATTTTTCGTGAACTCAATAAAATTGATTTGACAGTTGAGTCAATATGTTCATCAAAATCGACTTAAATGTAGGTTTATTCGTGGGTTGGGGTATAAATTAAATTAGAATCTACCGAACTGAATATTAATTTAAGTACAATTGTGTTAGTGTGTGTTCAATCAGATATGACTCGAAACTAGAAAATGGATACGACTAGACTCTTTTCATTCTCAGATGATAAATTTAAATGAAATATGACTACTATTGACGCAATAACCGAATTCAGTCGCGTATCTAGGGAACAATTCCAACTGGCAGTAGCTAGTACAAAAAGTGATGTAATCTTGGTTCACGATATTGACACGTCAACTAATAGTCAGATTGCGTGTTCAAAACGTGTTCGACACAAAGGAAACGCAGTACTAAGAACGGTAGACGCCGCAGTCACTCTTAGGAACATTGTTAGAAGTCGTAATTTATTGTACTTGTGAACTTTAACAATGAATATGATGTATGGTTGTTTAGGGTTGTTAAGGGCAGTTAGTCAGAGGCTAATGACTTAAAGCCTGGTTAAGGCCATTATACAAATAGGTGATCAATTTTATAATAGCGGTAATAATAGTTGGGGATTTGTGTAGATTATAATGGGAGAAATACTATGCGATAACATTTTAAATTATCGGAATAAATTAAAAGGAAGATATGGTTAGCAAAATAAAACAAATCAGCAAATTAAACCTAACTTACTAAATTACACAAAATCATCATGACGAAATGCAATTCAAAGATATAGACCAATACGCTGAAGCATATATTTTGATCCGTCCAAAAACTGAGAGGACTAAGTGAAATGACACAAGAGTATAATTTCTAATTGAACCCCGAGAGATAATTAGAACAGATTGTGCAGACAAATACGATGTAGAGAAAGTTTACATACGAGAGTACCTACATGGAAATGAGGAGAGAAGAGATTGAAGGATACAAACATGGTGTCAGCGTTATGACACTGGATGCTAAATTGAGGTCATATATTTTAGCAACGATGATTATAATATCTTTGTCACTTTAATTAGCTATTCCATAACATCGGAAACAAACAAAGTTCTAGTACTTATAAATGTAGAATTTTGTCATATATAATCAGAACGTTATTTTCTAAATGTAACAGTTAAAAAAATACATACATGTCACTCTTATTATCACTGGGTCGTAGTAATGAGACTGACGTACGTCAGTGAACAATGATGCAAATTATGGGTTAAGCCCTAAAAGTAGAGAAAGAAAGAAATCAAATATCTGGATTTTTCTTTTAACATTGTCTTAAGCGTGATCGCCTGAGTAGTATAATTATTAAAAAAACAGGTAATAAAGTTTTTTTTTAAAAACGAGGGAGGTACAGATGCTTTTACAGTGGGACAATGTAAAAGTCTTGATCATACTAATACTTGGCCGATCCAAACCTAGCATCGAAGTGGTCGTAATCAAATCAAAACGTAAGTCCAACTCAATTAAAGAAGGTTTATTGTACAGTAAATACAATAAGCAGTGGCCGTTAATGATGGAAAATCAGTTCAGATGAAGCCCCGAAAACGCACAATCTCAGCTACATTACATAAATGCTAGGTGCAAACAATAATGAGCACCCTGGTATCATCAACGCTGTGCCACTGACCCAAATAGTGGGACAATGTCGCAAAATGGCCATACCCAAGATGTAAAGCTACCAGGCGTGCTAATGAGCGTAATTTGAAACGACTTTGTTACATATTTAGTAAAATATTTTATTTTTATTAACCAGTTTCATCTACCTAGACCTAGCACAGAAGTGGCTTCTTATAAGAAAACGTATCTATAGCTGTGTGTAGGTACCACTTCTGGGTGAACTCATCAAATTATTTGTTTGGAATGTAATTTAATACTTTTTTCTTTGTATTATATCTAATCAGAACGTAATACTAGTTAATAAATAGTTATTGCTTTAAAATATAAGAATTTATATTTAAGAAAATATCGTATTCGATTCCATAAGAAAGATGTAGGCACTCGAAAGAAATTGAAATAAAGTAAAATTTTAAGCAAGTAAATATATTTTGATTTGAATTACATTAAATATGATAAGAATATTATTTTATCGAAAATCTACATTCAGAATTGTATTTCATACAAAAGCAATTATGTTGTATCTGTAACTAATATGATTTGCGAATGAAAATGACATAAAAAAATGTACATCAACAAGGTTGTCATGAATGACAGGCGGCAAATGTCATCGCTACATCTTCAACACAAACGACAATACGTATCTAACCCACATGCTTAAAACTTGAAAGTTTATTCCAGCCACTGCCACTAATTACATCCTACTCAGATCTAAGAAAAGGTCGGCTTAAGTTTTTTTTTTTTATTCAACTAAGGTGGCACACAAGCATACGGCCCACCTCCTGGTAAGCAGTCACCGTAGCCTATAGCCGCTAGCAATATCAGGGGTATCACTAACGAGTTGCCAAACCTGTTGTTGATGAGTAGTCACTGTGCTAGCAGCATTACTACTAGCGTAGCGTATCCTCATGGAGCACTGGCAATCTTACTTACCGCATAAACACAACACTACATCAAAGTAGTGTTATTTGACTGCGGTCTTCTGTAAGGTGGAGGTACAGTCCCCAGTCGGGCGGCTCCAATATTAATGAGAAAAGCCACGGGAGATCCTAAATTCGCCCTACCTCTCTTTTTAAGCTCATGGTGTGATTAATCACTGTACATAAGCTCAGAATAACTCATTAGTACAGGCCGGGATTTGAACCTGGGCCCATCAGATGACAGGCCGTTGCTTCAACCACAGGGCCACCACGGCTTAAATATTACTTTCTCATCGTAAGCTCTAATTATACTGTTCAGGTTGACTAATGAAGTTTGATAATCGTTAACGCTATAGAAAACGAAAAGAAAAGAAATAATCGTATGGGAATTAAAAACTTGACCAGGTGACATAACGTAAATATTTTTAATTCCCATAAATTTCCTTCGTTTTCTATAGCGTTAACGATTAAAGATAGTAAACATGGCTAAGCCTGCTGCTCTGTCTATTATCGCACATAGCATAGCTCAGAAGTCGATCATAAATCTTCATCTTAAAGCGCACAATGATGAAACAGGAGCGCGTTCAATTTGACGCGGACGCAAACGTCCGACGGCGGCGGCCGATTTCTATTAGGAGAGAAGTAAAAATAAATCTTTTAAGCTCTGTCTGCGTTTGTGTAACCGGAACGGTAGCTTCAGATATGCGACTCCAGTAGATTATATTGAAAACATATAGGACACTGAAAATGACTACATGAGTGAGGAGGTGAGCGAATGAATCTTAACATAAGAGAAGTAGGGCGAATCGGGATCTCTCGTGGGTTTTCCTATTAATATTGGAGCCGTCCGACTGGGGACTGTACCTCAGCCTTACAGAAGACCGCAGTGAAATAACACTACTTTGATGTAGTGCTGTGTTTCTGCGGAGAGTAAGGTTGCCAATGCTCCCGAGGATACGCTGCGTAAGCAGCATTACTGCTACGACAGCGTGTCCGTGCGCAGTGAGTCCTCATTAACAACAAAAAAAGGGTTGACAACCGTTAGTGATATCCCTGGTATTGCTAGCAGCTATAGGCTACGGTGTCGCTAACCATCAGATGGGTCGTATGCTTGTGTGCCACCTTAGTGGTATAAAAAGAAACATAGTATAAAACAAAGACGCATCCCGCCGTTTGGGGGCTTAGATCTTTTATTAATCGCTAGTTTATTCTATACCATTTATGAGAACTTTTGCGAATATAATTAGCGAACTACAGAATACAAAAATTCTATGACTTCGAAGTCTCAAAACATATTTACGGAAAACAGGTAAAGGCGTACCTACCTATTAGCGATTTCTTAAACATTAATACTGATTACAAATAATAAATTACCAGTCAGAAATTATATACGGATATAATGCCTGTTGGAAATTATTACCGACCGACTTTAAGTAATATTATATCAACTGCTTTTCTTTGTAATAAAATAAAGGTGTGCACTGTTCGTGATGTAAAGCCCAATAATATCTTTTGTATATCTATTTGCATTCTTTAGTTCCCGTTCATTATCTTTTGTGTAGTTTGTTTGAAATTCTTATGTCAATATTACCGAATAAATAAGTTCGTCCGTTTGTCTGTTGCCCACGGCTCTAAAGATCTGGAAACACTGAGCGTAGATGCGCTGGACGTATCTAGTAAGAAACTATTTCTGTTCACTTTGGCGCCACCGTGAAAAATATCACACAAGTAACCATAACAAAGGACCCAAGAGGAACCTCGTCTTGGTTTTAAACACGTTTTATGTGCTTGACCGTATGTAAGTTTTAAAACATAAATTAAAGCACATCTACACACGCTACAGCACGTGCCGCACACGTGTCATCTAGCCGCTAAGCTAAATATTCACAACACAGACGTCACGGTACCACGTGATCGCTCCATTGGTGTCAACGATGGACATAATTTGTAGGAACGTCAGATTCTTGGCTTAACGTCGCTGTCTTTACAATGATATGTACCAAAATATTTTTCTGTTGTACTGTATTGTTAACGTACATAATAACCACAGCTAGAACTTGTCTACGAGTCCGTTCGCATGGAATTAAGATAATTATATGTATTTTGCGAAAATAGTCGGCATTAGGGAGAGCGCGCACTGCGGTGCGTTTATCTGCCGCATATTCTGTGATGTATTGTTGTATCGATCGTCGATGTATCTGTGGAGTGTCGATAGAAGTGCGTGCAAACGTTTATCTCACTGCAGTGCGCGCTTCTATGAAACTCCATACTTGATAGAATGTGCGGCAGATAAACGCAACGCAGTGCACGCTCTCCCTCACTATACAGCGGAGAACCATGCTGTACTTCTTTGGGAAAACCACGACGGGGAGCTCATTCCACAGTTTGATTGTGCGCGGGTAGAAGCTCTTTTGGAACCACACAGTTTGGGACCATTTTGGTTCCAATGTATGGAGATGAATTCCCCACCGTTGCCGTGGGCATTATGTCGAACAATTCTTTAGAACACTGTACGTTATACAAGCCGTAGAACACACACAGGGAGGCAAAATCTCTCCTGAGACTACTAATTCTCAGGAGAGAATTGCCAATCTACCCAAGCATGGTTTTAATCGTCAAACCAATGTATTTATAAGGAATGCTTACGTCATTGACACGATAATTCGTGCCAGAAAACAATCCGCATTGTATAGTTTGTTCTATAATCGAAAAAAAAAATTCGTTACGGATCTTGTTAGCGGTATAAATAAATTTAAAACACAACATCGATCCTAAAACAGCAGACGTCAACAAAGATAGCGCGCAATTTCCCGTATTGCAAAATACCGCACACTTTATATTAGAGGGGTCAAATACAACACTACAGAATATTGCGATACTCCCCGCGCCTGTAATGGCACGGGTCGGCCTTACGACTTCATTTGACGGGGTTACATCACTATTATTAGGGTTTCCTTGCACATACGTCAAACGTTTCTACATATCCGAGTTTCTGTGAAGGTTTTAGGGGAATTGTGTGTGTTTCTAGTATATGGCTACTACTTTCATTATTTTTTGTTTCATATTATTATTACAATCGTGCAATAATTACAAATATTTGCCGTATTTGTTTTTGACTAGAAGGGTTATTGTACTCGCAATGTTTTCAACCGTGTCAGATTCTATTAAAAGAATTTCTTGCTGTTTTTGGCAAAGCCTGGGGAAGCGTATTCTGACCTAAGTCCTAGTGGTAACCGTAGCCTTTCATCGCTTAGAGAACAGATTTAAGTACAACTCGCGTTGATGAACTTACTGTTCAAAGGAATGACTGTGCTAGCAATCATAGTTCACATGCTGAAAAAGTAAGCCCAGAGAAAAATTGAGGATAAGAAAAGCCACTCAATGCATTCAAAATTCAAAGTATTTTATTTCAGACATATTAACTTTCATAGTATAAAACATTAAAACTAAACAAATAGTTTATTTTGAATCGAATATTTTTCCTCGAACCGTTTTCTGAGAATCTCCCACCAGTTTCAGGAAAACACATAAGCATCAGTTATCGGCATTCAAACCACGCTAAATTCATACTAATAAGGAGAAATAAAATTGAAACCAAAATCCATTATAATGCTTTGTAAAAATGTATCGCGTGCCTTCAAATGTACAATGTTGCAAAGCATGCTAATTACCGTGGCATATCCCACGTTGGAATAACGATAAGAAAGTTTAAATCATTAAAGAAACAGTTATCAATTAATTAGAACATGGTAGGTATGGGTACATTAGGTTAGGTCAATGTTTTGCATACTTTTTCATGACACGGCCTCTACTAACCTCCTACTTGCTTTTTGTTTCATTTATTTTATTGACAAATATTCAATCCGATATATTTAATCTCTTTTATAAAAAAAATACACTAAGGTGGCACACAAGCATACGGCCCACCTGATGGTAAGCGGTCACCGTAGCCTATAGTCGCTAGCAATACCAGGGATATCACTAACGAGTTGCCAACCCTGTTGTTGATGAAGAGTCACTGAGCTAGCAGCATTACTACTATCCCAGCGTATCCTCGTGGAGCACTGGCAACCTTACTTACCGCAGAAACACAGCACTACATCAAAGTAGTGTTATTTCACTGCGGTCTTCTGTAAGGTCGAGGTACAGTCCCCAGTCCAATATTAATGGGAAAAACCACGTCCCAATTCGCCTGACCTCTCTTATAAGCAGCCTGATAGTAGTTAAATAAATACAGCACATTTCGTCATATTGAGATATTATTTTATTTAAGAATGAAAATACGACCTTTTAACAGTACTTTATATATATAATGTAATTTAATTTCCAAAGAACTTAAAAAAGTTGTTCCAATATTTTTTCCCAACGGCAAAGTTGAATTGGAACAAAGAGACGCAAAAGTATCTTAACCAGTTGTTTTAGCTTTAGTTATCTCATAAATAAAGAACATCGTTTAGGATTGAATTTAGACAGTTAGGTGCTTGAAATTAATTTATTCATTTTAGTCAACAGTTGGAGGGAAAATACTGATACAGTGGTACTGATATCAATAAAACTTGATGTAATAATATTAGATATTATACTAATAATAATCTACATCTACACTATTAATATTATAAAGAGGAAAGATTTGTATTTTTGTGGGTTTGTATTGGATAGGCTCCGAAGCTACTGGACCGATTTCAAAAATTCTTTCACCGTTAGAAAGCTAAATTATTACTGAGTAACATAGGCTATATATTATGCTAGCTGCTCGCCCCGGCTTCGCACGGGTAGACGAAATATTAGATAAATGTCTATTGTCTACCCGTGCGAAGCCGGGGCGGGCTGCTAGTATCTTATAATCTTACTATCTCATATAGTGGTACTAACCGAGTAAATTTAAGATAGGTGGGATGCAAAGGGATTTCCCTTTCGAAATTGGAACAGTCCAACTGCCGCTGTAACTTTACATTACAGAAAAACGCGCCAATGCTAATAATATTTGATTGTACGGTAAGGGGACTCGTTCGTCTTTAATGCTGCCACAGCAATTTCTCTTGGCATAATGTCAACACGAGTAGAACATTATCCTAAGTTTTTCAAAGCTGCATAAGCCACTTAATACCAGGCGGGTCTGACGATGTCTTGACACCTATCTAGCATCAAAAACAAAGACACAAATTTAAATGAGCTGTGCGTCTGAAGACTAGCATTCTTAGAAATACTTATTCAAATAATGAGATTCATTCGCAATACTATTAAGAACGACCCATTTATTCCCAGCCGTTTTCACTTTCAAGTATTGTGAACTTTGAATGAAGATCACTTTATTTGCAGCTGAAAGTTGAAAGTTCAAAGGTCAAAGTCATTAGCGCAGACTTAGATAACAATGCATGTGTGCTTAAAACTAAAAACTGCTTTATAATCATTCAAGCGTAGACTTTTAATTCTGAAAACTGTACGTACACCTCGATACGCTTGGACAAGTCCACTACACTTTGAGAACTGGTTAAACACGATGAACAAATATGTAGTGACACCTGCAAACACAGCATACGTGTTATAAATATATTCAACAGCTTTAATGAAAATAAAAGTACGACCAAACTAAATTACCGCACATATCGCATGCTATAAATATTCATGACATACTAAACAAAAATGTACATACAAATGAAACAGAATCTAATATATAAAATTCTCGTGTCACAGTTTTCGTTGCCATACTCCTCCGAAACGGCTTGACCGATTTTGATGAATTTTTTTGTGCTTATCCGGTATCTATGAGAATCGGCCAACATCTATTTTTCAACCCCCTAAATGTTAGGGGTAGTCCACCCCTAAATTTTATTTTTTATTATTTAGACCGATTTCAAAAATTCTTTCACCGTTAGAAAGTCACATCATCACTGAGTAACATAGGCTATATATTATACTACCTGCCCGCCCCGGCTTTGCACGGGTAGACAAAATATTTGATATAAAAGTCTACCCGTGCGAAGCCGGGGCGGGCCGCTAGTATTCTTATAAGGTTCTTAATTATAAGGTCAACAGTCGCATCAGTCGGGACACACGGTTTGGGTAATAGAGCCAAGTACGTATAAAACAAATGTAGGGTTGACCCGTACATTACCGGCGCCACGACCGCACTAACTAATATATTGCAGTAACATATGTTTGTTTGTATGTATGGGATAATGTCTCTGACACAGTTTCAAACCACTGCAGATATTATCGGAAAAAAAAGTGTGTATACTATTAAATTTTTGTTTCCGAATAAATTAAAAAAGGGGCGGTGGAAAGTATAACGAAATGTGGAAATATATGTAAACTAGCTGCCCGCCCCGGCTTCTCACGGGTAGTCACATATCAAATATCTTGTCTACCCGTACGAAGCCGGGGCGGGCAGCTAGTCTATACTAATATTATAAAGAGGAAATATTTGTATTTTTGTGTGTATATAGTATTGAATTGGCTGAAACGGTGAAAGAATTTTTGAAATCGGTCCAGTAGTTTCGGAGCCTATTCAATACAAACATACAAATCTTTCCTGTTTATAATATTAGTATAGATAATGCGAAATCTCTGGAAATACTAAACCGAACTTAAGAAAATATAATTAATGAAAAGCTTTCCCTGAGGAACAAAGGCTATACATTATCCTTAGGCTCTAGAGTACGGGGAAGCCACGGACTAAACGATAGTAAACAATTAAATATACGTCACCACTACTCACGTTAACAAACAGATGGTAATAAATTAATATCCAATGATATTTGATAAAAGGTTAAATATCAGACATCTTACACAGACGTTTAAACAGCAGACAATTATAAAAACACAAGCCATACCTATTATTATTGCTATCTATACTAATATACTAGTACTAATAATATTATAAAGAGGAAAGATTTGTATTTTTGTATGTGTGTATGTTTGTATTGAATAGGCTCCGAAACTACTGGACAGATTTCTAAAATTCTTACACCGTTAGAAAGCTACAAGTTCACTGAGTAACATAGGCTATATATTATATTGATACGCGTGCGAAGTCGCGGGAAAACAGCTAGTCACTTACGGTTTCATAGCTCAGTGTGTTTTCATATCAAAAATAGATTGATAGAAACTTACTACACTTGTCATCGTACAAATTTTGCGTTACTCAAAAAGGCAAGGCTACGGGCGAACATTTTGTCCCTTTGTCTTGACCCGACGGTATTAAGGCAACCCCTGATTAATTACCCGTGTTTAAAGCCTCGAAGGCTTCGTAGTTACAATTACTATTGGATCGATTTACAGTTACAGTTACAGTAATTTACAGTTTGAAAGTTGAATAGACGAGCTACATAATCTTCGTGGCATAAAAAAAGGTAAATAAAATATGTACCTTTTTTTAGAGTTGACGCCACTCTCGCCTGGACCTATGTCAAAAATGCACATAGTCCAGAGAGTACTATAAGTAGACTATGATATCTGTACATCCGCACATGATTGTGTGCAGAGAAACATAAGTATGGGTGCAGTACAAACAATTGATGATAAACAAACAACGCTTCCAATAATCGCGATAATTAGACATGACGATATATTGCAAAGCATTGTGAGATTACAGGCCTTAAGCTACAGTAGGCACGCGGCATGCGCCCCTGAGACCAATTAACGAAAGGAAATGCCCTTTAAAGTGCTTTATCCTACGATAAAGTATTCCGTGGATACCGAAGGGGAACGAATGGCATAGCTAAGTTTTTACACGAAGAAGAAGACAAAGATTGTTTGGTACACCTTCGGGATGATTAAAATTGTTCGCGTTATTGCTTAAGGGGAAAAGTATGTTTTAGACTCATTATTAGAATAGCCATTAGCGAAGAGGAAGTTGACTATAGCGGCCTTAAGAGAAAAATAAAAACACATGATTAACATCAAACGTTTATAGAAAAAAGATCACCGTTGAGGCAATAGACGTTTTGGTAACCACGTATCTGATCACCTTAATGAACCCAAATTTAAATGTTAAACCCTCTAATGTAACACATTTTTTATTAAGGACGGGTCTGCGATTGACCACGAGCACATTGTCCCAAGTTGTAGGATTCAGGGAACACTGACGAGGGGAGAGAATTCCAGTCCTTTGCTGTGCGCATTATGAAAGATGATGCAAAACGCCTCGTGCGTATTGGTGGTATGGCCACAACGTAAAGGTGATAACTCCCCACGTCTAGTATTCCGATGTCGAAAAGGTGATGGAGGAACTAAGTCTTGAAGTTCCTGTGCTAAGTACAAGTTACTATATATTGAATTGATTCAGGTTTTACTTTGCGGAAATTCATATTTATAGAATACAAAATATATTATAATTTGCTTTTTCCGCTTAATGAGTGTGATACGGTCGAACGGCCTGCGCCCAGGTGTGTCAGGATGCTGCGGCGCTGCTCCAGCATCCAGACCTCGATGTGACATCACGCTGCTCGACCAACGCGGCGGCACCCTGATGATGGGACGTGGAAGTCCTGAAACACGTGTCGGAAGAAACCACGCCTGAGCTCACACCTGGGCGCAGGCCGTTCGACCGTATCACACTCATTAAGCGGAAAAAGCAAATTATAATATATTTTGTATTCTACAAGTTACTATACTTTCAAAACTGTGTAATATATTGTGTAGTTAAAAATATGTGGGAAAACAGAAAAACGATTATTATAACGACGAATATTAAGTAAAAATCCTTGAACACCTATTTACCGAACCGTTGAAAAACATTGAGATTAAAAAACTGATAATATTTCACAGTACTTAATAAAACTTGTGGTAATCAGTGGAAATCCAAATTAAGGCATCAAATTATACATTCATAAGCATATAAACACGCAAAAACAGCGTCAAATCATGATTCGTTTTAAGAAGGTCATCCTAGAAAAACGACCTTTGTACTTTTATTTTGTTCTATTGCTTCAAATAAGGAATCGGGCACATAATCCGTAATTTATGACGTAGACTGATCATTAATCACTCATGAATTTATTAGTTGAGTTTTATGGTTTTCCTTAAATGCATAATGTGAACAATGAAGTAATTCTTGTAGTTCGTGTGATTCCCGTATTACTCTAGCCAAAGTAAACACTAGAGGTCTGATTCAACCAACAGCGCCAGCACCGTAAAATAGCCAAGCTGGCGCCAAGCATCAACTCGTATATCGTCGAGAATTTACTGATGAATTTTTGCTATTACAAACAATTTCTTGCATTCTACAAGAACTTTTAATAATGAATCTACTTCAAATTTATAATGCATTAAACATATATCTTGATCAAATTTGGAAGTTTCTGTCTCCATATACGAAGTTTATCATCATCATTCTTTAAGTGATACATACATATACATTATCACGTTAAGTCCCTCACCGGGTAGGCAGAGAGTATATAGCGCCATTTCCCTCTTGACTTGCACACCCCTTTTGCTTCATTTACATTCATCAATCCTTTCATGTATGCCCACCGGTTACGAGTACCCTTTTGCTATCCATCATTGAGTAACTTGGTAATTTTAATGATAATTTAAATGATCTTGATCAATTGATATTATTTCTGTTTCTTTTAAGAATAGGAAGTTTTCTTTGTCTCTCTGAAAAGAGTGACATTCTAAATCAAAATAGATAGAAAATCAATCAAGTTAACTGGCCTCAGCGGTACTTACGTTTATTATTTTCCAATTACCGCGCACATCCTCATGCCGAGATTGAGCCAAGGTCGAATGTCTCACGTTTGTACGAGACATTACTTTGACGACATTTCCGGGATTATAAAACTAATTAAGAATTGATTTTGGTTACATACCAAGACTAAAGTGCAATTAATAAAACGAAAAAATAATTTGATTTGATTTTATCTTTTGATAATTTATTGTACCTACGTAAAACCTTTCTGTGAACGAGATGAATACGACGGGAATCGAATTTTATTCGTATCGACTAATTATAAAAAAACAGTACAGTGATTGAAATACACCTTTATTTAATATAATTGATTTAAGGACTACTTCTCGTCTTACGCCGTAGAACGGACTTAAATAATTTATGCTAATCAACAGGCTTGCGTATGACAAGCAACTGGATTAATAAAGAAACAATAAGAAATGCTGCCTTCAACTAATTCGCTAATAAAATTTCCTATTTTTTTATTGCTACCGGGTGTTTTTGTAATAGTGATCTTCAAATCTTTATCACGATGCATCAGTTTTATGTATGCTGATACTACTTATTTGGGAAACCACTAAGTATTATTATCAATTCATACTTATTGGTTTCCCATGGATGACATTGGCGGTCAAACAACAAGCAAAAGTGATTTATGGTAATGAGATTAAATGTAAGGCAATTGAAGCACTTTTGCTTTCTGATGACCTTAATATCAAGGATGAAGAAGACAAGGCAACATCAATCAATGTCAAAATTAATACAGGTTTTAGTAGTTAAATTGTTGCTCAATTTTAAGAGCTTGTTTTACCTTAGTGTGTTTGCTATTAAAAGGCTTACCAGCAACGGTAAATTTAAATCAGAAAGTTAAAAAAGGAAACGGATACTACCGAATTATTAAAACATTTTAAGCAAAAATGATTCCACATGGAAAGATCGTCTAAATATATTTACATTCCGGATATTATTGTCTTCTTCAATAATAGGCTTATTATCATCTCACTGTTAAACGTGATTCCTCAAACATACAGAAGACACGATATTCTTCAACATGCGCATTAAATGTTTACGATGGTTGAGACAAAGGTTAAATTATTATCAAACACAACCCATGTCTATATTTTATAAACATCTTAATGTTCTAAGCATTCTAGAGCTTGCACGTTTATGGAAACTGATAGTGTTGAATTAAACAGACTTATATTTTATAAATACATAGGCTAAGACTTAGAAACTATATAATGTTTGAACTCCAAGAGATACATAAATAATTATGTAAGTGATACTCGATTACCTACGAAAGCCTTAGCCCGTCTATCATTGTTTTTCTAACCAACTACAACTAAAAGACTACACTAGCAAATCGAACGTAATTGCCCATTGAAATTTAATCACAGAATTACTCGTGGTTATAATATTACTAGTAGTCATAAACCCATAAAATCTCGAGAATTTAAAAGTGTTTTACTTTCAGTTATACAACCAGGATATAGTTGGAAAATGGCAGCTCCAAGTCATGACATGACATCCCTGTTTATTATTTTTCATGTCTCTGTCATCGTTCACATTTGAAACGAGACATGATTATCAGCTTCGGACATTTTTTGACAGAATGTCTCTGAGATTCTTTGAAATATCTACCTTTTTCTTCGAAGAGTGCCTGTCGAGATAAGGCATATATGTACCCTTAAATGGATTGAATGGAGGTGCCACAAGGTATTTTCGAATAGAAATATTTTCCTAAATTAGAAATGCGACTACATCAGTCAAGTAGTAACTTATATGGGTAAAATGAACTGATGAACAAATACATTTCAGAATTTAATAACTAAATCATGATTCAAAAACATACTTGAAAAATGAGTCAAATAACAGTTTTGGTCGATAGACGTAAAGAGTGTCAGATAAAGGAGAGGAGGAGATATTAGGTCCTTACATATGAAATTGGCGTTTTTCGTACTGGCCACTTTAATCACGAATTTCTCCTCTTTGGTAAGGAATTCCAAATTCAAATTTGTACAGCTATAGACTCATGTATTTGTGCTTCGATGATCGTCATTCATTTGTTTTTTTTCTTCTGTTTTTTTCTGTTTGCGTCACTCATTTTACAAAATGGAAAACCTTAAATATCGCATTATTTACGAGTACGAGTTCCGCCGTGGCACTAGTGCTGCGGAAACAACTCGAAGGGTGAATGATGTGTATGGCGGTCGTGTTGCAAAAGAAAACACAGTTCGTTTTTGGTTCCAACGTTTTCGTTCTGGAAATTTCGACCTGCAGAACAAGCCCCGTGGACGGCCTGAGACTCAAGTTGATAATGAAGAGTTGAAGGCTATTGTGGAAGCGGATCCATCGCAAACCACGTCCGAGTTAGCTGCAGGCTGCAATGTTAGTGATAAAACTGTTTTAATTCACTTGAAGCAAATTGGGAAGATTAAAAAGCTTGAAAGGTGGGTACCTCACGAATTGACTGAAACAAACCGGCAAACGCGCGTCGACTGCTGCGTTACATTACTAAACCGGCACAATAATGAAGGTATTTTAAACCGAATCATTACCTGTGATGAAAAATGGGTTCTTTACGATAATCGGAAGCGCTCAGCGCAATGGTTAGATCCTGGCCAGCCAGCCAAATCCTGCCCCAAGCGAAAATTAACCCCAAAAAAGTTACTTGTAAGCGTTTGGTGGACTAGTGCCGGTATTGTTCATTACAGTTTTTTCAAATCTGGCCAGACTATTACGGCTGATGTCTATTGTCAGGAATTGCAAACCATGATGGAAAAGCTAGCGGCTAAACAACCTAGGCTGGTCAATCGCTCCACGCCACTGCTGCTTCACGACAACGCTAGACCACACACTGCGCTACAGACGGCTACTAAATTAGAAGAGCTTCAATTGGAAAGTCTAAGACATCCTCCGTACTCCCCGGACCTTGCTCCAACAGATTACCATTTTTTTCGAAATTTGGATAACTTCTTGCAAGGGAAAAAATTCAACTCCGATGGGGCAGTCCAAATCGCCTTCAAAGATTTTATTGATTCCCGTCCGACTGGTTTTTTTAGTAAAGGGATCAATGAACTACCTATGAGATGGCAAAAGTGCATAGAAAATAATGGTTCATACTTTGATTAATTAAATATATTATATTAAAAAATATTCGACTTTTTGTTCCTCCCATACAAAACGCCAATTTCATATGTAAGGACCTAATATAATGATCGTATGAGTAAGTCATGATTGAAAGCTTTCTTCGTTAGAATAATCAGAACGGCCGTAAAAGATAATATTTTGCCTGTAACGATTTCAAATTATTCAAGGTAGTAAGCCTAGTAGTCGAAACGCGTTAAATTGCAGAAGGGACATTAAGCTCGCGTGTTCCTTCATCCGACGGATCATTTGTTTATGAATCTGACAAAGCTTCCGGCGACGCCCGGACGGTTTTCAATGAAAACTACAATTGGCTGTTTAATATTCTGCATGCAAATGAGAACATCCAGATGGTGCCGAGGGTGGCTCAACTTGGGAACATTTTATTTGCGGCTCTTCTCCTACCTTTGTTCAGAACTTCAGTATCTTGCTCATGGCTTTCTTGTACATCATTTATTTAAAATTTTCTTTTCTTGTTTCTTTTTTCGGTGCGCTGTTTCATAGAAATTTTCTTAGCAATTAAACTTAACTCTGAAATGGAGACTTTCAACGTTGCTTGCATCGTATTTGCTAGTTTTCACATTCCGATCGCTGCAATTTGTACGAAACAACCTCATTTCTAAATCAGTCCATTGCGCAATTCAGAAAATATAAATGGGTTTCGTTTTTACACATAGAGGTAAAGAATGATAATCATGATATTTAACCTATATACGCGCCGTGGATTAATCTTCAACATCTTGCTATTGTTTTAAAGCTTAGCAATAAAGTACATTAGTGTATCTTGACAATAAAGGCTCCCAGATAGTAGCAGTTGGCCCGAACACAAATTATGCAATAAATCATGGAGACGAAATCATCCGAAATCACTTTTCCTTGGCAACACAAGCTCATTTGAATTTTATAGAACGAAATGATGCTGAAACAAAGGTTTTCGAGTTGTGAAAATAATGTCTTTTTAAAAATAAAATTCGGAAAGCCGCAGCCGTCCGCCAAGTATCTGTCGTAGTTCAGTCGGATGTGTGTTTAAAATAGACATCGTTTCTCGAACTAGAAACTATACAAGTCAAAGCAACAATCATTGGGAATGCGAAAGCATTATTATATAGATATAATTTTGTAAAATTATCAATAATCCTAATACTTTTGTCAACCTCTATAACACGACAGATGTAGATTTTATAACTTCTTCAATACTTCTAGCAAAATCGTTGATTATGTCAAACTGTACTGTAGAATTAAAGACAGTCTGCGATAAAGTAATATGAAGAGCGCTGTCAACAGGTTCCCACCGTTTATCACGAGCACTGCATTGATTACACTTGTTGTTACGAGGATAAAAGCGGCAGACTGGTTCTTATTGAAATTCCAAACACTATGATTTTATTTCAAAGTATATATAATGAGATAAGTGGAAAACTTCACTTTACTTATAATAATAGTGATTTCAAAGAAACATTGCATAGAATCATGACAAAAGCAATTCGCGACAGTTGAAGAAGAATTGTTAGCGATTGGGAATATTATGTTAGTTTTCAAGGACTAGACGGGGCAGAAATAACATTTTTACATACCTATCTCATCATGTAAATATATTAACCAGAACATATGTTAAACAAAAAAATTTTTGGAATTATACAACTATTTGTATGTTATGTTGTATGTAATAGTTACTATCACTATTATTCTAGTTTGTTTTCTTATGTACACCTGCCACTATGCTTCTACTGCCAGCTGTGGTCGACTGGTAGAAAATGCTCTAGCATTAAGTCTACTATTGTACTTAGTTGTGCATTAAGTTTTAAATAAATAAATAATAATCATTGTAAGCGTTTTATCCAAGGCCTGATAATTTTGCTCTAAAATTTGAATTCTGGTGATTTTGATTATAAATATAATAACAAAAGGAGTTCGAAGTCACAATGATTTGTCCACAATAATTTGGTAATGTTAACTGAACAATATGGAAGCAGCACAACGCTGCTTCATTGTTCAAAGTAACAGCATATTATATTCATGACAATATTTTTGTGTTAGTAAAAAAACGATGTATTGATAAGTGAAAGTCTGGCATGAATGCGTTTTAAGTGTGTTGAATGTTTATCTATACGAAAATTAAAATATTCTTGCGGGATAAGAGATTTTACGTTCGTTAGAAATAACTATCCAAAACCAACGCTGAAAATAATACCAGTAAAGTATGTAGCACTACGTTGTCAATACAGACATCATCTGCTTACATCACTCAAACGATTGTTTTGAAATTCTTTCGATCAATAAAATTACATAGATTATCACCTGTTTTTCTATCTGTACTCCTTCAGTCGTCTAATGATCTCAATGTTTGCTTTCACGGTGATATATTTATCTGTACTATGCAATCTCTCAATCGCTATGAATTGGGTGTCAGCGAAATTGTTATTCAGTTTTTTATACACCACGTTGACCATTACGGTGTAAACATATGTGAATATTTCTTTCGTGTCGTATTTTATCAACGGTAGAACCATCAAATCGGTTTCTATGACAGTAAGCAATAACATCATTAAAGTCTGGTGTAGAATGGGCACCGTTGGCATTAAGCCCATCTGACACAGTTAGCACTGGGAATAAATAAATATCCCTAAAATATAGACTGGACAGAATAATAAAATGAAACAATGCGGACGGAAAAATCAACAACCAAACGACATTCTTAATTTACAAAAATACTATTACGCCTAAGTAAATGGAAATAGTAATAAATTCATAGATTTATGAGAGCTGTCACGTGGCTTGCCGATGTCTAGTGATACTCGTAGGGATGATAAAGCAAACAAAAGATAGAGAAAATTCTCATAAGTTGTACTAATATAGCAAGAGTTCAATAAAACAAAAAGGACACTGAGGTAGCTTTACTTGATTTATAGACAATACCAGTGACACTGTTTCGTGTGGTACATAGGATAAAAACCCTATAAGGCTAACTAACACACACACCAAGAAAGAGAAGCAAACTATAAATATAACATTATGGAACTCAGTAATGAAAAATTAAAACAGTTGGTAACGACGAATAGAATAATGGTATCATTTATTTGTAGTGGTAAGCGTTTGTCATAAAAGGGTGATCACTGATGATGAGTTTTTGTAAAGGAAACTAGTTGGTACTGGAAACCGGCGGGAATTTATGAATAGATTGATAAAAATGAAAACAAAAGAAGTATGGAAGTCAAAAGTGAAATACGCTATGATACGAATGAACATGTAAATTCTGCCAATATGCTATAGACATACATATGAAACAATAAACTTATATTAACAATAGTCAAAAACAGTGATGTGATTAGTGAAGTTATTTAGAATATTGTGTTAGCTCAATAAAGTAAAGGGTAACTCGAAAAAGTATACACATCAACTATTACTTCGTTTCGAACCTATCTTCATCATTGTCCTAGCTAAATGAGATTACGTGGTTCAGTTTTAGTTTTTCAATTTCATGCCTGTAGATTACTGTAGATGCCCAAGACTCATCAGCTTAAAGAGTACGTATGTCAGTCAATAATATAATTTAACATTGTACAAGAATGAAAATGCGAATACAAAGAATGAACAAAGGTATTCTTGATGAGTTAAATATTTTTGACAAATCCAAAGTGTATTCGCTAGAATTAGCCGATCACTAAGTCGCGATTAATTTCAAAACAACTTCTCAAATCGACTCTTTATCGAATAAATTGATTCGATTATCCGTCAACGAAGCAGCATTTGTGTAAACTTGGAGCAGGACAAAGTTTCTTTGGCCCCTATTAGGTACTTCGGTCCTCAAATTCTGTGAACGTTAATATTTCACAAACCCAAACTTTTGGGGCTATTGATGAATATTCTATTGCCGTCCTCGTCATTATATTTATCTCTCTGTGTTTAAAATCCTTTTTGTGGGTCCAATGCGGTAAAAAAATACGAATCCAGAAAAGGGTGGCTTTATGCGGACATGGAAAATTTACTTTAATTTGTTAATTCAGTTTAGTTCTATATTATTTTAGGTAAAATATTAATTTTCTAAAAGGTTTAGTTCCACCTCATATAATAACAACTTCAGATTACATTATATTAGCTTTTGTTAAATTTACCTACCTAGTCTAGTATTTAAGGAGTCCTATCAAGCTTTAGTCCCATTGAAAATTGTTCTGGTTCCTGTTTATTTTAAGGCTAGTATAGACATTAATCTATAAGTAAATTAGTAGTTCATCTCTTCACTATCCAAGATTTAAGTTCGTCAAATTCTGTAACACTGTCTGATTCAGATCGTCATTAATGTTCTTAGGTTTTTATTAAATCCTTAGGGTTTCCTTATATACCGCCACGAATCAATTACTTCTAATCAAATAGTTTACACTTCGCATGTTTTTAATGTGTCTTGCAATAAACATATTAACAGATATCTATCGAAATACGTTTGGATAATCCTTTGAACCCGATAAAGATATTTTTCGGAATATTTTTATATTACCCGCATAGATAAGTAGCCGAACTTTTATAACTGTAGCTGGAGATAAGATATAGTTATAAAATATGTGGCACATGGATTAAATGTAGCGAATATAGGTGCCGCTGCTGTGGCAAACTTATTATTTTTATTTTTCAAGACCGAAAAGTTTTTAAACACCGTCGAGCAGGAAAATTAAAGATAAAATGTAAATGAGAGACTTAAAATTGGATCAATTGTAAAATCCATCAAAATACTCACTTGATAGAATCCGACGGTGAAAAAAAATACACAATCCGCTAAGCCCTTCTATTGAAGATTCACTGAATTTATCGCACACACGTCTTGTGATTCTACAAATTAACGTCACACAATCGTATACAACATTCACAAAAATTATTGCAAGAAAATATATTTATTTTGATATAAATTGAAGAAAATATCGTACGTAATTTTTCGCGCGGGAAATAAAGGCCGTACGTCCACGTCCCACCCACGCCGTAGCTTCGACAATACTGACGGCCGGATCACCTGCAATGCGTGCGCTGATCGTTGGCGGGGGAAAGAGACGACTGCACGCAAGCTTACTAAAGCAAAAGCGAGACAGGCTACACACACGTGCTAGGCTAGTACCCACATCGGAAAAGGCATTTTCAGAAAAGGGGCGCGTTATTACAAAGCTGCGAATGAATAGCTATGTACTTTGCATTATGGACCTGTGGTACAATAGACCAAAATGCCTTTTGTTGTAGAAGACCGTTGTGACATTTCCGCGCTGTCTTCTTATATTTCGTTAATTAAGTTCTAAAGGTAACAGTGACGAAGGTGTTCCATTCTGTTCGGGTTTTGATTAAAACCGTGAATGTGGAAATTTTCGGCTTCATTATGGAATTGCTGCGTGTAATGGCAGGAAATTATGTGAAATAAATTTATAACGCATTTCACGTGGTTTCATTTCAGCAAACATGATTTTTTTTTAATTCGAGCGCGTGAAAAATTTGAACAAAGCTTCGTTAACTAACTATGGAGAAATTACGCAATTTTATGAAATAAGTAATTTAAAATTACCTACATTGTACCTAGACCTAGGTACCTAGGGACAATGTACCTTTACTAAGCTTAAAATTCTATCTAACATGTAAATAAGGTTTTTTTAAAATGAAATAGATAGTGTTTTGAATAGGTTTTATATTTTAATCTGTTTTTTTATTTCTTAATCTGATCAAGTTTGTGCCAACCCGGAACTCAAGTAGAAACGATAAGCGTAAATGTCAATTAAAATCGGTATGCAGAATGTTGTTATGCTTTTGTAAATAAAATAAATAAAATTTAAGTGTCCATAATGACGGTATAGATAGATACAATTTATTGCAGTTGTGCAATAAAGAGAAGAGAAGAGAAGAGAAAAGGAGATGAGGATACACACATTGGAAACATTTTACATTTTATTGTACAATTGGCGGTCTTATCGCATAATAGCGATCTCTTCCAGACAACCGATGAATGGACTAGAGAAAATTTGGATTCGAACAGTGGCTGGTAGTGTAATACAATGTATAACATAGTGTACAGTATAATAATAAATACAGTTGAAACACTGTACTAATAACAAACATATTTTTCTCGTCTGTTTGTTCCGAGTAATCTCCGAAATCTCTGAACCGATTTGAACAGGACTTTCACTAGCAGATAGTTGGTGGTATAAGGCGTAACATATTTTTGCAAAAATAAGTAGGGTTCCGCACAAAAATAATAAATAAAATCATGGAAAAATCTACTTTCATGCGGACGAGGTCGCGGGCACAGCTAATACTGTAACATTTTTTTTGTTCCAAGGTGACTTAATCAAGTGTTTATGATTTGTAGAGCAGTAAATTTGAGTCACGGTTTTCAGATTCAGAAAAAGAACAGAATCACACATAATACAATCGTTCCCTAACCTAATAATTAATTCATCAATTCATCCTATGGAAGCTTGCAATACTACTACGTACCCATCGCGCGTTGCCGACCTGAAAATTACTGATATCTATTTTTATTTATCCTACACTAAATATTTCCTATGTATAATAATAGACTGCTTAGTAATCATTAAGTATTTTTTATTGATATACGTAGCAACAAAATGAGTTGACAGTATAGCGCTGTCACAACATACGCAAGAAGAATATTAAGAAATTGATACAATCAATAGCATCATACAGATTTCTATTGAGCCCCGGAACTGCAGAGATTAACCTAAAGCTTTTTGAAGTAACAGCGTATGTTGTAAATATAATTACTTGGCAGAATTGGGGTCAAGGTCCCTCCATTGTTCGGACGTGACTCGACTTCTTTTACATAAAATTTGGCGATCCAAGGTTGCGTCTTAATGAATATTCACAAAAAATATGAATAACTCCGCATAATATTCTCCGCAATTAACGTGTGCTCAAATGTGGTTCCCGTTTTTGGTTATATTTCCTAATTTAAATAGTATTCCGAAATACACTGTTGGTATTTTCTTTGCGTTATATACCTACACTCGATTATGAGACACTAGCTTTTACCTGCAGCTTTGCCCGCGTGGTTTTAGATCATCTATCGCATTGCTAAATGTCATTACGATCCGTTCAGCCGTAGCCTTTATAATATATGTATGGATAGTTAATTAAGTGTTAATGGTTTTTTTTTGTTGTGTCGTGTGTGAGAGTGAAATAAAATATTATTTCTCTTTCTTTCTTATGTACTAACGCATATATTTGAAATAGTAATGAATTATATTTTGTCGACGGCAGTAGCAGTGATGCATAGATGAGATAAAATACACCATAGGTCCTCAGGGACCGTGTAGAGCGCTACTCTAGATAAATCATTATTAAAATAGGCTAGTAGTTCCAGAGATAAATCAAACTTATAAACAAACAAGCGAAAAACTTGTAATAATATTTGTTTCGACTAGTATAGATCAACATTAAAAGCTTATTTAGAGTCGAAAAATATATTTAAGTATCATAAATAACTCACTTATGCATATCCTTAAATATAAAAAGCAAACAACTATTTAAAGCTAGAGTAGGTTTACTTCTGTCGAATATCATTAGGATCTTTTTAAGGGGCGCTTAAAATCACTCAGGCGAGCCTATTCTACTGGATAAATAATAGTATATCGTACCTACTTTTCATATTAACCAAATTTAAAAATCCACCCAGAAAGCAAATTTCGCGCACCTAACAAAACAATTCTTTATACCAAGACAACATTGGATTGTAACCAATTTTCCCGAAAAATAGCCTCGAGTGGCACGTTTAAGCGTTCGATCCACGTACAACGGTATTTGTCAGGGTTGCCGGCGTGAAAAGGTACGGCACAGATTAATGTTAACTTTATGCTAATATTGTGACAGCCGTGACGTCATCTCGCCAGTGATGTCAACTTTGCTCCCCAATTATGATAATTTGGTTATATCACGTGCGTGTTCAGAGCTGTAAAAATAATCGGGAGAAGTGTTCCAGTTGGAAATTATTATAATTTGATGTTTGTCTAGGTACTGAATGATTAAATACAAGTATTTTCCCATGAATTCCTCCGTAAATGTTCCTAAGAACAAAAGATATCCAAAATACATATAACTATAAGATATATGGATCTCTGGGATGTAGATTTACTACTTTAGAAGTGTCTGGCGGGATGTCTGACAAATTGGATTGGTCTGGCCGCATGCAAAACGTCGTGAAATAGTACCCCAAGCAACATAAAAAATAAGCCAGCTGCTATGACGTAGCCTGCTTCAACCCACTTCATCTTTAACCACATTTAAAGCGTCTAGGAGCGATGAAAGCTGGAATTTAACAGTGCCATCGACAATATATACAAATACATCTACACTATGTATAATATTATAAAGAGGAAAGATTTGATTTTTGTATTTTTGTATGTAACGAATACACTCAAAAAGTACTAGACCGATTTTAATAATTCTTTTTTCATTAGAAAGCTACATCATCACTGAGTAACAAAGGCTATATATTATACTAGCTGCCCGCCCCGGCTTCGCTCGGGTAGACAAAATATTTGATAAATGTCTATAGGCTCCGAAACTACTGAACCGATTTCAAAAAATCTTTCACCGTTAGAAAGCTACACTATCGCTGAGTAACATAGGCTAGCTGCCCGCCCGGGCTTTGCACGGGTAGACAAAATATTTGATATCAATGTCTACCCGTGCGAAGCCGGGGCGGGCCGGTAGTCTATTATATTTCTATACATTGTAGATGGCATTTCTGCCCGCGACTACGTCCGCATTTAATTTAGGAAAAAGTATCATATGTGTTAATCCAGGTGAATATAAACTAAATGTGTGCCAAATTACATCCAAATCCGTTCAGTACTTTTTGCGCGAAGGAGTAACAAACAAACATACATCCATACTCACAAATTTACGCATGTATATTAGTAGAACTATATAAAAATCAGCCTTGTTAAAATCATGTAGGTCTAGTAGTACTAGGATCTATCAGTCTATACCTACCTACGTCAATATACAAGCTAATAAATGACGTCACTAAAGTCAGGCAAGAACGCTGTATTTCCCACAGTAACGTACATAACAATTAATAACATAATCTACAATAGAATAACAGCTTCCCCCGAGTGTTTTTATTGGTCAAATCAGATTTGTGCATCACAATGCAAGGTCGACCTTAAGTCGTAATTACAGGATACAGATTAGATCGGACGCTGAAGATCCTTGTTATTTAACTAGTTGATGTATGAATTGCTAATAAGGAGAATTGATTGCTATATCAACGGCATTACGTCATATTTCACGTTACGTGCTATTAATTTTAGTCTATAAAAGCAAGACCATATCGTTATAAAAAGGATTATGCTTGTATGAACCGACGAGCATGTGTAATGATTGATGATTGCTGAATGTAGAAGAAGCAAAAGAGGTGTGCAACTCATGAGTGGGATAGCGCTCTGTACTCTGCCTTTGTGAGGGTGGGGTGAAGAGGAAAGAGAGGTAGGGCGATTTGGGATTTCCCGTGGGTTATCCCATTTAAATTGGAGCCGCCCGACTAGGGACTGTACCTCCGCCTTACAGAAGACCGCAGTGAAATAACACTACTTGATGTAGTGTTGTGTTTCTGCGGTAAGTAAGGTTGCCAGTGCTCCACGAGGATACGCTGGGCTAGTAGTATTGCTGCTAGCACAGTGAGTCCTCAACAGCAACATGGTTGGCACTCCGTAGTGATACCCCTGGTATTGCTAGCGGCTATAGGCTTGTGTGCCACCTTAGTGGTATAAAAATAATAAAAAAAAGGAAAGAAATCGGCGTGATGATTTGTATGTACGTATGTATGTAATACATTAGTACATGATTAAAGATAAGTAAATGATGAGTACATGAGCGATTGGAACCTCTATTAGTACGAGGACATGAAAAATTACTCAGTACGAGATCATTTGTAGTAATTTTATTATTGCAAAGAAGTGTAGGCAAAAGTGTTGGCAAATTGAATGTATATCTTTGCAATAGCGATAGCGTCATTATCAAAAATATTGTAAATAAACTGCTTCACGCTTATATAAAGAACTAGCTGTTTCCCCGCGTAGCAATACAATGGCCTATGGTACTCAGTGATAATATAGTATTATATATATATAATTTTTGAGTTTATTAATAACAATAATACAAATCTGTTCTCTTTACAATATTCGTAGATATAGATTAAAACTGCTATTATAATGACAGTTTCTTTACTTTGCCAAAAAAGCCTTGTCAGTCGAAATTCAACCGACACGACTACAGGAAGCGATGTGGGCAGAGTGTGACGTCACTCCTGGAATAATATTAGCATAGCATTAGCATTGATTATGTAAGATTGACTGAAAACTGGGGCTGAATAAGATACATACAATTCACTGCTATTTAAAAAAAAGAAAACGAATACAATTTTAGCACTTAAAGATTTCAAAACTACACTAGATAGAGCAAAACAACTATTAAAAAACACGTTTCAAGTAGGGGAGCCCCTTTTTTATTTATAAAAAAATAAAGTTGTTGTTATAGCGGTAATACATATTCTGTGAACATTTCAACTGTCTATCTATGACGGTTCATGAAATACAGCCCGCTGACAGACAGACAGACGACGGACCGACGGAGGGACTTGCAAAAATCCGTCAATTTAAAAAAATATATAACTAAAAACCTTATCTATCTATAATATAAAAATGAATCGCTGAATGTGTTGGCAAGCGCAAATCTCGAGAGGAGCTGAACCGATTTCGCTAATTCTTTGAAGTACGTGGATGGTTCTTGCGGAGAAAATTTTAAAATAGTCTAATAGCGGGTGTACAAAATATTTGATAAATGTCCTCAATCTGGCTACCGCGTTCCAAGACCATGCTGCTTTTAAAGCCCCTAATGAACCAATCAGCCTGACGCTCTGCAATTCTCTAGCGGAAACGTAACGAGACTGCACAAAGGAGTTTAAACTTAGATCAGAGTGAATTATGGCACTCAATCAGTTGTAGAAAAGGTCTGAGGAAGTGAATAGGTCGCGATTATGTTACATAACAAAGAGTAGGTATCTGCGTTAGGGCTACTGACGCCCCGGGCTAGAATATTGTGGCGCCCACTTAAGTAGATAATTATCGTGTAGTTATACATTTTTTTCTAAGCCGAAGTGAACTTATATTAAAAACTAACGGGTAGACATTTATCAAATATTTTGCCTACCCGTTTTTAGACTTTCCAGGCAATTTTTTCAAACTTTCTCACCGTAAGGACCATACTCATACTTCAAGGAATATTTAAAATAAATAATTAGCGAAATCGGTTCAGCTGAGCTGAGATTTGTGCTTAGCAACACATTCGGCTATTCATTTTTATATTATAGATTTAATCTTTCCGTTAGCGTTACGGGCCTTTGTCCCAATTACTTGGGGTCGGTTTTAAATTATGTCTTGACGCCATATCGGCTGCCACCCTACACATTTCCATGTTCTTCCGAACACTGTCAATCCTCTTCTTTTCGTGAGTCCCTCTCCCCCTGTAGTCTTCCACCCTGAGGTTCTTATTTTCTGAAAATATTCCACTATTTCTGTAAATATATAAGCTAAAAAATATCGCAAAAGTAACCAACTTCAACCGCTGTAACTCTGAGGACGCGACAGCCGAGCGAGCTCCGAGCAACGGAATTTAATTGCTGCCTGCTTGGGTTATCACCTTACCACGTTGATGAGATGAGCTCAATTTGTAAGCGAAAGCGCCGAAGGTAAGTTCTAAGAGAGGTAGGGCGATTTGGGATATCCCGTGGGTTATCCCATTAAAATTGGAGCCGCCCGACTGGGGACTGTACCTCCGCCTTACAGAAGACCGCAGTGAAATAACACTACATGATGTAGTGTTGTGTTTCTGCGGTAAGTAAGGTTGCCAGTGCTCCACGAGGATACGCTGCATCATCAGCAACATGGTTGGCATCCTGTAGTGATACCCCTGGTATTGCTAACGGCTATAGGCTACGGTGACTGCTTACCATCAGGTGGGCCGTATGCTTGTGTGCCACCTTAGAGGTAGAAAAAAAATTAAAAAATTAATTAAAGAAATCATAAAAATATGCATGAAAAATTAAATTAAAGTGTTTTATGGTGGTACCTAAACCTACAGTCTACATGATGGCAAGCGGTAACCGTAACCTAAGGTCGCCTGAAAAAGCAGTGGTATGACACACACATCACCTCACATTGCCAACTGTGAGGAGAGAAACAGCTCAGCACAACGCATTTTCTAGCACAGTGCTTTGATTTCGGTATTCAGAAAGCTAACTATTTTTAAGCAAATAATATTTAATCATCGAAGAAGTAAGACCGAGACCGTTAATAAAATATTACTGATGATATTAAGCCAGACTGAATTCCTGATTTACATAATCAATTAATCCTAAACACAGTTTAACACGCTTGTCGCTTTTCGCTTGCTCCCTACTGCTTCGACAGTCGGTTATTATTATAGAAGTTCGCTTTTAGACGTTGCGATCCAGAATTCACTTGAAAGTTGCAATCACAAGCTCCCCACTTTTGTTAGATTTTTTATTCGAACATGCTGTAAGAGAGTAACATTTTATACAAACTAAAACCTTGAATCGTGATGATCTTGATCAAGACATGGGACAGTATTAAAAAAATATTATATTGACATCGGCCCGAAATACTTGTGAAAATTTTCAAAATGATTAGACAACTTGTAGACAGTCAAAATGACGTAAGATTCCGTTACATTGAAAAATACATACCTACATACAAGTGAGGTAATAAAATCGTGGTAATAGTAAAGATTGGGCATTACAAGCAACGCCATCTAGTTTCAAGCTAAGTAAAGCTTGTACTTTGGGCACCAGACAACTCTCAAGAGAATATATGTTTATACCATTAATAAGGTGGCACACAAGCGTACGGCTCACGTGATGGTAAGCAGTCGCCGCTAGCTATACCAGGGGAATTACTAATGCGTTGTTAAGCCTCTTGTTGCTTACTGGATGGACCCACTGTGCTAGCAGCATTACTACTTGCGCAGCGTATCCTCGTGGAGCACTGGCAACTTTACCACAGTAACATAAAACTGCGTCAAAGTAGTGTTATTTCACTGCAGTCCTCTGTAAGGTGGAGGTACAGTCCCCAGCTGGGCGGCTCCAATTGTTATGGAATTGGATAACGATTGATAGTAAGTGGTAATCTTAACCACTATAATAAAAGAAACATTTGATATTATACCAGCATATTATTAACAATGAGTCTTTTCGTTTACTTCTGAACCCGAACAACGTAACGTATACTAATGCATTACATGTGCTAATGAAATCGTAGCTCGTTGTAATAAATTTCCATTGTTAAAATATTCGGGTACGTACACCGTGACGCATAAACTTTCATTATTCAATATTTGGTCTACGTTGCTAGACTTACAATAACACTGGCTCAAATTTGATAGCACTCATTTTAGGCAAGAGCCGCAGCTGCCTGCAGATTTCCTTACTGGGTACAACGCCGTTTGAGCAGTTACTTTTAAATATCTCTCCTAGAGTAGATAATATACTCGTTTCAAAATTAAAATAGGTTGAGAAGTGGCGGAAATGATGACAAGAGCGAAATAAATTGGACACGACGTAACGTATTCCAATCGGATTGGCTCATTGCGGTAAACGTAATGATCTTTTTTTGAAGCTCGAGTTTATATTATATTTATATTTATATTATATTATACTGTATTTATTATTAGTTAGAATAGTTCGAGTTATTACAAAATAAATCTAAATAATAAAGGATACGCTCATAGTTTCTATCTACACTAAATATTTTCATGGGAACCCGATAACTGGCTGGCCAAATATTTTCGGCATGCTGTCCGGCGGGTTATAAATCATATTATCTTTCCACTGCTCCATAAATTATTCCAGACCGTCTGTCTGTCCGCTGAAACAGCCAAACATTTCTGCTGTGAGATACTGCATCCTACCTTGAATTTCTTTGTCTAGCGCATAATTTAAAAAACAACATTTTCCATTGATGATTTCTCACAAAATCTTTGAAAGCACCGACATGCAGAACATCTACTATGTTCACGTACGATTACAAATGTATTTTAAATAAAAATCATTAGCAATTTGTGTATACTTTGCAAATGTGGTGCGGCAGCAAAATAAACTTTGTATTGCCATGTCGTCTATGCTATCGCGTTGCTTTCGCAGTATAGACTGCCTATAAAACACCGTACCCATAGGGGTACGGTGTTTTTTGACCATAATTAAAGTTGGTAATCGTTGGTAATTCGCCTGTAATAAGGTACACGTTTACTTATGTTTATCAAAGCTGCAATTTATTATTATGCCATTGCAATAATTTTTCATTGTACATATGTGATGCTCGCCTGATAGTGACGACAAGATGTAGCGTATGTAGTATTTAAAAAATACTTCTGGACATAGTAAACAATATGTTAATTATTCTGACTTTACGAAATATACTCTCTGCCCACGACAAAAGGGACTTCACGTGATGATAATAAATGTATGTATATTATGATCCTTTCGTTGTAGTAGACAATATTATTTATAGTTGGAACAAAATGTTATTTACCAATTTTTCTATACCACTAAGGTGGAAAACAAACATACGGGCCGTAGGCCCGTAGGCTTCGGTCAATAGACGCTTGCAATAAATAAAATATTTATTTTATTTTACACTTTTCATCCCAGTAGAAAATTCACTCAGTGGGATGGATGTAGGGCTAAATGGAAATATAATTTCTGTACCTACGGAGGTGGAAATATTTTCACTTATTTGGTTTCAGCCCATAAAGGTAAGGTAATCCAATCACACACCATTAAATTTTACCTGAAAATTTAAAAACCTTGAAAGCCTATGCTTTTAGCGCAATATAATTTCATTGACTTTGAACAGAAATTGGCAGCTCATTCCATGGACTTATACCAAACAGACATAGGTATACCATCTTTAACCAAATGTCTTTTATTATACCACTAAGGTGGCACACAAGCATACGGCCACCTGACGGTAAGCAGTAACCGTAGCCTATAGCCACTAACAATACCAGGGATGTCACTAACGGGTTGCCAACCCTGTTGTTGATGAGGGCTTACTGTGCTAGCACTAGTTACTACTAGCGCAGCATATCCGCGTGGAGAACTGGCAACCTTACTTACCGCTGAAACACCACACTACAAAGTAGTTTTATTTGACAGCGGTATTCTATAAGGCGGACTTACAGTGCCGTGTCGGGCGGCTCCAATTTTAATGGGAAAACCCACGGGAGATCACAATTCACCCTACCTCTCTTGTAACGTCTACCACCAATGCGTTGACGCCTGGCAATGGAAATTAAGACATGAATTGAGATACAACAGCAGGTGGTAAAACTGTAAAAGAATTTTATATTCTAAAAAGACCGCATCCCAACAATCTGTCATTCTCACTACCTTCACCATAATCCTACCCATTTGATACATCTGACAAGAAGTAAAATTATTAATAAGTCAACTACCTAATTGCTCCAGTAGAATCTGTCATAACATCCACTCCCCGTGTCATAACAAGCGCGTCGGTTTTGATTTGAGCTCGCATATTATGATACCTGTCAGACGGTTGAGTGTGACTGATTTAGTGCTAGTAACAATCATAATTAGATTACGACACTATAGCACTATTTCTTATACTAATATTATAAATGCGAAAGAAGCTATATTTGTTTGTTTGTCTGCTACCTTTTCAGGACTAAACGAAGCAACGGAATTTATTAAAAAATTAGAGGAGATACATTATATCCTGTGGAAGGACATATAATACTTTTTTATTTAAACAAATGCAGACTAAGTCGTGGGTAACAACTAGTTTCTTATACTGCCAAAGTGTCATGAAAGCGTACAACAGTCAGATAGTAAGCGGTCCCCGAAGCCTATAGACGCTTGCGACATCTAGTATCCACTTGCTAGTGATAGCCCTAGGGCTATCACTAGCAAGTGGAGCGGAAGCCATGGAAGGCGAAGGTCAAACGTTCTGAATCAAATTGCCAAAAAAGTATTTGGAACCGGCAGGTATTTATGAATGTATGAAATTTTTAGATGAATGTAAAAGTTAAAATGATGTACTAGTTAAGAGTGAATTGGCGCTTTATACTTTCTATCTATTCCAAAAGATTAAAAAATAAATAAATTTAGGCTTTGTGAAGAGACTTATGAAAGTAAATCATAAGATGAAAAGAATTTGTGTATAAATTACTCTTAAAACATTGTTTTTTTTTTGCAATAAGAGTAACATTCTGTGATCAAAATTACGCATTTACCAGCAGAAAAAAACATGTCATCTTTCTTCTGAAATCTCTCCTTTCTTTCACGTGTATATATCTACTGTATCTATACTAATAATATTATAAAGAGGAAAGATTTGTATTTTTGTGTGTATGTTTGTATTGAATAGGCTCCGAAACTACTGGACAGATTTAAAAAAATCTTTCACCGTTAGAAAGCTACATTATCAATGAGTATCATATGGTATCATAGGCTAATATGTTATACCAGCGGCCCGCCCCGGCTTCGCACGTAGACAAAATATTTGATAAATGCCTAACCGTGCGAAGCCGGGGCGGGCCGCCAGTATCCAAATAAACATAATTGACAATAAAAACATTCTTTTATATTTCACGGACTCTCCTATATTTCCCGTGTTACCATTTGCATTACGGGATTGAACAGTTGGTCCTTTGTTTGTCTGTCAGTCGATTCCTTCCGACTGTTTACTCGATTATTTGCCGTATTTGCTAATGCACTCCCTTAAGTTTGGTGATATTGTAAAAGCTGGATGTAAAAGGCCAATATTTGCTTTGGTTCCGACAAAACAGCAAATGGTTTAGTCGGAGATGGATATTTACAAAACTACTAATAACTACACGACCAAAAAATTTGGGTGTTTGATATGTATTATAAGTATGTATTTACAAAAATATATATATATATATAAGTATTATATCAGCTACTGGTTCCCATAGCACAAGCTTTGCTTAGTTTGGGGCCAGATGGCGCTGTGTGATAATGTCCAAGCATTATTTATTATTATTATTATTTATTCTTACAAATACTTTTATAATGCAATCGTGTGTATGTTTGTTACGCAAACACGCGAAAACGGCTGAACGGGTATTTTTTAATTTTGGCACTGGTCTCCAAACGGCTGGTCAGATTGTCTTTAACTATAGCTAAGAACATTCTCGATCATGTGACCTTACAAACAAAAAAAAACTAAACCAAAATCGGTTCATCTGTTTAGAAGTTACGATGCTACAGACTGACACACAGATACACCCGTCGTTTTTGCGTCGGGGGTTAAAAAAGTAGACGAAAATTTGCAAACAACGAAGTGACACTGATTTTTTTTAAATGTAGTGATTGGGCAAGGCTTAGTTTCATTGTGAACGTTGTTGGTGTGTGCGAGTAATTGTGTATATGTTATCTGCAGGGCGTAGTTGTAACCGGCGTCCCTCCGTTGTTCGCACAGTTCCATCTACCTTTTTTATTCGATCTGACACTGGAGGGAACACGTTTTTTCTTTGAAAGCATGTGCAAGTAGATTTGTATTTATGAATTTTTGTATTTCTGTGTGTATGTTTGTGTTGAATAGGCTCCGAAACTACTGGTCCGATTTCAAAAATTCTTTCACCGTTAGGAACCTACATTACCACTGAGTAGCATAATATATAATTATACTAGCCACCCGCCCCGGCTTCGCACGAGTAGACGAAATTTGATAAATGTCTACCCGTGCGAAAGGGCGGGCCGCTAGTCCTGAATAAGTACATGCTATGAACAAAAACACAGATTATCGAAACAATAGTCGGAAATTTCCACACACAGTCATCCATCTAACCTATCGGAGTACGCGAACAAGCGGCACAAGTGATCTATAATTACTTCTAGTTGCCGAGCCAAAAATTATAACATTTCCCGTTGTCCATGGTGTTATGTCATTAGGAGGTCACCTTTGCTGTCTGCAGACGAACTACACATAAGAAAAAAATACAAGTATAGTTTTTTTAAAGTTGCACTTACGTTTTTTTTCTTTTTTTTATATCATTAAGGTGGCACACAAACATAGAGCTCACCTGCTGGAAAACAGTCACCGTAGCCTATAGCCGCTAGCAATACCAGGGATATCACTAACGAGTTGCCAACCCTCTTGTTGATGCGGACTCGCTGTGCTAGCAGCATTACTACTAGCCCAGCGGTTATCTCCGTGGTGCGCTGGCAACCTTACTTACCGCAGAAACACAACACTACATCAAAGTAGTTTTATTTCACTGCGGTCTTCTGTAAGGAGGTACAGTCCCCAGTCGGGCGGCTCCAATATTAGTGGGAAACTCATGGGAGATCCCAATTCGTCCTACCTCTCCTTTTTAAAGCTAATGGTGTGATTATCACTGTCCTTAAGCTTACTTATGTACTTAAGTTTTAGTCGTGTGAAATTAATTTATTGATTTTGTACAACAGAATCGACACCAATACATATAATATATGATATTTAAGTGAAAAAATATTTTAACACCTGCTGGTACTATGACTGATGTCAATATAAATCATACTATTATAAAATTGAAAAGCGGCCGTGTCTGTTCAAATCCGATACAAAAAAAAACCGGGATAGGGTCGAGGTCCCTGAATCAGAATTTATGGTTTTTGAAATTATTGCATGCTAATAATAATAACTAGGGTTCTCGAAGAGGAAGCAGAGGTGTTACAACAACCACTTTCCACCGAACAGTTATAATTAAGATAACAAGAACATATATAGGAGAGTATTACATAAGTATGTGTTCACATACACATACAAGTAACTAATATATTCGTATGTAAGTGCAAACTAAAAGTTTTTTGCAATACAAAATTCATTCATCGAAGCTGCATGCAACTCGAGAGCACATCAAAATAATGTCGATAGTTATTCCGACGTACACACCTACGTCACGTATCGTCACGTGACAACTACTACAACTGGCACATTGGTCTCGCGTGATGCAAAAACTAGCTTTTTGGAAGCAGGCCATGGTGTGAAGACGTTGAGAAAAAAGTTTTAAAAATATAATAAATCACCAGCATGATCGTTCGGCAAGTGACGTCACGACTCCATTCAGACGTAGTAAGTACCTACTAACTACTAACTAACAAAATGGTTGGCAACCCGTTAGTGCTACCCCTGGTATTTATAGCGGCTAGGGGCTACGGTGACTGCTTTCCATCAGGTGGGCCGTATGCTTGTGTGCCACCTTAGTGGTAAAAAAATGGAGGGTGTATTTAGGTGCTTCTTGTACCTCCACCTTACAGAAGACCGCAGTCAAATAACACTACTTTGATGTAGTGTTGTGTTCTTCAAGTAAGGTTTTACAATGCTCCACGAGGATACGCTGCGTTAGTAGTAATGCTGCTAGCACAGTGAGTCCTCATCAACAACAGCGATGACAATCGTTAGTGATATCCCTTGTATTGCTAGCGGCTATAGGCTACGGTGACTGCTACCATCAGGTGGGACGTATGCTTGTGTGCCACCTAAGTGGTATTAAAAAGAAAAAACAAGCAAGCTTACGGCCCCCCTGATTCGCAGGAACCGCATTACGCTTATTTCAAAAGAGTAGCTTTTTCCCAGCGACTTCACCCATCTAGCAACATAATATATAGCCTACGTTACTCAGTGACAATATAGCATTGTGAAAGATTTTTTTTAATCAGTTTTACTTTATGATACAAACAACGATACAGAAATACATATCGTTTATCCATATAAAATTATTAGTAATGCCAGAATGGAGCCAAAATAATACATCGGAAACAGGTTCGATGTTATTAGCAGACACATGGATGGCTTTGGTATCTAGACACAAAGTACCATTATAAAAACGCGAATTAACGCGAAATTTCCCTTTTTATGTATCCCGACGTTTCGACAAGGTTGCACTGACCGTGGTCACGGGACTGATGCAGCGAGGTTACTCCGTTTGTGAGGTAGACATATCTTCATCTACCCTCGATATTTCATGATAACTATTCTATATTAAGGTTGTGTTCGCAACACAACCTCGATAGTTGCAGTCTGTGAAGTATGCGGACACGGTTAGTGTAGTGTGTGACTAGAGGTTAGCTTAGCGTTAATTCCAATTTTATGATTGTATAAATATACAACGCGAAAGTTTAAAAGTGAATAGACACAAAGTAATCCAAAACAATCAAATTGAAACCAGACGCGGAGTTCATGAGATATCAGTCGAATGAACATTTGTAGCGAACGAAACGAAATATAGGTCGGGAAAGGCTTGAATCCAACCCGTTTTAAACTGTGTTAATCCTCAGCTTTACAATAGGAGAACCTTTTCAGGCGTCCGCGGCCTTGTATCGAACACAATGCGTTCTGTTTTATTGAACTCTCAAATTCCAGTTTAGCGAAGCTTATTGCAACTATGCTTTGGTTTCGGATTCAAAAAACCATTTATTCAGTTTAGGCCCTAATAAGGCACTTACGAAGGTCTAAATTACCACCGGTTCGGAAAAAAAGCCAACTGAAAGGAACCGGCAAGAAACCAAGAAAAAAAGATTATTTGTCACCATGAACTATGCAAGTTGCAACCCTTTTGTCAGGATCTTCGGTAACTTGGGACAAGCTTCTGTCGGACGATACACATTCATAATTATCATATCGCTGTCACTCAATAATGCACTCCTCATCCTCCATCTCACTCCTGAAATTTGCACAGTGCACGCACACCTCCTTTGCTACTTTAATATTCATCAATCATTTAATACATGCATACATTTTCCCTTTCCATCATTGAGTACTGTGGTAATTTGATCTTGAATTTTGTCCCACGGCTTCTTCTTCCACTCACATTTGCATTGTATATCTGTTTTTCAGCCCTTCATTTCACATTCGTTCTAAATATACAAACCATTGTAGCATTCCCTTTTTAATCTTTACAATTACACCTTCACTCGAGTCGTTTAACGAATCTCTTCGAATAAGTGCCAAAAATATTGATTGGCAACGGGGACCTTCAGCTTAACATGCACGAAACTGGGTATGTCATGGACTGTGAGAAATGAACCAATTATGGTAATGATAAAGTATAATTAGGTAGAGGGAAGCATTCAAATATAGTAGGTACAAATATACTCATAGCTCGTGTCAAACGCGTCAAACCAAGGCCAGTTGAAGACTTTAATCCTAAAACTTTCAAGCCCTCAAACATGAACTTGTGAACTTTACCTTTAAAAGATTGTGTCCTCAAAGTTATTAACAGAGATTAAGCTGATCCTTCTGGTGGAACCTTTTAAGTCGCTACTATTTTTCTGTGCCTTTGGTAAGATTCAACGTGTATTTTCTATGAAAGGACTCCTTTTAAGATTTGATGGACCATAAGATCCCGTGCGGGATAAGTATGTTGTTTAATAATTCTTACTTCAGACAGATTTTACTTTGAAATGTTCGCCTTTGACTGATGTAATAAAATAATAATGGTTTAATATAGGTACTCGAAACGTAACACTTCGGTTCTTATCTTGTTATAGAAGTTGGGTTGCTACGCCTTGGAAATTAGGATCTAATTCGCAATGCAGCTCGCATGTCGCATATTTACCTAGTTGATTTCAGTGTGGGTGGATTGTTTGTAAAAAGATATGTAGCAACTTTTTACAAGCTTTAATTTAGCTTCACCTGTGTGTGTGTGTATTTGAATCCTGCAGGTTCTATCCACTTCCCAGTGTCCGATTGTCCTGAAATTTGACATACACGTTTGATTTCTGTGACAGCTCGATTACCTTAATGCCGCCATTTTTAATCCAATATAGCGGACTAGGTCACAAACTACGGATTTATCATTTCCACAGAATGATATTATGGGTATCAAATGAAAGGGCTGATCAAATGATGGGCGAAACATCAGTCAACCTATTTTATCATAAATATTTTCCCTTCAGTCACACCTGCCTATCTTTAATTTCTCTTTCACTTTTTCCTATACCCTAAGGTTGTCTGGAAGAGATATCTCTAGCGATAAGACCGCCTGTTGCCTTCACTACACTGTATCTTTTTTGTTCTTGTATGTATTTTGTTTTTTTGTGGTGTGTAATAAAGAGTATTTGTATTGTATTTGTATCAGTCCCTTATAAACAATAAATAAATAATAAATAATGGAGTCGATTTTGTTGTCACTCACAAAACTAAACTCATTTGACGCATTTGAAATTTTAGTTTCTTTCGGGTTCCCTGAAAAAGCTATGCAAATCGCTAGATAAGCTGTGAAAATGTATAAAAAATCTCAAGCGCTGACGTAACGAACCGAAATATCAACAACCATCCACGTATGAGGTAGTTTAATGTCAAATAACTCATGTTGTTTGGTACTGGCATTTACAGCTCTTTCAACGCATTAGATAAACAATGAGACACCCTCGCGCGGTGAGATCAAACGGCACGCGGCGGTAGTTACAAAAACTTTTTGACAGAATTAGTTACGACCCGCTTTGTGCGTGTTTTTTTAAATGCACAAATTAATGTGTGTATGTGGAGTATTTTTTTTGTTATTAAATTAATTACATTATTATAAGTAAAATGTTCGTTCGCGGAATCTGGTCAGCGAATATAATTCATGAATTTATACCTACTAGAAATACACAAATTGTAACAGATCAAACGTGACTTCGAAATAACTTAATTGTGAATTACATGATTTTTTTCGTTGGTGCCAAGACAATTGGTATCTATTTCAGGCAGATAGCAAGCAAATTATATTTTAATAAAATCAATTTTATTTTTTTAATTTTCGAAGTTGTTGCCCGTCTACACGGTGAGGCTAAAACGTGGGGTTATGCTTTCGCAGTCTATGTTTGTTTTTACGTATATTACACCGTAGCGCCTAAACTATTCATCCGGTATTGATGAATAAGATGTAAATCGATACGTTATGATAGGTGTTGTAGGTTTCATTTTAACCGACTTCAAGAATAGGAGTAGTCGATTTTAACTTGTAAGCTCCGATTATAACCGATTTCATTCCATAAAAAAACCGTAGTCGGTTTACAGTTTTTCAATCCTTCTACTGGTTATTACGATTATTCTTTAACCTCGATCAGTTGATCAATGTAATGTTTGTACAAGCCGGAAATACTAGTATCTAGATAAAAATCAATAACCAACCTTTTCCAACAAACTGAACATCAAAATACAGCAGATTAAATAATAAAAAAAAGATTAAATGTAAGCTGGCGATGAATATTCAATAGCTGGTGCCCGTTCTATGCAACAGGTAAACTCGATAAAATCCCGCCTAAGTACCCTCTTCAATGCGGTGCGCTACCACCGCTTCGCTTTAGCCTTGCCTCGTGGTCAGAGATTCAAATACCGTTATAAAATCATAACGTTATCACATGCTGGTGTCTATAAAGTTATACGCGATATAACGTTTACAACATAACGTTATTTGATATATCAGAATAACGTTATATCAACAAACGATATTTACACAATAATTATATTAATAACGTAATTTTCCGCTCGGGTTGGGTAATCCGATACAGTAATGATATTATAACGTTATTTTGATAATTAGCGGAATGATTTTACGTTATTTTTTTTATTTTTTTTTCACTTTTTCGTTAAAAATGATAAAGAAATAACATAACGAAATACTCATAACGTTATATAACACTATATAACGTTATTTTTTATAACGCTATGAAGCCCTGTTCGTGGTGTGTGTCCGGTGCTTTATATAATTTCTTTTTCTTAACAAGTTATTTGATGGACTCATGTCACAGTATGTAAACTTAAGTAGAATCAGTAGTATGATTGACAGTAAAAAAATATCATCTTATATTAATTATATAAAAATGAATCCCTATCTCCCTTGGTCACGACATCAAGCATGAACGGCTCGACCGCTTACGCAAAATATTTCTTTTGTGTTTTTTATTGTCAGGAGACGGATCTTATAAAATCACCGGTGCTCCTTAAATTTCGGGAAAAAATATTTTTTTTTTCTAAAATGTATTTGACATTATTAATTCACAGCTAAGACAGGACAACGTCTGTCGAGACAGCTATTTAATAAATAAATAATTTAACACGGTACGTATAGGATTATTCGAATGGAAAAAAATATTACTAGCTATTATGAAAAGTAAGCTCTCCGATACTTACATTAATCCACACTTGTATCAGGGGTTTATAGCGAAAGATCACAAAGGTATTTTTTTAATAAAAAACGTCTTATTACAATCTATAATACCTTTTTAATAATAATATTTCTTCACGCCATCCCACAAGGGTCTCCGACGAGGTAGGCAGAGGTGTCACAATACCCACTTTCAACCGACGATAATTTGGTGCCAACGTGACAGATAGTGAGTCCGTCGCCGTCTCTACAAACTACAGGCACTACAAACGCCTTTAGATTTCTTCCAGACGTATGCAGGTTTCCTCAAGATGTTCTTCTTCACCGTAACGCTCGTAGCGCGGTTAATCACTGCACGTAAGTTTTTAGAAAATCTCATTGGTACAGACCGGTGGGATTCGAACTAGCGTCGCTAGAACAGCAAGCAACGCTAGCACAAAAAAGCTCTTATTTCGACCACCTTTCTACCGACTCGAAAAAACTCAAAGAAAATAAATAGAACACAAAAAGTTTAATCTAATTGTTACGTTTACGTAAAAACTAAATCATTAAGAACTGTGTCGACATCAAAGAGATTTTATGGATCGTTTGAAAGCAGTTTATCCGTTCCAAACGGTGTATTTCCTAGACGATTTCCTAACACATTTCTGCAAATATAAAAACAAACTAAATTGTATGAAATATACAATTTTCAACACACGGCCTTTTTTTTATATTTCTTCCTATATTATAAAATGTCTTTTTTTTCATTGTACGGTACCCAATATGACATAGTAGTCCGATAAAGTGACTGCACCATGACTTTAATACAGTTAAAGTGTTTGAAGTTCAGTGCCGGTAGTAGGAACATTGTCGACAACGTTGTCGTATCGCCTTCGACTATTTTGTATTGGAAAATGAACAGCGCTGCGGAGGTGAAAAGTGGAACTAAAAATTAGTATGACAATTTTGACATTTCGCGAGTTACGTTTTCGAATACGTTGTCGACAATGTTCCTGCTACCGGCACTGCTTATAAAGAAAAATAAAACAGTCATTATTTACCCTTTGGCTTGTCTGCTAGAAAGCTAGTAGCTGTTGGTCCAATCGTCGCCTCAAAAAAAGAGTAAAAACAAATTAATATTAATGAAAACCAAATGAACTACATAACTTTCCCTTTGACTTAAGATTCCTAGAACAGCCAATAAACAGAAACGGTAATTCGAAAAATAGTATATTTCAGTAACATAAATTCGGGCATGAGAAAAGCGGAACAAATGGGTGGCGAGCCCACATTGACCATCAACACGATACAATGAAAGTGCCGATATTGGAAATGTTTGGGGGAATGGTGGCTCATCTGTTGACGTGTGGACCGCTACTATTGTACTAATGACTAGTGAGAAGAATATGAGATTTTCTCGAATGTAAGCAGATTATAATTTGAACGTAAGTTGTAGAACAAATGACGAGGTTTCTGAAAATGTGTAAATATACGAATATTCTGTATAGCATACATCTTTTTTGAGTTAAAAATAGCCAGCGCAGTGATATTAAAAAGGTTGTATTTGTCACTAATGCGCTAAGCTTTGCGGCAACTACGGGTATTATATTTAGGTACTAAAAGGCCCTTAGGTACCGAAGAAGTAAATTGTGACATTTTCACGTGTCCATTACTGATAGGTATAATATTAATGGATATAGCAAGCACTGTATTGAGGTGGTGACGTTCGTAATTTAAGTACATTTCACAAATAAGGCACATTCCCTTGCACCGCACTTAATAATTTGTATTACATCGGATTTCAATTCGTCGGATCCAAAATAACTATTTACCACCGTTATTTACAATTGCAAAATCGAACGCATATTGAAGTTCAAATAAACCAATCAACTGTTTTTGAGTCGGAAAGATCTCGATACCTTCGAAGTCATATCGAGGTCTCTTAGTAAGGGCAAATAGACCAGTAATTCAATGTGCTATGATTTATGATATGGAAAGCGATTTCTCTTCGTTATGTCCGAGTATTTTTCGGTACGTTACTCGATACAGGGCAGGCATTGTTCCCACCGATCGATCTAACAAATGTACCGAGGTATACTTTGCAGTATAAAGTTATTCTGGATCCCAGCCAAAATTGAAATTTCTACCTCCATTCCCAAATTTACTGTGATATGCATAATGGGCATAGTCATCAGGTATACCAGTGGTGCGTTTCTACAGGGCTGGATTGAGGGAAGGACATCCAGGGCCGCCGCAAGAGAGATGCCTCAAAATAGAGACAACAAAATAGAGAATCAATTAAACTTTCCACTGAAAAAAAAAAACTCCTACCTAGTACTTTTTTAAGAATAGTTAGGGGCTCTTTCGTTGCTAGGGCCTCCAGACCTCTACAGTTCTCCGTAGTTCCTATTACAAAATTCAAAATTCTCGTAGCTTAAGGAACAAGCGAAAGACCTTTATTGTCAGTAAAGCCTAATGTCAGATTTGATAGGATATCACGCTGGTTTGTCAGCTACATCCCTTTAAAGGAGGTACATGTACAAAATCTTAAACTGTTAATACTTCACTAACAGGACTCGGCCATACTCCAACCAAGCTAGGAACAGCGGAATGAATTTAATTAACAATTTCAATCACGACTTGTTAAAGTTGTGTTCGCTTAGTGCTAAGTTATTTTTCCTTACTTTGTCTCTAGAGGGAGTCTTGGGAATTTTTCATTTGAGCGTCGTGTTCATTGTTACCTGGCTCTCAACATCACCATTTTTCAAATTACAGTTTCGATTGGCACTGCAGTTTGCTGAACTTCGAATTTTACTTAATTTTTTACTGAATTTTACTGAGTTTTGATTCTGATAAGCATTTAAAGCTTTAAAGCTTTAAAGCTTTAAAAATGCCACGAGGACCAGCACTAAAATGTCGTCTCATTCACGTCAAAAATCTATCATCAAACACGTCATTGATTGTTCGTGTAGCTATTAGTTACTCAAACTTTTTTGGTGGACCGCCCTCTTTTGAAAACAAATTATACCCAATACCAAACGAACAAAGACAAAGGCTTTGCTAAAATTAATATAAGAAAGCTGCCAACGCAAATATTCTCAAGTAAAATGAATATTCGAAGAGTGTACTCAACGGGAACAAGTGCAAAATGTTTTAAGCATTAAGTTGTTGGGACTTTCATTGAAAATGCTCGAGTCGATTTCGCATCGGTCGGAATCCACAATCCACATCTGTCGCTATGACAGGTGTGCGCTTAAGCCACGAAATTTAGGGTTGATTCCATGAGCGTGCTGAAACATTAATTTACGTCTCAAATGCTTACAACATCAACAATAAAAAAAAAATCTACGTTAAACATTTCATTAGATTATCATCAGGGTCTATCAGTCTCTTTTTAAGTATAATTGGGGCAAAATATCGCATAAACTTGAAAACGAATCCTTAAACTATTTTGTATCTAAGAGAAACATCAGTTGGAGAAATACAACATTCATAGTGCCTTTTATTAAGGCTTAAACTGAATGAACAATTTTCAATCTCGGTCTTCTCACTGACAGCATTTGTTGGAGTCGTATTACTACTCGCAACGTTCCTGATAATTAAATACTAATCCTGACGTACGATTCAAAACTTAGGGAGGCTTAGCACAGCTCTAAATTTTGAAATGCACGTCACACCGGCACACGGCGTTACCCCAAGCCCCGATAAAAGCCCATTCGTATTCAACGTATGTTGTACTTATTTACTTTTTTCGAGCATTCAGGGTTGGCTCAGCCTCTCAAATTGTATAATATTTAAAGCGGCAAATCTGATGTACCTAGCGTACCCACTGTCAAGATAAGAAGAATTAGGCTAATAAGTAGATATTTAATAAAATATACCGACTGCGTTAAATAAGTGAAAGTCTCCAGCTTTCTCTATTTGACTCGGTTTTGACGATTTCCAGCTCACAAACGGTTTGGAACATCTAAGCCTGTGAGAGACTTGCCTCCCTGTGCGTGTTCTACCGGTTGTACAACGGATAGTGTTCAGAGGAATTGTTCGACATGATACCAACGGCAACACTCTACCAACGCACCTCTCGCCATCGGCGGGGAATTATCCACATTGGAGCCGAAATGGTTTCTCACGGCGCGGTTCCACAGGAGATTCCTCCCGCGCACGATCAAATTGTGGAATGAACTCTCCGCCGAGGTTTTCTCAAAGAAGTACAGCGCGGAGTTCTTCAAGAGGTGTTGCAAACGTCCACGGGCTACGGTAACCGCTTATAATCGGACGGGCCATATTTTTGTTTGCCACCTTAGCGGTATATAAAAAAAGTGCAAAGGTTTTCGTGGTATTATATTTTTATTCGATACCAGTAGATACATGTTCAAGGAAATAATAACATTATCACCACAGGCTTTAGATAAGACAGGGGCTTAATTAGTTATCTATATATTTAGTTTTCATTTATTACTGATATGGTGTACTTTCCATGTAGGTACTTGACATTCTGCACATATTATTTTCGCCTATAGGTTTCCCAAGAATCGCGAATTACGGTTACTGCTTAAATAGTATGTAGTATATATAGCAATACTACTTTTTCTCACGTCTTCGCTCGCGTAGGATTCTGAATCGCAACTGCAGCACCGCCAACGGTATCCAACTATTGGAAAGAACCAAGACCATAAGACGCCATCAGTTTAAAAATCATGAAATAAGGGTCTCCCCGTATTGGAGCAAGGGCAGATCCAGCTTTCAATACAGGAGAGTCATGTAGTTGAGGTTTAGTAAAATTTCAAATACAATAAAATAAATGGAATTTATTTTTAGACGTATAAATAATTTAAAACAAATATGAATATCAATATTCTTAACGAACTCTTAACGAACTCTTAACTCCGTCGTTGGGTAAACCCGGCCTTTGGGTCATGACCCCCATGTCACCCCTTTGTATCCGCCCTTGTATAGGAGAAGAATGATCAACACATGCACAACGTAACAATTTATGTAAAGATAGTAATAAAAATCGTATGGAAATGAATAACTAAACTACTTTTTAAACCAACTCGTTATATTTCATTAACATATTTGTAATTTCCTACTCATGTCTAGAAGAATTTTGTTACATGGCAAAAGAAACAGAGCATTGTGTTTCTTGCCCGTTCTTCTCAGGTAGCTTTTTCCGAACCGGTGGTAATTTAGACCTTCATAAGTGCCTTATTAGGGCCTAAACTGAATAAATGATTTTTTAAGAAGCCAAAAAATATTGTCAATTGAAACGCGGTTGAAACAAAATGCGAATGCTTATAAAACAATCGCCTGAACATAGTTATATTTCAGAATAATATTAAATTTCAATTCACATTATGCTGAACAACACAACGGTACTGCAAGCAACAGTTTCGGTGAAACTTTCTAAATGTATTACCAATTCCTTGCGACTACTACTGGATCTCACTTTGTTAAATTAAATAAAAAGTCTGAGGCTGCGTCGTATTTTAAAACAAGAAGACCTATTCCAGTAGCCTTAGCAAGAACAAATTTCGACAAAATTCGATTTTATTCGTATCGTTTTCTACTATTTTTGTGTGGGAAAACCGCATCTTCAAGTGTTACCTTACTTGCCTTTACACTGAGAACTGTGCCTACTCGTAAAGGGAACATACGTAACTCACAAACGCGAATTTTTAGTTCCAATTTTCGCCGGCGCAGCGCTGTTCATTTATCATACAAAAATAGTCGAAAGCGATTGGAATCTGTAGTCGAAAGGTGTTGTTGCTAGGACTACAGAGTATAATTATATGCTTGTTCTGTTAGGAGGACATCTAGTAAGGGCTGTCTTAACAGTTTCCCGTTCCAGTTTGAAAGCAGCGCATCAAGTTATTGTTACTGGCTCACCGGAGCCACAACTTAAGTTCCAGAACACTGCGTAGTAAGCCAGGAACAGACAATATTAAGTCCCTGTTTACGGGCACTCTTGGGCATGTTTATTTCATAAGATGCTTCTTTGAAAACTCAAGTGAATTTTTCAAATTATGCCTATGCAAGTTAAGTTAACGCGGGCTACACACCTTCAGTTTTAACTGCACAGTTTTAACTGTACAGTCGAACTGTGCAGTTATAACTGACGCCCCTGATGTCTACACACTTTCGATCACGATCAACAGCTCAACTGCACAGTTGTCAGCTTTGCCTACACACGTACGATTAAACTGTACCTACTTAAGCATAGAAAAACTCATTGGTACAGGCCGGGGTTTGAACCTGGGCGCATCAGATGACAGGCCGTGGCTTCAACCACAAGGCCACCACAGCTTCCAATATGTTCATTGTGTTTATTTTTGCAACCGAAATACCTGCGGCCTATAGGAAAGTAGAATGAGTGACATAACATAGCCGGACTACCGGCCGGTTAGTTACATTCTATCGGATCCAATGGTCTCACATATTGGCGGTCTTAATATATTGCGTTTACTAGGGCTGGTGCAGCATACATTGTTGAAACATAATATGTTTTATGGCATAGTTAATAACATAATATATATGTTAGAAGCAGACGCGGCCCAACTTCGCTTTGGCTTAGATACAAACTACGATTACTTTGAAATTTAAAATTCTCTTTGTTTTTAACTATATTACTCTGGTGAAGCCATTGGGTGGACGGGTCATGACCCACTCAAATACGGATTCAAGGTATTTTTCATTCTCTATATAACCAGTAATCAATGATCTTTAATTAGTGTAAGTCTATTTTATAAAAGTTGACTTACCAACCAAATTTCAAGTTTCAGAAGTCAGCAATTTGTGTTATCCCACTAATATTATAAAGGCGAAAGTTAGTGAGTATGGATATCCATCCAGGATGGATGGATGTTTGTTACTCTTTCACGCAAAAACTACTCAACGGATTTGAATTAAATTTGGAACACAGATAATTTATAACCCATAGGATTACTTTTTATCCAGGGAAAATGTTTTTCTCCCGGGATAACCTAACCTAAAATTTGGTTACTCTGAGATACTAAGCACATCGCAGACGTAGTCGCGGGCAGAACCTAGTGAATTACTTGATCATGCAGTCAGGACAAGCACTTTAATATGTATAGAATACAAAATATATTATAATTAACCCATAATCAGGGTGGGACGTGGAAGTCCTGAAACACGTGTCGGAAGAAACCACGGCTGAGCTCACCTGGGCGCAGGCCGTTCGACCGTATCACACTCATTAAGCGGACAAAGCAAATTATAATATATTTTGTATTCTATAAATATGAATTTCCGCAAAGTAAAACCTGAATCAATTCAACTTTACTATGTACCTATACTTACGTACATAGGGATCACAATTTACTTAATTTTTAAACCTAACTTCATACCATACATAAGAACTTTCAACCTCTGCATAGCGTATAAAAAGAAACACAAGCATCTTCACCTCAAAATAAACTAGAAGAATGCTAATTACTAATGTGTCAAAGAGAATGAAATCTAATTTTCCGGCATAAACAAAACATCAACTGACGTACGTACTTACACGCGGTCCTTATGCACATAAATGACAAAGTGACAACCCTGCTTGTCAGCACAGATGAGATGATGGAATACTGCCAACAGTCGAACAGGGTGAGAAAAAACTGCCGCTATAGACAGCGCCGGCTAATGGAATATTCCTGGCTGAATAGATTCGAAATAGATATGTGGGTCAATAGGGATTTCCGTTACGGGTTGCCATCGGCTTACGGTGCCTACATGGTGGTCTTTATATTGGGAGAGATGGATGATCAGTATTGACCATGGACAAGAGTGTCTTAAAAATGTCTGGAGACTAGTAATTTTAAGCCTATACATTTTTGAAACCACAAGGTGGCATACAAGCGTACGGCCCACCTGATGTTAAGCAGTTACTGTAGCCTATAGCTGCTAACAATACCAAGGGTAAAACTAACGTGTTGCCAACCCGGCTGTTGATGAAGACTCACCGTGCTAGCAGCATTGCTACTAGCGCAGAGTATCCTCGTGTAGCACTGGCAACCTTACCTTAATTAACTATTAGCTTAGAATTTAAGCACTGTATTCTTGGCTATAAATATATATATTGTTATAAATGCTATTTATATTGATATCAAAAGTAAATTATTTATTTTATTGAGAATAAATACATAATTTCTATTCAGATTCTTCGTAGCAAAAATGACGCTCCGAATCCGATGATAGATACTGGTTTGAAAGTACTTCTTCATAAAGTCTCATCAATTTTCAATTTCGCTTAATCCAACTAAGCTATTGAAAAACACTGTTGAATGTATCTTCTACACCGAGTATATTTTACAATCAATACGGTCTTTTAACTAAATCCCTGAGCCGAAATTATTAAGGATACTTTCAGTAATTTAATTGCTACTTTGATGGGCTACGTGATGCTTGTCTTCACCATTCAAATCTCTCACTGCAATCATCTCTTAAAAGAAAGAACATAAGACAACTTCATACATTGTTCAAACTTAAAAGAGATATAATAATGCGAGCAAACTCTATTAATAACTAAGCATCTTAAACTTGTAGAGCACAATATTAACGCAACAGTTTCTTCTGACGGAACATAAAACGGGTGACATAACCACGAAGCTGGGTTATTGAGGATTAAGAGTCGGGAACATAAAAATGTAACGACTCGCCGTATAGTCAAGGCAAGGAGCCATGTGGAAAACTATTAGCCTGATAGTTTATTGATACAAAGTGAGACGATTTGGTCTTTGGCTCTGTAAACTTGAATTTCAAGAACTCAAACTGAAACTCAAACTCATCTTTATTTGACTAGACTTTACAACTCCCATGCCAAGACCTTTTCAGGGTAGGTAGGGTAGAGTTATAGAGCTTCTTTTGCATCTGGTCTGGATCCGAGGACTGTTTTATCTTTCCATCATTTTAGGGTCGGCAACGCGCGAGTGATACCTCTGGTGTTGCAAGCGTCCACAGTCTACGGTAAGCGCTTACCATCAGACGGGCCGTATGCCTGTTTGCCACCTTAGTGGTATAATTTTTTTTTCAAATTCATCTAGCAAGGTACACCTTGTCCTTCCACGGCTTCTTGTTCCACTCACATTCGCTTTGTATCTTTTTGTGATTCTTTCATCAGTCATTTTTCTATACGCATAAAGTAATTTAAGAATGTATATGAAGAAAAATTTTGTACAGCATTACAGTGACCCATAAAGAAAGGAGTTTTTAGTTAGTAGTAGTCCTTAGAAAAATGTCAAAGTAGCTTTTACGGCCAATCACAATCACGATAAAGACAAAAGTGATTGTTTTGAATTTCAATAATCGAACGTTCCTTAAGATCAAACTAAACATATACATATATAAATATATTAGTAATGTGATGACGTCACTTCGTCAGATCAATCAAATAGTCTCAGCCGGAAACAGATGGGCTGATCTAGGCGTGTTTTACGAGCAAATATCTGTACATATCTAGAATAACCGAGATGCGGCACTGATCTTAAAATAGACATTGTACCAACCAACATAGTTAACGAGATTTTTTTAAAGTAGATACATATAAATATGCCTAAAAGATAAAAATACAGAATACTTTTTTTTTAAATCAGTTCAGACACCAAAAGACAGCAATACGAGGGCTCAAATAAATGTGCCACGATTTTATGATTCGTTTACCGATTGCATAGTTAAAATACTGTCAGATATTAAAATTAACAGGCATCTGTTAACAAAGAAATGTTAAACATTTCACCGAGCATTATGTTTGAGAATAACAAAACAAAACCCATAAATTTGGCTAAGGTATGGACGCTACAAAATTTAACAAAAGCCTGCAAAAAATCCGAACGAAAGACGGACGAATATAAAACAAAGCGAAAGAAAATCACTCCAGCCGCAAAACACTGGCCGCTCCGTTGATTTATCGTTGCAAAACATGATAGAGCATACAGTCAGCAATACCTCCGAGTAGATAATATACTACGACAATACTAACTGCTGAAATGTGACTAAATGTGTAACGGTACCTACAACTGGGCGAGACAGACGGGCGACACGACAGGACAAGGACTGACAATAAAAAATACAATATCATTATGTTATTCTGTATACTAGCTGCAATTAATTTTGTTTTGAATGTCATGATTTAAATATTTTTGCGCAGAAACCTAATTATTTAAATTTATCGTGCCCTTTTAGTGGCACATAAAAACTGAATTGGTTTGAAGGCTCAGCTTCTTTAGGGTTCCGTACCTTAATAGGAAAAAAGGAACCCTTATAGGATCACTTTAATGTGCGTCTGTCAGTCTGTCTGCCTGTCTGTCAAGAATTTTTATCTCAAGAACGCGTGGTGTTATCAAATTGAAATTAATAATTTGATAACACCACGCGTTCGGGAATCGAAAACTATAGGGTACTTCCTGTTGACCTCGAATCTTGAATCTTGAAATTTGAAAAGAATCAGTGTCTTACAGCAGAAGTAAAAGGAAAAATCTGAAAACCGTAAATATGTGGTATTTTTTTAATGCGAATTGACTAAAAAATATTCCTTTTTCGCGCTGTTGAGAGCCACCGACGCATAATGACCTCATTTGAAGTTCGCCTACTTTTAACCTTACCTAAGCCTTACCTACAAGTGTGTACGGAACCCTCGGTGCGCGAGTCCGACTCGCACTTGGCCGGTATTTTTAATTATAAGAAATAAATCCTTTTCAAAATCTGGGACGAAGTAACAAGCAATATTTGTGCGATATCACGTTATTAACTGTAATAACACGCGCGTCGTACCAGTGTAGTTAAAATATCCCCCCACAATATTGTCTTGACTCAACATTATATTTCGCATATGAAATCGCGGCTCCCACATTTTAAAGATAACACGGGAAGTGGTAATTTAACGGTACTTAGCTTACATTGCTCCGAGTCACTTTATATTTCAATGTTGCTGAAATGAACTTGAGATTTTGATAAGCTTTGTTAAGTGGATGTACGAACATGATATGAGCGAGACGAGTATTGTCATTATTATCGTAGTATAATACTAATATTAGAACATATACTAAAGTATTACTAACTGTACCCGCGACTTCGTACGTATAGAATTAGTTTTTGAGTTATAAAGCTACTGAAGCGCCATCGTTTGGGTTTTCAACGTACATAAAACAGTCACACAAACACACAGGACTGTAAATATTTCTTAAAGCTATATATTTAGAAATAATAGTAAGACTGTTCTACATAACATAATTTCTTCTCATATAGAAGTCGAATCAGGATGAAATCTTTATCAATATGTATACTAATATTACAAAGAGGAAAGAGAAAAGATTTGTATTTTTGCGTGTATGTTTGTATTGAATAGGCTCCGAAACTAATCGACCGATTTCCAAAATTCTTTCACCGTTAGGAAGCTACATTATCATTGAGTAACATAGACTATAGACATTTATCAAATATTTGTCTAGCCGTTCGAATCCGGGGCGGGCCGCTAGTATAAAATAAAATGTAGTCGCTTTCGCTATCTGTTCGCTTAAACTACTCAACGGATTTTTATGCAGTCTTCAGCAATAGATAGAGTGATTCAAAAGGAAAGTTTTTATGTGTAAATCATTTAGATTTTTCGTAACCTTTGCGAACCCCGGGCGGGTCGCTAGTTACATATAAAACTTTAATTTCATTATTAATTTAAAACTTCATGAACAATTAAGTACAATGGTGGACTTAATGCTAGGGCATTTTCTACCAGTCGACCACAGGTGACAGTAGAAGCATAGGAGCAGGTGTGTATAAGAAAAGAAACTAGAATAATAGTGATAGTAACTAATACATACAACAAAAAACATACTATATACACATAAAAATAATAAATATATAAATATAAATGCCTAAATATATAATCTTTGTTTAATTTAACAATATTATTTATAATTAAATAAATAATATTGTTAAATTAAACAAAGATTTACTAGAACATATTTCTTTTAACAACGCCCGTCTATCCGCCCCATTCATACGTCACAGTCTGCGGTAAGCGCGAGTACAGCCAGCTCTCGACTGTCGTGATATCGGAACCCGAGGACAACTAATAAGCCCAACGTTGTCACAGTCTAACTTCATAGCCAACTTAGTTGTAGACTAACTGAGAGCTGCAGGTTTCAGGTGCTAATGAGAATTACCGCATGTGTATTTATTTTGTTGCTGGATTATTTTTAGTATATAGTTATATGCTTTTAAGCCTCCCGCTTAAGCTTAAAGGGAAAATCAATAAGACCATGATAAGGCCTGCTGTCATGAATGGATCTGAATGTTGGGCCACAAAGGCGACGGATGAAAGAAGACTGCATGCAACTGAGATGCGAATGTTGAGATGGATGTGTGGCGTAACGAGAATGGACAAGGTAAGAAATGAGTTTATTAGAGGAAGTTTGAAAGTAGCTCCAGTGACATAAAAGTTGAGGAGCAAGCGTTTGTCATGATATGGGCATGTTATGCGGAGGAATGAGGACAACGTGGTAAGATAGGTTTTATGTATGAATGTGGACGGGTACAGGGGTCGAGGTAAACCTAAGAAAAGATGGATGGATTGTGTGAAAGATGACATGGCCAGGAAGGAAGTGAATACAGAGATGACGGCTGATGGAGAAGGATGAAAGAGAAATACATATTGCGCCGACTTCCAATAATATGGGATAAGGGCAGGAGAATGATGAGTTATATGCTTTCAAAGAGATACAGGTCGACTAATCGTCGAAATACCTTGCTTTACACTCTAATTGTCTCTTTTCCTAATAGTTTTTTTAATTATTTCTAAAGGTGTAACCAGTTTTTTATCTATAAAGATGGCAAGTAGCCCGTAGATAAATAAAAAAATCTTTCCTCTAGATTTCCTGCAATCTGTGGGAATGTTTTCGTGAAAATGGACGCAAGTGTGTGGAAGCGCGCGCTATTTGATGTCGTGCACATCATATGCGAATCCGCATTTTTTTTTAAATTACGTTCCTATTCCAACATGCGCGATGATTTGTTTTAAATATAATTGGTTTTCCTATGATGATGAATGACACTCTTACGATACGACTTTACTTTGAATTCATCACTAGTTAAAACAGCATATACTATAGTACATATTATCTAATACAAAATATATTATAATTTGCTTTGTCCGCTTAAATGAGTATGATACGGTCGAACGGCCTGCGCCCAGGTGTGAGCTCAGGCGTGGTTTCTTCAGACACGTGTTTCAGGACTTCCACGTCCCATCTTCAGGGTGCCGCTACGTTGGTCGAGCAGTGTGATGTCACGTCGAGGTCTGGACGCTGGAGCAGCGTCACAGCACGATGGTATATTTTGTATTCTATAAATATGAATTTCCGCAAGTAACATATGAATCTATTCAATATAGTATTATCTATGTATCTCTAAGCACCCTATTTTAACTACGTTAGTTATACTGACAAAAATAGAAAGTAGACCAAGGAAATGAATACAAATCTATACTATTTTATAGTAGGCACGCGCGTAGTTCTACCGTCTAGATATTTAGGTCGGGTCTTTTGAAGTCTAATAGAGATACGTCTACGTTGTGTGTAACTGCCAAACAAAATACACATACCGGTAGCCCATACCATTTTACGATTCGATACTTGAACTAATTTTAATTCTGTAATAAAATACAGAGCTAAAATTAGCGAAAAGTTCGGCCAGCACCACACATTTTTTTTTATTAATACATTGGTACACAGTTATTATTTAATATATAATCTATACTCTCTGCCTACCCCTATATGGACTAGACGTGAAGATAAATTATGTATATATACACATCAAACACCCAGACTCAGTGTAAACAAATACATACTAATGCTTGTTCTTACTCGGAGGTCGAAACTGTCTCACCTGGCGTAGTTATTATGATATTTGTTTGCGGTTGGTGCAATAACCGTGTCTAGGAATTTAACGGCAAATTTAAGTTTGTCATTTAATCTAATTTGCTTTTAGTGCGAATTCAACTCACACATGGCCGATTTTTTTAATCCATCATTATCATCGCCCCATAGGCCTTATCTCAGAAAGGGGTCAGCGCTTGATTTAACCCGATCTTGCTGAGGATCTCAACTTATTACATAAACAAATACAGGGAAAACAGTTGACCGGATAATTTTAATAGTTTTCCAAGAAAAATCATTGTTTTCTATAAAATTCAGGTCTTTTATACCACTAAGGTGGCACACAAGCATACGGCCCTCCTAATGGTAAGCAGTCACCGTAGCCTATAGCCGCTAGCAATACCAGGGGTATCACTAACGGGTTGCCAACCATGTTTTTGATGAGGACTCACTGTGCTAGAAGCATTACTACTAGCCCAGCGTATCCTCGTGGAGCACCGGCAACCTTACTTAACGCAGAAACACAACACTACATCAAGTAGTGTTATTTCACTGCGGTCTTCTGAAAGGCGGAGGTGCAGTCCCCAGTCGGGCGGCTCCAATTTAAATGGGATAACCCACGGGAAATCCCAAATCACCCTACCTCTCTTAAAACCGGTACCTCTATCTATGATCACAGATCTAATCTCACAGGAATTGGAGCGGAGCAACACCTGCCAACATTAACAAACAAGTCTGAATTCGGACTTAGGTTAAAACACGAGATGGATGCACTGCAAAATAAACAATGCCCGGCTATTCCTGGATACTAGTTACACCTAGATTATCGTAGCGCGTACAATTTGATCGGGTCTAGTTTTATTTGTTACCCTAGCAACATACCCTACTAATATTATAAATGTGAGAGTTTGTAAGGATGGATGTATGGATGTTTGTTGCTCAATCACGTAAAAACGGCTCAACGGATTTGTATGAAATTTGGCGTACGTATAGTTAATAACCTGGATTAACACATAGGATACTTTTTATCCCGAGGAAATGTTAGATCCTCTGGGATTCTCTACACAACGCGGTCGAGGTCAAGGGCAGAAGCTAGTATAACATATTTCTGTATACTACAAAGATGGCAAACTAACGGACAGCCCGGCGGATAGTAAGCGGTCACCGTCGTCTAGGGTCACTTGGAATACCAAAAGGTAACACGAGCGCGCTAGAAACCTTATGATTGGAGACTTCACTTGGAAATATAAGTCTGGGCGCAATTGTACGGCTTTTACAGAGAGACGGCGACGGACTCACCATCTGCGACGCTAGCACCAAATTATCTTCGGTGGAAAGTTGGTGTTGTAACACCTGTGCCTACCTTTTCGGGGACTCTTGTGGCAAGACGTGAGAGAACATTATGGTTGCAATGCGAAAATCTTAGTAAGTTGATTTATAGACCAGCGCTGCTTGAGAAGGTGCTGTGCTAGCAGTACCAGTCATTATTTCCATTATAACGCACTAATAAAGTCGCAAGCGTCCATAGGTTACGGTAACCGATTATTATCAGACAAATACGCATACTGACCTCTGCTATTGTAAGAAAGGTTTTTAAAGGTTTTGAAAGGCTTTATAGCAAGGTATCGCCGCGGTAGTTTTTCTAAAAGAGTACAGCATGGGGTTCTTCAAGAATGGTGTGAAGAGATTTCTGCAGGGTCTGCAACGCACGAGTGAAACCCTTGGTGCTGCAAGCGTCCATAGGTTACGGTAACCGCTTATATCAGGCGGGCCGTACGTTTGTTTGCCACTATAGTGTTAAAAAAGATCTGATCCGCATAGTTTTAAACTTGGCGTATAAGTATGAAAATATTTTTTTTTATGCCACTAAGGCGGCAAACAAGCATACGGTCCACCTGATGGTAAGCGGTAACCGTAGCCTATGGACGATTGCAACACCAGGGGTATAACTCGCGCGTTGCCACCCCTTCAAAAATCTTTTCACACCCTTCTTGAAGAACCCCATGCTGTACTCCTTTGGGAAAACCTCGGCGGGGAGTTCATTCCACAATTTGATCGTGCGCGGGTGAACAAGACAGCCCTGAAACACGTGTCTCATCAATGCTTCCGCCTCATGTTCGATGGAGCTACATTCAGTGATTACATTTCAAATCGTCATCAATTCCCTCAAATCGATTGAACGTAATTCGATTCGTTCCGCACAGGTACTGAAACAGATTAATTCGAATTGAAATAATTCGCTAACGTTGGCTGTTAATAATTCCACATTTAATTTGTACCAATGCTTACCACCAAAAGAGGTAGGTGAGTTCAAGAGTATTAATATCGCATTGCCAACGAAATAGGTTGCCATTTGGCAATTTGGAGGCATGTTAAATGAAGCTTCTGAGTGATACACATGAGCGAATGGAACTGAGACGCAATAATGTTTTCGTACGAATGGGTTTTCTTAAGACCTCCGACGCTTTTGACATATTACGTCTATCACAGACATTCTATACATACAAAATATATTATAAGTGCGAAAGTAACTCTGTTTGTTTGCTTTTCAGGACTAAACGGCTGAGCGAATATTAATAAAATTTAAGTGAGGTGAAGGACACATGCTACTTTTTTTACACTCAAAACTGGTACAAATAGTCCTTTAGGATTGATTGTCATAGCTAGTGAGAAGAAGACATTTTCTCTACATGACTAGCATCCCATATCGATCTTGATGCCCTAACGAAATCAAAATTTTAACAAATAGATTCTTTTTCAGTGTCTCTCGTAACGTGAGTTTCGGGAACTTTTGTTACTTAACCGAAAAAAAGACACCCATCCATCCATTCTTATATTAATATCACTAACAGCCGCTTTCTTTAATCCTATATTAGTAAGCTATCGAAAATCATTCTTTGCCTCACATTTTTTTTATTCTTCCTCTCTCTTATGCCAGATGTGTGAATATTGAAAAGAGTCTTAGTAGAAAACATATACTTACTACACTCCTCAGCCCCAACTTAACAAGTGAGTTATCATTAAAAAGCACTCAAGTAAAGGGCTCCAAGGATAGCTTACCTGAAACATGGACAACATTTTCATTAGCAACTTGAAGGTGACAAATTTTAAACTTACAAAGAACATGTCCGACTCACAGAATCTTAAGATCCTATGGGTATGTAAAATTAATAACTAATTTTGCACACGATATTAAGTTTAATAAGAATCAACTTTCCCTTTTACGCTTTCGCGGTAGAAAAGAGTAGGTATAGATCACTATTTTACTTTTTTTTAATTATGAGTTCTAAACTTTCGGTCCAAGCAAAGCTCCACTCCACTATCTGACAGCCTACTGCCACTGAAAATGTCGGCACTTGTATTTTTAACCGAACGAAACGAGGTACAAAAGTACCACACATAAAAGCTTCCAAAAGTGACAGTTGACATCCAGTATACGCCGTCCTCGGATAAAGGTCGAAGGCTTAAAATAAATGTATTTTTTTTAAACTGACAGCATTTTGTTCGTCCATATTTTGTACGCTTTTTAAACGGCAAATCGCTACATTTTAGTTTAACTTTTTTTTAAAGGAAATACCTGTCAGATACTTCAACTCGATTCCCTATATAGTCTCGTGTCTTATGAAGATCTCGCCCGGACAGAAAGCAAATAAATGGACTAAGAAAAATCATATATTTAGCTCAAACGATCCTGGAGACAACTATCTCTAAGGCTGCATTAGTCGACAAACTACGTGATTTACGTCGCCGTAACTGCGGCCTTGTTAGTGTCATTTCGTATTTAGTGTAGTTACGTCATTGACCAGACTTTCAGGGTTGGTCACTAGGTTTATTTGGCGTCATTTATGGTTTACTAGTACATAGCTATTGATGCGTATTCTCTTGTCACTTACTAGCCTAAGTTTCACAATACTTTGGTTTTGTGTTGTCTAAATAAAATTTAATAAATTAAATCATCATTCTGCTGCTGTTCTTATGTTATAGTATTTGGGATCGGTGCAATATGTGTTTCTCTTAAATGCCTCTCTATCAGCCGCCATCCCTGTATTCACTTCCTGTCTGGTCATCTTGCACACAGTTGATCCATCTTTTCTTAGGTCTACCGCGACCGCTGTACCCATTCACGTTCATACATAAACTTTTCTTACCACGTTATCTTCAATCCTCCGCTTAACATGCCCATACCATGCCAAACAAAATTCATATTGATCAATAAAAATTCTGTCGCTGAAAAAAAAAAAAAGATTGTAAGTTTTTTATACCACTATGGTGGCACACAAGCATACGGCCCACCTGATGGTAAGCGGTCACCGTAGCCTATAGACGCTTGCAACACCAGGGGTATCACTCGCGCGTTGCCGACCCTGTTGTTGATGAGGAGTCACTGTGCTAGCAGAGTTACTACTAGCACAGCGTATCCTCGTGGAGCACTGGCAACCCACCGCAGAAACACAACACATTATGTAAGTTGTGTTATTTGTCTGCGGTCTTCTGTAAGGCGGACGTACCGTCGCCAGTCGGGCGGCTCCAATATTAATAGGAGTACCCACGGGAGATCCCAATTCGCCCATGGAAGTATTGGTAGTACATAGACTACTTACGTGCGGTGATTGTCTCCGCAATTCTACAGAACAAATATCTCAAGCTCCTTTTATCTGATGGATGTAAAGATAAGCGCGCTTCAGGAAACTGGGTTTTCAACAACAAAACTATTCACATTAACCCCAACTGCAAGTTAAAACCCTATAGTACAGAGAAGTTCCTCGTGAAACTTAACCCGTTGTCCCGTCGATAACGACCTATCTTTAGAGAGGATTTTTTGCCCTGTAGGTTTGTAAGACCGGAGATACATTAGGGGTTCGACATAGCGTAGGAATTACAGTTTTTCCTTTTGTCCCATCCAGTTAATTGGACATAATGGTAAGTTAAGATTATGGTCTTAAAAATAGGATCATGATTCATCATGAGATGTGGGTGATGTGGGTCATGAGGTGACTGTACCTCCACCTTACAGAAGACCGCAGTCAAATAACACTATCTTGACGTAGTGTTGTATGTGTTGCGGTATGTTTGGTTGCCAGTGCTCCACGCGGATACGCTGGACTAGTAGTAATGCTACAACTAAATTTGAGCTCAGTGAGTCAATAACAGGGTTAGCAACTCGTTAGTTAGATACCCCTGGTATTGCTAGCGGCATTAAGCTGCGGTGACTGCTTACCATCAGGTGGGCCGTTCACTTGTGTGCCACCTTAGTGGTATAAAAATTGTGCGATTTAGGGCTTATCTCAAATTACCAAGAACATGTACCGTAGGATACGACAATGGGTACTAATTTATATGGGAGCTATGAGAGTAATTAGTTCACAGGACACAAATATCAAAATATGCCTAAATACCGTTTCCAATCAGCCATTAATAATTTCAAGCTAAATGTAAAGCACCGTGCACACGTGCGGTGCAGATTTACGACAACACACTCGTCCGTTACGGTTTACGTTTACGACTCGCTTAAAAACGGTCATTACTCGAAATGAACCGAGCTTTCGCATTGCAAAGTGATTCGAGTGAAGTCGAAAGGGTTGTGCAATTAGAGGATATAGTCGAATGTGTAACGGGCTTTTGATTGTGTTGACAGTTAGTATACATGATTTGTACGCACGATGCCAGTTGCCCATTGAGCTCACTATTTACGTAGTGTGTGTGTGTTAGATAGCGTACGATGAGTACATAGAAAAGCACGTCTGAGCTGCATTTGTTAGTACCTCGTAATGCAAGTATGCAGGCTAATTCCGTAAGTACCTCGTTAAAATGAAGGAAAATATAGTTCACAAAAAATTGTCTTATTCTCTCTACGACGGCCTTTTAAAAGTCCTTCAAGAACTACCTACAAATAAGCGCTTATTTATTAATTTTCACTTCATGCAAATACAGTTTGCACAGGCAGACTTAATGCCGTAGGCATTTTGTACCAGTCAGCCTTTGGGTCATGCTGAGATGAAAACAAGATTCTTCTAAAGATTTGTTATAAAATTCGGTTTGATGCCATCCTGATTTGAAGAGGGAGCGCGTTTCAAAGTAAAATGGACTGGACAAAGAAAGAAGAATGGACAAGACTAAACTTATGAGGAGGACAAAGAATGAGACGATTGTCGGAAGAACGCAGGTTTTTTAGGTGACAAGAGCCTAGATATTGAAAATGCTTATCATTCTGCAGTGCCGACAGAAAGATTATCTTTACCGGAGATGTCAATCATGAGTAGATTTTATTCTGATTGGTAATTTAATCCGCAGATTTTCACCGACGGACCGACAGCTCATCCACGAGACCACCAAACAATCGTCACAGAAACAGTGCAACAAACAAGTATTTTCCAACAAATCTTAACCAACAGGCCCGTTTTAATTAAAAGTAAGCACTTAAGTACAGCAAGTAGAACTAACCTCAACAGAAACCGAGTTCTTTTCGTCTCATTATTTACCACTCGGATGTTAATGAGACTTCCAAAGTGTTGTACTTAAAATTTGCAATAAAACTTAAAACAAAGCAGGCACCAAAGGATCGGGTACCAGTTACATAATTTTGAGAAGTATTCCATGAGAAATAAGGTACAATTTCACGTATATCAGTGTAATGAATAACAATACATGCGATCGTATGGCACAATGTAAATATTTACGCGTTTCGTGCAAATCTCGAGCTCAGAACGCACGTCTTTGGTTGTAATATGGATTTATCGCTTCTGTTGGAGCAATGACTTTGTTTAACAGATTTACTGTCAATATCCAATGACAGTAAAATAACACAAACGTAATGTACAAGTCAATAAAAGAAAATAAAAAGAATTCGGCTGCTAACGCGCCAACGCCATATTCAAATATAGCCTATATCACTTGCAATTACACGCACCAGACAATAAATCATATGCAAAAATCAGACTATTTTGACTACAAAGCCCAAGACATCTATAATAGTATAGATGTCTTATATAGATAATACTAGCGGCCCGCCCCGGCTTCGCACGGGTAGACTTTTATATCAAATATTTTGTCTACCCGAGCGAAGCCGGGGCGGGAAGCTAGTATAATTTATAGCCTATGTTACTCAGTGATGATGTAGCTTTCTAACGGTGAAAGAATTTTTGAAACCGGTCTAAAAAAAAAAAAAAATTAGGGGTGGACTACCCCTAACATTTAGGGGGATGAAAAATAGATGTTGGCCGATTCTCATAGATACCGGATAAGCACAAAAAATTTCATCAAAATCGGTCAAGCCGTTTCGGAGGAGTATGGCAACGAAAACTGTGACACGAGAATTTTATATATTAGAAGATTATAAAGAGGAAAGATTTGTATTTTTGTATGTATTGAATAGGCTCCGAAACTACTGGACCGATTTCAAAAATTCTTTGACCTTAGAAAGCTACACCATCACTGAGTAACATAGGCTATATATTATACTAGCTTCCCGCCCCGGCTTCGCTCGGGTAGACAAAATATTTGATAAATGTCTATAGGCTCCGAAACTACTGGACCGTTTTAAAAAAAATCTTTCACCGTTAGAAAGCTACACTATCACTGATTAACATAGGCTAGCTGCCCGCTCCGGCTTTGCACAGGTAGACAAAATATTTGATATAAATGTCTACCCGTGCGAAGCCGGGGCGGGCCGCTAGTATGTATATATAATTATTCTGCGATAGTCTGGTAACCTACGCGTATGTACGTTTTAAGCGTCACATTAGCTTGAGCTAATATATAAAAAATGCTTTTTTTATTCATAAGAAATTAAAATTTCTAGGCTTAGGTCTAACTTTCTAGATCTAATTACTTAAGTACTCAATGATAGACAGGTAAAGAGTAGGCACTCGGAACCAGCGGGCAAGTTGGAACAGATTGATGAATGTAAAAGAAACAAAAGCGGTGTGCAAGTCAAGAGTGAAACGGCTCTCTATATTATTTGCCTAACCCTTGTATAATATATGTAATATGGACGTTTGTATTTAAAAGAGAAACAAAACAATTACCGTAAAAAGCCCCAAACATAAAAACGTTCCAAATTGCATAACGTTAAATGCATGGAAGTTACGCCCTTATAACAAAAAGTATTTGATGTGATGACATAAAATGAAGCGGATTTTATTTTTACACATCAATTTTGTTGTTATGTTATAAAAGCGGCTGTCGCATTCAATTCAAGTAATTTTTTACTTAACCGTCAATAAGCTCACGCTATTGCGGTAGTACCGTTGCAATAAAGAAATCAAAATTGTTTTTTCCATCGCGCTTTACAGGCTTTTTATGAGTAAGAGAGTTAATTTTTAATTTCTCACAGCAGCGTTTCCCGTGCTATATTACATTTTAATTTTAATAAAGGCTGTATAAATAAAAATCGTATTAACCTTAGGTGGATTGTATCTTCTAATATTAAAATTGTTAGTTGGAGCGTTTCTTTGTAATAACCCATAAGAACAGTACCTCTTTCCCAAGGGTGTACATGAACGAATCAAGTAGGGGGTAAGCTGATTTTAGCATGGTCGGTCACAGAAATGTGATACCCCTGGTGTTGTGAGCTTCAATAAGTTATGCTTGTTTGCCACCTTTGTGGTCGTAAATAAGAAAATACTAATATTTTCTAAGCATTGGATAAGATTACAAATTGGTTCGATCAAAGGTAACCAATTTTTTCTTAGGGTTTACCAGAAAATCATAAATAATATTTTGAGAACATAATGTAAAACTTCAAACAGATAAAAAAGCCTATTTCATTTTAATACAGGGTATTTATTAACAAAACAATATATATAGTATCTAGTCTGAGAGCAATGTCTGCGTCTTATACGAGTATGTATTCACACTTGAATTTATTATTACGAGACTGCTGGTTTAGTGATAATTATACCTGACTACGCTTGGGTCGCGGGTTCGATTCATGCTGGGCAATTATTTACGCTTTAAACATTTGTGTTTGCTTTGCGTGATTGGTATGTAATTACAAAAAAAAATACATAGTAAAAGCTTTACTTAGTTTGCGACTAGATGGTGCTGTGTGATAGTGATAATGTCCAAGCATTATTATTATTATTTATTAAATTCTCATTGCTGGCCACAGTACCGTGTCTCCTCACGACCCCCATAAGTCCCATAACGTCGTCCTGTTAATTTTCCATGAAGCTGTAAGCTAACATAGTTTCAAACAGCTTCTCATTATGATATATGGCGACAATAAGCCAGACGCATTGTGTAACGCTCCAGTTTAAAATGAACAAGAGTGAATTAAATTTACTGCGTTGGTTTGGCGACACGTTTCACGTTTACCTACGCTACACTCATTGTTCAAGTTTATTTGAGAGTAGTTTCCGCCTGTGCGTATAAATAGGATGATATAGGTACAGTTCCAGTAAAATAGATGGTAAAAATTACGAAATTTACTAATATATGTTTAAGATTAAGGATTTTTTTTACTGAAGACATTAAATCATCCGAAATAGTAAGTATTTATCTAAGAAAAATTATATGAGGATCTTACAACAATAGCCAATTCAATGCAACGATAATTATTTTTCGTTTTTATGTTAATCAACTTTGGAATTCAAAAATTTAACAAAAAACAAACGGTTGTTCATCAAATTTGAAATTTATAAATTCTAAATTTGAATGAAAAAGAACACAACATTTTGCCAACAAACAACAACCAAGAAACATTCTATAGACAATAATCGTAACAATATATTAAGCGAACAATAGCAGCCATTACACAACTAAGTAGCAATGGGTGCTCAAACTTTAGCGGAACATTCAAGGGGCGCTAAATGTTGTAACGACGGATATCAAACTTTGCGGGGCATAATAATAATAATCTAATACAGAACAAAACGCCTTTGGCCAACCTCTGGCAAAAAATATGGGTATAACACGACTACCATGCCTTGGCCTAGCAGAATCAAGCAAGCGAAAGAATAGCAAAGAATAAATCGATAGGGGGAGGCCATTTTATGCTGGTACATGCAATATTTTGGTGAGTAAGGTAATGAACTAATTTGTCTCGGGTCTAATGGACCTTTCAAATCTGGCGTCGGACGGTGACTCTTTTATAACGACGTAAATTATTTAAAGAATATCATATTCCCCACGTTACATGTGAATGAATATATTTAAAAATCTTGCGAAAAATAATAACTGCAATTGGCCCCCGAATCCTAGGGTTTTGGGTCTGGGTGTTCTGGGTGTTTCCGTTTTACTATTATATGTCGCACCCACGACATAGGGCATCTGCTGCGGTCTGAGTGATATGCCTTTATTATACACTAGCTTACATATGCATCTTCGTACGCATATTTCTTAAATAAAATATTTTGTGTATATTAGAGAAAGAACAAGATTTTAATCAATCAAATCGGGATTGTAGTTTCCGAATTTATAACAAATTTCGTTATCATAAATAAACAACAAAACGAACAAAAACAGCCTAGTATTGTATATTAATTACTTAATATTATGACGTACCTTTACAATAAAAATGTACGTCAAGGTCCAACCAGCCATAATTTATGATGCATAAGTAATATACGTACACATTTAAATACAACAGTTGCTGATAGGAGACGATTTTAATGTACTTCATTTTCCATAGCTTATATATATATATATTATAAACGCTAATAAATTATATAGATAAGAACATTAATTGAACCTTACAACACACAACTCCTTTGAAACTCTTCGGACTAAAAAAAACTGGCATTTCGCTTGAAATGTTAATGCTTTGTTGTCTCGACGTAAAAAAGGCGCAAGTGAAATTGCACAACTGTGCTCATTAACCCGAGAGGCGGCCTCTTGAATGCGGGAAGAGGTTAGTAGGCAAAAATATTACTCTAACCAAGTGCTTTTGTTCAGCAGAACTTCAAGCAATATAGATAAGTATTCAGTTAGGTCGTTCTATCGTGGCGTTTATTCAATTGATTAAATATTTCTATGTTAAATTATACTAAGTACTCAATGATGAAACGATAAATAGTACCCGGAGCCAGCATGATTGTATGAAGAGATTGATGAATGTAGCAAAAGAGGTATGCCAGTCAAGAGTGAACTAAGGATTAGCAGCGGTACTCAACTTTTTTTCGTAGGTGCACACGTAGTTTTATATAGAACCAATTTATTTACTCAGCGCAAATTCAATGTTTCTTATGGGCGCAAATTTCAAAATGGTTTAAAATAAAGTATTACTAGATGGGCCAACCATAAAGGCCCGGCGGGCCGAAGTTTGAGTATAGCTATCATACGTTATACAGGGCAAAATTTCACATAATTATGTTCCGAGGTGATAGAGTAAAATTAAAACATTGAAACTTGTATTAACGTTGATCTGTATGTTTGTCCGTTAGTTAATAGTATATTATTATTTTTTGACGCATAAGGGTACAAATGGTTCCCCACTGCCAGTGCTTGGGTTCTCTACGGTCTCTTAAATATTACTTACCAAATGATCACATCTGACCAGAATATAAGAGTTGTGTTAACGCCAAAGACTAGGTTTCGTAGAGGTAACTCTCAAAATGTAAATATTTTAATACTAATTTTTAGTTCCACTTTTCGCCGCCACGGCGTGTTCATTTTCCGATACAAAAAAGTCGAAAACATTACGATAACGTTGTCAAAAGCAATTCGATAGACTACCTGTTAAGGCTACAGGTAATCAAAGTTTAGGGATGTACGCTTGTTTGCTATATAAAAATATACTCAACACTTTTTATAATAATAATAATAATAATGCTTGGACATTATCACACAGCGCCAATTGGCCCCAAACTAAGCAAAGCTTGTACTATGGGAACCAGTAGCCGATATACTACTTATATACTTTTTTTTCGTAAATACATACTTATAATACATACCAAACGCCCAGACGCAAGACAAACATATTTGTCACATAAGTGTTTGCCCCGGCGGGAATCGAACCCGCGACCTCTAGCGTAGCAGTCAGGTGTACTAACCACTAGACCAGCGGTCTCGTCTCGTCGTTTTTGTTTTGAACCTCGTAATAAAATTCCACAGGTACAGAGAACAATGTAATATTGTATTTTATCATACTGATGTATTTTTTGAGACAACATCAACGTCACATTTTTCCAAGCAATGTACAAATGGAGCTTTTTATTCCGTTGCGTTACTTATAAAGGATCTAAAAATAAATTTGAAGGACTTTATGAGAAGAAAATGTTGTATTCCGGGAAATTAAACGTATAGGCACGTGTGAGGTGTGAGGAGGGGATCGAGCTCGTTAACTGAGCGCGCCGGAGCGAGTGAAAAGCCCTTATACCAGAAACCAAACGTATTTGGATCGCCGCGTACGCACACCTTATTATACTGAAGAGGCTCTTTTTATATTATGATGGAATTATATTATTATGCTCTCTGCGCCTGTATATGGTACAGTCAAGAACTGAAGCAAATTACTTACAATCATATGTAATGTATCCTTAGGCAAGTTACACAAAGGTCCATATCAACAACTTCCTACCATCGAAAACAAAATTACACATAACGTAAAAGTATGAAAACAAAGAAAATATGAATGAGGAAATAAAAACAAATCTATAACCATACGAATAAGCCGCCTACGTATGTATGTACATTGTAAAAAAAATGCTATTATGTTTTGTGGAGCTTAATAACCCGTCAGTCTTTATTTTAGATTTGTACACTTGCTGTTGCGAGCATTTCAAACGTCAAATAAATCACGTTATTTTTATTCACATTCTGTGAAAATTTCAACTGTCTACCTATTACGGATCAACAGCCCGCTGACAGACATACGGATTGACCGACGGACAGCAGAGTCATAGTAAGGTAAGGTTAACCTGAGATTCTAAGCTCAACGCGGACGTAGTCGCGGGAAGAAGTTTAGTTTTACATAAAAAAGAGAGTGCTCGGAAGAGAAGCAGCAAAAGAGAATGGCGCTCGATTCTTCTGCTTATCCCTAAAGGCACTTGGCGTAATTATATTTTTAATATATTATGTACTAGGTAGGTACATATTATAAAAAAAATCGTTCCCGCTGTCTGTCTGTCCCTATGTAAGCTTAGAGCTTTAAAACTATGCAACGGATATTGATGCGGTCTTTTTAATAGATAGAGTAATTTAAGAGGAAGGTTTTTATGTATGTTTAATTCATTTGTGTTTTATAGGTATTTATTTAACTTACATGGCTAACGCTGGCCGTGCGAAGCCGGGGCGGGTCGCTAGTTAGATATATCTAACAGATATCACCGTTTTCAAATATCCACGGACGCAAATAAATTTCATTCATAGAATATTCACGTAAATACATGAATCCCAAAAAGGGTGTGATATCATACGTGTTTCCTTTGTGAGCGGACCCTTTACACGGTGAGTGTTATTTTTATGTTATCTATATTATCGTTCAGTGTCCTGCGTTTTATTTATGTAAGTAAGCCGTGGTGGCCTTGTGGTCGAAGCAACGGACTGTCATCTGATGGGCCCAGGTTCAAATCCCGACCTGTACCAATGAGTTTGTCTAAGCTTCAGTACAGTGATTAATCACACCATGAGCTAAAAAAGAGATAGGTAGGGCGTTTTGGAGTTCTCCCGTAGGTTTTCCCATTTAAATTGGAGCCGCCCGACTGGGGAATGAACCTCGACCTTACAGAAGACTGCAGTGAAATAACACTACTTTGATGTAGTGTTGTGATTCTGCGGTAACTTAGGGTGCTCCACGAGGATCGTTGGGCTAGTGTAAGTGAGAAGACGAGAGTTCACCTTCTTCTGCCCTCTCCATTACAACTACAAGCTCCCCGCCCTGGTTTCCCAAATCACAGGATGGGTTCCTCAAAACTTTGACGTGACTGTTACAAGGTTGGCAGCGCGCGAGTGATTCCCCTGGTGTTGCAAATATGGCCGTAAGTAAGGCTGGCCGTATGCTTGCACCTTCTTCCTCTTCTTCTTCAGCCCACGTTCACCGACTGTTGGGTATAGGCCACCCCTCTCTCCCGCCATTTCTTCCTTAGTGGTATACAACTGGAGCCACGTCGTACAGTATAGGAACCTAGTTAATTGCTCTAAAAGTGAATACAAACCGATTTTATTGCCATTCGATGGTAGTACGATATTTTAGGGTTGATACCGTGTAACTTTCCACTTTTCCACTTCGTGCCGGTTGGATGGATAAGTTTCAATATTTAAGCCACCATTTGTTCGGAATTGTATTAAAATCTGATATCGCCCATCTTAAATAATAAACACAAAAATATATATAAAGCTACGCACACTATGCCTGTATTTCTTTTAATTTCTCCTCTCGCGAATCTGCTCGAAGAGATTTCATTTGAAATAAACAGTGCCCTTGTACTATCTATTTCCTTCTTGTAATTTTGTTATTTTTAATTTGTTGTGAGTACATAAATCATTGAATAAAATAAAATAAAGAGAAATGATTCGTATTTTTGTTTTTATGAATAAACTCACAACAACTGTACGGTTTTCAAAAGTTCTTCTACCAACAGAATGTTATGTTATCAATAAGTAACAAAATTAGCTAAATTCGTGTAGCCGTTCACGCCTGATGCCGTGATCAAAGGAAATAGGGATTCATTTTTATTTAATAAATACAATATTATATTGAAATGCCCTACATACTTGCTCTGTACAAGGGCCAGACAATACAGAAACAAACTCAAAGGGTAGCCAACAATAGAAACACATACATAAATATAATCCTTCAAAGCCTACGAACTCTATCCACCGTGAAAACATTCAGAAAAATACATGTTCGTAAATGCTATCGCAGTTTGAACTGAAAGAATGCTCACACGATACGAGCCTTTCATTCCGTTTCAAAACGGAAAACTGAAAGTATAAGCAAATACATCGGAAAATATTTGCTAGTAAATGCACTGATGTTTTATACCAGAACAAATTTTGAAACAATTTTTGAGAAAATTCTTCTCGATTATTCTCATATAAATCAATGCATTCACTTAGATGAGAACTTAAAAATGAAACTTAAAATAATTTTGTACATTTCAATTGTATACAGGAGGCCTACTTTATAATAGTTTTGTATATATAATGTTTACAAATTTAGTTTGTCGTTTTACTACACAAAGACAAAACAATTGAAATCTATTTCCAAGCCAATTCTAAGGTACTAATTAATTATCTATTACAAATCGGCATAGCATCAATAGTCCCACTCGCCATTTTCGACGAATAGGCATTCAAAATCGATTCTACAGACACAGAAATTTATATGTAGATTCGTATTACTTTCTAATTGGAACACGGTAACAAAAACCCTATTAAGTTTTATCAATAGCAGAGTAGAATAATTAATTAATTACGGAATGGTAGGTAATCAGGAAGACGAACGCTCAACGAAATTGAAGAACCAATTTAAGACAAACTCTTCTTGAACGACACGAATTATTAGAATGTATTAACACAAAACTATTTACAGAAACAAAACATAACCCACCTACTTATAGATAAAAGATATATCCCAAACCAGAATCTAGCGGGAGCGTGCCAAGAATTCTGGCATCATTGCTACGCTAGACAGCAATGCTGATTTTCTGAGCGAGATATGTTCCAGCACGCCTGTCACAAGAGGTTTCAAGCAGCCGACGTGAGGCCTCCTTAAACAGCTGAAGAGCATTCGGGCTTCAAGGACTCAACCGCAAATAAAGAAATCAAAGGCAAAAAAAAACATAGGGTTATATTAAAAGTCAAAACAAACATTCGTACAGTTACCCTCAAGTCACAATTCAACACAATACAGTACCACAAGTCAAATCATAAATCACAATGTCATATTTATAAAATAAATATGAAATATGCACTGCTGAGTACAGCAGATATCCATTTTTCAGTGGCTATACAATAAAAACGTCACTACCTCCATTATACGCATTCTTGGAATATAAATGAATAGCAACAATTGCTGGCGGGATGTACGTTTAAAAATTTACTTTATGGCTTGGCTGTTACGGTTGAGTTTTCAGCCACGGTGCGTGGGAAGTGTGGTTAAGTATACGTGTCCATCTCTTGCGAAATCCCTCTAAAGCGAGACGACAAAAGGAATGGCATCTCTGCAAGCAAATTGAATTTGAAAATGTGGAACGGTCAACGCTGGGAGCTCAGAAGAAATAAAAAGGTAGATGGAAATCTGCGCACAATTAAGTGACGCCGGTTAAAGCCGTGCCTTGCAGAGTACATAATTATAAACGATCACACCTACAACGAAAACCAAGGAACTACGCCTAGACTACGCACTACATGTTAAAAAAAACCGGCCAAGTGCGAGTCGGACTCGCGCACCGAGGGTTCCGTACACACTTGTAGGTAAGATAAAAAATAGGCAAATTTCAAATGAGGTCATTATTCGTCGGTGACTCGCAACTGCGCGATTCCGGAATATTTAAAAAAAAAATCTCATTTAAAAAAAAAACTACAATTTACGGTTTTCAGATTTTATCCTTTACTTGTGCTGTAAGACACTGCTTCCTGCCAAATTTCATGGTCCTACGTTAACGGGAAGAACCCTGTAGGTTTTGATTCCCTTGTGAAATCGCAAAATATGCGACATAAACGGTAATATCTTTTCTTCATATCGACTTACAGGTTTGATTATTTAACAGCCGAAAGGGACCACAGACCCGGGTATATCATATTAATTTCAATTTGATAGCTCCACAGGTTCGTGAGATAAAAATTCTTGACAGACAGACAGACGGACAACAAAGTGATCCTATAAGGGTTCCTTTTTTCCTTTTAAGGTACGGAACCCTAAAAATAACGTAATTTAGTGTTATATAACGTTATGTTATTTCTTTATAATTTTTAAAGAAAAGACTTAAATCTAAAATCATACCGCTAATATCAAAATAACGTTATAACATCGTTACTGTATCGGATTACCCAACCCGAGCGGCAAATTACGTTATTAATATAATTATTGTGTAAATATCGTTTGTTGATATAACGTTATTCTGATATATCAAATAACGTTATATTGCGTATAACGTTATAGACACCAGCATGTGATAACGTTATGATTTTATAACGGTATTTGAATCTCTTTTAGGAATAAAAAAAAACTTTAAAGTTTGCAATTTTAAATCATTAAATTATGTACTACATCTTAGGATCTAGAAGCTCGAAGATCTTTATTTGACTAGACTTTACAGGCAAGCACTTTCAAATCTTCAGAATCTACCACCGGATTCGGAAGGTCGGTTTTGCTGAGAAGAATCCGGCAAGAAAATCAGCAATTACTCTTTAAAAAACCAAAAGAATTACATAAAGTTTACATTGCAAATACTAACTTAACATGGATACCTATTGCTCAAAATAATATATAAAACAATTGATAACACTAAAGAATAATATTAACACATAGACAAGTATATAACGCTTGAAATTAAGATGTAAGCTAGTAGTTAATCAACAAAGGCTTGATGACCAGCCTCCACAAGCAGCACCTGTTGTCAAGTATGACGCGAATGCAGCCATCGCCCTCTTCAACCATTGTGGAGGGAAGTGAGCGACCCGTCTTCCGGACGCCGCCGCAAGCAAAGGCATTATAGTGAGCATGACATTTTCAAGCACATTATAGCAATTATTGCGTCGAGATCGCTGCTTTAGCGGTTAGTATACCTGACTGCTAAGCTAAAGGTCGCGTGTTCGATTCCCGCCGGAGCAAACATTTATGTGACAAACATTTTGTCTTGCGTCTGGGTGTTTGGTATGTATTTACAAAAAAAAAGTATATACGTATTATATCAGCTACTGGTTCCCACAGTACAAGCTTAGTTTGGGGCCAGATGGTGCTGTGTGATAATGTCCAAGCATTATTTAATCAATAATTGAAAAAAAATGCTTAAAAAAAGATGTTTTGCAACACTCTGCCAGCCATTAAAGTTTTGATAATAATTAAGCAACAACTAATATATTTACTTGTTACACACCCAATATTTTTCCTTCACATCCCGACTCCTGTTCATTATTAAGCATGTTATTCCACGAAGCAAGTTAAATTACAACGCAGAGTAGCGGAACTCCAAATGAAACATATGGTGTGATGCATATATGCATGCATGTTGGAGGAAAACTGTGGAAGTCGGGATAAACTCCGTGCAGACTTGGTTTTAGTAAAACTTGTTGGATTTTGAGGGCAACTTTTGAAATCTTCAATAAACATTATGAAGAAATGAGCCAAAGTGTTTTTTTATACCACCACTAAGGTGCACTACAAGCATACGGCGCACCTGATGGTAAGCAGTCACCGTAGCCGCTAGCAATACCAGGTGTATCACTAACGAGTTGCCAACCCTGGTGTTGATGAAGGCTCACAGTGCTGGCAGCATATCCTCGTGGAGCACTGGCACTCACTGCAGAAACACAACACTATATCTAGAAAAAGTGTTATTTCATTGAGGTCTTCTGTAAGGCGGCTCCAATTTTAATGAGACAATCAAAGGGCGATCCCAATTTGCCCAATCTCTCTTAAGTTTCATAGTATCCCAAAACCACATCATTCTCGCGACCCCGTAGTAAACTATTTAGTGAAAACAATTTATTGTAAAATCTAAAAAAAAACTTTTACGCCTTAAGCGTGATTTCTAGTCAATACATGTAAAAATGGAAGTAATTAAATTTTCACTTATTACAATTTACGTCAAAACATTGTAGACAGTAGGCCATTTGATAAACTCCTTTTTTAACACCTAGCCGCGACATGCAAGCTTCGCAAAAGCAATTAACTTTAGCGCACGTTAATGGTCTACCTGAAGGGAGGAACTTTCAGGTTCATATCATTTGTTGGGTTCACGCCTTTAATGGTGCTTAGTTTTAGCGTTAAAATCTAGGTGTTGATGAGATCTTTAGCTTAATATTTAGATATGTATTACATGTGGGAGATGGAATTTATTTTGGAAAAGAATATTGTTCATATTTAAGGATTTTTTAAATTATTATTGGTACCAAATTATAATCGGTGAAAAGTGGGTGTTGTAACACCTCCGCCAACGTCTTCGGGGCGCTTGCGAGAAAACGTCAAGATAGTAATATTTTGATAGTGTACTAATTACGGCAACAGACAGGACCACTCCTGTCTTAGTTATTAATTCATATGTCAAATATAACATAGAAAAAGGACCTTTAGTTTATCCCGAAATTAAAAATGCTCCGGTTCTTTTTACCTTTTCATAAAAACCTTCTCCTAACAAATAACAAACGCAAAAACATATTAGCGATATCGGTCTAGCCGTTCACGCGTGATGCCGTGACCAAGCCAAGGGAAATAGGGATTTATTTTTATTTACTACGTATTATGTTCTTTTAACAATATGTGTTGACTACCCGTCACTATTATATTGTACTGTTACTTTGTCAGCATCTGATAAATTATTCGGATGTAGAAGATAAAACTTCTCAACGAATAGCACAGAAATAGTGGTGCTAGTGACATTGTATAGTCAATCCGATTTTATATGCACCATCTCTAACTAGATCGACAGCCCACTAAAATATGAAAACATGTTTTATCAAAAAATTACAGAAAAAAACTTTAAATAAGAACTAGTCATAACAATTTATATAATTTTGTCTGAACTGTGTTAATCTTAAGAAACATATCAATTAAAAAAATACTTTAAGAGTTATGTTATCAAATATATTATATGAAAATTAAATATTTAATGTTTGATGAAGCACGGCTGGTTTTTCCGAAATATTTATTATATTTTCCTTAGTTTATTTTAAAATGTTTCAACGTTAGAAAAACAACAAAAAAAACTATATATAGTAAACTGATAGAAAAATAAATTAAATTTAAACCAATGGGTAACAAGTTAAATTTTACGCTTCGGAACACAATGTTCCACAGACATGTACCTATCGACCGTTAAATTAAATCTGTCTACGAGTTTGCTACGAGTAAATAGCCTTCTACGACACTCCCCGTAGCGCGGCGTAGATGCACTACGTAGCTCTGTTTCCCCGAGTGAATATTACAGCTAGCACACGTGATAAAATTATGATGACGTAAACTTTTGAAGTTATAGTTTGCTAGTAGCTTCTTTAAACCAGGTTTCGGAGTTTGATTTTTGATAAAACTTGTAATATAAAGATGGATTACTATACAATTTGTCGTGAAATCAATCAACGATCATATAAGTGGGATTTGATTAGACAAGACCTCTAATCAAATCCCACTTCTTATTTGTAGCTGAGGTACTAGCCATAAAATTTATCAGTACAATATTAATACAACCACACATACACACAAAGTGCAGCGAAACTAGTCCCTTAAGACTGAACTATCATTATTAGTTATATGCAACAAACAAAGTTAGATTGAAATCAGTCTGGCAGTTCTGACACACAATCTCTTTCATTAATGGCAATTACACGAACTTTTGTATTTAGTTTTACCAAGTTTATTGCTAGACAGGTAATGCGAAATGAGATCTCCCGTGGGTTTGCCCATTTAAATTGGAGCTGAACGACTGAGGACTGTACCTCCACCTCACAGAAGACCGCAGTCAAATAACACTACTTTGATGTAGTGTTGTGTTTCCGCGGTAATTAAGGTTGCTAGTGCTTCACGGGGATACGCTGGGCTAGTAGTAATGCTGCTAGCACAGCGAGTCTTCATCAACAACAGAGTTGGCAACTCGTTAGTGATACTATACTATAGGCTACAGTAACTGTTTACCATCAGATGGGCCGTATGCTTGTGTGCCACGTTAGTGGTATAAAAAAAAAAACATTAGACTTTAAAGGAAGTTATTATCGTAATGTGATAAAATTAAATATTTTTAATACACAGCTTACATCACTTCAAGATAGAAGATTTCTCAGCGAACGAGCGGACTTCACGTCAACGACCGTTATAATATCAAAAACTACTACCATATAAGTATGGGTTTAAAAATCTCTTCACTAATATTTATTCCACTTTTAAACGAGCTACGATTTCTGTAAAGAAGGCAATACCTTATGCTAATGTATTCCATAAATATGGAAAAGGTACTTTGTTTTATGGCTGACAAGATGGAATGTCTTTACATGACAGAATCACATTATATAGTGTATTTATCATCTGTCCATAGCGCGTATTCGATTGAGGTGATAAGTTTTACTATATAACTGACACATTAAATATACTTTCTTATATTTATCATAGACTATGTAGCTGGTCAAACTGCACAGATCAAAATGTGGTACGAATGGGCAAAATATGTCTCAGATGATTAATTTCAGACCACATGTGAATACATAATTATAATTATAAATTATAAGATTTTGAATACGACATTTCAGGTATTTCTCGAACTAGTTACATTGCTAGGTAATCAACTAACTGAAAAAACGCGTCTTTTTCCATGTATCAATGCAGCAGGTAGGTAAGTACTACACAAGTACTACACAAATCAGTTATTCAATAAAAAATAAAGTCACTTTATTGTTAACAATGTCAGAACGAAATGCAAATACGACCGTGCGTATCAAATACGCAAAAACATAACAACGCGACGTCAAATATCTATACAACAATCATGCTAGCTGGTAATGCGATCAAGTGACTGCACCAGCAAATTTCCCGCCGGATTGTTATAATTCGCAGTCTGTTTGCTGGATCCATTCATCCCTCCATCTGGGGATGATAATTCTCCCAACCCTACCCGTTGGAACATACAAACTCCCATTCGCCCCCTTCTCCCCTTGACGTGGTATTTACCCAAGCATCCTCGACAATCGTCGATCGTTCAGCGTTTTTGCCGCATGAGTGTTTGCATTAGAGCTTCATTGTTCGACCGACGGGGTATTACATGTAGAGCTGAATGTTTTTTGTCTCATTCGCACTTGTTGAGTTTGCGATTGATTAATATCAGTTTCGGGAGATAGTAGTTTTTTGCCGGTCAAAGAAATTCATTAGGCCAAGTTCGATTGAAATAAAATTGTCTGTAGAGATTAAGCTGCCGAGTAAGGATGAATCGTGCTCAAGTGAAGATAGATGATAGTTTTGATCTTAACATCAATTAACTTCTTATATCATAAACTATTAATTATATTTTCTTTTGATTAATAGAGTATGTGGTACATGATATGAGACGCTTCTAGAATATCTACGTTAACTTCGTATAGAACCTACAAATCGACATGTAATAGCCCCCGTCAAAGCCTCTCCATTGTTCCAAAGCGCTCAGATACTCATTCAGCACAGGAGCAATGCCATGGATGCATTTTAAAATATTTTTTTGCAGCTTTGTTTGTGAAAACAAAGGAATTTTCTCATATTTCTCTGCAATTCAATGTTACGGTAAGCTAAAATACTTTTGATAAGAGTGCTGCAAAGGATTAAAAACGTATATTAGATATAAAAAACCTTTGCGACAACACATATCAGGCAGGCTTTATTCAATACAATTTTAGGGTCGGCACGAGTCGTCAAAACTACTGACCATCGCAATCCAATTTACAAGGAAACTCGGTTATTTAGGTTAAGCTAGTCGTCAGACTATCTGCTCTGTCATACCATTATGGTGGTCATAGTAAAGTCCATACTAAACACCGGTAGCACCAATTCATCAATTCATAATTTTACTTCCTTCGCCTGCTGGGTTCTAGAGGAAGAATCACCGTGTTTTAGATGAAAGGTACTTACTCCATGTTTTTTTCTCTTTACCCTTGATAACGATTCTACAATATTTCTAGATGATCAATTGCATAGTCAAGACGTGAAAGCGTAACAAACAAACGCGTTTATAATATTATACTAGTTAGGATTATCACACTCATATTATAAATGCGAAAGTTTGTGCCTGTTTGTATCCTCTTCAAGCCTAAACAGCTGAACGGATTTGTATGGAGTGGAGGTAGCTTATAAGCCGGATTAACATATAGGATACTGTTTATCCGAGAAAATTGTGTGGTCCCCGAAGGATGGTAGAATAAGCCGGGCCAAGCCGCGGTTAAAAGCTAATAACTGTATAACCGAAAGAATAAACGTATACACTCGTACGTTCATACCTACACAACGCAATCTAGAATCCCTGTCAAATATTTATCACTGTTGTTACAGATTGTGGACGGACAGAAAACAGATCCTTATTGAAAAGAGCCCAGTGCAGCTAATAAATGAATATTAATGAGCTCCGGCCATCAGTTCGATATTACAACCAGCGTGGCAGGAAGCCAAATGGGTGAGGGTTTTTGCTTTCATGTATCGCTATACGTTTGTAGCTTTGCAAGTGTAAGTTAATTCATACAAACTTTTGCCGCTTACAGTTTGTTTGTTTGTGATGTAATATCACAATACAGACACGTTGATAAAAAAACAACAAAATTGATGGGGCAGCGTCAAGAGTGGCCATTGTGATTGAGACTGAAAAATCTAGCACGACCATACAAGACTTGGTGGAAGTACAGAGTCATGCGTAGTTAAATGAAACAGTCCATTTTTGACATTCACTTATTTTATTATTTCTCCTTGTCATTATATTCTTTTGTTTATTGTAAAACCAACAGCTAACTAAGCATAACATAAGTCTTGGATTGTTAACATAATGCTATTTTTTGAGGATACCTAGAGCTGGGTTCAATATGATCTAGTTTAAAAATATCTTACGTTTAAATGGAATTTATAGTTCAATACTATCTATAAGTAAACTATAGTTCAACTGTTTTTTAATTAATTACAGGTCTGCGATTGATCACGATCTCACCTGATGGTAAGTAAGGATGTGGTCGAAGGTGGAGTTCGCTTGCCCGTTAGTAGCCTATTCACTCTAGTCTTAAAGAGTCCCAGGTTGTAGGATTCAGGGAACACTGACGAGGGGAGAGAATTCCAGACCTTTGCTGTACGCATTATGAAAGATGATGCAAAACGCTTAGTGCGTATTGGTGGTATGTCTACAACGTAAGGGTGAAAGTTCTCCCCACGCCTGGTACTCCGATGTCGAAAAGGGTATGGAGGAACTTTCACCTGAGCTAATTAACCACTGTGTGAATAAATTTTAGCATTTACAAAATTCCTTATAAGTTTTACTAAGCAGCATATAAAGCTCAAATTTAAACAAACTGTAATCTGTTAACAAAGCAGTACTCAAATACATTAAAACACCACGCATTTCAACAGTGCAGGGAAAATTACTCTCGTTCTAATGTAACGTCGAACGTAATAATTATTCTGTCTGTCTGAATGGACAAGTTCTCCTCTCGAAAAGTAGTACAATGGATTTTCGAACCATTACCGCCGATATACAATGAAAAGTATATATAGTGAAAAGTACGTCCATCTAGTTGGAGACGGGACGTCGGGACGCCGTGGTACGTCCCACGCTGTATATCCACGTCTGCATTATCCAACTAAATAAGATATTGCATTGTCGCAATTGGAATAACACGTTAAACAGATTATGATCGTGTTAAAACGCAAACAGACGTTCAGAGAACCATTACATTAGTGATTTTGTGTATGGATGTAAATATTGTAACGTTATTACAGAATTTACAGAACATTTATGAGGTCATTTAGTGTTGGCGCAAGACACTGTTCGTATGAACTTATTGATAACGAAAACTGACAGAGCGTGTCGAAATATAAGAAGTGAAACATTGTATTACATTAAATATTTATTACTCTGAGGCAAAGGATATGAATCAATAAGATTTACTCGCTTTTCCATTGACCAGAACATAGAGTGAACCAAGAGTCATTTTCAAACTTAAATGTGTAAGTGACGCAATGGCAGAGTATATGGCGGTTCATCATTTGTACAAAGCTTTTTTCTTTTATGATAAACAGACAATTTAAATCTACTGTACTCTGGGATTAATACATCTGTTTCACATCTTCAACAATCATACACTTCTTAATTCTTTTTATACCCGCTAGATACCTACATGTCCCGATAATTTCTAGAATGTTCTAATTCCTTTTCTGTAAATCGTGGCAAATTATTTCGAAAGCCCTAATTTTTATTTTTTCGACACTACCGAAGGTGGTAATTGTGACAAATAATGCCCAGGATCTTTTCTCACCACATGAATACACTACTACACCAGGGCAGTTATGTAACTGTGATCTAAATCTACATCTACCCTTATATATATTATAAAGAGGAAGGATTTGTATTTTTGTATTCTTGTATGTATGTTTGTATTGAATAGGCTCCGAAACTACTGGACCGATTTCTAAAATTCTTTCACATTTCACATTATCACTGAATAACATAGGCTATATATTATACTGGTTGCCCGCCCCAGCTTCGCACGGGTACACAGAATATTTGATAAATGTCTTAAACCCGTGCGAAGCGGGGCGGGCCGCTAGTCTTCTATAAAGTGTAGATCCTGCCCCATTTATTATCTTCAAGTGCCCACCTGACGCCGCTAAGAGATTTCCGAAATCTCTCAATTCTCTACCTGTATTCACTTAAATCACGATTTGTTTCCTTTTCTTAAATCGGCATCCTGCCAGACAATTGATACGCTGGACCATCGCCAGGCCATCTGTCGTTAAGACTTAAAAGATTAGGCAAAGCCACTATTTGGGTGTTACTCACAATTTACAATGCATTTGCAATGATGATTGGATTGGTAGAAAAGTCTTTTGCAGATAAGTATCAGAGTACTCTTTATTTTAGCCTGTGACATCTATTTGTGTAAACATGTCGTTAACTCTACGAGTGATCGAATCATTGACAAGAAGAATGCTGTAGCCTATAACCGCTAGCAATACCAGAGGTATCACTGACGAGTTACCAACCGTGTTGTTGATGAGGACTCACTGTGCTAGCGGCTTTACCTATTACTAGTGCAGCGTATCCTCGTGGAGCACTGGCAACCTTACCTACCGCAGAAACACAACACTACATCAAAGTAGTGCTATTTGACTGCGATCTTCTGTAAGGTGTAGGTACAGTACCCAGTCGGGCGGCTCCAATTTTAATAGGAAATCCAACGGGAGATTCCAATTCGCCCTAACTCTCTTTTTAAGCTCATTGTGTGATTAATCAGTGTACTTATGCTTAGAAAAACACATTGGTACAGGCTGGGCTTCGAACCTGGGCCCATCAGATGACAGGCCGTTTCTCCTACCACAAGGCCACCACGGATTTAAAATACTGATTCCAAATCTGAATTTTGGGCAATCCGACACGATACGAACGAATTTTACATCTCATTACACTAGACTATGATATACGAGCACTATGTGATAGTAACAAGGAATGCGATCAAAATAAAAATGAAAACAATATTTAGCAGTTTAGGCCCTAATAAGACTAGTAAAGGTCTAAATTACCACCCGCTCGGAAAAAAAAAGCCACCTAAGATGAACCGGCAAGAAACTCAGTGCTCTGTCTTTGTTTCATGTAGCAATCATGATATAACAATTTGTATTAGTATAACAATATAGCGATATTTCCGGACATCTGTTCTTGTGAGGTGAATGCGTTATATAAAGTTAATGTAATAATAGTTCTGGTAATATCATTAACACTGACACATGTGCCGACCCAGCTAGGATGATCTAAAAATATTTACACGAATTGTATCATTATTTTAACGTTGCGTTGGTAATGTGAATTAAATTACAAATGGTATGTGTTTTTCCGGTTCTATTTTAAAGAATGAACCAAGGTTCGGTCGGCAAACCGTGTTTGTTATAAAGTAAGAATTTTTAAATTTCAAGAAAATCTTATGGTTGGTGATAAAAAGATTAAGAGTATTTTTATTCTTACCAGTTCATCTCAGGTGGCTTAAGTGCTTTACTTGGACCTAAGCTGGATAAACGATTTTTGCTTTTAAGTGGTGATGACGAGACCGCTGGTCTAGTCTTTAGTACACCTGACTGCTACGCTAAAGGTCGCGGATTCGGTTACCGCCGGGGCAAACATTTATGTGACAAATATGTTTGCCTTGCGTCTGGGTGTTTGGAATGTATTATATGCATGTACATATTTGCAAAAAAAAAGTATATGAGTATTATATTAGCTACTGGTTCCCATAGTACAAGCTGTGCTTAGTTTGGGGCCAGATGGCGTTGTCTGATAATGTCCAAAAATTATAATTTTTATAATAATTTTGAGTACTTAGAACTGTGGAGCATATAAAATGAGATTGACGAATGTAAAACGATCGCAACAGATTAATATACAGGACTATATAGTCAAAAGTGAACGATGTTGCTATTTACATAAGTTATGTACTTATTATTGACCCAGACTTTACGTTGGGTCATACATATAACTACGACCCTTTAACACCGACCTAGGAGTTTGAATCAATCAGGCGGTTGAAATTTGAAGAAACAAACACGAAAAAACACTCGACACTGGTACAAATAGTCCCTGAAGAGGATTGATTGCCATACTAGGAAGAAGAAGAAGACCCGCGTACAATTCGCATAGACAAGAAAATATTGTTTCACGCTGTATAAGAAAAATGCGAATGCATTTGGATTGGGGTTTATAATATATGCAGCTAACGTAATAGCTTTCTTATCAATTGCATATATAACGTAATAGCTTTCTTATCGCTCAGTCTACTTCAAAACTTGAAAGCCTCACTTTAGTTTCCAACTAAAGATGACCGATCCCTGCCCCTGGAAAGCTAAAATCATTATTATTTTTAGGCCCTAATAAGCCACTTATGAAGATCTAAATTATCACAAAGAACCATTTAAGAAGAGCCGGCAAGAAACTCAGTGCTCTGTCTTTTTTTCGTGTGACAATCATGATATAAAAATCTTTAACGAAATTCTGACATAATTATTTACCAAGATCAAAATGAAAGTTACTGATGCATCAACATATGCCTGATATACCCAATCACAGCTGTAAATGTTCTGAAACAGTTTCTTAGAGTGCCATTTAAATATAAACCTACAAGACAACTCTAACATTTCTCTTAGAGTATAATAAGAATTCTTCCGATGCCAATTACGGGACATTCCTGTTAGTGAAAAATTGTTAAATTAACACCTAAAATAAAATCTCCCGACTTGAAATCGTAAGATTTGATGACAAGAGTGTTCCAGTATTTATAGCTATTAGGGAAACGGTGATTGGTATATTAGTTGAAATTAACTACTGTAGTAGGTAATTTAGATTGGCTTATGTGTTAATAACTAGTGAAAAATTACAGCAATAGCGGGATCAAAAATTAACTCTATAGAAGATAATTCGTTGCCAATCGGCTTGAATGTACTTAGTAGGGTACATTTCGAATATTATCAATAATAATTGCATTTCGACTCAAGAAACGTATACCACACAGGTACCTATAACAAACTATATTGTATTATTTATTTATTTAATAATTGATATTTACACAACAAATTAAAAACATAATTACAAGAAGGATATCGATTGTACAAGGGCACTGCTTATTTCAAAGGAAATCTATACCAGCAGACCCGCGAAAGTAAAAATTAAAAGTTATTTGTTCGATCTCCTGCGATGTTTTGTTAGGAAACTGGTGTTGCAAGCGTCTAAAGGCTTTAGCTACCCGCTTACCATCAGGCGGTATGCTTGTTGCCACCTTAGTGACATATAGAAATAACTAGAAGGTTTGTATGCATTTTACGAATGGTAAAACTACGGTTTTAAGCCACCACGACTGTAGTAGTAGTAGTGTAATAAATGTTAAGTGGACCTTCGAACAGGATTGGTACAACATTCTTTGACATATTCACCAATTAACTATTTATCTTCATTAATACGATACCCTAGCCATTTTGTTGTGTGTAAGCAGCAGCTGCGAGCAATAATTCGTCTCAACATCGCACCATTAGAAGATAATCCATCTGTACTAATTATACCTGTCACATATGTCACCAGATCTCGTCTTGATAACTGTCGGTTTACAATAATAGTGTAGGTTTCTAGGAAAAATGCGTACAATGCTGGCTTTAAAGACACGTGTTAGTTACTTATGCTGAGTTAGCACAGCGAGGCACGGCGTGTGTCAACATAATGTTGACAAAAGCACCAAAATCCAAAAATGCATAATTTTGTTTTCATTTCACCAATCCGACAACTCTCCAAAAGTATCTTTAAAATCTTCTTGCTCCGTTGGGAAAATCACAGCTGGGAGTTCAGGCCACAAACTGAACGGCCGCAGAGGCAAGCTTCAAAATTTGAATATTTTTGTTTTATCTTCACATATTATGTACCTTACGCTTTTAAATATATAAAACATATTTTATGTACAACAAATAACTATACACATCTTAGTCATACACATTGAATAAATGTTTATTTTTGAATTAATTTAACGACCCAACGTTTGTCAGAAGTGAAATAAACGTAATGTTTACGAATGGGACATACTAAGCTATGCCACTCAAATACTATAAAACTAGCGTCGTATTAAAATAATTATCAGTTTGAAATCTCATAAACAGTTAAATGACCCATTATTTTTAAACATTCACCAACAGTATCCACATGACAAGCGTACCAGAAGAATATACGACGCGTTTGGCGTATTTAAATTTACTGCAGAAGTAAAACAATTTATTTTTAAGAAATAACGTAATTAACTACTTTGGATAAAGATAAATATAAAGTTAATTCTATAGGTATTTAGAAAATATAGATTACTAGCGACCCGCCCCGGCTTCGCATGTATAAATTATTTTCTCTACCCATACCAGGTGCTGTGACCCATGTCGATTACGAAATAAATAGCGATATTAGGGTCATACCCCTGGTGTTGCAGATGTCCACGGGCTACGGAAACCGCCAACCCTCAAGTCTGCTTGTTGGACACTTTAGTGGTATAAAAAAAAGACGAGCCGAAGACAAAACATCTCGTCTTAGTCCGTGCCACGGAAGCTGATCTAAAAATATTCGCGATTAAGAAACAAAGCAATAAAAATACCACAGAAAAAAGTTTCAGGCCAGTCGTTAAACAAGTCAAGTGTATGTTAGAACAGGTGATTGTAATAATTTACCCGAACAATACGGGTGACGTGAATGTCCCGGCCACTATAAATTATCATTAATCTTTTACACTGTATTGTTACATTAAAACCGATGTTTTCCCTATCCAACGATAAAAGGGAACGCTAAAACACCATAATGATTCCGTGTCTACTCGTGTTTGGTGCGAGACCGCGGAATTTCGAAATATTATTAATCAAATTTAAGGGGCGACTATACCGATGGTGTTATTACTATCGCTCATATTAGAAGGCAGCTAAATGATACCATTATTGAGTGTAAAGAAAAAAATGGCCAAGTGCGAGTTGGACTCGCACACCGAGAGTTCCATACTACAAACTAACTAGTTTAAATGACAAACTTAGCTTTGCTGTTCGATCCCTAGACAAGGCTATTGCAATAATCACCGCAAATATAATAAATACGTTAGCAATTTATATTGTACTGGTCGCCATTATTAAGTCCCCATTTTTAGGGTTCCGTACCTCAAAAGGACAAATGGAACCCTTGTAGGATTCTTGACCGCCTGTCTGTTATGTTTTTTTTTTAGAATTTACGATAACAATTTTACAAAAATATCACTTCCGCTCTTTACGTTTTACTAAGTTTGTACGGAACCCTCGGTGCGCGAGTCCGACTCGCACTTAGCCGGTTTTTTTGTTTGTTTGCATTCTTGCATTTGACAGCAAGTCGTGGTAATAGGGTTCCGTTGGTTACCCATCGGGTACAAAACACTAAAGATGTTGATATTTTTATTGATAAGACTAAAGCTCGTAAATAGATACTTAACTAAAATAAAATCGATTCAAAAACAGAGAAAAAAAATACCCAGTTAACCTTTTATGTTTTAGTCGATTTTAAATACAGAAAAAAATACAATTGCAGAACACAAGTCTGTCCCTAATAAAGTGTTAGTAACAATTTATTAAAAAACACTAGCAAATACAGATGTAAAAGACTCGCTGACAATTAATAAATTTAAAGCAAAACGGATAAATTATTTCTTTATCATTATTTTTACTCTATACAATGATTTATGAATTAAAGATTTCAAATACAAATAAATGTAATAAAGTGTGTTAATAATAATAAGGCATACAAGACACAGAAGGCAGTACTCCTCGACACGGCACGCATTGTCAGGAGGTTCCACACTGTGTAACCCCAACCACCGGTAGCTTGGGCTCGCGCCTCGTTATCGGTGGCTCCCTAGTGGGGGTGTATTTTTTATAATCTATGTATTTTTAAGAATATTGTAAATAATAACCTAAGCTAAGAATCTAAATACATAATGGAAATAATAATAATAATAAATTGTTTATAGGTAACATAAAAAAATATTATACGCGTTTTTAAACTACTTACATTAAGATATTTGCATGTCTAATTTGGTTGAACATGTATGAACTGTTTTTGTATATTTACATCTATATCATATACCATGTATCAAGCAAATAAATGAATTTTGAATAAAGCTACTTCTGCGGTGAGATTGTCATGATATCGGTGACATGATAATCTCAAAAAGGGAGCAAATGTAATCGGATCTCAATTTAAAAAGAACCGTATTTTGACAAGAAAATACAAGATATCGTGTATTTTAAGCTTACCAATATTGTTATTTGTGTAACAAATTACGAATCAGACAATAAATTTGATATTTTATTAAACATTTTGTTTTGAAAATTAAAGTCTTGGCATTGGATCAACTATTGCTTAATGCAATTGTACAATTTTGCATTTTTAACATTTTATTGAGTCGTTTAGTGTCGAAGAAAAGTCTTAATTTTAAATAATCAAACTGCTATTTGGCATATGAAAGTATTTTATAATTATTTTTGAGACCTTTCAACAAATCTGTATATTTTGATTGTTTACGCACACATAGTCTTAAACATGATGCCACTTAACCTAAAGGATAAGCAGTCTAATTTCGGCGGGCAGGTAAGGGTTGCCATAAATGTCATCTTAACTATCCCATTAAGTTGATACAAATTGCAACTACTACTTCACTTACCTAATTCACGAAATACGCTCTCACTTGAAAAGGGAGAAATTACCTGGAAAACAAACAAAAATTGTTATCTATAGGCAGAACTATGGCTTACAACTCAGGGCAGGCAGACGTGAATGAAAGTTATGTCCGCAATTGTAAATACTTGTGCGCTCTCACAAGCCCTAGCTCGTTTAAATTAATTACAGGGCTACTTTTGCTTAAGCCCTCTTGACAAGGCCGGGAAAAGATGTTTAGTGGCTGGAACAGGTTATCAGCGGGATTAAAAGTTCAACTTGGAACTTAAAATGGATTGGCTTATCATTAAGCGTTTTAAATTTCAGAAGGAAATATACTTTTATTTCTTTTATTGAAACACAATAGTTCGGCAACGCGCGAGTGATAGCCCTGGTGTTGCAAGCGTCCATAGGCTACGGTGACCGCTTAGCATCAGGCGGGCCGTATGCAGGTTTGCAACCTTAGTAGTTAAAAAAAAAAACAATTTCAGAATATCAAGAGTCACAACTGTTTACCAGCAAATGATAATAACATACATACCTACACACATATCATCACAGCAAGTCCATCATGGGGTAGGCACCGAATATAGAGTGCCATTTCGTTATTGACTTGCACAGCTCTTATACATTCATCAATCACTTCATACAATCCCGCTCGTTCCAAGTACAGATAATAACTGTTTTACAATTTGTTTAAAGTGGTATATATTTAGTTAAACGACTCTAAAGTGATACAACAAAGAAGATGAATACGCACCGGCCAGCCAGATGGTTAGTCGTTCCCGTAGCATTGGGAAGCTTGCGAAATGAGTGGGTAAAATTACCTCTTCGCATACATGTTAGCCCTACTGACATACACCGAGAATATATAGGGAGCTCAGCTCCAGCTTTGCGTCGTTGCATTATTTCTACACACCCTTCTTGAGAAGCCATTACAACGATACCTTTATTTTTGACTAGCTCTTACCCGATTCGTTCTAGATAAAGATAATCCATGTTCTATAATCTACCTCAATGTCAAATTTCATTACGATCCGTTCAGCCGTTTAGTCGTAAAAAGGTAGCAAATACTGAAAAAAAACTTTCGCATTTATGTTTTAGTGTGGATTATAAGGAAGGATATTAAACAGACTCTTTTCTGATACAAGCATGGTTCATAACAGGTCATAGAATACAAAATATATTATAATTTGCTTTGTCCGCTTAAATGAGTGTGATACGGTCGAACGGCCCGCGCCCAGGTGTGAGCTCAGGCGTGGTTTCTTCCGACACGTGTTTCAGGACTTCCACATCCCATCATCAGGGTGCCGCTGCGTTGGTCGAGCAGCGTGATGTCACATCAAGGTCTGGATGCTGGAGGAGCGCCACAGCACGATGATCGGATGCTGGAGTGACGCTGCTCCAGCATCACCCTGCGGCTGGGCGCAGGCCGTTCGACCGTATCACACTCATTTAAGCGGACAAAGCAAATTATAATATATTTTGTATTCTATAAATATGAATTTCCGCAAAGTAACACCTGAATCAATTCAATACATAACAGGCCACATACTATTTTGTCACGCAAGTCGAATGATGAGAGTCTACTTTGACGACATCTTAGTACTTGTAAATCTGTCGTCTGCTAGACCAATTAGCTATTGTCGCAGCGACATTTTATTCCGTAGCTGCCAACATCTGAACTTTTTAATTACTCACCTACCCCCTGACGGCATTGTTAGAGACGGTTGGCCACGACAACCATAGTTCCGCCCACTTCTGAAATGGCAAATGTGTCCCGCCCACAAATCTTTGGCAATGCTACTAGGACTTCATCGTTGGACGAATGCCACAACAGTCGAATAGTGCGTGAAGATCTTCTTGATAATTTCCCACGATCCATTGTTTCAATACGAACTGAATTCCGGTGACGCAGGCAGTAAAATGTTGATAGTCTGTCTGGAATATATAAGATGTTCGTCAATTGTGGAAGTAGGTAGTAGATCCCTCGGTCAAAATTAGATGTAATCGTACTTTTGACAGTCCCAAAAACAGCTTTCGCAAATATTATTATAATAAAAACTCCTTGTTAAACGAGGTAAATAAATCAAAAGACTTTATTCATACGTAAACTTTTTTTTTGGCAGGTATCAGGCAGAGTTTTTGAGGTTTTTTCCAGTGTCTCGTAAATTGTGTTATAGTAATCTATAATGTGTATATTTAGTGTCGTAATGTGTTTCATTTAGTGACTGATTTATAGGAACATTGGAAATAATGCCAAAATATGTCTTTTGGGTTAAGTAATTTATCAGTTTGGTCAATAGGTTACCTCTGACCTGAAGGCATGTTAGCATCTGCTACTGTTGTGGATTGTTTCCAGAAACTTCAAACCGCATTTTAATTCATCAAACACGAAATATTTGAGAAACTTGAAAATTTTCTAACACTCAACACTGGCAGAAATAGTAAAAGAGGATTGATTGCCATATTTAGGAAGAAGAAGAACTTAATATATATTACTACTACAGAGAAAATTTTCAAAGGAGATAGATTATTACGTGGGAAAGTATATAGGCTATCTTTTGTCTTTAAACAAATGTCGCGAGAAACAGCTAGTTATTTATAAACACACTACACGCAATCACTTCATCATCCGAATGATATAAGATTACGATGCTGACTACACAGCCGACATAGAGCAGGAATGAAAATAAGAGCAGACAGTAGCATTAAAATTTATGTTTGGGATGATTTGTCCTGATGATTCATGATTGTTTAGCGGACACGAGACACAGGGTGTTCCTTGCACGACATTATTTATAGAATTCGAGTAGTACGCCTAACGATGCCAAGAATTGGCAGACGGACAGAAATGCTGAACATTCATAACTATTATTAAATTCCGGAAAAGTTGTTAATTCAATATGTTTTTCTGAAGCTCAGAAAGCTTTTAAATTACCGTTAGGCAATGCATCGCATTACATATCGTATTCTTGTACCGTAAGGCGGTTGCATATTTTCTTGCTAAATTAATTAAATTACATATTATAATAATGTATCCCTCTGGAAGTGGATGTGAATAAGTGAAACAGCGACGGCTGATATAGAAAAATGGAAGAGCAAGCCATACTTCTTAAGCCAGGAATGATGAAGATAAAGGCAGGAGGTTGATAATGTATCGTAATAATTCTCTAATCACCGATGTCTTTAATCCAGCTGCAATCACTCAAGATCAAACTAAATAACGCTACTCAGATCCACTTATGTAATCAACCAAACCTCACTATCACATTTTTTTTTTATCCTAAGGATTTTGTGAACGATATTTATCCTTAGAATTTTAAAGTTGTTTTTTTATCCATGCTAATATTTAAAATGCGAAAGTAACTATGTTTGTTTGCTAGCTTTTCAAGACTAAACGACTGCACGTATCGTAATAAAATTTGACAAGGAGATAGTTTTTATCCTAGGAAAGGGCATAAGGGTACTTGTCTTTAGTCAAATGCCGACAGAGTCGCGGGTAATAGCTAGTTTTATATAAACCTACATCAACACATGATGAAAATGATGATCAAAAACAAATATTTTAACGATCGAAAATTTTATGTATCTAATTATCATGTAAGCCGTAGTTAATTAAAATATAAGCCGTCATGTAAATAAGATCACAATTTGAACAGTGTGGAATTTACCGTATCCATTTCCCAAAAACAATACACCCATAACGCAAACATTTGCAGTAACGTTACGAAACAGACTTGACAATAAAACGAAGCCCTTAATATTGCGAAATAACTTAAACCACTTCAAATTAGCGGCCCGCCCGGTTTCGCACGGGTAGACATTAGTTTCGGAACATAGACATTTATCAAATATTTTGTCCACCCGTGCGGAGCCGGGGTGGGCACCTAGTATAATATATAGCGTATCTTACTCAGTGATAATTTAGCTTTCTAACGGTGAAAGAATTTTAGAAATCGGTCCCGTAATTTCGAAGCCTATTCAATACAAACCCACAAAAATACAAATCTTTCCTCTTTATAATATTATATAGTGTAGATTTTGTCTAGTTGTGCAAAGCCGGGGCGGGCAGCTAGTAAAATATATAGCTTATGTTACTCAGTGATAATGTAGCTTTTTAACGGTGAAAGATTTTTTGAAATCGGTCCAGTAGTTTCGGAGCCTATTCAACACAAACGTACAACAATACAAATATTTCCTCTTTATAATATTAAGTATAGATATATTATATGGGAGATTGTTACAGCCACACTCGTATAATAAGTGTCATAAAAGAAATGTTCTCGACCGCTGCACGTTGTCATACTGCAAGTGGCATTGTTCCTGGCTGCCGGCCAGGGGTCCACCTGTTGCGGGTTTCGCCAGGAGCGCTCAGGAGAATTGTTTCATCTTTGATAATATTAGTTTCATTTTAATATTTATCGTTCGGGATTCTCACGACCTTTGGTTCAGACAAACCGATTGCTTTAGATTTTAAATTACTGTTACCTGTATTAATTAATTTTAAATGTAGTTTCATGGAAGAAAGATCGAGGCCGAAGTTAAAGCGACAAAAAGTTTGAACCTAACAGAGGAAAATGGAAGGAGTTTGTAACAGTTACAACAACAAGAACTAAGGCTCCTAAATTAATAATTATTAGGTTCATGAGGTCAATACGGTCCGTCGGACTCTCTGCATTCGTAGATTTTTTTGTTCTATGTACGAGTACGACTAATATTTTTTGCATTGAACATGCATTGTATTTCCTTCTCCAACACAACTGCCTTTTCAAGACTTATATATAGGTCTCTCTCTCCTTGGCACTTATTATTCCCATCTGATGGTAGGGTCTGCCTTCTTCGTTTTCTCTTTCCACTTCGCCCTATTTGACGTGTCTGACTCAGTAACTCCGCAGGAACTAAGGTCTTTTCGGACCACGTCTAACCACTTGGTCTTCCAGACTTATTTATATAGGTACTGCCAGTAATTTAGCATATCATTATTAACCTATATTATGAAAGCCTAATCTATATTAATATAACATCTAGTGTTAACCACAATAGATTTTGTAAAATCCCATCAAATAGATTAACAAATTCTTCTCAATATCCACCGAAAAACATCGGTATCATGAATCACTCTTTACTTCCATTCGAAAAATCACTTGCAATTTGAATACCTCCTGACCCTTTAGTTGAAAGCCAGCTTTTAAATATGTATGAAGGAATAAATTAAACATCACACTTAATGGCCCTGAAACTAGGCTGTGTACGTGCGAGACAACAACACGCCCAAAGTAAATATAACAAACGTTTGTGCAAACATTTGCGTTGGTAGCCGAGTCGAATGTTCGAATGTTTCGCATTCAGTTCGGATAACGTTGCAATTAGTATTAATTGTGTTTGATTTCGTTTAATACGGGGTGAATGTATGTGTGGAGTCAGCTTTGGATAGACAGTGGTTTAACTGTTCAAATAATGTAGGTATAGTCGTAAGTTTTTTGTTTCATGTTGGGTAACCAATCAGTATGACGATATGGAAAATATTGCATACCTACCTTATTCGTTATCATTATTATTGAAAATGATGTATTACAAGGAAAAATAATAATAAAAAAAACAAAACCTTAACATTGCATAAAACAAAGTCGCACCCGCCGTTTGCCGTTTGTAAGCTTAGATCTTCGGATTATAATGTGGTCTTCACTGTTGGGGACGTGAAGAGTTGTGATGATTCCAGATCTGTTTCCGTATATATGCGATGATTGTTCCAAGAGTTGTGCGTCGAAATGTGAAAATATTATCGTGTACACCGTATAAATGAATCGTTTAATTTACAACTGATAAAAACGATTTATTCTATAATAATATAAAATATTACAATAGCGTGAAAAAATTAGCGTCTCTTCGTCTCCGTGAAAAATATTCGAATTTTTTATAGAACAGAAAAATATTTAAAATTTGGAGGCAATTGTTTTCCGTGTAAAATATTTGGCTTGGAGACGACGTCCTTTTAGGCGAGCGCGCTGGCTGGTAGATGGCGCGCGAACATTGACTATTAGATAAAGTGATTACTGCGGAAGGTTTTTATACATAATTAATTTAGGTTCCATATACCTAGTACGTGGTTATTATAGTAGAGAAAATTCGATCCCAGATGCACCCGTGCGAAGCCGGTGCGGGTCGCTATAGATAATAATTTCAAATTCAATAGAAGGCAAAACATGGCAGCACGCGACAATGATATCGTGGAATCAAATATTCAAATTTCTGATGATTTAATTTGGACGATGCAAGAATTTTAATTTAAAACGAAGACATCTTGTGAATTGGAAAATATGAGATATTTAAATGTTGTTAACAGCAAATATACATATATATCTAGTGTTAGCAATAGCGAAACAATAGCAATTCTAATATCGTTTCCGAAAACGTACACAAGTATAAATTCACGCTATATGAATGAACAAAAAATCTATTATTGACACCAGACAACTGACCACGATATGGAAAATGAAGAAAATAATAGTATTGGGTTTGACCTGATAAACAACAACAATATCATCGAAATAGTACATGTAGGGTTAAATACGGTATTTGTGTTAGGTGAATAGAACAATAGGAATGATATAAAGCTATACGCCGAAGACAGTGGGTCCCCAGAAGGGCGGGACATTGTTCGTGTCCGATTGTCGAGGGTCGTCTGAAATTCTAACACGTATCGCGTAAATCTAACAAAGTCCTATGAAAGGACGTAGAGTGATGAAGGGCTCAGAAATGGATGAGGCAAATATGTTTGATAATATTACGATAAGTTCATCAATTAATTCATTTTAATCATCATCATTGTTCTTATCTCATGTTATATGAGACGGCGCAAACCGAATCGGTAGTAATTTAGACTTTCTTATGTGCACTATTAGGACCTAAACTGAAAATGATTTTTGATTTTTATGTGATTCTTCTAGTTTAATAACTCGACTCGTAAACACAATTCAGAGGTCGTACGCACACGATAGGATCTCTCTGTGCTTTCTCTCGGATTACCTCGCTCGGGGAATTCCTGCACAAAACTGCACTCAATACTACTCTAATATAGCGGTGTCTTTTTACTATTGAAGGTACCGATCTGGGTACCTTTCCTTGACAAACATTTCAATTGCAACTACACATATATCATAAAGAGGAAAGATTTGAATGTTTGTTTGTATTGAATAGGCTCCGAAACTACAGGACCGGTTTTAAGTTAGTTCAGTTAGAAAGCTACATTATCACTGAGTAGCATAGGCTATATATTACATTGATACGCGAAAACAGCTAGTTTAATTATATACATAGAGAACCCACATGGACAACACAAGTTTAATCCACTTGGATGAATTCTTAGAACTAAAATTTTCATACTTTTACAACCCAAGCGCAGTGCACTTACTACCTCTACTGTGGTACTTAGCTTGTTTCTAGCAATTTCGTGCGCCACGGGATCCTTTCAATTTCTATTATTCAACGTCCAAGAGAGGATCGACCAAAAACATAGACGGATTAAGTTCAACGTCTTGTTACCGAAGGATTTCTTTCTAATAAGATTTGTAAAAGGATTTTACCCCTTTGTATCAAAGTAGTGACTGATTTGTGTGATAGATACAATGGATTATTTTGTATATCTCTAAAGATGTTATATATATTAAAGTTCTTTGGTCACATATCGCGGCGGAATAACACGCTTAGTCGTACAGGGCAAAATAGAAGGTACCAGAGGACGCGGAAGATCTCCTATGCGATGGACCGATCAGGTCAAATCGGCGGTGGGCGGCCCATTGCATCTATGCTCACGAATGGCGGAGAACAGGATTAAATGGCGAAGTATCGTGAAGCAAGCTACATCGTCCCCTGACAACACTTGACGACCACGACCGCTCTGACAAGAGCGTACCGACGGAGAAGGAGAAAGATGTTATGGATTAAACTGAATGAAATAAATTCAATTTATCTCATTCCAATATTCTAGAGTCTTCTTTTTGTATTTCGAATAAAGTAATCGAGTATGAAAAGTTCAAACGTCAAGTTCCATACATGTAAGAGGCCCATTCCATTGGAATTTCAATATAACAATTTCGCCTACACTTTTACAAGGAGTGACAAAACATAAATATACCTCTAAACATCAGATTACGAGAAAACACAAAAGGTATCAGGGATCACGTACCAAAGAAATGTAGTCATAGATACGGGACCAGAATGGAATCACTCGCGATATAAAAGAGGATCCAGACGAGATACCGAGTCCACGAGCCGTGCCACCGAGTCCTTTTGAATTACAAATGATATTGAAGCTGTAAATAAAAATCAGTTAAGAGCGTCCGCTACCGTGACAAAGGGTTAAACTTAGATGTTAGGACGGGCTTGTTTAGTGAACCATACGATACGCTTCGCTACAATGAATTATTTTAAGTAAATTTTGATTTATACTTATAATGTTGAATAAAAAATGCCTGTCCTCTGATGTCACTCCTCTGCATACCTATGGGATGATTTCGGGATCGCGTGAAGATACGTCTTGTTTTCCTAGTGATAAACAAGCATACGGCCCGTCTGATGGAAATCAGTTAACGCAGCCTATGGGCTCTTGCTACATTACTGTAGTACTGAATTCGGATATAAAAACACACTTTATTTTAATGTCATCATTGATTTTTTTGTGATGTTTTAACGTAGAACTTGTTTTTTTCCAAATGTTGGTATCCGAATGTTGATTTCCAATATACACACCGAATAATACTGCATGTAATAACGGAGGTAATACGCCACTATTCGAAAAATCCTTTTCAAATAAATAAATGTATTCATTTATATAGTTAATCAAACACATGCCTATATTTCTATGGGCACACAAGAACACGTGATCTACGAGGTCTTCAAATATACGATTATACCTATGACAGACCGCTGGTCCAGTGGTTAGTATACCTAACTACTACGCTTGAGGTCGCGGGTTCGATTCGGGACAAACATTTATGTGACAAATATGTTTACCTTGCGTCTGGTTATTTGGTATGTATTATAAGTATGCATTTCAAAAAGAAGTATATAAGTATTATATCAGCTGTCGGTTCTCATAGTACAAGCTTTGATTAGTTTGGGGCCAGATGGCGCTGTGTGATAATGTCCAAGCATTAATATTACACCTTTCCTATATTTCATGCGAAAATAACAGATGACGTCGTTTCGAATGAAGGGGTCGTTGTATTTTCGTTGAAGGTGGCACATAATCGAGTTAATGAGATAGCTTCGCTGGATATCTAGACGAAAACTCATTTGTTATGTCAACACGACCACAGCCGACATGCTTATGATGACGTCACGTGTGGCTAATAAGGATACATTTTACGGATCGGGTACATATGAGGTAAGTATTATGGAATGGTCATTTTCTTTTGCTCGAAAAAAAAACTACGAAGCTTTTCTTCTACGCTTTTTTTCTCTGGCCCTTATAACTCTGACATGACGTTCAGTACGAGTTGGGTCAAACACGTGGTTGTGTGTGTTATGTTTTTTTAATTATAATACTAATAATAATAATGTTTGGAAATTATCACACAGCGCCATCTGGCCCCAAACTAAGCAATGCTTGTACTATGGGAAGCAGCAGCTGATATAATACTTAAATACTCCTTTGTTAAATAGACACTTATAATACATACCAAACACCCAGACGCAAGGCAAACACAAATTTTAATCACATAATTATAAACCCAGCAGGAATCGAACCCAGGCCCTCTAGCGCAGCAGTCAGGTATACTAACCACTAGACCAACGTCTCGTCAGATTCATTTGATATACATTAGAATAACATTTTTATTTTTATTTTATTCTAATGCATAAATAATAAAAGCTTTCTGCACTCCTCCATAAAAACTTAGTTTCAGATTTCATACTCCTATACCCGCGCAATTTTCGTAACAAGGGTAAAAATCTTTTGCTTCACGTGTTAATGTTTAGATCAAATGTGAAGTACGATCAAAGACGGTCTAACGGTCACGATAGGCTATATGTATACAATGGACGGTCATCTGAGTTCGATCAATGGTAAGAGTACAGCTTTCACCGAAATCGTCGTGTCTTAAGACAACGATGAAGACATATTTCGTCCGCATCTCCCCTGAAGAATTTTATCCATGGCAGCTAGACATAATTAGAAATTTTCCCTTTGAACTATTGATGGCATTTATAATGGCTCAGTTAAAAGTCTAGCGACCTTGCAACCGTGAGACGGATACCATGACAGAGTGTATCCGTCGCGATATAAATACAAACACACTGACCGAATATTTAATTAGGTTTGCTTCGACGGACACACTTTTAGGTATACATTTCAATTCAAAATCAGCTTTATTTAACTTTACACATTATTACTTTCAAATCTCCTATCTAACAACGGATTCGGAGGGTCGGTTTTGGTTAAGAAGAAACAACCCACATAAGATCCCATTTCTCGCTACTTCTCTTTTTAAGCTCATAGTATGCATAATCACTGAACTTAAGCTTAGAAAAACTCATTGGTACAGATCGGGTATTGAACTTGGCCCCGCAGGTGACAGGCCGTTGCTTTGGGTACTGGGGCGTTTCACAACACGAACGGTTCGGACCACGGTGTGAATCATGATTATCATGTGAATATCATGATTGCTACATGCAAAAATAAAGACAGAGCACTGAGTATCTTCTGAGCCGGTTCTTCTCAGGTGGCTTTTTTTTCGAACCGATGGTAATTAAGACCTTCATAAGTGCCTTATTAGGGCCTAAACTGAATAAATGATTTTTGATTTTGAATCGCCCAACTGCTCGTATTGAATTAGGCCTTTCGGACCACGGTGTGAATCGACCACGGTTGTGCTTGTACTGGGATGTAACCACAAGCCAAGTCTGCACTAATTTTGATTAAAAAATCTTGGAATAATCGTATATATGTGATTTAATATATATACATTCAATCAATTCCATCTGCCACTGTATATTATATGTATATTAGGTAACGAAGCGCTGAACATCATAATTTGCATATAGCGATTATGTTCCGAATTGCGTGTAAATTTCCCTTTCAATTAGTATCGATTTTGTAACAAGGCAAAGGCTTGCTTGTAAAAGCTACATGATCATGACGATCTTATCATTCGCCGTAGGCAGAGAGGTAAGAGCGAAACTTTTTATTTGTTCACCTTATTTGCACCTTCTCTTTTCAGCCATCTCCTCATACTCTATTATCTAGCAAGTTCTTCTTCTTACCACTAACGTAGCACAAAAGCATACCGCCCACCTGATGGTATGCAGTCACCGTAGCCTGTAGCCGCTAGCAATACCAGGGACATCACTAACGAGTTTCCAACTCTGTTGTTGGTGAGGAGTCACTGTGCTAGCAGCATTACTATTAGCGAACCGTATACCTGTGTAGCACTGGAAACCCTACTTACCGCAGAAACACAACACATAATCAAAGGAGTGTTATTTCACTGCGGTCTTCTGTAAGGTGGAAGTACAGTCCCTAGTCAGGCGGCTCTAATTTTAATGGGAAACCCAAGGTGGGAACACCCGTCGCCATACCTCTCTTAAAAGTTTAAACATGACAGTTTAATCTACACCAAACAAGCGTGCATCTCAGTCTTTACACATAACAAAGTGAGGGCATTCTATTATATATACAGGGGGCTTCGCTCGTATAAATATGACCCGAAAGTATTCTCCGAGCTGCCAGGGAAGGCGAGTAATTAAACCCACATCCGACGTCAACTCACGATGATTTATACGCACACCTTGCAACTGAAGGCTTACAAACACCAGCTAAAAATATGGAAATTTTTGTGTGCGTGTGTGTAATATTATGTCACTGGGGGCAATATTTAAGGGCCATGGTGTCTTTGTGGTTGAATCAACGGCCTGTCATCTGATGGGCCCAAATCCCGGCCTGTACCAATGAGTTTTTCTAAGCTTAAGTACAGTGATTAATCACACCGTGAAAAAAAAGAGAGGTAGGGCTAATTGGTGGTTGGTCAGGGTTGGCAACGCTTCAGTGATATCCCTGGTATTGCTAGCGGTTATAGGCTACGTTGACTGCTTACCATCAGGTGGGCCGTATGCTTGTGTGCCACGTTAGTGGTATAAAAAATATATATATTGAAAGGCTAATACTTGCTTCTCTAATTCTCTAACGTAGCTTTATTATATTTCACTTATTCCTTTTTTTTCTGTTTTCGTGTTATAATTCGTTAGTACAATTTATTTTATAAGTTTTGCCTGCCTGTCATGCTGTGTACACATTTTTTTGGGACTCAGTCCAGCTTATAACTGTTTAACTTTTCACCTGTTTGTGTATTACTGTGTTCTGTTTTGTGTGCCTAACAAATAAATAATAAAAAAAAAATAAAAAAAAAAAATAGAGAGGGAGGGCGTGATGAGATATCTCAAGTAAATTGGTTTTCACAAAGGAGGACCGCATGGGGTCCTTCAAGAAGTGTATGAAGAGTTTTTTGAGGGCGCATGTGATACCCCTAGTATTGTAAGCGTAGATAGGCTACGGTAGCCGCTTACCATCAGTCGGGCCGTATGCTTGTTTGCCACCTTAGTAGGCAGTATAAAAAGGGGCATTTTATTTGTATGTGCCTAATGTTTTATTTTTGCACTGTAATTAATTTCAAATGTTAAATTAAGTTTATTAAGATAAACAAAAATAGTTATAATTTCAAATATTTATATTTTAATTCAAATGTACGCTCCAGCTCCAGCCAGGACCTAAGCATAATTATTTTCTTTTTCGCACAACTACCCAACGTCCGACAGTTCAGAAAACCAAATAATAATTTGCAACGCCCACGAATGAGGCCCATAATGTTACCAAACATTCTCTTGACCCCTCTACGTAGGTACGGAACTAAACCTACTTATACACCTTAGGATGTGTGGTACAAGTGATAAGCGTTTCACTTCAATTCACTAGTATTGTTTGTGTTTTACAAATACCTTGCAATAAGGAAACGTATACAAAACATACGTGTTTCGCTTTAACTCTAGAGCTAATGAGATCATTATGAATAAATAAATATCCTGTCACGTGACATGCAAGCTTTATTTTGGATGGTAAAGTAACTGTTACGTTTTCTTTCTAAGCTATCTTCAAGCCTTCACACAAGGGTCCCTGAAGAGGTAGGCAGAGGTGTTACAGTATCCACATTAGACACTACATACGTTCTTAAATTTCTTCTCAGACGTATGCAGAATTTCTCACGATGTTTTCCTTTACCGTAAAGCTCGTGGTGTGACTAATCACTGCCCTTAAGTTATGAAAGCTCATTGGTGACGCTAGAATAGCAGGAAACGCTTCATACCTCAAGGCCACCACGGCTCTAACATAACATATCTTAACTATTTTCGGTTTATTTAAGCATTGCCGACGACTCCGTCGGTCAAGTGGTTAGTATACCTTCTGCTATGCTAGGTGTCTCGGGTTCGATTTCGACCAAATTTCATGTAATAAAAACTTGGGTATACCGTGCATCTGGTTGTCGGGTAGGCAATATGCAATAAAAAATATTTACTACTTACTGTTCTTAGTTTGGAACCAGATGGCGCTGTATGAAAGCGTTCAAGCATTATTATTAAAGTATTTGATCCCTTCGAACGCATCCAAAATGGCACAGCAGCATATTCGGAGTCGTTGACCGGGCTGCGAGATAAGATAACAAAAACAATATGCAAAAATATCAGAACTATTTAATTTCGCAATATTTTATAGGACACCGGGTCACTTATTACTTGCACCACCCACGAGAACCTTGAAGAGTAAAGTCCTCTCCGGGGGCTAGGATTTGTGGTGTAAAAACTTTGTCCATTAGGACTATTGTGGTCATCAGACGGTTTGTTTGCGCGCTGCTCCAACGGAAGTTCGTACACGTGTTTTTGATAAGGCTTCACATCTATTTATCGCGAAACAATTTAAGTTGAACGAATATTCAATTCGCAACTTTAAGACAAGACCAAGATACGTAAAGGAAGTTGGATCATAAATAAGGTGTAATACCTCTCTTCTCTCCTCTCTCTCTCTCTTCTCTAATCTCCTCCTAATCTCTACTCTGATATAAGTTAACAAAATCCATACTGTTAAAGTTATCTTAACCGAGCCAATAAAGTACTTCGCATTACTTAGATCATTATTATTAACAGCTAATTGCAATATTAGTTAACAAATAACACTGTTGTTATTTTAAGATTATTCTGAAGAAAAATATAACATAAATTGGTTTTAAGCTTATGGTACGTAAATTACATTTTCCTTTATGAAAATTACAAATAAGGTAAATTGTGAATTGAAATTGAGCAAATTAAAATATAATATACTAGCGGCCCGCCCCGGCTTCGCACGGGTAGACTTTTATATCAAATATTTTGTCTACCCGAGCGAAGCCGGGGCGGGAAGCTAGTATAATATATAGCCTATGTTACTCAGTGATGATGTAGCTTTCTAACGGTGAAAGAATTTTTGAAATCTGTCTAAAAAATAAAAAAAAATTTAGGGGTGGACTACCCCTAACATTTAGGGGGATTAAAAATAGATGTTGGCCGATTCTCTTAGATACCGGATAAGCACAAAAAAATTCATCAAAATCGGTCAAGCCGTTTCGGAGGAGTATGGCAACGAAAACTGTGACACGAGAATTTTATATATTAGATAAACTTGACCTTTTCGAATCTTATCCGACTAAATGAAAGGCACGCGAATCCGCAGCAATAAGAACTTCACAAACGAATATTTTATGATGAAAAACGAAACATTTTACGACCAATAAAATATTTCACGGTTTTAAATTTCCTAAAATTAATTCCATTCATAATTTTCATTCCAAATTAAACATTTGTAGAGGAAAAACTCATTAGCCCGCCTGTATCTCTAACACTCGACGACTCGGTTTTGTTATCATTTTAATCCCTTAAGTTCGAGGGCCGGATTCGACCTTTCTGTAATGAAATGGACGAAATATTGTCTCACTTATTGTGGTAATTTTTTGTTGTTGTATTGTATCCCTAAGATATGACGATATTTGTTTTTATGTTTTTTTTGTAGAACGACTATTTTAATACATTATATTAGTAGGGGTAGGCAGAGGCGTTATAAAACCTACATACCGCGGAAGATATTTTAGTGCTAATGTAAGTCCGTCGCCGTCTCTTAGGCACTACATACGTCCATGAATTTCTTCTCAAACGTATGCAGGTTTCCCCACGAATGTTTCATTCACCGTTAAGCTCGTGGTGACTAATCATTGCACAAGTTAGAAAAACTCATTGTTTCCAGCCGGTGGGATTCAAACTTACGTCGCTAGAATAGCAGGCAACGCTTTATACCACAAGGCCACGACGGCTTTTTTTCACATATGCTATTTAACTAAATAATAAAGATAATGCAAAATTAATTGCCGTCGCTTTGAGTCAATAACAGGTATCCAGCCACATCGGATTGTATTTAGTATCGACCCTCATATTTCATACGACTAAGGCTAAATGCTGCACTGTACTAAATCTCAAAACTGACTTGAAGTTAGTACAAACTTTAATATATAGTCAAACATTTTTCGCTCTCTACTGTCTGATTTCGATAAAGTAGCGAGATTGGTGACAAGAAGGTGCCCGAGTTACAACCGACAAATCAATAAGCTAACTAAAAAAGATATGGCTATTTCTTACTTTAAAAAAACATAATTTCATCTACGAAGTCATTCTAGTCGCTATGTCTAATGGAGTTTCTGGAGACAACCCACGGCAGTAGCAGATCGTAACACGCCTTTAGATTAGAGGTAACCTATTGACCAAAATGATAAATCACTTAACCCAAAAGTCGTATTATGGCATTATTTCCAATGCTCCTATAAATCAGTCACTAAATGAAACTTTACTGCACATATCGACACCAAAAATACACATTAAAGATCACTATAACACAATTTACGACACACTGGAAAAAATCTCAACCGCTCCGCCTGATTCCCGCCAAAAACTCCCCCAGGTAAGGTCATTAATCGGCGGAGACTCTCTACCGCGCGATCTAGGAAGGCCTTCAATAGGTACAGCGCCATCTATCGCAGTTTGTCGAAAGTACTGTTATAAAATCTATTTATAATATTATGTTTTAGAATGAAACTTAAGGTCCTAATAAGGCATTCGTGATCGTCACCAAACTACCAAACGTTACAAATATGTTGGCATGGGACTATAATGACTCAATTGGAAGACAATTTAAACAGCAGACTAGCTTGTGACTTAGTTGTTATCCGAACGTCTAATATTGAAATAAAGTTCCATACCGCAGCTTATGGTAGGGGTTGACAGTGAAGTCGTCACGTTACGTAAAAGCGTTATGTAGTATTACCTCAATACTTACAGTTTTTTTTACATAAAGTATTATAATATCATCTTTATCTGTACAAGAGAAAATTTGTAGTGTTTTCATCGTGATGTTATTTGTAAAAAAAAGAACTTCCTCTTGTAGTACCTAACTCTTTATTATTTAATTCATACATTAGTCAAAGTAAATGTTTATTATAAGTAGGTACCGCACTCCAGCAGTAACCGTTGAAATTTCTCGTCAGTAAATTAAACACAAATTTAACATAATCTGTATATATATGTTTAACATACTAACACTGTTTGCGTAGTTATTACAACGTTATTACATACTTGTGTTATGTAATATTGAGAAGCTCAATATAAGCCGCTAACTGATTTTGTGGTAGTCTCTGTATATTGGTTTACTGTGGTAATTAAATCCTGCAAGATTACTTAGTTTTGTACTTCCTGTAAAGTAGCTTTTGACTATTTTTGTTTGGGGAAATGAACAGCGCTATTCCAGCGAAAAGTGGAACTAAAATTCTGTCTGTCTGTCTGTTTGTTTGGGGTAATCTCAAAAAAGGTTGGACCGATTTGAACGAGACTTTCACTGGTAGATCGCTGACATTACTGGGCGTAACATAGGCTACTTTAATTTTGGAAAAATAATTAGTGTTCCGCACAACGAGTAAAAAACCATAAAATTGCGTCCAAAATCCGAACGGCTGGATCGACTTGAACGAGACTTGCACTGGTAGAAAGCTGTTACTGGGCGTAGCATAGGCTACTTTACTTATAGAAAAATAATAAGGGTTCCGCACAACAAATAAAAAAACACAAAATTGTTAACAACATCCGAACGGCGGGAATTATTTGAACAGGACTTTCACTGAAAGGACTTTCGCTGATGCTATAAGCATAGCCTTAGGCATCATTTTTAGGGTTCCGTACCTTTAAAGGTAAAAAGGAACACTTATAGGATCACTTTGTTGTCCGTCTGTCTATCTGTCTGTCTGCCTGTCTGTCAGTCTGTCAAGTATTTTTGTCTCAAGAACGCGTGGAGTTATCAAATTGAAATTAATATGAAATACCCGGGTCTATAGTCTCTTTCGGCCCTAAAATAATCAAACCTGTAAGTCAATATGAAAACCGTAAATATGTAGTTAAATTTTTTGTAATGGCGAATTTTCAAAAAAATATTCCTGTATCGCGCTGTTGAGAGTCACCGGCAAATAATGACCTCATTTGAATTTCGCCTACTTTTAATCTTACCTAGAAGTGTGTATGGAACCCTCGGTGCGCGAGTCCGACTCGCACTTGGCCGGTTTTTTATAAGTAATTATTGGACGGTGCAAATGAAATTGTCAACAAAATTAATTCCACGCGTACGAAGTCGCGGGCACAGCTAGTTTCTCCATATAAACATATTTATTAAAAAAAGAAGTACAAAGCTTTTGCTTCACATATTATTATAATGATAATATAATTAAGATACTTGAACCACTGGGTAAACAATAAAAATAAATTGAAGCAAGTGTACGGCATAGAGAAACATTTCAGCCGGCCCAAACCTGATGTCCCAAGCGTTCCATTCCTTAACTCGGCAACAAAACAACTTATACAATTAACACTTTGTTGTAACTAATGTTAGTTTTATTAACAAACTACGGAACGTGTGTTCTTACACGTGTGTTGTTTTATCTTGACGGTTAGCCTCAGGTACTGGCATTGTTAGTAGCATCGATCTCTATATATTTAATACTGTATGTTGTCAATCTTAATAAGGCAGCTAGCAATAGATCTTGATGAGATGGTGGTCAGGTGGTGGTGGTGGTGGTAAAAGGAAAACATCTTGAAGTGTGTACTCCGAATTGTTGGTATTGCTCTGCTCGGTTCGTTCTGTTCAGTTCATTCGATGAGTCTCCGTCACTGAGCCTATATACGACAGTGGCAGAGACTCTCTACAGCGCGTGTTAATTTACATATCAACGCCATCTATCGCTATCAATATGTAAACATCAATGTCCGTTAAACAATCACCGCGTCGCTTCTTATCAATGTTTCCTTTCATTAATAAAAGAAAGGTCGATAGTAGATACTTGACTGGACAAAGATATACAATTTAAATGTGAGTGCAAGAAGATGTCGTTAAAAGCAAAGGTCTGACTATCTAGATAATAATATACAAAGTCGGCGAGCATGTAGAAATAATTTGATTAATGTAGAAGAAGCAGAACTGTGTGCAACTCAAGAGTGCAATAGCACTCTATACTCTGCCTACCCCGTGTGGGTCTTGACGAGTATATATATATAGATATATAATGTATGTATATATGGATAAATATTTCACTGGAACTGAATGTCATCTAATCTTGCTGGGAAAAGGGAGCCTATATAATTTTCGGTCGTTAACTTATTGGGGATTTCTGAGTGGTAACGATTTACAAAATTGTTTTATACATAATGTTTTACTAATGGTCTCAATAAGCGTGCTTTCTTTAAGATCTATCAACGCTGATTTATTTATCTACGCGTAATAGCTGAAATCCTATGAGCCTTGTCATGTATGTATGAATATACCAACATTAACATAGGTTTTCCTTATCTTAATTTACGAATGATACCGCTCATGTAAGGCTCGCCATGCTGCGGTCTATATTTTTGGAAGGGAGGTTGAAAGAAGTTTTCCAGATTATTTTCGAGATTTCATTCCTCAAGGGGTTCACTTTCATCAGTCAGCAGTATTCAGCTCTAATATATATATATATATATATATATATATATTACAATTAACATTACAATGTAATATAAATACATTAAATAATGATCTTAAAGCTAAGCTCCACAAGTTATAACTGAGAACATGGACTTTTCCCAGTACCGTCTCAGGGGAAATTGCTTTGGGACAGCAGCTTGATAATGAAGCCATTTTCATCTTGGAGAAATTAATTATTACCTGAATCCTTTACGAAAACTTACATTTTAATTTCTATAAAATCTAAAGTAGGTAGGTACTATAATTTAATGAGCTAATATTATGCAAAAGACGGTACGTTAAATAAAGTAAACGAACAAATCAAACTGAAAGGCCTCTAATCATATTCAGAGTAAAAGACACACAAACACAACCTCCCACACACACACACACACGTCACAGATGCTCTCACAGCACATACTCACAATACTGAAACTCAGATTGATAAACCTGTTTACATAATATGAAAACATTTATAAAAAAACAACAGCTACTTCTTAGTATACCTAAGTGCGGGACTGTCACTCCTTAATACAACAAAAAAAAAGGTTTATATATAACTTAGCTCGGAGAACAGCACTTTACCCACAATTTTTTAGTTAGTAAAAAAGAAAAAAAATGAAATAAGGACTTATATTTCATCCAATAGACGTCCACTGTTGATCAAAGCCTCCCTGTAGATTTAAAGACTGACCGATTTGATGCCGCCTACATCCAACGCTTCCCATCAACCTTTATCAGGTCATCCGTTCACATAATTGGGCTCTAATCAAATCAAATCAATACACCATTTGGTTAACTTACAGTGGCATTCATTCATAGATCAAAGGGTTTACAACGGGCGGCCTTATCGCAAGACGACCTCTTTAATTTAACGACTAACAAAATACTTGACCAAGTATCAGTATCGATTAAACATTCGATATTCATGTAGATATAGTGGTGCCAATTCTGTTATTTAAAATTACAAAACTTAACTCGTTTGACAGGTCTCTAAATATTGCCATCCTTATTTAACCCCGCACATGAGAAAGGGATAGTAAGACTTTTAGACCTGTCAAATTAGTTAAGTTTAGTCATTTTGAACAACAGAATCGACACCAATATGTATGTATTTTTTAAACTTAGCTACAACCACCATCTGCCCCTTAAATGATGGTATATTTTTTAATTCCATCCCACGGCAGATAGCCGAGTGTGATAATGCCGCCAATTGTATTCTAATTATATGGTGCACTGTATCCCAATGGTGTATTCCTTGGTGTTGTACAACGAAGCTATAAATATGTATAAAGATGTTCATATCATCGCGCCAAGTCCCTGGGTAGACAGAGAGTATAGAGCGCCATTACACACTTGACTTACACACCTCTTTTGTTTCATTTAGATTCTGATTAATGTAATCTCTTCGTACATGACCACCGATTCTGATTACACTTGACCTTTCCGTCATTAGATACTTTTAAATATTAATACAGAGAGGTATTAGGTACTCTATTCCATTCAAACTCAAATTCAAAAAGATCTTTATTTGACTTGACTTTACAGGCAAGCACTTTCAAATCGTAAGAATCTACCGCCGGATTCGGAAGGTCGGTTTTGCTGAGAAGAATCCGGCAAGAAACTCAGCAATTACTCTTTTAAAAACCAAAATTTCCATTCATACACTATTGTTTTTTACACATAAATCGAACAGTATTTTAGTAATATACTTGAAATTAAAATCACATGTAAAGTGTCTCCATCTTCAAAACATTAGTTAAAATCTACCCTCGAATAAGTATACCTGTTATATTAAATTAACAAGTTCATATCGTATTAATTCATCACTACTCTTTTGTTCGGGCATCCCAATTTCCCGCCAGTGACGTAACGAGGTCGTTAACTAAAGCCTATTTTATTACATGACAACAATAGAGCCTTAGATAACATAGGAGACTCAATTTTCAATGTATCTTCAACTATGTACAAGGTAACGCTGTTTGCGTTTCTTGTTCCAAGATTGTTGATTTTATGTGTTTACATAGCTTTCAATATTATTGGGTACATTTTAATGCTTTGGCTTCAATCAATACTGTTATTTGTATGAAGGAACTACACAAACATGTTATACCAAGATAATCCCGTGATTTCGTGATGAGAATAATAGTAATTCTATTTGGCGTATCATAAGGAACACAGTTCACAAGTGTCCACAAAGAAGAAGACGCCGACCTCAACCCAATTCCAGTTGAATTTTATATTAACAAATTTATTGGCGGTACAAGAATTCGGCACGTGTATACCGCAAACGCAACGCGACACAAATTGTGTTCGGTAATACAAAGTTGTTTTTGCTGCCGCGCCACATCTGCAATATAGGCGCGATACGCGAAAAATAATAGTTAATATACCCCAGATGTTGCAATAATCTATTGGTAAAGGTAACCACTTACCATCAGGCAACCCTTACCTTAATGCTAGCATAAGTTAATATGAACAAAATTGCATGTATCTTCACACCTTCCCACAATGGTCCCAAAGGGGTAGGTAGAGGTGTAACAACACCCACTTTTCACCGAAGATTATTTGGTGCCAACGTGACAGATGGTCAGATACGTCACCGTCTCTTAGGAACTACCTAAATACGTCTTTGAATTCCTTCGCAAACGTATGCAGGTTTCCTCACGATGTTCTCCTTCACCGTAAAGCTCGTAGTGCGTATTCAAGTTAGAAAAACTCATTTGTACCCACCAGTCAGATACAAACTTGACTCGCTAGAATTGCGATTAAATGTATGGTACATCTTTTGTGTAACTTCTGTAATTTCACATCCATTATGAACCTAATATTAAGGGGAAGACTAACCTAAATGATAATGACATAATCATTAATCAGCCGACAACATCTAAGGCATTCAGCTCTGGATAACCTAATTACGAAATACCTTCGCGTAGCTGAACACGTCAACGTGAATTTCACGTGTGAATTGGCAAAGTAACTTGGACTTGGCGGTAAGTAATATCTAGCACTAATTCAATTAGGACCAGCGTAATATGGGCCTAATCTGTCTTTGGGGGATTATAACGTGCCTACACTGCCTAACCACATCACAAACTATTTTAAATGTGAATATTTATAAACTATACACACGAAATTTTAAACGAAACACAGTTGTACAAAATTGCGATTTCTTTTATTTTCCGTTAGTATTAATAACTCAAAGGTTTAGTTCTCTCTCGCGCTCTGTCTAGTGAGGTTCGGTTCCGTGACACGGGAGATCTGTAAAAACCTATTTTTCAAAAGTCTACGTGACCGCGCTTCGAACAACCTTACCCTTATCTTCGCACCTTAGCTTAACTAAATCAATATAACTGTCATCCCAAATTCAAGGACTACCCATAAAATAAATGACGTCGTACGTAACATCAATTCATCAAGCTGGCGCCACTCACTTAACATCTAATTGCAAACGGATCGATCATCCAGTACATGGCATAATGATGTGACCAGACACGTGGTTACGTCAGCATTCAATTGTCAACTCTGAGTACAAGGTGGTCGGCCACTTATTGCAATAAGCCGGTTGGGTAGGTACTACCGCCTTGTCCGATATTCTGCCAAGGGGTGTGTGTGAGTCAGTGAAATTACTTGGTTAAGAAATCTCATAAGATAATTTCTTGAGGTGACGAGCGCAGTGCAGAGCCACGCGGGACTTTACGATTAAAGGTTAAGGCTCATTATGTGAGGAAGGGCGATTTGGGATTTCCCGTGGGATTTCCCATTTAAATTGGAGCCGCCCACTGGGGACTGTACCTCCACCGAACAGAAGACCGCAGTGAAATAACACTACTTGATGTAATGTTGTGTTTCTGCGGTAAGTAAGGTTGCCAGTGCTCCACGAGGATACGCTGGGCTAGTAGTAATGCTGCTAGCACAGTGAGTCCTCATCAACAACATGGTTGGCAACCCGTCAGTGATATCCCTAGTATTGCTAGCGGCTATAAAAAAAAAGAACCACCCGGCGCGGACGACGAGTAGACCACTCGGTGACAATTCGCTAGTCGCATGCTTGCCTTGCGTTGCTATACCGCAGCATTATAATTCGGCGTCCACCCGTGAACCACCTGGTGACAACGAATGGACGCGGAGCGATGCGAATCCGTTGCATGTACAAGCGTCACGTATAATTTGATGAAGGCTATATTTTGTTTAAAATTCCGATTTCTGTTTATTCCCACAAATTTATGCGAACTTAGATACACCTCTGAGGGTATCAGCTGTCAGTTCACTTTTGTCATGTCTTACGCACAAGTCTCTTTCGGGAATTCGAAAGTCATCAATCTCCCGTTACAAGTAACAATCCTTCAATATGTACCAACCATAACTATATTATACGAAGTAAATTTCTCAACCCTTTCCTCCCCTTCTCTTTTTTAACGAAGAACCCACAATAAATGCTAATATAATCGTCATGGATCCCTTAAAAGAAACAAGTGCTTAAAGTCTTCGCCGCACATTTTCTTCAAACGCTTGGCCGCCCCCTATAGGTTTAATTTTTTTTACCCAGAGCTGCTTAGTTACAAATTTTAGTTTCTTTTTATTGGTTATAAAATAATCTCAATATAGGTATATTACGTAGCTAAGTAGGTACATATTTTATTGCTAGAAACCTATAAAGGTTTAATTAGCGTAGTTGCTGGTGGAAATGTTAAAATTACATTTACATTATTATATCGTCTTCGTCCATACTTGTTATAATGCACTTGAATACAATTTGAATTAAAACCCTGGTGTTATGTATTATACTCAAATAAACACACAATGGTGCCAATTCTGTTGACACACATTAGTCTAAATAACACTAAATTAAAGCTTTGAAATGTCAAATTAAATTCTAAACGAAGAATATTTTAGTTTCAATAAACAACATGATAGAGTTAATAATTTAGTTATGTTTTAGTCTAAACAAGACAATTCATATGTCAAATACACCATAGCAAAAATAACTTTAGATTATCGCGAAAATAAAACGGATCCGGTTTTTTTTCCAAACTTTTCTTTTCATAAGAACCTTCTCCTGACAATAACAAGACAAATAAAAATAATAAGCGAATTCGGTCCAGCCGTTCACGCGTGATGCCGTGACCAAAGCAAAAGGATTCAATTTAAGGCAAATAGGGATTCATTTTTATATATATATATATATAGATTATTTATATACGCCTGCATGCTTCAATGCCTAACACTTAAAGAACGTCAGACTGGGTTCTATCTCCAAAACATCTGCTTCAGATGAAAATTAAAAACTTACCGTAAGCCTACCCGATGTGTAATTTCTAAATTTCGCAGTCTACCAACTTCGGTATCCAAATAAGAGAGCTACTAATAACGACCGAGTAAAAAATCTTGTTGTAATCATACATCTCAATACACATTCCAAGAAACCGTCCACTCCACATAAATCTATGCCATGCAGAGGCAGCCATTAAGCCAGTTAGTTAAGGCTTTAGTTGCACCGTAGGGTGTCACTTTGCGAGCAACGGACTTACCACAGACGGCATTTAATCATATTATCTACACTTGGGAGCAATTAATCTGGGTAGACACATTCTATTCTATCTTGGGAACTGGGAAGAATGATAGTGTGTATTATTTACTTACTATTTTTTTTTTACCACTAAGGTGGCACGCAAGTGTAATTACCAGATGGTAAGCAGTCACCGTAGCCTATAGCCGCTAGCAATACCAGGCATATCATTTACGAGTCGCCAACCCTATTGTTGTTTAGGACTCACTGTGCTAGCAGCAATACTACTAACGCAGCGTATCCTCGTGGAGCACTGGCAACCTTACTTACCGCAGAACAGCTTACAGCCGGTTCCGAGTACGCTTTACTTATGAAATGTTAATGTATTTTAAAATAATTACATTAATTATAATTTAACTACATATCGGTGCCAATCCTCTTGTCACACATTACACTACATTTAAGCTTAGAACTGTCAAATTCAGTTTTAGTGCTGTCAAATCAAATGAGGTCCTGTCAAAACGATGAATACTTTAGTTTAAATGAACAATAGCATAGGGTAATTATTTAAGTCACATTTTAGTTTAAAAAGAGAAGTGGCACCATTGACTATTACTCTAGTACCGAGTCATTTCAAGTCAATTAAACAAATTTTAATTGTATTCTATATTTTTTTTTTATTTTCGTAATACACACAATTTTGGTGTTGGAATCATCTCAGATATCTACGCGTTCCGAATCACTTTCAAAGAGACTGATCAATGATATTTTTTAAATTAATAGTCCCCTGATCTCAGTCAGCTGATCATGTGTCATTCTAGTTTTAATTCACAACGTATATGGCTTAAGCGGCTACATTCAATCCCTTGGAAATATGTATTTACTAGCGGCCCGCCCCGGCTTCGCACGGGTAGACATTAGTTTCGGAGCATAGACATTTATCAAATATTATTATTACATTTAATATATAGCCTATGTTACTCAGTGATAATTTAGCTTTCTAACGGTGACAGAATTTTTGAAATCGGTCGAGCAGTTTCGGCGCCTATTCAATACAAACCCACAAAAATACAAATCTTTCCTCTTTATAATATTATTAGTGTAGATGTAGATATAGATGTAGATAGTGTAGATAAAATTAATACATTACATTGGTTGTTATCATGCAACATAACAACCAACACTAGATGACGCCGAACAAATCCCATACGTTCTACACCTACCCTCACAATCACAACTTACAGAAAACACATTTCTCAAGTTCGAAATTTGAAAATGACTCACCGACGGTATACACCAAGTCGTAAACACACACGTCACTCGCGGTCGATACCGACGGGTAGGCGGCGTGCGCTCGACTCAGCGGCGTATAAAGGACTGTAGGGGATCGTCGCCTTCGTAGGGGCGGGATGTAGTGGGTGTTTGAAGGGTGGTTTTGTGGACAATATTCCACGTGTAAATTTCGTAGAAAATTTCAATTGGAAAGATGCATCTTCTGAGACTACAGGCTCAATAATAGCTTACAGCCTAATTTGATAATTACAAAAAACATGCTTAGCTTAACAAACAACACACAGCTCAAACCACGAAACGAATTGCACTGAAATTGGGCACGCAGAAAGTTATTACGGCGGAGATATGTGTTAAGAAAGGATTTTCCAAACTTCACCCCCTAAGGGGATGAAACTGGGGTTCAAGGTTCATGTGGATAAACAAAAACGGATAGATTTTTTTATTTGAAACTTCACACTAGTACATCTGTAAATAAGAAGTAAATATGATTTATTTATTTTTTTCAAAATTCAACCCTTGAAGCCATGAAGTGGGAAAATACGTTACCCCGACTTTAACGCGAGGAAGACACGGGCAAAACCTAGTGCATTATAAACTTTATCTAAGATATATCGGTTCACTTTACCCTCAACCGATAGGGAAATATGACTGTAATAAACCACAAACAACCCTAAAAACGGTGCTACCTTCCACGCAATTTTCAAGCTTACAAAGTCATCTAACTTTATATCACTCAATCCTGCTGTTTACTTAAGACTAAGGGTTTGTCGTGAGGCTATCGACTCACGCGAGTTGGCAATAAAAATTAATGAATACTTACAATTACATTGCCTCGCCATTGAAATTTATATAGCCTGGTGCTTGGTGTTTGAAGTGTGAAATATATAGTTTTTTGGAAACATTGGACTGGAAAACTTTACTAATAGAATTTTCAGAGTTCGCAAACTAGACAAGGAACTAGAATATATATTCATTGTTGTTATTGGTCTATCTATAGCCAATGTAACTCGTTTGACGTCATAACAATGCATTCGGTGGAAAATGTCCTTAAAACCATTCACAAGTGTGACTATCTATTACATACTAACTTTACCACTCCGCTTAGAAATATAAAAAATAAAAGAAATACCTAAAAACACATTTTCCCAAGAATAAAATAAAAAGTACTCTATTTTAGAACAAAAAGGAATAAATAATTGAACTAAATTTTAGGGTTAGTAACGCGCGAGTGATACCCCTAGTGTTGCAAGCGTCCATAGACTGCGGTAACCGCTTACCATCAGGCGGGTCGTATGCTTGTTTGCTCCAGTCCAATCGAATCCAGCGCTCATAAATTTGAACACAATTTTAGTTCCCTATCGTGTCCTCAATTTGTGTGACCAAAAGTTGAAGTTAAAAAGCAAATAAGATTTCATGCAGATTCTTCCAACATTCCCGACGTTCGAGATTTCGAAGAAAAAGAAATAGACTGTTGAGAACTTAAAAAGTATTCGTCGAGAGAATTTTCGCGAATTAAATTCTATATTGGATCGTTAAATGTTTAAGATTCAAGCTCATTGAGAACTACTTAAAGTTGATGAAGTAAGCAATTGCAAATCGGTTGGCGCGGGAATTTACTTCAATAAGCTCCCTAAATATTAAGTTTATGACCACAAAACGTCACTTAACTTTGAAGCAACCTTTCCAGTTGCGTAGTTTGTCAAACAAGATACGTACGTACGTACTAATATAATTTTTTCATAGGTTATCCCCAAGCAATCCCATATAAACTTGTCTAATAACAGAGGTCCAAGTATCGACACCCGAATGATTTGATCATACATCCTGAAAATTATATGCATATAGCAATACTATTGAGAGGGTGCCGGGCAAGAGTGCAACGCGTGTAAGGTGACACACAGAGATTAATTTGCTACAAACGACCATTCTACGAGAATACTTCAATTACAATCAAATCGGTAACCAAGTAAACATATCAGTCAAACTGTTTTCTTCATAAACTCTAATTTGCTGTTTATGCATACAAATAGGTTTGTATATTCAACAAATACTTCACATAATGTAGTGTATTTTATATCAGTTTCCATCTTAATTCTTATTAAAAAATAATGGTATAGAAAAGTTTATTTGATTTAATGTTGTTTCTGCAGTGAGTAAGGTTGCCAGTGCTCCATGAGGATACGCTGGGCTAGTAGTAATGCTGCTAGTACAGTTTGGCAACTCGTTAGTGATACCCCTGGTATTGTTAGCGGCTATAGGCTACGGTGACTGCTTACCATCGGGTGGGCCGTATGCTTGTGTGCCACCTTACTTTTTTTTTTATTAATTATTAAATTAGACATGAGTGGGTAATAGAAAGGACGCCAATAAACCATTTACAATTAATTGTAAATTAAAAGATATCAGTCTACATTGGCCGCTCCCGACCTTCCTGAAGAACAAAGACTTTCGGTATAATTCGACATCGAAAATTTATATAATATGTAGCTTAGGGTCGGAAACGCGTCTATAGGCACGGTAACCGCTTACCGTATGCTTGCTTGCCATAATAGTAGTTTTAAAAAAATATATACATACATCACGCCACGTCTCTCACGGGGTAGGCAGAGAGTATAGAGCGAGAATAGCTGCAGTCTATTTCGCAGGCATTTTTAAATCAAGTACGTACTAATAAAATTCACCGCATTTCCGAACAGAGAGACGGAATTACGCAATTGGCGTGCTGGAAACTTTGCTTTTATTTTCGCTTCATAATCTCAATTAGAAAGTTCTCGGTTCCGTTAATCTTAGATACTTGAATTAATTCGGGCCCCTAAGTTGCTATGTAGCAACTTGGCGAGCTTCCTTTATGAAGTTGCTGTTTTGCTAATTTGTACGAAGCTGGTACCATTGTGCCATTTTACTGAATACACAGTCTAAGTTTAAAGTCGATCTTCGGTGATCACTTGGTGGATTTTGTTGGGAAATTGTTTCAATTTTGGAAGATAATAGCTACTGTAAGCCAACGGTGACTTAACACACTTTGGCTCTGACAACTTAACACGGAAGTATTTGGGTTAAAATCAACCTTAAGAGGAATATTTTGGGAGAATTAAACATTTTGCCTATTACTTCAGGGTATTTTAACAGTAGCCTATAAAACGCACACAATAATAACATACTGATCTAGTGATCTTTTTGCAAATGAACTGATATGAACCTGTTCAGATGTTCAGATGTTTCTTTAATAGATTTTGTGAAGAGCCATCTTATTTACATCCAAATATTTCTTTTTTTAGTAACAGAAAGCAATTTAATTAACGATATAAAAAAAGAGTACTTCTTGTCCCAAAATTCTAGGTACCCTGAATGGGTGAAAATTAAATGTCAGTCGTAATGTGAAATAAGCCGTGGTGAGCCTTGTGGTTGAAGCAACGGCCTGATCTGATGGGCCCAGGTCATTATGTGATAAATCACAACATGAGCTTAAAAAGACAGTTAGGGCAAAATGGGATCTCCCGTGGGTTTTCCCATTAAATATGGAGTCGCCCGGCTGGGGACTGCACCACCACCTAACAAAAGACCGGAGTAACATTAATTTGATGTAGTGTTGTGTGTCTGCGGTGAGTTGCTAGTGCTCCACGAGGATACGCTACGCTCTACGCTACGCTCAACAACAGGGTTGGCAACGCGTTAGTGATACCTCTGGTATTGCTAGCGTCTATAGGCAACAGTGACCGCCTACCACCAGGCGGGCCGTACGCTTGTGTGCGACGATATTGGCATAAAAGTGCGGAGCGCGACTAGTACCCACTATGTTAACACAAAAACCCCCGTAATCCAGGCTCTTCTGAACGTGATCGTAAAATCATAACCCTTTCTTGGCCGTAGTCGAGTAATAATATACGAATCTTGGGCCCTCGATAAGCTCGTCTGATAAGAATTCGGCCTGAAATGGTTTTTGGGCGAATGCAATAGACATTTATTGAAATTATAGCGGCTTATCGCTGGCCGGATCTCTACTGACCCTTTTTGGGATAGAATTTAATGAGGCTAGGGATTCTCGTATCTGACACGAGTATCTGAAGGTAGGATTTTTAGACACACGAGTTTTGTCAGCATTCATTGGTTAGATTTGATAAAAAAGAAAGAAAGAAAGAATGAAAATAAATTTATTCATAACTAGCGGCCCGCCCCGGCTTCGCGCGGGTAGACATTTATCAAATATTTTGCCTACCCGTGCGAAGCCAGGGCGGGAAGCTAGTATAATATAGAGCTTATGCTATTCAGTGGTAATGTAGCTTTCTAACGGTGAAAGAATTTTTGCATTGAATATTCAATGCAAACATACACACAAAAATTCAAAAATACATAAATACAATTTAGGTATTTTTGCATTTTTCTTAGTATTAGTATTAGTTTTGGATTATAGTATTAGTATAGACAACACAACATAAAAATATATGAGAACGGTAGATAAGTGTAGAAGTTTATAGTGTCGTCTCGTCGTCTGGTTGTCTCGTTACGGACAACCGACCCGATAAGATATTGGTCTTTGGGCCGGACACAATGGTACCAATTCTGTTGTTGAAAATTACTAAACTTAACTAATTTGACATCTCTAAAAATACTGCCATCCTTATTTAACACCGCACATAAGAAAGGGCTAGCAAGACTCTTAGACCTGTCAAATAAGTTAAGTTTAGAACAGAATCGACACCAATATCTTCAGTGTTAGACTTAATTAAGTCTTAACGACCTTCACAAATATAAAGAGCTTAAATTGAATTAATTTCCATAGAATGAGTCCTACCGCGGACGCTAATTGTATTTTAGATATTCTATTTAATAAAGCACACCTGCTTCTACACTTCTACTGCCAGCTGTGGTCGACTGGCAGAAAATGCTCCAGCATTAAGTTGACCATTGTACTGAAGTTGTGCATCAAGTTTTAAATAAATCAATCAATCAATATCATAAACATATGTTTGCGGGGTTAGCAGCGAGCGATAGTATTTATTTATTTATTTATTCAGTGTTGCAAGCGTGCACAGTGTACCGTCAGATGGGTTTTAAGCTAGCTTGTTTTCTAACTTAGTAGTATAAAGAAAACCATTTTAATTTCGTTTATTAACCGCCCCCTATCAGCAGCGCCGCAAAATCTATTAGCCACATAACCATTGTATGGCGAAGGGCAATACATTTGGAAATCCCAAAATAATGCGTGGCAAATTGTGGTATTAATAAATGCAGTTCCGTGGTGCAAAATAGGACGCACAAGCTCGTGCGAATATATCTTCACATGAACGAAATTACTCTGTCAGTGTGTAATTAATTCTGGCGGGTAACAAGGCGTTTGTGTAAATCTCTTTGAATTCAATCCTATATTTGATACTAATACAAATGGATCGTTTGAAACTGCATTAAGTTGAAAGGAAAGGTGACGCCCGATAGAGCTTAGAGCTAGTCTACACTTAATATTATAAAGCGAAAAGATTTATATTTTTGTATTTTTGTGGATTTGTATTGAATAGGCTCCGAAACCACGACCGATTTCAAAAAAAAATTCACCGTTAGAAAGCTACATCATCACTGAGTAACATAGGCTATTTATTATACTAGCTGCCCACCCCGGCTTCGCACGGGTGGCCAAAATATTTGATAAATGTCTATGTTCCGAAACTAATGTCTACCCGTGCGAAGCCGGGGCGTGTCGCTAGTTATAAATATAAATGTGATTTCGGTAAAAAATTAAACTAACCAAATTCCTTTGTTTTCCCATTTTCTTTTCAGTAATAACTTTTATATGTACACTATGAAGTAAATAAGACAATTTATTATGTCGCAGGCTTTAGTAGACTGAACTAAATACAATTTTGTGAATCCCTTTGAGTACGCTGGTAAAAGGTTTCCAATGTAAGCCTTTGTTTGGTTAACAAAATCTATCGGTTGACAATATCAAACTCAAATAAATATTCTTAAGCGATATAAAAAGCTTTGTTGTTGTTTTAATGATCATTATTTATACTAAGAACGAAGAAGAGGAAGTTTGAAAGTGGCTCCAGTGACAGAAAAGTTGAAGAGCAAGCGTCTGTCATGGTATGGGCATGTTATGCGGAGGAATGAGGATAACGTGGTAAGAAAGGTTTTATGTATGAATGTAGATGGGTACAGGGGTCGAGGTAGACCTAAGAAAAGATGGATGGATTGTGTGAAAGATGACATGGCCAGAAAGGAAGTGAATACAGAGATGACGGCTGATAGATAAGGATGGAAGAGAAATACATATTGCGCCGACCCCAAATAATATGGGATAAGGGCAGGAGAATGATGATTTATACTAAGAACACGTACTTCACTGGGAAAAGCTCCAGTTTATTTTTTTATGCCACTAAGGTGGCAAACAAGCATACAGCCCGATGGACGGTCACCGTAGCCTATGGACGCTTGCAACACCAGGGGTATAAATCACGCGTTGCCTACCCTAAAATTCTACTCTAAGCCAATATGATGGAAATACATACATTTCCCATACAAAAATAGTCATAAGCGACATGAATACGTATTCAAAAGTAGTTGTAGCTAGGGCGAAACTATCTTACACTGGCACACGTTGAACCGAGACTATGAGTGGAGGATCGAAGACGAATCTAATACTTCTGTAATCTGCAGTACCTACCTACTACCTACTAGGATCTTAATTTCCTGATTCTATTTTGATTCATGCGCTAGCCTGGCCATTAATTTATTCCGTACAGTCCCGCTGAAAGATTTAGAGGCATTCATTTCATCATACTCATACTTCTTTTTTTACGAAACATAGCTTTCAACAAATTAGTGAACGATTATTGTGTTTATTCATGTTTTATTGTACACTGAACTACTTCTATTTATAATATCTTATTATCTAAACTATAATCTATGTTAGGTACGTGTCAATGATACAACGACTGAGTGCAAACTGCTTGTTTATTCACATACCCACAGATAGCAATAATAAAAGTATAATCTATATATAACACTTTTCCCTTCCAAAACATAACTAAGCTCTAAAGAAAACATAGGTACTAATACTATCTTAAAACTAATCTAGTTAATAAGTACCCACTTAAACTATTACAATAACTTCTTAAATTTAAAAGTTGCCAGTACCTACTCAAACGAGCATAACGCGTCATTTTATAGTTTTAAGTTTATCACGGCAACGTAATGCAGCTTCCCTGTACGGCGGACGTGTACTCTCAGTGGCCCTCGGGGACAGCGGCGGTGCCGGAACCTGCTTTGGAGAAGACGGGCCTGCGCTCACTTCCTCCTCCGCACTATCAAAGTACTCGTCTTGTTCTTCCCCCGATATGATCTCAGGGCGAGTTACCTTAGCATTTTTTACCGAACCATTCATAACTTGGCTCAGTGAATGACGTGATTGCCTAGCAAGTATCTGGTCAATGTGACGCTTATGAATTTGGCCGTCATTCGTTTTCACGGTATAAGATACGGGCCCTACTCGTTCGTTTACGACCCCCTCAGTCCACTTATTACCGGATTTGCTATAATTCCGCACCAATATTGGTTCATTTTGTTGAGCTACTCGTAACGGTACATGGCGCCGCTGCTCCTCAATCAGCTGGCGCGCGCGCACACGCTCCGCGGCATCGGGCCGTAGCAGGTCCAAGCGACCACGCAGCCGCCTGCCTATTAGAGCGACTGCCGGTTCACGGCCTGTTGTAGTCTGTTCCGTATTTCTATACATAAATAAAAATCGACTCAACGCCCTATTCATGTCGTCTCTTTCTAGTTCTGCCTTTTTAAGAACTCGCTTAATTGAGCGCACAGCATTTTCAGCAGCTCCATTACTCGACGGGTGATATGGCGGTACTAGCGTATGTTTTATTCCATTGCACGCCAAATATTGAGCAAAGGCACCCGATGAAAATGGTGGCCCGTTGTCGCTAACTATACGTTTCGGCAAACCAAAACGAGAAAATAAGCGTCTTAAACTATCACAAACGACACCAGCTGACGTCGTGCTTACCCTTTCTGCTTCGATCCATTTAGAGTGCGCATCTATAATGATAAGATAGTAATTGTTATTGAATGGTCCGAGAAAATCAATATGTAAACGAGACCACGGCTCCGCGGGCCATGGCCACGAGTGCAGCGGGGCGGCGGGGGGCGCGGGCCGCAACTCCCTGCATGGAACACACTCGCGCGCAATCTGTTCTATATCTCGATCTATGTTTTCCCACCATACATAATTACGCGCGATTTGTTTCATCTTAACAACGCCCGGATGTCCCTCGTGGATTTCTTTCAAAACCGAATTACGTAAAGTGTTTGGGACTACAATGCGATACCCCCATATAACGCAACCCTGATCGATATGTAAGTTATCTCTCCTATGGACATAATTTTTTTCTATATCATTGAAGTCTTTGTTGGATGGCCACCCATACATAATAAAGCCATATATTTTACTAAGTAATGGGTCTTTCGCCGTTTCAGTTTTAATCTCTTTAAAACTGATCGGGAAACTTTCCTGCGCATAATTAAGATAGCCACCTTCTTCGTCTTCTCCGCTCGGTTGCTTACTGAACAATTCCAAGGGGAGACGAGAAAGGGCATCTGCAAAACAATTTCGTGACGATGTGACAAATTCAATTCTGAAATTATAAGCTGCTAGCTTCACCGCGTACCGTTGTAGCCTACTAGCGGCCGTCACCGGCAACCCTTTATTTTTTCCAAAAATATAACTTAAAGGCCGGTGATCGCTTCTCAAAGTGAAATATCTACCATAAAGGTATTGGTGGTGCTTTGATACTCCAAATACAATGGCAAGTGCCTCTTTATCTATTTGAGAATAATTTACTTCGGCCGCGTTTAGCGTGCGCGACGCACAACACACCGGACGTTCTGTGCCGTCCGCATAGCGCTGCGTGAGCACCGCCCCCAGGCCGTACGCGCTGCTGTCCACCGATAAAATCAATTCAAGACTTGGATCATAGTGCGCTAATACAGGAGAACTGCTTAAAACCTGTTTAATTTTATTAAAAGCCGTGTTACACTCTGTAGTCCATACCCATTTAACACTCTTTTTCAATAAATCGTACATTGGCTTAAGAATGTCACTCATATTCACACAGAACTTGGAATAAAAGTTTACTAGACCCATGAAACTTTTCAACTGAGTGACGTTAGTTGGTTGAGGCGCTGCTACAATGGCCTCAATTTTTTTTGTATCCGTATGTAAACCAAACTTATCAATCGTGTAACCCAAGTAGTTAACACTTTCTTTAAAAAAAATACATTTACTAAAATTAATTCTCAAGCCGTTTTCTTTAAGCCTTTGTAGCACCGCCCTTAAATTCGCTAAATGCGTCCCTCTGTCCTTTCCCGTTACACAAATATCGTCTGCGAACACAGTGGTCGATGGTAGTCCATTTAACGTCTCTTCCATTATTTTTTGGAAATTTTCTGGAATACATTTAATGCCAAATGGTACGCGCTTGTACACAAAAGTACCAACGTGAGTAGTGATGGCTGTCATCGCCTGGGAGTCTTCATGTAGCAAACATTGTTGGAAAGCATTGGACAAATCCAATTTAGTATACTGTTCTCCCCCCCCCAAAGCGGCAAAAAGGTCCTCGATGCGCGGCAGCGGGTAATGGTAGTCCTTTAAAAGTGGATTTATTGTGACCTTGTAGTCACCGCACAATCTTATGTGACCGTTGGCCTTAATTACCGGCACTATAGGCGTACCATAATCTGATCTTTCCACTTTGTATATGACCCCCTCCCGCTGCAGTCGATCGAGTTCCTTCTCTACTGGTTCCCGTAACGCTAATGGCATCTGCCGCGCTTTTATGAAAACAGGTGATTTATCTTGGAGATACAGTCTAAACTCGGATTTAAAAGTGCCCAAACCTTCAGCAAACACATCTGGAAACTCTTTTCGTAGGGAGACCGCCATCGAGTCCTCTTCAGTTAGATTGTGGCATTCTACAATGGCTAGCTTTAAATGTTTGATCCACGTACGACCCATTAGCGGCGGTCCACCGTTTTCGATGACAAATAAATTTAATTTACATAGATTTTCTCCGTAACGGACATTAACTACAATATAACCAAGAGTCTCGATAATGTCTCCTGTATAAGATTTCAAAGACAGTTGTCTCTGTTCCATGGGAATCTGCGAAAAATTCCTATCATAATATTTTTTTGAAATAACCGATAGTTTGCTTCCGGTGTCAATTTCAAATTTACACAATATGTTTTCAACCTTGACTGTTGCGAAATAAGGCCCATCACCTTCACTACTGACTTCTAAATTATAAAAATTACAACTATCATCATCCGTGTCCGATTCGTTGAGAAAAAAATGATTTTTTGCTGATTTCTTACAACTGTTTTTATTATCACTTATAACTTTAGCACACACCGCTTTTATGTGACCTCTTTCACCACATTCATCACAATTATAGTACTTAAAGCGACACTTGCCTTCTGAATGCCCTACTTTACCACACCGAGGGCATGCGCGCCTTGCCCGAGCGGCGCCCGCGTTCGCACGGGAGCTCCCAGCAGCGGCCGCGCCGATCCGGTGCAAGCCGTCGTCCTGCGCCTCGCACGCTAACCGCGTACCTGCGCCCGTACCGGCGCCTGCGCCCTTTGCACACGCCGTGGCCGCGTGCCGCTCCGCCGCCTCTAGCGCTTGCGCCAACTCCACGGCGCGTTTGTAGTCTACATTTCTCTCAGCGAAGATCCTTGATCTCATGTCTTCATTGCACAGACCCGAAACAAATTGATCTCGCAAATTCTCCTCCAATTTATCCCCAAAATTGCAAGTTTTTGCTAAATGTTTTAGGGACTGAAGATATTCGCGAACACTTTCGCCCTGACGTTGGGTTCGCTGTCGAAGGATGTGCCTCTCAGCTATTTCAGAGCGATCAGGTTCTAAATGGTCTTTTACCAATTTTACCAGCTCATCGAACGTTTTCGTTTCTGGAGTATTTGGGGAGCACAAGTCACACATCAATTCATAACATTCCGCGCCTACCACCGTCACTAAAGTAGCAACTTGCAGGGTATCGTCGATTTTATTTAATGCCACAAACTGTTTTACTCGTCGCACATAGGCGTCCCAATTATTGCTTCCGAAATTATACGGTTCGATATGTCCGATTGGCATTTTGATATTAATATTTGCACACGCGTAGTGAAATTCTTATAACCGCTCGCCGCCAGTGTTAGGTACGTGTCAATGATACAACGACTGAGTGCAAACTGCTTGTTTATTCACATACCCACAGATAGCAATAATAAAAGTATAATCTATATATAACAACTATCTATATCTATACTAATCTATACTTATATTATAAAGGAAAGATTTGTATTTTTGTTGGTTTGTGTTGAATAGGCTCCGAAACTACTGGACCGATTTCAAAAAATCTTTCACCGTTAGAAAGCTACATTATCACTGAGTAACATAGGCTATTTATTATACTAGCTGCCCGCCCCGGCTTCGCTCGGGTAAACACAATTTTTGATAACGTCTTGACGCCTACCCGTGCGAAGCCGGGGCGGGCCGCTAGTACTATAATAATATTATAAAGAGGAAAGATTCGTATTTTTGTATGTGTGTATGTTTGTATAGGCTCCGAAACTACTGGACCGATTTCAAAAATTATCTAGCCGTTGTAAAGCTACATTATGAATGAATACGAGTAACATAGGATATTACTATACTAGCTGCCTTCGTACGGCTAGACAAAATATTTGATATTTTTTTCCCGTGCGAAGCCGGGACGACGCTAGTACATAATATATTAACTTTTTTTTTTTATACCACTAAGGTGGTAAACAAGCATACGGCCCGCCTGATGGTTAGCGGTTACCGCAGCCTATGGACGCTTGCAACACCAGGGGTATCACTCGCGCGTTGCCGACCCTGAACTTACTTTTAAAACACTTTCATATTATTGTTTCTCTCGTTCTAGATGCTATGTAATGATACGCCATAAGCAGAGGTGTATTATATTATAATAAACACGCGAAAAGCAACTTGTCTATAAATAATATATTTGAACGAAATTTCTTCCATATTTTCTAGAAAAGCATTTCGTTATTGACCTCCTTTGTAACCCATTCGTTCTGTATTGAACACATGAGTGCATTCTTCACATTTTTCGCTCGGCTTCAAGGTACATTGACTGCATTTTCTTCAATAACAAGCAAGAAACTTACGTAAGTAATGAGAAAGCTGGATTTCTTAAATAAAAACTATGATTTGAAACATTTTCAATGAAATCTCAATTCAAAATACGGGAATTAGGATTTCTAATACGAAAATACGAGTATTTTCTGAAAATACTGTTCAAAAGACGTAATGAATATCTAATTTCTGTGATTTTTTACACTCAACCCCGGAAAGCGGCATTACAGAGTTTTAATTTAATTTAGAATTAACGTAATTCAATTAATAATAGTTAACGATAGAGAAAATATGTTATATAGGTATATGTATGTATGTCAGACTTGTCAATTAATGCACATGTTGGCAAAGTCAAGGTGTGGTGTATGTGTGTGTGTGTGCATGTGTAATTGTATGAACTCGTGTAAATTTTACGCTATAAACTTTATAAGGTCTTCTGTTTCTTTGTATGTAAGTGACATGTACCAAACGAAAACTTTCTTTTACGATAGTAAAAGTTATTTTTTATCTCTATTAAATAACAAGGAACTTATGAAAGAATTTAATTAATTCGTGAATTCGTGTAGAAAAGCGATCGCCTTAGTGTATTTTGAGCCTCATATCACAATCGTTCTTACACACTTCTGCGGAAAGCTAGTTTCCAAAAGTTGACGCGGTGAACGTTCAAAACTGTGATTATTACACAAATCACACTTAATAAGGCCAGGAGAATGATGACACACGGAATATTACAGGCGAAACAATAAAAAAGAACATCAATTTCATTCACTTTTCCTGTCGTTTTCGCTACGGAAAATAACTTTATAAGGCAATCCTATTGAATCTAGTACCGGTAAAAGGTATAACGAAATATTTTGCACCTGGAAATTTGTTTTATGCCTTGCGAGCAGTCTTTTGAATAGGCCTTCATTATTCTGAAGTGGTGTTGTGTTTCTGCTCTAAGTAAGGTTGCCAGTGCTCCACAAGGATACGCTGCGCTAGTAGTAATGCTGCTAGCACAGTGAGTCCTCATCAACAACATGGTTGGCAACGCGTTAGTGATATCGCTGGTATTGCTAGCGGCTATAAGCTACTGTGACTGCTTATCATCTGTTGGGCCGTATGCCACTTTAATGGTATAAAAAAAATGATTCGATTTGAAATAATGGCGTAATTTCATCTCTATATATTTCTTTCGCTCTCCCGTTGCAGTCACGTCATTCGACCGCTTTTATTGCTGTCGCCGATAGAATAGACCGTCGTTTGTAATACAAAGAGTATTATAATTAGATCTTGGCAGAGCACTGCTGTCTGCTTAAATGTATTATCGAACTAGCATTCAAATATCTGGAGTAGGTAAATAAATGTTTTCTATTGCTGTTCGTATAGTAGTAATGCAGCCGTTAAGAAGATAATGTTTTACCGCTAATAGATATAGTGTATATTATAGGAAGTATTAATTATATTGGGATTTCAATCATTATTTTCTTAAAAGTAACAAACTAGTATAGATAAGAGAATTTCATGGTCTGTTGTTGACGTTAGCTCAGTGCTGCCTCCTCGGGTCTAATACTTCCAGACCATGAATAAAAGTTATTAATATTGTTTTTTCAAGAAAACAAAATTCAATTAATCTTGTTTATTCGAAATTCAAAATTTTACACAAATTGAACACATCAAGAGAAATGACCAATAATGAGATAATGGTGTCGATTCTGTACACAATCACTAAACAATTTCTAAGGTCCGAAAGTCTTGCTATCCCTTTCTCATGTGCGGGGTTAAATAAGGATGGAAATATTTTAAGTCCTGTTAAATTACTTTAGTTACATGATTTCGTGCAGCAAAATAATGGCCGCTAATTCAATTATTTTGTCTATTTTGAAGTTCGTTTGTAGTCTACGAGCGTGAAGCAAAGCTAAGGTTGATGATTTACGTTCGCCAACTATTTTAGAAGACGTGTGTTGGTAATGAGAACAGAAATACAAGAGCTGCTCTAGAGATACTGATACTGACCCGTTCGCTAACGATGAAGGACACGGAATGCTATAGAGAGTTTCATGTAATGTATCAACTAGCTTTTTAGACGCGATTTTTACGCGTAGCAAAATAATATAATTCTGTCATCTGATGGGTCCAGGTTCAAATCCTGGCCTGTACCAATGTGCTTTTCTAAGCTTAAGTACAGTGATTAATCACATCATGAGCTAAAAAAGAGAGGTAGGGTGAATTTGGATCTCCCGTGGGATTTCCTAATAAAATTGGAGCCGCCCGACTGGGGACTTTACCTCCACCTTACCGAAGACCGCAGTGAAATAACACTACTTGATGTAGTGTTGTGTTTTTGCGGTAAGTAAGGTTGCCAGTGCTCCACGAGGGTGTGTTGGGCTAGTAGCAATGCTGCATTTTGGGTTTATTAATTACAAACAAAAATACATATCTTTTCTCTTTATAATATTAGTGTAGACTGGATCCTCAAGTCTTAATTTCTAGATCAAATTGCTAAATGACGTAAAGGTTACGAGTACTTGGAACCGACGGGCATGTATGAAGAGATTGACGAATGTAAAAGAAGCATCTTTTGATAGCAAGTCAAGATTGAAATGGAGCTCCATACTCACCGCCTACCCCGTAAGAGCTTCGCATGAAACATGTGTTTATCATTAGCTTAAAGTTGAGGAAAGAATCCAGATAAAAATTAAGCAATAAGCAACAATAAAATTCAGGGCGTTGAAAAAAAAGATATTCTACACGTTTTGAAATATTTTTTATTGATACCTCAATAAGTCGTTCTATTTTGGAATCACCTTTACTTTCCGAACAAATCTAAGTCTACCTACTCAACCTACACCGATTACGTCACACCCGCAACACAGAAAAATGGACCTACTTATGTTCAGTCTGAGAGAATAATGGCGAGGGAAATAAGGAAAACTACGGATCTACGGAATAAAAAAATAGGGAACGTGGACCTTTCCACGCAAATCCGAGCCCTCGTGATAAATGAGAATTGACAATGAAAAGTTTTGTGTTGTATTTGCGGTTGCTTTTACCGATAAGATAAACATTAAAAGATGGATTGACGCGATCTCAATAGAAAATAATGTTCAATATACATTTACAATAGTTCAAAATATTCAATATCAATTATTTATTTAGTTTATTTAGGCCCTTAAAAGGCACTTATCAAGGTCTACTTTACCACCAGTTCGGGAAAAAAAAGCCACATGAGAAGAACCGGCAAGAAATTCAGTGCTCTGTCTTTTTTCGTATAACAACCTGATATACCAATATAATTTTTTTCCGGGATAAAAAGTATCCACATGTCTTAAGACAGGCTATAAACTATCTCTGTGCCAAATTTCATCCAAATCCGTTGAGTAGTTTTTGCGTGAAAGAGTAACAAACATCCATCCATCCATGCATACTCACCTTTCGCATTTATAATATTAGTAGAATATGGTATACATTATGTATTACGAGGAGAGAGAACTGAGCCCTAAGGCTTTAATTCAAACTTGTGCTAGCGAAATTTCCATGGTAACTTGTTTTAAGGCCTATTCCACAAATTGTATTTACGTCACAAATTGTATTGGTAGACCGTCTTTACGAACCGACTATTAGTATAGGTACATCAAAATGAACATCTAGATATTTAATACGACTACATACAAATTGCCCTTATCGATATCGATCTTACATACTATTTAATTAAGAAGTATCATTTTGACGGTAACCCCTCCCTCTAAGTTCATAAAACGACGCGAAATTATGCCAAGCGACTTAAAACTCACACAACTGTCCAATAAGGTCTATCAACACATTCCAATTCGCTCGGCACTACAAATTAATTGTGTCTAATGAAACATATGGAGGTAGCGGTAAAATTACGTTATTAACTCGTAATTGGTTGGAATAGTTCATATTTCAATCGGGATGGGGCTGAAAATTGCGTAGAAATTTGGTTACGAAATGAAATTTGTACGATGGAGTTCAGTTAGGAAGGGCTTATAACAGTATCAAACTCTTTACTACAAACTTTTTAAACTTATTTGTTGATTACCATAATGCCGTCAAAGTACATGCCTCAGTGTCCGACAACGGCTGCAACTAATTAGAAATAATCTAGGAGGGAAGGATAATTTACGCCTCGGGAAATCGTAAAGGGCGCCAGATAATCCTCACAGATTTTTTTACATTTTCAAAGAAGAGTACCAGTCATTTACTTTAAACTACGGGTAAAAATCGTTAATTTTGATAAACAAACGAATGTCTAAATTAAATATACAACTGTGTAAGAGAAGTTATAGCCTACTTAATCTTACTTAATAGCGTATAGTACCTACCACTAATCTCCTAATCGTGCTTGTATATTAGTGACCGTTACTAGAGGTATTATATAGCGACTGTCGGTTCGCAGGTGGTCGGGCCGCCATAACCCCAGGATAAGGTTATATTAGGCACGAACCTAGTATGCTATAAAGGCTATAGATTTAATGTATTGTATCTTATGATAAGTGTCATATATATAAACTAGCTTTTTCTTGGTAAATAAGTTAACATGTACCTATATCTAAAATCCAAAACGATAGCTGTTGCCTACTGCTACCTATTTTAATAGATTTTACTTCAAAAATTACAGATTTTCATACAAACTTTCGTCCCTTATTTTATGCCGTAGGGGTGGAATTTCCAATAATCCTGAAATACATATTTATTTATTGTTAACTGAAAGGCCAAATACCAATTTGCATGCGTTTAACTTCAAAAATGTCGGATTTTCATACAAACTTTCGTCCCTTATTTTATGCCGTAGGGGTGGAATTTTCAATAATCCTGAAATACATATTTATTTATTGTTAACTGAAAGGCCAAATACCAATTTGCATGCGTTTAACTTCAAAAATGTCGGATTTTCATACAAACTTTCATCCCCTATTTTACCCCCTTGGGGGTAGAATTAATCAAAATCCATTCTTAGCGGATGCCTAAGTGCTAAAATCTACCTGCATGCCAAATTTCAGCACGATCCGTCCAGTGGTTTGGGCTGTGCGTTGATAGATCACTATGTCAGTCAGTCAGTCAGCCAGTCAGTCACCTTTGAGTTATATATATTTAGATAATAGTACCTACACAAATAAATAAAATGTGTTTGTAATGAGAAAACAACACCATTTTACTAAATTCATATGAAATTAAATCCGTTATCTCTAACAATAAAACAATTTCAAAAATTATTGTCAGTCCTTCTATCTGTTCCGACCAATCTCCGAAACGGAACTTCGCTGGTATATCCTACTAATATTATAAATGCCAAAGTTTGTGAGTAAAGTGAGTTTATGAGTGAGACAGATGTATGGATGGATGTTTGTTACTCTTTCACGCAGAAACTCAACATTACGGATTTGTATGAAATTTAAAACACAGATAATTTATAAACTGGATTAATACATTGGATACTATTTATCCCGCGTAAATTTAAGGTTCCTCTGAGATTTTAAGCTCAACGCGGAGGTACTCGCGGACAGAAGCTAGTAGCTGAATACAACAAGGCATTGCTCATTTTGGAATAATTAAGGTTCCGCGCAAAAAAGTTAAACCTGTGAAATTGTAAATAAAATTGACAGTCACCATTCTAAAGTCACTTTTTGATAAAGATATTCAGGTCCCGACGTTGTGGTAACAGGTGGCCATCACCAATCTCGGGTAGTATCACGGCGCCTCCACCATTTGTAGGACACGACGTGATAGAGGCACAATAAATAATTCGCTTCGTTCGTTGTTTCGTTCTTTATATGTTTTCTTCGATTAATTAAATAATTTCACTTTTACAATATTATTCCGATGACGGGCCTAACGTCATTCTATTCATTCTACTCAATATTTTCTATATAGCGTGTTGTTGCCGTCACAGGCTGACCAGCTAGCTACATCATAAGCAAAGCGTTACAGTACACCAATGACATTATACATATACATCACGTTATGAGCGATTCTATGTGCAGACCTCGTGATCGAATCCGGGTTTTCAATTCCCGATATTAACGCCAGGAATGAATAGAGCAACACAAATTTAGCTTGCAAATAATCATACGCAACGTTTCTAAGCCGTCTTTGTGAGCTTTATGCGTAAGATTCATGAGTTCTAAGGATCGTAAATCTGTGGTTACATAAACAAATCAGCTATTGGCTGGGACTGCATCATCCGATGTTTATAGCCCATGTAACGTGCAACGCATCCGGATTAATACGGCGACATTTTATACAAAGTTGAGATGCTATTCTGAAACTAACAATGTTTGGGGAAAATTATGATGAAATGAATTCTAACAAAAGTTGGCACGAAGATAGAAAAAGACATTTTATTTTATAGTACTATGATGGCACACTGTGGCAGTTATTGATTACGTATATAGATATCGATTACTGGAAAATAACGCGTTTTAGTTAAATGTTAAAAGGAATTAAAGTTAAAAGTCGTAGAAAGGCTTTGGAGAAATTTAAATTTTTTAGACGTGTACGCGCTCTTTAAGGATGGATTCTAAGGAAAATAGATCCCTAATAACGAGAAAGTTTAAATATTAATCTCTTTATATTTTCTCTGAACACGAACTCCCACAAGACAGGAGATTGAATTAAGGATGATAACTTGTATTTTTGGGGTAACTTGGCTTATCTCTGAACTTTTATTTTTACGAATCGCGGGCGTAGTGAATGCAGACCCCGTACAGTGTTGACAGTAAGCTAATTCTAACTAAGACAGTAAGCTTTTAAACCGTGGTGACCCTGTGGTTGAAGCAACGGCCTGTCATCTGATGGGCCCAGGTTCAAACCCCGGCCTGTACTAATGAGTTTTTTAAGCTGTACTGTACTTAAGTACAGTGATAAATCACACCATGAGCTTTTAAAAAGAGAGGTAGTAAATAGAACACAACTTGATGTAATATTGTGTTTCTGCGTAAAGTAAGATTGCCAGTGCTCCACGAGGATACGCTGGGCTTGTAGTAATGCCGCTAGCACAGCGACTCCTCATCAACAACGGGATTGGAAACTCGTTAGTAAAATCCCTGGTATTGCTAGCGGCTATAGGCTACGGTGACTGCGTACCATAAGCTGGGCCGTATGCATATGTGCCACCTTAGTTGTATAAAAAAATGGGTATCATACACACTAAAGGTATGTTTGCCTATTATCGCAGATCAAACACAAGCCTATAAAAAGCCTAAGCACATAACTACATTAAAACAAAAACTGAATGCCTTGATTTAACTTTGAAAATCCATTAATAATTTACACAACGGGCTGAGTCCTACAAAGCCACCGCAGCTTTTAATCTGTAAACATTAGTAATGTATTCAACAAATGGTAACCGAAGCCTACAAATTAAAAAGGCTTCTATTTGATTTAATTTAAAACAACATGTTTTATATTGTGTAAAAATAAAAAAAGAGAGGATTTCAATATAAGAGATGTCTCTTAGCTTAAAAGATTGTTAAGTTAAGAGCATTTGCATAATGCTGCAGTGGGCCATCATCATCTTCAATCTCCTTTCATTATCCTATGTTATTTGGGGTCGGCGCAATGTGTTTCTCTTCCATCCCTCTCTTTAAGCCGTCATCTCTGTGTTCTCTCCCTTTCTGGCCGTAACATCTTTCACACAGTCCATCATTTCTTAGGTCTATCTCGAGTCCTATACCATTATATACATTTGACGAGACCGCTGGTCTAGCGGTTAGTAACATGGCTGCTACGCTAGAGGTCGCGGGTTCGATTCCCACCGGGTCAAACATTTATGTAACAAATGTGTTTGACTTGTTAGTTTGGGACCAGACGGCGCTGTGTGATAATATCCATGCATTATACCCATCCACATTCATACATAAAACATTTCTTACCACGTAATCTTCATACGTCCGCATAACATGCCCATACCATGACAAACACTTGCTCCTTTTCTATCACTGGAGCTACATTCAAACTTCCTCTAACAAACTCATTTTCTACCTTGTCTATAATAGTGAAAAAATAAAATCATTAATATCCAATTGTACCAAGTTTGCCATAATTAGTACTGACTGGTTGGTTCGAGATTATTGGCTATAATTATATCAATTTAGTAAACAGACAGGCAAAGATACTCCTTATTCAAGACCCATTGCAGTTTGTGTGTAAGATCTGACCTCTACGATCGTATCTTGGGAGATTGCGATTACAACGAATGAGTACTACGCATTTTTTTCGTAGCAGGCAACGTAGCGTACCGTAGCATAGCAGTAGACACGCAGGGTCTACGGGATTTATCTGACACGTTATTACATTAGAGTCGTGTTAAAATTCCACACACAGCGAATTACGTCTTTCTTTTCTATCTAAACCTAGCTGTTCTGTCTGACGTTGTCCTGTCTTAGCTATGTACTTTATATGTCAAATATACCATTAAAAAATGCCATTAAGTTTAGCTAGTAATTTAAAAAGGTTCTGGTTTCTTTTCAATTTTTCCTTTACTCAAAACCTGTGAAATCGATCTAACCATTCACGCGTGATTCCGTGACCAAAGGAAATAGGGATTTATTTTTATATTTATGTAAAGATAAAGTAATTCAAATATGCGATTGTGCAAAATGTAATCTTAGTCAAGTTGCCAACAGTGATTCAATTTTAGAAACATAGTCTAGTCTGACTCCAATATGCCAGTCTCGCCTTTCATCTCGACTCCAGGCTCGATTTAATACCGCCATATGCAGCCTAGATTCATTCGCTTAATTAAGACAGATGTACCAACCGATTCCTGACGTACCAAGTCGAGTAATTTGATTTCAGCTTCGAGCTGACAAATATACCTACTGGCAATTGAGAATCTGTGATTTATTACAAAAGAAAATACATAATCGTAATTTTAATACGTGAAGCAAAATCTTTCGACGGTGTTCTACGAAAATTGGACGGATGGAGGTGTACGAAATTCGGGTATTGTTCGCAGTAGTTCCTTTGAGATGCTTTCCAAATTTATCGGCGGCTTGTTTTTGGACTGCAAATTAAGCTGTTAATCGCTATTAAATCCTACTAAAATTAGGTATATAATTTGGGTAAGTTGTATCTATGTACATTATTGTTAAAAAAAACATTTATTCAGTTTAGGCAGTTATGAAGGTCTAAATTACCACCGGTTCGGAAAAAAGCCACCTGAGAAGCACCGGCAAGAAACTCAGTGCTGTCTTTTTTTTTCATGTATCAATCATGGTATAACAATTTGTAACAAATTTCTTCTAGACATTGGATTTCTTGTTGAACAAACATCCACATGTCATGTCTAATCATAGCGCTATAGGTTTTACTCAGAGCCAATACGTGCTCAAAGTCAAAGAGCGTGACTTTAACCGATGAAATTTCGAGAAACCGACTCAGTCTGCTCCAGCATTAATTAATCAAAAGCTTTGATGTGCATCTACGTTCATCCGACATCTATGTAGTCGGTATGTTTGCCTTGTTTGGCTAAATGAATTTGCCTGTTTGTCAGACGGCTCTAGTTAAAAACAAACCACTAAAGCTTGATATTGGACTCACGTAGACATCCTTAGGTGGAAAAATAGTTTTACTGCCTCGGATTAGGTACAGGTTATGTAAGATGCCAGACGGCATAAAAAACTAAAAAAATATACATGGAAAATTATGAGAGAGTGGAAAAAATATTTTAAATAACCGGCCAAGTGCGAGTCGGATGCCCGCACCGAGAGTTCCGTACACACTCCTAGGTAAGATGAAAAGAAGGCGAAATTCAAATAAGGTAATTATTCGTCGGTGACTTTCAACAGCGCGATTCAGGAATATTCTTTAGTTATATTGCACTACAAAAAAAAACTACATATTGACGGTTTTCAGATTGTTTTCCTTTACTTGTGCTGTGAGACACTGCTTCCTGTCAAATTTCATGATTCTAGGTCATCGGCAAGTACCCTATAGGTTTCGATTCACTTGTGAAATCGCAAAATATGCAAAAAATTGCGACATATACGGTCATATGTTCCTTCAATTCTTGACAGACAGTCAGACGGAAAACAAAGTGGTCCTATAAGGGTTCCTTTATTTCCTTTTAAGGAACGGACCCCTTAAAACAATCTAAAAATGAATTTATCCTGATGATTCTGGTCAAGATTTTAGGATACAATTACGAATTGCATTGCCTTCGGTCATCTCAATAAGTGTAACAATTTGACCCAATAAAAAAATATTGCAAGTAAAATAAACGCTTGTCAAACTTGTACAAAAATAATACACCGTTGCCGTAACAAATCTTGATTTATATCACGAAACTATAAAGTCTAGTCTAGTCTAGACTACAAATAAGTGTTCAATAAACCTTAAAAAAGTAATAAAAACTCTAGTATCTGAATAGCCGCAATAAATATGGGTGAGCAAAACTTCTATACATAATCCCGACGCGTATAAAGATTATATAGAAAATACATATGACACTCTATGTTAATTCATATACATAACGTAGTGAATAATTGTGAGCGGCTACTTGTGACAACTGACAAAGAAAATGCGTAAGATGAACATTTTATAATCAAACATGTAGTATACCTGTGCCGGTAGCATGAACATTGTCGACAACGTTTTCGTATCGCCTTCGACTATTTTTGTATTGGAAAATGAACAGCGCTGCGGCGGTGAAAAGTGGAACTAAAAATTAGTATGACAATTTTGACATTTCGAGAGTTACGTTTTCGAATACGTTGTCGACAATGTTCCTGCTACGGGTACTGACTGACTGTTAGTGCTAACCTAGAGGTGGCAGGTTCGATTCCCGTCGGGGCAAACATGTTTGCCTTGCGTCTAGGTGTTTGGTATGTATAAGTATGTATTTTCAAAAAAAAAGTATATACGTATTCTATAAGCTGCTGGTTCCCATAGTACAAGCATTGATTAGTTTGGGGCCAGATGGCGCTGTGTGATAATGTCCAAGCACATCCCACAAGGACCCCCGAAGATATAAGCACCTCCAGTGGTGTTACAACATCCACCTACCACCCAAGATATTTTGCTGCCAACGTGACAGATGGTGAGTCCGCCGCCGTCACAACCTTGAATTTGTTCTCAGACGTAAGCCGGATTCCTCACGAGGTTTTCACCAAGATATATAATGAGTCAATTTTACAGGATAAAATACCTTAAATGTTATAGGAAACGGTCTAAATACAAACCTGTGTGTAGATTTTATTTCACGTGTCTAAAAAAATCGCACGATATTGAATTCAGTGTCATCTGCGGAGATTTGATAAATGCGCTCCAAAAGTCTTCAGCGTAAAATAGATGCTTAAACTTAAAACTTCACGGTAATATAGTTTGAGAAATTTGCCTTTGTACTAAGTATACGAACACTCTCTCTGTAGCATAAGGACTTGTTAAGTTCAATGAACTTTTCACTTTCTTGCTTTTCGCTTTGCGGGCGCGCTTACTACAGCTCACTAAAGTTCCATCGAAATCGGACGACAAGAGAGCCAAACATACCAATTAATATTTACTTAATTACTAAAGGTAGAAGATAATGTAAAGCTAACTACTTAATGATAGAAGGTAAAGAGTACTCGGTACCGGCTGGCATGAAGAAAGGTGTGCGAGTCAAGTGTGAAATGACGCTCTATACACTCTGCCTACCCCGTGAGGGACTTGCGTGATGATAGGTCTAATTTTAACTTAACTTACTGTATTTTAAGTTTCATTCATGCAGTCACGTTTACCTGAAACAGAAACATCTTTACAGATCGTAGAATACTTAAAATGGAAGTAATAGGCTAGCACGAAGACTTTACGAGGCCCTTATAAAGAGGGTAGACCTCGAATATTAATTTAACTAGATACAGGTGCTAATTCTATTGTACGAAAGCATTAAACTAATTAGACAGTACTTAAAGAATCCTTATTAAACCCCTAGATAGAAAGACTTTTAGTCCTGCAAAATTAGTTTAGTTTTATGATTTTATGATAGAACAGAATCGACATTACTTAATCTCTCTTCATTATACTCATGAAATAAAGCAGTATAAGTGAAGTCCGATTTTCGCGAGCATAGCAATTCTTGAATGTACTTTGTCTAGCTTATTCACCGCAAGAAAACCAAACAAATAAATTACCCCAATACGTTATAATTATTATACACTTACCACAAACTACCATAAACAATATTGCAAGAAACACATATATTTCTTATTTTGTCGGAGAAATCGAAAAGTCCATTAAAGGCTCAACGGGGAGTTTACGTCGGCCAGCTCTAGATGGACTCTTGTTGGCTTTAAGTTAACCTAGAATGAGCCTACCATCAGAGGTCTTCACGTCTGGTGAGGTTTATAGCCAGAACTAGTGGGATAGCGACCGCTTAGTGTACGCAAGTAGTTAATGTACTTATACCCGTGAACCATATCGGTAACACCATAATCAGTAAAATGAAGTAGAAATAAGAGTAGCGTACTGCGTTCTTTTTTCCGATTATATTTTGCCTTTACCTAATCATTTTTGTCACTAACATAATAACAGTTATAAGCGTAAGGCGTGTCTATAAGCCGTGGTGGCCTTATGGTTGAAGCGACGGCCTGTCATCTGATGGGCCCAGGTGCAAACCCCGGCCTGTACCAATGAGTTTTTCTAAGCTTAAGTACAGTGATTAATCACACCATGTGCTTTTAAAAAGAGAGGTAGGGCGATTTGGGATTCCCGTGGGATTTCCCATTTAAATTGGAGCCGCCCAACTGGGGACTGTACCTCCACCGTACGGAATACCGCAGTGAAATAACACTACTTGATGTAGTGTTGTGTTTCCGCGGTAAGTAGGGTTGCCAGTGCTCCACGAGGATACGCTGGGCTAGTAGTAATGCTGCTAGCACAATGAGTCCTCATCAAAAACATGGTTGGCAATCTGTTAGGCTATAGCCTATGGTGACTGCTTACCATCAAGTCGGCCATATGCTTGTGTGTCACCTTAGTGGTATAAAACATTACTAAGGAACCGCTGAAACAATCTAAACGGAGGGATATGAGAATAGACAAATTCTAAAAGAAAACTTTGGATCAAATGAAATTCAAAAACTCCATGTGGCGTGACAAAGGAACCAAATCTTACAAAAACAAAAGTTATTTTAGAAAGTTTTTTTTTAGTTTTTTGCTTATTACCAAAAGTATGGAATGTGGACTTACGCCATTTGTAGCTTGAAGCATCGAAATTATAAGTCAAAATTTCAGATTTTTTTTCTGCGTTGAAACACTTTATATTTTAGACAGCGTCAATCAGGATTATATGACCAAACAGAAGGCGACTCTCTCGACAATTCAACATTAGCCGCAACCTCTCGTAAATCTAGATTTGGGACAAAATGCCAACTTCTCGAGTCGGCGGGTCGTGTCCGCTATCTGGTAGACCATAACGGCCTGTTTTCTTGAATAATAAACGATGTGGCGATTTATGTTCATTTCCATATCGTCCCTTTATTTTTATACTTTAAAAGTGGAAATCAAGCATACGGCCCGCCTGATAGTAACCGGTCACCTAAGTTAGTAGAATAATAATAATAATACCAGGGATATAAAGATATTTAAACTAGTGCGTTGTCAACGTTATGTAAGGGAAAAATGGTTCACAGCAAAAAACTTTTTTTTAAGATTTTACGTCACTGGATACAAGCCCTTTGAGCCAGTCTTATTCACATTCAAACGTCCTCATTTCAGAAACGTCAATGTCATTTTAAAAAGTTGGGAAGGTTTGTTGTGTTTACGTGGTTAAAATGTGTTATTCTCTTAGTTATAGGTATTTCAGCATTGGAACTGCAATCACGTGGCAAACAGATAGATCTAGGATAAGCTGGGAAGTGCATTGTTCTTGGTGCATTTCTGTGGCCACACGTGCTCCAGCGCTATTGGATGTTATTGCACCTGTGCCGGGGATATTGGCTGCGGCGTCGGCAACGAAAATTATGCGCTTGGAAAAATGTGGGGCTCCATAAAACGATGCGTGATATGAGCCACGCTTATACGGTATTTTATAAGTTAGAGTGAGATGCAGAACATTGAAAAACCCGCAAATGCGAGTAGGACTCGCACACCGAGGGTGCTGTACTTTTTTTTAAATAAAGCAATGCACACACTGTGAGTCACTATGAAAAAACTAGTTTCTAGTATGGGAGATCCCTTTATTTTTTTATTTTTTGTATCAGTTGTTATAGCGGCAACAGAGAATACACATTCTCAGAAAATTTCAACAGTCTACCTATTACGGATCATGAGATAGGTACAGCCCGCTGACAGACGACGATTTGAAAATGCTTCTCTGTAATGTCTAGTTAAATAAAGATCATTTTGAGTTTGAGTTTGAGACAGACGGACGGACGGACGGACAGCGAAGTCACAGTAATAGGGTACCTTTGGTTACCCTTCTTCTACGGAACCCTAAAAATCGAACTTAGATTGTAGGAAAATCACTTTTAGTAAAATTGCACCTTAATTCTGAATACTACATTGTATAAATTTCCAAGTTTCAATTCAGACCACCGATGAAAACGCCAAACGTTTATAACTAAATCTTAAATTAATCAAAACTAATGACTTACTAGTTAGTTCACAACGTGAGCTTAACGGAATATGTAAAGCAGACCAACAAGGGATTAAGGTTGAAATTTACACGTAGCATAATATCAGTAGGTACATTTAGTAATTAGTTAACAACTAAAACAATTAAAGTAATTCCACGTGCCAGTAAATATAGCTAATAAATTAAATTAAGCCTAAGCAAATTAAACAAAGGCACCATTATTCTAACGCCTGATTACTATAATAGAACTTAACGCCATCCCACAAGGTTCCCCAAAGAGGTAGGCAGACACTTTACAACACCCACTTCTGACCGCAGATAATTTGGTGCTAACGTGACACATAGTGAGCCCGTCCCCGTCTCTTAGGCACTAAATACGTCCTTGAATTTGCTGCACTATATTTCGTAGATCGTAGACGGGCTATTTAATCATCTTTATATTTTTGAGAGTATTAAAGACAGAACACCAATGATAGTAAAGTAAGGTAGACCTACGAAAAAATGGATGTACTGTGTGAAAGATGTCATGGCCAGAAAGGAAGTGAATACAGAGATGACGGCTGATAGAGAAGGATGGAAGAGAAACACATTGCGCCGACCCCAAATAATATGAGATAAAGCCGGGAGAATGATGATGAAAAACCCATGATAGTATAAACATTCTGACAAATGTTACGTAAATATTATATCAAATCTAGTTGAATTAATCTTACAACAAACACATTAAAATTTAGGCGCCCTAAATGGCCGCTTACCACCAGACAATTTGCTTGTGTCAACGCCTCTTCAAGCTGTTAGCATGTAATTGATACCGCCTCATACAACGGCACTAACGCAAACAAAACTGAATACACTTTGTGTAATAGGTTTCTTGTATAATTAATGTTTTATGAAGGTTTTGTGCGATAAGAGCGATGGTTTGCTAAATAATAATGATAATAAATAAAAAATATCTTCACACCTCCCCACAAGGGTCCCCGAGAGGTAAGCAGAGGTGTTACAACACCCACTTTAAGATAATTTTATGCCAACGTGACAGATGGTAAGTCCGCTGCCGTCTCTTAATCACTACATATGTACATACGTCCTTGAATTTCTTGTCATACCACAGGGCTACCACGGCTATTTCAGTTTGCTAAAAAACTTCTTCAGCGCTGTCAGTCCGCCAGAGCCAGCGATCACCGCAGCCAATGTCTTTTTTCTACGATGAAAGTCGCTAACGCATTCGGTCAGCCTCTCCGTAGTACTATCGTAGCCATACATAAGGATGTCTCTCCACAGTAATAATGCTTATTATGATATCAGCATTTGTTGTCTAACATATCTTAAAACAAAAGTTATAGATACCTTACTCGCCGAAGAAACACAACCCTACATAGTAGTGTTATTTGACAGAGATTTTCTGTAAATTGAAAACACAGACACGTCGTAGAATTCGGTCGTGCGGCTCTATTCATTTCTACTGGGAAATTCCATTACGCATCCTTTTTAAGCTTGTGGTGTGATTAACAGCTTCAAGCAACTCGTTAGTACAGTACGCCGGGATTTGAACTTGGATCACCTTCAATGACAGGCGGTCACCTCGACGTTTCGTAACATAAAGTTACAACCTATATTCTGAAGCTTTCTTTAACGATAAAAATCGTCACCTCAAACCAGTAATTTATCTCCTATCCCAGTTATGTCTATGGCTAAAGCGGCATTAACACCTGAATAAATTAATGTTTAGATAGTACAGCATATTATTATGTGGCCCAAAATGAGTATTTTCTAGGTAAATTGAGTACGATATGTATGTACCTACATTGTGGCTTGAGCGTTTCATTTCACCTTTTCCGTCGAATAAATCTTTGTAACGACCACTTTGCACGCCGAAGCTTTGTTAAATTACCTCTAGATGAGAGTACGTGTATCAAGAGCATAAAATTGGACCTCCGGTATCGAGTTCCACTTGATTCGGCCCTCTGAAGAGGCCATTGAACTTTGGGGATTAATTATAAAACGTATTAACTGATGAGGCAATTTTATTCCGATGAGCTTCCAAAAATTTTGCCGACCGCGGCATTTCTTGACGGTGTGAGACTAAATTTCTGAAGATAGTAAGCCTATTTTTGAAAGCCGACAGAAATTTACCACTTGTGGTAAATTTATATCACGGATCGACACGGTGTCAGTTATTCTGCTACCAAACTAAACAGTAACGTTTACTGTTTAGTTTGGTAGCTGACAAGTCAATAGACATCAATTAATTAGTCTTCAAACAATAATTCAAAATACGTACACAAAAAATTTCAAAAAAATTGACCATGTTCGTTACTTTATAAATTAAAGATGTAGCGTTAATATAAGTACCTATCTTAAGGAAAGTGCAAAATTATCATACAGCTATTTTATTACTTATTAGACAGTACAAGCTTGAAATTAACTCAACAACAGTACCCATAGCCCTAGTTATACCCTAGTTAACATCTCCCTCAAAATACAAGTATTTGATCCACATCTTGCGTTCGAGTCGAGTCGATCGTGGTGAAGAGCTCTAAATGTAGTTGACCTAATTTTGTGAAACCATCACATTCGTCACTCGACCACAATTCAAGAAGACATTACATAGCGTAAGACATAGATAACAAAAAAAGACAGCAGAAACAAGAAATGTTTTTGCTAGATCTAGATAACATTATAATTATTATTAACTTATCTATGTCTTACGCTATGTAATGTCTTCTTGAATTGTGGTCGAGTGACGAATGTGATGGTCGACTCGAACGCAAGATGTGGATCAAATACTTGTATTTTGATGGAGATGTTAACTAGGGTATAACTAGGGCTACAAGATGGTAAGCAGTCACCGTAGCCTATAGCCGCTAGCAATATAAGATGTTGAGAACTCACTGTGCTAGCAGCATAAGGTACTACTAGCGCATATCCTCGTGGAGCACTGGCAACCTTACTCACCGCAGAAACACAATACTACATTAAATAGCATATCACTCAACGCGACTAAAGAAGTTTTCACTTCAATATCTGAGTTTCCTAATCAAAAGGCTTAGCATATGCTATTACAAAATAAAATAGAATATTACCAAAGTATTCACCTACGAAATTTACCAAAAAGTTCTGTAATTAATTCGCCAGCTTTCGGACTATAGAACACCATCTGCTCCTGACATCAAAGAGACATTTGTAGGTAATAAAGAAACAGGTTCGTCTGGGTATTATCAAGGGATATTGACACTGCTGGGCTAAGGACTATTTATTGCGATGAAGTTACTTTAGGTTCTGTGTTGTATTGTCAGCTTAATCTATCATTCTGGCAAAGAGGTTTGTTTTTATAGCGTTACCTTAGATTCAATTTTTTTTAGGGTTCCGTACCTTGAAAGTAAAAAAGGAACCCTTATAGGATCACTTTGTTGTCCGTCCGTCTGTCTGTCTGTCTGTCTGTCTGTCTGTCTATCAGTCTGTCTGTCAACAATTTTTATCTCAAGAACTCGTGGAGTATTAAATTGAAATTAATATGAAAAATATTTCTGAATCGCGCTGTTGAGAGTCACCGACGAATAATGACCTCATTTGAAGATCACCTTTACTTTTAACCTTACCTACAAGTGTGCACGGAACCCTCGGTGCGCGAGTCCAACTCGCACTTGGCCGTTTTTTTATTAATTACTGGTCAGAGATTGACCACGATCTCACCTGATGGTAAGTGAAGATGTGGTCGAAGGTGGAGCTCGCTTGTCCGTTAGTAGCTTATTCACTACAGTCAGTCAGGTTGTAGGATTCAGGGAACACTGACGAGGGGACAGAATAAGAAATATTAATACAGATAATAGCTTCACTGTGAGCCCTAATATGATGTTAATAACTTTAACCTTTTTTATACAAAGGAGGCGACATAATGTGAAGATATGCGGCGTTTTTTTATTATCTATACTAAGACTGGTTGACCCGGCAAACGTTGCTTTGCCATCAAAATATTAGGTCCTTACATATGAAATTGGCGTTTTTCGTACTGGCCACTTTAATCACGAATTTCTCCTCTTTGGTAAGGAATTCCAAATTCAAATTTGTACAGCTATAGACTCATGTATTTGTGCTTCGATGATCGTCATTCATTTGTTTTTTTTCTTCTGTTTTTTTCTGTTTGCGTCACTCATTTTACAAAATGGAAAACCTTAAATATCGCATTATTTACGAGTACGAGTTCCGCCGTGGCACTAGTGCTGCGGAAACAACTCGAAGGGTGAATGATGTGTATGGCGGTCGTGTTGCAAAAGAAAACACAGTTCGTTTTTGGTTCCAACGTTTTCGTTCTGGAAATTTCGACCTGCAGAACAAGCCCCGTGGACGGCCTGAGACTCAAGTTGATAATGAAGAGTTGAAGGCTATTGTGGAAGCGGATCCATCGCAAACCATGTCCGAGTTAGCTGCAGGCTGCAATGTTAGTGATAAAACTGTTTTAATTCACTTGAAGCAAATTGGGAAGATTAAAAAGCTTGAAAGGTGGGTACCTCACGAATTGACTGAAACAAACCGGCAAACGCGCGTCGACTGCTGCGTTACATTACTAAACCGGCACAATAATGAAGGTATTTAAACCGAATCATTACCTGTGATGAAAAATGGGTTCTTTACGATAATCGGAAGCGCTCAGCGCAATGGTTAGATCCTGGCCAGCCAGCCAAATCCTGCCCCAAGCGAAAATTAACCCCAAAAAAGTTACTTGTAAGCGTTTGGTGGACTAGTGCCGGTATTGTTCATTACAGTTTTTTCAAATCTGGCCAGACTATTACGGCTGATGTCTATTGTCAGGAATTGCAAACCATGATGGAAAAGCTAGCGGCTAAACAACCTAGGCTGGTCAATCGCTCCACGCCACTGCTGCTTCACGACAACGCTAGACCACACACTGCGCTACAGACGGCTACTAAATTAGAAGAGCTTCAATTGGAAAGTCTAAGACATCCTCCGTACTCCCCGGACCTTGCTCCAACAGATTACCATTTTTTTCGAAATTTGGATAACTTCTTGCAAGGGAAAAAATTCAACTCCGATGGGGCAGTCCAAATCGCCTTCAAAGATTTTATTGATTCCCGTCCGACTGTTTTTTTTAGTAAAGGGATCAATGAACTACCTATGAGATGGCAAAAGTGCATAGAAAATAATGGTTCATACTTTGATTAATTAAATATATTATATTAAAAAATATTCGACTTTTTGTTCCTCCCATACAAAACGCCAATTTCATATGTAAGGACCTAATATATATTTTATTTATGTCTAGAATATTAAAATATTTCTATGTTATTTATGTCCAAATAATTTAAATAGACATATTTCGGGTGGAGAACCCTTATTACTTAGGGGTATGCAAAATAGTTTACATCCAATTTTCAGACATACGGAAAAACAATCATAAGAATCGGTCAAGACGTTTCGGAGGAATTTTATTGCTAATACTGTGAACACGAGGATTATTATATGCACCTATTAGATTATAAAGATAAAAGATTAGTATTTTGTAAAATAAATTGTAAATTTAATTGCTTACTTACTACTAATTTAAAGTAAATGAACATATAAACGAATTGAAAAGAAACGACATTGGAGGAAATTAGGTTTGTAGAAAAATTGTCACGTGCTTATTTTGAGACAAAAAACTAAAATCGTTATCGAGGACCGGTAGTACGCGACCACAAGTCACTGCCAACTTTTAGAGCCGAATGAAGTTTAATGTAAAGGACTGAAGCGCACGCTTCGAGTAAATTTTCTTTACGTACGTACTGAACAGTTAGTAGGAATTTTTACTTAAGAAGCTTGTTACTAATTTGGAGACGGCTGTTAATAATTTAGTTCCCTATTTGCTGTTAATTATAAGATTCAAAATAAATGACGCAGTAATGTTGAGTCAATGATCTTATCACTTATCTTCACGCCTTCCCACAGGGGTCCCCGAAGACCCCGATAAATAGGCCAGGTCAGGAGTGGGTGTCACACGAGATTTTCACGATGGGGGGACAAGATTATTAACTATTTATAAAGCTTTAGTTTGAAATTTGAGCATCTTAAAATACTGAATTTACAATGCAAAGATCAAAGATAGGGTGTCAATGGCTTGTATTAATGATTCAATAGTTGCTAATGGGTGTTTGAAGGACCAAGGGTTTCAAATTTAAATGTACACCTTGTGAATAATTTAACAAGTAATCTTTAATATGGCCACTGGCGATGTGAAGGACACAGTAAAATATACAGTAAATCTTACTGTCCGCCTAATTTGCAAAATCTAAATAAAAAAACACTTCTCTGTTAAAAAAAAGTGTAAACTTTTTTATCAATGAGACAAAATATTGTATCTAACTACGCGATCAGTCACTTACTACTGCATAAAGTCTTTTTTCGTCTGATGCACATATGCCAACCGAAACAATAAAGTTCAAAATACCAAGGTTATACGCGGGTATTGTCAACCTTATAGAGATACCTAGTAATCGCTGAATATACTAGGAGCGTATGAATAAATCTACTGCCAGTATAGTGTCATCTCGAAGGCTCTAGGGACCTTGCTCACGCAAGAACACAACACTTTTCCATCTCATTAGTGCTATTTGATAATGTAAAAAATAAATCTACCACAGATATAGGAGAGTACAAAATCGAGGTGCCCATGTGGTATGAAGCGATGCCTGCTATTCTAGCGACGCAAGTTCGAATCCCATCGGTCTGTACCAATGAGTTCTTCTGCCACACTTGGAGCTTTACGGTGAAAACATCGTAAGGAATTTTGCATACGTTTGAAAAGAAATACAAGGACGTATAGGCGACGGACTCACTATCTGTCACGTTACCACCAAATTATCTTCGTGTAACACCTCTGCCTACCCTTGTGGTAAGGCGTGATGATAGAATAAGAATAATCTACCACAAATACAATATACTAGCAGCCCGCCTAGGATTCGCTCGGGTATATTATTTTGTCTACCGTGCGATGCCAGGGCGGGCAGCTAGTATAATATATAGCCTATGTTACTCAGTAATAATGTAGCTTTCTAACGGTGAAAGATTTTTTGCAATCGGTCCAGTAGTTTCGGAGCCTATTCAATACAAACATACACACATACAAAAATAGTAATCTTTCCTCTTTATAATATTACTAGCGGCCCGCCCCGGCTTCGCACGGGTAGACTTTGATATCAAATATTTTGTCTACCCGTGCAAAGCCGGGCGGGCAGCTAGCCTATTTTACTCAGTGATAAGCTTTCTAACGGTGAAAGATTTTTTGAAATCGGTTCAGTAGTTTCGGAGCCTATAGACATTTATCAAATATTTTGTCTACCCGAGCGAAGCCGGGGCGGGCAGCTAGTATAATATATAGCCTATGTTACTCAGTGATGATGTAGCTTTCTAATGAAAAAAGAATTATTAAAATCGGTCCAGTACTTTTTGAGTTTATTCGTTACATACAAAAATACAAATCATTCCTCTTTATAATATTATTATAATAGTGTAGATTAGTACAGATATAGATATCTACATAACAACTGCGTACTGGTATTACTAAACAACAATAGAACCGGAGTGTTTCCCTCTGAGCCTGCCTGAACCAACACGACACAAAATACATAATTTGACACACGCTACCATTTTAATTACTACCGCGGTAGGACTATGCAAACGAGGTGACACTATCACATGTGCCATAGGGATGCGTGAAGAGTCGGGTGTTTATTATATTTGATAGGATAATAAAAGCTGACCGATTAAAGGATACATTTTAAATATATGATTCGTGTCACTGGTTGCCGTGGTTATTATAGTGTGTTCTCAGTAGTCCCTCCAAGCAGTTTATTTGGCTCGTAGCTGTAAATCTGCGTAGTCAATTATTATTCCAGGTTCTAAACTATCTGTGTTCCAAATTTCATCCAGAGCCGTTCAGTAGTTTTTGCGTGAAATAGTAACAAACATCCATCCATCCATACACCCATACTCAAAAACTGTCGCATTTATAATATTAGAAGGATATGTCTAAGCCGAAAGTCGGGGGCAATACTTTTATTTCTTGTAGTCACATCCAGTACGCATCTGTATCACGTGATACGAAGCTATCTCTGCGATACACGCCGGCACTTGTGAACAAATGCACCCAACGTGCCAGCACCGGAATTAATTAAAAGCCTAAAATGTGACGCGTAGTTATATAACACTAGGTACCTGCAGATTATATATGTGAGAGCAGAGATCACTCCTGCCTCGTCTTTCCTGATATATTGTTGCACTTTTTGGTGCACTATTTAATTAATTTTAATTTAAAAATATTCATCAAACAATATTTTATATAAGTAGTAACGCCGTATTAACGGCGAAGGAAAACGTCGTGAGGAAACCTGCATACATCTGATGTGAGAAGGCGTGAGGACATATTATTATTATTATAACGCCGTATCTATCGCTCTCTTGCCAACAATCATATGAACTTATATATATTACAGATTTAACCTGTCAAAATATTCAATACGGCCTTCTATTGGCCCCTTCTTTCACACAGTTTTTTTAATCTGCTTGGTACACAAGTTTTAATTTAAAAAACGGTGGCCTCAACAAAATAAAATGGGCACTTGAAACTCTAATTTCAAACCACAATTATAATTAAAACAGCGAACTAAAAGCTGAAAACTACAGCCATTTAGTTTGACCACTGATGGCTCATGGCTAAGTATGTATATGTAGTTATTAGAAAGAGAAGTATGACGTCACTAGGCACGATTATGTAAAGTGTTGGTAGTTTGTCCGCGTATTGCACCGCTTGCGTCGGGGCGAGAGCGACTTATTGCTGGGTAATGCGGATTTATAGCGCAGCTTTTACTGTGGCATATGAATTATATCTCTAAATTACAAGTGCATGCAGGCGGGGGAAAATAACAAATGTACCTATGAATATGAAGTAGATTTTCCCTATACATATTGCGAGTTTATACTGTCATCTATGCGGCTGTACCGAAAATGAAATCAATTTTAAAATAATGTGTTTTCTAAGCCATTATAGGCATAACTGAAATTAAAAGTACTTTTTTCTTAACGTCAATATTTGAGAAGTTCAAATTTATATACTTCTACAACGAGTCGCAAGACTCGAATCCTGCACGCGACCAGCCCGGATTCCCGGGATCAGCCGCTCCGAGATTCGTCGGATTGTAAAAGGAAATGACATTTCACCATATTTTGTTGTTCTAGAAAATGCTTTGGAAATTCTATTTTCCACGATTTTTGTTCACTCGCGTCCAATAAACCTATTTTATTCAAGTTTATTGAAGTAAAGTTCATGCCGTGCTGAACTTGTTATTAATAAAGAGGAAGCAGTATCTTCATTTGTTAAGAGACTATGGAGCCAGGTCTCAACATGTGAGATAGAATTGTCGTTTTATTGGACTTTCAAGTCAAAAACTAGTTTCGAGCTGCAACCAGCCGTTGTCGGGGATATTTGTGACCAAATAATGAATGTAACAATTATTAATTAAATACATAATCATGCTTTAAGGTTATTTGTGCTGCGTCGTTTCTTTTTTAAAAACAAATCTTCACGCGTCCCCACAAGGATACCCGGAGGGGTAGGCAGAGGTGTTACAACACCCTCTTTCCACCGAAGATAATTGTTTTCTTTATTATCCATTTAACCGTTATCTATTTAACCGGTGATTCTCCTTGCACCCTTAATATAATAAATAGTTTACATGACAATTAGTTTTGACGTATGACAGTCCTGAAGCAGATGTGCTTAGTTACTAATCTGTGGTGTCACCATCTCATCATCGCGAACAATGCTTAAATCTCGATGCCTGAGCACCATATTCCAGAGTTAACCAACTAGTACCAACATTACGACCTAGATAAAAAAGACTGTTGAAACTTTTAATTTCGTTATTACAAATCTTACGCGATGATGATTTGGTGACACCACAGATTAGTAACTAAGCACATCTGCTTCAGGACTGTCATACGTCAAAACTAATTGTCATGTAAATTATTTATTATATTAAGGGTGCAAGGAGAATCACCGGTTAAATAGATAACGGTTAAATGGATAACCAACTAGTACCAACATTACGACCTAGACAAAAAAGACTGTTTAAACTTTTAATTTCGTTATTACAAATCTTACGCGATAGGTCTCACGACTACGCTTGCTGTAAAAATGCAATAATCTGTACGAGAGAAAAGGTCCGCGGTCCCAGTCCCGAAAGCCACCGTCTCATAAATATTGTATCCAGTGTATTTGTTTTGAAAATATTCGCCTGCAGTTGTGCACACTGCATCATTGTCAATTACACGAGTCACTACTTTTAGTGGTCAGTTAATTGAATTAAAGATTTTCGTGTGTTTTATTTTCGATGGAAACATTGGTCACTTACCCCGTAAATTGCAATAGCATTAAGCTTTTGGATTATTTGGAATTATACACAACCTATTTTTAATATTTTTGTCAAGAGAAAAGAAAAATTTGAAGCATTTTCTAAGCGACACAGCCGCTTTAATAGTTTGCCTTTGAAATAACATGGATGAACATAACATAGATGCACTTATTATTAATTGTCGAAAAGTTCAAGGTCCTCTAGGATATAAAAAGTATATTATTTCAGTAGAGAATATAAATAAACTCTTTTGCACACATAATAAATAGGGAGCGAATATTTTAAGCGCTCCGGAGCTTTTAAGGAGCAAATTATTTCGGGACATGAACAAACTATTAAGACGGAGCGACTAAAAATTAATTTTCCTTCGCTTTGGGTAAAATTTGGACAAAATGAAAAATCGAAATTGAGGGTGGTCGTAAAAGCCTACGGAGCATGAAACAGCAAAAAGTGTCGCTTGATTAATTTCAAGATATAATTACAGACCATTGACCTACTTTTTACGTGGAATCAAATCGCGCTTCGAGGTCCAATCCCACAATATAAAGGATTTATTTGCCAAGCCAATCCAAATAAATTTTATGATATCTTCGTATAGTTGCATCGCCTGAAAATTCATTTTCTCGGATTGAAGCCGGTGGCCATGTATGACGAGAATGAACGAGCAGACGTAAAGAAGCAATAGAGGTGTGCAAGTCAAGAGTGAAATGGCGCTCTATACTCGCTGCCTACCTATAATATAAATACATGTAGTAATATAATAAAGAAATTATAGAATCCATCGACTGCTTATGGCACTTCTGTCAATCTAATTGAGATAATATTACGAGGATTAAATTGCTAATCGCAAATACACTTAATTTTTAGGGTTCCGAACTTAAAAAGGAAAATAGGAACCCTTATAGGATCACTTTGTTTTCCGTCTGTCTGTCTATAGAACAACATATCACAAGCGGGCTAAACTGGATAGGATTTTTTACTAAGATTATGATGATACAAAATATTCAGATACATACTCATTCATGCAATTCGTCTAACAAATTATCACACAAACAATCTTCTACGCAAACAATCAGCAGATAGTAGCATCCATTAACAACAGCAATTTATTAATTAAAAACAAACACTTGTGCGTGTACTGAATCTCAGACAGCAGCATAGATTCGATTCCTTAGCCAGATCGCCAACTTTCCAATTTGTATGTAAATGCACCCCCCTAGAAGCTGCTCCCTGCTAATTAATTGGGCCCGTATTATTATTGAAAGAAGAGATTTATGAAAACTTAAATCACTTTTAGTTTAAACTTGGAAACCTCTTGGAGTTTGTTCAGTAAAATTGGTTTGAAAATATTGTCAATATTGAGGCTGTTTGACGGAAGTTTCAAATATTAAAATGTATAGGTATTACGCCCGCCACAGCCACATCTGAATTCTGAAACGTTTCAGAACTGTCTCTTGTGTAGCTGAAGCTGCTTATGAGCTTAGTAGAGATATAATACTCTAGCTACAGAACCCGGCGTCGCCCGGGTTATGACCAAAATCCCTTACTCACAAATTCAAACCTTGGGCTATCTATCTACCTTTACAACCATGATTGGGAGGTAGAGAGAAGGCTGGACAAACACTACATAGTATAAAACAAAGTCGGTTCCCGCTGTCTGTCTGTCCCTATGCATACGACGACGATTAGACGAGACCGCTGGTCTAGTGGTTAGTACACCTGACTGCTGCGCTAGAGGTCGCGGGTTCGATTCCCGCCGGGGCAAACATTTATGTGACAAATATGTTTGCCTTGCGTCTGGGTGTTTGGTATGTATTATAAGTATGTATTTACAAACAAAAAGTATATAAGTATTATATCAGCTGCTGGTTCCCATAGTACAAGCTTTGCTTAGTTTGGGGCCAGATGGCGCTGTGTGATAATGTCCAAGCATTATTATTTATTTATTATTATTATTATTTATACATAGGCATGTATGTATAGATGTATGCATAGATCTTTAAAAGTAAGCAACGGATTTTAATGCGGTTTTTTTGATAGATAGAGTGATTAAAGAGGAAGGTTTTTATGAATAACTCATATAGGTTTTGTGTACACCCGTGCGAAGCCGGGGCGGGTCGCTAGTCACGCGTCACGCCCACCCAAGCAACAGATACAGTTCTACCCAATACCTATATAATATCGGTGATCGTAAAGTCCCGCGCGGCACTGCACTGCGCTCTTCAACTCTAAACCTTAACTCATAAAAAGTAAGTTTTAGTAAAAAGTAAAGTAAAAGTAGGTTTTAGCGCCTTGTGTAACACTCTGATTTACACTACGAGTGCGAAAAAATAAAATAATCCAATTGAATATAATGTACTAATTTGATAAAAAAATAAATGAACAATTGATACCTCCTATTCTGGATATATAACGAATTTAGGTAACTGTTAAAAAATATCGAGTAAAAATGACGATTATATTTTTTCCCCGCTCTGGTACGATACAATACAGACTTTTTGAGGTAGAGGAGTGAAAAACGTATTATATCCTTAATAACCAACCACTTACCGCCAGGGAGACTTATTTGCCACTATTGTAAATTCAAAATATCTTCACGTGCAATTTCAAACTTATCGAACTCAAACGACCACCGAGTATCCACTTACAAGGCAATTAGGAAAATACTTTGTTGAAATCTTTGCACAATTAAAGCTTTGCACTTTTCAAGTGCGAGATAAGAGATCTCTGAGAGCCGGGACAAATGCGTGTTTAGATTCGGACCACCCAGGTGCATGCAATTATTTTAAAAATCAACCTGGCACCCGTTTAATGAAGGGTTCTGTTCTTCAGAATAAACAATAAAAATATACAGTTATTTATCTAAAGAAATAAAATTGTACAGTACGGTACGAATTACATTTTTTTAGTAAATGTGAAGGTAACTGCAGATGAATGATAAAAACGCTTGGACGTAATCACACAGCGCCATCTGGCCCCAAACTAAGCAAAGCTTGTACTATTGGAACCAGCAGCTGGTACAATACTTATCTATATATATATGTTTTTGTAAATACATACCAAAAATTCAGATGCTGACACCCGTATGATGACACATATTTTTATTCACAAGGAGGCATAATTTATCCACCTTCAAAGTATATTTTTTCTTTTGTTACAGGCATTTTTAATTTATAACATACTAGCTCGATTGCTTCGCGTGGTAAAGTGAATAATTCAAAATGTAGGTACAGTATATCTAAATGATAGCTTTTTCCCACTGCTACCTATTATCATGAATTTAACTTCAAAATGACGGATTTTCACTCAATTTTTTTATCCCCTATATTACCCCCTTGGGGGTGGTATTTCTAAAAACCCTTCTTTAGTGTATGCTAACATTATAAAAGGTACCTACTGTCAAAATGTCAAGTCTCTAACCCCAGTAGCTTAGGCTGTCCGTTGATATGTCAGTCAGTCAGTCAATTTCTTCTTTTCTCTATGGATGCTAAATTGTATTAGCCTTTAAATATAATTTTAAAGTCTATAAAACCCAGATTAACCCAAAACCAACGCGTACATAATACGTTAAAAACCGCCCACATCACAAAAATCTATTTACATGTAACCAAGACCAAGTAAGTTAATAAAAAAATACTGGCGCTTCGTAAATCTTTCGCCATAATTGTCCCTATAATTACAAAAGCATAAAATAAAAACAACTTAATATAATAAACAATCGTAATTTCTAAGATTAGCATATTTTACAATTCAGCATACTGTATACAGGTGTACTAATTTCCTTCGAACCCTAAAAATATAATTGCGCATCACTATAACAGAACTTTACACTGCCATATAACGCGATGCGGGCATTCGTTTCGTTTATGCATCAGGCTTGCGTGCGTCACGCCATATTTTGCAATTCCACATTATCAACCTTATCATTATCACTACGATTCTGACTTTGAAACTTAAAGCTCATAACACAGAGTACAAATTTCAATTAAATTAAAGGGCGGGGAAGTAGATTTTAGCAGGGCTTATGTCTTATCGAGTTTTCTAGTACGATTCGCGACTCGCGGTGTTGAATTAAAATCCAAAGTCGAGTCACCAGATATCGAATGATCATTTCGCGTAATTACTAATACTTTTATTATTACCAAATATTAAATTGTATCTAAGAATGATAAATTTGTTTAGGAGGGAATAATGACCGACCATTAAGTAGATTGCGAAGGGCAAATAGCAGTCAGTTGCTTTGTGTAAAAAATTTGGTAACCAGTCACATCGGATGAGATCTAATGCCAACCCCAATAATTTGGGATAAGGCCAGTATGATAAATTACCATTAAGTTGTACTTACATAATTTATGAGCGGCTTCATTTTTTTTGAAACCACTAATTTGGCACACAAGCATACGGCCCATCTGATGGTAAGCAGTTACCGTAGCCTAACGGCTAGCAATACCAGGGATATCACTAAGGAGTTAACGAGCCAACCCTGTTGTTGATGCAGAGTCACTGTTCTAGCAGCATTCCTACTAGCTCAGCGTATCCTAGTGGAGCACTGGCAACAACACAAACAAATGGATGATGTCCTTTTATTTCATACTCCTTCGTCTGCGCAATTTTCGTAGATACTAGTGCAAAGTTTTTGCTTCACGTAACTATTAATATTATAATAATGAAAACATGGATTTATTAGCATATGATGGGCAGAAGGCTACCTGTACATTTTCATATAATTTTTCTCATTTATACAAAAATAAATCTTGGTAAATGTTTCTGGGCCGAGACTCAATACATATATATATATATATTATTATTAGTGTCTATTATATTGATTCGCCTTTAAATATGTTACTAATGAAGGTAACACTACAAATGTACAACGCTGTGACCTACTTCACCGGGGAATCATTAACGAATCGTCGATTAGTAAATACATTGTCTGAACCGATCGCCTTAATGAGCCGGTTTCCTTTTGATATTAATGAACGTATTACTTAGAGAAGGGTTGTGGAATTTCGATTAAGGGTTAAGCCATAAGAGATAGCCACCTTAGTGCTGTAAAAAAAGATTTGACTTAAAATTCTCATTCAGAAGAATTTACACACACTTCGTCTAATATTATATTACTACTACAAGGAAAACATCTTTTGAGCAAGAAACTCCAATATGGTCACTTTAAGAAGCCCTAATTTACTAGAAGCGCTACTGATTTTTTTCCACTTTCCCTTCAGCTTAAATGTCAAAAGAAAATCAAATGGCCGACTACTGAAGCGCCAGTCAAAAGTGATACCATATTAATTTTAGTACCTAATACTTCGATTTTATTTTGAAAATGTTTTTGACGACACTTATTTGATGACACTTCAAACGATTAACGTCGTTCTAGTATTAGGCCGTAAGGCGCGCAATGAGAATTTGTTTCCAAATGAAACGAATCACGGATTTTGAAAAATATTGAAGCCTATTTGTAGCTACTTCTTGACTAATAATTATTGTCCCCTACTGCTCGTACTCCTTACAATTTACTTTTCATGCTTTTAGGCATCTTTACAATGGATGAAAATGTTCAGAGAGTCCTATTTCTAAAGAAAACATCTTTGCCCTTTCGAAACATAGCGATGACTTCCTGAAGTGTTGAATTTCGCCGTTTGCCAGCAACTATAAGACGACACGTGAACATCTGACGTCCTTTCCAACTAGTCCCGTTCACTTACGCTAATTTGGTGAAATACGGATCAATTCTCCTGGATCCATTTAATATATTACTTTTGGATTAATGGAACGACCCAATTGGGCTGAACGAATAACGCTAACTTGGCCGCGGCGAACGATTTCTGTACTCCTTGCCCATTACTTCGAAGGACTTCCAATTATGAATCATTTATTCTATTAGGATATAGTAGGATAAGATATATATGGGACAATCTAAAACTAAAAGAAAAAAACTAACCTAATATACCAAATATTAATATTGGCGTTTGATAAGGGTAATAAAATAAGTATTTAGTAAGTAATCAGTTATAAACTTCGATGTAATGGAATCTAAAACCAATGACCCGAGTGACGCCACAAAGAAAAAATCTAATCGATTGAATAAAACTTGTATATTAGATTTTAGCGTAGGTATTATAAGCTTAAAGCTTTTTTTTATCTGGTTTAAGATCAAAATAATTTTATTTGATTAGAGCTAGGCAAAACACAACAATTCACCCTTTTTAGGGTTCCGAAGTCAACAAGGAACCCTTATAATTTCGCCATGTCCGCCCGTCCGTCTGTCTGTCCGTCTGTCCGTCCGCGGCTTAGCTCATAGAATATTAGTGGTAGTGGTACCGACAATGTGGTAAAATATTAGGTCCTTACATATGAAATTGGCGTTTTGTATGGGAGGAACAAAAAGTCGAATATTTTTTAATATAATATATTTAATTAATCAAAGTATGAACCATTATTTTCTATGCACTTTTGCCATCTCATAGGTAGTTCATTGATCCCTTTACTAAAAAAACCAGTCGGACGGGAATCAATAAAATCTTTGAAGGCGATTTGGACTGCCCCATCGGAGTTGAATTTTTTCCCTTGCAAGAAGTTATCCAAATTTCGAAAAAAATGGTAATCTGTTGGAGCAAGGTCCGGGGAGTACGGAGGATGTCTTAGACTTTCCAATTGAAGCTCTTCTAATTTAGTAGCCGTCTGTAGCGCAGTGTGTGGTCTAGCGTTGTCGTGAAGCAGCAGTGGCGTGGAGCGATTGACCAGCCTAGGTTGTTTAGCCGCTAGCTTTTCCATCATGGTTTGCAATTCCTGACAATAGACATCAGCCGTAATAGTCTGGCCAGATTTGAAAAAACTGTAATGAACAATACCGGCACTAGTCCACCAAACGCTTACAAGTAACTTTTTTGGGGTTAATTTTCGCTTGGGGCAGGATTTGGCTGGCTGGCCAGGATCTAACCATTGCGCTGAGCGCTTCCGATTATCGTAAAGAACCCATTTTTCATCACAGGTAATGATTCGGTTTAAAATACCTTCATTATTGTGCCGGTTTAGTAATGTAACGCAGCAGTCGACGCGCGTTTGCCGGTTTGTTTCAGTCAATTCGTGAGGTACCCACCTTTCAAGCATTTTAATCTTCCCAATTTGCTTCAAGTGAATTAAAACAGTTTTATCACTAACATTGCAGCCTGCAGCTAACTCGGACGTGGTTTGCGATGGATCCGCTTCCACAATAGCCTTCAACTCTTCATTATCAACTTGAGTCTCAGGCCGTCCACGGGGCTTGTTCTGCAGGTCGAAATTTCCAGAACGAAAACGTTGGAACCAAAAACGAACTGTGTTTTCTTTTGCAACACGACCGCCATACACATCATTCACCCTTCGAGTTGTTTCCGCAGCACTAGTGCCACGGCGGAACTCGTACTCGTAAATAATGCGATATTTAAGGTTTTCCATTTTGTAAAATGAGTGACGCAAACAGAAAAAAACAGAAGAAAAAAAACAAATGAATGACGATCATCGAAGCACAAATACATGAGTCTATAGCTGTACAAATTTGAATTTGGAATTCCTTACCAAAGAGGAGAAATTCGTGATTAAAGTGGCCAGTACGAAAAACGCCAATTTCATATATAAGGACCTAATATTTTCTTTTAGGGTAGCTCCCTTAGATGATATTTTTTTCTCGTTAATCGCATGTTGTGTGTCGTTGGATTTCAATCGGTCATTCAAAAATATTGTGGGATTGCGAAAAGTGAAGGCTCGACACCAGAACTTTTTCCAGTTCTGGGCCGTGGGATGGCCAGAGATATGATGATATTTGTCAATATTATGCGCATTATAATAGTTCTGACAAACATTTAGTTAACAAATTCAAATTATGTTTTGCTTTGAGTAAGAGTCAAACCTTCGATTCCGGTTACCGAGCCAATCGCTTAGAGAGTTCAAGTCTGCGATTAAATATTAACTATTCGGTATTATTCATAACGTGAAAAGTTAACGATTCAAAGAGGTTAAGTTTCATCCCTGCAGGTTAAAAGTTACCCCACAAAGTACCTTCATACATTTAAATAAATTCCTTTAACACGGAAATTCTGCTTCGAATTGCAAATTCAAGGAGTCTTTTATTTTTTCGCCATGAATTTGTGAATGGAAATATATGAAACGTAATCCAAACATTAAATTTAATATTCCATATTTAATTTGAAATTCAAATTTCTATATGTTTACAGATTAAGCACGATTTTGTTGACAGCCAGATTTTTTGCCAAGTTTTGAGTACAAAACCATTAGAAAATAAGCCCGTTTGAATTATTGAATTTAAGGAAACTTATCAAACTAAAATGAGTTTGGCAAAGTGATAAGTTGAACGTAAAATAAATGTAGGTAATAATCCGTTTTACATCAAAATCTATCTTATTGGTAGAGCAATGCTTTGCCTAATTCAGTTATTGTAAAATAAACTCCAAATGACTTAGCGCATTACGTAGATGTTGTACGCACCCAACTGCGTTAAGAAACGCAACCGACCAGTTTTAATAACACGATAAATTGAAGCCTATTCTAACGACATCTTGTTGAAAATCATCAAGCCGTTAAAGCTACAGAGTGCGCCAAAGAAATAGGGGTACATACTCGTACACGCACCAACGTAACCTCAGAAACATCACCCTCCTTCTGGCAGTGGGGCTAAAATTTGCATGTGGCTTAAAGCTATAATTTCACATTAATATTTTCACGTATCTACACTCTTTATATAATGACCTTTCACCTCACGTTCAATAGCAGAGGCGGTATTATGAGAACAGCGAGTTTTGTACATTTCCGCTTTCATATTTTTCTCGATATGTTTTCCCTCGTTTCTTTTCCTTTATATTTCTGTTTCTGTCAAATAAATATGTTTTTATATTAGCTTACTAAGGAACTCTCAAGTACATTTCTTAATCATATTTAAAGTGGATGTTTCTTTAGCTTCCAAATATCATCGGTCATAGCACTAATATAATAGATGTGAAAGTTCGGATGTTTGAGTGAAATTTGAAAAAAAATCTTCATCGATATATGAGTGCTTGAAGGAATCATAATCCATTTCAATTCGTCAAGAAAACATACAAAATTGTATAGCACAATCTAGAATCGGCCCCAATCGGGCAAGTTAATCGCCCAATAAACTCCAAATCAAGCTTAATGACATAAGGTAAGATCACCAGGAATAATAATATAATACAGATAGGCTGATAATATCAAGACTTATTGATATTACGACTGCTATCCTATTAACAAAACCGCTGACCATGCAATGTGCGCGTTAGGTTTGGCCGAACGATATCATTATAATCTTCCATTCTCCGGTACTCAGAGCTTATTTACAGAAAATATTTCCTATTAGTTTATAAAATGCTCTTGGTAGGAGAAAATTTGTTTTTTTATACCACTAAGGTGGCACAAGCATACGACCCACCTGATGGTAAGCAGTCACCGTAGCCTGTAGCCGTTAGCAATACCAGGGGTATCACTAAAGTTTCGTCAACCTTTATGTTGAAGAGGACTCTCTGAAATAGCAACATTACTACTAGCGCAGCGTATCCTCGTGGAGCACTGACCACCTTGCTCACCGCAGAAGCACACTACTACATCAAAGTAGTGTTATTTGGCTGTGGCCTTCTATAAGGTGGAGGTGCAGTCCACAGCCGGCTCCGAAATGGGAAAACCCACGGGAGATCCCAATTCACCCTACCTTTATTTTTTCATGTGCATTTAGTAAAAAGCTGTTATTTTGCCATAGACAACAGACACTTCAATTTTATTTATATGTTTACTGTCTCACTCGGACCATATGTAGAGTACCTAGCCATCGTCCCATTAACAAAGTGGCAATATGGCTAAATGTTACAAATTCACTCGATTCGTCATTTTGATAAACTACAATTGTACCTACAATTCGACATACATTTAATTATCCTAATGGATATTCAAGCTCATTTGATACCTATCTCATATCTAGATAAATCTAATGGGCAAATTTATAAGTTTAAAAAAAATACAGTAACCTAATATAAAACGATAATTATTTCTTCTTTTCGTTACTTTACTGTTCGTCCGATTATGGTAAAACTTTGGTGAGCAGTGCCGGTAGCAGGAACATTGTCGTCAACGTATTAGAAAACGTAACTCGCGAAATGACAAAATTTACATACTAATGTTTAGTTCCACTTTTCACCGCCGCAGCGCTGTTCATTTTTCAATACAAAAATAGTCGAAGGCGATGCGAAAACGTTGTCGACAATATTCCTGCTACCGGCACTTATGTGCACAAGCCGCGATAAAAACATTTCTCTATGCCCACGACATTGAAGGCAATATATTAGTACAAAGGTACATCGTTTTTGCATCACGTGTTAATACTATGATAACAATAGTCTAGTGGTTGGTATACCTGACTGCTACGCTGGAGGTCGCGGGTTCGATTCCCGCCGGGGTGAACATTATGTGATAAACATGTTGTATTTGCCTTGCGTCTGGGTGCTTGGTATGTATTATACGTATGTATTTCCTAATACCTATACTTATTTTGTAAGTATTATATTAGCTACAGTCTCCCATAGTTCAAGCTTTGCGTAGTTTAGCCAGATGGCGATGTGTGATAATGTCCAAGCATTATTTTTACTATCGTATCCTAGACCTAAAATCTCAGGACATTGACGACCCGTAGTATAATTAAAAAATACTTGAATTTAATAAAGCGAGTAAAATCTAAAATCACATAAATCCATTCAATCCCTGATTGATTGATTTTCATTTAGGGAGGCAATTCTGAATGTCAGTCACCTCTAAAGCTAGACGAGACTAGTCACTTCATTCGTGAATCGTGAGTTGAATATCTTTCAACTATTACAATGAATCAATTCAATTCAATGTCATACGTCGAAGTTATATTAAAACAGACGACAGCACACTCCACTTTGTACCATAACATGAGCGTTATAAGACTCACAATAGAGTGGTTTTCAAACCAGTCATTTGTAGGTAGAAAGCTTAAAATATGATTAATCGTGTCTAGCCAGAATTCGAAATGTTTGGAGCCGAAGAAGAATCTGTGAATGCAAGTTCAACAAACAAATTAAAGGTTTCGCCCGTCTGGAAAAGTCAAAAAGGCTACGTACTATAGTTTACTTAGAACTGGTGTTTTCTCAGTAAAATAAATTACTAAGGCCAGTTAGAGAAATACTGGGACCAACCCCGACAATAAGGAATATAGGGGCTAATGACCGGAAATTCTAGAAGCTAAAAAGTATATATATAGGTATAGGTGATAAGCCTACAGCAGCATAATGTGGAATGGTCTCGCACTGTGTAGTCCCAAAAAAGCTTTCTCCCGTACACGACCGAATTGTGGAATGAGCTCCCCACCGGCAGAGGAGTATAACATGGAATTTATCTTTTCCGAATATTTTACTAAATGCCAATGAATAAGACGAAAGCGCCATCAAAATACATAAAGTCGTATGTAAAATCGGGCCGCTGAAAATGTATGTGGCATCAGATTTCCAGTAAACAGCTATAGGTAAGCGAAATAAATGATCAATGTAACAGGTAATACACTCACCAGTTTTTGGTGCCAATTCTGTAGTACAAAATTATATTACTTGCTTAATTGTACTATTATTTAACCCCGCACATGAGAAAGGGATAGCATGACTTTAAGAACTGTCAAATTAGTTTAGTAATTTTGTACAACAGAATTGGCACCATTGTCATGCATCGTGTATTTTACTAAATTGTAAATTTATTCGTCTGCTATTTTTTTAATTCATTACAAAAATAATACACGTACTTAAACATCACTGAGGTGAAACAAAATAAACATAAAATCCACGAATTCTCAATTCGAAGTACAACTGGTAGAATGTGATCTGGAATACGGAAAACTGCTTGTATATTTTATGGCGCAAGAACGTAGGCAGTGCGGCAAACTACGAGTTTACACCATTTTTACTGCTAAGTAAATGTCGTCTGTGGACTACTAGTACTCTGTACTACATGCTTAAAGTCATGTCCTAAATTGAAGTTTAGGAACAGTGCACATTCTGTTGAAGAGAGAGGATTAGAAAGCAATGCTAATGGAAGCAATCTACCCTCTTCGTAGCTGTTAAGTAAATGTGCTAATGCTAGTAGTAATGCTTAATAAGTAGTAATGCTAGCACAGTGATTCCTCATCAACAACAGGGCTGGCAACTCGTTAGTGATATCCCTGGTATTGCTAGCGGTTATAGGCGACCGTGACTGCTTACCATCAGGTGGGTCGTACACTTGTGTGCCTCCTCCATAAAAAAAAAAAAATGTCATAATAATAGTAATGCCTGCACGTAATTACACAGCGCCAAGCAAAGCTTGTACTATGGAATCCAGTAGCTGATATAATACTTATATATGTTTTTTTGTAAATACAATACTTATAACCTTTTAATACATAAGGCAAACATAATTGTTATAAGATTCTAGAGTAGTTATTATAGAATCAAATGTAGGGTTATAATAGGAATTCATTATTAGCATTATTTAATTTAATCTAGGGCTGTGCAATTATCAAAAATTTAACGCCGATAATAAAACCAAACCCGACTTTATTACGGAACGGAATTATTCCATCGAATCACAACAAACATTTATTTCCGCCGAAAACGAAAATGGAGCACTTACCATCGATATTATATTTCACGTCATAAATTAATTTACAAGTTACTTGATTTGTCACAGTTTAAAAAAATCAGCTACATTAAATTGTATACAATCAGTCATATTGTGTAATAAGTAATAAACCGTTTTATGTAGGGGTTTTTATAATCATGAAGGTAATTTTTTTAAATATTAGATTTAGTATAATACGATACTTGTTATACAACCCCACTCAAGTATCAATAGGTAACGGCAAATGTTTTTGTGCTGGCAACATGCTTGTTAATACAACTGAAAAAAGCAAATTTTTCAAAGCATGTTTGAGAGATCCTTTCTCTCCTTGATCGTGATTGAGACTTCATATTGAAATATTGCTCTCACGCCACCAAAAACCACAGCATGTTTTTTTTATAATGCAGACGAACTTTTTCTTTACTAATTTAAGCCACTGTTGGGCAAAAGTCTTCTCTATTGAGGTGATTACGCCCCCTTCTTTGGGACCACGCCACAATTTTGTTTTAAGTCGTGGAATTTTATATTCGATGCGTTTGTTTCGACTTGTCTTCTTCTTGGTAAAAGTCGCAGTAAAAAACATTTTGTTTTATTAAAATTAATTCGATCCATTTAATACTAATTATTATTTCTTTTCACAATCTGACGACGCTGCACCAAAGCTGTGGCAACACATTGACGTTTTGCCTACGCACAAGCAATTCCCACTCTAATTGAACGCTATTGCGACAATAATTCGTATTTTATCGCAAACGATAAATTATTATCACGACTTTTACTAGAGCATGGAACTTTCGTGAGTAATTCCATATTTACCACCGAATAGTGAATCGTTTTCTATTTCGGATTCTTTTGTGTGAATATTCATAGCGTGTGAAATGGTTTACAGGCTGCAAATGCAAAGGTGGAGAGTTTAAGGTAAAAAAAAAAGCTAAACATTTATTCATTTTCAGCCTGTAATTTTAGCATGTATTTTCACTGCAATAAAATGACTAGCGTATTTTTATACCATCAGGTTGTCAAGCAATCGTCCCGCCTTATAGTAAGTGGTAACCCTGTAGTCTATGCGCTAGCGTTGCGGACCCTGCAAAGCCCTTTTGCAACACCTTTCTTGAAGAGCGGGTAAAAAAAAGAGAGGGTAAACACATTGGGAAAACCACGGAACAAATGAACTATTCCACAACCATGGCAGTTTCGCCAAACAATTCTATAAATTTTTCATAATCTAGGCTAGGTTTCAAAGTAAAATTAAACTCATAATTCCTTAGATGTAGCTAGTTACATGACACAACTGTAAAGGTGTATTTACGTAAATGTAATTTATTAGAACACGCGATACGGTTTTCAGTCTGCCATTTTCCTAATTACATATTTTGATTTCGCTACACTCAAGGCGTGCCTGTACTAACGGATATACAGCCTGACCATTTATGACTCATAAAACAGTGTATTACTTTTGTTAAAGGAATTTTGTAAGAACTTACAATAAAAGTGCTTGAAAAGGAAAAAACGTTATGAAAACCGTTATGTGACGTTTCATATTTAAATCGAATGCATATAATCAAATTGGTGTGTGAATTATTTGATCATAAATTTACGAAACAAGCGTTATAAACCTACCAAATTATGAATTAACTAATTTGAGTGGTCTAAAAATATTGTCATCCTTATTTAACCCCGCACATGAGAAAGGGATAGCAAGGCTTTTAGACCTGTCAAATTTGTTAAGTTTAGTAATATTGAACAACAGAAACGACACCATTGTATCGTTATAATATTAAATGTATTATTTGTACTACCTAAATAACTATTAAGTGGATGTTGTGGTATCCTACAGGTAATTGAAAGAGCACACTTTAATAAAAACTCTGCACTACATTTGTAAATGTGTGTGTACATTTGTAAATTCCATTTACTCTCTGTAGATCTAGTGATCAAGATCCATTTGATGGAGATCCAAAATAAATAATTTATGTTATTGTTAGAGTAAGTAAAATATTATGTGGGGCGAGCGAGGTGATCATGCTCAGCCACCACAAAGGGAAGATCTTCCAGCCAGGCGAGTGTTTTGCCTGGGGAACCGCGGCTCCGACTGTTCTAGTCGGAAACTTGTATATATATTGAATTGCGTAGAAAACTTCGCTAGCGCGTGGCAGGATTGTGACGTCATTCGTTGAATGTTGTCCTGCTAGTTAGTAGATTTCTAACGTTGGTTTATACAGCCGTGAGGTCGCTACAATTACTTTAAGCATAATTTATAAGCATGTTTGCACCGACCTATGCACCGACTTTCTAATGTACAAGTATTGCATTCTCATATTTTTCTTTTGACACTGTAATCCCTTCATACTAGCCGAATTATTCACATTTATGTTGTTTGTGGTATTTTTATTTACTCTAAAGATAATTTGTGTACCCTTTAACAAAATATAGAAGCTGCTAGCTCGTTTAAATACTCACTTAAAAGGGTAAGTACCTGAACAATATACATTTTACCCATAACGTCACGCTCCTCTTAAAAGGGCATGAGCCTTAATGAAATTACTTGGCTCAACCTTCGCATATTGTCGCACATTCGGTCTTTTGGGTAGAATAATTGAATGGCTTGAGTTTTAACGTTTTGAGAAGAATTCATTTCCCATTTCCTAAACATCTCCAATATAAAGTTGTGGACCTAAGATTTACCTTGTGGGACGGGACTACTATAAAAATGCCATAAGGATCCATTTGTCCGAATTACGTTACAAGAACAAGAAAAATAACCAACACATTAAACCACAAACAATACCTTGCTTAATAATATTTTTCCTCTTTCAAAACAAATACACGTCTCACTTAAACAACCTAAAATACAGGCTTCGTAAGCAAAAGTTGGAAGGTTCGAATTCATAGGTTGTCGAAGTTACAACTTTGAAACCCACCCGCGCCAGTAATAAACTTGCGATAAGGGAAATCATGTACACGGAACACGTGATTTGTTTGCTTGGTAATATGATTGAAAGTACGGAAATTCATTTAACGATGAGTTTTACCAATCTTTGCTAAACTTAAAGAATGAAAGAATATACTAAAAATATTTGACACGTTCTGAGGCATCCAAATAACCGTAGATTTTGAAACAATACAAAATTTGTATGGTTTTTACTTGCGTTTTTTATTTATTTTAGCGCGCCGCAAATGATAATTACCCTCTGTCATGAGAGGGTTACCACCTTCGTGGTATAAATATACAATAATTATAAGTTATAGTGGAATGCAATTAAGAATCAAATAGAAAATAATAAATATAGCATCACATGTTTATATTTTATAAATATTTAGCGCTCATCAAGCTTCAAACAAAATGATACAATCTACACAAGTAAAGGAAACAAACATTTTCACCGTAAGTCTATTTCACAATTCATAAATAAATGTATAAGACTTTAATATTGAAAACACGTCCTACGACATTGTGTCTGCCAGACGAGAGGGCTTTGACAGACTGACAGTTTATCAAGGGAGCTTGTCATACGGAAAAGGCATATTCAGGTCTGAAAGTCGGCGCGCAAAGTGAGACACAACCCCATACATTTAGCTTAGAGCCATCAAGCAGAGCTTAGGACTGAACTAATAGGCTCATAACTTTATTAATGTGGAATTTATGTCGTGATAATGACTGGAAATAATGATACAACTTGAAAATCTTCCTCTTATGGTAGGGTTGTATTGGTTTTCAAGGTTCTATTTTGGACCAAATTGAGGAAAACACGGCGAAATCGTGTATGCGTGTAATAGGCAAAGAAATACAGTCACAATATTTATTGTGACTGTAATTATGTCGAGAATTTTCATAGATTTTCCTTTCCTAAATAACTAATTATTTATCATAAGCCTACTTATATTATAAATGTAAGGTTTTGTAAGGATGGATGTATTGTTGTTCGTTGCTCAATCACGTTCAAACGGCTCAAAGGATTTGTATGAAATACATACACATAAGATACTTTATATCCCGGGAAAATGTTAGGTTTCTCTGTGATTCTAAGCTCAAAGCCGACGAATTCGCAGGCAGGAGCTAATATGTATTAAAGGCATATCTTTCAAATCCCTTCAAATCGGATATATTGATATTGTTGGTTTTGTACCTAAAATTATTATTTTGAGTAATCGGTACCCAAAACTGCTGTAACACATTATCAATCTACGCTATGAGTATTAAAATCCTTATGGATCGTTACCCTAATTTTAGGCCAAGCAAAGCGGTATGGAAACAGGACATAGTTCCGTGATGAATGGCCCTTGAACACGAAACATTCCAGCCCTTGGCACTTCATTATATTTCACACAAACATGTATGATATTATACAAAATATGTAAAATTATACCCTATCCTTAAGTGCATTCAGTTGTTAATTGAGTATTAAGTAAACGATAACTTGATATACAGTGTTAACTCGAGGATTACCTTTTTTTCTATACCACTAAGGTGGCACACAAGCATACGGCCCACCTGGTGGTAAGCAGTCACCGTAGCCCATAGCCGCTAGCAGTACCAGGGATAACACTAACGAGTTGCCATCCCTGTTGTTGATAAAGACTGACTGTGCTGCTGACTAACAGCATTACTAGCCCAGCGTTTATATCCCGTGACTATGCCCGCGTGCTAAACTAACCTATTACGTCTACCAGAATAAATATACCTGTTATGTAGTAGGTGGCGTATGAATATATATTACTCAGAGACAGCGTAGTTTCTCAAAATTGAAAAAAAACGCATCTCTCAGGCCATAGACCAGTAAGACAAGCAAACAATTTTAAATGTATACCTATAATATGCTGTATTAGTTTCCAGGATTGGATATGATTCTCGATTTTCATATTAATTTTTATTTTTAAATATTCTTCAAGAAGGGTGTGAAGTGATTTTTTAGGGTAGCAGCACGCCAGTGACACTGGTGTTGCAAGCGTCCATAGGCTACGGTAACCGCTTACCATCAGGTGAGCCGTTTGCTTGTTTCCGACGTTAGTGTTTTTTTTTTCTAAATCCCCTTTTTCCACAGTCAGTTCCCCCTCAGTCTTAATACAAAAATATTCTAGAGGTATGTAAAACTCAATATTGGCTAACCAACGTTTCAGTCTGAGGCGTAATACAACGCTTGAACGCTGAAAGCTAATTGATATTGCTATAAATAAACCATTCCCGGCAGCGGCACGGATTGACAGGTCATACTACCCATTCTGCTTGGAGATTTCTATATTCAGAAACATGTTGCTATGAGTTTTCGGTTCCGCTACGTTACTGACATTGAAAACTTAATTTCACAGGAAATAACATGGTATCATATCACTAATAATCGTAAAATTATAATTGTTTATTTTTAAATTGACAGGTTGTGATAGTACCGTTATTCAGCTGTTGAGACTATGATTAGAATGTTTGGTATTTTTCTATACCTATAAGGTATACAAGCGTACGGCTCATTTGATGGTAAGCAGTCACCGTAGTCTATAGCCGCTAGCAATACCAGGGGTACACTAACGGGTTGCCAACCCTGTTGTTGATGAGGATTCACTGTGCTAGCCCAGCGTGTCCCCGTGTAGCACCGGCTACATACCTCAGTAACACAACAGTACATCAAAGTAGTGTTATTTGACTGCGGTCTTCTGTAATGTGGAGGTACAGTCCCCAGCCAAAACCCACGGGAGATCCCATTTCGCATTTTCAATTCAATCAATAATTATCTCAATAGTTATAAATGTTTGCTTACGTTACGTGAAATAAAGATAAGCAATACATTTTGTTGAATATCAAAACATTGTTTAGACCAAAGAAAGTCCTCTTCAATATTCCACCAATACTCTTTTGGGAGTTGGGATTGGAAAATAAATTCATCGCAGCTTTGTATCAAAATATTTGCTATTACCAATGAAAAAGAAATTACAACAATGAATAAATAAAAACGTATTCAAAACAAAATGATAATTAAAACACAAGGGAATTAATTCAATAGAGTAAAAGAGAAACGCAATAGTTAATCAATACAAATCAAATACATTTCACAAAAGTCCATTTGGAGTAAATGAAGCTTAATTTCAAATATTTACCTACGTAGGTAACGCAATCATGCAGCGTGTTTTATCACGAAATCTTCTATTTGTCGATACACGAGTTTATTATTATAGGAGTACATACATTTTTATTATGTGAAATTCGTTAGGGTGTATTCAACACACCTTATCAAGTCTATAACTTTATATGAAAACAATATTTTTATTTATTTTTTTCCTAGAAATGGAATAATAGAGAGCTTTATATTATTAAACACGTAGTTAATTTAGGCATTTCGAATATTATGTCTAAACTTATAACCGATACACTGGTAGCCTGGTAAAAAAGATCCAATATTCTACCACAGCTACACATGCCAGACATCCTCAGAAATCGTCATACAGAAATTTTGTCAATTTTCAAAATTTTCAAGGCATGCTTATCGTAAATTTGTCAGAAGGACCCCAAGTGAAAGCCCTGGCACAGTTCATATATTTACACAATCCATCAAGGGGCGAGGAAGTAAACCACTACCATTTGTTACCACGCCGAGTGACAAATGAGAGATTCTCCTGGTGACCTCCACTTGACTTCGCATTGTTTTACTAAGCTCTGAACCATTATATCAGTATTATGACTTTTAATTACAACACTAAGTGCTGAGACTTATCAGTGTCTCACAGATGCATTCATAGTACATATTATTTTGCCACGTGTACCAATACGATCAAAATTGCGATTAAAGATACAAGTAAGTTAATCGATATATTGTTTTGAACAAATGATTTAGGCCGTATTTATAAACTGATGACACCTAGGTACTGTCAAGCGCTCTAAGAAACTAACAACTTCATTGGCGATGTCGTCGGCTGCAGTGTCTTTATATGATACTAGCGGCCCGCCCCGGCTTCGCACGGGTAGACATCGATATCAAATATTTTGTCTACCCGTGTAAAGCCGGGGCGGGCAGCTAGCCTATTTACTCAGTGATAGTGTAGCTTTCTAACGGTGAAAGATTTTTTGAAATCGGTTCAGTAGTTTCGGAGCCTATAGACATTTATCAAATATATTTTTTCTACCCGAGCGAAGCCGGGGCGGGCACCTAGTATAATATATAGCCTATGTTACTCAGTGATGATGTAGCTTTCTAATGAAAAAATAATTATTAAAATCGGTCCAGTACTTTTTGAGTTTATTCGTTATATACAAAAATACAAATCTTTCCTCTTTATAATATTAGTGTAGACAATAAAAATTACTCCATATACCCAAATATCTGTTTAATGTTGTTAATCTTAGGGTTTAATGTAGCTTAATTCATGATTTGAAATTCCTGTATTGTCACCGTTTCGTACAATTCCATCTTTATAATAATAATAATAATGCTTGGACATTATCACACAGCGCCATCTGGCCCCAAACTAAGCAAAGCTTGTACTATGGGAACCAGTGATATAATACTTGTATACTTTTTTTTTTTGTAAATACATACTTATAATACATACCAAACACCCACACGCAAGGCAAACATATTTGTCACATAAATGTTTGCCCTGGCGGGAATCGAACCCGCGAACTCTAGCGTAGCAGTCAGGTATACTAACCACTAGACCAGCGGTCTCGTCTGCGCGGTTTCAGGCAATTTTATAAGTGTTATGGTAGGGGTATCACAGTGAGGGGAGTGAATAAAACAGCCCTCCAATCCTAGATTTTCGTAGGTTTTACGCACATCTACACATCACCTTACAGAAAATGAATCTAGATCCACAAATTTATCATACAATTGGTACGCGGATATCGACTGATGTTTTTTTTTAATACCACTAAGGTGGCAAACAAGCTAATGGCTCATCTGATGAATCGATCGCGTGTCGCCGGCCCTTCAAAAATCTCTTCACATCTTATTAAAAGAACCCCATGTTGTACATACACCTTTGGGAAAAAATATATGATGATAACATTACAATTATTAAATTCCTAAGCACCAACGTTTAGTATGAATGAGTCTTTGGTTCCAAAAGATCAAACAATCTTATCACTAAGGTTGATAACAAGTACTTTGATACGTATTATAGCCTTAGTAGAATTCATTTCAATAAACCACTTGCTAGGAGAATAAATTTCAAAATTACAAGCAGTCAAAATACAAATTTATCAATAAACAGCTTTACCGGGTTCTTCAAAGCAATCATTAGTCACTTAATGTATCCCAAAACGGATGCTGGACTGGGAATCAAATCGGGGAAAGGGGATATACAAACAGTTAAGTTAATTCAAACATTTACGTTTACAATCAGCGAGGGATTAGCTACCTAAATTGTTTTGAGACTGAAAATCGAAATTTGATGGGTAATGGAAAATGATTCTTGAGCATAGAGTGGGTGTAAAAGGTAAGTAAGAGAGAAGAGCTACTATACTCTTTGCGTACCACGAAATGAAGGCAAGAATACTAGCTGTGCCCGCGACTTCGCGCAATAAGATACTTCTATTCCAAATTGTATTCGAATCCGTTCAGCCGCTGCCATTATCCCTCGGGAACATCATAATTAAAAAAAACCAATATGTTAATTCAGCTTATAAGCTACCTCCACTTTCATACAAATCCATTCAGCCGTTGAAGCGTGAAAAGGGTACAAACACAATCTTTCGCATTTATAATATTAGTTAGATTGAAAGGATGTGCGTTGACGGCCAACGTAAGCCCGACTTGAGTGTCTGTGTGAGTACGATAACACGACTAAATCTAAAAAACCTCAATAGTACGCATCGCCCATACAAAGTACACAGTCGTAAACTAGTTATTTTATCCATTCCGGAGAGTTATATCTCAACCCTTACACTGTTATAATATGTCTGGTAGAAGTATGAAGGTCTGTTGAAAATTTGTATGAATGGTAAATGGTAGCGTGGAGCGAGGCTAAGAAAAAAATTGCCAATCCTCTGAGTTAAATTTATTACAGACCCTTCATCTACGTCAGAGCCCTAATAAAATTGCTTCCAGTACTGGTAGTATTCTAGTAGTTTCGGAGCCTATTTAATACAAACAAACAATCAAATATTTTCTCTTTATAATTAAATATTAGTGTAGTTTTTGTGTTTACACAATATTTACAATATTTAACTTAAATATAAAAAAAAAACTGATTAACTTTCATAACAAAAGCTACAACCCCTTAAATTAAATTCGTAAAATTAAATCAAAGTACTTAAGTAGATATAAAGCGCGAGATGGTCTTACATCTGCTCTTTAACGACTCAGTTATGCTGCCAATATTTCTGGTTAACACTCCTGTAAAATTCTATTAGATAAATTATAAATCAACCGTTTCAAGCCAGCTTTGTGGAATATGCGGCTACATTTAAAAAGGCATAAAAAAAACAGTTATGAAGACACATGAATGTAGAAATATATCAAAGTGACCCGACAGGCGATGTCCTGTCATAGCTATGAATTCACATGTAAAAATACACCGTTGAAAATAGGACCTTTAGTTTATCCCGAAATTAAAAAAATACCGATTTTTTTTCTCTTTATAAGAACCTTCTCCAGACAATAACAAACACAACTAAAAAATAATTTGCGAAATCGGTCCAGCCGTTCACACATGATGCCGTGACCAAGGGAAATAGAGATTTATTTTTATATATAGAGATTAGACGTAGATTCTAACATCACAAGCAGCTTTAGCAAAAAATAACTTAGTTCCTCTACAAAAACTATGTAAACGTAATAAAAATTCCCCGGACCGGGTTGCTATGTCCGCGAGTTGTGTTTCTCAAATTCTCATGCAAATAAATTGGAGCTCACAGAAAATGCACTTTGTAAGATTGTTGTAGATAGTGCAGTTTTTGTGTAGAATGTTCTAATTTTTAATCTTATGCAGAAATATAATACATATGTATTATACCCAACGCGCGAGTGATATCCCTGGTGTTGCAAGCATCCATAGGCTACGGTGACCGCTTACCATTAGGTGGGCCGTATGCTTGTTTGCCACCTTAGTGGTATGAAAGAAAAATATATGTATCTTCTGAAACATTATTAAAGTCGTCACCAAATAGTTAGTTCACGAACTATTATAGTGAGAGAATCGTTAGCTTCAATCACTCAACGGACATTTTTGGCTTCTTGCAACAATTTACTAGAAATCAATCGAGGTCGTTTAACCCGGAAGGGCGACGACGCTCCGAATATTAACATCATAAATTTGTCGCATAAGCAAATTGGATTACTAGCTCTCTGAAAACAGAGTATATTTTTTTATTTTTTTATTATTTTACAACTATCATTACAGGTATATAATATGAAGGTGAAACAAAAAGCATATGGCCCACCTGATGGTAAATGGTCACCGTAGCCACGCCTGCAATACCTGAGGTATCTGTAGTTCATCATGATCACCACCATCCACAGCATTTATCATCCCACTGTTGGATTGTAAAGGTAAATGTTTGAATTGCCAACATTAAATTGATAGGATTTAGTGCTTAGTGACAGGTGTCTAGGTTTATATGTACGATACAAGAAGTACTCGGCATACAGTCACTATAATTCGCACTATGTTTCACCGCACGTTAATACCTCCTAAGTCAGTAAAGCGAGCACATTGTCTACCGAATTCTGTACACGGCCGAATTATGTGCATATTCTGTGGATTTACTACGAACCACCTATCCAACGAAGACTGTGTATTTGTGACAAAATTCAAAAGTACAAGAGCTGTACCATGTTTCTTTGTAGGTTAGTTTTTTTTTCATTAATGAATATTGCCTACCCGGCAATTAGAAGTAACTTGGCAGCTATTTTAGTTCTTCCTGGACGTAAAATGTAATAACAGCGATGGCCCGCGTCACTTTTAGACCTTAAAAAATCTTCGGTGAGTAATGGAACTGGGCCGGCCATGTTTGTCGAATACCAAATAACTAACTATAATCTCCATCTTTAGAACCATAACTATTGGACGGCGTCGTCAAAACAGACCAAATGCAAACGGCGAGACGAACTGGATGCTTTTAATAAGGGTTGGCCAAGGAGAGCACAGGACTTGTCAGCGGAAGAAAAGGAGAAAAGCCTTTACCCAGCAGTGGTATAAGAATATCTTAAGATGCGATAAGAAATAATAAGCATGCTCACTGATGTTACACTTCTGTCTAAGCCCTCCCCCTTTTGGAAGACGTGGCGAGAAGCTTTAAGGCTTATGACAAACAACTTAACTAATAATCAGAATATTTTACCGCACCAATGGATATTCATAAATGGATGATAGAAGTCAGGAGTCTAGAGTCACATGACAGAATATGTCAAAAAGTAAGCTGGATTTTACTTTTACTAATCGAAACTACTACTTTGACTTCAGTTGCTTGTTTTCCCTATTCTCTATATATTTCAATACAATATCAACAGGATCCACCTATAACTGTCCAATGAATCCAGACATATATATAGATATTATAGAGAGGTCCAATTTACATCATGGATGTCTATATATTTATTAAGTTCATATCTCTGCATCTGTAACCGCAGCATGGCTAGTTTACGGTGTTTATAACATATGCTAGAATTGTTGCTTTACCCGTTTGTAAGACACAGAGAAGAAATTGGATTAAGAGGTTTCAAGGAGACATCCCAGTTTGTGTCATAGAAGAATTTAATATTAAATCATTAACTTGTGAAGTTTTTGTTAATGTTTAATTTTAATGAAGATAATTTGCAGTTTGCATGATCCACCTGTGATGATATAATATGTTTTGAGCTACGAAGATGGAAGTCGCTTTCTTGCCTGATAGTCAACGGTTAACTTAGCTTATAGACGCTTGCAGTAGTGTGAAAGAAGAAAGAAGTGAAAATCGAAACAAATCACAATGTAAAAAATTTATTTCGCAAGCGTCTCAATATCGACGAGAATTTCATCTTAAGATTAATAAAAATACGAAATCAATGTTGTAATACCAAGACACGTCGTGAAACACGACGAATCAAGTATGCATGTGACGTCACAGCACGTAGGTATCTCAATAAGCTTGCATGCTGAATTTATGCAAAACATGTCCACAATGCTGGCAAATGAAGAACGCCCATGGCTGAATTACAGGGAAACCTTGATCAATTTCGAGTTTAAACTGGAAATAAGCACGCATTTCTGTAAACGAATATATATTTAGTACTATATCACATACCCACTAGCTGTGTGACGCAGTTTCACCTGCGTTCTACTAACATTTTTAGCTGTACTAGCTGTCACGACGGACGTTGTCCTGTCTTAGCCATGAATTCATATTAGAAAAAAGCACCTTTAGTTTGACCCGAAATCTAAAATGTTCCGGTTTTTTTTATATTTATTTGATTATAAATAAGAACCTTTTCCTGGTGATAACAAACACAAAAAAGAAAGTGAAATCGGTTCAGCAGTTCACGCGTGATGTTTTGACCAAGGGACATGGGGACTTTTTTGTAGGTATAAATATATATAGATGTGTATGTATAGGTAGGAGTCCCAGATATTGAATAAGCGCAAATACCTATGTTACGTCATAGCTCAGTATATCACATTAAAATCATAAAGCACCCCTTACATTAGTTACATATAGCTTCATTACCGTAAACTTACATTAGTTATGTATTACGTTCATTTAGTCCGTAACATTACACCGCATTCGTGCTTGGCACGAATTCGTAATGTAATGGGATTCTTACGGGGTTTTTTGAAAATAGGCATAATTAGTAGTTTTTTTTTTTTTATACCACTAATGTGGCACACAAGCATACGGCCCACCTGATGGTAAGCAGTCACCGTAGCCTATAGCCGCTAGCAATACCAGGGGTATCACTGCCAACCATGTTGCTGATGAGGACTGACTATGCTAGCAGCAATACTACTAGCCCAGCGTATCCTCGTGGAGCACTGGCAACTTTACTTACCGCAGAAACACAACACTACATCAAGTAGTGTTATTTCACTGCGGTCTTCTGTAAGGCGGAGGTACAGTCCCCAGTCGGGCGGCTCCAATTTAAATGGGATAACCCACGGGAAATCCCAAATCGCCCTACCTCTCTTTTTAAAAGCTCATGGTGTGATTAATCACTGTACTTAAGCTTAGAAAAACTCATTGGTACAGGCCGGGACTCGAACCTGGGCCCATCAGATGACAGGCCCGTTGCTTCAACCACAAGGCCACCACGGCTTTATAATAGTAGATGTATATCATGCTATTCGTTCCTTGTGTTTTGAGGAAAGCTTCTGATGCAAACTCGCAAAATAATAATTATTGGTTATTATTACGTTATTCGTACGTTCACACATAACTATCATCACACCAAGTCCCTCATACGTAGGCAGAGAGTATAGAGCGCAAATTCCCTATGGACTTTAGGCCTTTTAGGGTCAGCAACGCGCGAGTGATAGCCCTGGTGTTGCAAGAGTCCATAGGCTACGGTAACCGCTTACCATCAGGCGGGCCGTATGATTATTTGCCACCTTAGTGGTATAAAAATGCACAAAAACTTGCACAATGTTGTTTCATTGCCATTAATACAGTATCTTGGTTAATGGAATTGAATGATTGGAATAACAATAATTATATATCTTGACGCCTTCCCACAAGGGTCCCACTAAGGGGTGGGCAGAGGTGTTACAACACCCACTTTCCACCAAAGATAATTTCGTGCCAACGTGACAGATAGTGTATATGTCGCCTTCCAAGGCACTACATACGTCCTTAATTTTTTTCTCAGACGTATGCAGGTTTCTTCACGATGTTATTGATAGAATAAATTACAAATCAGGTTCCTTGAATCTCCTTAATGTCCTAAGAGACGGTGAAGAACGTAACGTTTGTAACAATAAACTTCACAAACTGAAATAATAAAGGGCTTATAATGTCCAATCGTTTGAGATATTTTCACGCCAATTAAATATTCCTTATGACATCTACGATTCCGACTCGCGGAAATGGAAATTCTAACTGATTGATTTCACTTTATATAAAACAGGGTGCTACAGACAGTTCTCCTCAAATATACTTATACTCTAAGTATAATTGAGGGGCTTATTTGGTACTACATAGTTGCGTCAGGCATTTCACGACCGTTTTTTTTTTATACCACTAAGGTGGACACAAGAATACGGTCCACCTGATGGTAAACAGTCACCGTAGCCTATAGCCGCTAGCAATACCAAGGGTATCACTAACAGGGTGCCAACCATGTTGTTGATGAGGACTCACTGTGGTAGCAGCATTAGTACTAGCCCAGCGTATCCTCGTGGAGCACTGGCAACCTTACTTACCGCAGAAACACTTTGAAAGTCTTCGACACCTGATTCCACCCTTTCATGAGTGGATTCAATAAACAGTATCTCACGTAGCCCGGATAAATATAACCTATATTGTAGGTACATACAACTATTTAAGCTAGGATAGTACCTACACATTACCGAAGATTTTGCCAAGTAACGCTACTTCGTACCAAGTAACCTCGTAGTGGTGTGCTGCGGTGAGTAAATCTACTTGAGCCAATCGAGACTTAGCTATATAGAAATAAATACTGCTAGGATATTAAAACACATCGTTATCTGGTCCCAATCCAATATGGCGAACGTCATAACATGGAGATTTATCATTTCCACAGTAATCCCAATGATGACCGAAAACCTAAAAGGCTGTATAGATGAATTATTTTTAAGATATATATACCCTGATAATAAATATTAAATGATGACATTAGCAACATGAAAGAAATTGGATCGGACCAATAAATAACACTCTGTATATTGATTGATAAAGAGAACAGAACGTCAATTAGAAACTTTCGAGCCGTGAACAACGTAAAGCAATTTCCAATTTTTCGCCAATTATATATAATGTTTGAAAATTTTTGGCGGAGAATGATATAAAATAAGTACTTTCTTTAACCGTACCTGAATGCGGGACTTTATAATTACTTGTTTTAACTTATGAAACAAGGGTTACCTTTAAATACTTGTTGCCTGTACCTGAAACATAGAAAGTCTATTTTAGAACATAATAATTTTACAATAATTTGCATTAAATCAAATCAAAAATCATTTATTAAGTTTAGACCCTAATAAGGCACTTATGAAAGTTTAAATTACCACCGGTTCGGAAAAAAGCCACCTGAGAAAATCCGGCAAGAAACGCAGTGCTCTGTCTTTTTTTTCATTTAACAATCATGATATAACAATTTGTAACAAAATTCAATTATATTAACTTATAAATGCGAAACGAAAAAAAATATATTAAGATTTTAACCGTATTATTCAGTTTTTGGTGTTTATAACCAAATCGCGGATTCGTAACTATTTTTTAATACTGCGCCCCAGTTTCGCCCGCACGTACGTACTTTTAAACCCCCTTTTTAAGCTTTTATGTAGCGTCGATAAGCGTATGTAGATATATGTAGAGAAGCTACGGTGACCTTTTACCACCAGACGAGCATTACAAACTCTTTGCTCAGGAGAGTAATTTTAACAGCGAATCCTTTGCTGAGTGTCAACACTAACAGCAGAAACGTAACGCTACATCATTATTTCAAATCTGAAATAGTTTTTCAGTTTAGGCCCTAGAAGGGCACTTATTTAGATCTACTTACCATCGAATCGGAAAAAGCCTCCTGAGAACAACCGGCAAGAAACTCAGTCCTCTGTCTTTTTATTTTTTTCATTTTAACCTGCGACCTTCTATACGATGGAAGCACGGACCCAAGTCGGGGAGCTCCAATTTTAAATGGAACTCTAGTGTGGGCTACGCGCGAGTGATGGTAGTAGGATGGACCCTAGTAGGTCTTGCAAGCGTCCATAGGCTATGGTGACCGATTACCATCAGGTGGGCCGTATGCTTGTTTGCCAACTTAGGCTTATATAAAAATAATGAATTCTCATAACGCCATACTTGTATAGTGCACAATAGAATGTATTGATACATCTAAAAACCATAGAACACACGTGAAACCTGTGTAAAATTATACACCAATCTATTAAATGGTATAACGTTTACACATGTAGATTTTTAGATAGAGTCATTTCATGTGTGTTACCACCATTAACTACACGAAAGGAATGCTGTACTGCCAGTTCCAGTAAATGGTAGCCGAGTGGAAAAATAAAATCGGATATCGCTCGCAAAGTTCCCAGAACTTTTCATCAAAGAGCAACTACGGTGAAAGCTTTATCGACGGACCAAATTCCATTGAAATGTTCACAATTGAATAGTAAAGGAATTATAGCCAGAAGTAGAAATTAGACAAAATAAAATATATAACCTCAATATTGAACATACGAATAAAGAGAACGAAGCTGATGAATTCGCAAATCCATCTAATTTATTAACTGGGATTTGGGATAGCCTAAAATTTTGCACGAAAATGGACTGAATATAAATCTACGAGGACCCATTTCAAATAGCTTTACGAACATTGTGTTCGTCACCATGCCGTAAGCAAAACCCACACTCTGTTTCTAAACAAGCTATATTGTATCATTATATCAGTATAATGCTTTGAAAGCTTAAGCTAGATTCATCTATACATCAATTAATAATCCCTATCAATCTATTTATTAGAAATGTCTAACATTATTCTAGATCAATATTAATCAATGCAGAAAAGGAGAATGCCAATTTCTAAAGGACAGAATATGGATGAGATTTAACTAAACCATATTAATGGTGAACGACTGTCTCTTCAGCAGTTAATATTTGCATTAGCCCTTGCTCCAAGTTAGAATTGAAAGTGAACCGATGCGCCCTTTTTACACAGAAACCATATGAGAAAATCAAGCATTTATGAGAGCAGTTAACCCTAATTCTGTTAACATAGATAGTGATTCTTTTTGGGTTACCCTTAGGTCCGCAGACTCATTGCCTATGGTGACCACTTACCATCAGATATGCCATTATTTGCCACCTTTGTAATATTGAGAAAAATAAAAGTATTTCTATGCATGATAGCCAAATCTATCCTACTCTTAGACGTGAATCGTTAACGCTATAGAAAAAAATCATTATAACAATTTTGAAAAAAAAACGATTTTAATTCCCATACATTTCTATAGCGTTAACGGTCATGGCTATAGGCATTGTATAGATTATTTTTAAACCCATGATGTTTTTTTTTGATAATTATTTAGGTTTTTTTTAAGTAACACAGTCTCGCTCGGCGAACATCACGCACGTCCCTAACTCACCGTAGACACTAACTTTCATACAACATTGCTGTAAACAAATCTTATCTCAGTCAAAACTATTGAGTAAACTTTGACATGGAGGAACATAAATTTATATCAAGTTTAACACGAACAACATTTATCACGAAATTGTTCCAAATCACCTGTTTCTGTGAAAAGGTGGAGTTTTATACTCTGTCTTGTCTCCGTATTCGATATTTTGTTCAGTAAATAATGTATGAAGTGAGTGCTTAATGAAGAGTTATGTCTAGATTTTAATGGCGCTCTATTGTCTATGCCTACCCCGAAAGGGATGCATCGTGGTGGTATTATGTATGTTTGTATTTATGATTACATAAATAATTCTTTCACCGTTAGAAAGCTAAATTATCACTGAGTAACATAGGCTATATATTATACTAGCTGCCCACCCCGGCTTCGCAAGGATTGACAAAATATTTGATAAATGTCTATGCTCCGAAACTAATGTCTACCCGTGCGAAGCCAGGGCGGGCAGCTAGTGATGGTATAAAGAATCCACTAAAGGTTGACTGCAAATATTTTAGCCTTCTAATCTATGACTGTTTCCAAATCGATAAACATTATTAAGGCACCGCTTAGTGGTATCGTGACCACAGATTATAAAAGTATAGTAAACTAATTCCGAATGCGGGTTTCGTAAACAAAGGTGCAAAGGTACGAGCTGGAACAAGTTATTACAAGTTGTTGTGTTATAACTTTATCGCATAGCTTGAGAAACACTCAATATAATCGAATATATAAAAAAATAACGTACATAGGTATTTGGTTTGTGATTTCAACTTGTAAACATGATAAAAGATTCTATAGTATATATTTTATACCAATGTGGCCCACCTGATGGTAAGCAGTCACCGTAGCCTATAGCCGTTAGCAATACCAGGGGGGATCACTAATGCCAACCCAGTTGTTGATGAGGACTCACTGTGCTAGCAGCTTCTATACTAGCGCAGCGTATCCTCGTGGAGCACTGGCAACCTTACTTACCAAAAAGGTGGTGTCGATTCTCGTTTATGTAACTCTACGTTAGGGGAATAGATTTAGGTCGAGCTAGTGAAGTAGACAATGGTGCCTATTCTGTTGTTAATTGTTATTAAAATGTTCATCGTGCTGACAGGACTTAATTTGATTTGACAGCACTAAGCTAAATTTTGCGTAATTTAAATTTTAACACTATTAAAATTGGCACCATTAGCCTCGAAAGAGATGTCAAAAAACCCAGAATATTTTTAAATACAAAGAACATGCCTAAGCATTAATCTTCGTATTTTGTTGAAATTATTCTAAAGATTATATTTTTGTATTATTGTCATAACTAAAATGTGCAGTAAAGTGTTAAAGAGCTCGATTTTTATTTTTCACTGGTGCATTTTATGATTCACATCGACTTCTCGGATTTTTTTGTGTTGTCTGGTCATAGCGTGAGTGCTGAAAACTTTTGCTACTAAGCCACTCGCATTTTATATCACACAAGCTTTTTACCCGCAGTTTCGTCCGCATGGTTCTAGATAAATATATCCTTTGTCCTTCCCTAGGTTATAAACTGTCTCATTGCCAAATTTCATTACGATTCGTTCAGCCGTTTAGTCGTGAAAAGGTAGCAAACAAGGAAACAGAGTTACTTTCGCATTTATAATATTAGTAGGTATGGACTTAGCTTTTTTTTTTAGGGATATGGTTTCGCAGTTAGTTCGAGGGAACTTTTACTGCTTACCCGGACTAAGGTGGCGAGGCCACTTAAGGCCTCCAGCCAGAAGGGGGACTTAATCTAAGCAACAGAACTAGGGGCGTTGCTGGGAGGTGGGCTATGGAGCCGGGACTGATTTTGGGGACGAAGAAGACGGGATGAGTGCGACGGTCCTCGCCGGCGTGGGCGGTAAAGGGGTCCGTTTGATGATTGTGCGCGTTTAGTGTCTTCCTGGAGTAGGGTGGTGTCATCGTCATAAGGACTTAGCACTTATGTATTCGATTTCAATCCCTCTTGTTAGAATGCGATTATGACGTCTAAACTGTCCTCCTGTCCTTAGTTCTAAATGGATTTGAAACACTCAAGCATACAATTTGTACAATGGCTAAGCTGTTCATCCAAACAGAATCACAAAACCACAGTCAAGCCACAGACTAAAGAATATGGGATCTAAAACCAGCATAAGGTTCCAGTATTCGCACCGACCTCGTAGGCAACAAAACAGAGACAATAAAACTGAAAACCCAATAGTGCAGTGGGCCATAAAACCTAATAGAATATGTATACAGCAAGGCCAGTTTACATGTTGGCTGCACCCCAGAACACAGTGCGGTGTGCGAACACACTTTAATTATTTACGGTATCCAAAAGTACAATTGAGAAATATAGAAATGGCGTGGAATATGCAATTAAGAAAACAAAGATAAAAGGATAGTTTATTCGGAATACGACTTTTATTTCCTGGCGGCATATTGGACTCTTTAAATATTTTAAATCGAATCCCTATTTTCTTTGGTCACGGCATCACGCGTGAACGGTATATTATTTTCTTTTTTTGTTGTCAGTAGAGGTTCTTATGAAAAGCAAAATAAAAAAAAACACCGGAGCATTTTAAATTACGGGATAAACTAAAAGTTCTTCTTTCTATGGTGTATTTGACATATGAAATCATAGCTAAGACAGGACAACGTCTGTCGGGACAGCTGGTCTATATCTATACTTCTATATCTATATCTATACTAGTCTATACTCTATACTATACTATACTAATACTAATATAATAATAATATTATAAAGAGGAAAGATTTGTATGTTTGTATTATTGTGCGTTTGTATTGAATAGGCTCCGAAACTACGAGACCGATTTCAAAAATTCTTTCACCGTTAGAAAGATAAATTATCACTGAGTAACATAGGCTATTTATCATACTTGCTGCCCGCCCCGGCTTCGCTCGGGTAGACAAAATATTTGATAAATGTTTACCCGTGCGATGCCGGGCGGGCCGCTAGTTTTTAATAAAGTTCCTCGAAATTTAATTAATTCAGTGAATTTCAGCCGACAGCCCATTAATTGATGGTATGCTAATAAACATTGTAAATTCCATTGTTTGTATGTTTATCTCCAAAATCGTTTGAAAGATTTGGTTGCAATTTGCCACCGACTAACGTAGTAATCCGAAAAATCTGATACTTCGTCATACGGGAAACATGGCGTCTAATTGTAACTTGATAATCTTTAATATTGAAATGATGGATCTATTTTTTTATTCTGGTAAGTTTAATATTTATATAGCTAAGTGGCTCGTCATATGAAGTCTACTCGGAACCGGCGGATGTGTATGAAGAGATCCATGAATGTACAAGAAGCATAAGACAAACTCATTGAGTTTGTCGAAGCTTGAGTACAGTGGTTAATCACACCATGAGCTAAAAAACAGAGGTAGGGCGAATTGGGATCTCCTGTGGGTTTTCCATTAACATTGGAGCCGCACGACTGGGGACTGTACCTCAACTTTACAGATGACCCTATATAAAAAAACAAAATAGGTCTTGGCATGATGTATGTACCTATAGTATAGTTTAAAGGTGGTTTACAAATGCAATTCAGTGGCCACTGTTGAAACTGTAAAAATAATTTAAAAGTTAACCAAATCCGTCACACAGTGCGGATCCCCAACATAAAGCACGCAAAGTTGTACTATAAACGACCATTTACAAACGACATGAAACCCCAAAAGCTACATTATCACATTTGGTGATTCAATTAGTTAGCCAGCCGTCACATCGCGAGCATGTTACTGTGCGTTATCAAATTAGTGCACAACGTACATAACGAGTTACGTAGTCAGGGGACACTGAAAATATGGACAGAGTACGTAAAAACACGTATTTTGACGGGTTTGCACGTTTGTCGAGAACGTAGACAGAAACAGCCGTAATTATTTTTCATCAATTCCACATTTAAATATCAAGAATACTATAATTTTGAATGCTGGCTGGCGAGCCAATGGTGCCAATTCTGTTCTTCAAAATTACGAAACTTACTTATTTGACAGGTCTAAAAGTATTGCTATCCTTATTTAACCCCGCACATGAGAAAAGAATAGCAAGACTTATAGACCTGTCAAATTAGTTAAGTTTCGTAATTTTGAACAACAGAATCGACACCACTACACTTTAAAAGAGTTTATTATTTGCACGACCTTTATTATATTTGTGAGGCGTAGAGTTTTTGGCGGAAATCAGGCGAAGTGGTTGAGATTTCTTCCAGTGTCTCTTAAATTGTGTTATAGTGGTCTTTAATGTGTCAAATTGTCTTATTTTTGGTGTTGTTATATGCAGTAAAGTTTCGTTTAGTGACTGATTTATAGGAACATTGGAAATAATGCTCTATTTTGACTTTTGGGTTTAGTGATTTATCATTTTGGTGAATAGGCTACCTGTGATCAAAGGGCATGTTACTATCATGCATAACACTAGGCATTTTAATGCAACAAACATGAAAATTTGTGAAACTTGAAAATTCTCTAACACTCGAAACTGGCAAGTTTAGTCCCTGAAGAGGTTTGATTGCCGTACTTAGTAAGAAAAAGAAGAAGGTTTATTGGTAAAATAGAAGCCTATGGCGAACAGCTGCTATGTTTGAAAATGACTGCGCGAAGTGATCGATCTGAGATTAGTCTAGCAACGTTGTTGACGTTTGTAGCAAGATGGATGACATCCCGTGCCGAAAATGTTCGGTAGTCGTAGCAAGGACAAATTTCAACTACATATTCGTATTGCTTTCGATTATTTTTGTATGGAAAATTAAGAGCGCGAACGAACAGTTTGAAAGTGATTTTGGATTTCTCGTGGGTTTTCCCATTAAAATTGGAGCCGCTCGACTAGGGACTGTACCTCCACCTTACAGAGGACGCAATGAAATAATACTACTTGATGTAGTGTTGTGTTTCTGGGGTAAGTAAGGTTGCCAGTGCTCCACGAGGATACGCTGGGCTTGTAGTAATGCTGATAGCACAGTGAGTCAACATCAACAACATGGTTGGCAACCCGTTAGTGATACCCCTGGTATTGCTAGCGGCTATAGGCTACGGTGACTGCTTACCATCAGGTGGGCTGTATGCTTAAGTGCCACCTTAGTGGTATAATAATTTCGTACAACATTGGTAACTGGCACCACTGGTCGCACTACTGGTGTAGTTATGAATATCGCTTGCCCAGGCAGGTAAATGTCGTAAACTAAAATACTAGTCACTTTGAAAGTCGCAGAACTGGTGTCGTAAATATAGTTTTATACCTCACTCAGCATAGAGACATTTCCAGCGTGATAAACATATTATGAAAACATTTCTTACATTATTGCTGTATGCTTAAGGTAAATCAAATTATCACAGTAATTTATGTAAAGTTTATATCATTAAAGTGCACACAAAAGCGAAAATTATATCGTCATAAATTCTAAAGATATGCAATCACATTACTCGAGAATACAAACGTAATAAAATGTTTACCTCCATACGAAATGAGCGATCAAAATGAACGAGACAGGTGAATGACAAACTATTACAAACAAGCTGTTAGCCGCGGCTTCGCACGCGTGGTTTTAGAGAAGAAAAAAACGTAATTATGTAACAGCTGACTGAGCTGATTAAAATGGTATTCAAACTTTCAACTCCTATTTCACCCGCTTAAGGAATATTTTTGAGACAAAAGATGGTCTATGTCATTCCGAGGTTAAAATCTTTTCCAAATTTCATTACGATCCGTTCAGCCGTTTAGTCGTGAAAAGGTAGCAAACAAACAAACAGAGTTACTTTCGCATTTGTGATATTAGTATAGATAAATTGTTTGCAGACATATTTGCTAATATTGCTAATGTTTTCATTCTGAAGTGTATCTGCGACATTAGCATCGACGAAATAAAACAAGTCCAGCTTACGCCAAAATTAACATTTTGTACTCATAATAAAAAAACTTTTCAATAAGATTTTGGTCTTGAAATTCCAGGCTTGTTTTCGTCGAAATCCAAATGCTGCCGATTTATATTATAAAGTGAGTCGCTGCTTGGAATTTCAACTGAATTAATTGGGACTTCTAATCGATTTGAAATAGAATTTGTAACCCAAATTTGAAGAAAAAAAATCATAATTACAATAGAAGCTTGCATTTTAGGGTACCGCGCTCCTTACTAATAATGTGTATTTTTGGCTTTTTTTGATCTTAATAATGGCAACAAATAGATGCTTGAAATGCTCATAGAGATTATGTATATATGTACTATAGTTTCTGCAAAAAGAGCGGGTTTAGGTTCTATTACAAACTAATTATTTGCGGTTGGCGCAATAGCCGTCTCTAGGGATCGAACAGCAAAATTAAGTTAATCATTTAACTTAGTTTGATTTTAGTACGGTATTCTCGAACGTTTGTGTGAGCAACTCACACTTGGCCAATTTTGTTAGAATACATACATGCATTATTACCACGCCGAGTCCGTCACAGTAGGCAGAGAGTATAGAGCGCTATTACACTCTTGGCTTACACACCTCTTTTGCTTCATTTACGTTCATCAATCTCTTTATACATGCCCGCTGGTTCCGAGTACTTTATACCTTTCCATCTTTGAGTTCTTTGGTTGCTATTATGGAATACATAGTTAGTGAAACATTAAGCTTTTTATAATCAGAGCATTAAGTCCTGAGCAAGTCACAGAAGCATTTGAATATTCCGTTCTGTCTCTCAGAAGACTAATAAAAATGTTGGAGTGATGAGAATAACATTTAAAATTACTTATTAAGCTCACGCCTAAGAGCTAAATTCAATTTCGGTGTAACTTCAAGTTAGTTTCAAAGTGACTTATCGGATCGACTAGACGGCTCTGACCAATCTTTAATACTTAAAACAGATAATCAGAAGAACTGTCAGTCAAAGTTTGTGATTGATTTCAAAGTAAAGACAACACACGGCTTTCCGATATACCATGATTTATCCAAGATTTAATTGAAATCTCGTGTTATTCAAATTTAATATCACTGTTCATTTAACTATGTAAGTACCTATGTATGACGTATTTTAAATAAACGGCCTGCCTGTTGGTAAGCGGTAACCGTAGTTTATAAAGTAAAATAAAGCATCGCTACAAAGAAATGATTGTACATCGTATCCACAACATAATAAACTAAACATGAATCAGCGAAGAAATCTTTCCTAGTTATTAACGAAGGAAAATTCCCGAAATAATACCGAGTCAAAGGGATTGCCGATTATGGATCCAATCATCGGCATCGCAGGCATCGGTGTACGCGTGCTCAAGTCCCGTGACGTCACAGTTCTTCCGATTAGTGTATTGTAGCTTGTTACGTACATAATGTTTACACATGAAGCCTCAGATGAAATACGAAGGTAATAATAATAAAAATAATAATTATTATTTGCTAAAACATGCTATAAAAAGGTGTTACAGATTTATGGAGTCCGTTTACATGTTTTGCTAGGCATATACTGGCGTGGAAAAAAATTAAGATCCTATTGGTGCCAATTCTGTTGTTCAAAATTACTAATCTTAACTAATTCAAAAATATTGCCATCCTTATTTAACTCCGCACATGAGAAAGGGATAGCAAGACTTTTAGACCTGTCAAATTAGTTAAGTTTAGTAATTTTGAACAACAGAATCGACACCATTATCTCATAAAATCTTTATAGAATCATTTTCCACTAGCCACGTATGTAATTCAATTTGAGATTGCCTAGAATTATAATTTTTAAGGTGGCTAGGTATGCGAATATATTTTTTGGTGCGTGGGAAAGGCGTAGTTTTAACCGGCGTTACTTCGATCCATCCACCTTTTTTATTGATCTGAGCATACAGCATGGAGTTCTTCAGAAAGGGTCTGAAGATATTTTGGCAGGGTCGACAACGCGCGATTTATACCGCTGTATTGCGTTCAAATTCTTAGATAACCGCTTTCCATCAGGGTGACTTTTTTTGCCCGAAGTGGTGATTTTAAAAGCAGAACTACTCAAATTCTAAACGGGAGGCCCTGCCGTGCCCTATCTCAAAAACATTTCTCAATTAATAAATCTTATGGTATGAATATTATTCAACTCTAGTTACAAATGTAATGGATAGATTTATCGCAATCATTGGACGTTTGCCAGTGCTGGACCGTATTAAAATATTGTAAATCATATGTGAAGTCGCTGGCGCTTCTGCTGGAATTCCGTGTCCTCATCGTACATGTTACATTTAATTTGGTTCTAGACTCTGAAAAACTAAAGTTGAACCTGTATACATGTTTAAAAAGTCCAAATAATTCTGTAAGTAGGTCGCTTAAGATCTTGGACAAAGCTTCTTCCTACATATCACAAAAGGACTAAAAGGAGTAACATGAAAATGGTCAATCTGATTGTAAACGGGCAAAATAATCGTAGCCTACATTTAGAAGCATTGGCATTGAAGGACCTTACCTTTATAGACCCTGTCGTTATATTTGAAAATGCGTGTTTATTCTTTATTCGAGATAAAGAATGAATAAATAAATTAGCGAAGGTAATAGATAGGCCCAAAATTTAAGCTAAAACAGAAGATTGTTAATAAAACATATATTTATTGCGAAAAATCCCTCACGGGGTAAGCAGAGAGTATAGGGCGCCATTTCACTCATAACTTGTACACCTCTTTTGCTTCTTGTACACTCATCAATCTCTTCATACATGCCCTAGTCTGGTACTCTTTACCTTCCCATTTACGAGTATGTCCTTTAAATAGTAGTTAGCATCCGCATTATTTGAAGCATTCCGACGTGTTTATCATAACCAATCAAGCAAATTAAAATGCGATTTAACAATGTCACTGCGTCACCCACGTACTTATTGGATGGATTCATATTATATGTGTCCCAAAAGTGTGCTCGAAATAGCCCCAGCATCTGTTTCAGTGGGACGACCGTCCCAGAAACCAGATATAACAGGCTCGCACTGGTTTCTAGTTTCTCCCAAATGTGTTTGAGTTTGGAGAGGTGAGTGACATGTTTGAAATAGATTTTTGTACGCCCATCAGTTTTTGTAATGAAAGTTGGCACAGAAACGGTAATAGTTAGGCGAATGCATTTATTATTTTTTGTAGAGAAAAATAGGATAGAGTAACTCTATTAAGCTAAGCAATCAAAGGTTTCAGATTAGCTAAGCTTTCCTACGAAAATGTTTATACGGTGGACACCGGTTATAAGTAAATTTATCGGGAAAATACAAAATGTATCAGTTCTTCAAATTAAGTTTAACCAAGTAAAGATAAGTAAAACAATAATAATCATGTAAGAATTTAAACATTCTAATAATTGTGTATTAGAATGTTTAAATACTTACATGCCATCATTTTTTAAATTAATATTTAAATATACCAGAAAGAAGAAAAAAAGAAAGAAATGAAAAACATTTATTCATACCAGGTAAGTTCGGAATTCCACAAGATTATGCGAAATTGTTTGTAGATGTATAGTCACTCTTGACTAAAATAATCCATCCTACTTTGGATAAAGAAACAAAAAAAAACCTGAACACAGTTAGGTAAGATTTTACATAATTTCAGCGTTCCCTAACTCCAACAAGCAGTAGATACTACCCTTAGAAACCATTTTAAGCTCTCGCCATAATTCCTTCACAAACGAAAACATTAAATGTAAAGACGCACTCATCTGACGGATTTACATCAACAACGCGTCTGCGTACGACAAAACTAATAAGATTAAAAGATAAGAGTAGACGGATTAGCCGTCGCGCTTAGCACAAACGTATGTAACAATAGAAAAATATTAACTCCCGAAGCTTAACTTTCTAAGATACCACCGCCTGTTGGAGAAGAGTGAACTGATTCCAACCAAGTTAATAATTTAATCCGGCTCGAAGGACCACAATGCTACCATACTGGGACCTGGTAGTGAAGGTCAGCCAGCAGCAGATCTCGATGTGAATGGTGGTAAGAGGAAAATTCTTCAAGTAAAGCGAAGTCCGGTTTATTGTCGGTTTGCTCAATGAGCCACCTGACAGTGAGCTATATACTACAGCGACTGAGACTCTCTACAGCACGTGTTAACAATCTACTATTTACATATAAGCGCCCTCTATTGGTGAAAACATAAAACATTAATGTCCGTTAGACGGTGGTAAGTAAACTTGACTGCAATTCTAGGTGTTGCAAGTTCTATCCAAACCCAACTATGTATATGATGATTGAAACATATTATTTAAAAGTGTAATTACTGAGTTTCTTGCTGGATTCTTCTCAGCAAAAGTCCGAATACTGTGGTAGATTATGACGATTTCAAAGTACTTTTTTGTAAAGTCTAGTCAAATAAAGATGACTTGAGATCTTAAATTTTTGGATTGACATTAAAGATTTGAGCGTCAATATCGCAGCTAGTAATGCCAAATGCTGAGCAACATTCTCACTAGTTCCGTAAGTTAAGGAAATTTCACAACACAATTCTGAACACGTCGATCTACCTCGTGCTACGCAGACTAATTTGCATATTCCTTCATTTATAATACTTAAAATCACAATATATTTAGGTACTACTAACGCCACGGCTTATCGTTATAAGACTGTTAATCAATCTTATTTAGTTGAACACGTATTGTCTTAGGAATATTTACATTATGTGACAAGATATTTATTAATCATCATAATGGTTACTTTAGCTTCACACATTGTTTCAGGCTTCAAACAAAATTTTATGACAGAGCCATATTCGTTCTTTTTTGAAATGGCTTTCGGGAGCTACGGTTGAAAATAAAAATGCGCTCGCTACCACGAAACTATCCATACGACTTTTTTGGCCAGTAATTTCACTACATATAGCGCAAACCGAAACACAGGAATGCATCATATCCACTACCCATTGCGAGAAAACAAAAAATAAGACAAATAAAGCACGTTGTTGCTATTAACTATGCTTGTTGCTATATAACTGACATTTACTTATTACATAATTTTATAATAAATAGCAATTTACTGTAATTATATTTATAGACTAGCGGCCCGCCCCGGCTTCGCACGGGTAGACATTTATATCAAATATGTTGTCTACCCGTGCAAAGCCGGGGCGGGCAGCTAGCTCATGTTAATCAGTGATAAGGTAGCTTTCTAACGGTGAAAGAATTTTTGAAATCGGTCCAGTAGTTTCGGAGCCTATAGACATTTATCAAATATTTTGTCTACCCGAGCGAAGCCGGGGCGGGAAGCTAGTATAATATACAGCCTATGTTACTCAGTGATGATGTAGCTTTCTAACGGTGAAAGAATTTTTGAAAACGGTCCAGTAGTTTCGGAGCCTATTCAATACATACAAAAATACAAATCTTTACTCTTTATAATATTAGTATAGATATCGCATGCCGTGGTTGCCTATAATTGGGGCAGCATTTAGTTGTAAGCCTCATTGTTAAATTAAAACGTTGTTAAGTGTAATGCATGTCATGTTGGCGATCCTTAAAATAAATAAACTAACATTTAAACTCATTTGTCACTCGGGATATCATCAGGTTAATACGCGGTTTACACAGGTCGATCGATAGTGCTCTAGAGATATGTAACTGCTATTACCGTATACGGTGTCTCCCACTGGGATATTGCACTACGTTGATTATGTTCTGTGTAAATTTTATATGGATACTGCATATCGAATGATCCTGGAGTGGTACAGAGTACTAAGCACCGACGGGCATGTATGTCTCTGAAGAGTCTGAACTCTGAGATTGATAAATTAATATCAGAAGCAAATTAGGTGTGCAAGTCAAGTGTGAAATGGCGCTCTACTAGCTGCCTACCACGTGAGAGACTTGGTGTGATTAGGTATGTACAATTTCCTCTATTGACATTAATCTCATATTATGTAAATAGACAAACAGGATGAAGACGTCTAATCTACGAGCCAATCAAATGCGATTTACTAGAGTTTCACCACGTGAATAGTATAAATTAGGTATTTAGGTATGTTTTGTCACCTAATTTCAACAAAGTAGTTAGGAATGGTATGTTTCTGTAAAAATTGCGGATTTTCTTGCCGGTCCTTCTCATGATTACTCGTACTGGTGGTAATGAAAGGACCTTAATAAGTGCTTTATAAGGCCTTAATTTAATTTTCCTTTCCATTCCTTTACTACTTTGACCAGTTAGTCCACAATACGATTCAATTATATCACCTGTGTATTTTATTTTTACACGTCGTTGTTTCTTAGAACAACGGTAGATTACATCGGTGGGTACATGCGTAGTGTAGGTGTTTTACTGAAAGAAAAAGTCTAAGGGAAGTGCCCTTAGGCTCTTCGCGCAAGCGTTAAGCGACCCTTAAGCAAACAAGATTTTAATGACGTTGACGTACACACTGAAAAAACTACAGTTTATAAGCCAACGTTATTTATGTTCGTTTATTTATTCATGTCTTTTGGATTATTTGTAAGATTTCTTTCTTATTTTCGGGAACACTTGCATTAAAGTGACATACTGATCCTAATTTGAAATGAGAATCAAAGCTTATCAAAGAATGGCGGAAAGATTTTTGGCAGGGTCGCCAATCCTCTAGTGATACTTCTTTTTCCTTGTATTGTATGCGTCCACAGGTAAGGGTCTAGAGTTTGATATTTGTCAAATCACCAGCCCATTCCTGCGTGACTGTCTTTTTGGGATAATCAGTAAGAGTGGACTATTCTACTGCGAACCCATGCAAAAAGCTAAAATATTTTCTGTGCCAACCATTATAACGAAGTCAACAAGGCACGACTTAAAATGTATGTCAAAAGCCCAATAACCTGTAAAAATATTAATTGAAACACTGTAAATAGAGCCAACATGAACGGCTACAATGATATCGTCGAACGCCTGTTGAGCGCGACGATCGGTCCGTGTAATCGGTACAACGACGGGCGTCGGCTAAAAGCCAAGTCTCGGAATGGATATCTGCCAGAATACACTTACATTTACATAAGTCTTGTGTTTTGTTACTGCTAAATACGATAGATACACTGCTTTACTTCAAAACAGAGAGTGCTCTAACTACCAAGGGAAATCGAGTGTTGCAAAGACGAATGACTATTTGAATATACGTATTATCCAGTTACATCTCGTTTAATGTATGCGTTAATTTAGCTACAAGTCTTTATTACTTTTATTGTTCAAATGTGGATGATAGATAGTTACCGTAAATAGATGAGAAAAACGGTGGAGAAAATCAAGCCTTTATCATATTACAATTTATCAAACATAATATAACTAAACAAGGAATTGTAGATAACAATACGCATGCTCGCAAAATCGATTTCCAATAACATAAAGGATTATGTGTTATCCTTTTCAACATGGTGGAAGTATTCCAGGTTTACTAAGACATTCTTAAAAATAAAAGTCCACTGTAGATTACACTGGGCGTGCAAAATCTAATATAATATCTTATGTCAAGCTCTCAGGCTTCAAAAGGTTCCATCTAACTAAATATATACTCAAACTTTATAATAAAACGTGTTCCTAAAACGTCGTATGTCGAAGTCACAAACTTCCATCACCCGTCAGATTTCTGCAACGTCTCCAACTTATAAAGGCTCGTGACACCGTTGATAAACCACGTGTTATATTTAACCACGTAACAGTTGCTCCTCGAGGTAATGTGTGAGGTGGGGAATATGGAAGGGACTTTTAGCTTCACATGACGCGAATTCACCATAATATATTTTTCTTCTTTCCACGTGTATTTTAACATAATGAATTCTTAACCAAAGAGCAAACATTTTGGTTCAGTGGAATACCTTGAGAGTGAGGGCACAATCTTAAAACATAATTCGCGCACGAGTATTATAATTTTATCGAAAATTTTGTACTCTGAAAAAAATCGAACGAATCATAGAGCTTTTTTTCACTTTTTTTCACTGATACCCAGCACTTATCTTACTACCACAATGTAAGGGAAAGGTATATAACTCGTCTAAAATATCTTTATACCACTAAGGTGGCAAACAAGCATACGATCCGCTCGATGGTATAAGGCTACCAAAGTCTATATAGACGCTTGCAACACCAGAGGTATCACTCGCGCGCTGCCGTCCCAGCATATATCTTCACATCCTTCTTAAAGAACCCCATTCTGTATTCCTATGGGAAAACCACAGTGAAGAGCTATTCCAAATTTTATAATGCGCGGTAGGACACTCCTAGGTACCGCGCAGTGTGAGACCATGTCGGTTCCAATGTGTGGGGACGAATTCCCCGCCGATGATGAGGTGCGGTAGTGAAATGTTGTCATGGACATCATGTCGAACAATTCCTCAGAACACTGTCCGTTGTACAAGCGGTAGAACACACAAAGGGAGGCAAATTCTCTCATCATATTTGATCTTTACTCAAAATATGATCCAACATAATTTTGTATGAAGCTGTTCCGCTCGCGCCATATACTCATTCCGCTTAACTATGGTATCAAAGCCAAAGTTGTGGAGTCTGAAAACTTCTCAGCAAAGTTAAAATTAAGTCAAAACGAAGGGCTCGTTAGATAAACAGGCCAAGTCACACAATATAGCGCCATTTACAAATTCAGATGGAATCATTTGCCTTTGGTTCAAACTTAAGGACAATTGCCGAAGTAACGCATCCGTCAACGATTAACCCCGTCACTTCAAAACATAAGAAACTGACTTCTCTAAATTAAAACTGTTGGTAAAATCTCATAAGAAATAGGCTAAGAAAAAATAGCCTTTTCTCATTTGTTTGTGAATAGTTTTTAGGTAGCTATTGATGAGCGATAGGGTTAAAAAACGTCACAATGAAGCGTGGTCTAGTATTTAATAATTAAGTTCCTATTTTGGCAGGCTATTCATGAACCCATAATTAAAGGATATATTTTATTAATTAAATTATGATGGTGGAAAAGCGTAATAAGGATGAAATTTTGATATTCGTCCCACGAGGGATTGAAAAGGTTGATTTTACTGCTTATAAAATCTAAATTCCGTAAATCAATTTGTATCCCTGTCACTGAGTATAAATACTCTACAGAGTGAGCAATTAAACACATCTTAGTGGTATCCTAGATGCACATCCACCCCTCAAGGGGTGAAATAGAGGTTGATTTTTAATTAATAATCTGATCCCCTTTACATTACAATATAATCTTTTATTTTTATACCACTAAGGTGGTACACAAGGGTACGGCCCATCTGATGGTAAGCAGTCACCGTAGCCTATAGCCGCTACCAATACCAGGGGTATCACTAACGGGTTGCCAAGCCAACCATGTTGTTGATGAGGACTCCCTGTGCTAGCAGTATTACTACTAGCCCAGCGTATCCTCGTGGAGCACTGGCAACCTTACTTACCGCAGGAACACAACATTACATCAAGTAGGTAGTGTTATTTCACTGGGGTCTTCTGTAAGGCGGAGGTACAGTCCCCAGTCGGGCGGCTCCAATTTAAATGGGATAACCCACGGGAAATCCCAAATCGCCCTACTTTTAAAAACTACTCTTTTTAAAAGCTCATGGTGTGATTAGTCACTGTACTTAAGCTTAGAAAAACTCATTGGTACAGGCCGGTATTCGAACTTGGGCCCATCAGTTTACAGGCCGATGCTTCAACCACAAGGCCACCACGGCTTCTTTCTAATACTCTTTATAACAAATACCTTATATAATTCTTATGAGGTCTTATTTTAAATTCAACCCCTTGGTGGATGAGATCAGGTTATTTCCTCTTTGTGCAGACAAGTTCTCCTAAATAAGCTTCTACGCGTTCAAAGCGATGTTCAATGGATTTGAAGGGCGACCGATATTTCCACAATAGCTTGGAAAATGATGGAGATAAAGCGTCAAAGCAACAATAAAACGTGTAAGTACATGGAGACATCACGTTAGTACTTACTCCGGCGAACAACGCGGCCAATAAAATGTTTTACTGCATGTTTCATGCCCAATAAATTATCGTTACATTCGGCGCCGGGCAACATCAGCGGCGCCTAAATTTTCTACCTCCGTGAACACTCGCGATAATTTACATAGCAAATTAATAGTGTGATGAAGTCGTGATCTCATGTAAGATCACAGTAAATTTGTCGTAAAAGTACACCGTATAAAGAAATAAAATAACACTGGTAAAGAGTGTGAAACCATTTCGTTTACAATAATTTTACAGTGTGAAGAATACAAAAAGAAATATAGCTGTTATTCTTTAGTATTAATTCTTTCTCTGCTTTCTTTTAAACACACTAAAAAGCTGGCTTAAAAACTTTATTTGGTACAGTGTATTAACTCTGGAGTTTATTAAAAAAAAAAATGTAAACCACTTCAAGCTTCAATACAACGCATCTAAATTTCAATTACAGTTAGTCAAGAATTAATCTTACAGTCAATTTTAATGTGAAATAAAGCCTTAACTGAGTTCCACAAAACTCTGTAGAGGGAGTGAAAATTGCGTACGGAAAACAGCTTAAGGCGAGATATTAATTCCAAGCACAAAATTTAAAGTGTTAATTATGTACCAGATTCAACTCAATTTTCATCTGGCATAGGGCGCGCGCAGACGGAACGCTTTCTTAATACGATTAGTGCGACATCCGCGTCTCTAACGCATAATCGGATTATTTTCATACATTACGCAACGATGCGACGGCAGGCAGCGGCGCGATGCAAATTAGTAAAGAAAAGAGACTGGGTTTTTTTTATTATCTGCCACGAATGCTCCGTGGTAGAATATTATTAGGTACTTAGGTTAACACGTGCGCAGAGCAATGCCACGCTATGCCATAGAGCTCGATGCCTTCAATTGCTATGGCAAGACTGATCTTCTAGCGAAGGGTTAGTAAGACAGACAGCTCTACTGACCCTGGTCTAGTAGTCCAGTGTAGAGATGTGGAATATAATTATTACCCATTAAAATTCACGAATAATTAAAAATAATTATCATGAATATGATAAAGAAAATTAATGAAATCAAATAAAAATATCAACATTAACGCACTAACATAATTGAAATTGAAATTTAGACTTTAACTCGTTCGAAATAGGGTACATTTTCGAACGTTCATATATTATTCGAAGATTCGAATAATTAATTCGTTTCAACTACGCGAGATTTTTATCGTTGACGTGATACTCGATATTATGCAAGTGATATTTTTATGCATGTTATTAACGGTACGAATGTACCTATATAAAATCCTGAATAATATATTAACTAATATTTTCACTTTTCACCCATAAAAAATATCGATATTTTTATTTATCAATTAACATTTGTCTAATAAAAAAAAATCTGCTAATATTGACATCTCTAGTTCAGTGGTTAGGAAACGTGACTGTCGGTGGTGTCGGGACTTCAGGGCAAACATATGTCTTAGCTTGAGTTATGCCATATCATAAATAGTATTAATTTCATTCTAGCAATTACGCTATTTTACTACACCTCAAAATCGACATCTTCAAATTAATATCCTATTTTTATGGGTCTCGGTGAAAACCACAGCGCCTTTACAAATAAATTGAACAATATGATTAAATCGATTAATATTTTAAAATATTATTCAAGAACAAAATTATAAAACCATGTCGATATTAACACGAACAATTTTACTTATATCTTAATTAAAACGCGCATTGTAATTGCACCCTTAGAATATCCGTGAAGAGATTGAACATGGCAGCTTTTTAATCAAAAACATAAACTTGGCTATATCGCGTCATTTATGAAATAAAAGCTGTTTAATAAGGGAAAGAGAACTTCAGAACTGTTCTTTAGGTTTTCACGTCAAACGCAGAGTACGTTACGCTGAAACATCTCCAGATAACAGGCTGCTTTGTCAGAGAGTGGGTACTGATATACATTTTCACGAAATTGGCTGAACAAAAACTAGTACGAACAAATAAAAAAAGCTTTCTTTGAGTTAGGATATAAGCGTGTAATCCGGTTAATACGATGATATGATGATGATGATATGATGAAAATGTACGTACGTTAATGAGGTCACCAGGCGAAAGACAATGTAGTAATTATATCTGACTACATCCGTAATACATTAACATGCATTAGCTGTGAAATAGCAACGCAAAATTAAAGCTAGTCATTTCGTTTAATAAGTAAAAGCAAGTTTCATAATTGATTAATTAGAATTTGAGGCTACATAGACATACACTGACTTTGCTTCATGTAAACTTCAAAAATATTAATTGACTATCCTCATGCAAACACGCCATTCTTTGTTCTACTGACTTATGCCGTCAAATAGTTGCAAGTAATACGATATTTTTTTATGATAAAATATATGTATCCAAGCTCACATACTTAGCTGAGCTTTGGATACTTTTTTTTAGTTCTTTATGTACCATCAATTACGTCACGCTGATTGATCAAACTACAAGCCTCGGCAGGGACACCTGCATGCGTTTGAGACGAAATTCAAAGAGGCGTGAGTAGCCCGCAGCGTATGCCCACTTCGCTTTCATTTTCAATTCAAGGCACGTGGGCTGGTGATATTAATTTCTGGGAAATGCACATGGAATAGCTAAAGTTGAAATACGAGCTGAGTACGTGAAACATTCCCTAGTAATGGAGGTATGAGGGAAGGAGAGGCCAGTTCGGGTGTAACAGTTTATTAATACGAATAGTGGGTTTGCTATGAGAAAATATTTTATTCGTGGTACGGAAGTTATATTTTATTAGATTCGTTATTTATTTTTCCTTGAGGCAGTTTGTTAGAAAATACTTTATGTAATCCTAAGTTGCCGTTTCGTCTGCGCGTGTGACTTTCCTTTTAGACCATTGTGACTAAATAATACACTTGGAAGAATTCGTCAATACAAACTGATAAAAAAGCACTAGGTATACACGCAGTGACACCGCCTTTTGCTTTAGTAAATGATCCATTATTGTTCCACATTTATATCATCATCATCCCCTTTCAGTGTAGGCAGAGAGTATAGAGCGCCATTTCACTCATGACTGCATACCTCCCTTACTTATTTTACATTCATCAGTCTCTTCATACATTTCCTGCCGGTTCCGCGTACTCTTTATCTTTCCATCGTTGAGTACTCTGGCAATTTGATCTAGTAAGTTAGACCATGCTTTCCACGGCTTCTTATTAAAAAATGTATCTGCAACGTAATAACTATTGATGATTTACTAAGTGACGGCAATAAATTAATAAACCGATTATTGATGTAACTAAAGCATCGTTCGGAAGACACTTTAATCTATAGCATAGTACATAAATAAGGTCTTTACTCTCGATGAACTTTTCATGTGTGTCACACGTGAAATTTAATTACATATTTCGTTCAGTAAATACTTAAAAAAAAATTACTTATAACCTGTTCCAGTTGGATTTTATAACAATTACAAATGTATTTGTGTAAAAGAAATGTGACGATAAGTTATTTTAAGCTAGAAAGTTAAAAATGAAACGACCTTCTTAGCATCTTTCAAGCTGGTAGTAAGGCTAATTCAATGTTATTTTTTACATATTTATATCTTTCGTGAAATATTCATGCCACGTTGATAGCTAATTGCGGGGTCAATTATTTTTTATTATTTTAAAAGAGTAATTGTGAGTTTCTTGCCGGATTCTTCTCAGCAAAAAGAACCCTCCGAATCCGGTGGTAAATTCTGGCGAAGACTAGTCAAATAAAAATGATTTTTAATTTGAATTTGATGTATATGTTACATTATATATAAATAGGGGGCTATAAATGTGTACAAGCATGTGAAACCAATGGGTATAGCCAGTAAGCAATATAAAAGCTTTTAAAGCAAACTAAAGATTAAGATAACTGTAATGGAGAGAAATAAGTAAACAGATACAAACTTTTCACCTTAAGGCATCCATTTTGCAGAACCACAAGTCATTCGGATACAATTCCATTATTTCAGGAGCGTGTCAAAGCCTATCCGACCTCGCATTACGGCCGTCATAATCTTGGATCTGTCGAAATTGATTGAATTCTTATCAAGGCTGTTGTTTCGATATGTCTCGAAGTTCTTTTATCATTTTGATAGATTTGGAACTGTGTGAAATAATGTTTTCACTCCTCTTGCTCAAAAAGTCCGTCTTTGTAGCGTAACAAAGCGGGGAAAAAACAGATTATGATGCTCTAGGGGAAAAATATTTTTTTTTTATGTATTTCTGTTACCTGGTAATCACGATCCTCAATCACGTAAAAACGGTTCAACGGATTTGTATGAAATTTGGTACACGTATAGTTTATAACCTGGATTAACATATAGGATACTTTTTATCCCGGGGAAAGTTTAGGTTTCTCTGGGACTTTAAGCTCAACGTGGATGAAGTCGCGGCCAGACTCGCTACTCGCATATATTAGGGATATTCGTATAACCTTTCTTTGCTTGTATCGTAATGAAAATAGATGCGAGTGATGAAAACATAACGACGTTACGAATAGACCGCAAGCTTTAGCATTACAACATTGCATGTAAATACATGTAAGTAGGTAAGAGACAGAGTAATTAATTATTTGCGAGGTTGGGAAACTGGCCCTCACGACATTTTCTCTCGCAATCCGACGTTCGACGATCTGTTAGTGAAGCCATTCTGTCAACAAAGCTTTATTTATCACTAATTGGAGGTGGGAATAAAGGGAACTTTGTTTGTTCTGTTATGCTATTATTGGTTTTGTGATTATTGTTCACATCGCACGTGCGACGCTGACGTCAGTCAGGACGATTTTCGTAGAAAAATTACACTGAGATGAGAAAAAATCTGTATGTGTAATGTAATTATTAAAACGATTTAAATAAAAATACTTTTCATACCACAACATTGGCAGGCACGCGTAGGGAATGCCAGGTGGTAAGCCGGGTAAGGGAGGTAGGGCGAATTGGGATCTCCCGTGGGTTTTCCCAATAAAATTGGAGCCGCCTGGCTGCGGACTGTACCCCCACCTACCACAACCATAACACTAATTTTATGTAGTGTTGTGTTTCTGCGGCGAGTAAGGTTGCCAGTGCTCCACTATGATACGCGGCGCTAGTAGTAATGCTGCTGGCACAGTGACTCCTCATCAACAACTCGTTAGTGATACCCCTGGTATTGCTAGCGGCTATAGGTTACGGTGACTGCTTACCATTAAGTGGGCCGTATGCATGTAGTATAAAAAAGAGCGGTTTCCGCGCCGCTTCGACCATACGGCCACCACGCTTCAGCACTATTCCTGAGAAGCACAGGATATAATTATATTGAGGATACGAGTTTGTAACTAACTACACGATGTTAAACGAGCTTTTATATTCCCTAATTTATTGCCTCCGTATTCACGTCGAAAATCATATTCAAATACCCCTTAAAAACTCACGCACAATATTGTGTTCATCAATCTAAAATGTTCATGTTCAAAAAAGATTATGATAAACAGTTTGCACTTCGCGCTGGCATTGATTGATCGATCCTGGGCTTCGGCTCATTGCATATTTAACTGGCAAGAACATTCGATATTGAATTGTGTAAATTGAACATCGAACCTGTGATCAGAAACCCGATTTATCTATTTCGGACGGCCGCTAAATTGTTGCAAAAAAGCATGGATTTAAAGAAGTATTCGTGGATTGCTTTCAAATTTATATTAGGTTAACTGATATGCTTTAAACAGTTACCGGCAACGGATAAAGACGGAAGCTAACGTTATGTCGCACCACGAGTCAAAGAGATGGCTAACGATGGAACGGCATGGCGATTGCTCCACCGACAAGAGCCAAGCTCTTAAAAAAATGGATGGTACGCTTTATATTTATTTTCATTACAAGGGTATCCCACACGATGGTAAGGTCATCAGAAATGCGTTGACAATCCTACGTATAATTCCACCTTTATAATTTTTGGTAAATTGTACCTGAATACGTCATTCGAATCTGTCTATAAATTGAATGGACTTCGAATCTGAACCAAATTGAATTTGACAGGGGCTTGTTAGACGCTTTCCGGATCTTATCTTAGAATTATATCATCTAATAAGTTGCCACATTAGTATTAATGCGCTTAGATGTACCCCGAAAATCCCTAGAGTGGAAAGAAATACCCCAGAAAATGGCAATAGGTAACTCTTAACTCGATCTTCGAAAAATTAATTAGGTTTCTGTCTGAATTTGTTTAAAGCTTCTGGGTATAAGTCCTTTGAGTAAAATATATTTTTGTTTTACTAAATAATAAAATTTAGAGTTTAGAGTGACTTTTCACTGTTGAATTACACACCTTTATTGTTTCGTCTACATTCTATCATCGCTTACCTGTACTTAATAAAAACAACTCTGATATACACGACGTAACGGCCAAGTTGCAGTATGCTATAGTGTGCATATAGCATTATGTAATAAAATAAAAATAATTTAAACCATCCCTTTTCGTTTATTACTGAAGCTAATAGAGTATTGCGTTAAATTCTCGAAGGCATCAATATATTGATGCGCTGACATTGATAGATCTCCCTCGGGATCCTGCACATTATAAATAATTAAAATTTCCCAAGAGAAAGTTTGCTAAGCGTAACAGCCCGAGCAATTTTATAACCAAAATAATTGCCCTTTGCCCAAGTTGTTTCAAATTATACAATGTATTTAGGTGAACCTAAAAGAAGTCTGTAAACTTTTAGAATCTCAAACATGGTTTGGGTATCAAGAGGTTTCTAATAAACTTAAAAGGTTAGGTAAAGATGATTGGAACCGGGTTAAGTCCTAATAATAAATAGATGAATTTGTGTCATCACAAATTTGGGATGAATAACAAATTTAAGACATGACTGTAAACTATTTAGTAAAGATTTATGCAGAAACGTCAGCCGCAACTATTTGCCTACAATTTTGGGACGTACATTCAAGAATTAAATATAGCCAATCCATCCGCAAAGGCTACAAGAAACTTAAATGCATAGATATAATAACGCCATGTGCCTTTCGGGGTAGTCAGAGAGTATATACCGCTATTACATACCAGATACATTATGTACCTGTTAAAGGTATTCACAAATTCTTGTTGAAACAAAAGAAACCTACCCCTCCATAATATTAGCTTTAAGTGTGTGTCCTGTGTGGCGTGACAGAGACAAATGGTAAATCGGAAAACTCGATTTATATCAACGGACGACGAACAAAATGGGAATACCATCAATCAACTTAAAAGAATGCATTAATAGCCTGAGTGCCAACTTGGGGCCTGCAATATCCGCTGTGGCAGATGCTTTCAACTGTTCAACTTTTCTAGGATGCCAAATGCCAATTAACGTCTTTCCCAATTGCTCCACTATGCTTTAGTTGGAAATCGGGATCTGGCTAGTTGATTTTAGTTCAGCCATTATCAGTTCATAGCTTGGAGTTTTTAAGATTACATTAAAGAACTCTTTCAGTGTTCGATAAGTAGGTACTGTCAGGTCAATGGCATTATTCTCTATACCCACCTTTTCAAAGTTAAATGTGAACTCCGTCATTGATGTTATATACGGGATGTGATACGAGTAATTTATATGGTCTCATGTGACGTTCACGACGAATAGATTCATTCATTACCTCTTTCAGTCCAGATATAAAAATAATTCTATGAAGACTAATATTTGGAATTTAGACTGTACTATATATATATATATATATATATATATAATATAAATGTTCTATTTACTTAAGTTTAATAGATTTTGTAGAATATATGCCTACAATACTTTTGCCATTTATCAGGTTTCCTCGGCTCTTCTAGCTTTAATTAATATAAAGCCTATTGCATCCCCTCTTGTCTCAGTACTAATTTACTCTTCGCCCATTTGTGCCTTCAATTCGAGCACTAGCCTTTCTTGGAAAATGACAAAGATTCATGTTTTTGATTCTTTTTTCTTTCAAGAAATCAGTTTTTAGGTATTTTAAAGCATAATCTCTAGCACAACCAAATTAGTCTCACGCGGTGTATTGTGAAGAAGGCGTAGCTTCGTTTATATATATATTATAAGTATAAGTATTACACAATATTCACAATCCTTAGGCTTTTTACATTGAGAAATTTCCAAAATATTCAAAAAGAATTGCCAGACAGTCGGAGTCAATGTAAAATGTTACTGCATTCATAAAATTAATATTCAATGGACGGCTAAAAGCTCTCATAGCGCGTAAACGAGTTTACGACGGTATCAATTCTAATTTATGCCCTGTTGCCAGTCGGGTGGCCGGCGGAAATGTTTTATGCTCATTTGAATGTAGCAAAAACTTATTTGATGGTACTCTGGTTACTACTGTAGACCAAAAAAAGACTTGAGAAATGTACATTCGAGGTGGTAGGATTTAAGAAGAGCGTTAATTTAATTCAAGAGAGAAATAGCCTCTGCCAACCTTTGATATGTATGTTTGTTGATGTAAAAGGTAAAGGTTTAATTAAAATATATCTCAGGACAATAACAAATCTCGTAAGCTAGCGTCTTTTATTAAAATTATAATTAGTTGTTTGATAAACAACAGCAATTTTCTAAGAGATGTATTTCTTAATATTAATAAAATGCTCGAAGCAGCCTCAGAAGAATGTAGTCTTAATAAATCACGCTCTGGATTGCCTTAACCATGACGGCAATGTTTCATAATTTACGTAGCAACCGTAATTGTTAAAAATTTAATATCTTCACTGTCGTAATTCAAATTTAGAATATTTTTACTCCTCGGAATCTGTCACTCATCCCGCTAATCTCGCAAATAATAACAAAACAGAATTACAAGTACCTACACATTTTAGCGAAGAAGATTTTGTTAGCATATTTTTAGCCGAGACATTTAAATGTCAAATTGTTATACTCTCAAGTGAGGAGACTAAAGTGCAACATGGAAAACGGCAATATTCAAAATGTCTATGTCTATTATTAATAATGCATTATAGAATAATTGAGCATTGAAGATGTTAAAGAAATACCTACGTTTTTAGTATCACTAGGTACTGTGATGATGAGATATATATAAAAAAAATATATTTTTTTTGTCTGTTACTATAATGACTGTGACTACAAACAACGTATAAATTACGATCAGGGTACTATTCAAAGGTAGCTTAATTCTTTGCTCAGACCTCAAGCAACATGAACCGTTTTCTGTAGTAGCAATTTAGCGCACAAAATCCACAGCCTCATTAATGAGATGCTTCCAACCGGCTTTTCTTTCGATCCTTCGTCTAATTATGGAGGTAGGAAGGTAGGAAAGCTTCCGTTAGTTAATACCAGGTGTTTTACCGATAAAGGTACAGGCTTTAGGCGTGAATATACAACCGGGAAGCTACGGAGCAGTCTACCTGTGTATGGCGCTTTGGATCAAGTATCCGATACAATTGATGATAATTGACAATCCAATGGAGTTGGGTAGCTTGGGCAGCTAGAATGAAGGGTAGACATAAGGTTAGTATTGGAGGTAATTGGTGTTATGTTCTATGTGTACTTAACTACCTATGTACCTAATCTGAATCTTAATTCATTTTGTTACCACGGTATTTTTACACTTAATCGTACACCGAACTTACCGCAGTTCTCTGTGATCATGATGCTCGCAACAGCATCGACAGCAAGTTTGTTGCGGCCGTATTTTTGGGTTTATACAAGAAATCTAGTGGTTTTTAAGTATTCCGACAGTTGTTCGACATTGAAATCGGCACATGAGAAAGAGATAGCAAGATTTTTAGTCATAACTACAACAAAATAAAAATTCTTGTGCATACATTAAATTACAATAGTGGTCTTACCACAAGGGAATTATCTTATTGTGATTTCTTCTTTAGGACCTGACTTACACTGACTTAATATTAGGACTGACAAAATATAACAGTTGATTTAATAAAATAACTGACTTCGAAATGATAGAACATCGCATAATACATTTCTATGAAACTGGTATATTAGTTCTGCCTCATAAATATTACGTCTATTCTGATAACAATTACAGCTCCAATCTTTACCAATGGAAGGTCCATTTGTATACCTACTTCAACATATTACTACGTATATACAGAAAGAAAGAAAGAAAAAACATTTATACAGGCGAAGATAGTAATCACTAATCATAACAGTTCTAGCTTCAGACCTCATTTGAAGTAAGTAGGTATTTACTTAAGTACCGTTCTTAATGTTATTGGGAAACATGTCCGAACATTAATGAGATCTCGAAAAACCTACCCAATTTATCAATAGTGATTGGTATATTATGTAGCACGTTCCTTTTCGAGACCCGCTCCCTCCGATCGATTTATATGAAGTGGGTTACATATATCATAAGTTTCTGTAATAATATAGGTAAGGTTGAAATTTGATTCTAGCACAAGTATATATTTTACCCGCCGAGGTATAAAAGGAGTACAGCATTGGGTTCTTCAAGAAGTGTAGGAAAATATTTTTGAAGGGCCGGCTACGCGCGATAGTGACCCCTGGTGTTGCAAGCGTCCATAGGCTACGGTGACCGCTCACCATCAGGTGAGTCGTATGCTTATTTGCCACTCTAGTGGTACCTATAAAAAATAAATTATGTGCTAGTATTATAAACAATATCCACCTTACAACAAACAAGATATTATGATCTAATTTAAATACGCAATGTAGCCTATTAAACGGGAAATAATATAAAATATAGATAGAACACCATACGTAGCGCATCGGTGTCTACCGTTCAAAATAGGACGTATCAAAATTTCGGATATTAAACGAACACAGGGAACCATGATAACAATTACGTTAACGATACGAATACTTTTCGCAAATCTGTAACAAATCAATAATTTAACAAACAACAGATCAACATTATTAAAAGTTTACTCATAAATTAAATAGATGGTGCTACTCACATGGACGCCGTATTCTGAATCGCGCGGTTGAGTCTCCGCGAAATATAGACGTCCGTACAAATTATATTGTAAAGTAGAACTTCTTGGATGCACTCAGAAGTTAAGTTCTACTTCGAATAAATACCTGAGACCCCTTTGAAGTACACTCACTTGCTCCCTTCGCCTTATTTGGTTCTTGGGACTACACAATCTTATTTGAAATATAAAATAATATAAATAATTTAAATTGAATTTCTAATAATTAATTTCGAATTTATAAATTAATATAACACAAATCTACGAAACGTGACGTATTCCATTGCCCCTCGGCAGAACAACAGCCTACACTTCTAATATCTTTAATAGTTTAATACCTATATTTTGATGAACACATTTCGTAAAACGACGCCAGAATCATTCAGGTCTTAGACGAAGAGTACATAAACCTGACACTGAATTGGCATTCTGACTCTGTGGGAGTTATTGGCAAGCTGAGAAGATTGCCGGCCGACAGCTATTGGCGATATGATTGATGTACGAGAAAGCTTATCGATGCTCGCTGCGATTGAAACGTTGAAGGTAGAATAAGATGTGTACGCTTTCTTATGGAATGCCTTTTGACGGGTGACTCGTGAAACGATTGTGTATGAAATTTGTAATGATGTTTTGTCTTTGGAAGACAATGATGAAATATAGAGGTTGGGTTGGGTGGTTATTTAGGTGACTCCGTATTGCAAGCATTCAACAGTTTGAAATGGCTTGCCTTGCTAATGAATTCTTAGTTAATATCCGTACCGAGCTTGCATGAAGATTATTTTGTCAATCTTGGAAACTTGTTTCAATCTGCTGAATTAAAAACAACTGCCGATTCATAGTTAACTGCGAATTATACGAAACATAGCATTACAAATATCCACATAAATTAAGGTACCAATTACAAAATTATTAGGTGCCAGTTCGTCGTACGTACCTATAGGTGCACGTGCAGGTAGTTCCAACGTCAGAAAACAGTCCGAACATGGGATTTCATTCGTACGTTGAAATTTATATGTGGAATAAAATATTAACTTTGCTTACGAGCATAAATGGTGGTGGTCATACTCGCATAACCATGAAACTGTATCTCGTCATTATATAGGAGTTCCATAATATGATCGAATACTCGGAACTCATTTTTTTAAATATATTTCACGCACCTGCTCCTTTCCTTATGAGGTAACATACGCAGGTACCTTGTATCTTGATCTACATATTATTATTGATGTTTTGATAATAAATAATTCTTCTCAAAATTTTGCAACATAGCTCCTTTAATATTTTGTTATCTTTACATCAGTTAATGACCCGACTCTTATTTGGGAGGTGTCATCCCATATTATCCGGAAATGTTATTTTATGATTGGAATATCATTTGCTGTTAATAAAAAAAGCAATAACTTTGAATAGTAATAACGCACACGAAATATAAAATTTAATTATGCAACGTCTACATAAAACAATTTCTTAATCAATCGATGTACACTCGATAATATTACCTACCTACCTATAGAAAAACGACTAAATTAAATTCCTATTCACGCCTTCCCACAAAAGTCCCCAAGGAGTTTGGCAGAGGTGTTACAAACTTTTCACCGAAGATAATTTGGTGCCAACGTGACAGATGGTGAGTCCGTCGCCGTCTCTTAGGCACTACATACATACGTCCTTGAATTTCTTCGGTACAGGTTTTCTAACAATGTTTTCCTTCACCGTAGAGCACGAGGTTTGACTAATTGCTGTACTTAAGTTAGAATATATCATTGGTGGGATTCGAACTTGCGTCGCTAGGATAGCAGGCAACGCAACCCACCACATCTTAAATTACTATTTAAGACTATTGCTACCATTTATGTCAAAAGATTAAATATGAATAGTGTCTTTGATACGAAATTTCATACTTAATTTTACTTCAACAACAACTCGTCGTAAGCAACTACCAACAAACACCAAAGCAAACCCGAAAGAAATCAGAATTCCAATCTCCTTATTATTCGACCGTGTCACCTCCGACCTCCAAACAAGCCCAGGTCAATATTAGGCTAGACAGAGGTCTGAATCTGAATGTAATAGAATTTTTATTAGTTATCTACTTGTCGCTGGCACACAACACGGCCCCAAAGGGCGGTATGGTTATCAGCCTTTCGAGTTCAGGGCAACAGTTTGTACGGCCTAAGCCCGGATTAACATGTCAAAACAAATGAAATCACGGAAGCCAGATGAATTTGAGTTTCGTTCAAAATGCCATATTAATGAGGATTTTCGGATCGCTCTCGTAATGTCGAGGGTCTTTCGTGAACTCTGTACCGTTTCATAAGCAATACTAATTTCAAATGGTGAATATACATTTTACTGACGAAGGAAAACTAGACGATTGAATAGTGTTAGTATGTACTTATAACGCATGCATAACTGCTAGCTTGCTTAGAATTTTCAGGTAACAGGTAATCAAAGTACATAAAAACATTACTTAACTCACGTAAATTCTGAATGCTGATTTTTACGTATATTTAGGCAATATCTTTAAAAATAGCCGCCTGTTCGTGCCAAACCATTCATGCGCGTCCCGACCGGACCATACCGGACACAATCAACCATCGACGACAGCGCCGTGAAGCGGCGCTATAGCGCAACGTCGGCGTCCATCGAAGCCGCATCAAAAACGGCCGCGCTCCAAAATAATTGTCAATTTTTCGATATTCAATACAATTTATTCAAAGAAACTGTGGTTTTACCCAATCCGTCTACTAGTTCGACTCCGAAGAAATATTCCATTCTCTGGGTCGCCCCTAATGTTACAGTATTGAGTTCCTTTCATTTGATCAACTATTTGTAAATTTATTTCTGTTATTTTCCTATTCGTTGATTGTCCGTTATAGGGGGTATTCTCAGCTCTTCTTGTATGTCAGATATTTTTCCTTATTTATTTGTTTCGTACATTATTATTAAATTTACGTTCAATCGTAAGAACTTAAATTTAATCTGTCTTCACATAACTTAAAGTAATTTACTTAATGAAACAATAATTTCACCTTCCTAGCAATTGAACGTAACTTTATCGAGATTATAGTTTTATATTGTAATTTAATTTGAATCGTTGATCAAATCAGCTTTTTTTCGAGACTTCTAAAAGTCACGTCATGAGAATAGCCGAGCAATCAACCCTCTTACTAACAAGCGAAGAACGAGAGCTTTACCTTAAAGATCAATTAACATGTTTATTACTAAGGAAGGAAGGTCGGTATAAGACAAATATTTCCGTTGATATGATACGTACTAATATGAAAACAAATTAGATCTTCAATAATCAAAAGTAAAAAATCCCCATAAAAACCCACGTCAATGAAAAGGTTAACATCTTCATGGGCGCACTAAACGTAAACAAAACGACCCCACATTTCTGCTACATTACTGCTTTATGTCTCGCATTAAAAAGTAATACCAAGACACGACACGAAGACAATAAGGTCTTCCACAATGTTTTAAAGAATTCATTAAAGTTCAGGCACAAGCACGATACATAGGTAATACAAGACAGTAGCTCAAGTAGATATTTACCGTGAAAACGTTGATCGAGTTTAAGAGAGGAACAGAAAGTAAAAAAAAAACACTCAGCTCCGCCAAATAAGCTTTTGCTTCATAAACCCAACTACGAAGAAAAATTAAAAGCCGCGCTTAAAATAAGCAATGAAATGGGTTAAAGTCGGGGTTTACAAGGTAAAAAATACTCCTCCTTTTTATTGAAGTCGGTTAAAGTTTAGCCTATTAGATGTATGTATATATTGTTTAAATAGGTTGTGAAAATGCAGAGTGGGGGGGAAGCCTTTAGTTCCACTTTTCACCGCCGCAGCGCTGTTCATTTTTCACAACAAAAATAGTCGAGAAGACACGAAAACGTTTTCGCTAATTATTAGTGCTCGCGCTACATATGTCATCGGTAAACACGTGCTAAAAACGTTATTTAAAAACTGCAGTCGGTATCATCAATATTGCGGCTGCGCTATTTTTTTACGATACAAATTTGTTTCTGTGCACAGTTTCATTCCTAATCTCTGGTATCTATCCCTTAATGTCAGTTTGCTACGTACATGAAGTACTGAATTTATATCTTTGCATTGTGGTTCAGGGGGAATTTAGACAATTTTCAACGTCATTTCAGGCGAACAAGAATCCACCTTTGTCATAACATCGCCGCGTTTTAAATACTATCAACTTCCCATCGCTAACGAGGGAGGAAAATCATGGACTAAAGCGAACGACCAAGTTATATTATCAAAGAAAGTGACGAGATATTGCCTCTTCAGGTTTAAGAGTGCAGGGTCGGCAATGCGTTGGTTACGGTAACCGCTTACCATCTGAGGAACCGTATGGTTGATGGCCACCTTAGTTAGTATAAAACAAGGTCTACTTCTGCTGTGAATGTTATGTATAACGTATAAAAATAGGAAATATAAATAAATGCATAACATATAACAGTAACTACAAAATAGGGCATAGTAGAAATATCTCTAGCGACTATTATATGTATTAATTAGTTATCACTTGCTGCTTCTCACGCATCGTTTTATATCCCTCAGAAACCAGACATTTTTCCCAGATAAAAAGTATCCTATTTGTCTTTTATAAATACAAATTTTAAGCCACCTCCATTCCATTCCAAATTCAATCCGCCGTTGAGGCGTGAAAAGGGTACGAACGAAGTACGAGCACACATACACACACATTCGCCTTTAAAATATTTGTGTGATTAAAACTACTTACTCTTTTAAATTAGGATTCTATAAAAAACTACTTTTAACGTATTTTTCAAATAAACATGTAACAACATTATATGTTTTTCTGTCAATCGCCCAATAACCTAAGAAGGTATGTTTTGTTTAAATCTCTTTGTATAGAAACTCGGGAGACCCATTAATGGGGCCAATTAGGGGTGGTTGGGATCATTTAGCGATTGGGCCCGGGTTCATTAATATCGTACCTAGCTTATTAACCCCAATCACCGGTTTAAAACGTTTACTGGCTCCGCATAAGCGATGTTTTGATAAGATATTTATAATGATGATTTCTCTATAGGTTTCAAGGAAAGGTAAATACTTAAAAAAAAAACTTATTTAAAAGTAGAGGTTTTATGTTCGTCTGTATGTATTTCTATTTTATTTATTAATGCTCATCGATATTTTTAATTAAAATTGTGAATCTAATAATACTAATAATTTGATATTTTTTGTATTTAACCAAAATGTGCATGGTACTAAATATTACTACGTAAACATATTATATTACAGAAATATTAGAGGTAGGTACTTGATATCTGTAGCGCGAGCATGGATAAATTGCCACAACGTTTTCGTATCGCTTTCGACTATTTTTGTATGGAAAAATGAACAGCGCTGCGGCGGTGAAAAGTGGAACTAAAAATTAGTATGTCGATTTTGATATTTCGCGAGTTACTTTTTCGAATACGTAGTCGAAAAATGTTCCGACCGAAAACAGCTTAACTGCCACCTATCGTTATTATATTACACTACTATGATATCACATAACGCACCTTACCTGACAGTAATAAGCAACCAATTTAATTGCAGAAACATTTGCTAGATGGCGCTGGAACAAAAGTGATATATATTTTTTGAATTTGTTGTGTGAATGATAATTTAATTATCTTTCCTTGTAATGTTTAATTTCTTATATTTATATCAGCTTGCATGACAAGGGGTCCTTGAAAAAAAAAAAAAAAAAAATTTGTAGGTGCGACGTACAGACTTGCCTTATTTAGCGCCATCTAACCAAATATGATCACATGACAATAGCAATGTTATCGAAATAGGATATACGAACAGTTACTCAATCTAGTATCATTGTATTTCGACAGATGGCGCTGCATAGACAAATATAAATATGTTATTTATAATTATTTCACTTTTTATGAATTTTAAGCTATGTGTCTATTTTTATGTTAATTTATCGCAGTATCATCTCCACTAACGTTACTAGAATATTTGTCCTTACCTGTGAATCATCGCTGCAGTTGAGACTCGCCTCCCAAAAATCTTCAATGTTCTCCGGATAATCACACTCCTTGGTTGGATCAGGACTGATGCACAATTTACGAGTTTTAAACACAAACACAAGACCTCCATCCACTTCTTCAGGCCTCCAGGCCCCACACATAGTTGCCACAGTCCTATGTTTTACACTAGAGCTATACACATCACTGGCCATTTTAATTTTTTTTACTGGCTCATGCCCTAAATTCAAATCACTTTTACTTTTGGGAATTTCTCCAGCCATGACGAATCCTTTTGGATGTTGAAAACAAGAAAACGAAAATTTTAATTTGTTATTGGAACTAAAATTAATAAGATTTTTGAAGATTTTATACATTAACCATAAATATTTTAGCTTTAAGGCTACTAGTATTAGATTAATATGTAATCTATTGAACATACGATTTAGATTAACGATAATTTGAACAAAAGCTGTTTATTTACTAAATGTTATAAATAACTTTAATTTCACATTGCACGTGCAAAGACAAGACTTAACTACTATTGGGATATCTCAAATAGAGCATAGTTTAAAATATTAAATTAAACTAAACGCGTTATCCACTTACGAATCGAAGGAAAGAAAAGTTATTTGAAATAGAAAGCCGATACTTTGAGGTTATGTTAGGTTAGCTTTCAAAACCCAATAATTCAAAACTGCTTGCAAAACAAACAACTGTCAACACAACTGTCAAAAGTTTTTTTTGTAAGATTACAGTTTTGGTTGCTCTATCTTTTCAGTCCAATCTCGATTACCGAAAAAAAATCATGACTAGTTCAATCCTTATAAAAATTGGTTGCGGTTTGCTTGTAAATGCTATTTGGAGTTTTTGGAAGATAATGTCAAGCATAATAATATAATGAGATTGGTATTTTTTACTCAGATGAATTCATGTGTAACTAATATAACGAAAAACGTATGCATTTAATTCATAAATACATATATATTAATAATACCCTCCTTTTTACACATTTAATCATTGAAATACCTTCTTGTCATGCAGTAGTTGAGAGCAAACTCGTTCTAATGAATTCGATAGATGTCACTACTAGATTGCGGTAGCAATGGGACCAAGATAATTGTTCCGAATGATAAAGTAAACCACAGAAGAGTTACTTACCAAGGTTTATATTACTGCAATCTTCTGCTAGGTGGAGTTAATATCCAAGTTTTCCCGAACGGAAAAACCATTGTGCCCTACTTCTCTTTCTTAATAGAGAATCGGAAACCGAAACCGGAAATCAGTTGAGTTATTATGTTCCACCTTTGAATGGAAAGCCTCTTATAAATTAAGTCACTTTGCAGTTGCACTACACTCCCTAGTCATCTCTTTTAGGGAAAACTACGCACGTGAACAACATCAGCCCCCAAAAATTCCAAGATTAACACACTAGTCAAGGGTTGAACTGCTGAGATGGGCTGAAGCGTAACCGTTAGGAATAGGAAATGGTAGAAGCCAAGCGAAAACCGTTTACTTACCATCAGTGTTTTCACAATAAATAGTCCAACAATCGTTTTGCGACAGCGTAACCCCATCGCACATTTATTTACATCTAAAAAGGGGCTACCAAAATGATCCGCTTGTGAAAACACAAATTTAAATTTAAAAGACTGCCAAAGGCACTCGTAGATTTCGTTTTTGGAATGAGTTTTGTAAACGATGTCTAGTTGCTTTATCAGTAAGAACTTTTTAATCTTTGAAAGAAGAGAAAAATTTCGCAATTTCCAGACAATGTTACGCCTTTATCAACAAACTATTATTGCTTCGTCACCCGACATATGGCTACGTTCCCATCTTTTTCTAACTGGCAATATTACAAGATTTATGGTTGGAAAGTGTCTTGACGTTGATTGCCCACTGTTGTTGATAATAATCTGATGGTCCACTCGTTGCAAGACTTCTAAATATGGCTTTTGTGGTGAAACTATAATCCAATACCATTGTTCAGAAAAGACACAAAAACACAGTAGTTGATTGGGTGATGCTAAAAGGCGTAAAATATGCTACTTTTATTTTGGAATAGAAATGGGTTTCGCGCAACAAAAAACCCCATGGAATAGCGAACAAAATTCGAACGTTTGGACCGATACGAACGGAACTTTCACAGGCAGATAACTGATGGTATAAGGCGTGCCTGAATAGGTTACTTTTAGTTTGGAAAAAGGTCACGGTTCCGTTGAAAAAAATGAAAAATAACATTCCACGCGTACGAAGTCGCAGGCACAGCTAGTACATAATATATACGTTGCGTAATAAAATAAAAAACTCCATAGTAAATTTCATATTAAAAATTACTTACCTACTCCTCTAATGAAAATTTTTGAGACAATAACTTTCTTGTTGGGTACTAATTACCTACATAGAACTCAGCAAAAATAATGTTGTGTTTGTATCAACCTATGACAATATTAAGGCGCTCTGCACACTCTCTCCACGACAATAATTGACTGTGACAAATGTGGGAGAAAACCAACGCTAATATGAACTGTTTCCCACTACATATGATATCTTCCGCGATAACTGGCGATTGTTGGGGTAGAGCTAGGAAACCGAGGAAATCGCGATTGAAACAAAAACGAAAAGTATTCAAAAACACTCGTGCTGTATTTCTGTAGTGACGAATTTACACATTTCTCATTACTGAATTGTATAGGTTGTTCATTTATCAATACAAGTATGTACTTACAGATTGAATAATAAAAGACATTCAATTCTTAAGGCTCTTAACTACCCATGTAAAATTGGAGGCTACTCAAAATTAATGTGGCATTACATTTGACTGACGTTTCAATATTAGGCCCTCAGCCTAATAGATAAATTTTACAATTCAACAAAACAATTCAGTTGAAATTGCAAGACTTGGTTTTTGGGTTATTTATGAGCTAATCGTGTACGAGAAGTGTCGATAAAAACGATTCCCAAATTGCCGCCCTATGACTTTTCTTCCAAGCTATACGCATGGTTCATGGCTCTACGTAAGACCTTATATAGTCCACTATTAAGGTGAGTTCCATTTGTCACGTCACAGAATCGTTTAGTTGATATTTTACAGATGGGCCCTTTCAACCAATCGAGGGAGTGGTGTTATGATGTTATTAAGTGAGGATGGATTGGAAGACTCATTCGTAAGACCATATTTTTTCATCTATACTGCTATACTTATATTATAACGATTTGTATTTTTGTGTGTGTTTGTTTTGCATAGGCTCCGAAACTAGTGAACTGATTTAAAAATTCTTTCACCGTTAGAAAGCTACATTATCCCTGAGTAACATAGGCTATATAATATTTTATACTAGCTGCCCGCCCCAGCTTCGCACGGGTGGACAAAATATTTGATAAATGTCTACCCGTGCGAAGCTGGAGCGGGCCGCCAGTTATGTAATATTATAAAGCCTATGTTACTCAGTGATAATATATACAGAATGTACGAAATCCAAACACCACATGTTCGTATATAGCGCCCGTAAACATTGAAATACATATTTTTTCAATACTTCATAAATATCCATACGGCAACTTTAAAAAGCAATTGTTTGAGCTGAAAGTGGATACGTATTCATAATGGGATCCTTGAATATTGCTCAAAAAGATATTCACTACAGAATTCAGAAAAACTATGGAGCGGATTCATTGAAAACCACACGAAAATAAGAATAACTGGCAGTAAAAAAAATGAAATATGGTATCGTCAGCGAGGTGGCAGTCATACACAAGCCTCTTACAAAAAAATGAAATATTGTATAACAAACGGAAAATGCTGCATTGGTTTGTAAGCTTCATTGAAAATACCGTACATTACAACCTTTATTTTAATTCAACCCTCTCTTGCTGCAACAAAATAGAGCATGGCGTATATAGGTAGGTATATATATGTGTGCATAGCATAGGTTTCGGTGTGTCTATCTGAATTGCCGTCGGACAGTAACTAGCGGGACGAGCGCCCACCTCAACCATAAATTAGGAGCTGCTTGGGCTGTACATGGGTTGAGCGTATTTCCATTATCCCACGACACGATAAATAAAATCGGTAAGGAGTGTGACATACATATCATCACGCCAAGTCCCTCCCGTGGTAGGCCATTCTTGACTTGCCCAGTATTTAAATTTCGAATTTAAAAAATGACTCAGAATGTAGTTTATGCACGCTTCTTATTTATTTAATTATTAATTAAATAAAAAAATGTCTCAGGATTGAATAGCATTCAATGTATATGTAAATAACCTTTTCTGTTTTCAACAATATCAATGCAATCACATGGCTACGAGGGTCATGCTAAAAAAATTGCATTCCTTTTTTAATTACAGAAAAGTCGCATCATTAAAAACAATGGACTCAGGCTATAAAGCTTGGACCATTGACTTTTAATCAATCTGCACGAGCGATGCGGGAGTGCAAAAATGGCGGTTAGTGGCCAGTGTGCTTAATTAAAACAATAAGGAAAATTTGCACAGCCCCTGTCTATGACTGTTTTTTTGACATATGATACTGGCCATTTTGGCCTAATTGTTACTATCGTTTTGAGTACATAAGGGTTACTTTTAGGGCTTGTAATAATACATTATAGGTATACATTTGGTATAACTGATTAGTATATTGAATAAGTTAGCAAAGATAGGCGCATTAGCTAAAGACTAGCTTCTGCCCGCGACTTCGTCTACTAAAACTACGGAAGTGATTTGAAAAATGTTTCACTATTAGAATGCTATATTATAACTTAGTAACATAGGCATCATATATGTACCTATTATATTGCTACGCGGGCGAAGACGCGGGGTAAAAGCTATCTTATCATAGTGTAAAACAAAGTCGCTTCCCACCATCCGTACGCTTAGATCTTTTAAACTGCTAAACGGATTACAATGTGATTTTAAATTTTTCACCTTAATAATACACGGAGTGATTCTATGAGGAACGTTTTTATTTTCAATTCTTTCAGGTATTGCGTCCCGTTCGAAGCAGGGGCGGGTCGCTACAATTTAATTAATTAAAACTAAAAAATGCTTTGAATCTCACATTTGTTGTCAAGTGTGTTCCAGAATATGTTCGTGTTCAATATGTTTTCCTGCTTGATGTTGTGAAAGCAATTTTATTGTGCACAATATGAAAGTTGGCAATAAATAAAGAATGAATTCAAGCTATATGTAAATGTGGTCCCGGTTTAATCTTCGCAACAAATCGCGATGTGTTTGGGAACAGGAATTGTATGGTAATTTTATTCCTATGCCCAAAGTAATCCAAGAAATGAATCATATGATAATGTGTGAGATTACAGTTATAATATTATAGGGCTTTCAGTAATCCTAGCAACAAAAAAATTCAACTATGTATTCGTATCGCTTTCGACAATTTTTGTATGGGAAAAGGACCAAAAAATTTGTATGACAATTTTGATAGTTCGCGAGTTTTCGAATACACAGTCGCAAGTTATTCTTTGAACAGGATTTTTTGTACATGTAAATGGTAAATGGCATCATAATACGTCATATCAAAACTTCTAGTAACATAACAAATAAAAGCATGAAAACCATAGCTATACTTTAATCTAACAGTCGGTTTAACTAAAGTCCGTCAAAAGCACAAAGTCAAACGAAATAAAGCAGAGGCCACACGCACGGATCGTAACGAAACCATGTACAGTGGTTAGTGTGTAGTTGTACGATGAATTAAATATGGACTGTACGCCGATTGCGTGGGGTAAGGATTGGGCAAATATGGATAAGCCGTTATGTACAAAAAAATAAAGAAGATAGACGAAAAGCAGGGAATTAAAAAAGAAAATGTGTTTCGACACGATATTTTAACTAAGCAGAATTTGAGCCAATTAGAATGTTTATGAATATTCTATGCAATACATAATTCATTTCTCAAATGACTTACCATTCAGTTCGTCCGTTCATAATTTGGTGAAGGTTTCCTAAATCACTTGACACTTTCTATATCTGAAACAAATTAAAAAATATCACTTCATAGTATAAAACAAAGTCTCATCGCGCTGTCTGTCCCTATATAGTCCCTCAGATCAAATGAAAAATTTAGAAGGTAGTTTGTGAACGTGAAAAAAGTGACGCCAGTTATATAACATGTAGTACATGGGCAAGGCGTAGTTTCGTTGTATTCGTTGTAGGTGTGTGCGTGTTATTGTGTATATTTACACTGCACGGCGTAGTTTTACCCGGAGTTTCTATATTGTTCGCAAAGCTCCATCAACCTTCTTTATTTGCTCTAAGAGTCAAAACAGGTCCAATGAAAAACATCCCTAACTCCTGGCCGCACCGTATTCAAAACAATCCAAAGGCAAATAACCGATTCGTCGTCCCCAGGGCGTCGTACTGGGTCCGCTTTACTTTTTCACATTATTCCGCTCCGCTCCGCACGATGCGTGCCATTACCTAAGTGTTTATTTTTATGAAATGTGCCCGTGCGCACCAAGCTTTATAATACACGCGAGATTTTGTGACGTAATAATGATTATTCAAAGGAATATTTGAGTTGCACGCATATGTTGTGGTTGTTTATATGTAGCTGTTTCTTTACATTAGTATTGCGACTAAAATGCGGAGAAGTAACGATGTTTTTTGTTTTTTCTGCTTTTTGGTAAAGGTAATTTTGAAGTTTACTTCTTGCTACCAAATATAAGAAACATGAGATTCCGTTAGGTACATGAGAGTATTATTTTTAGAAGTCAGTACCAAATTTTACATCGTTTTTAATTTTAGACTGTAAATGAGAGCTTATTTAAAGCAGTAAAACGATTACCCCTGTATAAATAAGCCCTTAAACCCTAAGGTCAGTGCTTAAACCTTATGTTGTAAGTTAGACATGATAAAATAAACAGATACGTACAGTCATACATGCCTACATTTAATATAGAGATTGTACTTTGAAATCCCACCGGCTGGCGTTTTAACAACATTTGGGGCGATTTGAATCTCAAAGATTCCAAATTTAAGTTTCGCTAGGCTCGAAGCGTATGGGCGGTATCCCAAGCGATAAGCTATAAATATTAAGTTGATGATCGTACTACAATATCATTCCTAGAAAAAAACTTCGTTTATGGTGATACTATACATACAGATAATATACAATAATATGTCCAATACGTGCACGTATGTGATAGGTAGATACATAATATTATCTTAGGAATCATACTATATTCTATAAATAATCGAATCTCTATAGGAAACCCCAAATAATAATATGTCATCGATTAAAAAACACTTATACTCTATACTCTATACATAGAGTATAAGTGTTCTAATAGCCATAGTTGTTACAGTTAGTTGTAACTAACTGTAACAACTATGTAGTATTAGTATTAGATTTTGTTCTACTCTTAACGTTCTATATGGTATTGTTATGTAACTATTAATAGTACTGTTCCTATTGTTATATATGTTGTAATGTAAGCTGCGTAAAATAAAATTATTACATTATGTTTTTATATATATATAAATTATTTACCTATCTAAAAATCCGGGTACTTCTCGTCACTTGGACCAACGCCTATCTTTTTGTACACAATATTGAATTCTTATATCTTTTGAGAGATCATCTTTCTGTATTTAAGCCGTTCAATCTGCTGCTGAGTCGATACTCAGTTGAAACTTCAATAAGTCTCAAGAACGATTGTGAAATATCGCAGTCCAGCTGAATTTCAGTCGATTTAAGGCATTACGAAAGATATTTTAAGTTAAACGCCAAAAATAAGTTTGATTAACTCTGTACCTCTCTTCTCAATAGAGAGTGTATTGACACTATTTATAGATATGAGTCAAAAATCTAAATCAAATCAAAAAATCATTTATTCAGTTTAGGCCCTAACAAGGCACTTATGAAGGTCTAAATTACCACCGGTTCGGAAAAAAAGCCACCTGAGAAGAACCGGCAAGTTTATACCGATTCTTCTCAAGTGGTTTTCCTTCGCACCGGTGGTAATTGAGACATCCATAAGTGCCTTATTAAGGCTTAAACTATTTTGATTTTGATAGACTGGATCGATCTGGACGAAATTCGACAAGGACATTGTGTGTTAGATGAGAAAGCGCATAGGCAATTTATTCTTAGTTTTTTTTCTGTCCCAGTCTGTTTGATGTTTCACGATATAACGAATAAACAGACCTTGATGAAAATACATGAAAGTAGTGAGCGTAAAGAAAGGACATGGACTTATTTTAAAGACTATAATGTTCATAATTGAAAAATCATGTTAAGCACACGAAAAAGGAATAAGGTATAACAAGATGCATATAAATTACAGTAGTGTGCGTGTTTACTGTTAGTGTTGTAACTGTTAGTATGTGAGTGTTAGGTTGTGTGCGTTCATGTCCTCTCTTGTCCCGCTTCCCGGTGATTTGTTATGGCCGTGCTAATTGTCCGCTTCCCGAGGTTCCTTCCTCATTAACGGGACGTGGTGACGTCACAGCCTATCGCTTTCAAGCTTCCATTAACGGAAATAAATACAACGCAATGGGTTAACCAATTTTGATGACGTGAATGCTTTGTTTTATCAATCATGCTTATCACTAACCATATAAATGTATTTGACGTTTATAAGTAAGGAAAATATTGTAACTATATCCTTTGAAAGTGACGTCACGCCTGCAACTTGCGTACATGCCTGATTGAATTTACTTTAGATATAAAGCTCTACAATGTCAATCTCTCGTCTATCTCCCTTAAAAAGGCAGCACCTGCCTCGAGGCACTAAGAAATTACTTCCTCGAGTGATAAGACCATCCCATACCAATTCATTGATTAGACAAAATCACGAGATAACATCCTAAGGGCACCTGAGACTCAATTCTGTTAAGAATGTCGACGGATTCCGCATAGGGTTGGCACTGCTGTTTCAAATACAATATAATGTTTCAAATTGGGATTGATTTTGCACATCTTTATAAAATACAAGCTTTTTCCCCACGACTTCGCCCACGTAGCAACATTATATATAACCTATGTTACTTTGTGATAATGTAGCATTCTGCTGGTGATTTTTTTTATCGGTCTAGCCTATTTTTAAGTTTATTCGTTACATACAAAAATCAAAATCTTTGTTCTTTATAACATTAGTGTAGAATAGTAAAGAAAATCTTATACATTCTCTAAATTTTTATTGTTCAGTGAATATCTTAAGAAATTAATAATTATATTGTAGTGAAGAGTTCACGCATTGCCTCATGCATTCAACTCTCTGCGTACCCCCTGCTGCAAAGGCTATTGAAGTGATGATATATATGTGTTTTTAAGACAAAATAAGAAGTACAAAAATAAAAACTGCTTCCCGTGGCATGATTTAGAATAAAAAAGGTAGATGCCTATTGTGAACAACAAAGTGACGCCGGTTAAAACTACGCCTTGCAATGTAGCAGTTACACTCACACACCTACAACGAAAGCAATGAAACCAGTCACTTAGTTGTTCGCAAATTTCCATCTACCTTTTTTGATCTGAGGGTGTAATTAGACTTCGCTGTTTGGTTATTGAGAATCACAAGGTCACCACATCTATACCAATATTAAAAAGAGGAGAGATTTGTATTTTTGTGTTGAAATAGGCTCTGAAACAACAGGACCGATTTCAAAAAGTCTTTCACTGTTAGAAAACTACATTATCGCTGGGTAGCATAGGCTATATATTCAACTAGCTGCCCGCCCCGGCTTCGCACGGGTAGACAAAATATTTAATAAATGTCTATAGGCTCCGAAACTAATGGACCGATTTCAAAAAATCTTTCTTCGTTAGAAAGCTACATTATGACTGAGTAACATAGTTTATATCTATATATGATACTAGCTGCCGGCCCCGGCTTCGCACGGGTAAACAAAATATTTGATAAATGTCAACCCCTGCGAAGCCTGGGCGACCCGCTAGATATTGATAATATCAGTAACATCAGCTTTTTCTGGAGTCATTCACGATAAATTAAGAGAGCTTGTTCAGCCCTAGTAGCCTTGTCCTGGCCCGCGTAGGACGCTCATACGTTACGATTTTACAGTGCAATGCTACGCACTCCTAGTTTCGATTCTCATGTTAACACTGAGCTCAGCATCTGAGCTTAGCGTACGTTATTTGTGTTACTATTTATTTGTTTACTTATTTTGTTAAGAAAATCGTTGCTAGGTATTGAGTATAGCAATATTTTGCACCTCATTCCTATAAAAAAATTCAGTATATCTATCTCTCTGACTGATCTAATCGAGGATTGTTAGAGAAATGAAAAAAGAGGTAGAGACTGGCAGAAAAAACAAACAAACGAATGCCTGTATACAAGTTTGATATTGGTGTCGATTCTGTTGTTCAACTTAACTAATTTGACAGGTCTAGAAAGTCTTGCTATCCGTTTCTCATGTGCGGGGTTAAATATGGATGGCAATATTTTTAGACCTGTCAAATTAGGTTTAGTAATTTTGAACCACAGAATTGGAACCATTACCTAGCTAGTAATTTCAAGTATCATAGACGAAGAATGTAAGTAATCAAATACATGAAGGTAGACAATTTTCTAAAAACTGTTTCAGTTTAAAAAAAACTGCTTAGTAAGTAAGAGAGAGATAGAGAAAGAACAAAAATGTTCGCCTCAAAAATTTCAATTAACCGAATTATACTTCGAAGCTCAGTTAACTAGACCCGAAATGAGACAGAGCAGAGTTGCTGTTACAACAAATAAACGCTTTACCCAAAATTGAATTACGTTCCGTCCGACTGGTAACATACGGGCGACACTACAATACGTCGCCGCGCATGCCCATAATATTAGTTGATCAAAACAACTTTTTGTGTGTTAATAAAGTAAGAGCTGTATGGTCAGAATATAAAGATTCTACGTATTTTTCGTTTAGAATTTGCTGTAGTTCAAATATTGTTGTGTGGAAATTATATAAGTGTAGGGACGTATTAGCTTCGTGAAACGGTTCAACGCCTTGTCCAAGTACTTGTGTATTTTTATATTTATTTAAGTTTGAATTATGAACAAATTTATTTCCTTAGTTGACTGGATCATTGCAACCAAAACTACTCCCTTATTTAGTAACTAAACTAATTCCCGAAATTGCCAACGTGATTCCTTGTTCCAAATTATGAATTTTGATAGCATTAAAAAGTCGCGACCTGACAGTCCCAATTACAAGCCCGTAAGTACCATCGCAGTTGCAAAACAAAAACACAATGTGGCCAGTTTTATAATTGCGTTCAATTTACCGGAAACTCTAGCGTGCAAGACGCAAGTTTTTCGGTGCATTCTCTCACACATGCCGAGATAAACTGTTTCTATTCTTTCTGAAAGCGGGCTTAGAAAGAGAACCTATTTTGAGCTTAAGATGTTGGGAGTTGTGGAAATTTTGTGGTGACCCATAAAAGGGACCTTTAGAGTTCTTTCAAAAAACCAGTGTCTGCTATTTAAATTGCCCTAATTCTTGATCTACTAAGTACATTGAATTTTCATTAAAAAAAATGGGTTTTTTAAATTTTCATAATATTACTAGCGGCCCGCCCCGGCTTCGCACGGGTAGACTTTTATATCAAATATTTTGTCTACCCGTGCAAAGCCGGGGCGGAAAGCTAGTATAATATATAACCTATGTTACTCAGTGATGATGTAGCTTTCTAACGGTGAAAGAATTTTTGAAATCGGTCTAAAAAATAAAAATAAAAAAATAGCGGTGGACTACCCCTAACATTTAGGGGGATGAAAAATAGATGTTGGCCGATTCTCATAGATACCGGATAAGCACAAAAAAATTCATCAAAATCGGTCAAGCCGTTTCGGAGGAGTATGGCAACGAAAACTGTGACACGAGAATTTTTTTATATTAGATAATTTATTTTATACCACTAAGGTGGCATATGATAAGCAATCACCGTAGCCTATAGCCGCTAGCAATATCAGGGATATCACTAACAAGTTTCCAACCCTGTTGTTAATGAGGAGTCACTGTGCCAGCAGCATTACTACTATCGCAGTGTATCCCCGTGGAGCACTGGCAAACTTAGTTACCGCAGAAACAACACTACATCAAAGTATTATTTGACTGCGAACTTCTGTAAGCTTACATGCTTGAAAAAAACACGATTGCCAATAGCCATGCCATACTGGTTCTCAAATCAATCGGTACTGGCAATGTCTCTTAATCTTAATCAATTAACATCATTATATAATTAAGTATATTAGTGTTTGCACACAGTTTACAGCACTGCGCCTGCAATACGGCTGAAAACAAATAAAAATCCTACGTCATCAGTATATGACCCGTAATTCCCTAACAACGCTATAATACAAGTAATCATTGGTTTCGACTTCTATTTGTACATTTAATCACAGGTTTCATCTGTCAGTGTAGTTAGCCCTTATTTAGGGTCCCGTGGGTGCTTAGTCCAAAATACGCTGTGTTAAAATAATTATGATTTTCTTATTCAGGGACGGTGTTTTCGGATTTAATTCCTCTCAACAATGTGAATGGTCCGAAGATAACAAGCAGGCATATCATATGCCTGATAGCAAGCGGTCACCGTAGCCTATATAAGCTTGTTATAGTAATACGAAGGTTATCGCTAGAACAAAACTCACTATTTTAGCAGCATTAATCAGCGCAGCATTCTCGAGTATAAGAATGAGTGCTTCTGTAGCGTCATCTGTTTCATTTTTATACGGAACCGCATCTTAAATCCTATCCGTCACCACTTCAATGATTTTTACATTCAATACCAGTTTAACTCTACCGTCAACAAACTAGGTTTCAATCATATCCATTTAATTTTAAAATTCAAAATCGGCTACCCCACCCTCACTATCCGTAAACAATAAATTGGTACTGCTAAATATACGCGCTTACTAACGACTTCGACGATACCCCAGAGGCACTTCCAGTATTAAAATGATAAACGCAGGTCCCTATCGTATGGAAATCTTCCCATTTATTATACGATAGGTCATTATTCTATTAGGTAAACAGAATTTAGGGGTAATAGAGACATCGAGGTTATTGTGACGGGTGGGGCCAGTCTGTCACTGGGCTTGCGATGTTGTTTATAATTTGGGGCTTTATTGGACTAGTTTTAAATGGCACGATAGATCACGTTGCTAGAAGAGTTTTGTGTATGAAGATGGATGGGTTTTACGTCTTTAAAGTTAGTGTTATACTTAAGAAAGTAATAGTGGACTGTGTGGAAGATGAAATTGCTAAAAAGGAAGTTAATACAGAATTGAAGGCTGATAAAGAAATGAAAGAGAAAACACATATTGCGCCGATAACAAATGATATAGGATTAACGCAAGAAGTTGATCATGATAGTAGTTTTGAAAAAGAGGGAACAAATATTTGGAGAAGAGAAAAAGGCGATTATAATTAGGATACTGAACATGATGACATTTGTATAATTATGATTTTAGAAGGAAAGGCAGAAAGAGAACAAGAGTATTGTACATGGCAAGAGTGAAATGCCGGTCCGTGCCTACCCCGAAAGGGACTCGTCTTGATATATTAGTACCTGTAGTTACAATGTAACTAAGCTTTGGCAAAATAAACACCTAATATTAAAATACGTCATCCGCAGCTATACTTTTCGGAAACAATGATTAATAGTCTCCCTGCAAAGGACCTAACAAACACACTAATTTACTCAGTCGTGCACTAACAGGCCATAAAGCCGGCGTGTGTCGCAAAGCCAAACAATAGCCTTCTATTGTTTTTACTTTAAAACGAAACTATGGAAGAAATAATTTAAAAATGTACATACTATTGGTCCAACTCGAAAGAGAATCGGTCTCATAAGTAGTCTCCCAGTTGTGTTAAAAATGAAACATCAATAAGTGAGATATAGAGAAATACTACATGAAATAAATACTAAAAGTATTAAATATATAATTAAACATAATTAACATTATAATTATTATTTTTAACATCAATTACTTAATTCATTTTTGTTTCGTTAGACGTAAACAAGAGTGGAAAAAATTTTAATCACACAAAATGTTTTTAATGTTACAACATCGATTTTTCAGCTACTTCCTGCCATCGGATCTAGCAATAATATTGCATAAGGCTTTGGTTTAAATGAAATCCGATAAATGGTGTAGGTAATCATGCATTATCAAATTGACATTAGAAGGAGTAAATCGAGGGTTCATGAACCGGTAACCATACTTTGAGTGAGCATTACTCACTTCTTCGTAAGTACTTCGAGAGCAAATAGTAGAAACATTGGTCACACATTCAAATTTGTTACGAAACTAAAACGGTAATTTCCCGGCTAAGCAAACACATTCGAGTCCGATTTTTTACTGTAACGGTGGACTCACGCCTGTTATTATGGGCAATATATCAAAATATTGTAAAACACAGACCTAATAACGCCCTTGTTTGCTCGACATTCTGTCAGTAGGGTTTGCTACTCTTAGGGTATTATAATTTTATAAAGCTTGTCATCTTTATTAATAGGGTTTCGGAACTAGTGGGCTGTTTTGAGTTAATAATGCGACGTAAAATTTGATAACACACAAGGAATACCTAAGATCCTTGCTTCTATTGATATGCTGAGTATGATCAATTTGATCAGTAAGCTTTGCAAGACTTCTTGACTGTTATGGTTTTGATCAATAAATAAATGTATGTTTGCTTTTCAATAAATTTCTTGACTGTACGTACGGTTGGCATTATGCATAGGTGAATAACTTAAAAAACATCCAGATTCTTCATGGCAATATTAACTCCGGCCCCTCTGCCTCTTTGGGGGCTCTTATGGGAAGGCGGGCAGATATACCTATGTAAACTTAATCTATAGATGTCAGGAACTCCCAAATTGTGACTATTAGATTAAAAATCAGTGTAGTAAATGTTCAATTTAATTAACAACCACCTAACAATGCTAACAGACACATTCAATTACCATCACTGATAGGGAAATTGCGTGTTTGTGTAAATTTAATTCATCATCATTCGGGCCTTTCCCTGACAATTTTGGGGTTACCTTCCCGATAAAATGCTATATGTCTTACGTTGTAATTATACGACCGACAACTGTCTGACGATCAATTCCTGCTACCAGGAAGACGAGAGTTAGGAACTAGTTTCTAAATTTCTTACAATTTCGAAACGATTCCCAAAGATGCCCACATGGTACCTGGAACTCTTGACCAAAAAAACTTTTTAAGCTTCACATGGAGTCGATGTAATAGGTACCTACCTATCTACTAATTTCATCCTACTACTGAGCGCCAGCAACTTTAATTAGCAAAATAAATTGATATGCGCAGGAGCAAATTTGATCTTTTAAGGCGATTTATGCCGTAACACCAAAGAAATGTACTTAATGATACAATCATAATAATTTATCACCAGTGCTAATTTTATTATGTTGCAATAAAGTCTGCATTCAAACTTGGAATAGTGAATAGTGTGTTCTCATCACGTGTGAATTTAGAGTTTGCGCGCGAGCATCAAAATCGCATAGTTAATAAAACGTAAAACAATAATTAATTAATGGAATTGACGAAACCGTAGTTATCTATGCGTCGAGTGTCTGTCAGTGGTAAGGAACGTTCATTACCAACCCTGATGGGAATTGGAAAACGCGACCGAACTAAAAAACATTGTGCTATATTAAATGTTTGTTACTGACTTGAGTGACGGGCCTTGGGGGGCGGGTGTGACGGCTTATACTATGAATAAGTATTGTATCAATATTTACCTTTTATTCAGTAGAAAATTCAGGTCAACTTGGTGATTAGTAATTGAAATGTTAGTTATATGTATTTTTTTGGTTTTAAAAGAGTAATTGCTGAGTTTCTTGCCGGATTCTTTAGCTAAAAACGACTTCACGATACCAATAAAACCGTAGTAATGAAAGATACATTGTACTGCTTAAAGTTTTAGTTAAATATACTTAATATTAATTATTTGACTGTATACAGAGAAAGAAAGACTTATGCACGAAGAAAAAAACGAATTAAAAAAAAATATTACAAGAATTAAAGATCGAGTCAATAATAACTTGTACGAAATATTAATAAAACACTACTCAAGCATTTAACGACTCTAACACACTGCAAGAACTACAAAACTCAATCTATTTGCTATAAAAAAAGGATAAAACAGAATTAGCGTGACACAAAGTCTTTTTAGTGGATTTTTGTACGCAACAGTTAAGTTTAATGAAGTGGCTGTAAAAATAATTACACTATTGGGTTTTTTGAGAGAACTTTTAAAAGAAAAAGTCGGTAAAACAACCCGTAGCAATTGGTTTGAAAACAATAAAAATCGTGGGCCCCTGATGGGCTGTTGATTGAGAAAGATGACTGCTGGTGTGAGAAACTTTTTCACACCAGATTATAAAGGCCCTTTACATTTTACTACTTAAGATAAGTCCCATTTTTATTTGGTTAAAAGGAATTTATGCGTTCTATTTTTTGATTTGTAAAGTTTTAAATCACTCTTGGAGTGGTTCACGCTATAGCAATTTTTTTGTGTTTCCTTCTTCCATTCCCTAATCAGTTTCTTATAAAATTATTCTATTTTTTGTCAAATAGGCGAGAATAAACTTTTGGCAGTCACGATTTAAAATTAATTTGCACAGTAGCCCAGTGCTTTTATAACGTATTTTCCAAGCTCTACTCAGCTGTATTAAAATCTAGTATCGTCCTAGATTTAGTTGCATATGTTTTCGATATAAGTCTGTACAAGTAAAGCCTATACTACCTCATAGGTACTGTATGCAATTCTCAATAGAGACTGTTCATTAAACTACCAAATTTACTTCAAAATCTTTATTCCCTGACGATGTAGTCGCGTCGCCTCCTCTAAAAGTCCCACCGAGTCGAATGTCGTGTGACTCACTCATTAGGCCCAAGCTGTGCTTTAATCACTGAGAATTACATGTAATAACTAATTATTAGTTGATCTAAAGCGAACGGGTCCTTTCTCGTCGGCTAGCCTTTGACTAGTTGACCGAGTGAATGAATAAGCGAACGAATGACTAAAGCGGAATTATCCGGTCGACAGTGGCAATTTGAATTTGGAAACTTGTTCAAGATTTTAGAACGATTTGAACTGGCTGGTCTTAAAAACATTATCCACTATAATACATAATGGGTGGTAGGTATACATTAGGAAATTTAAAGTCGAGCACTCTGCGCTCTGGACTAACTGTGCTAGCAGCATTACTACTAAGTAATGCTGCTAGCACAGTTAGTCCTCATTAACAACGTGGTTGGCAACGCATTATAATACTCCTGGTATTGCTAGCGGCTATAGGCTACGGTGACTGCTGTCCATTAGGTGGGCCGTATGCTTCTGCCTCCTTACTAGAATAAAAAAAACTCGAAAACGAGAAAGCGGGTATGATTGAAGAAATTGATGAATTAAGAAGAAGCAAAAGAGGTGTGCAATCAAGAATGAAATGGCGCTATATTCTCTATTACCTCAAAAGGAACTCGGTGTGATTATATGTGTGTATGGGACGTTATTTAATTTCAGTACAGTCTGTAATCCCACACTTATAAATAACAACTTAATACACTAATTAAAATCGTTGCGCAAAGCAAAGACAAAGGGTAACGCGCGTAACTCGAAAGTCAACATGCCCGCATGTCATTATTATCAGTTAAAAATGATTATTCCGTTAATTATTGTGACGCATCAGATTGCTTATTACTGGTGCCGTTGATGAGACAATCAATGTTTGTCCGTCATTACTCGGAGGGTGATTAAATGTGTTAACGTGTCTGTGGTTTAAACTTGGAGGTAGTAATATAATTCTGTTTTCAAATCAAATAGTCATAACAACAATAACTAACTTCCAAGTATAGAGATGTGCGGCGCTACCGGTTTCTAGGACAGTATTTAAAATATCTAGTTGATAATAATTAAATGTTTATCAATTTTGGTACTGTCATCAAGATTATTATAAAACTGCCGTGTTTGTTATTCTAGAAAAAGAATATCAATATTCAAATTTAGAATTCGAGCAACGTGATTCTTCCTGGATCTAATAACTGTAGTCATCTTTTTTAATAACTATTCAGTCTTCTTGTGACATTTCTTTGTCTTAAAAAAAAAATGAAATGAAGTATATCAGACTCAAAATTCGTGATTGTTTGCATCTTAAAGAATGAATTCTAATATCACAACCTAACAAAGTACTACTTTTGTGCTAAACATTAGTGGGAGAAGTCAAATACATTAGTTACAACATATGATGTAGGTATATAGATAAACCTACATACATTCTACAACTAAACAGATACAATAGGATCTAATTATATCTTGACTCAAAGAGCACAAACCCAAACATCTGCTCGTTCGTATCAATCATCACCGAATCAATCATGATACGTTCCCAATCGCACAGTCAACTCACACCGCCATGAAACAATACGATCCACTCCATGTTAACGATTTATTAATTACAATCTTGCAGGGCATCCTGGGAGGGGCATGGATTACATACAGCGCAGAGTGAACACGTCTATCTAATGAAAACTGCGAGGAACAGGAATCTATCTAATGAAACTCTAACAATGATTGACAACAAAGTTCAGTCTAAGCCAGTGGTGTGATTAGCTAGAAGGTTGAAAATTTTAACAAAATTCATGCAAAAAGAAGGTGCAAAATACTTAAAAGGAGGCGGAAAGAAATTAAAACTGAGATAGCGGATAGCAGATAGAAAAGGGGATTGGAAACGCAAACTTAGCAGACACATGATGACACTTTGTAGTCAGATCATAAGTAGTTATGTATGTTAGTTAGACCAACCTTACCATGTGATTATGACCATTCACTTTAAAGTAATCATGAAAGAATAAATCATGTAGTTATCAAGACAAATCATTAGCATTGATTCTGGTTGGGTCATATCTTTCATCTATGAGTGATTGATAAAGATTCGCAACTTATTAGAATTAATGCTCGTGCTAAATTTACTTCTAGCCTTATGAAGATGATTTTAATTTTGAATCGTTACCTTACATGCCTATTCGGATTGTAGATCTGCTTCATCTTTGGCTGCCGTTGCGTGTGCGCACCATGCGGGCCCCACAAGTTTATCAGCCACCAGCGATCTGTTGCGCCGGACAATTGGTAAAAAAGGCCCCCACTGTAAATTTACCGTAAATTGCTAAAACGGTTACGTCTGATTCTGTTTACGATTTTTGAGATTGAAAGATTGCTCTTTTTAGGAATGCGGGTTATTGGATTTTTTATTTTTATTGTTTTCCGCTTATTTGATAAGTTTTATTAATTGATGTTTGAATGGTGGTACTTATACGTGGCTTTATTTATGGATATCGGACTTCCAACGATAGTGAAAAAAGTTGTTGGTAGAAGGGTCATGCAATGGGTCTTCTATTTTTAAAAGTTTTCTAATATTAAGTGGTTCTTATTTCAAAAATAATTTTGTACCCGTTCTTAAAAAAATAAAAGTATTTCATACTTTCCTACTCTTCCTCAAGACATTTCATTTCAAAGCTTTCCTTTAATCTCTGAGGAATTCCGCCTTGAGAAAACTTATGATTGTTTCAAAACATCTTCATTTACCACCTCGAGTACATTAAAAAGAATAGAAGAGAACTCACAAAGCGTTTACAAATGGATTATTGCCATAAAGAGAGGTGTAACGTCGCGGAGTTTCGTATAAACTTTGTGTTTATTGTCGGTTTATACGCATCGCCGCTTGCCGTTTGTAAATTTTATTTAAACAAGGAACCATTTTACTCACCCCTTAAGGGTTGATGTTTTTTAATGCTGTTCGAAAGGAACGTTAGATTCTTTTGAGTAATTCTTTTTTAGCACGATTTAAATGATTTTTTTATACCACTAAGGCACACAAGCATACGGCCCACCTGATGGTAAGCTGTCACCGTAGCCTATAGCCGCTAGCAATACCAGGGGTATTACTAACGGGTTGCCAATCACGTTTCTGATGAGGACTCACTGTGCTAGCAGCATTACTACTACTAGCCCGGTTTACCCTCGTGGAACACTGGCAACCTTACTTACCGCAGAAACACAACACTACATCAAATACTGCTATTTCACTGCGGTCTTCTGTAAGGCGGAGGTACAGTCCCCAGTTGGGCGGCTCCAATTTAAATAAGAAAACCCACGGGAAAACGCAAATCACCCAACCGCTTTTATTCAAAATTTATATCTTTCAATTTTTCAACGTAATTTTCGAAAGGTTAATCTCTCGAAAATATGCACGGGTCTATAACGCGCGAATGATACCCCTGATGTTGCAAGCGTCTATAAGCTTCGGTAACCGCTTTACGCTCACCATCAAGTACGCCCTATCCCTATTTGTCACCTTCCCTATCATCACTATCACTACTTAGTATAAAACAAAGTCGCTTCCCGCTGTCTGTCTGTCCCTATGCATGCTTAGATCTTTAAAACTACACAACGAATTTGATGCGGTTTTTTTAATAGATAGAGTGATTCAAAATGAAGGTTTGTATGTTTATCTGTTTTGTAGGTATTTAACTAATATGGCTTACGCTGGCCGGGCGGGGCGGGTATAAAAAAAAATGAGGACCGAATGCAATTTCATAACTTTGTCCTAATATCCTTACGTTCGCTTTATGATTTTAGCATATGTTTTTAGTATTTTAAACTATATTTTTAGTTAATAACATTTATGTGACGTTTGCCTTGCGTCTGGGTGTTTGGTGTGTATTTACAAAAAAATATATACAAGTATTGTATCAAAATCAAAATCAAAATCAAAAATCATTTATTCAGTTTAGGCCCTAATAAGGCTCTTATGAAGGTCTAAATTACCACCGGTTCGGAAAAAAAGCCACCTGAGAAGAACCGGCAAGAAACTCAGTGCTCTGTCTTTTTTTGCATTTAACAATCATTATATAACAATTTGTAACAAAATTCTTCTAGACATTGGTATGAAATTACAAATATCAAAATGAAAGCTACCAAGTTGGTTTTGTCACTGCTTTCATGAAATACATATTCCAACTATTACAATTACCAGGAGCGGGGAGCCACTTGTGCAGAGTGAGTCTATATATTCCAAGCATTTTTATCATTTACATAATCATTAATTTTATAATAGGCTTTATTTATCAAAACTCTTTTGACATGAGTCTTAAACTTATCGTAATTCAATTCGGTAATAGATTGTGGGATTTTATTGTAAAAGCGGACGCAGTTTCCCATAAATGATTTGTTTACTTTTGTAAGTCTAAACCTAGGAGCCACAATTTTGTTTCTGTCAGTCTATCAGCTGCTGGTTCCCATAGTAAAAGCTTTGCTTAGTTTGGGGCCAGATGCTGTATGATAATGCTCAAGCATAATTTAATTAAGCATTATTCCCGCCAGTACACTTTATAAAGAGGCAGAGCAGTCAAATACCTATACAGTTTCCTTCAAACTTCTCACCCACCCATCAATTTCCTATTTAGAGAAATCATGCAACAACTAAAGGAAATCCTTATGCCGAATTCTCGGCGGAAGACATCAAAGGCGCAATAACAAAGGTATCCTAAAAACATAATGAGACGGCAATGGGCGCAAGTGCTCCCGTTCGCAGGGTCCCGTAGCAATTTCGGGGCCTCATAAATATGTATAAGGCGGTACTCTTCTTTTCCTTTACTTATCAATTATGGGGTCGTTTAGGCGACACGCGGGATCGGTGGGCGGAAAATATGCTGCGGCGTTGCAAGGGTTAACTTTGAAGCTTTGAAGATTTTGTTAGTTTAGAATGTGTGGTTTGTATTAGCATACTTTGGGTGATACTGACGGCATGGTCTAGTGCTTTGGCGTTTGGCTTACCGCATTTAGAGTCGCGGGTTCTATTCCCATAAAAACCAAGTTATGTTTTAGACTTAGCTTATTCTGTTCATAATATTAGCGAAATAAAATACAATTAATTATTTTTTATAACGAGTTAATACAAAATAAAACATATGCTGCGTAAAAATAAAAAAATCCACACGAAAATACATACACATTAAGCATAAATGCTTTCAGACACAGTCGGGCAAAAATAAAATTGTTTTTCAATACGACGTATACTAATAACGAATTTATGAATGTCACTACGTAGCTACAAACGTTCTGGAAAAATACTGAAAAATCAAGCATGAAGGCCAGACATTTTTTTTTAAATAACTACACATGATAGTTCCTCCTCCTTGAATTGTATTCCTCACAACTGAGGGTCGAGACCTGCTCATTCCATCATGCTTTCATTTTGACATCTTCTCACTTGAAATTATATCTTACCGATTCAAATAAACCCCGCCTTTATATTAGACAACCTTTGAGCCACAGTTTACATCAGTCTCCAATAGGAATTACATTTACTTACACAACTCCACGTGCAAAGCCGCCAACAGAGGGCGCCACCTATCTAACCCTTAACCGCCCGGGGCCTCAAAGACCCCATATTTTAAACCAAGGGAGGGTTTTTATTGCAAAAAATACTCGGCAATTTTGAGCCGCGCACAAAACAGTCCCGATGTCCCCGAGGTAGTTTCGATTCAGACTCGATTATGTTTAGGGTTAAACGTCATTGATATTGCCGATCGGTGCCCACTGGAGGGTTATTGAATTTTTTCCGTCTCTAATTTGTACCGACCGCGCTAGGGTTAGATTGTGATCGTAACTGTATTCATTGATTGTTGCTTAGTTTAATTTCCGTTGGGTTTTTCGTAACATGTTATTTGCTCTAAAAAGGACAGAGCTCTGAGTTTCGTGCTGGTTCTTCTCAGGTGGCTTTTTCCGAACCGATGGTAGTTTAGACCTTCATAAGTGCCTTATTAGGGCATAAGCTGAATAAATGCTGGTTTGATTTTGATTTTGCTCAGATAAAATGATAAAAGCAACTGGTCAAATTATCATTGCTTTTTTTTATATCACCTGATGGACTTATAATCATGGGAAAAGTTGCGGGAAAAAGAAGAGCCGGTCATAGAAACAAAACTTGGCTAAGGAACATCAGATAGTGGACTGGTATAGCGAGTGCCGCTGATCTTTTTCGCCTCGCAAGAGTTGGAGAGAAGTGTGCAGAGCTGATCGCCAACCTTCAATAATTGGAGAGGCACCCTAAGAAGAAGAAGCAATACACATTCTGTGAACATTTCAACTGTCTACCTATGACGGATCATGAGATACAGCCCGCTGACAGACAGACGGACAGACGGACAGACAGCGAAGTCTAAGTAATAGGGTTCCGTTGGTTAGACTTTGAATACGGTACCCTAAAAATTTACTTAACCTTAAAAACAAACCGCTAGACTTGACATGCTACTTTTTAATATTTCCAACACCCAGATGAGCCATATAATAAGCCGGTTAATGAATGGAATCATATTAATTTGTGAGACTACTCGGCTCCACATGTTCAATGGGCGACTTCCTGTGCCGACAGCGTCGTGTCACGTCCGTCAAATGATTTGTTGCATCACTAGCTGAAAACACGTGACGAGCTTCTGTGGCCCTAATAATTGCAATAATGGCACTAACGTATATATATACTAATAAATATATACTTATATTATAAAGAGAAAATATTTTTGCATGTTTGTAATTAATACACTGAAACAATAAAAAAAAAACGTAAACGGAATGGTAAAGAGTAGTCGGAATCAAGGGGCATGTAAGAAACGATTAATGAATGTAAAAAAAAGCAAAAGAGATGTGTAAGTCAAGAGTAAAATGGCCTTCTATACTTTCTGCCTACCCCGTGGGGTACTTGGCGTAGTGATAAAATAATAGACGAGACCTCTGGTCTAGTGGTTAGTATACCTGACTGCTACGCTGGGGTCGCGGGTTCGATTCCCGCCGGAGCAAACATTTATGTGACAAATATGTTTGCCTTGCGTCTGGGTGTTTAGTATGTGTATACAAAAAAAAGTACATAAGTATTGTATCAGCTGCTGGTTCCCATAGTACAAGCTTTGCTTAGTTTGGGGCTAGATGGCGCTGTGTGATAATGTCCGAGCAATTATTATTAATAAATAAAAAAAACTCTATTCAACCTCTTTCAAAGAAACCATAGACCTTGATAAAAATAGTGTGTTACGTCTGTTCATACTAATATAAATACATGTCGGTTCAAGGAAACGTAGGTATACTATATCTGTTTGTCTGTTCATTCATGAGCTTCTATTTAATGGTGTAGAGTGTATTTAATATAGATATGATCATATTCGGTTTGACATAATTTTTTTTTTGTTTTAAACTTTTATTTACTTTTTGATACAAGAAAATAAAACAAAAAATCCCCTATACTCTCTGCTTACCCCCCCTGGATTTGGCGGGATAATTATGTATGTATATGTAACAAAATTACTGGGGGCATAAAAAAACGCAGACGCCATATTTAAATATGATATCTGGGTATGTTACTTCTACAATTACAATAAATCCATTAACAGAATTCCAAACATGAAATCCTTGAACTGGCACACAGTTCCGAATACTATTTACGTATCCATCATTGATTGCTTAAAATAAAAAAACAACATTACTATAACTACAGGCAATTCTAAAAGTACTATAGACTATGGACACATTACAGTGTGAAACATTTGTTGGTCTGAACATGTGTAATTCGCGACAGACAGACGGGCACGAATAAGTTTACATAACTTAGCCTATTGTGGGTTGAGTTATTATAACTTAATAAGTTATATTTAAAAAACCAGCCAAGTGCGAGTCGGACTCGCGCACCGAGGGTTTCGTACACACTTGTAGGTTAAAAGTAGGAGAACTTCAAATGAGGTCATTATTCGTCGGTAACTCTCAACACCGCGAAACAGGAATATTTTTTAGTAAATTCGTATTGAAAAAAAACTATATATTTACAGTTTTAAGATTTTTTCCTTTACTTGTGCTGTAAAACACTCCCTGACAATTTCATGGTTCTAGGTCAACGGGAAGTACCATGTAGGTTTTGATTCCCTTGTGAAATCGCGAAATATGCGAAAATTTGCGACAGAAACGGTCATATCTTTTCTTCATATTGGCTTACAGGTTTGATGATTTCACAGCCGAAGGAGACCACAGACCCGGGAATACCCGGGTCTGTGGTCTAATACTAATTTCAATTTGACAACTCCACGCGATCTTGAGATAAAAATTCTTGACAGACAGACGGACAACAAAGTGATCCTATAAGGGTTTCTTTTATGGAACGGAACCTTAAAAAAATAAATTGCAGTGATTAGTCATACCAGCTTTACGGTGAAAGAAAACAACGTGAAGAAACCTGTATACATCTTAGAAGACCGATTCACTATCTGACACCAAATTATCATCAGTGAACTCTGGGTGTTGTAGCACCTCTGCCTACCTCTTCGGGGACTCTTGTGGGAGGAGTTAACTTATTTTTTCATATATTTTTTCTAAATCACCATGAGACGACAACGATAGTTTGCCTGATGGTAAAATGCACCAGTGCCAGTGGACGGTTAAAATAACAGGGGACAAGCTTCTATCTTACTCTGTTTCGTTCTACACCCTTCTAGAACATTCGCGTGCTGGTAATTTGGTATACGTTGTTTTGCTGTAGGAAAATAACACTGTACCTACTTATTTTAATTATTTATTTGTACCAGTTCACAATGTAATTTATTCAAAAATAAAATCAATTATCTTGTTCTTAAAGGCAATAATAGTCAAGTCATATTTAGTAGTGTCTAAATTTGGGTAGTACCCACTAAATTTGGGTAGTATCCACTAAATTTGGGTAGTATCCACATTTAGTTGTATTGGCCTCAACCTTTACTGATTATCTAATATATAAAATTCTCGTGTCACAGTTTTCGTTGCCATACTCCTCCGAAACGGCTTGACCGATTTTGATGAAATTTTTTGTGCTTATCCGGTATCTATGAGAATCGGCCAACATCTATTTTGCATCCCCATAAATGCAAAAAAAAATGTCCACACGAGCGAAGCCGGGGCGGGCAGCTAGTTATTTATAAAATTTCAATTCAATTTAGTTCAAATCAAATAATACTTATATTGACTATTATGATCAGAAAGTAGAATCAGATCAAAATATTACTTAACTAGCTTCTGCCCGCGACTACGTCCGCGTTGGGCTTAGAATCTCAGAGGAACCTAAAATTTTCCCGGAAAAAAAACATTTTCCCGAGAGAAAAAGTATCCTATGCGTTTATCCAGGCTATCAACTGTGTTCCAAATTTCATCCAAATCCGTTAAATAGTTTTTGCGTGAAAGAGTAACAAACATCCATCCATCCAGACTCACAAACACTCGCATTTATAATATTAGTAGGATAATAAAATGTTTTCAATCTAGAAAACCCATAAATAAGTAGGAAAATAATATCAAGAAAGAAATGAAACCAAGACATATTTTTTGTATGAAACCCATCAAACACCCCTGGCCAGACGCTAAAAATAAAAACAAAAAATAGTCATTCACACTCCACTCTGAGATTAATATCATTAAAACCATTAAAGTAATTCACACATGCAAATAATAAAATGGTATGACAGGAAGTCTCCAGAGGCATGTCATCTGGTCAGGACATTGAACCCAACGGCTTCTAGACTTTAATTAGTGTTATTTGTGCTGAAGTGTGAAAGAGATAGAGCACTGGTTAGCTTTAGGTTAAGATTTGTATAAATAGTTTGGGATAAATTACTTTTTATCAGAGGCAATGGTGGCCAGTATCGACGATAACACGCAGAGTTTACACAGAAATTAGAGGTCCTATGCCAAGTTTGTTTGTTTAATCTCTCATATGTAGTTTGTTTGTCTATTTGTTACGCTTCTCGCCTTGATATTAATCGATTATAAAATTTTACGCACACGTTATCAGGAATATATGGAACGACATGGAGTCCAGAACAAAAAAATCCTATTTATAAGGACACGAGCGAAACCCCAGGCAGAAGTAGGTAAATATCAATAATATCCACACAAAAAACGGACACAGACAGAATTGCGTATATCGATAGTTATTCTTTCTGGTAACGTATCTAGTAGTAAATAGATTGAAACCATATCAAAGCCATGTCAAATGGTAATTAGTTTTACCGTTTTCAAAACTCTATAGGTACCTATCATCTCATTCTTTTCTCTCCATTCTAATTTGTACGGTCACCTCTAATAGCTCAGCGGCGCAGAAAGATAAAATTGCGCCTCCTAATGTCACATCTAGATGCAAATTGACTACCCCAGGGTATTTATTTTAACTCTAATTTACCCCGGTAAATACCGCAAGGGTTGCCCCTTTAAAACGGTTTAACATTTTTTTACCCTGGTAAGAAAAAGTCGGGAATACGAACTCTTTTGTCCCTTGTCAGTGTTGCAACTTTGTCAAAGTTGTAACTTGTTCATAAAGTGAAATTCAGTTGTAAAACACTTTACGGAGTTTACGAAAGATGTGCTAAGTTTTTCTTTCAGTATTCAGCTGAAATAGAAGTTAACTTTTTTAAGGCTCTTGATCTGAAATAAAAATTAGTGGTAATATTTTTTTTGACATAGTAGCTGTACTTATATTTCAGCGATGCCAAGGGCTGCGACATATGCTGATGGTAAGCGTCGCGTCTGATACTGAGAATGACATTTTCTTTGTTGAGCATACATAATTAGAATATATAAGAAGAAGAAGAAGAGAAAAATACTACAGTATTAAATAGTCTGCGGAAAAGATTATGAAAACAATAAACTTAACATGGCATGTATTTATTATTACGGTTAGATTTTAAATCAATTTAGTTGAGGTTGACTATTTCATCGGTAATTTTATCACCAGTAAAGAATTCGTGATCATCTAGCCATTTTACACTATGAACTTATGGTGATAATTCATTTCCAGCTTAGGGTAATTTCTCATCACTAGAAAATGCGAGATCATTTACATATTTTAAGTTATCGTCATAATTAATTATAACTTGTTGGAGTACTGACATAAACCTTCATCATTTGAAGCAGTACCCTAAACCTTAATGTAGGTAAACCGGCTTTACCTTCATTTGCAAGACGGTGCGAATAAAATTTCGCAGTGAATTGAAAGTAAACATCAAAACGAGTAATTCTGGAAACGCCTCTCGTAAGCGAAGACCAAATGATTTTAAACGCACTACCTGCTTGCCTTTTACGCTTCGGGCTAGATGTAGGGCTATGAAAAGTGCAGACTTTTTTTTTTAATATTGATATCATTATTTTTATCAACAACGGTCATAAAATTTCGTTTTAGATTAATGATGAAATACACACAAATACACTGTTGACAGATATTAATATGAAACAAGAAGATATTGACATACTTTAGATAAATTGGTGGAAATATTTTTTTTCTTTTCCAAGAACAACCCTAGCCTATAGACGTATAGCAACTCATAGTTTATTATTAATAGAAAATTTCTACTAACATTAAATACAATAAAAGTTCTTGGATGACAATTAGGATGCAAAAGCATACGGCCCACCAAGCTAGCATTAACAGGGGTATCACTAACGCGTTGCCAACTCTGTTGGTGATGAGGACTCACTGTGCTAGCAGCACTACTACTAGCACGGCGTATCCTCGCGGGATACCTACCTTCATCTCCGACTGATATTTTGGAACAAGAATGTAGAATTAGGGTCGGCAAAGCGCGAGAGATACCCCAGGTGTAGCAAACGTCCATAGGCTACGGTAACCGCTTACCATCAGGCGGGCCGTATGCTTGGTTGCCACGTTAATGGTATAAAAAAAAAGAATAGAGTACCTATGTACTTCTGAGAGAGTAACTTTTATCTAAAAGTCGCTTGTCGCTACCGCCTAAGCGACTCACTTCTCCCTAATTCAGTGGCCACGGCTGTAATGTTTGGTATTAATTAACTTTGTATAATTAAAGTGGTGTGCGAACACTGGCCCGTGTAACTCCGCAACGTTTTTTAATACAGACACTGTGCCTAGTTTCAGACACAGTGTGTACCAATGTTCATTATGAACCGCGACACGATTGTGTGTTTGCTGTGTGTTCCATGTTTGATTACCGAGTCAGCAAAAATAGTGTGTTATACTTAAAATAAAGCCGGGAATTAATCTGTTTTGAAGGGAAAAATTATGTTCACCTCTTGTCAGGTTTGGAGTTCAAATATTTTCTTAGCTGCCACCCCATTTTTGTTATGATTGGCCATAACCAATCTGGATCTGGTCAGTGGAATAAAAAAGTATTCCTACTTACGTATTTTTGGGGGTCTTCCAAAATAATTTCAAACTTAGAAATATCACCTCTACATCTTGATTTTTTTTCTAACTCCTGAACAGCAATCTCTGTGTCTGAACACAACATAGTTGGAAAACTAAGCGAGCTATCTTTAAAATTGTTCGGCTAATTTCCCTTCCTCTTTAACGGCCGTACAAAATATGCTCAGTGTTTCTGACACAGTGTCCTGACTGGCCGTTTGTGTGCAAATGCCCGTTTGATCCGGGAATTTTAAAAGGGTTGTTAAAATGAATTAAGGATTCAACCTTTTCCCTGGGTGATTATTTTATATTGTCGGCTCTGCGGTGATAACCCGGAGGTGATAACTGTGTTTACAGCTTGAAAGTTAATGTGGCCATTTTGGAAAATTATTAATATTATTAAAAACTTCTTTTTAAATTAAATATATGTAAGAATAACTACAAAGGAACTTTTTCAAGTAACTAAATAGGATTTTGTCATCCTAAAAACAATAAACCAATTTCTAAATTAGAACAAAGAATTTTTAGTTTAATTAATTTCAAATTACGAATACTTTATTAAGATGGGTTTTGAAATTACAAAAATCTAATCATTTCATATTATTTGACATTCATGATACCAATGGTAGATTTATGGCGTAGCAGGAGGGTTTAGTCAAACTAAACGTCTGTCTAACATATTATTTTATATGAAATTTATTTTCCAAAATTAAAACATACCTAAGTACGTTTTAATTTTGGAAAATAAATTCCAATTTGAAAATCAAACAAACTAGACATAAATTATGTACCCATTATTATATACTTGCTTTTATTTGTGACATAAGTAAAATACACATAATATAATATCATCGGTTTGTGTATACAAATTAATATGCTGTGTTTTTTTTATACCACTAAAGTGGCACACAAGCGTACGGCCCAGCTGATGGTGAGCAGTCACCGTAGCTATAGCCGCTAGCAATACCAGGGATGTCACTAACAAGTTGCCAACCATGTTGTTGATGAGGACTCACTGAGCTAGCATCGTTAATACCAGCCCAGCGTATGCTCCTGGATCACTGGCAACGCTACTTACCGAAGAAACACAATATTCATCAAAGTAGTGTTATTTCACTGCGGTCTTCTGTAAAGTGGAGGTACAGTCCCCAGTCGGGCGACTCCAATATTAATGGGAAAATCTACGGAAGATCCCTATTCGCCCTACCTCTGTTTTTTGCTAATGGTGTGATTAATCACTCTACTTAAGCTTAGAAAAACGGTACAGGCCGGGATTTGAACCTGGGCCCATATGACAGGTCGTTGCTTCAACCACAAGGCCACCACGGCTGTATGGATAAACCTATACAAAAATATGATATGAAAACTATTTTCCGAGACAATCCCATACATAGAAATAAATTCTATAATATTTATTAGTAGGTATATATGTATATGTATATATCCGATATGATGTCCCGCGCAAGCGCAGCAACCCCCACCACCGTGGGGATGATCAAAATAATGGGATTCATCTGACGAGATTATGCTAGGATTATCACAATGTCACTGAAAAATTTTCCCCAAGTCCTCTGTAATATAGCATGACTCCAACCTGCAATATACTTTTGCTGAATACAATAAGGTTGGATTTTGATTGCTGTCGACTCCGCTTGGAATTTCATTTTGTTCCGAATAAAAATATCCCATACGCCGGCTTTGCTTTATCATTGCGATCCGGAGGTGTAATTAGTTTTTCGCAAAGCAAGCCTGCGGCCGTATTCTGTAAACGATGGAAGTACAAAAATAAAGTTAAGAGACGTTATCTCAAAACCTTGACAATCAACTCAGTACCTACTAATGAATTTGACACAAGGAAGATTTTTTTCAAATATGGTACCTTTCTGGCACCATTAAGAACAAGTAGCGAACACTTTATGTTTGCTTGAAGACGATACTTTTTTGTTAAATACACTTTATCTACTAAAATAAGTCGGAACTTTGTACCTAAGTATGTAAAAAAACTATCGACAAAGCTATGGAAATACCACATAAGAATATTATACTAATGGGCTACTTTAATGCGAAGGTAGGTGCTCCTAAAGAAGGTGAATACTTAACAGTGCATCAACATGGGGACGGTGAAAGAAACGATAGAGGACAGAGACTTGTGGACTACGCACTTGAACACAATCTAACTATCATCAATACATGCTTCAAGAAAAACCGTAGCCGGAGATGGACGTGGCGATCCCCAAATGGACAACACAAAAATGAGATCGACTATATACTATCCAACCAACCAAAACTATTCAATAACTTTGAAGTCCTGAATTTAAACTATCCGTCAGACCACCGATTAATTAGACCATCATTAAAAATAGCCAAACAAAAACAAAGTAGAGTAAAATTTACAAACAAAAACAACTTTCAACTAAAGACCAAAGACGAAGTAGTAAGATATAACAAAAACTTAACTTCAATGCTACCCTTCCCTTCTTAATATAACTTGGAACATACATCAATACAAACTCATCACGAAAAAATAGTAAATGCTATTAGCCAAAGCTTGCAAAAAGCCCGAGAAAAGGGAAGAGAGCCACATAGACACCACAAAATACTATCAGATCGCACCGCTCTATTACTGAAAAGAAGAAAAGAACTACAAGAAAGAATAAATAAATCGAGATCAATGAGAAATGAGCTTTCCACCCTCTACAAAGTAACAAATAAATACATAAAAAGAGATTACGCTAAATACAGAGAAGATACTATAGAAAGACATCTACAACACACAGGAAGCACAAAGAAGGCCTTTAAGGAACTTAGAACGAACAAGACCTGGATAGAAGGATTAAGAAAAGACAACAGAACTTTGTGCAAGCGCACTACCATTATCAATGCGGCGACAGACTTCTATAGAAAGTTATACAGCGATAACATCCAAAATAATAATATCTCAAACACCAACGAAGAAATCAATATAAAACCAGTGGACGAAATGGAAGTCCAAGAAGCAATAAATAGCTTAAAACTGGGAAAAAGCCCTGGATCGGACAACATAACAAATGAAGCATTAAGACTAGCATGCAAAACATTAGCCGGACCACTAGCGGAACTATTTAACTTAATACTGCAAAAGACCGAAACGCCCATACAATGGTCTGAATCGGACATCATACTCATCTATAAAAAGGGTGATCCGAAAGATATTGGCAACTACAGACCAATAAGCTTACTCCCGAGCCTCTACAAACTCTTCTCAGCCATTATAAATAAAAGAATCAGTAGCACATTGGAATTAAAACAACCAATAGAGCAAGCAGGCTTCAGGAAAGGTTTCTCAACAGTGGACCATATCCACACACTTGAACAAATCATTGAAAAGTACCAAGAACAACAAAGACCGCTATACATTGCGTTTATTGACTATCAAAAAGCATTCGATACAGTAACACATGAAAGTATATGGGAAAGCCTAAAACAGCAGGGAGTTGAAGACGTATACATACAAGTCATAAAGAGCGTATATAAAACAACATGGGCAAAATTAAGCTAGAAACTCTAGGACCAAGTTTTGCTATAGAAAGAGGCGTACGGCAAGGCGACCCCTTATCTCCAATAATATTCATAGCCATTCTGGAGGCTATCTTCAGGAAGATAGATTGGAGTAAATCAGGCCTATATATAAAGAACGAATACATAAGTCACTTAAGATTCGCAGATGACCTAGTGTTGTTATCAGAATCCAGCACCCAGTTACAACAAATGATGGAAACTTTACATTCGGCTAGTATCAAGGTGGGTCTGAAAATGAATCTCTCTAAGACTATGGCAATGACAAATTGGCGGAGAAGAATATTAACAATAGATAAAGTGCCACTCGAATATACAGATTCATACATATATCTAGGTAAGCAAATTAGTTTCGATCCGAAAAATAACGAACTAGAAGTGAAAAGAAGAATACAACAAACGTGGAATAAATATTGGAGTTTAAAGGAAATCTTTAAAAGTGGCCTGCCTATTACCATAAAAACAAAAATTATGAATTCCAGCCTTCTTCCAAGTTTGACTTATGGCTGCCAGACCTGGAAATTCACTTCAAAAGTCACAAAAACTTAAATGGAGATGGGCTGGCCATGTCGCGAGGCTTAAAGACCGAAGATGGACCATAAAAGTGACTTTTTGGAATGGACCTCCAGGTAAAAGAAATCGAGGAAGACCACAGACTCGGTGGGACGACGAGATCAAAAAAGTAGCCAGCCCAAACTGGAAACAGACTGCACAGGACAAAGACAAATGGGCATCTTTGGAGGAGGCCTTCACCCAATAATGGGGTTCCTACAAATTTAGTATGTATAGTATGTGTGTAATAAGTTAATGTAAAAATATGTAAAATTAATTTGTAGGAAATAAAAGGCTTTTTATTTATTTATTATTGATTTATTTATTATGTAAAAAAAACTGCGTAATCAGTAGGTATATTACACACATTAAAACAAAAACTGATATCCTCCTAACGTCCTTCTATTTGAAACAGAATACAAAATTAACCGTATTTTATTTTTAAACGTATTTACGTGTTTATCAAATAAATCGAAATTTAAAAATAATACGATAACAAAATTTAAAAAAAAATAATTATAAAGAACATTGACTAATTTAAATTCCGTTTCGCAGAATACGCGCTTTTCCAGGGCCGGATTAGCGGCTGTATTCGCATCACCCTGGTAGGGGCGGCCTAGTGAAAAATTGAACCGTTCATTGTTTTAAATGTCGGTACGTGACGGGGTCGCGGTGTTAATTGGTCGGACGTCAACGGAAAATTGTATCATCTTTAGACGAATTTCGGTGATTAAAATTTGAGCTGCCTGGATGATACGATGTTTTGTTCACTAATGAGATTTTTTAAATTAAGTTTTGGAAATTGGTTGCGACTTGAGATTTGTTTGGGTGTCAGGATAGAAAAGGTTTAAAAAGCTTATTTTATTACTTTAACATCTCATTTTTTTTTGGTTTTGAAATAAAAAAAACACTTAAAAATTATATTTTTGTGGTATATTAGCAAATTATTGTTTTAACATAGAAAAAATAATAGTATTTCCATTTATGTTGTTTTCACTCTAAATAAATAAATATCGATCATGAACATAAAAGACCTAATAGGTGCTTAGTTTATATTATATCACTTAAGGAAACTAAATAATCTACAAACAATGCTACATTATCACAAAATAATAATCCCACAACCCATTCTCGAATACCGCAACATTTTTTTCCACTAAATTGCTCGCGAACAAATGCATCGGTAGCACAATAAAATCCATCACGAATCATATTATTGTGTTACCTATACAAAGTGATTGTCACTCGAGGCACATGGCGGCGTGAGCACGCCCGGGGCGGGGTCTACACGGTCACGCCCACAGTATAATGCCACTAGCGATAAGGTCCAAATCACTATGGAGATTCTACTGATTTTCGACTTTACCTAACCCGTAGCTGAAGCAATGCGCGCCGAGTGTGCGACTGCCTTAAAACACATTCGTAACCCGCGGCGGGCGCACGCTCCGCGACTATTCCAAATTCGGAATTCGAATATTCCTATTCCGAAGTTCCAAATTACTTATTATACGTTACGTAAATTTTAATTTTTGAATCTTAGCATTGTGTATTCCATTTTTAAGTTTGAAGTGAGGTTATGCGACGGACGTTATAATTTGACAATGGAAGTAAGTGCAATGGCGCCCCTGGACTTCTCAATGGTGAGGAGTGGAAGTGGTTCACCTGGCACCCTTAGAGAAGGATCTCCACGACCTGTTTCCAACAGCGCTTTTAGAGTCGTCACGCCGAAAGGTAAGTCTCACTTAGTTTCCGAAGTTATTACCAATTGTCTGACAGTAAAAGACACATAAAATAATAATTTATTTAACAACATTCAATAGACTTTATCAAAAATAGGTATTTATGTTATTTTATAAAAAGGTACAAGAGTTTTACCGGCACTGTCAAATGGTCTGTCAAACTTTGAGCTTGTTTGTTAGTACCTCAAAGTAAATAATATAACTTTGTTATTACGTTGTATACGATATTAAACTTTCTACAGAGGCATTAAATTAATAAAATAGAAGCAACAAAAAATAACCATATTCACGGTCGTTTTCCTTTCAATTTTGCATAAGTTACCTTATGATGTTTTTACCGTTTAAAAATGAAGCCTATTAATTGAAAAAATATATTTATTTCCTACATAAACAGTATTAATATACAACACTAATTTTACCTTAACGGTGCGATATTCCGTTAACTAAAGTTATGTTTTATTAAAACCGATTTCCTCACCGCAAAGTAAGTATAACTATTAATTTACCTACTCACCGAATATAGGTTATTTTTTCGAGAAGTAACCTAAACATATTTTGCCGGATTTGACAGCATATTTTGCTTATTCGGTACTTAATAATGCCATGCGCGCTTAAATATGGATATTTTTAAATATAAACAATGCTTTGTCAAGTTTGATTGCTAGGGATGTCACTAGACCGACTTATTGTTTATTGCTTATAGAAAATTCTATCAATAATAAATTCTACAAAAAAAGTGCTTTGATGAAAATATGGATGAATTTCAAGTATTTTGATAATAATAACAGTAGCAATATTTCAGTATTTCATTGCATTTAAACATAATATGCAATGAAATACATAAATGAAGAAGTGCAATTTTATTTTCTTGGGAATAAAACGCTTTCCCAAAATTGTTTAATTTAAATAAATTAAAAATCTCATTCATTAAATAAAATAAAAATCTACGTCCTATAAAAAGTAATTGAACACGCAAAATAAAATGGAATTAAATAACCACAACATCAGTCATCATTCATAATTCTTATTTCAAAATTCTTCGTTTGAATTTGGAATTGTTAATTTAGAATTAAGTTAAAAGTGATCACTCCCCCACAACGGCGGCTATCACGTAATCAATACAACTGTCAGAGTAAACTTAATTGTCACCGACGACCCCCTGACAAATGATCCCGACTGTACCATTATTATTGCGAACTGTACTTATGTTTTTATGTATATTAGAATTATAGAAATTCGAGCAGCGGTAGATTACAGGGAATTATTAACAATGAAAAATAGTGATGTGAATTTTATCACTTGTAAATATCTTAGGCCGAATACTGAAACGTCATTCAAAGTTTGAAAGCCCACGTAAATGTTTGAAGCGTTGTCAAAATACAATTTCGCATGTAAAATCAAAGGTCACATAAAATTAATGGGTAAAGGTTAAGTACGAAAAAGAGTCGAAGGGCGAATTAGGATCGCATAGGAGAGCCCGACTGGGGACTGTACCTCCGCCTTACAGAAGACCGCAGTCAAATAACACTACTTTGATGTAGTGTTGTGTTTCTGCGGTGAGTAATGCTGCTAGCACATTGGTCCACATCAACAACAGGGTTGGCAACTCGTTAGTGATATCCCTGGTATTGCTAGCGGCTATAGGGTGTGGTCACTTTAGTGGTATAAAAAAAATGTACCTAAATGGGCTAAATGGAGGTTTAGTAAATTGATAAAATATATAAAATGATTCGCTCCATTGTTCTTTTCAAACTGTTAAAATGTTGCTATTAACATTTTGGAAGCGAAAACAAATTATTATCAATACCTATGTTGGTAATATTATTTTTGTGGAACTAATTAATAGCTTTTTTATAAATAATTTAAATAGATTCAGTTCTTTAAATTTAGAATCTTTCGCTTTGTTTTATTTCACGTACTGGCTAGATATTAATCCTGATTGGTCAAAGGTGACTATTGCGATAAAATGCCGGTTCGATATAGCCCTTTGTGGTCGTTACAGGAGAGTTCAATATTAATTTTGAATTTCGAACACTTCCCTGCTCGGAGCTATACCCACCTAATATTTGGCGCTAAAGGTTTTTTTAAATTTTCACTTATGGACAGGTACTTCATATTGGCGATATGAAATATTTTAAAATTATGTCATTATTTTCTACTCATGAAATAACACCATTTTTTTTCAGTCAAATAAAAGTCATTATTATTTAACAAAACTTTACAAATATTAATCACGTTTAAACAAGATATAAATATTCGAAAATTAAATTAACCCGTAATTTTAACAAATAAAGTACGAATTACTTAAACCCAAGTGAAACCGAACATAATCAACGTAGCGATATATAAAAATAAGTAATGTTAAAATGTATGTCAGAATGAATGTGACTACACAAAGTATTTGAAATAATTCCGTATTTTTGTGACCTATTCAATAAATACGTGCTGATAACACAGTCACGGAAAACTTAAAAATAAAGTTATATCACTTCTACTAAATTACCTAAGAATGAAGTATTGGTTGGGGAGTTTTTGGCGGGAATCAGGCGGAGCGGTTGAGATTTTTTCCAGTGTGTCGTAAATTGTGTTATAGTGATCTTTAATGTGTATTTTCGGTGTCGATATGTGCAGTAAAATTTCATTTAGTGACTGATTTATAGGAGCATTGGAAATAATGCCATAATACGACTTTTGGGTTAAGTGATTTATCATTTTGGTCAATAGGTTACCTCTAATCCAAAGGCGTGTTACGATTTGCTACTGCCGTGGGTTGTCTCCAGAAACTCCTTTGGGCGTTAGAATGCATGACACTAGGCATTTTAATGCGGCAAACACGAGAAATTTTGCAACATGAAAATTCTCTAACACTCGACACTGGCAAAAATAGTCCCTGAATGGATTGATTGCCATACTTAGGAAGAAGAAGAAGAAGAAGAAGTATTGGTTCTGAAGGACACCGACCCAAGGAAATACGTCCTTAAATCAAGTAGGTATACCTATATAGATACTAACCAGGGTAAAATATCTAGATATCTAGATCTATACTATAACTAGCTGCCCGCCCCGGCTTCGCTCGTGTGGACAATTTTTTTTTGCATTTATGGGGATGAAAAATAGATGTTGGCCGATTCTCATAGATACCGGATAAGCACAAAAAATTTCATCAAAATCGGTTAAGCCGTTTCGGAGGAGTATGGCAACGAAAACTGTGACACGAGAATTTTATATATTAGATATTATAAAGATAAAATTGTCGGTATTTGTTTTTTTTAAACCACTAAGGCGGAAAACTAGCATACGGCCCGCCTGATGGTAGGCAGTTACCGTAGTCTATGGACGCTTGCCACACGTTCTAGCTCAGCCGTAGAGTTCAGCCCGCGACAACTAAATGTAACCGCACTTCAACTTTTAGCCGTTACATAAACATACTTATATCAAGACATCCAGCACATGCTGAGTTGGGACCGTTTCATAACGACACTATGTTCTTCTACACTTTTATTCCTTTCGTATATGTTTGTGTTGTTTGAATAAATGTTTTTCTTTCCTTCTTTCTTTCTTATGTACCTATATTATGATTAAAAAAAAGACAGAGCACTGAGTTTCTTGCCGGTTCTTCTCGGGTGGCTTTTTTGCGAACCGGTGGTAAATTAGACCTTCATAAGGGCGTTTTTAAGGCCCAAACTGAATAAATGAATTTTTGATTTGGATTTGATTTTTGATTTTGAAAGGTAAAGAGTGCTCGTAATGTATGTATGAAGAGATTGATGAATTTATGAATGTAAAAGAAGCATAAGAGGTGTACAAGTCAAGAGTGAAACGGCGCTCTATACTCTCACTCTACCCCGTGACGGACTTGGTGTGATAATATGGATGTAATAAATTATTAAATTCACTAAGAATTAAGAAATTAATAGCATTTTGATTTTATCAAAAAAAATATTATTTAGGATTTTAATTTCTACTTTATAATTATATTTTTTATAAAATCAAAATCATAATAAATGATTAAGATTCGCACTTCCCTAAAGTACGAATAATCCAACACATCAACGGAATTGAATAAAAAAGCTAACGCTACAAAGGGGTCCAATTAACCGTGCACCAGTTTGGGTACAAAAAACACCCCACACTCCAGACAATAACACCATAACACTAATCCGCCGCCGACACGCGCCAGCCTCTTCGACCCCACTGGAGTGCAATTGTTGAATTACACCGTTTTAAGGGATTACTCCAAGTTTAAATTGTGCAATCTTAAAATTATGATTGGAGATAGTACCGTGTACCTCTGCCATACACTCAACCACATTCGAGCATATAGAGTACCATGCTTAGAGCGGCATGAACAAAATGTATCGACGGTGGAAAGGAAAGAAAAACTAAATGTAATGCCACTTTGAGTTTTATATGCAGTACGATATAGTTTTGGATTCTCTATCGAACTGTCAGGGTTAGAAGCCAAATGAATTAAAAAATATATAATAATTTTATTGAAATTATAATGTGAGCTTTGCTGAACAATTGGCCAATCGGCGGTTAATTTGTTTTTTCATTCCACCTTCGATGTAATTATTGGCTAGGTATAGACGTTGAAAAGGACCTCATCCATTTTGGTACAAAATTATGAAAGTGCCGGCCAACGCTTTTTTTTGTTTATTCTGAAAGAGCTTGACCGTCTGAACATTTGTTATTAGTAGGTATTTACAAATATCAAAATGAAAGCTACCAAGTTGGTTTCGTCACTATTTGTGTTACTATTAATGCTGTATTAATATAATAATAATAATAATAACGCTCTCGCTCGATGGTTGGGTCAAGGGTCGGATACAGAAGGCAGTACTCCTCGACACGGCACGCATTGTCAGGAGGTTCCTCACTTTGTAACCCTAACCACCGGTAGCTTGGGCTCGCGCCTCGTTATCGGTGGCTCCCTAGTTTTGGTGGATTTTTTTATAATATTATGTGTTTTTTTTTTGTAAGAATATTGTAAAAAAATCACCTAAACTAAGATGTAAAATAAATAAAGGGAATAATAATAATAAGTATTTATTGACACATCAATTAAATAGGTATTACAATATTCTCCATTCCTAAACTAGGCTAGGCCTGTGTTATAGGCAACTGGTACAGACCGTGTTACAACGATGCGAACGCGAATATTAGTCATGACTTTCATAAACTTTAGTTGTTATTATTTATTAAATATTTAATGCTGCGCAAAATCACCAGCAGATTACAGTCGACAATTAATATAAGAGTAGCTATAATACAGATTGGCAATATATCCCGTACGAAGCGGAGACATCTGATCCGCTCGTAATCCGATTTTCCTGATCGACCACCGGCCGTTATTGAGTTTGTCATTATTTTTGCACGTCCTACACAAGACATTGATTTTATTGTGATTGCGTATGTATTTACCGAGGATATATTAAAACTAACTCACCGCAAAACCAACAAATATTGGCATAAAAATAATCGTTACGGCTTGCCGTATAAACCGTTTTTGGTAAAAACCGCAGATGACAAACTTGTTAAGTTATAAAAAAAACGTTTCAGACGACTTAAATATGTACATATTGGTGCCAATTCTGTTGTACGAAATCATTAAACTAAACTAATTTGGCAGGTCTAAAAATATTGACATCCTTACTGAGCCCCGCACTTGAGAAAGGGATAGCAAGACTTTGTAGACCTGTCAAATAAGTTAAGTCTAGCAATTTTGACAACAGAACTTAAATTAAACATCACCACGCCGAGGATATTTCGGGGTAAGCAGAGAGCAAGAAGTTCGCGTGATGGTATGTACGTACATACATATAAGTCCATGCAACGTAAAATCTACATACTGCCAAGCAATACCCACTCCAGTGATTTGAACGTCCGCGCTCGATCCATCATCCTGGATGGAAATCTAATTTGTCGCGTACAGTCGCTGCGCGCCCTTAAATGAATTACCGACGTGCACTGCCGATTATAGAACACGATTTGGTAAGAACAGTTGGGCTTTGCCACGCTATTGTTGAGGGTAATGTCGGTACACTTTATTGGTAACGATTGTACGACTCAGGGATAGAAGTTATGTTGTGTACTCATATGATAGTAACTAACTCTGTAGTAGGACACTAGACAGATCTTAAGGGAATTCACACGAGGATAGTGGGCAAATCTAAAATGGAACTCATCCGTTACAGCGAACATAAAATAAGTATTTTTAAATAAATACAAAGTAGTGGAGCAGATTTCATATCGCAAACCATTCATGCTGATAAAGAAATGTAACCGCTTACGATGTAATCGGAGAAGTAATAAAGTAGTAGGTATTGAATAAAATTTACACACTATTGTAAAACTAAATTGAAAGCTTATTCATCGACAGCCAATTCTGATTCAAATAAACCCAAAATCGTATCATCCTCGTTTTAAATGGGAAGATGAAAGGGACTACAAGAACACAATGCTTGTCGTGTCTGCTATTGGACCAAAAATACATCAAGTTAAACAAGTCATCAATGAACAGCCCATTACAATTGCTACAATTAAAATCGTACTCGCGGTTTGCAGACGCGCACATGTTGTCGACGACAAAACGAACACAACAAATATCCCGGCCTTGGCAACATCCTACATCCGGTTCTCACAGGGCCTGTAACGCATTAAATCATTGCCAGTATAATGTTAATTAAGATCACTGAATTTGAGCTTAAGCACAGTTTCATGTACATTGACATTAACGGAGTTAATTACCATTATAGTCATATATATACAGAATCATACCATGTATATTGAGTAAGATTAGCTATTGTTAGAGGAAATTATAAGAGGCAGGGCGAATTGGGATCTCCCGAATTGGAGCCGCCTGACTGTGGACTGTACCTCCACCTTACAGAAGACCGCAGTGAAATAACACTACTTTGATGTAGTATTGCATTTCTGTGGTAAGTAAGGTGGCATACGGCCCACCTGATGGTAAGCAGTCACCGTAGGCTATAGCCGCTAGCAATACCAGGGATATCACTAACGAGTTGCCCTGTTGTTGATGAGGACTCACTGTGCTAGCAGCATTACTACTAGCGCAGATATCCGCGTGGAGATAAACTTATTTTTATAATTAACAACATCGGATCACTGTCATTATCACATTTGATCAGTTACTGTGAACTATTAACAGTATCTAATAACATAAAAGAATCTAGAACGAGAATAAATTCCGAAAGATTTAAAATGTCGTCGCAATCAGCTATTCCATGTAACTTTTGCTGTAACCGGCGAGAAAGATTCCAGGGTCCCCATTAGGCTAATGGCAAACACGTGGCGAGCCGGCAAATTTGCCAAATCCCTTCGTCGTATAAAGGCGATTTACTGCCCAAATTGATTATTAATGGGCCCTTTGAAGCTGCGGTTGTGTGCATGATTACTTGATTGCCAAACGGATTTTTAGATAAATTCTCAGGGATGAGGATTCAAAAGCTTTGCTTCAGACTGTTAATTTGAATGGAGATTTCTCGAGGAATTTTATTTGCTTTGTGTCGGTAATTTTAAATAAGGTTTTCATCAGTAGAGTACATGTGATCAAGTTGTCAATAAATTAAAGCTTGCCTTGCAAATTAAGTTTATTATCATTATACACATTTACTGAAATGCAAAAGTTCATACTGGTGACGATTCTGTTGTAATAAATCACTAAACTTAACTAATTTGACACGACTAAAACGTCTTGCTATCCCTTTCTCATATGCGGGGTTAAATAAGAATGGCAAAAACTTTAGTCCTGTCAAGTAAGTTTAGTTTAATGATGTCCTACAACAGAATGATCACGAATATCAGCCTAGGTATCTAGTTTGAAACAATTTGTGTCAACAACTTTAAACTTCATTACTGCAATTATTTAACTACATCGTATGAATGAAAACAAATTCGAATATCTCTGGTAAAATAACTAAGAATCGTACTTTAATTAAAACTGCTCAAAATTCACAACTTGTAATTTAACGTTTCCAGCTACGTCAACTAATTGTTATGCCATGGCTTGCGGCCTCCCTACATGGTTGACCTGAAAGCTTTAAATCTTAAGCTTATTAGATTCTTCCTGTCTTAGAATTAGGTTGCGAAATAGCGGCTCGCATCAAACAATGAGCCGGCACTCTTGTGACCAATGACTATGAATAAATGAATCATAGCCGCCGTTAAAATTGATTGAAACTGTCTCTCTCGAGTCTTGGCCATGACTTGTATTACAACTACTGTACTATTCGTTACTTGAGTACGCTAATTTATCTTTGAAGCCTACCGATTCTAAGCATTTTTTTATGGGTGATGTTTTTTTATACCACGAAGGTGGCACACAAGTTTACGACCCATCTGATGGTAAGCAGTCACCGTAGCCTATAGCCGCTAGTAATACCAGGGGTATCACTAACGAGTTGCCAACCCTGTTGTTGATGAGGACTCACTGTGCTAGCAGCGCTAGGAGCACTGACAACCTTACTCACCGCAGAAACACAACACTACATCGAAGTAGTGTTATTTGACTGCGGTCTTTTGTAAGGTGGAGGTACAGTCCCCAGTCGGGCGGCTCAAATATTAATAGGAAACTCACGGGTGATCCCAATTCGGCCTACCTCTCTTAAAATCTAAAATTGATGAAGTAATACAGAGTGTATTTATTCCTATTTATTCATTGGTTTCTAGTAGGAAGATTTACAGTCAAATTATGTACAAATAACATAGTTACTTAGATTATCCTAAACCATTTACAAATTGTGAAAAATGTTTTACATTAATAACAATGGCGCTATCTTAATCCAATTTAATTATTTAACATCGCTTCTTAGTTTGCAGTGATATGTTTTGTGTCATAAAGACATTTCAATTCATCTGTCTCTAATTACAAGATATATATGAAACGTCATTGAAGACTAAATGAAACGTTACACTTCCAACGACTTTGACCTAAATCTTCCTGGACTTCCACCGATGGTCTCACGAGCATTAATGCCATTTGAGATTTCATGGCTAGTTTCAGGGCTTTCATTACAAATTTACTGTGGTTTTAAACTTATATCAAATTGAAAAAAACATTGTATTTTATCGCTTTTCACTGCAGCTATATTTCTCTCAGAGTCATTTTAAGAATTTCAGATAGGTTGTCCTTCTCTATGTTTCCACCAAAGTTTATACTTCTGTACAAGTTTTGGTAAATGTGGTCCAGATTTCACCACGCTTCGGTCCATATAAAAAGCTTACAGACTAGCAATTGTATCCAATTGAAATTCTGCCCTGAGAAAACATTCAATCTCGCACAATTAACACCTCTTAACCCGATCCAACGTTCGCACGGCAATCAACACACGACACTGGATTCTACAGTTTAAACGCTTGCTGTTTCACAAAATAAACTTTGAAGATTGTTCGCTTCTACGTTTACAACAGATTTTAATCTTAGTTACAGAAAACCGATTGGCAAATAATGGTTCAGAATGCTTAAGTCCCAAATAATAGTTGCACCAACCACGCCTAAAATTGTATAAGACTGTAAAGTAAACGTAACTGTACCAATATAATACGAGCCGAAACCAAAGAGCACGTTAAAAGATGTGAATGCCCACAGACACAATCACAAACAATAACACCATTGAACACTCTGATTCATCATACAAGGTCGTTTCTATCGCGAATAGTTAAAAAATATTCACACACTCGGAAAGACATTGATGAACCACGATTTAATTTACGAGTAGATCTCTTAGATCAATTAAAGTGGCAGATGACAAACACTGTGGACATGACTAAGACATGCGTAGGAGTCGTGACTCCGTGGGAATTGTTCTAGCTCCGATTCCATACGCACTGACTTGTGTTATTAGACCACTGCCAGACGCTTAATTCGGCAGTTATAGATTAGAAGAAGGTATTAAGACTGGAAACGGTGGAAATAAAAAAATATATACAGTACCAGTTTTATGACAGTCACTTAAATCGTGTTAAGATACATACACAAGTCCCAAAATGAACAATAATTAATGAATATAAGGTAAATTTGAAACTGCAAATTTAAACTTTGAACGAACCATATGTATTTGCAGTTACTTAGATTTTTTAACGCTGTATTAACACCAGCATTTATCAAACGTGCTTCTAATAAGGATCCATTCAATACTGAGGTAAGTATCAAATCACCCCAAAGACATATAAAGAGGAAGTGCGTTGTTTGGTGGTCAGGGACACATCATCTGAAAACTGAGGTTGTAGGCGGAGATAACTGAACGTGGGAATCTGGTTGTGGTCAACTGAAATGACTCACAACTTGTAGAGAAGTGGACTGAGGAAATACCTTTATGTGATACAAGCACAATCATATTGATGCTCCGAAATATTGATGTTTCATTTGCTTATGAATAAAGAGTTCCAAGTGGTTATATTTATCTACCATGCTGTTTTTACCCTCGTAAAGAAACACATCATCATTCTCCTGCCCTTATCCCATGTTATTTCTGATCGGTGCAATATGTTTTACACTCTCTCTATCAACCGTCATCTCTATATTCACTTCCTGTCTGGCCATGTCACCTATCCATCCATCAATCTTTTAGGACACAGTTTGTCCAAAATAAATACTATTTCGATACCAGCGGCAAACCTTTGGTGGTCTCAGATAGAATATAATCGTGATACCGGCTATCGGCCCTTATATCTTTGGCAAATCAATCATGCCACTGCGCATGACTCTGTTTCAATAATCCACACAATTGATCCTGTTAATCTAGCCTTGAATTAATCGTATAGTGTAATAAAAATAATAATAATATATTACGAAAGGTGCTTTACGAACGTAGGTACATACATACTCGTAGATGTATTATCTTCTCACCAAGTTCCTTTGGAGGTAGGCAGAGAGTTCTTAATGATGTGAGTTTTTTTTTTAAAGAAATGGCAAGCTATCGTTCGGTCGGCCCGATTGTAAGCTATCAAAGTAACGTTTAGATGCATTCTACATTAGCGATTCCAATTATTAAAAATGCATCGAGTGGCGACAAGCATTGGTGTTCATTTGCGAATATAATCAAGTACGAACACTGCAGAATATACGAAGCTCATTGATATCACAATATCAGAGGGGCCATCTTAACATTATTTTTAAATAGCCCGCGACTTCAGAATTCGTATAGTGTTCACAATAACATCGTTTTTTACGCGGCACTTATATTCTTTTTCTAAAATAAAGGTAGCCTTAGGTACGCTTTATCATATCAGCCAGCTGCCAGTGTAAGTCCAAATTCAGTCCAGGCGTTCCGGAGATTAGCCGGAACAGAAAGACAGACAGACAAAATATTAGGTATTATAAGTACGTATTTACAAAAAGTAAATAAGTATTATATCAGCTACTGGTTCAAGCCCATAATACAAGCTTTGCTTAGTTTGGGGCCACATGGCGTTGTGTGATAATATCCAAAGATTATTATTATTATATTTTATTATTTCAATAGCCAAAACGTGAACATTGAACGTGACAAAACATGTTTTATTGTTTAAAACTAAACAAACAGTAACTAATGAGCTGTTTCCTTTTATTACCAGTTTCTACAGCTCTGTAGGTACTGAGTTAATTGGACGCAACTATGTTATCGTCGAAAAATATTTATTTTGCTAATAATCTGTAGTCAGGAAACTGTGACCTCTCCTGGCCTGTTGCTTGGCACATGGTTTGTTATTAAAAATAAAAGATTCCTTATACCCCGTGGATAATAGAGCAGTGTTGGTGGAGATAAAACCCGCCCGGTAGACGGCATGTCACCAGTGATAAGGGACTGTTGTATTTATCAACATATTTTTGATCTTAGAACAAAAGATCTTTTATAGAACGGACAGACTTGTTGGAGTATCATTTGTGACATTTCTCTCTCAGACGCTCTGAAATTTCGTAATCTTGGTCGTTGCACTTATTTTTATTATGCAACCTTGTTTTTTCATCAAATTGAGTATGATAGGAAACTAAGCGAAATTCTGAATTAATAATGCTTGGACATTATCACACAGCGCCATCTGGCCCCAAACTAAGCAAAGCTTGTACTATGGGAAACCAGCAGCTGATACAATACTAATATACTTTTTTTTTGTAAATATATACTTATAATACATACCAAACACCCAGACGGAAGGAAAACATAAATGTTTGCCCCGCCGGGAATCGAACCCGCGACCTCTAGCGAAGCAGTCAGATATACTAACCACTAGACCAGCGGTCTCGTCATAAGTTTACTTTGAGCGAACATACAATTATTTAATGAGCTGATTAATGATTTTGTATAATATTAGCGTGGGGTGTGACGCCAACGATTACAGTAAACTAATTGCTAGTTACAACTGTCCAATGATACAGGTAAAATATATCCTCTCTTCCTACATTGCATATTTTGGTTCTATGTTACTCGATTTGTTTGTCATCAAGAAATGGGTATACCTATTTTAGATACATTTTAACCTGTTTCAATTCATTTGAGTTCATCACCATCATCGTCTTCATCATCATCTTCACCGCTATCATCAAAATATGGGACTACTAGTATATTAGGTTGCTCCCAAAGCTCTTCATCTTCTACTCTTGGCACAAAGGCTACAAACTCTACAAAGGTGTTATTAATATCTCCTCCGACATAATTCTATTATCTCATTGGTTTCCGTTAAGAATTCTCTAGATTGTACTGTCAGTGGGTTGTTTGAGACTATAATATAATGTACTGTATCTCTGTTGTTAGGTACACGACCACCCAGGCGTGCTGTAATGCGACACCGGGATTAGACTTACGAATCCAAGGAGCGGGATTGGGAATGACGTTTAAATTAGCGGAATTATTCTGACCTTAAAATGAATTTGTCCTTTGAAAATTTAATTGATTTTGACCTTACAAAATTTCCAATGGAGCCTCCCTGGGGCTATCAAATTGTGGAATGAGCTCCTCACCGTGGTTATCCCAAAGGAGTACGGCATGGGTTTCAAGAAGAGTGTGAAGAGATTTCTGCAGGATCAACAACGCGCGAGTGATACCCCAGTGTTGCAAGCTTCCATAGGCTACGGTAACCGCTTACCATCAGGCAGGAAATATGCTTGTTTGCCACCTTTGTGGTATAAAATAACCCAGCAATAATTACTTAATCTGTTAGGTGAAGAAGTAAGATTGTTTAAGAACTTCCCTTAAGCAATGCCATATTCCTTTTCAGGCTTATAGTTCAAGTTTTTTTTATGAATTTAACTCGTAATTAAAGAGACTATTCCATACACAATCAATGATAAACTCATTATGCACACATGCACACATTTTGTCTATCAGAATCGACTCTATTCCTATTGTTCTGAAACTGCGTATCGAACGATTGAAGTGGATCACTCGCTAATAATATCGAGTGAGTGAATGAATAAATACTCGGTTCCATTGATCGGTAAATGCAGTATTGTTTTACGATAACTGGGGCTAATTGATGCTGCGCGGTTCCCTTTAACGTTGATAAGGACCATCCCGGTGGCATTCCTGAACATTTGTGTCCATTGTGATTGGAGATGATTAGACTTTGAAAATAAATGGATTATCTTCATACGTAACTATTACACGTATTAAACCTCCTGATGCGCATTATTAAGTGCCTCCATTTCAGTTTATGGTAATTTATACACTATCATTGTTCATTTCATATATTGAAACATTCTTTTCTTTTTCTGAAACTTTAATTATTTATTAAACTTTCAGTATAACATTTGTTGCATTGACATTAAGTAGTACCAATTTCTACAGAGTTAGTTAGAAATTTATTATCGTACGCACGAGATTTCTTAGAACCGTTGAAAGCCCCGAGTGTACCACTATCAATCTGACTCGCTGCATTCCGGTAAACGACAACTTTTTATATATTGTTCAAATAAGCTCTGTGCATGAATTGATAACAATAATTTATATCTGAGTTCTCTGAAAGACATAAGTTGTTGCTCATTTGTATAATCTTAGCAGTTTTGATGATTTTAAAACAATATTGATTTAAGCAGAAACTATAGCCTCCGTTCTTAAGTTAACTGCAGTTTGATTTCCACCTTTGAGGGCTTTTTCTTATTTAAACACTCAACGTTCATCAATAACACAGGGTAACTTGTACAACAGAGACAGCCATATTTTTGAGGTTGCTTTGAATGGCCATATAATCATACCGAAATGGAAAATTTGGAATTCATCATGCATGTAAATTTGATAGAGACAATCGTATTTGTATGAATATTAGAAAAATCTAGAGTATTTCAACGTCCCATTGCTGATCATGTAGAAATTCTGAAGAAACATGGGAATACTGGTTTGTTTACACTATTTTATAGCCATATGAAGTAGAAGGTAGCATAAACGATGATAGCGTCTAAATAAAACAGCAATAATTGACGGACATCAGTCATACGATCGGATGGGAGTGCCGGACACAGGTTATTTGAGAGGGCGCCACGGAGGGCATGGCGCCCAACTGGCAGATAGCAATCCGCTATAGCACTCTTGTAATTGTTAACCTTTTTATTTGTTAGAACTCACGAGGATGAAAAGTATACAATTAAAAGGATTGGCGTCAAAGCCAACATACACACAATGCATATGAAAATCTTGAAAATATACGTTTGTCATTATCTGTCTCAATTTAAGCCCCAAAAAACACTTTCAAATTATACTATCCCGAACCGACTTCCTATGTCAGATGTACCGAGAAAAAAAATACCGCGCACTAGCTCCTTGGCATTTATTATGAGACATTATTTTTAACAGTAAGCACTTAGAAATTGATTAATTCGTCTGCAACGAAACATCATTCAATAAAAGAACCCGTGAGTTAATGTAAGACCCTTGTCAAATTACTCGGCTGTCGGTAGATAAATCCCGGTTAAATTTCGACACGAAGAATCAGCACGCGACACTTATGTTAAGGTTTGAGTGAGACAATGTAGCGGATAAAAGATAGATAGAATTCTGTAGACCAGTTTTTAAGCCACCTATCTAGTATTCGTTCCCGTATCACGTATAATATAGATATCATCACGCCATGTCCCTCACGGGATAGGCAGAGAATAGAGCGCCGTTTCTCTCTTGACTTACATACCTATAATAATGAAAAGTAAAGAAATCAACCATGTGTGTTGCCTAGTTATATCCGTAAGGTACTATGTAAGATTATTTTTTTCTAGTTATAACAATGCAGAACTTTAGTGAGAGTTATTTTAATAAGACATACATGGAAACGAACAAAAAAATTGCAAACAACTAACAGACTCAGTTGAAGTACTTCAAATTGATTTGCGAACTCTCAAAAGCTTATAAGGCACTTCCTGCGTCAATCAGCTGATTGAAAGGAAGCCAATCGATTAATCGATTCGCCTGGAACCAATCGCCAAGGGCTCGCGTCTTAGTCCTTTCGTAACACAGGAAGCAACGATACAATTGGCGTCGTCAGCTTCAATTTAATGACGCTCAGCTCCCGGACGCCGGTCATTGATTCTTGAGCAGCGTTGGCGCCGGCTAACCTTTTGTTTTTAAACCAATCTTGCCAATAGACAGAGACAAATCTATAAGTTAGAGCAAAAGGCATTTCGTGACTCACTGATGCAACGATAAGAAGCGATTTAAAAATAGACACAATAATTGTTGACTGTGTGACACATTTTCTATTCGCGTCAATTGGTCGAGAGAGGCTGCTATATCCCCAATTTCGGATTACATTGCGTCAATGAGTTCGTGGGTATTATTTATAGATTCCCCTGAGCTAGCTTCTAACTACTGAGAGCTAATTAAGATTTTTTTAAATCATCTGTGGCTTTGATAGAAAACTAGGATCTAGGAACGTACCGTCACCGCTACGACTTATTTGGACAGAAGTTACTATTTTTGTATTTAGTTATCTAAATGCATACTATAATTTATTGTTACAAGTAAATAATCCTATGCATAATTAAGATTTCCTCATATTTCTCTGCCATGCCACTAACCACAAATAAACATACGGCCTACCTGATCGTAAGCGGTTCCCGTAACCTATGGACGCTAGCAACACCAATCATTCGCAAGTTACCGACCCTGCAAAAATCTCTTCACATCATGGCCGAACACAGAAACACCAGTCAAATCTATGGCCACATTAATTTTGAGAGGCCTCTGATTTAACACGCGAAATTGTATTTTGACGACGCATCAAACATTTACGTGGGCCTTAGGAATTTGAACTTCTTTTCACTATTCGGCCATGAGAATTACAGACCTTTCAGCATTCCAGCAAGCTAAAGAAACGTTTCCAATGTGGCAGTGCCAGTGGTATTTTTTTTTATACCACTAAAGTGGCACACAAGCATACGGCCCACCTGATGGTAAGCAGTCACCGTAGCCTATAGCCGCTAGCGGATTGCCAATCATGTTGTTGATGAAGACTCACTGTGCTAGCAGCATTACTACTAGCCCAGCGTATCCTCGTGGAGCACTGGCAACCTTACTTACCGCAGAAACATAACACTACATCATGTAGTGTTATTTCACTGCGTCTTCTGTAAGGTACAGTCCCCCGTCGGGCGGCTCCAATTTAAATGGGAAGACCCACGGAAAATCCCAAATCGCCCTACTTTAAAATTGTTTTAGTAAGTGTAGCGCCTGGTTGTAACTCCTGACATTAAGACTCAGTCGCCGTCGTGGCGCCACCGAATCGCTCTCTTCCTCTGGGACGCACTGATTGTCCTTGCCTGTTATCATCCTTATCCTGTTGTGAGATGTCCGCTTGTCAGCATCTCCGCTTTAGTGGAAGGATGCTTTGGAAATTATTTACCAATCGGTTTGAATTATATTTCGAAACGTTCTGGAATTTGACGTTGTTATTTAATATATTTTGAAGGTTTTTTTTTTAAATTTCATATTTGTAAATTGGAATTCTTTAAAACTGCAATATTAATTTGTAACTTTTTTGGTGATTTACCAAAAATCAACCTATCTGTAATGATATTAAAACTTTTATAGGGTCGGCAATGCGCGAGTGATACCTACCCTGGTATGCCCTGGTGTAGCTTACATTGCCGCCACCTTAGTGGTATAAAAAAAATCTAAATTTTATTCTCTGTATATTCTGTGGACTATTCTGTGGAACTAAAGAACCGATAGATACATAATGTAATGGCACAGCGCTAGGTAACTTAGGATACATTTCATCTTGAAGTTATCTGTTATACTATTTGTAGGCAGGCGAAGTGGGGGGCAAAAGGTAGTCACGAATAAATTTATCTACGGCCATTTTAAATACCCCAATAAATGCATAATAAACTTATGTTATTTGATTACGATTATATGGCACGAGATAAAATGGCGTGTTACATAAAAATCATAAATTTTATAGGATTTTCGCTTCTTCTACAATAATTTGCTGATGACATTAAATTAATAGAAAAACCTTATTATTTCAAATAATCAAATTTTAATCAATAGACGATTCCACAGCTATTAACAGTTAGTAGCCCGGCGCCTACTTTCAAACGAAATTGGCCAAGTTACCCTGGTGTTGTATAAAGGCTTCTATTAACTTCAGTAACCGCTTACCGCCGGACGTAGCCGTTATTCGCCACCTCTAAAGTATAATGTATGAGCTATTTCGTACATTTTGCAAGCCCTGCATTTTCACATGTAACGTTCATTACAATTAGTGCTAATAAGCATTCAACCGTATAACACGTTGTCATTTGTGAAGTTACACCCAGTGACCCGTACATACGAGAAAATGGGGTTATTAGAAACTGCTACTAAAATTGCAACATCGGTAAATTGATAATCAAAACAAACACAGTACATATCTGCCTGTGTAATCGATAATTGTAGTGTATTGTTACAACGGCTGTGATTACCTAAATACATGCTCTACGATAATTCTTATCTGAACACTATCTTTAATCCATTCGGAATTATGTTTTCGATGTAATCGTTGCGTTTTGTCAAATAACTGTAGATTCGGGCTGAATTTAAAGCGATGAGTCTTTCCTACAGAGCCATAGAATTATATTTAATGTAAATAGTTAATCGTGTTTTCTATAGAAACCTAAAGTTAATTATATACAATACTGTAGAATACTGCTGAATTTACTCTATTAAGGATGCCGCTTGAATTTTTTTCTTAATCTGCTCGGAATACAATTACTTAATTACAATAAAAATATTTATACAGTTCCATCCTTGGACAAAATATCCTGAATTTTGTTCGAAATCTTTGAATTTCTATCGAAACAAAAAATATAAATTATAATTATTATCTGTTTTGTGTCAATAAACTGTTATCTTCTAGGTAAATAACAATTTAAAAAAAATACAAATATTTATTTTTGGTATAAATATTTCACTAGACGACTTTAAACATTTCGATACATTAAATAATATTTCAAAGTAAATGTATATTGCACTGTTCAAGCGACAATGCCATCGAATATATTACACTGTTCTAAGCGAAAGTGTCTTAATAGGCCACAATATCACGGGTCGAGAGCATGCGCCGACAAATCAGGATTGTCCATTGCATTGATATCGCGAATATTCAATTGAACGAACACGCTTCGGCGCTAAAATGTTTACCAAGATCTCAATGCGAGCAATTTTGAAATTCAATTTTTGTCAGTGGTAGTGTAAGAAGTTTGAAAGTAGCTCCAGTGACAGTTTTTAGTAATACAATGTGCGCATGATACACCGTTCTTCTTCTTCCCATTTAAGAGTTTTACTCTTTTCGGTGCAGCCGATGAATTTCTGCCTATCTTATCCTTAACTTGCTTGATGTAACTTATCCATGGTTGTCCCCTGCCACGCCTTCCTTCTATTTTACCTTCTGTACACACACTTTATTTTGTAAAATTTGTACTTGCTTTAGTTTTTGAGATGTCGTATTGCCTTACCTACATTTTAATCTACCCAACATTTTAAACACATATTTACATCAAAATTAAATTAAATCGATTCTAATCGCAGTATAAAAATTAAACTTGTCGTTTGTTTCGGATTGACCTTTCGAGTTTCGATAGCAACATCAAATTCATTACCTAGCGTTATCGTTTACTACTGTATTAGTATTTCAATAAAGTGTTCAAATCTCAGCAGCATTTTAGCATCTAAACTTTCTAGACCTGTCAAATTAGTTAAGTTTAGTGATTTTGATTTTACTATACTTTATCAATACAACAGAATTGGCACCGTTGTATTGATAAAGTATAGTAAAGCATCAAAATCATCCCATAGTGCTAGACAAATGCGCGTGAGTCATATTAATTATCATGTGCAAGTCCAATGAGGAAGTGTCCCAGAGCTGTGAATTAAATACTTTCCACTATTATAGTTTTGATGTATTTGACAATCTCATCTAATTCAAATACAAAATATATTTTTTTGACATAATATAATTATATTATTTTTATACCACTAAGGTGGCCAACATGCATACGGTCCGGCTGATGGTAAACAGTTACCGTCGCCTACCGTCCCAATCATTTTTGATTTTAAGAATAGTATAGGGAATAATATTTTTACCAAGCTATTAAAATAAACCCATCTTATGCACACTATTAAAACTTTTGTATTCTAGGGGATAATTTATCTAGTTGTTTATGCTGGTTTGGAGGAACTGTAGTCTTTGTAGAAACCAATTTAAGTTAAACTATAACTTAGCAGCAAATTCAATTGTGAAATATTTTATTGTCCAGGAGTAACAGCAAGCGAAGCTCTACGCAGTGGACTCTACCAGTCTCTGTATGGCGCTACTGGAGGCCGCCCTGAACCACGGATCGCTTCACCACCACCAGCTCAGAACCATCACACGTACCCAGTCAAAGGTGAGTTTCTTTTAATACCAGTAAGATGCTAGTCTACTGTACCAAGCCGTGGTGGCCTTGTGGTTGAAGCAACGGCCTGTCATCTGATGGGCCCAGGTTCAAACCCCGGCCTGTACCAATGAGTTTTTCTAAGCTTAAGTACAGGGATTCATCACACCATGAGATTTAAAAAAGAGAAGTAGTTCGATGTGTGATTTCCCGTAGGTTTTTCCATTTAAATTGGACTGGGGACTGTACCTCCACCTTCAAGACGACCGCAGTGAAATAACATTACTTGATGTAGTTTTGTTTCTGCGGTAAGTAAGGCTAGTAGTAGGTAATGCTGCTAGCACAGTCAAGTGAGTCCTTGGCAACATACTTGGCAACCCGTTAGTGATACCCCTGGTATTGCTCTGTGAATGCTTACTATCAGGTGGGCCGTATGCTTATGTGCCACCTTAGTGGTATAAAAAAACACTACATTTGGTAGCGCTGTTAGAAATCGTCTAAGATAAAACCAACAAAATTCCAGAATTCCTTTATTATCCCCCCGCTGGGTATAGGCCTCTAAATTAAGATACGAGTGACTAATTTGATTATTTTTAAAATGTTTAATTTAAATTATTAGAGATATAATGGTACAGTACAGCTTGTTTTTCAACTGTACTTTCATGTAACGGGCGCTGACATTCAATAAAGCGCATCATAAACATAAGCGTACGTGCCTTGAACAAAATTCTAATAACAGTCCCACCAAATCCCACGGCTTCAGATTTGGGGTGACATATCTTATCGCGGGGCCGTCAGCGCATATCGCAGGCAAAATTATGCTTGTTTTATGACTTTGATTTGCCGGCGGCAACGACAAAGGTGGCATCGATAACGATAGATATTATCGACTATCGCCTTTAAACGTACACTACATGTTGTGATGCTCAGTTATGATGGTTGTAATTTTTGTGTCGAACACAAATTTTCGATATACGGCGATAAGCGTGTACCGTTAGCATAGGAAGCGGTAGATTATTGGATTCGCACTTCGCAGAAACCGTTGATGACTTTTAAGTTTACGGAATACAAGTGACCCGCCGCGTCCGCAAGGGTAGCAGAGCACAAATACCTTCGATTTTTCATCGAGTTTTATGTGCGCTGCATGATACAAACTCAAAATTATCTTTATTTGACTAGACTACAAATAAGTACTGTCAATGTATTTTATTCGGTATGAAAACTGCAAATACCTACCAAGTAATATGGTTTGGCATTTTTTAATGAGGCAAATAAGTTATTATTGTGTAAAAATCCAGTTAATAACCAATTAAAATTAAATAATAGCATTCACGGGTTGGTTTCGCTATGGATTTGATAACAATATTGCGTTGTAGCTTTATATACAGGCTTGACCTTGATGTCCACCAGATATTAATAAAGTGGACAATCATTAAAATGCTTCAATTAAAGTCGTTTTGATTATTCAGCCCTAATAACCCGAAGCCGGAAGACGGGTCGCTCACTTCCCTGCATAATGGTTGAAGAGGGCGATGGCTGCATTCGCGTCATACTTGTGAACAGGTGCTGCTTCTGGAGGCTGGTCATCAAGCCTTTTTTATTAACTACTAGCTTACGTTTTAATTTCAAGCGTAATATTGTCACCTTGTCTATGTTTTCATGTTATTTTATTTTTTATATATTATTTTGTGAAATATTGTGTTAGTAATTGGTAAGTGTTAGTCATTGAAATGTAATTTAAAAGAGTAATTGCTGAGTTTCATGCCGGATTCTTTTCAACAAAAAACCACCTTCCGAATCCGGTGGTAGATTCTGACGATTTGAAAGTGCTCGTCTCTAAGTCTAGTCACATAAAGATAATTTTGAGTTTGAGTTTGAGAATAATAAAGTGCAGGTGTTGAGTATACAAAGACGTTTGGTTCAAAACATTTTTACTTCTTCGACGACCTCAAACCGGCAAGATATTATGATTGGGGTTTCTTCAAGACTTTGCAAGCTGACCGTACAAGAGCTTGGGCTCAGTGTGTTGTAAATCCGATTTGGACATGTGTGCCCTGCCGAGCAAACATTAGTAGACGATAAGGTTTCTGACATGTTTGGAATGAATGGATTGCCAGCATTTCGGAGACCTTATGCTATGTCAAATAGTTTATTCTGAAACAATTCCAGTTTGAATGGCATTACACGCTCTATTTTAGAAGGTTGTCGAAACATTTGACTACTTATCTTAGATTGAATAAATGGTTAGTGATGATTACATTTCAATAAGGTGTATTCTGAGCTATCAAGACATGGCTGGTAGGTAGCTCATAATTAATAGACGTTTGATTCCCTTCTGCCCTCTAGTTGGGGCTAAAGGAGATAGGGTACAAGGGATTTTTCCGATTCCCAAAATAATTCCAAAATTAGAGGCGCCTGTCTGGGGTAACGCCCCACAGAAAGCAGCAGCCAAAAAGCATTTGTCGATGGTATTTTCTTCGTGTTCTCGTTTAGAAGGCGTTGAGCCGGTGTATGGCCATCAATATCCCTTAAGATTCCACTCTAAAATCTGACTATCTTATAAATGAGAGAGTTTTGGTGTTTGATAGTCTGTTACTCACAAATCACGAAAAACGGTTGGATTTTTTCAAAGCAGTTGATACAAATTCAGATCAATTAAAAAAGATAATGGAGCTTTGGAAGTAACTTAAGAATTATTTAAATGTAGTGCGTGGGCAAGGCGTAGTTTCGTTGTCGTACGTGTAATTGTGTATATGTATACTGCAAGGCGTAGTCTTAACCGGCGTCACTTCGTTGGTCGCAAAGCTCCATCTAACTTTGTTATCTAATCCGAGGATTTAGATACATACAATATTTTTAGGTTGTGGTAACATAGGTTATTTTTTACCAAATAACACGAACGTCATGGCCAACAACCCTCCGAGTGCGGCAATAAAAATGCTTGAGTAAGCACACGGTCCGATCAATCAAAAAGTAGCTGGTTGCATGTCCCTATGTCAATATTGGCCCACTGGCCACGACACGACTTTGTACGTACTAGTATTTACGCCATTATTCACGTCCGTGTTTGCAAAGCGAACTCAAGTTGGCTCTTGTTTAAAGTTTGCGTGACTTCGAGCCATGACAATTGAATTTTATGTTCATGGTCTTTGATTATTCATGGTATTGTGATTGGGCTTCCGTAATGTTGAAGTGGAGAAGGTAGTTTTATGAGTGGAGTCCATTCACTGATTACTAGACCTATCAAAGTATCGGGCCTACATGAACTGCGATCGAACACTGGCAGTGCTTAGTATAGTTATAGTTATGTTAATATATGTAAGTACCTAAGTTAAATAAAAAACCGGCCAAGTGCGAGTCGGACTCGCGCACCGAGGGTTCCGTACACACTTATGGGTAAGATTAAAAGTAGTCTAACTTCAAATGAGGTCATTATTGGTCGTTGACTCTCAACAGCGCGATTTAGGAATATTTTTTAGTAAATTCGCGTTTATAAAAAAACTACCTACATATTTACGGTTTTCAGATTTTATCCTTCTTGAGACAAATAATCTTGACTGACAGACAGACAGACGGACAACAAAGTGATCCTATAAGTGTTCGTTTTTTCCTTTTATGGCACGGAACCCTAAAAATTCCGCTTTCGTAACTCACTTGACTTGATACGTTTTGGTCATGAGTTTGCTTCCAAGTTTAAATAAATGAATGATTTACTCAGAATTTGAAGGTGACCAAAGATAGGTGACCCTTTTGTCACGTTGAGACCAAAAATATTTTAGCTAGCAATTTTTTTTTCAATGATGCATATTTAATATGTCTTAACCACTTTAACTGGGCTGAGAACGCTGACCCCAAACTTTCGTAACAATTTACAAAAGAAACCAAAAAGTGTTCATAATCACAAATCTAGGCACGTTGTTGACTAGTACTTAATTATCAAAGGAGAGTTTAATCTCAAAGACGCCGCGGTCGACATTTCGTCAATGTTTGCTAACGTACAAGCATAATCTTCACCTAGTTACCCCACTCGTCTCGCTACTTTAAACTTTATGTCTGCTACGTCAAGAGCGTTGTGGACTTCTCTATTTGTCAGTCAAACGCACGTCTTTGTCAACGTTACAAATATGAAGCGTGCTATTGTTTCAGCAAATAATTCGTGGAAACATTGAGAGAAATCGGGACGTGCACACACAAAGGTGCCGCCCGAGATAAGGTAGTAGGGTCACCATGATCGATAAACTTTAAAAAATCGTATACCTTTCTGCAATGCTCTGACATCGACTGTCGATTGTATTTTTCAATTCAACGTGTTATCTGATACAACAAGCACACTTACTGAGGAGCTACATTTATTTGTTTACGTGATATTCACAAATTTTTATCGTGATAGTGCTACTCACAAATAATACGTACGCAAGATCAATTCAGATCTTAATCTGAAATGCGCTAAAATAAGACATATTTATCATCATCCTGCCTTTATTCCATGTTATTAGTGGTCGACGCAATATGTTTCTCTTTTATTCCTCTCTATCAGCCGTCATCTCTGTATTCCTTTCTGGCCATGTCATCTTTCACCAGTCCAACCATCTTTTCTTAGGTCTACCTCGACCCCTGTACCCACCCACATTCACATAGAAAACTTTTACCACGTTATCATCATTCCTCCGCATAACATGCCCATACCATGACAAAAACGCTTGCTCCTCAATTTTTCTGTCAGTGGAACTACTTTCAAATTTCCTTTAATAAACTAATTTCCTTGTCCATTCTCGTTATGCCACACACCCATCTCATCAAACTCAGTTGCTGGTAGTCTTGATCCATCGCCTTTGTGGCCCAACCTTCATAAAATAAGATATACTATTAGATCATAATCAGTAAGCGTTGTAAGGTTTCAGACTGACTAAGCCAACTTGCTAAGCCATAATAATGACGAGACCTCTGATCTAGTGGTTAGTATACTTGACTGCTGCGCTAGGGGTCGCGGGTTCGATTCCCGCCGGGGCTAACATTTATGTGACAAATATTTTTGCCTTGCGTCTGGGTGTTTGGTATGTATTATAAGTATGTATTTACAAACAAAAAGTATATAAGTATTATATCAGCTGCTGGTTCCCATAGAAGCTTTGCTCAGTTTGGGGCTAGATGGCGTTGTGTGATAATGTCCAAACATTATTTTATATTTTTTTAATATTTTCATATTTACACTCCCATTTCATTGTTCACTTTCTAAGAATAAATAATATATGTTCGAGCTAAAATCCATAACTTCGGTACATTTTATAGTACCTACTTTGAATATACAGAACCCTCCACGCATCATTCTAGCTTTTCTTTATCAATCACATGACAAATCCCCAGATTCATTTATTGGAAAAACCACAATGCGATACCTTGTATTGTATCCGACATTTTTGTAAATGATAATAGCTAATAATTCCTATCAATCACTGTACTGTATATACCCACCTGTCAGCTATGTAGAGGCAGCGTCGCTACAGTTAGTTCCATATACTTAAAACGACGTCACGCGCAAACACACACACACATAAATACGAAACTTTGTGTGTGTATTTGCACGCCTTTTAAAAAGGTATATAAACCAGCCGTTGAGGCGTAACGCCTTAACGGCTGGTTTATATCCCGGATAGTTGTGCTTCAGAGGGATAGTAGATCCATTAAAAGCTTATATATACGTATTATTACGTTCAATACTTTAACTGCCTCTGTCTTCTTCAAGCAAGACCACACATTACACATAGTACCTAAAAAAGTAAGGCAAAAAAAAGTAAAGTAGACTCTATATTCAAAAAATAATTAAATATTTGGCATATCACAATCAGACGTCGCAAACATTTTACATTAAAAAATGTTTCATGAATTTAAGCCTTAACTTTATTGATAAAACCAAATATGTGACGTATTAAAAAAATACTTCCCATATCGAGACCGAGGCGTGGCCTCAGTAATCCCAGCTCTCGATATCTCACAGTTCTTTCAGATCGCGCCGCAAATCCCAGATTTATCAAAAAACTGACATTGCTAATACTTGTGAAGAGGATGTGACGACACAACGGGATTAGTTACGTATTCGATGGATTTATGGCTAGTAAGATAAAGTATTCGCAAGTGACAATTCATAGTGTTTGATAATATTCTTATGGCGACTTTGAGGGTCTTTTGACAGCTCTGTGGAGCTGATTTTTTTAAAGCGAAGTAAGTAGTAGGTGTCATAAATTACAAATACGATTTTAAGTATTTGTATAGCATTCAACAGTCATTTTTTGCAAAAATGCTGAACATTACTCTTTGATATATTTTCTTATGTTTTTAGTTTTTGATTGCGTCCGTATTTTTCAACTTAAACAATTCAAGTATTCTTAAACAAATGAAAGTATTAAGGAAAATTAATTTATTCGGACCAACAACCGATTATAAAAAGGTACACATGACATGCCATAATAATGTTTACTTCTTGTTGCTAAGAATGAATCCTAACTCGGATTCGTGACGTCATACGGTTATACTAGCAGTGTGCTTGCAATAAAGATAAGAAAAATTAAAGAAAATGAGACATAAAAGTTCCTAAAAGAAAATTGATAGCAAAAACCTTCTCTGTGGAAAAATATTTCAACTGACTTGTTTAAATGGTATTATATAGTATAAATATATACTAACATCTATATTTATAAGATCCTAAAGAGATTTCTAAGAAACATGCAGAAGACCCTATTCCTATCCCTTTAGGAAGAGAAGAATCATAAGTAAGCAGAAATATGACAAATAATTTTACATGCAAACTGTGTCAAAATTAAAGACCGTTTCAGCAAAATTAAATTTAAATAAATTAAATGATAAATGTAGGTTACTAAAGCGATTCTTTTATAGGTGTTATATGAATTGAAATTCACCTCCGACAAACACAGTCGTAAAGATAAAGAAATCAATATACAGATAATAGACTCATTCCATCATGTAATCCGTCTTGGAAGACCTTCAAAACACAACTTTGATTAAATAAAAGTTATGTTGGGATTATAAAATCCTTTGCGATAACACAAATAATGATTTGCCCACCAAAGGTTGCCAGCACCGAACTTAAGCTTCAAGAATAAATCAGCCAATCACCGCGCACCGTTTCATGTGAGCGTTTAACACTATAGATACAGATACAAAAAGTGTTTGTGTGTAGTAGTATCATATTTACAATCATAGATTTTGTTAATCTACGCAGATAAATGGGATTAAAATCATATTATTACGTGATAAAAGGTATTAAATGGGAATAATAACATTTGATTTATACACATTATTACAATTACTTTAAAACTATCGTAAGGCCATGTCATGTCACGTGCCTGACTTTAACACATTTTATGAAGGTAGGTAAATAAATTATTATCTATATATAAAGCGACACATACACAATTTCAAAATTATATACGAAAATAAAAAATCACCTTTAAATTATACTACTTTTAATGACTGGGTACTTCTTATGCTCCATATTATACCTTTAATCAGATTATAAATAGTCCACCTCCACATACTGGTAGCTTATCAAATGTAGAAGTAGGTAGTTATGTTTTGTAATTAGTTTCAGAAGTAATCAAAGTTACACCGTGTGTATAGTTGGTTGACCGAATAGACCGTAGGCTTTTGCTACAGTCGTAGAACTTGCTTGCTAGGTCGCTATATATACTGAGAATATGTATTACATTATTATATTACGATATTTCTCGTAGACTATATATACACCATTCATCATACGTATTCATTTGTTTCCAAATTGTTGTTCACCATAGATAAAAATGTATATGTCACCGGAAGATAACAAGAACCGCAAATTTATAAATTTCCTAGGAAATTCTAGGTTGGTTGTTTTTTTTGTTCGGTAAGTTTATTAATTTGCGAAAAGGTGGGCGTAAATTAATACAATTAATCTCTCGTTTAGAATCCTACGAAAGTTGATAAATTTCCTAGGAAATGTATAAATTTGCGGTTCTTGTTATCATCCGGTGTCATATACACTAACTACATCTTAGGTGGTAAACAAGTGTACGACCCACCTAATGATAAGTGGTTACCGTTGTGACACGGACGCTTGCAACACAAGGGTATCTATACTTGCGCGTTGCCGACCCTGCAGAAATCTCTTCACACCCTTCTTGTAAAACTCCAATATGCGCTAATTTTGAGTGGTCTTCGATTTTACGTGCGGAATTTATTTTGGACTTGAACAGTTAAGTGGGCCTTCAATCTTAGAATGTATCAAAAATCGGACGTTCGTTGCCAAAACCAGTCAATAATTTTAGCACATCTACCCTTTAGTTTAATTAAACGCCCTTTGGGCTTATTAATAGTTGATAGCATTCACCATGGTCCCCGTATGCGTCGGTATGAAGTGTGGAGTTGTGGACCATTGCTGATAATTCTGATTAATGACTTGGCCGTGACTGCGCAAGTTTGCGATCCCTGATTATTTATTAAATGAATCTCTAAGTTCTCTGACGATTACCGATTAATTCAGTCCGTACTGAATTAATCGGCAGCTCTGAGCCCAAATGAAACGGCATATTTGGCTAATCTATCTATCTATATAGGTAGGTAGAGGTGTTGCAATACCCATTTTGCACCGAAGATAATTTGGTGCCAACGTGTCAGATTTACTACGTTGTGTTTCTGCGGTGAGTAAGGTGGCCAGTTCTCCACGAAGACACGCTACGCTAGTAGTAATGCTGTTAGCGCAGTGAGTCCTCATCATCAACATAGTTGGCAACCCGTTAGTGATACCCCTAGTATTGCTAGCGGCTATAGGCTACGGTGACTGTTTACCATCAGTTGGGCCGTACGCTTGTGTGCCACCTTAGTGGCATAAAATAAGTTACAAACAGCGAATTTGGATACAGCTTATCGTGAATGAATATAGTACCTATATAAAATATTTCCAAATCCAATTCAATGTCATTCCTTCTACGTACATGTGAATAAACTCGTAACATAAATTGTTACTATAACAATTTATCAGAATTGGGTCTTCAATCAAAGTAGGTACATGATTTCATAGCTGATAACACGACAGATTTCTTTTTGACAAGGCATTGATTTGTTCGATATACTCATGTCTTACATAAAATCAGAAGATAATTTTAAGGGCCCGTATCCATATATTTTAATATCCTAAAAACTATAATAGTCTATGTTGTAACATAGAATAGAAGTTACAGAATAGAGTATAACGTAGCCTTTAAATTTGTGTAATCATTTTCGGAATAGTTTTTTTTTATACCACTAATGTGGCAAACAAGCATACGGCCCACCTGATGGTAAGCAGTCACCGTAGCCTATAGCAATACCAGGGGCATCACTAACGGGTTGCCAACCATGTTGCTGATGAGGTCTCACTGTGCTAGCAGCATTACTACTAACCCAGCGTATCCTCGTGGAGTACTGACCTTACTTACCGTAGAAACACAACACTACATCAAGTAGTGTTATTTCACTGCGGTCTTCTGTAAGGTGGAGGTACAGTCCCCAGTCGGGCGGCTCCAATTTAAATGGGACAACCCACGAGAAATCCCAAATCGCCCTACCTCATGCTTCTTTAATTAAACAAGCAAATAAACAAACACCCCTTTTTAACAAGTATACTAAATAGCACAAAGTGTAGTAATGTAAGGTTGCCCTTTAAAACTTTTACAATTGGACCGTCGGTTCTTTACGAACAAACTAATTTTTTAGAGGAAATCAACATGTTGTGTGGTCTGATAAAAATTTATCGGCAAAGTTACATAATTAGCCGAAACTGTGCTCACTTAAACATTATTCTAGTGCTTATACGTGTATTAACGTTATAATATCAAATCATACCTACATTGTATCCGTGGTGTGGCTGCAAAAACAACTTTGTCAAAATCATTATTCGTTCATTCAGTTTAGGCCCTTATAAGGCACTAATGAATGTCCACTTCACCACTGGTTCGGGAAAAAGCCACCTGAGAAGATCCGGCAAGAAACTCAAATGCTCTGTCTTTTAAAAGTAGATACGTAGAGGACTTTACTTAGCACGGGTAGTTTCAGACATTGGGAAGTTTAAATATCTGGTATAATTTAGCATTTTATTTTCAGTTGAACAGTCAGTTAACAATTTAATTTGATAGTTCAATTCGTTTTCGATATGTTATTATTTTTGACGCATAATTTATGAATTGGAGTAATTACATGATAGTTATCGCGTTATCGTCGATGTATCACTGTTTTAATCCCTTCTAGATTCTTATTAAAATATTTAGCACACAAGTGTAAAATTGCCATTTTATCATTACTAATCTAATAAGGCGGTTAGTAAATTAAAAAAAAAATGCTTTGGACTATTTTTTGTACATTTTGTTTGTACAATTCTGTTACATAACATATTGTTGTGTAAATAATAATAATAATGTTTGGACATTATCACACAGCGCCATCTGGCCCCAAACTAAGCAAAGCTTGTACTATGGGAACCAGCAGCTGATACAATACTTATATACTTTTTGTTTGTAAATACATACTTATAATACATACCAAACACTCAGACGCAAAGCACAAATTTGTCACATAAATGTTTGCCCCGGCGGGAATCGAACCCGCGACCCCTAGCGCAGCAGTCAGGTGCACTAACCACTAGACCAGCGGTGTAGTCGTGATTTTGTCAAATTTTCGTGCGTCTCGGATTTCACTAGGTGATTTTCGAGAGTAAAATTTTTTTCCGGAAATTTTCTAAGACCCCTTAGGGTGGCAACATTTTGAACACTAATATGGTGTCGCAGTCTACAAAGCAGTGTACAAGATTTTCTATATCTATCTGTAACACGCGTTGTTATTTCAAAACCTTGGTAAAGGACATAAAAAAAAATTAAAGAAAATAAATGAACTGAATATTTCCGATTGATTTCCAGAACAATTGAACCGGTTAAATCGACGTACGCTTTAACGAATCGTGTACGTACTGAAAATGCGCAACGGATTCACTGTATCATGCAAATTTATCGTAAGATTAATACAACCACATTCGTACCGCAGCGCGTATTTTTAATTTGTTAAAAGCTCCCGGAAAAATTACAATCTGAATGCATAGACCGCACCTTTTATAATTAAAATTGCATTAAGAGCACAAATAGGCGGCGCTAATGATGATAATGCACTGTTCGGATAGGAAAAATGCACTTGACTGACGGCTTGTAATTCAATTTGTGTTTAGAAATGCAATTAGGTACCTTGTTCTGAGAAGACTTGTGACGTCTGACGCCAGGTCAATAATTAGGTTTTAAACTAAGCTTTTTTACCTTTGAATAAACTTACAGAACATATAATTTGATTGATTGGACACGGCTAGAGCCAAGATTTCATTCATAGAGGGTGCCAGTTTTAATACGAACCTACTTCTTGAGAATCCACCCCCATTCTTTGATACAATCAAATAAATATATCTTCTTATGGTGTGATCAATTTTATTATTTGGTAGAAAATCAAATCCCCAAATATCACCATTACAATAAAATTACAAAGCAAAATAATGACGGTAAATAATAAGTTTCTTTACGTTTCGCTCTATTACACACAAGGGGGTGAGCTCAATATTTGCAAGGCCATAAATTCGAGCATACTGTCGGCCGAACAATGAATCTAAATAACCATTAATATGTAATAAATACTATGGGGTAATAAACTGGGGGCCAAACAAACAAGTGTAGCGCGCCAACCCTTAAATGTTAACCATTGTTCGAAGAGCCAGCCGTGAAAGAGGGGACATCGGCAGAGTCATAGCCGAGTCCTCCCGAATCCAGTCGATTGGTTCCGCTCCAAATGCCGACAGCTGCTGAGTTTCAGATATAGGGGTCGCTCTTCATTAGTGTAACTTGTCTCGTCTGGAGATGGATGTTTGTTTTTGGACAGCGTGAGCCCACGCCAATGGCTCTTTTATGGTCTATGAGAGCTATAATTTCCCTGTATGTCGAATCGAAGTCTTGGCCGCAAAATGATTTAGGCAAAGTTCTTTTGAGCTACTCATATACGACTTTTAATTATATCGTTAGGTCAACTAATTTCTTCATGTTTTTACGTCAGGTGCCAGCAGTGCGGCGATAGATTGTAACGATTCAAAAGCATTTCTTTGTAAAGTCCAATGAAATAAAGATGATTCCGATTTCTAAATAAACAGGCTACATATAAAAGCGCTACAATTGTTTCGTATAAAGCAAACATCGGTAACAATACACAGTCTTATCAAACTGAACAACGCACTGCAGTTGTAAATTTAGTTGCACCCGCGGATTACTGAATTGTAAAAAAGATTGGGGTTCGACCCGATGTGTTAATTACGGGGGTTGGGCGAGGGTTAGAGAACAGATGAAAGTCAATTTGCTTTTGCGACATGATACGGCCCATTTCATCGGGAGCGACAAGTGTGGCACCTGCGCTGTTTCACTGCCTGGGGGCTGAATGAGCCAAACAATTGAAGAACACATTGGGTCCGGCACAATGTAAAACTATCATCAATGGATCAACGATGTTTTTTTATTTTCAGATGAAATTAAGTTCGGAATTAACCGTCTCGTTGGTGAACGGATGGATGAAGAAGAAGAAGAAAATCACCACAATGAGACTAGACCAGAAGGCGTGTCACCAGCGTCACGGTGTGGGAGTCCTTGCTGGGCACCTTCCCCTCAATCTCCTAGATCAGTCCATTCAAGCTCCCCTGAGCTGGAAGTAGACTCTCCTCCGTCTTCTCCGCGAAGACTACCGGACTCTTCACCTCCTCCGAAAAGATCTGAGGCATTTTCCGTCAGCGCCCTCCTCAGGCCGGACGCTCCAAGAGTGCAGCCGCAAAGACCTCTACTTTACCCACCGCTACCATTCGCCGAGTTCCTAAGAGACGCAAGTCTTGGTCTTCCCGGCTGGGGAGGCTACAGCAACTTATACCTCCATGCTGTTCAAGCCGCTGGTCCAGAATTGCTAAGACTCCGTGCAGCTGTACTCGGCGCTCCAGGTCCTCTATCCAGGCCTCTCCCACTAGGAGATGTGTACTCCTGTGTTAAGTGTGAGAAGATGTTCAGCACGCCTCACGGCTTGGAAGTTCATGCAAGAAGATCCCATAACGGCAAACGGCCCTTTGCCTGTGAGCTATGTAGCAAGACTTTTGGACACGAGATCAGTCTTAGTCAGCACAGGTGAGCTATACGCAAATACCTAGTTACAAACACAATAAATATGCCTAAGCAGTTACTGTTATAACTTCCATTTACATCAATAATACAAACCATTACGCTAGTCCCTTTAATGGTAGGCAGAGAGTATAGAGCGAGATTACACTCTTCACATGCATACCTCTTTGGCATCTTTGATTTTAAAAAAAATCAAATCAAAAATCATTTATTCCGTTTAAGCCCTTATGACGTACATATGAAGGTCTAAATCACCATCGAAGAAGCCACCTAAGAAGAACCGGCAAGAAATTCAATTCCCTGTCTCTTTTCATGTCATCATCAAACTCTTCAACATACCCGCCGGCTTCGAGTACTATTTATCATCATTGAGGCCTACTTTGTCAACATGAGAATGTAATTTATTGAGATTAAATTCTGCCACTATAAAAACTCTAGTCTAGATGACCCGCCCGAGTTTGCATGAACCAATCTGTAGCGACTGTTGAAAATCATTTGTTTCCTATTTATGTTTTATATCAAAACAGTCTGATCAATCCTCATATAAGAAATCATAGGATGTTGGGCACCTTTTAAATATTCTCAGTATTTACAGCAGATCCTTCCGCAGGGCCGTCCACAGCATGGAGAAGGTGTTCGAATGCAAGCAATGTGGCAAGACGTTCAAGCGCTCTAGCACCCTGTCGACCCACCTCCTGATCCACTCGGACACCAGGCCCTATCCGTGCCAGTACTGCGGGAAACGGTTCCACCAGAAATCCGATATGAAAAAGCATACGTACATTCACACTGGTGAGTATTTTTGCATACCTACTAGCTTCTAGTGAAGGGATCTGAGCGTATATCAGAAAGCAAATGTCGCTGAAACCATATAGAAGACCCCAAAAGTAAATATCATCAAAATTTTTAAACATATAAGGATATTTGTCATTTTTAGGCATTTGTATATACTTCTTGAGATTTTTGTTACTAGTGAGTAATATTTCACTTGTATTCAAGCGCAAATATGTAGACCTGCAGACAGATTTATTTTGATTTTTTTTGAACCGGAAAACAAGATACTTTGATCTTACTGTTGTCACGAACTTAAATTTAGAAGACCGAAAACCTTAGGTATGCTACAAAGACGCTAATAAAGTATTAAACTCTGAAATTGTCCAAAAATATCCAGAAAAAATATAATAATTTCTAAATATTTTCACTGAACATCTTCATGAATGAACAACAGAACTCAAAAGCAATTTTAGTGACACCAATTTTCACAGAATTTATAAAAAACGGACGAAATATCCATTCTTAAAACTCCTTCTCAATTACCCTTAGAAAAATTCATCCGCAACAAGTCAAAAGGCATTACCAATCTTTCAATCAAACTCCATTAAAACAGGCCTAAGTACGTTCTAGAATTTCATCTGCCACCTATAATTCATAGCAAGATCCTCGCTCAGTCCATTTACTTACCCGACATAATTCAAAGCGGTTACACTGTCAAAACATCTTAAACTCCCCCCACATAATGTGGATGTAAATTAACAGCTAAGACGGTGGATGTTTTATAATAATCGCGTAATGCTTGAGGATGCGCCCGAGACGTTGTGGTTACATTATAAGGGCGATTGGGTTACTGAGACACACGGCCGGGTAGGATGGGAAACGACGATGGTCTTGAAATTATTGTTTGTTAGTAAATTTAGATAATATTTAGGCATGAAGATATAGAGAGGACGAATTGGGATCTTTATAATTGGAGGCGCCCGACTGGGGACTGTACCTCCACCAAATAGGCATCCATGTGGACTATCAACAGAAGTGAAAAGTTAAAATTTTGGGTAACCTTTAGCATGTCGGTGCACGACATGTTAAAGGCTCAAAAGATTCCTATACAAAATGTGCATAGAAATTTATATTATTTTTCTATATCTTGGTTCACCAACCTTCCGGTCCGTGTATCATTCGCAAGCCCTTCATGAATATAAGATGGTGCGGTCTGTATCTTGTTGTCACGCTAACACTTAAGTTGGTGGATAAGATTCGTCGGGACAGTATTCTGCTCTACCCAAAGTGCTATCATGATTTTCTTACGCTGTTTTGTCATTTTCACACAATCGTCTAGATTGAATTGTAGATTACACTGCGTCCATTTGTTTTGGGTCTCAAATTGTTTAACTGAAGACTCTTCTGAAGGAGCAAGCCTGCCTGAGGTCTTAGGTAAAAGGTCAATAAACTCATTCCACGCATTTTTAATACATAACTTTTTTTTATCTGACACAAGTCTGATTAGAGTGGAAAAAGGCGTTTATACTTTCTCGGGTTAATACATTCCTTTAGTTCCATCACTTAATTTTATTTCAATAGTAATATAGCGCATCTAAATAACGATCATTGACTTTGTGAGTGAACCATCTCTAACGCAATTAGCTTTTCTTCAATTTATAGTCAATAACATCTTATTGGTCTTTGTTTGTTATCACTTGGTCTATTATAAAACGATTGTTCTAACTAGTGGGGCGTAACTTATATTTATAGAACCATTGCCTGGTGATATGAAGTTTAACTTCAAGTGACAACACCATTTTATTGACATCAAACTTATAGTGTCATCGCAATATCAATTAGGCTTGTAATTGATATGCTTGTTTGGAAGTAATTTTATGTCATCTGAAAAGTAGAGTAAATATTAATTTAAATTCTGAGACAGAATTACTTTAAGGGTAGGAATTATATTAATATCTTCTTCTTCAACTCTCTTCAAAACTCGAATCCACTCGTCGAATTTCTCCGCCATCCGTGTACTACCTAATAACTACCCCTTTTTCGTATTCACCCTCGCCCATTACGTCATCATCTTAAGTCGTACTTTCGTCTCTACCTATCACAAAACCTATATTGAACCCTATATATAACCCCAGTTCATTTGAGACAGGGTGGGGATACTCCGTGATTCAGACGCATAGATTCACCATTTTCATTGCGTTGACAGTGAGTGTGAGAAGGACGAAGATACTGGGAAAGTAGGTGTGAATGCAACGGACGATAAGGGTTAGATTTGCTATTGTGTGCATTTCATAGGGTGGGTTATAGGATGGAGTGAAATTTTCAAGGGTTTTTAAAATAGGATAGGATATAATTTCGAGATTTTTTTGGGCAAACATATAATTTTAAAATTAAGATGTGAAGAACAATATTAAAAACTGAAATACCATACAGAATTAGTTTGACCCCAAAAATAAGAAGTGAGATGAAGAGTAGCATTTGTTCCATAACTAAAATTTTCCTGCACGTAAACGCATCAAATACAATTGAAACTAACAATTGCTTATTCAGTTCAATTCCAAATAAGTCACAGTCACAGTCTATCGGTATCTTAAAAGCTACCACTGTTTCGGAAATTTAAAATGCAACGAAACTAAACCCATCGCCAAAAGCGATCATCACGTTGCCGCGTACAACACGCCGCATTACAACAAATAGAATTAAGCGAAGCCACACCTGATCCACCCCTTGCAGCCCCTTGCCGTGTAAATTATTAACGATATCAACTTAGCGAATAGTTCCTCGAACGGCATTTTAATCAGCGTCCCAACTTCTTGATTAATGTGCCCCAAACAATTTATCGTCGAAATTTTATTTATAATTACGCCAGCTAAATTAAATGTTTGGCGATTAGTCTTTGTCAGCGTGAGGACCGCGGGTCCCGATTTGTCACCTCTGCTGTTTAATTCGACGCTAATTGGGCCAGGAAGTTTCCAACCCCTGGAACTTCGCTTCTACCTGATAGTGTGGCAATTCAAGTTACAGTTAGTTAGTAGGGACACGGTAATTATTATTAGTTGGTTCTCTGAATTAATTATTGACTTCTAATTGTCTGGTGAGTGCAAGCTACTAATAGGAGGTCTTGTAATATAATAGTTTCCAATAGACAGAAATTTAGATTCGTTTTCTTAGTAAAGGTGAACTAAATAAGATTTTTATATATCCTTGTAGAATCCGTTCATCGAGAGTAATGGTCCACGATATTATTATATCTACTTATGTTCGTGATGCGGATTTGTAATTTGCTGCAAAATGGGTCGATGATGTTTCTCATAGGCAAACAATGTGGTATGTAATTTTAATTTATGAGTAGGCATATTAAATAAAAAAACCTGATAACTTTTGCGCAGAACATAAAAAAATTACAACGCAAAGGTTTTTTGAGGCGACGTCAAAAAGTAAGACATTCTTAAAAATGTGAAGAGGTAACTCCTTAAACGTGATAGAGCCTTAAAAATATAGGGTTAACGGTCCTGCTTTCAAATTCATGAATTTTTGATTTACTCAAACGCTTAGCCAGAATACTTTTTTTTAAACTTCCTCCTCTTAATTAGTCAGGGAATAAACAAGAGGCACATTAGCCTCTCCGGATAATTACACAGCGGCCGTGTTTCGGCCACTTTTATTTTTTCTTTTCTTTTGTTTTTCGCTGACGTTACCTCCTAGCGGTTTGCGGAGAAGAATTTATAAAGCATTTGCAAAATTACCTTGCACTGTGTTAGCAATTAGTGAATATTGTTAATAAAATATAAGAATAATTGACAACGCAACACGCCGTTCTTTTTTTTTATTTTTCGTAGCCTCATTCACAATTACGGTAAATTATTTAAGAAGATATTCCGCTACATTGTTCAACCTACTATAAAATCATAATATTTATTTACCTATCTGAATTTTACAAGCTGGCTGTTATCGATTTTAATATCATTATTTACACAAAACTAGCTGTCCGCTCCGGGTTCACACGGGTAGACAAAATATTTGATAAATGTCTACCCGTGCAAAGCCGGGGCGGGCAGCTAGTATAATAACTAACGGTGAAAGAGTTTTTGAAATCGGTCCAGTAGTTTCGGAGCCTATTCAATACAAACCCACAAAAATACAAATCTTTCCTCTTTATAATACTAGTGTCAATAAGTGTGGCTAAATATTTTACGATTCTGTGTGATTTTTATTTCATTCTTATGTCTAAGGCGAATTTGTTGGTTGTCTTACCTAAATTAAAAATTAAAACACTTTTTCATTCGCATTTATTTATACCTATAATATCACATTCTCATACAAACATATACAAATAAATAGCCCATAGGCTAACTGTATATAAGCTTCTATGCAAACAGATTATTTCCTCTGGTAAAGATTACAAGGAACAAAATTAAAAAGTATAAAACATTCAATAATTACAGTTCCCTTGCCAAATGATCTTGATTCGCGTGCCAACACCCTCTGATTACTTTTTAAAGCCTTTTGATACTTAAAAATAGCAAAAAGACATCTCAAGAGCTCTGTTACGAGTTCTGATCCTGTAATTGGATTTGTAAGGCGCTATTCTAATTCAGAATGTGCGCTGTATGCAAATGGCGAAGGATAAAAATCCAAATTTGAATCTGCAAGGCGATTTAAAAAAAATATCTTCACTGTTCAATGGAGAGCTGGCATTTTTAGGGAGGTGAAAATTTGTACATTTAAGCTGGCTGATATCGAGGCATTTAATAATAAATAAATGATAATGTTTGTACATTTAAGTATAGCATGTAATATGGAAACCAGATAACATTGCCGGTAGCAGGAACATTGTCGACAACGTTTTCGTATCGCCTTTGACTATTTTTGTATTGGAGAATGAACGTGGAACGAAAATGAAAGGCGCTGCGGCGGTGAAAAGTGGAACTAAAAATTAGTATGACAATTTTGACATTTCGCGAGTTACGTTTTCGAATACGTTGTCGACAATGTTCCTGCTACCGGCACTGATTTATTAATAAAACACATACAAAGCACCTTGAAGGCAAAAACAAATATTCATGATACATATAAATGTTCGCCGCGGCGGGAATCAAACCTACCTAAACTAGCGAGTAGTCAGGTTTATTCGAGATTCTAGACCTATATATTGTAGTGTGTAGTGTAGTGTAATACCTTTTAGCACGTACTTCCCTACTCATAGTCCTTGTACTAACACGTGGTATAGAGTATACAAGTTGACACGTGGCACCATTGTAACTATTCATCATGTAGCTATTACATAACTACAACCAGCCCCAATGTCTTATTTGATCACACTACCTAGACCCCAGCCTGACACAACAGCGTAATGAGAGAAACTACCTAATCCCAACCAAGCGAACGACAAAATTTATCGACTAATCTTCTAAGTCCTTGAAAGACAATTCAAACCAAGCGAATGTCTAAATTTTCGGTCTAGCAACAAAAATAAACAAGCAACTAGACTGTCCAATCTCACGAAACCAATTCTGAGTACAAGATTCCTAGCTGAAGTATTCAGTCCACATAGCCTGGGGGTGGAAATCTAAGCGGTCCATAAGAAGGAGGTGGGTGGTGAAGGGAGACTGAATCAAGGAGTGCTACGTGTCTTGGGTTTAATTAAGGACTCCCAGAAGACTTCGATTTTAGTGGCGCGTCCTTTTAATACACATTATTAACACATAGTTGTTTTGCTGTCGACATTTCGTGTTGTTCTGTGTTTATTTTTAAGGATTTGTGAAAGGTCGCTGTGTGCTAAGTTCGTAATGGAATGAAGTTTTTGTGCCGTGCTGGCCTTGTGGTTGAAGCAACGGCTAGACATTGATGGGCCCAGCTTCAAACCCCAGCTTGTAGCAGTTTTTTCTAATCTACTAATCACACCATGTTACTCAGTGATAATATAGCTTTCTGTTGGTGAAAGAATTTTTAAAATAGGTCCGGTTTTTTTTATTTATTAACTATAAACGAAAATATATTTTTTCTTTATAATATGAGTACAGACAGGCTTATAACTAACTAATATATTATCATCTCATATATCATATATCATCAGTTGTGTTGAAACAAAAAACAATGTTATTTGCTGCTGAAAGTTGATATAACATAACAGAAAATTATGCGATCTCAATCCAACCTAAGCTCAAGAGAAATAAACAAACACAAAAAATACAGATTTCTATTTTATTTTTCCACACGCAACCTGATCCCCGCTGGGATGCCAGCAGACAAAATCAGTTGCGAGATTTTTTTCTCACGCGAAAAAATGACACTTGAATTTGTATGCTGGGAGGTGGTCTCCCTCACTCTCGTATATTATTAGGCGCTCCCGAGAGAGAAGGTAATTAAATTAATGTCCTCAGCCCTCTTGCCCCCTCGCTCAGTCGCCCGTAATCAGACACCTGCATTGTTTTCTCGACATTTGGTTTACTTTTTCATTTTGCTGTACTGTGTGTTGAGAATTAAGACCATTTGAACTAACTAACTATCATCATATATATCATATATAGGTATGTATTCATCTATACATTAATCCTATAAACATAGAAATGAACTTTTTGAGACGTAGACCGATTTCGCTAGTTCGTTTTTTTGTCAGTTTTAATTTCGGGATAAAGTAAAGGTCCTTTTTTCTATGGTGTATTTGACATATGAATTCATAACTAAGACAGGACAACGTCTGTCGGGACAGAGCGTGACATTCTATTATGTGTTAAACGCATGGTCGTGTGTTTGTAGTGTGAGTAATGGTTAATATTAGCATATATTGCTAACAATTATGTTGTAAGAAATCAATAAACTAAACTAATTTGACAGGTCCAAAAGTCTTACTATCCCTTTCTCATGTGCACGGTTAAATAAGGATGGCAATACTTTAAGACGTACACCATAATCGACACAATTAGCATTCTGTACTCCTTCTCTAATTAAACTTACTTGCGTCAAATTTCATACTCTTTCGTTTGCGCAATTTTAAACGCATGCGGCCCACCTGAGGTAAGCGGTCACCGTAGCCTATGGAAGCGTGAAACACCAGACACACTCACACGTTGCCGACCCTACACCCGTCTCTACGTATCCAAATATCTATCTCAAAAAGTGAAATGTTGATTTCGGAAACACAAAGACTTGTTGACTTTTCCCAACGAAAAAAGTTTCAAAATAAGTATCTCATGAGTATCGCGTACCAAAAAGTATCATAAAGCCACCTTCATCTATCACCCCCTAACGAGTGATACCACTTAACTCATGCACGCGTGGCCGTCGCACGCGCCTCTAATTCAATAAACACATTATCGCGATTAGATGCCCCCCACGGCGAAGAGACCCGAGCGCACCCGAACAGCTCCCGAAGGACCAAACGTCAGATTTCGTCGGCCATTCGGCGATGTTAATCATCGGTTCTTTATTCAAATTTTGACGGACAGTGCTATGTAAAAGAGTAAGTTCGTAACAGTGATATTTTATTGCGCAGCTGAAGGAACTGGTTGAAAAATATAAAAAAAATACATTTTGAAAAGTCAAAAATTAAATTAAATTTTTGACGTGTAAACTTTTTTTAGCCGCATTAAGCGATGTTTATGGGTTCGCGTCACCGACATACGACATGCTAATGTGACGTGTTGTTCCAAAGTACTGTTGGCAGTGAAAAATACCCTCATTATGAATGGAGTTGGTCGATTAAAATTATTAACATTATATCTAATACTCTTGAAATTGTAATTTACGATCATAATTCCCATTGTACTCCATCCACCAAACCAGAAAATACATTTATTAACATTTTAGTGCCACCCCTGTTTAGTTCATCAACTCGCAGCTTACACTGTTTAGTCCATTACCGACTTTATTTTAAAAAAAAAGTATACATAGCATTAATTCGTAAGTTTGTGACGAGAAAGCACTGCCAAATTAAAATGACCCTTGATTTCAAAAGCAATATCTAGTAATTGAGTTCAACAAAGACTGGCATTTGATGACACGTGTCCGACGCATGGGCGGCAAAGAATGTCATTATTTAAACAATAAACTCAATAATTGTAAAATTGGCTCCGATTATGACTGTCCCATTAAAAGATCATTCGCTGATTCAAATTGCGTTGATTTTCATAAAGTTTAATTTATAGCTTTTATTTAGTTTCACCGGTCCGTCGTGTGTGTGTGTAATCAAAACTTGTATTAGATTGTGCTCAAATTTTGAATACACGTTAAGTTCTCCTGACAATGCACGATTATTTAAATGCCGCCATTTTAAATACAATATGGCGGACGTTACCAAATGGCGATTTATCATTTCCACAGTAACCCTTATGATATGGGTATCAAATGAAAGTGTTTGAATAGCGGGACGCAGTAGGTGACGTCATTCTAAATCCAAATCCAATATAGCAGCAGGCGCAAAATGGCGACTCATAATTTCCACATATTGACATAGGCATCAAATGAAAAAAACTTGTTTAAGAAAAATACCTACCTGTTTAAAATATAGAATTTATTTTGATAATTCATTATCAATCACGCAATTTGAATTAAGAATTGAATTGGTATATATTTATGCCAATTTCAGTGCCAGTACAAACAGGGATTAAATCAACAATGCTTTAACCTCTTCATTGGTTCCATCCGCACATTTTTATTAGCAGTTGCACTACATTTAGCCGTGCGGGTATTAATTGATGCAATCTGCTGATTGGCACTCTCTGCAAGGGTGTGGCTGCAAGGTTTTTGTTCTTTTTATTTACTCTTTTTTCGGTAAAGTGTGAGTCACCAGTAATGATACCTGATATCGTTAAAACGGTTTTTATAATCTATGGAAGTGGTTTATATTTTAGTGTACAGAATTAGACTTTAAGAGGTGAATATAAATTCAAATTAAATTTCAAAAACCATTTACTATTCTTTCTCTACTACATGTTTTGGCTACCGAAGCTTTTATACACATACAACCTAATTCTAATAATAATAGGGATACAAAGAAGCTACCCACATTCCCATTTCAAAACAAACGGTGTTCGATAATCAAATTACCCGTATTTTGATTGGTCCGCGTCTGTTCCACGGGCTTTTAGTGTTTTGATTTTAAGGTGCGACATTGGCGCCAGTTGTCCAAGTGCTTTGGCAAACGTTTGTATATCTAATAGCAAGATGGAATAGCTTTTCGACTGTATAAATGTGCATTAAGGTTCGGAATCTATTGCAAGCCAACTTTGGAGTAAGTAAGGGAATCGTGGAACAGTGCACGTGAAGTGCAAAGATAATACGCCAAATGTGAGAGTGCATTTGTTAAAATAATATAAAATCGGTTAGAGTTTTAAACAGTTGGTACTTTTGAATTAGGGACATTAGAAATTTGCTTGGAAAAAATGTTTTAGTTCAGTTATTGAACGGGTTGATAATTCAAGTCCCAGCAATTTCATTAAAATATTTCATATGTAAATATTTCTACATGTAGTACATACGAGGCAAAATAAATCATACACTTGAAATCCATTTCCCCAAAATGTATGCAAAGCCACCCATCATTTTAGCGACCACGAGCTGTCATTTTAGATTTATGTTGTAATATCAGTTGCTTACTGTAATCCTTTGATGAACCCTTTAAGGGGCGATTTGGTAACGATTTGAATAAATTGACAAATGTTCCTCTCTTTTGTGTTACTCTTCAAGTGATAGTTTACTTCGTAATTAACGTAGTGAGTAAGTACTCATATAAAATAGTAAATTGTAGGTCAAGGTGTGGAAATTTTGATTATGAATAATCATGTATCTTCACGCCTTCCCACAAGGGTCCCCGAAGTGGCAGGCAAAGGCGTTACAACACTCACTTTTCACCGAAGACAATTTGGTGCCAACGTGACAGATGGTGAGTCTGTCGCCGTCTCTTATGCACTACATACGTCCATAAATTTCTTCTTAGACTTTACAAATAACGTAAGACTCCCTGAAGAATAGTGATCTATGAGACATTGATGCGATGACGATAGTAACACCCTGTAGTTACGGTATAATCCGACAAAATGATCGGCCAACCCTTGCTCGTATTGTCTATAGCGAGTTGAGTGCCAATTTATTTGTGATCGTTACTTTTATATTGGATTTGATGTGCATTCACGATCAGTAGTGTCGGGTTCTTATTGGATTCCTCATAAAGTTGGATTATAAGTGTTCTTCATATAATCCGATGACGAGAAATATTAATATTATTGATTTTAGTACCACGAGTAGGGTTTATTATCTTTTTATTGAAATGAATTGGCATGGTAAAGGCTCTTCGATCTGAAATATAGATAATACAGTTAGGTGATCCATGAAATATGACTACAGCTGAGCAAGTAATCCTAAAAAAACTGAAATGGAATAGTAATTTTTTCGTTCTAAATTGCAGCCAATTTGGCGCAAATGAGTAAAAAAGAAATAGATATCAAATGTTTCGTGTTTATTATACTAGACTAGAATAGTTGATAACAAAATAAATAATTGTGTTTTGCAATACCTAACCACGATTAGCACCCCACTATACCTAATAAAATTCTGATAACAACAGGTTCTTTGATCGGGCTGAATGCAAATTAATTGTCTTTTCAATATCTTCTGCAATTGCAGAGTAGTCTATGGTGTCGATTCTGTTGTTCAAAATTACTAAACTTAACTAATTTGACAGGTTTAAAAAGTCTTGCTATCCCTTTCTCATATGCGGGGTTAAATAAGGATGGCAATATTTTTATCTCCGGCAATTGCTAAGTCCTATATAAGCTAACACTTAACTGAAGTGGTATTTTACCAGCATGCTTGTTAACCAAACAGCACATTGGTGTGATCAATTGTTGACCACTTTAGTGAAGAGTCTTCTACGCCACTGTCCCCTATTACTTTTACATAAGTGTTTATACACCACACTTGTTGCTATTTGAATTATATTGGATTAGGATTATTTATGTGGCATAAAACATTGTTATTTTCAATGAAAATGTCCCTTAGCTTAAGAAACTATCCATATATCTATAGTATTACGTGTCTATAACTTTGGAATCATATAACTTTACTAGCTGACCAGACAAACGTTGTTTCGACATAGAAATTATTTCAATTTTTTATTGTCCAAATATTAAAAATTCAATTTTGATGGACCTCCCTAATCACTTAAGGGTATGAAAAATAGTTTACGTCCGAATCTCCTACCAACTGAATATACACAAAAAAATATAAAAGGTGAAGCCATTTAAAAGGAGTTTTGTTACAAACACTGTGGCACGAGATTTTTTGTATATATTAAAGAAAAGTTTAGAATTACAGTGTCTGACCCATAAAAGGCTTTACCCATCACATAACGCTAGAATCATTTTCTTGAAACTGTGTGCCTTCTGTTCTGCTTAACAACGTAGAAAATATTTTACCTACTTTAAATTCGCTACTGAATTGCGGAATCGATCTCTTCAGTTGGAAGACTAAGATTGTGTATGTTCCTTACCAGAATCACAACCATATCGACTACTAGGAACTAAAGAAGAACACAAATCTATTGACAATATCAATACTTCATTATCATCAACTTTGCCTTTGTACAAATTTCTTGTAGTCTTTCTTAAAACTATACTTCGTTTCGAACCTTTTGACTGTCATTCTACGTTTCTCCATATCACTTCACGTAAACAACAGAAATCTCCGCCGGCTTTCCTCTAGTAGTATGTTTGCTTTGCATCAGTAAAACTAAACTACATATAAGTATTTGTTACGACTTCCCCAAAATGAATGGTCATTGTTCGTACTTGAAACAGGAAATGTCACCGCGCAATAAACAGCGTGACTCTTACATTCTGCAGTCCCTTGACATAAGACAGATTTGAAACTGGTTCGCAGGATGTAGAGTTTATGATTTCCACGTGTATTTTTGGGTATTGGGAAAATTAAAAACAATTAAAATATTTTAAACTTTAACAATAAGATATTGCAAATGATTGTGGTATGAGCTCTTTCAAAAGGGAAGCAATATTTTGAATTCCACTGGATTTGCTAAAGGTTAATTCTAGTAAATAGGAGAGTGTTATAAATTATATAATATAAGAGAAAACAAAATGAGGTCATTTAACAATATAAATATAAGAGTTAGGCGACTAAAGTCCCTTATTGAAAAATTACTAGCTACCAATATCCAAGACCGTCACTTTTTATCTGAAATCAACAGTGAGTGTAAAGGTGCCAATTGTATTTCTTGACAGTTTAAAAGAAGACAGAATAACAATGACAATAATTTCTAAACAGTACCCAACGTATAATCAAAGACCACCACCAATCCCTTATCCTAAACAGTCCAGGCGACCCTTCCGAAAAATCCTGAAATTCCAACCCGTATAACGGTCTCAAATACGTCGCAATAAGTGAAGTGACTCGACATTCCAGCATTCGCCGGCAATCCCAACTGGCGGCAATCTGCCGCATTCCTTGACCAATGCTCCAGCTGTCGCCAGTGCCAACAGTTTCCACTGCGGGCCTCGAGTTGATTGCGTTTCAAAGTAATAAAGACGAAGGTCCTAAAATGTACACCGCAGTTTGTTTTGGACTGCTGTATTACTATGTATCTCATGACTTTTAGTAAACGATACTTAAACATTATTTCAGGCGATTCTAGATTGTGGTTGAAAGCGTTATGATACAATTGATACATACTTTACTTCTTATAGTTTTAAACGCAAACTTTTTTACGATTACCTACTCCATAACTGTACTCTACTAAAGCAAGTCCTTAGTAGGTTTTCAAACATTCATATTTTGCGTTGTTAGTACCTGCTTAATGTTCAGAAACACCTTAATTCACTGCTATAAAGACCTCATGACACCATCAATAGAGCACCACTTCGAACCAAGAGTTCCCCGACGAAAACATTTTCTATAATTCCCTAGAGGGGCGCTCGTATTTCCCTTGGAGGGCGGAGGGCGGAATTAACGAATTTGTCAACTGTCAGCGTAGGAGGACCTTATTAGTTTTTCTTATGGACCTTTCCGATGATTTTCACGGTGGGATGTCAATTACCGTGAATAGGGAAGAGCATATTTTGCAAACTATTGATCGTTGCTATTTAGGCACTATGATACTCAGACCGAAATGCTGACTAAATAACGACTAGTAGTATTTTAGACAATAATAGGAATAATTCTACACATACACATACATACAATCATCACGCCAAGTACCTCACAGGGTAGGCAGATAGTATAGAGAGTCACTCACTCTTGACTTGCACACCTCTTCTGCTTCTTTTAAATTCAACGTCCCTTCATACATGCCCGCCGGTTCCGAGTATTATAATATTGAGTACTGTTGCAAATTTAAAAAGGTCAAATCCTAAAGGCCTTTAAAAATCATAGATAAGCCAGACTTACCAGAGCTTGAGTCTATAACTTTTATAGCAGTATGAAATTTAGATTTCGATCAACCCAGAAAACTTTTGTTGACTAACAAATCACACGGCATATAAAAACGCATCGTACGTCCCATAAACCGGATCGTTATAAGTAAACAAACCAACATTACAGTGTAGCCAGTACGATAAATCTCCTTGTAAGTGGCATTTACACTGTACATATCTCTTACCAGTTGGAAATCGTAAACGTCCCGAACGTGTAATGCTCACCGACCCGAGTTTTGTGACCCTGCTTTAAGGTTCTGTGTATTTGTCAGGCTGTGTTTATGAACCAAAGTCGTAAGACGGACCTATAAGAGACGCAAAACAATTTGATAGAACAGAATATTGTTGAAATGTAACTGATCCAGCCGAAGTGATTTTGAAACTCGATTATGTTAGCGTATACCCTCTGCAGTAATCTGAACATAGCTTCTAAGTAAGAATGCCTTCTGAAGAAGATATTTTTGGCAAGGAAATAAGCATGCTATTGCAGCATCCAGAATTCAAGTTACGGTGTTATTTCCGTTAACCGTTAATAAGTGAACATCCAAAAAAAGTTTCACATTGCCACCAAATGAAACTATTAGTGCTGGCACTTGATTTATGATGTCTTATGGCTCAGTAAATTTATCATCCAATGGTTACAAAGCAGTTTTTCGCCACAAAAACTTGGATGAGATACTCGTTTTGTTTTGTGTAGATGATTGTTTGCTCTCCTTTCGCAGTGAGATTGCGCCAGCACTTCCAATTTTCCATTAAGACGAGGACGAAGATGTTATTGTAGGAGACGACAAGATTGAACGTTGTTACCTACGTTTACTTTGCACCAGTGGTTTGTTTGCTCAATCACAATTCTCTGGATTGTTATTCTGAAGGTTTTGTTAGATTTGCCGTAGAAATGCTCTTAATAGAATAACTACGCTTGTTTTGTTGCTCTAAAGAAAACTTTTTTTTTTGAGTCAATAAACCTTTATTGACACAAAACAGATTTAACTATTTACAAAAACATATCTATCTATATAATATATTTATATTCAGAGTATTGAATATTACAAAAATATTCTCGAAATCATCACGCTTAGGGTTACATGGAACTGAACATGAAATTTTGTTGTTTAAATCAACCACCGGTTTGATAAAAAGCTCCTGACAAAAATGCCATGAGACTTGCTTACCAGCTTTACTTTTTAAAGACATGTCCCATCGCTTATAGGTAAAGCGTACGTGCATGAAATCATTTTCACAGTCATAATCATACAACGTAAAGATATAAAAGCACCAAGAAAATCTCACACGCCAGCCCTAAATCTTACTATATACTTAGATGGTCATCCACCCCCACCCAGGGGGAGAACGGCACGCGGATCGTAAACCGGGATTCTCTGAGAAAATCCGCACTTCACTAGAACCCCGGTAATCACGCCACCGGCTCGGCTCGTGTGGATTTGTTGAGATATTGCGTTATGTAGGTTACGTTAGGTTCTGTTTACGTCCTCTAGAGAAGATGGCGTATTATTTAAGTTGTGATTGTTGCCCCTTCTTATTGAAAAATCAGCATTGGCTTAAGCCTAAGCCTTTTAGTTCGTTACTTTGAGTTCGTACAATTACTATTATTGTATTCTTACTTATAGAATCTTGATATATGATCGTATCCCAGACTCCTTCCTCTTTCCTTTCCTCTCAACTTGCACTTTTAATCTTGCACCTGGTTTCAGTTAAGTGCACCTTACGTTCATCGGATAACTCGAGCCGTCGGCTGAAAGCTTTCCAACTAAAACACAGTGTTACTTAACGTTCCTACTACCTAACTGGTCCTGAGGTTTTAAAATGCTGAAATTTTTTGTAAATTTACTTTAAGCTCTTTTGAAATCGCTTCGTCATTGATTCCTTAATGACGACAATTTTAAAAGAGTTTTACTTTTCCTATAAGAAGATTATGTTATTTTTTTATGGTGCCAAAGAACTAAATCATACAGGCTTTGCTTAGTTTGGGACCAGATGGCACCGTGTGATAATGTTCAAGCATTGTTAATCTGTCATTTACATCCTTTCATATATAAGATTTTAGGCAAAACTATACCGAAATCTACGATGAAACTTTGAGGAACTACTAAGATCTAAACAGTAAGCTTTCGAGGCTGTAAAATGTTCATATGGTATCACATTCCAAGGAATATTTACGGTTCAAAGGCAGACCGCATAATCGACACGGTGTCTCTTGAAACTCGTTGCTGGCAAGCACTGTGAATAATCAATGAACATGTAAATGCAAGCTGAATTCATGAGCTCCCCACCCCAATTTTCCCGACCGTTTTTTATAAGTCGCTGAATTATTAACGGGGAGGAGAGTAGTCTTTTAAATTATTGTTATGGCTGTCTCGGGCTATCTGCTGGTTGCGTTATTGCGATTTGATGCCAGAATTGAATTTGTTGGAGCTGACTGGGCTTAGGGTAGCCCATCTATATCTATACTAATCATCTAAAGATGTATTTGTTTGTACGTATGGCGGTAATCTGTGAAACTGTGTATTATTTAAAAGAACAATATATACAAAAAATATTAATTATTGGTTGGTTAGATTGGTTAGTTAGGATCTACAAGTATTCTACCGTACTCGGAAGAGCTAAAATGTTTCATAAAAAAATCAATTGCACTCAAAAACTATTTACCTATAAGTTTACCTCCTTTTAATCTATAAGTCCTATGCTTGGGGTCGGCAACGTGATACCTCTAGTGTTGCAAGCGTCCATAGGCTACGGTAACTGCTTACCAGGCGGGCCGTATGCTTGTTTGCCATCATAGTAGTATTAAAATAGTTACTATCAGAATCTACCTACACATTTCTGGAAAACTCTGTCAGCGCGGTTTATTTCCTTCAAGGCAACCAGCGCCGCATTCTCGCTAAAACCCATGCAATATATCGTGAAATCTTGCCAGAAGGAGCACTTTAAGTTGGTACCATCGTATATTTAATTCACGACCGTCTAAAGTACGTCCCCATAAAAATCCGGCTCTGTGATACTGTGCAGATGAGCCGACCAGGGCCGGATTCGGGCGTTGCCATAATTTAATTGTATTAATGTCTGTTTTATTGCGAATCTCGCGTTTAATGTCCCGATAATGGGTCGTGATGATTTTTGCGAGGAATCTGGCCAAATCTGTGCTGGTATTGGATTGGTAGTCTTGTCTCGAAGTTGGATTTTGGCTTTGATTATTATTAATCACAGTCTTTTTGCTAAATATGATTTTCTACTGACTAATAAACACATATTAAGATGTAAATAATATCTTATTTATCAGTCAATGGTTTAGTACAAATTCAAAGTAAAATGATTTCCATTCCGAGTATATCTTCATTATCTAGAATATTCACTTCAGTATATTTCATAACATAATTTTAACGAATTTACTATCACTCCTACATGACCTTATCTGTGTTACCAACGTTAAAATGCAGATGCCTATTACCACAATCCCGTCTTGAGATCAATGCTCAATCCTTCGATACATCCGACCCTGGATCACGTTTATCCGGATCCATATGCCCGGGATTTACGGTTATCGCTCACCCGGTTGTGTTCAATCACAACCTGGCCTCTTAATACTTAACGCGAGTATTCTACCCTCACCAAGCACCTCACAAACATTAATCTTATTTATCGATATTACTTACACATTGATTTTAGAAAAAGTATTTAAGTAGGTACCTGTCATTATTGTTTATCCCCTTATTATTATAATCCCATAAAAAATTAAAAGGAGTACTAAGTAGTTGAGGCACATCATTTTAAAATGTTGTCCATTCCTGTGATATATCATATACATCATATACATAGGTACTCTGTGCACATCTACTATGACGCCTTCTCTCAAGGTGAGTCCGTCACCGTCTCTTAGATACAACTTACTATCTGGAATTTCTTCTCGGACTTGCATAGGTACGCGGTTTTTTCCTCACGATGTTTTCCTACGGCCGACTGGTCGGACTCGAACTTGTGTCGCTAGAATAGCAGGCATCACCACTACAAGGCTACCACGCTCTCACAAATACAATGACTCTGAGATTTTCATAAAAATAGCTTTCGTAGCATTCGTAGCTTTCTCACAATATCAAAAGCATCTGTAAAAGCCTTTGCGGAGCGTTCACCGTGGCTGTAAATCAATCTCTAAACTGGAATCAATAATTCATAGCCGATCCTCATTTCATTCCCACTCCCTCGAAACAATTAAGTGCCCATTCCACCCCTCGCTAACAGCTCTGCGTAATTGCACTGTCAAGTGATGAACTGTGAACGTTTTACGCACTTCGCAACCTTGAGCTGTATGCATGAAGCTTCAGAACATGATTCAGAGAAAATCACGTGCTGTTTGATAAAGAAAAACAGCATTAAGATAAAATGTGAGGATTTCCAGAAATAACGAGAATGTAAGGACCGCAATGCGGGAATACATTTTATTGTAGCTACTGTTTCTAGTTGGAGTTTGATGTTTTAGTTGTGTCACACAATTTATAACTCCGTAGCTGTACCTACTATAAGAGAGGCTTTTAAATAACACTAAATGAGGTGTAACATTACACAACACCTTAGTAAATATAGCGCATTACCAAAGAAGAAAAACGATGACTGATTTCAGTCCTAAGAATTGTTTTTAGTTCTTTTTGTACGGTCTAAATTTTGTTCTAACCTACCGCTTTTAAAAAGAAGACGTTACAAAACAGAATAGGTAGGTGGCAATTGTATTAACTTATCGACTCATTTAATTCAAGTTCCGTTCTCGCGCAACTTGCGAAAGGGAGACGAGCCAGACATCACAATTTGAAAGGAGCATCTTTCCTCGGCAGTAAAAATCTGTAGCGAAGGAGTATCGTGAAGGAGGTCTAACGAGCGAGCCTCCCAGCGTTCTGATTTCCAATTCAAAGGAAAATTGCGATCCATAAAGTGGGGTGGCGAGTGGGGTCCCCCCCGCCCCGTTGCATAGCAACGGGGGGAGGAGTCCCGCAATCAGTGCCCAATGGCACGACGGATATAAATTGCTCTCGCGTCGCGACACTGATGCGGGAGAGAGAGGTCGAACGCCTCTCCCTCGCACTAATGAAGTCGGCCCTTTGATTGACGGACTCGGCGGCCCTTTTTCGAAATGCTGCACCTAAGCTAGGTATCGGTCGCGCGACGTGATTTGTTGGTAATTACGCGGTCGCACCTTATTGGAGCTGTTTCCCCGGTACATTTAAACCATATACCTACCATGCTTTGATTATATGAGATATTGAAAGCTATAATATATTTATATTTCTAATATAAGTTTTACACAAGTAAAACACCACAAGTTGAAAAGTTCTGGGAACATGAACACACTTATTTAAACGCAATGACAAACTAAATAAGTTTAATTGCCTGCACCTTGTAACATAATCCAACATGCAAAGAATTTTGAAAAATAATAAGATTTTACCTAACAAAAGAATTCTACACTAGGCATTTCCTATAACCCCCATTCCGCTAGAATAAGGCTACGTCGTCGATATACTCCGGATAACCGTGTGAATGCGCCACAATCGCAAACAAAAGCATGGTTCCGGATAAAGGACGATATTAAATTCCTGCTCTGTTGGTTCATAGTGTACGATCTGTGATACCTAGCTGAGTTTTATTATGTGGAGAGATTCGTTGTTTTTATTTTCTGACCATGTCGGGTCGTTTCGGAGCCTATTCAATACAAACCCACAAAAATACAAATATTTCCTCTTTATAATATTATAGTAAGTATACCTAGTATAGAACTATAGATATAGATGACGTATAAATTAAACCATATTGATTAGTTACATGCATATATATATATATATATATATATATATATAACGTTTTCGATAAGGTCTAAATTACAAACGTATTATAAGTTACTACAGTACTTGTTTAAGAAAATCAGGCCAGGTTTTTCACAATTTGTTAAAACAAAAAATCAAGGTTCAGTTGTGATGCACGTAAATGAGAAATCTAGAAACTATAACGTGGTTTCTAAACTACCTGTACATTAGTTTAAAACCACGTTACGATAAAAAAAAGTAAAAAAAAAGAAAATTTGAAAATAGAAGTAGGCACCGTTACCTGCCGTTTGCCACATACGATTCGGATCTATTTATATACCTTACCTACTTTCGTCAATGGTTGCTACGGATTTGACCTTTCTGAAAATGACTACTGACATTACAATAGTCTTATTCTTCTTAAACACATGGATGGGTAGGCAAATCCGCGCTAGCTACTCGGTATAGATGCAAGACTTATCGGATCGCGGGTAGAATCCGTAATGTGACTGGCCCTCGCACAGACTATTATAGGTATATTAATATCAACTGCGTACCTACGTGGTAAAGCACATCTGACACGGGTTGGGACTGTTTATCGGACATTATGATGTCGGTATTCACCAATAGAGGGCGCTGCTATGTAAATAGAAGATTTTTAACACGCGCTGTAGTCTCCATCACTGTACTAAGGTATAGCTCAGTGACAGGAGACACCAAGACATCAGAATCAACCAACAACAAACCAGGTCACCACTAAGGTGGCAAACAAGCATACCTACGGCGGCCGGCTGGTGGTAAGCGGTTATAGTAGCCTATGAACGCTTGCAAGACAGGGGAGGGGTATCACTTGTGCGTTGACGACCCAAAAACTTATTTTGGTTAATTGAAAAATTATCGCAATTATATTTCCAACGCTTTCGCCTTCTAAATATAGTTACCATAATTTATTTAAATATATGTAAGAAACTCTTAATAATAAAAAGAGAAGACAGTCTTAATAAGTCTAGCCTAGAACTTATCAGCGACAACCCTGGCATGTCAACCGTGCTCACGTCACAGCGGATCGATATCGGATTATATCCGGATCGGAACCGGGTCGTCGAACGCCCGGATGAGTTTTATATACATGATCTATAGAACAGTACTATTCTATATATTTTTTGTAGGGATTATTAGTAACTATCTTGTGATCAATTATCAATATGATCATGTATGGCAATAGATTTAAAAAAAGCGTTTTTTATTTTTGTAAGGCTTTTCGTAACCGGTTTTAAATTCATTTTTGTCTGCAGAAATTCAACTCTATCTATATCTTTACTAATGTTATAAAGAGGAAAGATTAGTATTTTTGTAGTTTATGTGTATGTTTGAATTGAATAGGCTCCGAAACTACTGGACCGATTTCAAAAATTCTTTCACTGTTAGAAAGCTACATTATCACTGAGTAACATAAACTATATATCATACTACCTGCCTTCTCCGGCTTCGCACGGGTAGACAAAATATTTGATAAATGTCTACCCGTGCGAAACCGAGGCGGGCCGCTAGTACTTAATAAAATTAAAAACTGTAAGCCATTTCTTTACACTAAGCAACAGATTTTTACCAAAGTTTAAACTGAAAACCATTATCCCTTCGTCAACAGGAGAGAAGCCGCACAAATGTCAAGTCTGCGGCAAAGCTTTCAGCCAAAGCTCCAACTTGATCACCCACTCCCGGAAGCATACGGGCTTCAAGCCTTTCGCCTGCGAACTATGTGGCAGAGCCTTCCAACGGAAGGTGGATCTCAGGAGGCATCGGGAGACTCAGCATGCGGACCTGAGGCCACCGCAGCCCCATATGCCTCCCCCTCACACAGACGTGCACAGCATGCATGGATCTGACATGCATGCGGTTGAGCATCGGATAGGTACGTCTCCTTACAAGTAACTTCAACAAGAAAACTCTCAATAAAAACACCGGCCAAGAGCCAGAATCGCAAAGCATGCGACAAACGGTCATGTCTTCTGATCTCGTTGACCTAAAATTTTTATATTTCTACAGCTGAACAGTCAAAAACAGTGTTTTTGAAATAATTCCAACTTGATACTACTACATGTTCCTAAAAAAACGGTCTTGACAGACAGACAGACGGTCAGGTAGTACCTATAAGAAATTACAAGTGTATGTACGTATGTAAATCTATTTTTGGCACGCTTTGTAGCCTAACGGCTACGGCTGGACAGACTTATGATGTATGGCTAACGCAGTCACTACATTGAAAGAAAGAAAGAAAAAAAGAAAAAACATTTATTCAAACAACACAAACATATACGAAAGTAATAAAAGTGTAGAAGAACATAGTGTCGTTATGAAACGGTCCCAACTCAGCATGTGCTGGTAGTCTTGTGAAGGACAACCAGCGCTGATCTTCCGTTGGGACCGGCGACATTGTTTAGATTATTAGGCTATTTAATACATACACGCATAATATTTATATTTGTGTGTCCGTTGTTTCGGCAGCATTCCAACTGCCATAATAATTCCAGAGTGAGTGTTTGTAAGTGTATAGTATGATTGTTTTTGTTTATTTTACTATTTTATAAACTGACATAATTTGACCTCTTTTTACACAGATCTTCGCCCTCCACATGACCTAAGGCAGCCAGACTTCCGGTCCCACATGGGAGGGTCGGTCCCGCAACTCCAACCACTGCCTTCCTGAACATCAGCCTTCGCGCCATGGCGCTGAGGGAATATGTACCCTGACTAAAGACACTAAGGTTGAAAATATATGTTGGATGGATAGGCTGACGTGGTCGTGGTGATAAATTTCTTCTTCATCTAATTGTCAAAAAACAATTGACTAAATTTTGTTCAACAAACCTACCTAGAGGGATACCTCTTCTTTATACAGTAAAAAGTATCTTTCAACATTAAAACATCTTAATATTAATTGAAAATAACAAGAAGCTTAAAATAATAACGCCACCCTTTATTATATAATTTGTCATTAAATATTAATCGTATGTTCCACCATAGGAATCAAGTGAAAGCTTATTGTTGTGAGTTTTTTGATCTCAATTTTTTGGATTTTTCGTCAAACCGCTTTATCTGTAGACGAATACTTAAAGTAAACTTTACCGCTAAGAATAAATAGAATTCAAAATTGAATACCAATGAAAGTTGTTTAAATGCAGACTACTTAGTGAAATAATTGAGATTAGGTACACGTTTATTTAATTTAAAAGTCGTAAATATTTACTTACACATCTAGAACTGATCAAAGACATTCCAACGTATAAATAAGACACTATGGACTGTGAACATCACAAATATTTCGTATATTACTTGAACTAGACGAGAACTACTGGAACTAGGGACCCGCCCCGGCTTCTCACGGGAGCATAACACATAAAAACCCTCACTACAATCAGTCCTTCTAGTAGTGCAAACCGCTTAAAAATATATTGTGCCGTTTAAAAGATCTAAGTATACCAATAGCGGGTAGCGAGTTTGTTTTACTATGTTAAGAATATAGCTACCTACTTGTGAAATTCGTTATTTGACCACATATTGTTATTTACTACCTGTTTAAAATATAATAACATTTAGCGACTTTATTAAGCATATAAACCTACAGTAGCTACTAAATATTCACTTATTTCTGGCTTTAAAACTGAAATAGGCAATACCAAAGATATGCTAAAAATATCCAAATATTTAATGCCAAAAAAAATGCATTCCAATCTTCAATGGAATTCCACTTTACTTGTATTCGAAGATTCCATTCCATGTTAATATTCCATTTATATTAATGACGTAGATAATACTCACATATCAATTTAATCAGATAATTTTATAAATAGCTTAATAATAAATGATTAATTTTGGATTTAAGAATTATATTAGCTAATCATGTATATTTCTCTTAGTATACGTATACTTATATAGATATTGGTAATAATATAATGTAAATATATGTTGTCTATTTGTATGTCTGTTTATTACACATAAATAAAAATTCTAAAATCATTTAAATGACACGCAATTATGAGAAACCTATACTTATATATTTTTTTGTGTAGATGTATGTATGTCCGTATATAGAAGTGATAAGCCTATGAAAATATTCCATAATAAAAGCTTTTCCAAATTTCCAATTAAAATAAATTTATTTGTTCCGAATTAGATAATAAAAATACAAGTGGAATCCAATATGCCAAAAACATAGGAAAACCTTAATAGTTATGAACTGTAAATATTATAGAAGAGCTAAAAAAATCGTAATGTGATTTATTGTTAGTTTTAATTCTCATAATAATTAACGTGAAGCGAAAACGTTGTACCTAATTTACGAAAATTACGAGGACGGACTAGTACCTATGAAATTTGTACATTATGGCAAAGGAGTGCATCGAGTTGTATATAATATATTTTGAATAATTAAAAATGCACACTACAGATGCGTTTGACACAAGTCTTACTGAATATCATAATCATAGAATGCGGTTGATTTTCGATCTATGGCGATACCAGGTTTGAAGAAATCAGGGTTCAAGGTAGCAATACCTTGTTTTAAAAAAGAAACAATTTGCCAATAGCATGTCTTTTCAAGTTTTGTTTGACAATATTGTCACTGTAGTAGTGAAAACCTACACCTATATGCGCTTCAATAACATAATTATCGTGCCTGAGGTCGTTGTGAACGTGGCGTGACTGCAAAAACAACTTTGTATTACCAAGACGGTTTTGTTGTCGCGTTGCGTTCGTAGTCTACGGGTGGCTAACGGTAAACAAAGTTTGTAATCGTTATTGACATTTAACTAAAACAACAAATGTAAAAAAAAATAGAATGCACTTTTTTGCACATTCAGCAATATTTTGTTGGTAAGCCAACTAATGAAATGAGATTAAAATATTTTTAATTTACCTAGGTATTCAATTTCAAATTCGTAGGCACTACTTTTTACAGAAACTATTAAACGCTTGGACACTTATATAATTAATCTTTTGTAAATAAATACATATGTAAGGTCGGCTTCGGCGTCGTCCTAATGGGCCACGATCGTACGATGACACGATGCATTCACGTCGTGCGATGAGTTCAAACATACAGATTTCATCAGTGTCCTATTTGAACCTCGCAAGTAATCGTGCGAGCACATGAAATGCTTAATAACGATCGTACGATGCGTTTGATCACTATAGGACATTCGGACGAATAGCAAGCACACTCTGTTGAAATCTGTATGTTTGAACTCATCGCACGACGACAACGCATCGTGTCAGTGTACGATCGTTGCCAATTAGGACGCCTAAATATGCAATGGTATAATATAAATGAATATTTGTCTTTAAGGATTTTTATCATCTCAAAGAGTTATGTAATAAATTTATCACAAAACTTATTGTTAATATTGTGTAAACTTGTTGTATATATTGTATTATAATAATAATAACGAGCCCAAAGAATTAAATGTGCAATACCTATGCTAGGTACATTAAGAAATTGTCACTTCAATAAATTTATGATGATTTAAAGACGCTGTGTTTATTAAATAATTTGTCCTCATCAACGCGAGATTTTTTTTTATATATTGGATAATGAATAATTTGTCAAACAAAAACAAAAAAACATTGTCTATCTACAAACTACACGATTTCTTTTTGAGTGAGAATTTTGTACTCTGCGTTGTTTTTGTTCTCTCTATAAAACAAAAATATTTCATACTCCCATATGCCCGCGACATCAGGTATGGCGAATTGGAATCTCCCGAGGGATTTCCCATTAAATTGGAGCCGCTCGAGCCTTCACCTTACAGAAGACCACAGTCAAATAACACAACTTTGATATAAGTAAGGTTGCCAGTGCTCCAAGAGGTTACGCTGCGCTAGGAGTAATTCTATGCTGCTAGCTCAAGTGAGTCATCGTCATCGACCGGGTTGGCAACTCGTAAGTGATATCTCTGGTATTTATTGCTAGCGGCTATAGGCTACGGTGACTGCTTACCATCAGGTGAGCCGTATGGTTGGCCACCTTAGTGGTATAAAAAAACACTGAGTAAAATATACTGTATAATAATATATTGCTACGTGGGCGTAGTCGCGGTGAAAAGCTAGTATGTTGTACAAACATATTATGAAGCGATAGCGCACTAAGTATTTTCAAGTAAATATGTAAGTATAACAAAATATTTAATTACCTAGCTACTGCGAACTGCGTCAACGCCGTGTTTAAATAAGACGTTATTTAAAGGTAAATATACCGCGTTTATAAAATATTTTAAACGTTTGCACAAGTTTATGGTGAAACAAAACAATTGGGAACCTCGTTAATATTCAATCAACGAAAATATGTTCACATTTTTATTACCTGTATGTTTTGTTTCGTTGCAAAGAAACCTAAACCGTTTTTAAATTTTCTTTAAGTATTTTTTTTTTAGTTTTTTATTATCAATGAATAGATATAAGAATGTCAAATGTAACATGCTGTGGGCAACCTATTATTAAATAAATAAATAAAAATATTACCACCTTATTAATGATATTTTTTAGCACCCACTTAGTTAGGTCAACAAAACCAGGGTACTATGTATCAACTACATAGTGAACTAGACCATAGGAAATGAATACATCGGAAACCTGACCATAAGTAGACCCACATCAATGGCGTCGGCCATCTTGGATCTTAGCGAGCTTTAGTAATAATTCTGAAAGTTGGTACGTTGAAAAGATTGACAATGTGGAGCTCCTCACCATAGACAATTTTTCATCCCTATTTAGGTACATAATAGTGCCAATTCTGTTGTTCAAAATTACTTTACTAATTTCACAGGTCTAAAAATATTGCCAACCTTATTTAGCCCCGCACATGAGAAAGGGATAGCATGGCTTTTAGACCTGTCAAATAAGTTTAGTAATTTTGAACAACAGAATCGACACCATTATTTGAATTTATTAATATTAATATAATAGAATTCGGATTCGGAACGTGATAGTTTTAACTCCCTCGCCAACCACTTCCGGGACCCTTGTGGAATGGCGTAAATGTTATTCAAATGTATTGCAATGATTATTTTACTTCACCTACTCACTACTATAGGTACCTATTCTATTTTGTACACGAAAACGCGTTGGTTGTTTTCTGAATCGTGATACAACTGTGCAATCCAATATTTCATACTTGAATTCTTTTAATTTTTTTTATTGTTAGCCTTATTAAAGTAAATATTAACTAGCATTCGCCATGGCCCGGCTTGTTTAACAATGAGTGTTATACAATGCATTTATTCACATCAGTAATATTATATTAATTTATCGCGTATAAAACGGGTGATTTTCATGATAAAATCATCAGAAAAATACTAGGTGTCTTAGCAATCATAGTATCCAAAAGTGTAATCCAGACGTCAGAATGAAGCTCCTTCTTGGTATGGTAACATGTTTAATTTTCTTCATTATTGTTATGAGAAAAGCGCGATCTTAGTGCCCACCAATCACCTATATCTATACTTCTATACTATCTATATCTATCTATACTCTATATCTATACTATCTATACTAATATTATAAAGAGGAAAGATTTGTATTTTTGTGGGTTTGTATTGAATAGGCTCCGAAACTACTGGACCGATTTCAAAAATTCTTTCAGTGTTGGTAAGCTACATTATCACTAAGTAACATATGTTATATATTATACTAGCTGCCCACCCCGGCTTCGCACGGGTGGACAAAATATTTGATTAATGTCTATGCTCCGAAACGAATGTCTACACGTGCGAAGCCGGGGCGGGCCGCTAGTTATAAGTAAAAAGGTGTAGATATGTTATAAGCGGTCCACGAGCGGAATATAAATCTAAGCTACTTGTCTTAACCTTAGCTTATATTCTGACCTCCTCGTAGGACTTAACGTTATCCTTACTTTATGTTTATCTACAGAAAGTCCTTGCATCAAGCAACAAGTCCTTGGCCTCCCTTTATCAGAATAATAATCTCTATTTATAAAAATGAATCCGTATTTCACCACATCACGCGTGAACGGCTAGACCGATTTCGCTAATACTTTTTTCGTGTTAGTTATTGTCAGAAGGTTGTTATGAAAAGAAAAAAAAACCGGTTCGTTTTTAATCGGTGTAAACTAAAGGTCCTTTTTCTATGGTGTATTTGACATATGAATTCATAGCTAAGACTAGCGTAGCGGTTGTATTCTCTTGTGCTAAGACAGGACAACGTCTGTCGGAACAGCTAGTATAATATATATTTTATAAATAGTAGACAAACCCAACAACGTGGAGGCTGACAAGTTTATTTCATTCCAGTGTTTTTCCTGATTGCTGTTCTGAGCTACACCTTCATCACAGCTGCTTCAACTAATGCAACGTATGTAATGTTTTCAATAAGGCTACTAACTAATTTAAATTACTTGTAAAACATTACATTTTATAGATACTTAGGTCTTTCGCTGGAGATAATAGTTTAGTGATAATGCACATAATGATAAATAATCAGAAATCCAGTATGTAGGTGGTTCACTTTATTGTAATGCCAGTAGGATTTCTTCGATGAACCATTATAATATAATTAAATATTTTTATGCCTTACGGCAGGATACTGTTATCTTAAGATATTATGATCTTGTTTGTATGTATGTTTATATAAATAGCAGAGACAATAAACATGTTTAGTGTGACCCATTTCATTTAGGAGGTTATGTAGGTACTATTGATCAAGAATAATTATTAGTTTTGCCGCAATATCTATAGAGCCATTATCGATATACATACTTCGGTTTTTTTTAACAACTATACGGCTTACGCCCACGTGATAGTATGCGGTCACCGTAGCCTATAGCCGCTAGCAATACCAAGGTATCACTAACGCGTTGCCAAGCTTGTTTTTAAAGAGGACTCACTGTGCTAGCAACATTACTACTAGCGTAGCGTATCCTCGTGGAGCACTGGCATCCTTACTTACCGCAGAAACACAACACTACATCAAAGTAGTGTTATTTGACTGCGGTGTCCTAGATCCCAATTCGCCTTACCTCTTTAATATATTAAAAACTTTTATGATTTTTACAGTACTCCGAACATCTGCGACTGCAGTAACTTATTTGCGGGGGATATCCAACGTTGTGTTTATAATGTAACCGGGTGCACTACTTGCGAGTAAGGGATATACATTTGATTTTACTACTACCTACTAATTTTATGAGGAGATAGGCCTTTAGTGTGCCAGGCTACTTACTTCTAGACCTTTCTTTTTAAAAATGTACAGTTTTAGGCATTAAAAATATGTTTTTAAACCACTTTGGTCGCTTATAAGTAAACGGCCGACGGATGGTAAGCACTTGCCGTAGTCTATGGAGGCTTGCAGGTCCAGGGATATCACTCGCACGTTGCCAATTCTGAATTCGTTATATGTCTTCACACCCTCCTTAAAAAAACTCCTTAACAAACCACGGCGAGAAGCCCATTCTACAATCTGACCGCGCGCCTGAACCTTGAAACCGTATTTTAAAGTGCGAGAGCATTTTTGATTCCAATGGTAAGTGTAAGTATCACACAATTTGAATGCAATAGTGTCAAGCTACAACCAAATAACGCAATTTAAATTGTTTCTTTTTGGATTTTCAGACTCGGTTGCTTAAGGGAAAACAGAACACTCGGACTTTAGAAACCTTTCTGAATGGCAGCGCCCTGGGCGAGCTCCTCATCGGCGTCTCCCTGGCTGTCGTCCGATATGTTTACTTTATTTCTAACTACCTAGATGTGCATGCAACTTCTGTCGAATTTATTTTCAACTAATGATACATTAAGCTTATTTTTTTCTTTCTTTGTACTGTAACTTCTCTCAGCAGACTAATAAAATATTCGATTCAGATATGCTTTTTTTATGAGCCGATTTTGATGAAACAAAAATTAGAACCCCCAGAACTCCAAACTATCCACATTAAAATCCATTCGGTAGTTTTTGGTACAATCATGATTCATGATAAAGAGACAGACAGAAAAATCACGAATTCATTTTGTTTTTATACCACTAAGGTGGCAAACAAGTATACGGCCCGCCTGACGGTAAGCGGTTACCGCAGCCTATAGACGCATGCAACACCAGGGGTATCGCTCTCGCTACTCGCGCGTTGCCGACCCTTCAGAAATCTTTTCACACCGTTCTTGAAGAACCCCATGCTGTAATCCTTTGAGAAAACCACGGCGGGGAGTTCATTCCACAGTTTAATTGTGCGCGGGAGGAAGCTCCTTAGGAACCGCGCAGTTCAGGACCATTTTGGTTCCAATGTGTGGGGATGAATTTCCCGCCGGGAATCATATTTTTGTATTCTACAAATTCTTTTAAATACCTCAAAAATATTATTTTTCAAAATTCACAAACATTGACAAGACATCACTGGTAAAATTGTATTAATTGTAGTTAAAAAGAACTGGAAAATTGATTTTAAATATTTCCATTATCATATGAGCTATAATCAGGATGTTCCCAAGGATTCGATATGTCCCATTATCGGTCATGAATAATTAATTAAAAATACTTACCTACTAACATTATAAATAAATTTTGGATTATTGGTAATCTATGTACCCAACTACAAATATTTGTGCGTTATCGAGGGTGCCTAATATTATTCACGAAGTCACGGGAAAGAGCTAGTACTTACATTATATTATATTAGTAACGCTATGCTATAAGCCGTGGTGGCCTTGCGGTTGAAGCAACAGCCTGTCATCTGATGGGCCCAGGTTCCAATACCGGCATGTACCAATGAGTTTTTCTAAGCTTAAGTCCAGTGATTAATCACACCATGAGCTTTTAAAAACAGAGGTAGGGTGATTTGGGATTACCCGTGGGTTATCCCATTTCAATTGGAACCGCCCGACTGGGGACTGTACCTCCGCCTTACAGAAGACCGCAGTGAAATAACACTACTTGATGTAATAATTCTGCGGTAAAGTAAGGTTGCCAGTGCTTCACGAGGATACGCTGGGCTAGTAGTATTGCTGCTAGCACAGTGAGTCCTCATCAACAACATGGTCGGCACCCCGTTTGTGATACCCCTGGTATTGCTTGCGGCTATAGGTTACGGTAACTGCTTACCATCAAGTGGGCCGTATGCTTGAGTGCCTAGTGGTATAAAAAAACAATATGAGAGAAACATTATTTCCTTACAGCAGCAATGATACTTATCCAGTATTTAAATTAAAATTATACAATTGTCAGGAGAAATTAAACGTTGAACTTAATTTGATTTCGCCATCATCCGAAAGGCGCTCGCGATTTAAGAAGGAACTCGTGTTACATTGGGGTGATCGAGCATGATAAGAATTATCTAGAAGAGACAAGTATGTACAGAACTTAATATACAAAATATTGTTGCTATATCACATTACAATGCTCTAGCATTAAGACCACCATTGTACTTTAGGCATGAAGTTTTAAATATATATGTGTATAGGTATATTACGATATTATTTCGTAGCACTAAATTAATTTAATTCCAGTTGAGTGAGCAAACACAAATGTATTTCAATAGCATATTGTGTAAATCGAGGGTGCAGAGCAACAACTTTGTGTTATCAAGCCGTGGTGGCCTTGTGGTTGAAGCAACGGCCTGTCATCTGATGGGCCCAGGTTCGAATCCCGGCTGTACCAATGAGTTTTTCTAAGCTTAAGTATAGTGATTACTCACACCATGAGCTTTTAAAAACAGAGGTAGGGCGATTTGGGATTACCCGTGGGTTATCCCATTTCAATTGGAGCCGACCGACTGGGGACTGTACCTCCGCCTTACAGAAGACCGCAGTGAAATAACACTACTTGATGTAATGTTTCTGCGGTAAAGTAAGGTTGCCAGTGCTTCACGAGGATACGCTGGGCCAGTAGTAATGCTGCTAGCACAGTGAGTCTTCATCAACAACATGGTTGGCAACCCGTTAGTGATACCCCTGGCATTGCTAGCGGCTACGGTGACCGCTTACCATCAGTTGGGCCATATGCTTGTGTGCCACCTTGAGGGGGACACTTGACAAAAATTAGCACCTTAAACACACCTTAAAGCTTATTATTTCGTACACGGATCACTAAATCGAATAATGGTTTTCGCAAAACCGCAATATTTTTTAATGACCTATGTTATACATGCCAAATAACAGCTTTCCAGTGCTAAGATTATCTGTGCTAAGCTGCGGACGGATGGACAGAGAGACGGACGGCCATAGCGAAACTATAAGCGTTGTTTGTTGACTTCGGAACCCTAAAAAAGTCGATGGAACCTTGCGAGCAACGAAGTGACGCCGGTTTTTCAAACATGTAGTGTGTGGGTAAGACGTAGTTTCGTTGTATTTGTTGTAGGTGTGTGCGTGTAGTTGTTTATATGTACACTGCAAGGCGTAGTTTTAAACTGTGCCGGCGTCAGTTCATTATTCGCAAAGTTCCAATTACCTTTCTTATTTGATCAGAGGGTCAGTTCTTCTGCAGCTATTTCAATAAAATACGTAACCACAGTTGCTACGACTGCTACGACTGCTACGGTGTCTACGTCACAAACACATCACTGGCGAATTATTGTCCACAATAAACACTTCAAGTTTGGGTGTGACTTAACATGTAAAAAAACCAAGAATTAAGGAACAGGTGTGTTTACAAGACCATCAAGATTACTTTAATATTTCAACAAAATAGGTATATGCTTGTCAAAAGTAATCATAACAAGCCACATCTAGTTAATACATCTATGTATATCTATGGCTAAAAATTTAATGATAAGGAACATAATATAAAGTTACTTGAGAGGTAGATCCCAAGCACTTCAATGCTTCTTGGAAGCTCCTTCATACTGTAACTGACAGATCATATTCTAGGAACCGTCACTAAAACATCTTGTCGTATCAATTTTGAAGGGTAACAAAGTAAATCTCAGTTTCGCGATGCTCATCAGCTGTCTGTATGTAGCTATGCTATGAAGTGAAATCAAATTTGTAAAGGTCGTAGTGTGCGTTACGCTAGCAAAATGTCTCCTTTCAGGATTTGAATGATACAGATAATTAGTATCTCGGCTCCTGTAAATTTGCGTAAAATGTTAAATGTTCGTCCAGACATTCCTGAGTTATTCACGAAAAAAGATTTTGCCATAGTAACGTTACGCTAGCAAAACATACAGAAAACATACAGAATAATACCTACAGAACTAAGGAATCATATTGTATATAAAATATTTTTAAGTGACATTCCCTGTACGTACCAGGCGAAGTAACTTCTGTTTATAATTTATAACCCCATCGTTTGGGTTTTGGTTAAATAGAGCATTATTCCTCTTTTTTGATATAGCCTTTCGTAAAGGAAAAATTAGGTTTTCTTAAAAATTTGCTGTAAACACAAGCAATATCATATCACGAGTATCAATCTATTGTAAGTGAACTGACTATCTGAAAACTAAAAAAACCGGCCAAGTGCGAGTTGGACTCGGGCACCGAAGGTTCCTTACCTACAAGTACACACTTGTAGGTAAGGTTAAAAGTAGGCGAACTTCAAATGAGGTCATTATTCGTCGGTGACTCTCAACAGCGCGTAACAGGAATTCTTTTTAGTAAATTCGTATTAAAAAAGCCACATATTTACAGTTTTCAGATTTTTTCGTTTACTTGTGCTGTAAAGACACCGCTTCCTGCCAACTTTCATGGTTCTAGGTCAACGGGAAGTATCCTGTAGGTTTTGATTACCTTGTGAAATCGCAAAATATGCGAAATTTGCAACATAAACGGTCATATCTTGTCTTCATATTGACTTACAGGTTTAATTAATTTTACAGCCGAAGGAGACCACAGACCCGGGTAATTCATATTAATTTCAATTTGATAACTCCACGCGTTCTCGAGAAAAAAATTCTAGACAGACAGACGGACAAAAAAGTGATCCTATAAGGGTTCCTTTTTTCCTTTTAAGGAACCCTAACCCTAAAACAATAATTTATTCAGTTTAGGCCCTTATAAGGCACTTATGAAGGTCTACTTTACCACCGGTGTATGTTTTCTCATTCCTCATTTTCAATCGTTTCGTTTTATTTGGTGTAGATACATCATCAGCTTTATTATAATCACACCTATTAAGATTTCAAAGGCAAAAATAGTAATAAAAAAAAACATTTAGGTATAAAAGCGATGTATTCAATCCAATTAACTAGTAATACCTGATTACCTTTATAGTTTGTGTAGTAGTCCGTCAATGTTTGCAGAGTAATGATCGATTGATCATTAACCTAATGGCTAGCCATATTGGTCCTTCGATACGGCACACAGAAGGTAATACACATTAACTTTATTTATAGTAAAGATAATGAGAACTAAGACCGTCGAGCATGATTGAAAAGATTGATGATGTAAAAAAAAGCATAAAAAGTAAGTTCAAAAACGAAAACCGACTACGGAATAGGTGATCACGCTCCGCTCTGCTCTAAAAAGTATCAAACAAGAAAATATTCTCGTCTGATATATACTATTTAATGTGCTTAATACATATCCTTATTGATTTTTAGGGGATAGCTGTGTCACAGGTCACCCGGACCAGTACAACGAATCGATTGACACATTACTCATCAAAATCGGATGAATAGTTTAGGCGCCACGGTGGAACATACGTAAATAAAAACATACATAGACTGCTAAAATCATCACCCTTCCTTTTGGCTTCACCCTAGTAACAACTACTATTGGTATTTTTTAAACGAGAACAGGTTGGTTATTGTCTGATTCGCGTTGCAGCTGTGCTATCAAGTGCAATATTTCATGCTTCAGTTCTACTGAATATTTCTTTTTAACCAATTTAACAAATTAAAGTTAATATTTGCCAACATATGCCATCGCCAGACTTTTAAACAATGAGTGTTATACAATGTATTTATTCAGTTCAATGATATGTAAATTGATCGTGTATAAAACGAGTGAGTTTCCTGATAGAGTCGTCAGAAATATACCTGGTTTCCTAGTAAGCACTGTATCCTGAAGTGTAATCCAGACGTAAGAATGAAGCTCCTTGTTGGTATGGAAACATTTTTATTTTTTTTCATTATGGTTATGAGCATAGCGCAATATTGGAGCCCACCTTAAAGAATCATTGCTGTCAGTATGAAAGTAAAATAAATGTCGAAAAATATGCGGCGTGACGATTGTACCTGCGACTAATAGACAGACTTAAATTCATATCTTTTCTTCATATTGAATTACATCTTTTTTCCTGGAGTATTTCGTGAATAGCTCACTCTCTCGACAAGTTGACGGGATTAATTTTTGTACCCTACCATAATTATTTATCCAAAATAAATTATGCCTAAGTTACACCAAATTTTCTTTTCAAATCGGTCCCGCCCGTTTATTTTTTTTTTTAATTTTTTGTACCTAACCCTAAAACATAAATTTAGCCTTAATTGTTTTTCCAAAATGAAAGTAGCCTATTTTACGCCTTATAGCATCAGCTATCTGCCAGTTCCGTTCGAATCCGTCAAGCCGTTCGGCCTTTGTTCACAATTTCTAACCCGTACTCGTAGAATATGCATGCGGTGTTTACCTGTAAGTGATTGTGCATTTAGACTAAGTTTTTACTCTTTAGCTAATGTAAGCAATAATGTTACAATCGTTGGTAAACCTAAATAAATAAATAAATTTTATGGGTTTTTTATTCGTTGTGCGGGAAACTAATTATTTTTCCAAAATTAAAGTAGCTTATGTTACGCCCAGTAAAACCATCTATCTCCCATTGAAAATCTCGTTCAAATCGGTCCAGCCGTTTCGAAGATTACCCCAAACAAACAGACAGACAGACAGACAAAAAAAAGCTTTTTGTCATTAGAATCGTGTTTACTTTCATATGCGTTTCGTACAAAGCTGTTATTTTGATATTACAAGTAGACACTTCAATTTTATTTATGTGTATAGATGTATAGATTATATAGGTAATAGTAGACAATCCTAACCACGTGGAGGCTAACAAGTTTTCTTCATTCCAGTGTTCCCCCTGATCGCTCTTCTGGGCCTCACCCCAGCTTATGGTGATGATCGTGAAGACATACTGTATGTAATGTATTTCAATAAGGCTACTATCTAATTCAAATTACGTAGAATAAATAAACAAAAGCAAAGACCTTGTACCACTAAGGTGGCACAGAAGCGTACGGCCCACCTGATGGTAAGCGGCCACCGTAGCCTATAGCCGCTAGAAATACCAGATGCCAACCCTGTAATCAGTTAGTGATGATGACTCGATGTGCTAGAGAAGCATTACTACTAGCGCAGCGTACCGTCGGTCTTGGAGCACGAGCAAATCCAATTCGCCCATGGTCCATGACGGGCGGATCCAATTTTAATGGGACAGCCCACGGGATATCCCAATTCGCCCTACCTCTCTTTATTAATTCATAGCTTTTATGATACTCACAGTATTCAGGGCTCCGGCTCCGGCGACTGGAGTAGCATGAACTTCAAGAATACGGGACATGATGATGCAATCAAGTAAGTTTTTTTTATACCACTAAGGTGGCACGCAAGCATACGGGCCCCCTGATGGTAAACAGTCACCGTAGCCGTAGCAATACCAGGGGTATCACTAACGGGGTGCCAACCATGTTGTTGATGAGGACTCACTGTGCTAGCAGCATTACTACTAGCGCAGCGTACCGTCGGTCTTGGAGCACTAGCAAATCAAATTTGTCCATCATCCAAGTCGGGCGGCTCCAATTTTAATGGGAGAGCCCACTGGAGATCCCAATTCGCCCTACCTCTCTTTATTAATTCATAGCTTTTATGATACTCACAGTATTCAGGGCTCCGGCTCCGGCGACTGGAGTAGCATGAACTTCAAGAATACGGGACATGATGATGCAATCAAATAAGTTTTTTTTTATACCACTAAGGTGGCACGCAAGCATACGGGCCCCCTGATGGTAAGCAGTCACCGTAGCCTATAGCCGTTAGCAATACCAGGGGTATTACTAACGGGTTGCCAACCATGTTGTTTATGAGGACTCACTGTGCTAGCAGCATTACTACTAGCGCAGCGTACCGTCGGTCTTGGAGCACTAGCAAATCAAATTTGTCCATCCTCCAAGTCGGGCGGCTCCAATTTTAATGGGAGAGCCCACGGGAGCTCCCAATTCGCCCTACCTCTATTAATTCATAGCTTTTATGATACTCACAGTATTCAGGGCTCCGGCTCCGGCGACTGGAGTAGCATGAACTTCGAGAATATGGGACATGATGATGCAATCAAGTAAGTTTTTTTTATACTACTAAGGTGGCACGCAAGCATACGGCTTCCCTGATGGTAAGCAGTCACCGTAGCCTATAGCCGCTAGCAATACCAGGGGTATCACTTGGGATGCCAACCGTGTTGTTGATGAGGACTCAATGTGCTAGCAGCATTACTACTAGCCCAGCGTATCCTCGTGGAGCACTGGCAACCTTACTTACCGCAGAAACACAACACTACATCAAGTAGTGTTATTTCACTGCGGTTTTTTGTAAGGCGGAGGAACAGTCCCCAGTCTGGCGGCTCCAATTTTAATGGGAACACCCACGGGTTACCCATGCAAATCACTGAGGATATCGATATGCACACTTTGGACATTTTGGAACCCAATAAGGTGGCACAGAAGCGTACGGCCCACCTGATGGTAAGCGGCCACCGTAGCCTATAGTCGCTAGAAATACCAAAGGTATAACTAACGCGATGCCAACCCTGTAATCAGTTAGTGATGATCACTCGATGTGCTAGAGAAGCATTACTACCAGCGCAGCGTACCGTCGGTCTTGGAGCACTAGCAAATCAAATTTGTCCATCATCCAAGTCGGGCGGCTCCAATTTTAATGGGAGAGCCCACGGGAGATCCCAATTTGCCCTACCTCTCTTTATTAATTCATAGCTTTTATGATACTCACAGTATTCAGGGCTCCGGCTCCGGCGACTGGAGTAGCATGAACTTCAAGAATACGGGACATGATGATGCCATCAAGTAAGTTTTTTTTTATACCACTAAGGTGGCACGCAAGCATACGGGCCCTCTGATGGTAAACAGTCACCGTAGCCTATAGCCGTTAGCAATACCAGGGGTATCACTAACGGCTTGCCAACCATGTTGTTGATGAGAACTCACTGTGCTAGCAGCATTACTACAAGCGCAGCGTACCGTCAGTTCTTGGAGCACTAGCAAATCAAATTTGTCCATCATCCAAGTCGGGTGGCTCCAATTTTAATGGGAGAGCCCACGGGAGATCTCAATTCGCCCTACCTCGCTTTATTAATTATTATTTATTTATTTATTTGTTAGGCACACAAAACAGAACACAGTCATACACAAACAGGTGAAAGGTTAAATAGTTATAAGCTGGACTGAGTCCCAAAGAAATGTGTACACAACATGACAGGCAGGCAAAACTTATAAAATAAATTTTACTAACGAATTATAACACGAAAACAGAAAAAAAAAGCAATAAGTGAAATATAAAGGGATTGAGGAGTGTTTTGAGGATTCAAGATCTTAAAAGCACGTTTTTTGTATAAGAGATAACGAGAATCGTAGACATCGAGATTACTATGGACTGAAACCAACTCATTGTATGTACGACACATCCGTACAATGGGGTTATAATAAGAGGTATTATTAATGTGAACATTTAGAGTAAAAGTTTTTGGATTACGAAAAGTGTAATTTGTATTGATGTTTACCATGTTAAGTAAGGTAGGTGAATTTAGTTGATAGTGTAACAGTTTGTGTAGGAATAGACGATCAGCTTGTTTGCGTCTTATGTATAGAGGAGATGTATGGAATTTGTGAAGTCGTTCTTCATAATTTGTCAGTTGTCTACCAAATCCATGTCTATAGCTTATAATCTTCACATATTTGTTCTGAACGGCTTCTATTTCGTTTGAATGAACACTATAACATGGAGTCCAGATGCCCGACCCATACTCTAAAACGTTCCTAACAAGACTTTTATACAAAATACATAAACTTTGTGTTTTTTTAAAACCCGCAGTGCTTCGGGTAATAAATCCTTATAATTTATAAGCTTTATTTGACATATAAAGATAATGGTCACGGAATGGCAAAGTTTCATCAAAATATATGCCTAGGTCTCGAGCGACAGACTTTCTATCAAGAATTTGATTGTTGATTTCATATGAGTAGGAAATTTTGTATTTTTTGTTGGTAAAGGATATCACAAAGCATTTACCTATATTAAGATACATGTGATTATTTTGAAACCAACCAGTTGGAAACTGTGTTAAGATCTTTTTGGAGTAGTAGGCAGTCGGATCTATTACGTATGGCGTTGAATATTTTTAGGTCATCAGCATATAATAGATTTAGACATGATAATTGATTGATAAGATCATTCATGAAAATTATAAAAAACAATGGACCTAAATGCGAGCCTTGTGGCACGCCAGACTTTATGGTAATAGGATTTGACCTATATCCGTGAATTTTAACTATTTGACTTCTATTTTCAAGATAGGACTGGACCCATGTTAAAAGATTGCCATGAATACCATAATAAGCCAATTTCTTACACAATAGGTGGTGGTTAACTTTATCAAAGGCCTTACGAAAATCTGTGTAAATTGAGTCCACTTGTCCGCGTAGTCCAAATTCTTTACATAAATAATGTTTGTACTCCAATAAATTAGTGATTGTGGACTTCTGCTTCACAAATCCATGTTGACTATCGGAGATAAATGGTGTCACATGGTGGTATAATATTTTTTATGACACTCACAGTATTCAGGGCTCCGGCTCCGGCGACTGGAGTAGCATGAACTTCAAGAATATGGGACATAATGAAGCAATCAAGTAAGTTTTTTTTTATACTACTAAGGTGGCACGCAAGCATACGGCTTCCCTGATGGTAAGCAGTCACCGTAGCCTATAGCCGTTAGCAATACCAGGGGTATCACTATCGGGTTGTCAACATGTTGTTGATGAGGACTCAGTGCTAGCAGCATTACTACTAGCGCAGCGTACCGTCGGTCTTGGAGCACTAGTAAATCAAATTTGTCCATCATCCAAGTCGGGCTGCTCCAATTTTATTGAAGATCCACGGGAGATCCCAATTCGCCCTACCTCTCTTTATTAATTAATTACTTTTATGATACTCACAGTATTCAGGGCTCCGGCTCCGGCGACTGGAGTAGCATGAACTTCAAGAATACGGGACATGATGATGCAATCAAATAAGTTTTTTTTTATACCACTAAGGTGGCACGCAAGCATACGGGCCCCCTGATGGTAAGCAGTCACCGTAGCCTATAGCCGTTAGCAATACCAGGGGTATTACTAACGGGTTGCCAACCATGTTGTTTATGAGGACTCACTGTGCTAGCAGCATTACTACTAGCGCAGCGTACCGTCGGTCTTGGAGCACTAGCAAATCAAATTTGTCCATCCTCCAAGTCGGGCGGCTCCAATTTTAATGGGAGAGCCCACGGGAGCTCCCAATTCGCCCTACCTCTATTAATTCATAGCTTTTATGATACTCACAGTATTCAGGGCTCCGGCTCCGGCGACTGGAGTAGCATGAACTTCGAGAATATGGGACATGATGATGCAATCAAGTAAGTTTTTTTTATACTACTAAGGTGGCACGCAAGCATACGGCTTCCCTGATGGTAAGCAGTTACCGTAATCTATAGCCGCTAGCAATACCAGGGGTATCACTTGGGATGCCAACCGTGTTGTTGATGAGGACTCAATGTGCTAGCAGCATTACTACTAGCCCAGCGTATCCTCGTGGAGCACTGGCAACCTTACTTACCACAGAAACACAACACTACATCAAGTAGTGTTATTTCACTGCGGTTTTTTGTAAGGCGGAGGAACAGTCCCCAGTCTGGCAGCTCCAATTTTAATGGGAACACCCACGGGTTACCCATGCAAATCACTGAGGATATCGATATGCACACTTTGGACATTTTGGAACCCAATAAGGTGGCACAGAAGCGTACGGCCCACCTGATGGTAAGCGGCCACCGTAGCCTATAGTCGCTAGAAATACCAAAGGTATAACTAACGCGATGCCAACCCTGTAATCAGTTAGTGATGATCACTCGATGTGCTAGAGAAGCATTACTACCAGCTCAGCGTACCGTCGGTCTTGGAGCACTAGCAAATCAAATTTGTCCATCATCCAAGTCGGGCGGCTCCAATTTTAATGGGAGAGCCCACGGGAGATCCCAATTTGCCCTACCTCTCTTTATTAATTCATAGCTTTTATGATACTCACAGTATTCAGGGCTCCGGCTCCGGCGACTGGAGTAGCATGAACTTCAATAATACGGGACATGATGATGCCATCAAGTAAGTTTTTTTTTATACCACTAAGGTGGCACGCAAGCATACGGGCCCTCTGATGGTAAGCAGTCACCGTAGCCTATAGCCGTTAGCAATACCAGGGGTATCACTAACGGCTTGCCAACCGTGTTGTTGATGAGAACTCACTGTGCTAGCAGCATTACTACCAGCGCAGCGTACCGTCAGTTCTTGGAGCACTAGCAAATCAAATTTGTCCATCATCCAAGTCGGGTGGCTCCAATTTTAATGGGAGAGCCCACGGGAGATCTCAATTCGCCCTACCTCGCTTTATTAATTATTATTTATTTATTTATTTGTTAGGCACACAAAACAGAACACAGTCATACACAAACAGGTGAAAGGTTAAATAGTTATAAGCTGGACTGAGTCCCAAAGAAATGTGTACACAACATGACAGGCAGGCAAAACTTATAAAATAAATTTTACTAACGAATTATAACACGAAAACAGAAAAAAAAGCAATAAGTGAAATATAAAGGGATTGAGGAGTGTTTTGAGGATTCAAGATCTTAAAAGCACGTTTTTTGTATAAGAGATAACGAGAATCGTAGACATCGAGATTACTATGGACTGAAACCAACTCATTGTATGTACGACACATCCGTACAATGGGGTTATAATAAGAGGTATTATTAATGTGAACATTTAGAGTAAAAGTTTTTGGATTACGAAAAGTGTAATTTGTATTGATGTTTACCATGTTAAGTAAGGTAGGTGAATTTAGTTGATAGTGTAACAGTTTGTGTAGGAATAGACGATCAGCTTGTTTGCGTCTTATGTATAGAGGAGATGTATGGAATTTGTGAAGTCGTTCTTCATAATTTGTCAGTTGTCTACCAAATCCATGTCTATAGCTTATAATCTTCACATATTTGTTCTGAACGGCTTCTATTTCGTTTGAATGAACACTATAACATGGAGTCCAGATGCCCGACCCATACTCTAAAACGTTCCTAACAAGACTTTTATACAAAATACATAAACTTTGTGTTTTTTTAAAACCCGCAGTGCTTCGGGTAATAAATCCTTATAATTTATAAGCTTTATTTGACATATAAAGATAATGGTCACGGAATGGCAAAGTTTCATCAAAATATATGCCTAGGTCTCGAGCGACAGACTTTCTATCAAGAATTTGATTGTTGATTTCATATGAGTAGGAAATTTTGTATTTTTTGTTGGTAAAGGATATCACAAAGCATTTACCTATATTAAGATACATGTGATTATTTTGAAACCAACCAGTTGGAAACAACCAACCAGTTGGCAGTCGGATCTATTACGTATGGCGTTGAATATTTTTAGGTCATCAGCATATAATAGATTTAGACATGATAATTGATTGATAAGATCATTCATGAAAATTATAAAAAACAATGGACCTAAATGCGAGCCTTGTGGCACGCCAGACTTTATGGTAATAGGATTTGACCTATATCCGTGAATTTTAACTATTTGACTTCTATTTTCAAGATAGGACTGGACCCATGTTAAAAGATTGCCATGAATACCATAATAAGCCAATTTCTTACACAATAGGTGGTGGTTAACTTTATAAAAGGCCTTACGAAAATCTGTGTAAATTGAGTCCACTTGTCCGCGTAGTCCAAATTCTTTACATAAATAATGTTTGTACACCAATAAATTAGTGATTGTGGACTTCTGCTTCACAAATCCATGTTGACTATCGGAGATAAATGGTGTCACATGGTGGTATAATATTTTTTATGACACTCACAGTATTCAGGGCTCCGGCTCCGGCGACTGGAGTAGCATGAACTTCAAGAATATGGGACATAATGAAGCAATCAAGTAAGTTTTTTTTTATACTACTAAGGTGGCACGCAAGCATACGGCTTCCCTGATGGTAAGCAGTCACCGTAGCCTATAGCCGTTAGCAATACCAGGGGTATCACTATCGGGTTGCCAACATGTTGTTGATGAGGACTCAGTGCTAGCAGCATTACTACTAGCGCAGCGTACCGTCGGTCTTGGAGCACTAGTAAATCAAATTTGTCCATCATCCAAGTCGGGCTGCTCCAATTTTATTGGAGATCCACGGGAGATCCCAATTCGCCCTACCTCCCTTTATTAATTAATAACTTTTATGATACTCACAGTATTCAGGGCTCCGGCTCCGGCGACTGGAGTAGCATGAACTTCAAGAATACGGGACATGATGATGCAATCAAGTAAGTTTTTTTTTATACCACTAAGGTGGCACGCAAGCATACGGGCCCCCTGATGGTAAGCAGTCACCGTAGCCTATAGCCGCTAGCAATACCAGGGGTATCACTAACGGGTTGCCAACATGTTGTTGATGAGGACTCAGTGCTAGCAGCATTACTACTAGCGCAGCGTACCGTCGGTCTTGGAGCACTAGTAAATCAAATTTGTCCATCATCCAAGTCGGGCTGCTCCAATTTTATTGGAGATCCACGGGAGATCCCAATTCGCCCTACCTCCCTTTATTAATTAATAACTTTTATGATACTCACAGTATTCAGGGCTCCGGCTCCGGCGACTGGAGTAGCATGAACTTCAAGAATACGGGACATGATGATGCAATCAAGTAAGTTTTTTTTTTAACCACTAAGGTGGCACGCAAGCATACGGGCCCCCTGATGGTAAGCAGTCACCGTAGCCTATAGCCGCTAGCAATACCAGGGGTATCACTAACGGGTTGCCAACATGTTGTTGATGAGGACTCAGTGCTAGCAGCATTACTACTAGCGCAGCGTACCGTCGGTCTTGGAGCACTAGTAAATCAAATTTGTCCATCATCCAAGTCGGGCTGCTCCAATTTTATTGGAGATCCACGGGAGATCCCAATTCGCCCTACCTCCCTTTATTAATTAATAACTTTTATGATACTCACAGTATTCAGGGCTCCGGCTCCGGCGACTGGAGTAGCATGAACTTCAAGAATACGGGACATGATGATGCAATCAAGTAAGTTTTTTTTTATACCACTAAGGTGGCACGCAAGCATACGGGCCCCCTGATGGTAAGCAGTCACCGTAGCCTATAGCCGCTAGCAATACCAGGGGTATCACTAACGGGTTGCCAACATGTTGTTGATGAGGACTCAGTGCTAACAGCATTACTACTAGCGCAGCGTACCGTCGGTCTTGGAGCACTAGTAAATCAAATTTGTCCATCATCCAAGTCGGGCTGCTCCAATTTTATTGGAGATCCACGGGAGATCCCAATTCGCCCTACCTCCCTTTATTAATTAATAACTTTTATGATACTCACAGTATTCAGGGCTCCGGCTCCGGCGACTGGAGTAGCATGAACTTCAAGAATACGGGACATGATGATGCAATCAAGTAAGTTTTTTTTTATACCACTAAGGTGGCACGCAAGCATACGGGCCCCCTGATGGTAAGCAGTCACCGTAGCCTATAGCCGCTAGCAATACCAGGGGTATCACTAACGGGTTGCCAACATGTTGTTGATGAGGACTCAGTGCTAGCAGCATTACTACTAGCGCAGCGTACCGTCGGTCTTGGAGCACTAGTAAATCAAATTTGTCCATCATCCAAGTCGGGCTGCTCCAATTTTATTGGAGATCCACGGGAGATCCCAATTCGCCCTACCTCCCTTTATTAATTAATAACTTTTATGATACTCACAGTATTCAGGGCTCCGGCTCCGGCGACTGGAGTAGCATGAACTTCAAGAATACGGGACATGATGATGCAATCAAGTAAGTTTTTTTTTATACCACTAAGGTGGCACGCAAGCATACGGGCCCCCTGATGGTAAGCAGTCACCGTAGCCTATAGCCGCTAGCAATACCAGGGGTATCACTAACGGGTTGCCAACATGTTGTTGATGAGGACTCAGTGCTAGCAGCATTACTACTAGCGCAGCGTACCGTCGGTCTTGGAGCACTAGTAAATCAAATTTGTCCATCATCCAAGTCGGGCTGCTCCAATTTTATTGGAGATCCACGGGAGATCCCAATTCGCCCTACCTCCCTTTATTAATTAATAACTTTTATGATACTCACAGTATTCAGGGCTCCGGCTCCGGCGACTGGAGTAGCATGAACTTCAAGAATACGGGACATGATGATGCAATCAAGTAAGTTTTTTTTTATACCACTAAGGTGGCACGCAAGCATACGGGCCCCCTGATGGTAAGCAGTCACCGTAGCCTATAGCCGCTAGCAATACCAGGGGTATCACTAACGGGTTGCCAACCGTGTTGTTGATGAGGACTCACTGTGCTAGCAGCATTACTACTAGCCCAGCGTATCCTCGTGGAGCACTGGCAACCTTACTTACCGCAGAAGCACAACACTACATCAAGTAGTGTTATTTCACTGCGGTTTTTTGTAAGGCGGAGGTACAGTCCCCAGTCGGGCGGCTCCAATTTAAATGGGACCACCCACGGGTTACCCATGCAAATCACTGAGGATATCGATATACACACTTTAGACACTTTTGAACCCAATAAGGTGGCACAGAAGCGTACGGCCCACCTGATGGTAAGCGGCCACCGTAGCCTATAGCCGCTACAAATACCAGATGCCAACCCTGTAATCAGTTAGTGATGATGACTCGATGTGCTAGAGAAGCATTACTACTAGCGCAGCGTACCGTCGGTCTTGGAGCACTAGCAAATCCAATTCGTCCATGATCCATGTCGGGCGGATCCAATTTTAGTGGGAGAACCCACGGGAGATTCCAATTCGCACTACCTCTCTTTATTTATTAATAACTTATATGATACTCACAGTATTCATGGCTCCAGCTCCGGCGACTGCAGAAGCATGTTCTTCGATGATGTGGGACATGATGCAATCAAGTGCAATATATACGAGTAAGGACGAGCCAAATATTTTTTTATAACTACTTATTTCGTGAGGAGCCAGCTTGTGGGGAACATTACAGTCTTTTTAGGTTTAATGTACAGTTTATATAAAAATACCAGCGGCCCGCCCCGGCTTCGCACGGGTAGACTTTTATATCAAATATTTTGTCTACCCGAGCGAAGCCGGGGCGGGAAGCTAGTATAATATATAGCCTATGCTACTCAGTGATGATGTAGCCTTCTAACGGTGAAAGAATTTTTGAAATCGGTCTAAAAATAAAAAAAAAAATTTAGGGGTGGACTACCCCTAACATTTAGGGGGATGAAAAATAGATGTTGGCCGATTCTCATAGATACCGGATAAGCACAAAAAATTTCATCAAAATTGGTCTAGCCGTTTCGGAGGAGTAAGGCAACGAAAACTGTGTCACGAGAATTTTATATATTAGATGATTTTAAACCACCTCGGTCGCAAATAAGTAATAAGCGGTTGCCGTAGTCTATGGACGTTTGCAACACCAGGGGTGTCACTCGCACGTTGCCAATTCTGCATAAGTACGTATATGTCCCGTAAATATCTTCCACCCTTCTTAAAAAACTCCAAGCCTTCGGTCTGGAAATCCATTCCACGATCTGAGCGCGCGCCAAAATCTTGAAACTGTATGGTACGATACCATTTCGGTTCCGATGTAAAGTGTACGTGTGTAAATATTCTGTATTTAATTTTAATTAATCACACAATAGTGCCAATTCTGTTGTTCAAAATTACTAAACTTAACTAATTTGACAGGTCTAAAAATATTGCCATCCTTATTTAACCCCGCACATGAGAAAGGGATAGCAAGACTTTTTGACCTGTCAAATTGGTTAAGTTTAGTAATTTTGAACAACAGAATTGGCACCAATTTGAATGCAATAGTGTCAAGCTACAACCAAGTATAGCAATTTTAATATATTTTTGTATTTTCAGACTCAGTTGCCTAACGGAAATCAAAATGCAAAGCTTTTTCTAAATGTTGGCAGCGCCCTGGGCGAGATCCTCATCGGCGTCTCTCTGGCTGTCGTGCCCGCGACTTCAGTCGCGTGGAATTTATTTTCAACTTATGATAAATGATGCTTGTTTTTTTTTCTATCTTCGTACTGTACTAATCTCAGCAGACTAATAAAATAATAGATTCTGATATGTTTTTTTTTTGATAGCCAATATTGATGACACAATCATTAGAACCCCCGCCGAACTCCATATTTTCCATGACAGTCAGTAAACGGTATTAAAATCCATCCAGTACCTAGTTTGTCTGCATGATAGGTACACGATAAAGAGACAGTAAAAAAAAATGCAATTCATATTTTTATATTCTACTGTTTATTAAACTTTCGCGATTTAAACACATAGTAATGACATGAAAACGTTTCGACCGAGTTGCATCGGCCGTGGTCACGGGCTGACTCTCGAGAGGTAAATAAACAATTTAATATCGCGTATAAGACCCGTTTTCATGTCATTTTTATATTCTAATGCCTACTTTAAACTATTATTTTTCAAAATTCGCATGCATTTCCAAGACAGCACTGTCAATGTTTTAGTAATTGTATAGTTTATTCGGTTATAATACCGATGTCGTAGGATCATCCATAAAATAATATATCATGCTTTCCTATCAAGGAAAGAATCGTATTTTTGCGGCGATCCTAGGACATTTATAGGACAGGACTGAAAATCGATTAAAAAAGATTTCCATAATCGTATGACCTATTTAATCAGGTTCTTCCCAAAGCTTCTATGTCCGATTTACCAACTTATCAAAATACAAAGCATTAATATTATTAATAAATTTCTAAATCGATTCGAAGAAATATATTTCACTAATGACTTTCCACGATATTCCTGAGCAGTAGAAGATATATTATATCTTCTGTGTGTTATGCTATTACTAGCGAAGTCACGGGTAAAAGCTACTACATTATATGTATTAGTAAAGTAATGAGAGAAACGTTATTTCCTCATGCAGCAATGATACTTAATCATTTACCTAATGGCTAGTCACGGAAGGACCAATATGGTCCTTCGATACGGCACACAGTAGATTATACACATAATTATATTAACTTAACTTATAGTAAAGATATAGGTGAATGTAAAGAAGCAAAACAGGTGTGCAAGTCAGATGTGATATAGCGCTCTATACTCTCTAAGTATCTACCCTAAACGTACCTAGGCGTGATGACATGTATGTAGGAAAGAGTGAAGAAAACGTATGTTTACTACTAATAAAAAAAACGTACTTAATATTCGTCTGATAATAATTTGTAAACAGGATATGTTTACACCACTAAAGACTAAGCAGAAGTACTCGTAGATTCTAAGTTTTCTTTGTAGGTATTGGTGCCAAATCTATTGAACAAAATCACTTAACAAAACTAATTTGACAGTACTAAAAACTATTGCCATCCTTATTCAAACCCCGCGCATGAGAAAGGGATAGCAAGACGTCCTGTGAAATTGTTTAGTAGTGATTTTGGACAACAGAATCGACACCATTATTTTACTTTTGGGTATTCATTCCACATTCCTCATCATTCAGAATTTTTTTTTACTCTAACTCATAATTAGTAAAAAAAAACCGGCCAAGTGCGATCCGGACTCGCGCACCGAGGGTTTCGTACACACTTGTAGATAAGGCTTAAGTAAGGTTAAAAGATGGCGTACTTCAAATGAGGTCATTATTCGGCGGTGACTCTCAACAGCGCGAAACAGGAATATTTTTTTGTAAATTCGCATAAAAATAACTACGTCTTTACGGTTTTCAGATTTTATCCATTACTTGTGCTGAAGGACACTGCTTCCTGCCAAATTTCATGGTTCTACGTCAACGGGAAGTAGGTTTTGATTCCCTTGTGAAATCGCAAAATATGCGAAAATGTGCAACATAAACGGTCATATCTTTTCTTCTAGTGACTAACAGATTATGATTATTTTACAGCCGCAAGAGACCATAGACCCGGATATTTCATATTAATTACAATTTGATAACTCCACGCGTTCTTGAGATAAAAAATCTTGACAGACAGACAGACGGACAACAAAGTGATCCTATAAGGGTTCCTTTTTTTTCCTTTTAAGGAACGGAACCCTAAAAATAAATTCACACTTCTATAAGACAAATAAAACAGTTTGTTAACGTTGCAAGTTCCACAATCATTTTTGCAAGGCAGAGAACATGGCTCGTATTGTATAGTTAGATTTGCCGTAAAGCGGGCGGTCCCGTGGGAGAACGCTAAACGCCTGTTAGCACGCACTGCAGACAGAGCCGCTATTGTTTCGACAGGGATGGAGTCAGGTTTCACTTCTATAAATGGCAAATATTAATCTGCGTAAATGGTGTTCAGATAAATACATACAAACCGTTCTAAAAAGTAAAATTTTAATGTCACATAGTTTCATTAACAAAATGTCTTTCTCTTTACGGAACGTGAAGTACTGGCAACCTTACTTACCGCAGAAACAACACTACATTAAAGTACTGTTATTTTGCTGCAGTATTCTGTAAGGTGGAGGTACAGTCTCCAGTCCCGAACCCACGAGAGATCCCAATTTGCCCTCTTAAATTACAAAGATTATGAATAAATAATTAAATTCTTGTCATTTTATAATTATATCAAATACTTAATACGTACGTACAAAAGTGACAGCAGTTTTGACAGTTGAAGAAGTGAGTAATTGAACGAAAAGGAAAGGAGGCCGGCTGAAAGATTGAACTAAATATGAATACACTAAGGAATGAAAACTTTAATATTGTTTAAATAAACATTTACTTAAAATGGCGTAGTATTGAGTAAATAAGTCATTTATTTTATTTGCATAGGTGTATCTATTGTACACATTTCACCTTTGTTCTTCAAGAATTGATAGTAGTCGATTACCAAATTGTATTGTAATTAATCATACCAAAAACTGTGTAATGAATAAATTTATATTACTGTCCATCGGTTCCATGGTGTAACGGTTAGCACTCTGGACTTTGAATCCAGCGATCCGAGTTCAAATCTCGGTGGAACCTGATCTTTTTACTTTATTGCTTTCTTTTTGATCTTTCTGAAGTTGGAAGACTACACCGTCTGTTTTTAGAACTTTGAACCTCATTTCTATTGGAAAATGTTTGAAGAACCTTCGTAGTCTCATCTTGGATTATGATTAATCGCTTTATCCATTAAAAGAACATACTTTAGACAGAAGACTATTGTCATAAAAAGAACCCAAATCCGTCCCCGTCCGGTCAGGATCGCCGCGCATTTATAATTCAGTGACATCCACGTGCGTCTCGGACGCAATCAGTATTGTGAATAATATATACCCTCTAGGCCGATGATTGCGCGCCCCGTGAGATTGCCAGAAGATTTCAGCCCGCACGAGTACGGCCCTGTGGATTTATATTGTCATTATGATCTGACAAAATTGGATAGGTATAGATTTACAGAAAAATCCGGGAAGAAATTATAAGAGGATTATGTACCGTAACGGTAATAAGTTACTAATATCACGATTTATATATAGACTTAGGGCTTTTATCTCCAAGGTTAAAAAGCTTGGAGTATACTCTGCAGCAACATAATAAAACCTGCCAAGTGCGAGACGGACTCGCGCACCGAGGGTTCCGTACATACTTGTAGGTAAGGTTAAAAGTGGGCGAAATTCAAATTAGGTCATTATTCGTCGGTGACTCTCAACAGCACGATACAGGGATAAATTTTATTAGATTCGCATTAAAAAATGTTACTACGTATTACACTTTTCAGAATGTATTATTTACTTGTCCTGTAAGACACTGCTTCCTGCCAAATATCATGGTTCTAGGTCAACGGGAAGTACCCTATAGGTTTTAATTCCCTGAAATCGCAAAATATGCGAAAATTTTCGACATAAACGGTCATATCTTTTCTTCATATTGACTTACAGGTTTGATTATTTTACAGCCGAAAGAGACCGTAGACCTGGGTGTTTCATGTTAATTTCAATTTTATAACTCCACTCTTTCTTGAGATAAAAATTCTTGACAGACAGACAAACAGACGGACAACAAAGTGATCCTATAAGGGTTCTTTTTTTCCTTTTAAGGTACGGAACCCTAAAAAAGAGCTAACTTGTAATTTTAATATACAAAATATTTGTGATTTTTATGTTTACACTTCTGTCCATTTCTAAGGTTATTATGACGTTTCTGTTTCATTCTTCATCGTGAAGGTGAAAGTTACGAAGCGTAAATAAATAATAAACAATTGATAAGTAAAATACATATGTATACATACAATTACGTAACGTACCTAACTGGTCACAATCTTATACATGTAAGCATACACGAGGAAGTGTTACAATTATATCGACTTTTAACCTTAATGAACCCTATCGCTATACCTCAGAACTCTTAGTTTGCGCATAAAAAATACGAAGATGGTATGACCAGGCGCAATGACGTCATAGTGAAAGGTCCAATGCTTGTGAATAGTAATTTGAGAATGTTTTACAACCGGTTCCATGGTGTAATGGTTAGCACTCTGGACTTTGAATCCAGCGATCCGAGTTCAAATCTCGGTGGAACCTGATCTTTTGACGGTTTATTTTGATAAGAAAAAGTATAATATGCATAATCAATAGGACAATCAGCCTTAATCAATAGCATTACTTACGTGGTATCATAACCTTATTATTCGATATTTTTAATTGGATGATTCAAATAATGTTTTCGTTCAAATTCAAGATTTTAATTTTAGAAATAAGCGTGCGTGACGTGAGCTGTCAATTGCGGCTGACGGCGAAATTCCAAACCTAATTTATTTATTTTTAATCTAAATTCTAATCGTTTTTGAGTTATAAAGTGTGTAACTAGCCCAAACCTTGTAACTAGCCTAGCCTTTAGTTTGTTTTATATACATTTACTCACTGTTTCTCCGTGCCTTCTCCTACGTAATAATATAGTATATAATTACTCAATGATATATAGAATTCTGTTGGTGAAAGAGTTTTGAAAATTGGTCCAGCAGTTTTTGAGTTTATTAATTGCAAACAAAAATACAAATCTTTTCACATTATAATATTAGTAGAGAAGTAAAGATATTAATATAGATAACTTCAAACAAACTTAAGTCTTGAATGGATTCGGAAGGTAAATTAAATTCAAAGTGCTTTGCAATCATGTCGTGGTGGCCAATCCCATCCCAGCGAGTAGAGTATCACTTTCCGATACCACCCTTCCGCGATGGCTGACGATCAAATTTATTCAAATTGTACTGTGTCGCCACCGCATCGATGACGCACCTAGTCACACACAAAAACCAACCCTACAACTAACGTGTAAAGATCCAAATGCTATGACAATTCAACCAAATACATGATAATAGATTGAAATTCTTATTTCACTCAAAATAACATCCGTTTCTTCTTAGCAGAGGTTCTGCTCTCTTGTTTCAATCAAATTTATTCTTTATTTGAGGGTAGGAAGGTTTAAGGTTTTTTGCAGAATGTGTGTATGTAATCTCAAGTAAAGAGCCTGCGTCCCTCTAACAGTTTGGTCTCTATCTATTTATCATCATCATATCATGATTCATGACTCTTAAGTTCCTCACGGGGTAGGCAGAGAGTAGAGACTATAGAGTGACATTACACTCTTGAACTACACACCTCTGGTATCTATTTAGACAGTAATATTTGAGCTGAATTGCAGATAGCTAAATTTACTATCAATTAAAACTAATTTGCATAACATAATATCATACAAATTAATTATTCGAACGGCTGGACCGATTCGAACGGGACTTACAGTGGCAGATAGCTGATACTATACGGAGTAACCAAAGGTACTTTTATTTTGGAAGAATAATTAGGGTTATGGAAACCCATGAAATTGTGTACAAATCGAAAACGAATCCTATTGGTAAGACCTAAGGACTAATTATAATATAATTCTGGGAAGGCGTGAAGATATAATATATCTATATCACAAGGGTCCCCCAAGAGGTATTCAGAGGTGTTACAGCACCTGATTTTCACCGAAGATAATTTGGTGCCAACTTGACAGATGGTGACTCCAACGCCGTCTCTTAGCCACTACATATTGTGTCCTTGAATTTCTTTTCAGACGTATACAGGTTACCTCATGATGTTTTCCATCACCGTAAAGCTCGTGGGACTAAATAAATGGAAATCGAAATTTGCACGTACAAACATACATATACCTACGTACATTTGTCTTTACTTCGTAATATGTGAATTCAAGCGAGATGAAATAAATCAATTGAATTCTTTAAAATTAAGCACATACTGGTATGTAAACGTGTCCCCTTGCAAAGCCGTCGAATCTACTTACACACGCAACGCGGTACATTTCAAAAACCCGTCACGAAACCAATGAAACGAGGCGTCTTGGGACGAACTTACAAACATACATTTGCCGTCGACAAAGGCTCTAGTTGCCACAATATACATATTTTTTACTCTCGAGGTAATTTCACCAGCCGCATTATAAAGTTTGTGATAGAATTTACATAGAGATGGGTACCGTAGACACTGAGTTTGAGCATCAGAATCGAGTTAGGGAGGCAAGAACACTTTAAAACTGTCGCTTAGTTAAGATCTCGAATCCGTTTACTGTTATCGAGAGTTCTGTAGATAAGGATGAAAGTAGACGAAATTGTCATATCGATAAATTTAAAGACCACTGCAGCTATCCTCTGAACATCACTATGAATAATGAATATGTATGTATGTACATTAAATAATGTTACGTGTAAGCTGTTTACAAATAGACGATACAAATCGAAAGGTTTTTATATAAGTAGGATTTCTGATAAATATTTTTTCTTGTTTCATACTTTTTAAAGGAGTTTAGTTTTTTAATTTACTTCTTATCTTAATTTCCGTTTCGACGTACAGTGTAGACAACAAGGCGTACTACCACTAAGGCGATCTCTTCTAAAAAAAATTAGGATAATCAGAGGAAGGTGAGAGATGCAATGTTCGTTGATGAGTTTTTTTCGCCCTTGCAGTTTGCTGCGTGTCTTAATTATATGTCCTTCCTTGAATTTCAATGTTCTTTAAGATTCGTTAACAGCTCTCAATCAAACAAGTAGTCTAGCCTAGTCTAGTAGATGAGACGTAAATTATATTTCTTGAAAAGAGTAATTGCTGAGTTTCTTGCGGAATTCTTCTCTCTCCGGTGGTAGAATCAGATAGTTTGCAAGTGCTTAGTCTAATAAAGATGATTTCAATTTTAATTGGAATTAGTCGATTCATGATTGCTTATAATAACTCAGTGAAGAAATTATAGTTGAATTTAACGTGGAAGAACCAAAAGAGGTCGGATGTCAAGAGTGAAATGCAACTGTAAGCCTTGAAGTACAAGAAGATTTGTAAGCCTATCGATCTATGCATCCTTAGTGGAACAATTTTATGTTTGAACGATAGCACGCCCATCTCTACAGTCACTTGGGGCGTCAAAGTTTCGCATTGAATTACGCGCCCTCTTTGCCCTTACTGAGTAATCGTGATGGTCGAGGCGTTGGTAATCTTACTTTTTACATATACCTACCCTTGAAGCTATATTTGCTTAAGTATTTGTAAAGCGTAACCCCAGAAACAGTAGACTTAAAAATTAAAATAACAAATTTTGATAAACATACAAGTTGCACTTGATGCCTCATTAATTCTGAGTGGTCTCAGATTTTACATGCGAAATTGATGAAGTTTCCATTAATTACGTGGGCTTTCAAACTTTTAATGTCGTTTCTGTATTAGCCCGTTGAGCACATAGCATTAATATTCACAGCTTTTTAATATAACGTATTAAGCCAAATTTCAACCATTTAAGAAAACCATGTCCAAATTCCCATGTTTTAACAAGTCATAATACATAAACCAATAAACTTGTATTAGTATTAAAGGATTCCTTTACTTTACTACCAGCCGGGAACCTTTGATAGCTTAATTAAGCAACTCTAACTTCACTTGAAACTCCTATAGACGATAAAGACATAGCAGATACTCAAGAACGATTCACGGACATCGCCGGATCACGTACACCGCGAGTGAGTTATATCAATTTAATCTAACCAATTGAAATTCAAACGGCAGCACGACGAATCAATTACTGAGCCAGGAGCATTCAAATAACGCCCCCTGCACACCCCTGATAGAATTGTTATTGAAGAATGTGCGTGTGATAGAATGTGAGCCAATATGTATTGAGGTGTACGTGTCTGGCACTTAGGTAGTAAGAGAACAGACTGTTTATTCAGCTGTCAATTTCCATAAAAAAACGATTTAAAATTTCTAGTTTGATGTTACTTATTAAAATATGCATGATTAATAAAAAAAATTAAGTAGGTAATCATTTAAATTCTCACAAAAGAATTAAAACAATAGGTCTGATATCGGAAACAAAAATGCCGTCCATATTCTTCCTCAACTTATAATAGTTTGGTTGTAATAAATACCTCCGAATTAAATAAGGAAAGAAAAGAATTATTAACATAAGAAAGATTTCTAGGAAATCCAACACGACATCATTAATTAGCATAATACTTACCTATTTCCCTGTTTTGGTAACAATAGAACTAGATACAAATTAACTCAATACCAAGCATGAAGTAATGACGATATACAAATTCAAAACGCAAGTATTCAAAGCACTCTTTAAGCGATCCAGCTATAAACTCAATATTGCCAAAGTAATACGACATGAAATGTGATTACTTCAGTAAAATATTCGATCAGACGCCACGCGTGTTTTATATGTAGTCATAAATACGACAAATTGTAACTTTGGTAGGTATATCATAATTTACGACAAGCAATATTGCACTAAGTGATACGTCGATAAAATTTATTCCCACTCCATGTGAACAATTTTATTGTAATAAAATTGTACAGAGCCAGCGGTTAAGATTATCCAAACATTGGTCATTCGGTTTTGGATACCGATAAAAAATTGCGGATGTATTATACCGATGTTGATGGTAAAAGGTTCTAATGCTACGATTTAGCTTTTACTAATTACCGCATAATTTATTAGGTTAAAGTGTCTCAATAATCTCAAATAAACAATGATCAGGTTACACGACAACATTTACATATTCAATAGTTCTTGAGATTCTAATGTCGTAATGTAGTGCTTATAATTTCCCCAAATAATGTTATCCTTATTAATTAAGATGACGAGATTTATGAACGTATATATAAACAAAGGAACTAATAGACATATCTGTAGTGGGTGCTACGTTGTTTTCTCCACTTAAGTAAGTTTTTAAATAGACTTTAGCTTATAATATAAGCTTATACTTGTGTATGTTATGTTTGTAGTATCTACCATTAGGAATTACTGTGAAAGCTAAATATAAGAACAGTGGTGCCAATTCTGTTGTACGAAATCACTAAACAAAACTTATTTGACAGCTGACTTAAATTATTGCCTTCCTTATTTAACTCCGCACATGAGAAAGGGATATCAAGTATTTTAGTCCTGTCAAAACCAATACTATATATATTTAGTTCTTCCTTTTAACTACCAAAACTTCGTTGCCCCTTCCCTTCCCAAATCTACAGAGATATCGTATGGCACGAAAAGTATGATGTGGATACACTCAGGAGAATCAAGATGCGCGCACGCGGAAAATTATGCAAAGAGCTTTGATGGTCAACCCGCGAAGGGGTACGTTTTTACGACAAGGTATCAATATTTTATGTGACACCACGTCACTTCGCCGATGTTGAATCAATCATTCCCTGCCTCTATAAAGCTTAAGATAGGAGAGCGACTAGTTAAGTTAAAACAACTCTGTTGAAACAAAAATTACTTACAAGAACGGTCATTATCATCATGGTTAGCTGTGATTGCCTTCAATTAAGTGAGCGGAAAGCAAGTTTTCAATTTATTAATATTGTTTAGATTTTTGTGTGTCACTTTTGATCCAATTAAATAAATAAATAAAAAAATATCCTGCCCTTATCCCATGTCATTTGTGGTCGGCGCAATGTATATTTTTCTTCCATACCTCTCTATCTGCCGTACTTCCCTGTATTCACTTTCTTTCCGGCCATGCCATGTTTCACACAGTCCATTCACCTTTTCTTAGGTCTACTTCGACCACTTACACGAACGTTATACGTACAAATTCAGAGATTTTTTTTGGTTCATACGATGTTATGGGCGAGAGAGAGTATTTATAAAATGAACGTAAATCTTGTCATCAGTAATAAATAATAATATAATGCTGCCAAAATTATATAAATAAATACAAACTCCTTTAAGATTTCACAACTCCAGGAGCCTTCCTGTCGCAACTGTGCACCACGCCTAATAATATGCCGAGATACTGTGACTCGCACATGCTTCCTTTATCACTCAATTTGAAAATTGGATCGTGTGACAAGGACGGAGACGGTTATTCACGAATCGAAGTTTACCAAGCTATTTTATATTCAGCCACAGTATTTTTTATCATATTTTCTGAAGGTTCAGTGTAATGCAAAATTTACGAAGGATTGATATCGAATAGCGATTGGTGACATTTGGGGACGATCGGGAGAGCTATCGGGTATATAATGTAGGTTATAAAAACATAATATCCTGTGAGAGAAATATTAGGAATGCCTGCTACGCCTGTAGAAGGTAAGGTCTCAATAGAGCCAGAAGTGTCCAAGCGCGCGTTTCCAAAAAGTTTTCAAACGCGCAAGTGACAAATAGGTAACAATGATTGATAATTATTGTTATTAAAACCAATTAGCCAAATCATTGTAAGACATGGTAGAGACACGTGTTAAGGGCCAATAAGAACATAATAATTCCATTCCATTGTCATGTCCATTGTTCCATGTCCTGACAGCATCAGGATATATGGTTTTTATTTTGTTCAATAAAACATCTGAAAGCATTTACTACATACTCGTAAACCACAAATTAAGATCTACAAACACACTAATCACCACATAGCGATTTGCTAAACCATATATTCTGGTAATTGTGTGGAAATGGAAACTTATGGAGTACACAAAGAGAGCAGTGGTCGGAATAATTGATCTCTATCTATCTCCTGGGATGGTAGATATAGCTGGTGGGCACGCTATGTTTATTGTAGCTTACAGATTTTATTCTTAACTAGCGACCTGCTTCGGTTTCACACGGGTTTATAAAAAATCTAAATGAATTATACATAGAAACCTTCATCGGGAAACACTCTGTTTATTCGTGAAAACCGCATTAAAATCCGTTGCGAAGTTTAAATGATCTAAGCGTACAAATGCTACGGCGGGAAGCGACTATGTCTTATACTGCCTCAGAAACCACTATGTATACTAGTGAAAACCGCCTTAAGTCCATTGCGAATCGCATTTTTTGTATAGGTATCCTGTTAGAGCTTGCCCGTCTGAACATATATTGCTACAGCACCAAAGCTGTAGGACTTTTGTCCTCGATTTTATTTGAGTTCGAAAATCTGAATTTTCATACATTATTGTTGAAAATAGAAATTCAAAATAATCAAAACAGATGAAATCTACTGTAATGTCCAACTTTGGTGCCATTGTAATAAATGCTCAGACGGACAAGCTCTAACAGAATATACAAAAACATGTGTTGGCCAAAAACATTCGGATTTGGTCCAAATCTCTATGAAGCATGTTCGTTCGTTCGCGTTCCAATAAACTTGACAGCATCTCGGTTTACTCCTTTGATTATATTCACTTATAGTAAACTAAGTGTGAGTATAACATTATTTATGTAAATTGCAATAGTTTTTAATATATAAGATTACTTGACATAACACCACACACACAGGTAGCTACCAAGCTAGATCGCGTGTCGAAAGCCATCTTCCCCGTAACGAAGATTTAGTACAAGCGGGAGATTTGCTGTAGTTCCTCTGTTTGCATTGATTTGTGGCTGGAACCTAAAGTTTTATAGTCAGTTAAAATAACATTAGACACTAAGGAATATTAATTACTTCAAGGCCTGCCTGTGAGCTGCCACTTGACATTAGCAGCCCAATTTCTAGAAAATTTTGGTCACCTATGTTGGCAATACAACACATTTTTTTATAGTTACAATATTGTGATCTTTTTGTGTGGCCTATAAAACTTTCTCTTCCGCTTGGACCGCCATTTAAATGTGAACAAACTCTCTTATATTTTTTCACTCTCCAACGACATATTTACAGTCCGCTTATACTCTTTCAACCTGGGTTATTTTTTTTTTGTCAGACTTTCTGCTTCTGACAGACTTGTAACGATTGCGAAAGATATTAATTTGACAACCAGGACTGACAGGTTAGCGTGCTCTACGAGGCACGGAAAGGACTGAAGGTATTGTAACTGCGATCACCCATCCAACTACTGGTTCATGATCACAGCAATCATTGAACGCATTGACAAATGCAACAAGCCCCTCAAGATACTCAAGCAGTAGCAAATAAAACCCATCTTCGAACTAACAGCGTCGTAACCAAATCGAAAGCAATTCTCTAAATGGTCGGTAACCGGCGCGTCGCATAAAGGTAAATTTACATGGTATTAAAGTGTTCCATCTTGTGGTAGCGTGACTACGACGCCCATGGGGGTCGTCAAATGGGGACTGCCGATAATTATCGAACGGTTATCGCGGGGAACGTTTGAGGTCACGACACGACGTGAGGACTATACGACATACATACGACATGTAGCTGTTACCTACATAGGGTTTAGAGATAGGCTGTAAAGTCCTAATAAGGCACTTATTAAGGTCTAAATTACCATAGTTTTGTTCCGACAATATAAAGTATTGAACTTGAACTAGAGGAGATTCCGGTTCGTTCAAAATCGGTTCAGCTATTAGTAGGTGAAAAGTAAAAGCAGACACAACTCCTTTCGCATTTATTAAAGGACCACGATCCTTCGTGGTCCTTGTTCGTCTTGTTCTTGGTCTTGCCATCAGGAGATGGCGAGACGAACAAGACAACACAACAGCAGACTAGACGACACTAGGGTCGGTCAGACACTCTCGGAAGTCATGGAAGGAGGCCTCTGCCCAGCAGTGGCTGACAGTAACATACATATCATCACGCCAAATCCCTCACGGGGTAGACAGAGAGTATTGAGCGCCATTTCACACTTGACACTTTACTACACACCTCTTTTGCTATTTTTACATTCAACAAAGGTTCCACACATGCCCGTCGATTCCGAGTACTCTTTATCTTTCCATATTTTTTTCAACTTTGGTAATTTGTACTAGAAAGTTAGAGCTTGGCTTAACAAGGCTTCTTCCATTCATATTCGCGCTAGCTGTCACCTAATGCATCTTCCACTGTATTTGTTTAAAGATAACAGTGTCCTATTTTCGTTTATGCAGGATATAATCTATCTCCTTGTCAAATTTTACTACGATCCGTTCAGCCATTTAGTCCTGAAAAGGTAGCAAACAAACAAAGTATCAAACAGAGTTACTTTCGCATTTATATTAAGGATGGTATGGAAGTATGGACTGTATTATATCTTTTTGTCAGTCTTTCATCACTTCGTTCTATATGTCAAAACTAATGTAGCTTGTCAGTAAGATTAAACAGTGGTAAAATTTTCGTTGTATTGTGACGCATAACGTTACCGCACCATGATGTGGGTACAGAAAATTCTAAGGCATCGTTCTCGTACCGATGTAAAGGAACAGGGCAAGTATTGAAGCCATAGGCTTCGACGTAACCATTAACGTGCACGGGTTATGGGCTGTAAGGTTTAATGGTTGTTGCCATCAATAGCGATGCATTAAGATGCAATGCAAGGGACTTGTGAATACGTCGCATCGCTTTTAAAAAATAACTGGCATACCTAAGCCAAGCCACAGAGTAAAAATACCTTTACGAATATGATAAAGAGAAAATAATCACATGTTTTTATACCTCTACGGTGCACACAAGCATATGGCCCACCTGATGGTAAGCAGTCACCGTAGCCTATAGCCACTTGCAATACCAGGGTATCACTAACGAGTTGCCAACCCTGTTGATGAGGAGTCACTGTGCGAGCAGCATTTCTACTAGCCCAAAGTGCCGTGGAACACTGGCAACCTTACTTATGTAGTAACACAACACTACCTGAATTAAAGTAGTATTATTTGACTGCGGTCTTCTGTAAGGTGGAGGTATCTACATTCTTGTTTGTAATGAATATTCTCAAAAAAATAAAGTCAAAAGGTACTACCAGTAAATTAATATAATCAAAGTCGCTTCCCGTCTACTCCATACGCTTAGATCTGTTAAACTGCGCAATGGACTTTAATGCGGTTTACCCAAGTAGACGAAGTGATTCCTGAGGAATATCTATAATTTAATTAATCATTATAATTGCTCGGATATTATCACACAGCGCCATCTAGCCCCAAACTAAGCAAAGCTTGTACTATGGGAACCAGCAGCTGATACAATACTTATATACTTTTTTTTTGTAAATACATACTTATGTTACTAAACACCCAGACGCAAGGCAAACATATTTGTCACATAAATGTTTGCTCCGGCGGGAATCGAACCAGCGACCCCAGCGTAGCAGTCAGGTATACTAAACACTAGACCAGAGGTCTCGTCGTTTTTTTTTTAGGTTTTGTGTAAAAAGCCTGAATATAGTCTTCTTCGTCCTTATTGCAAGATAAGACATAGATTTACTAACTATTGGATATGCTATGGCTATAAGAACACGTCACATTTAACAAGCGAAACCAATATTTGCTGAAAGTAAAGCTACCCTCAGTATGCAATAATAATCTCATTAAACAATAGCGTCCAAGTGAACAGACGAACAGAAATCTACCTATACGTATACAAAATAAACACACTGAATAAAATTGTTACCGCGTAAAATAAAATTAACACGGTTACAGTCGAAATACAACTGAATACACACTACGAATAAGTACAAATTACAATTGTAGTTTTACGCAGGATTTAAAAAAAATCTTATGTGTATATCAGCTTCGGCGATTCTTCATCAATTGAAATAGCACTCAAGGTCATTGACACAGAATTTATTTTAACTTGCAGTACCACCGTCCCTACTAGACCAAGGGTGCGCAAAGCCCGTAGGCCTGTTTGTGTCGGTTTCACACTTACAACAATAGTGTCATGATTCGTGATCCTGGATTATCCCGGGACAATCCAGGGATTAGGTCGTGTTGCGGCAAACAAATGGAGTCGGCCTAACGAGTGACGAAACAAGTGCTCCGTTGCCGCGTCCCGCGTCATACTAATGGGGTGCTTCTAATTTCAAATTGTATTTCTTTTTTCTTATCGGCCTGTCATTAGCGAGTAATAATTCTACTCTATAGTTTTGTATTAATAGAAAATATAATGAATCGACTAAAACCGAGTTATTATTTATCAATGGTTTTCTTTTGTTTTTAAAATAGAAAAGATTAACATTTCGTTATTCCACACAGGAAGAAACCACGGCTGAGTTCACCTGGGCGCAGGCCGTTCGACCGTATCACACTCATTAAGCGGACAAAGCAAAAAAAACCTGAATCAATTCAATATTTCGTTATTTTGGCTTTTATTTAATTATTTAGGTATTTATATTATATTTGATTTTTTAAGTCCTAAATGTAATAATACCCTGTGAATTGAACTGAGATAAACAATAGAACATATATATGTAGAATAAACAATAGAACATATATATGTAAGCGAAAATCCTATGTCCGTGCAATAGTGCAAATAAGTTTATTTCAGGCAGTTCCCGACCTAATATACAGTAATTTTGCTACAACTAAGCCATCGTTTTACGGAACAGACAAAACAATTCTGAATTACTAGAGGTTTTCTTGCCAGGGAAGTTACCTTGAAGCCTTCTTGAAGCGTAGTTAATACAATAAACACAAACCAAAACACGATAAATAAGCGGCTCCTTAAACTGTTTAGTTAGCGCCCTTAATTATCTGTCTCACCTATCAATTACCACCACAGACCCGACCAGCTAAGCTGAGACCCTTACCTCATCTGTAGTTAAATGAACACCTGCTTAAGAAAAGGGATCACATTATGCTGGATATGCACGTGGTTCCCGACCCAAGACAAGTCTAGTTATGAAGACCCCTACCTTTAAATAGTTTACTTGAGAGTTGATTATATTGATAGGTCCCGTTAAGCTGGTTCTGCATGCTGTGCCACACTAATTAATCAGTCTAAATCGCCTGACAAGCGCTGACAATGGGATTAAAAGATGGAGTTACTGCTTTAGCATGATACCGCTGTGAGATTAGTCGGAAACCGCTTAGGATGATAGTGGTGCCAATTCTGTTGTTCATTATTGGCATCCTTATTTAACCCCGCACATGAGAAAGGGATAGCAAGATTTTTAGACCTGTCAAATTTGTTAAGTTTAGTAATTTTGAACAACAGAATCGACACCAGTTTCTGTTTTACGTTCTTGATGTTGTTTTTAGTTATGACAATGCATTTCTCTTTAAGGATTATGAGTGCCAGTATCAAGTGTAGATTTGATAACATCATTCTGAATTTAAATATTTTTTTTGGTTATCTGTAGATAATTATTTTTCTTAAAAAGTCATTGAACTTTGTTATTGATCTCTCAAACTAACAGTAGAAATAAAATATAATAACGAAGTCAATACCTACCAAAATATTTGTATTTTATAAATAGAAAAAACAATACAAGTGCCAACGAAATGTTTACGTTTCTTAGGTATCAAACAGCCAATAGGTGTGTAACTAGGTGCATAAGAAGTCAAAGTTTTTAAGCTTATTAAAGTTACTTTATTTATTTAGTAAGGTAACTATGTTTATAGAGATGCTATATATACTTATTTCCATCTAATTTTATACAAAGTAGGTACATAGCATGAAAGATTCTGACGTGACTCGTAGAAAAAAGCAATGTAAAATCAAAATCCGAAATGTCTGCAATCGGTTTAACACCAAACAAATTAACGAAAGGTTTTTACATGCTCAGGGTAAAATCTACGCTCAACTCAATTATTTACTGCCCAGAAAAGAGCCCAAAGAATAAATTCACATCCGATTTTCCATTACACTCTGTCTAGTCTACGTTAACCGCTAACGATTCGAGCACCCTATCCCCTTTTTCCCTCTAGCATACTATGACAGTAATGTGGCTATCTCGCTCGCACGTTAGTGTGAAATCAGTCCGACAAATTAAATCCCGCCTCAGATTATTACATAGCTCAGTGACTGTTAATAAATAACCCGTAGGGAAGCAAGTGTGAAAATTTACTATACGGACAACTGTTTCCGAACGAATTTCAATTTGAATGTACCTACTTCGTTACATTAAAATTCGTTCTGAAATTTTATTAAGTTACACTTGACTATAAAACAATTTTAAAGGTACCAAGCAAATTACTAATGCATTAAAACTGAATTGGTACAAAGGTATAAACTTTGACATACCTATTTAACTTTTTAGTGATTTTCCTCGCTCAACAATAATTTTGCTCAAGCCGGCTCGCAGGTTGGGTTGGACCAAGATTATACACACCGTAACGTCGTAATCCTATCACTAATCAGTTCAGTTTGATTTGATTATAAATAGTTGGAGCATTAAGGAACACAGACCACTTGTCTATGAAATGTTTTTGAATCGAACATTATGGTCCAGCAATGAACTAAAATAATTCAAATACCGAATTGGGAACAACCAGGGTTCGAAATTCAAATTGTTAAGGGGCAGGCGTGGGGCAGGCAGTGGATTTGGGGCGTGCATTCCTGAGCGACGCGACGCGCTCGCAGTTATATTATGTCCGTGATTTATAGCATCGAATTCTCGTCGGTAATTAGTGCGTGCCTTCCCCGCGCAACCCGCTCCTGAAGGACGGGTGATACCATCAGGTAGTTCTCAAACGGCGATTAGTTTTGCAATAACCTCAGATTTTTCAGCCTTATTAGTTGCTGTTACTTCGAACTATTCTCATAAAAATCACATACAATTTTAACATTTTATTAATTACTTTTTAATTGTAATAAGCGTAAAATTCGTTTAGGTAAAATAGACATTTTATATACCTCGGCAGAGTTTTTTATAACAATTCTGGGACCTGTATATTTTCCTATCCTATTCACTGCGGTTACGTAACAAGAAACTCCTTCATAAAAACTAAAATTGTCATGTATAATTAGTGATCATGATCAATCAATAGTGTCTTATACTGCTACAATGAAAATATAGACATACCTGCATCAAGTTACTACGTAGTCATAGTTGGTAACTCAAAATGTTACTTCTATTACTTCAATATTTTTGCTTAGGGACGGCATCGCGCGAATCATACCCCTGGTTTTGCAAGCTTCCATAGAAACAGTAACTGCTTATGAAAAAAATCAAAAACTAATTTGGACTTAAAACAACCAGCTGTCGGTGAAACCGGGCCCATTTCGCGGATTACCGGAGATTGAGTTTAATCGGACGCCCGGGAGAGCTTCCCATTAATAACGGAACTCCGTTAATTGAACTCCCAGTCACCGCCATATTTCAAATATAGAATAGAACACTTAATAAAAATCCACTTCACGATTGTCCCGGACTAAGCGCGGATTACTTGTATTGTATTGTCGGTACCTATAGTATAATGTGACCGTCATGGCATGAAGAATTATTTAATTTGAAAATGATAAATTACCTACTTTAATTATTTCTGAAATTATATAACATACTATACAATTCAATAATGGTAAAATTAGGGATGTGCGAAACTTAACTCTCTGAAAATAGGTTTTAAGTTGGCACTTTTATGTTTGGAGGTATTAAAAGTTATGACTTAAATTTGAAATTGGGAAATTTTTGTGTGAGAATTTATGTATATTATATAGTATAGTATGGCCTTATAGTTTAAAGCTCAATTAATTTAATAAAGAGTATAAATATAGCGTATACCTTCAACCTTGGATTCCTGGATGAGTGTCCATGGATAGGGGGATGATAGAACAGCTTACGACCGTGGTGATAAACAGTTAGGTATCCTAGTTTAATCTTTATTTTATTATATTTTTTTGTTCCATCGGGGTTAGTTGCAGTTTTAAAGCCATTAGTGTTATTTTCGATCTGGAAAAATCCTTTCTCAACGCTACAACGTCACTAGCTCTAATATGATTGCGCACAGGTGGATGTGCGCTGAGTATATTGGAGTCTGTTGTGATCGGGTAAAATGTCTCTTATAGCAGAACGGGTAGCACAAATAGCTTTGTATATTGTGAGTAAAATTATCTTGAATCATTCTAAAGTGCCTAGGTTATCATGAAGTACGTCTCGTTAATTATCGTGCTGCAAGAGACCACCTAAATCCGAACTCAATGCAAAAAATCTCCCCAGGAGTTTTGAATAAACTCTTAATTCATATTTCTAGTTACAATATGACTTGTTCAAAGTACAGAAACTCCGGAAAAACATGCCTAGGTACTAGGTTATTTAAGATTACCGTTTTTTTTTGTTGACACAGCTATAACAACAACCTCCTTACAATTTGTATGGAAAGCTTGAATACTCAGTCAGAATCTACAGGACACGAAATTCTCCCTATAGCAATTCCGTTAATAAAACCTTTTAAGCGGTCGATTCGCCAGCAGAACACTTCTTAAACGACAGTGGTGGAATCGGCTCCGTATACATATAAATCAAGCGCTGTCGCGGCGTATTGGATAAAGATTCGGCCGATATGTATTGGATGAAAGCCGTCATGCCTGGAGTGACGGAGAGGAAATGCAGCAGCAACAGTGTTGCGGAATTTCCCATGAGATACTACATACAAGTTAACACTATATGGTATGGAATAAGGTTTCCAAATTAATTAGTATCCTAACAAAAACATCTTCAAATTAGAAAGAGACTATACAATGTACCTAGCTATATTAAACGAAAATTACATTGCTATGTAAAAATACTGGCAAACAAAAACTTTATAAAAAGAGAATAATTTATTGTTCTATTTTTAAAACGACGCAAAACAAAAACAAAATCTAACAATGAGACGAGTAGTGATAACCACCCTTTGTGTCAACTTGTGAATATTTTATTAAAAACCGCGCTGCATCATTCGTCTTGAGCGCAATATACCGGTGACTCGCGACGTTTGTCGTACAAATCGTGTACATGTCGTTTGCGAAGGGTCTTGCAAGGTGTGTCGAGTACATTATGCGGTTGTTAAGGGATTAATTGTATGAATAGTAGGTATATATAGATCATGTAGCAAGCAGGTACCTGCTTATATAGCATACATTTGACAATGCATGCAATGGTCACACTTTTAAAAAGTAACTTTTTTGTCCTAGTACATGATATCCAGGACGCTAAAATAACGGACTTTTTGAGCAAGAGAAGTGAAAAACCCATTGCAACTCAGTTTTTATTTACTCCCTCGCACCTTTTTACATATAATATCATTGCTCCCTCGTATATAATAGGTAATTTTAGCCCCTTGTATAACAATCTACTATTAAAGATGGAATTTAAAATTTAAATTGCTTTAAGGAATACATTTTAAAAATCGAACAAGCGTTTGAATTTGTTATCGAATATTTCCGCGTTCACTTTACTAATAACAAAAACAAGTGAGTGTAATTAAATCCGAGAAATGTCCGGAACAATATACATACATACATACATACCTAACCTACTTGTCTTAGGAAAAATAGCTAGGAAAAAAAAGGGAAACCCTTTACGAAGCGAAATGAAGAGGAAACGAGTCATGTCCAAACTCCATTTGTCGCCGCCGTAGATTACGTTTCAAATGAAAAGTGGGTAGTTTCAAAGTTTTTTCGCCCCTCAGTCGTAAATACTTGTCTCGTCTCCTGTGACAAGCGTCGCGAACGTTGCCAGCCGTTGACTGATTTGAATTGTTTGTGAAAACATTGCTTTTCGTGTAGTTTTCTTAATAATTTGGTGTACAAAATATTGTGTGGTGTTATGTGTTCAGAGTAGTGTTATTCGTCTGTGATTTCTTTCAAGTGGCAAGTGTAACTATCGTTGAACGTTCTCTATCGCTATCTTTATTGGATAGCAAGTAAATATGAATTTTAAAAAAAAAGGATACATAAGTATCATAATTCGTAAAAAATATGTATGATACTATGATACGATGCCCTACTGTTCTGAATGTTCACTTCAAATTCTTGGAGTTGTGTGAAGTTTCTTAGTCTCTCAGTAGGTACAGATATTGGGAAAAAACAATATTTTATGTCAGTCGCTAAGCGCCCAGTTGCAAAACGCTTGCGGACCCCAGCGCTGACACATCTACTGCAAGGGGAGCTATATTGGGAGATATATCTCAAGATACTGCATTTTTTATACCACTAAGGAAAATCAAGCATACGGCCCATCTGATGGTAAGCGTTCAAGAGAGGTAGGGCGATTTGGGATTTCCCGTGGGTTATCCCATTTAAATTGGAGCCGCCCGACTGGGGACTGTACATCCGCCTTACAGAAGACCGCAGTGAAATAACACTACTTGATGTAATGTTGTTTCTGCGGTAAGTAAGTTTGCCATTGCTCCACGAGGATACGCTGGGCTAGTAGTAATGCTGCTAGCACAGTGATTCCTCATCAGCAACATGGTTGGCAACCCTTGTTATTGCTAGCGGCTATAGGCTACGGTGACTGCTTACCATCAGGTGGGCCGTATGCTTGTGTGCCATCTTAGTGGTGTAAAAAAAAAGTGGTTACCGTAGCCTATGGACGCTTGCAACACATCCCTCGCGCGTTGCCGACTCAAAATTTTTGTTAAAGTAAGAAAGAAACTAAGCGGTAGTAGACACATTGTATGTGTTTAGAGATTACTGTATTCCGGCTTGCTATATCCACGAGTTAAGATCTCATTTGTATGTAATTAAAGTCTGCATGTGAGCGTCCGTTTAAATAACTGGGGTAGATTTATTGACATGTCAGTGTGGCGTATTTCTTGTCAATGATTGTAGGATTTTATCCGTTGGATCTAATTTGCCAACTTCGAACAAAGCCTAAAAACCATTCTAAAAACAAAGTACCTACTAATGCCTGAAGAACCACTTATTCAGCGCAGTGCAGTACGATTGGACAAAATCCTGAAAAAAAACCTATACCTACTTACATTTTATTTTTACCCGACTACGGCGAAGCCAAAAGAAGGTTCATGATTTTAACATTCTATGTGTGTATGTTTGTATTTACGTACATGTATGTATGTGTGTGTATGTATGTATGTATGTGTTCCATCGTAGCGCCTTAACAATTCATTCGAATTTGATGAATAAAGTGTCAATCGATTCGTTATTATGGCCTGGGTAACATAGGCATTTTAACCGACGTCAACAAAAGGAGGAGTCGACTTTACCTTGTAAGCCCAGATTTTAGCCGATTTCATTTCTTTTTTATGCGCGGGCTTAAATTTTCTTTCCGTAGTCGGCTAACAGCATAAGAAACTCTTTTAACGCATTATCGTTTTGTCTGAACATAAACGTTAAGTAAGAATTGGTTGGCCCGCGTACCGTGTGCATCCTGTATGTCAGAGCATCACATTAAATATGGACAAAATAAAAATGTCGAATGCCAGCGGACGTGCGCCAGTTATGGCGACGTCGGGTAACCGCCAAGGAGCCATTCCATTTTCAAATGTTGCCCGCCAATAAATATCTTATCGAGTTACAATGAGGGATAAACGGTTCCGTCTCCCAAGTGCTCGCCACTTTCCAAAATATTTACGTTACATGTGGCTATGTTACCTACATACATGACATGATATTTATGTAGCGTAAGCTCAGTTTGAATTTGATATAAGAACGCCTTTCGTTCCAATTTTGAAATATTCACCACGTTTTGGCAGGTTGGAAAAGGTAATAGTAATGTACCATACGTTTTACCATGTTTTACCAACGAACGTAGAGAAACATTTAAGGCTGTTGGGGCCAGCGCTGCAGTGTATCTAATGTAAACTAAACGAACTATGGAGTATGGACGCATGACGCATATATTTTTTAACAACATAATAAATTGATCTTGATGAACAAATAATTTGACGAATGAAATATAACATTGCTGTTCAGTTCTAAAATAATATTGAATTAATGAGTTTTAAGCATCTTAAAACAATCTGGGCCACGGCCGTTCATGAGTTTATGAAAGTTTACTAGCCGCAGACCGCAATTCGAAAATAGAAAGTATAACACAATTTGAAAGTGGCCAGCAGCCGGTTCCATGGTGTAATGGTTAGCACTCTGGACTCTGAATCCAGCGATCCGAGTTCAAATCTCGGTGGAACCTGACTTTTGACCTTTCCGATTTTGGTACAAATTATTCCACAAACCAAAAGTATATTTTTATACTATTTAAATTTGTATTTTTTACGTGAAGTAAATTCGTTTTATTAAACACTAGCTTCTACAACCCTGCGACTTCCGCGTTGAGCTTTTCATACCAGAGGAACCTAACATTTTCCCGGATAAAATGTAGGTATCCTATAAGTTAAACTAGGTTATTAATTAAGTAGCCATACGTGTGCCAAATTTCATACAAATCAGTTGTGATTGAGCAACAAACATACAAAGGAGTTTTTTGGCGGGAATCAGGCGGAGCGGTTGAGATTTTTTCCAGTGTGTCGTAAATTGTGTTATAGTGACCTTTAATGTGTATTTTTGGTGTCGATATGTGCAGTAAAGTTTTATTTAGTGACTGATTTATAGGAGCATTGGAAATAATGCCATAATACGACTTTTGGGTTAAGTGATTTATCATTTTGGTCAATAGGTTACCTCTAATCTAAAGGCGTGTTACGATCTGCTACTGCCGTGGGTTGTCTCCAGAAACTCCATTGGGCGTTAGAATGCATGACACTAGGCATTTTAATGCAGCAAACACGAGAAATTTTGCAACATGAAAATTCTCTAACACTCGACACTGGCAAAAATAGTCCCTGAAGGGATTGATTGCCATACTTAGGAAGAAGAAGAAGAAGAAACATACAAAATCCATCCTTACAAAGATTCGCATTAATAATTTTGGTAGGATAGTAGGATAAAGATTATTAAAAAAGAATATTCCTTCAAAAATGTTCTAAACCCAAACAAATCTGGTGGTGCAACCTTTCTAAACTCAAAACTTGTGTATGATCATGTCATCCAATGTTTAAACCTACGATTTAAAAACGTAAAAGCAAGCTTATTTCTATGTTCCAAATTTGAACCTGAAGCAATAAAAGATAGCGCTTCAGTATATTTTAGCCACGTATCGGCAAAGAAGGCGCGGCCAAATGAATTACTTGATCAAGTTAATTAAAAAAACTAACTCTTTGCTACCAACCCTGCGCCCAGGGATTAGAGGTGTGGTTGACTGAATTAAAAATCTACGTCTGAGGCGGGTGATACCGACAAAGTTGGTTGATTAAATATCTCTGTTAATTTATTCGATTAAAGAAAAAAAAACCGGCCTAGTGCGAGTTTTTGTTTTTTTAATTTAAATTTTTAATTTAAAAAAAACACTATCTATATATTTACGGTTTTCAGATTTTATCCTTTACTAGTGCTGTAAGACACTGCATCCTGCCAAATTTCATGGTTCTAGGTCAACGGGATGTACCCTGTAGGTTTTGATTCCTTTGTGAAATCGCAAAATATGCGAAATTTTGCGACGTAAATGGTAATCTTTTCTTCATATGGACTTACAGGTTTGATTATTTTACAGCCGAAAGGGATCACAGAGCCGGGTTTTTCATATTAAGTTCAATTTGATCGCTCCACGGGTTCTTCAGATAAAAATTCTTGACAGACAGACAGACAGACGGAGAATAAAGTGATCCTATAGGGGTTCCTATTTTCCTTTGCAGGTACGGAACCCTAAAAATAGAGGCCGTGATTCGAAAAGTAAATGTCAATTTAGAGACTTAAGTGAATTCATCAATATGTGGAGGAGAAATGAATTAATCAATTAATAAACATTTGTTTTCGACTACTTACTGACTCACTTCATTCATTATCTTATTCGTTTCTTATCTTTAATTTCTTAAAACTCAATATCAAGCCAAATATTTGACATTTCTGAGGGCAAAACGATAAATTAAATGTTATCTAATATCCGTCATAAAAGTCTTATAAAAAAACAGTTTATAATGTCGTATCGAAACATAAGCAAGTATCGATAAAATTACAATAATAATATGTCTTCACGCCTTCCCCAAAGAGGTAGGCAGAGGTGTTACAACACCCACTTTAAACCGAAGATAATTTGGTGCCAACGTGACAGATGGCGAGTCCTTCGCCGTCTCTTAGGCACTACATGCGTCCTTGAATTTATTTTCAGACGTATGCAGATTTCCTCACTATGGTTTCCTTCGACGTAACGCTCGTGGTGTGCCTAATCACTGCACTGGTATAAGCCGGTGGCGTCCGGTGGGATTTGAACTTTCTTCGTTAGAATAGAAGCCACGCTTCATTTATACAACAATCGATAAAATTAACCGTGAAAAAAAAATAGTTTTTCTCACAAATATTTTTAATTTGAACAAAAACGTAAACTTTTTTGAAGCAACCCTAAGCCTAACCCTTCCGATTACAGACCGATGCTATCTGTCCCCGCGGCACGAAGGACATTACCTGTGAATTATTATTTCTGATTAATAAATTGTGGCTCTCTCGGGGCCTGACGTGAAGCATCGTCACGCCTCAATCAATTATGAAATTTGATGGTTTTTCATTAAACCCTAGCACGCCCATGGGTCCCTGGTGTAAGTCACGTGGGTGTTGCTTACCGTCACGTCACGTAGTGGAACAGGTAGGCTGTGGTCGCTAATGCTTGTAATTTAGCTTGATGATAGGCTTTTTATTAGAACAGGTTCGCTGGAAAAGGAGTATGACGAAATCAGGACTAGAAGAATGTAAATTGTGACCAAACAAGGATTTAACCAAAACCTTATTCGACGAATCAGTGCCGGTAGCAGGAACATTGTCGACAACGTTTTCGTATCGCCTTCGACTATTTTTGTATTGAAAAATGAACAGCGCTGCGGCGGTGAAAAGTGAAACTAAAAATTAGTATGACAATTTTGACATTTCGCGAGTTACGTTTTCGCTTACGTAGTCGACAATGTTCCTGCTACCGGAACAGACAAATGTCAATGTGACGTTAACGACTTGAATGAAGGTAGTTGTTGTCGAAACGAGGATTTGACAAAACCATTATGTGACAAAGTCGTGGCTACCACTTGTACGTAGTATATTTGCTTAACTAAATTGACAGGTCTAAAAATATTGCCATTCTTATTTAACCCCGCACATGAGAAAGGGATAGCAAGACTTTTTAGACCTGTCAAATTAGTTAAGTTTAGTAATTTTGAACAACAGAATCGACACCATTATCTACTATGAGCTACCACGTAGGTACACAGGGGTCCAGTGTCCTAGGTATTATTATTTATTATTGGTATTGTTATTGGTATCCTAGGTATTATTATTGTACCAATGCTGCCGTAAATTAAATCTGTATTGGCCAACATCGCTTGGGTCGTAAAAACGAAATTTACGACCCACTTGATAGTAAGCGGTCACCCTAGCGGCATAGTGTATTACAACCAGTAAAACACCTTATGTTAAAAAAAACATAAAAAAGTAAAATACAAATCTCACTAGGTTCCACCGAGATTTGAACTCGGATCGCTGGATTCAAAGTCCAGAGTGCTAACCATTACACCATGGAACCGCGCGTGATGGATATTTATATACGAAAATTTAGAACGTATTTTATTTGCAAAGTTTCTATCGTATCGATTACGCACACTACAAAGTAAATACTTAATATTGATAATACCTACCATTGATAATTTTATACATGATTAAACATACCAAATTGAGTAAACAATAAGCCATGTTTCTTTAAGTCCCAAAATATATAAAAATTAGGGCCCAATTTTTTCAAGGGTGAACATTCTGATCACATTCTGATCCCATTCTGATTTTTTCGAATGATTTCCTTTAAATGGCTTGCGGGTGTATATAAAAAAGAAATTTTTTAACTTGTTTAGTCGTCGGAATTAGATAATTATTTATTGGAATATTATTGTGGGATTCTCTCTTGTAGACGCCCCAGGGCTATAGCCCCAAATGCCTGCCCTAAATCTGGTCCTGTAAAAGCTTTCAAAACCTTACACAACTGACCAACAGCAGCGATATTGAGTAGGTATTTCAATTCACGCGCAATATTATGACATTCACTTACCATCTCGTGACGTCACGCGGGGATATACCTGTCTACCAGACGAGTGGGGTCGACTCAATTCGTCATCACAAGCATCCTTATTAATTATTTTGTGGGTTAAGGTCGTCGGCTTGCGTCCGGCTCCATACTGATTGGTATCTTTGGATTTTCTATCCTTGACGTCATGCGTAATGACAGATGTAATGAGTTAAAAATTTTGCCTAAAGTTTTTGGAGGAGCGTATGCTCAAGGGAGTCATGAACCCCCTAGGCTGGGTCTACCCATCAAGTAGATGAAGTCATCACTTGTTTGTGTCACATGTCACACCAAAGAGAACATTTACAACACACTTATAGGTATGTGATTTAAATAATTTAGATGTCTATTGGTATGTCAAAAATCCAAGTCCTACATCATTCACTTCACTATGGTTCAGTCATGCTTTTGTTCATTAATTCAATCAATCCTTTAAACTGATTATCTTCGTGTTTTGTTACTAATACATGTAATACAGTTTTTCGTCCAGTACACAGTTTTTATCTCAATTCAATTCTTTCTCTTCTCTCTCTCCGAACCATATCCATCAATGTCATCATCTAGCTGGCCTTTGCCTCTATAATTTAGATGTATAAGAATAAAAAAAATCTTTGTAATTATATTTATTTTATTTATGTAATCGAAAATGGAGCGTGTCCTGTCTAAATTTCGACTATATGACTATATGATCACTTGAAATTTGGATTCGCCCTTGAGTATGCTACATTAGTTAGGAGAGGAAATATAGATAAAATTTATACTACAAAAATTTGAGGCAAACAAGAAGCTCCGGAAAGCCGAGTTCTATTAGACATTTAATAGTACTTCTAGCAAGTTAGTTATACTCAATTACAGAGTACTCATAATCGGAGGGAGTGCATGTATGAAAATTCTATGTTTGCCGCACTGGAGAACGTATTTGAAAACGTACCTAACTTTCAAAATGTTAACATTTTTAGTTCCACTGTTCGCCGACGCAGAACTGTTCATTTTCACATAAAAAATTATCGAAAGCTATACGAATATGTAGTCTACAGTTGTTCTTGCTAAGGCTAGTGAAAGTGAAGCTGACCCGACAGCCGTTGTCCTGTCTAAATATCACAATTCTATTTCATTTACGCACGCTACGTATCATAATAGATTGTGGCAGAATTAACCTCCACTTATTAGTTTTAGTACTTGTTTCACTACCTTATTAGTTGCACAGCGAACTGTCAATTTAATTGTCCCACTACATTTTTGCATATTAAAATCCATCTTTTAGGTGTGAACATTTAGTAAGCAAGTACGAATCTCGAAATCACCTGCTACCCTCATTCCACTCTAGTTGGTTTAGTCATGAACGGATCTGTCTTTAAATGTCGAGAATGCGAGGTCCTTTGGGATATCCGACACATCTTGCGGCAGTTCAAGGATCTCTGACGCGACCTGGGGAAGTTTTTATATTAAGTCATTAAAATTAGTCATGTCTTTTACGTCCTTGAGTAATGTAATGTTTATTGATTGATAAAAGGATTGGTCTAAGTAACTACATAATATTAGAAACTAGCTCTCCCACTTGACTTTTCCCGCGTAGAAATAGGATGTTATGTTATTCAGGTAGAAACGCAACGCATACGTTGAATTGGATGAATATTTTGAAGGATTCTAGTAATAAAAAAATCTAAGCAACTCCCCTAGGTATACGCTTTTTCAAATCTGAAAGTACTTTCGGCGAATATACCATGGATGCAAAGCTCAAAGGATGTGTTGCTAATCCGAATAAAATTCGTGAAGATTTTTGTACATACACTACATCATTCTTTGAAAATAGACTAACAACTTGCCTTGCAGATAGAGAATAGCAATATAGCTAATCTGCGTAGTCGGTTCCATGGTGTAACGGTTAGCACTCTGGACTCTGAATCCAGCGATCCGAGTTCAAATCTCGGTGGAACCTGATCTTTTTGTCTATTTCTTTTTTTTTTCTTTTCCTATCCTCTATATTAGATTTTTTTTATGTATTTATTGTGGGTAAATCTTTTTTGTAGAATATTTTTTTTCTGTGACAAAACCAATGTGGTAGCCTCGCTCTCATTTTTATATTTCTAAACATGTCAAATATAATATATGTTATAATTACTATTTTTATTCTCTTAAATTAATATTTGCTATATGAAAAAGTCAGAGCACTGAGATTCCTGCCGATTACACTAAGGTGGTTTACCTTATTAGGACACAGAATAAACAATTAGAAGTTTTAATATTTTTCAAAAAAATGTTTATACGTATGTAGACCTCAATTCACTAATTTATTAAAAAAAAATATCTGTGCCACTTATGGCCGAATACTGAAATGCCAATCAAATCTAATGCCACATTAATTTTGAGTGGCCTCAGACTTTACATGCGAAATTGTAATTTGAAGAGGCCGCAAACAGTTACGTGAGCCTTCACACTTTGAATGTCGTTTCAGTATTCGACTGTTAAACTGACAGAAGAGTTTTCTTATTTACTAGTTTGCCTTCTGCCGTAGCCTTTGTCCGCGTTGAGCTTAAAATCCCAGAGAAACCTAACATTTTCCCGGGATAAAAACCCTACGTTTTAATCCTCAAAATTACTAAACTTAACAAATTTGTCAGGTCTAAAAAGTCTTACAATCCCTTTCTCATGTACGAGGTTAAATAAGCATGACAATATTTTTAGACCTGTCAAATTAGTTTAGATTAATAATTACGTACAACAGAATTGACACCACTATCTGTGTACCAAAATCCAAATCCGTTCAGTAGCTTTTGAAACTACTGAACGGATTTGCTATTCATCCATACTCACAAACTTTCTTATTTATAATTTTAGAAGAATAATTACGTCTTGTGAGCAAAACACTTTAAAAAAAAACTTGATGTACAATACACATTCCTCGTAAGCCAATTAGTTGTGACGTATTCTGCATCCAATGAAGCAAACATACGTCCATAAGCTAAGTTGTTACATGAGCCGAAATGTAAATATTTAAGCAGGTGTCAATGTCGTGACGTCACTATTTACGATAAATTGTGCCATATTTATTTGCTTATGATACAAAGTTCGCTCATTTGTGGAAGTATTCGTATTTCTTCAACTACTATCTAGTCTATAATAGTCTTGGATACTTTATTTTTTAATTACTACAAGTGTCCTCAAACTCAATCACCTACTTATTTCACTTCACGGTAGTAAATGCTGCAAGTCCGCCAGTCACGGTTTTTATGGGCTTTTATTATGTTAACCTGTCTGTCTGTACTCTATATATCAATGCAATGTATAAATCAATGTACTGGGATCCTTTAACGACATCTTCACTGACTTCAAGAAGTCAGATTATTTTGAAAATTTACTCACGCGCCGACCGATGATAATTTTTATTTAGTCGCAATCGTGGTGAAAAGAACAGTGTATCTAACACACGGCGCTAAAAATGTCATTTTAGCCCTTTGTATACCAATGTCTTCCCAATCGAATTATCATGACTATCATCACGCTGCCGTACCGAAGACATATGTATATGGGTAAGTCTCTTAGTAGTTGCCTTTATAAAGGGAATACCAAGTTAACGATAGGCCACGAAATAATAGAGTTATTATAGTAATAGACTATCGAGCAATCGAATCGTTGGCCGGTTATCAGTCAGTTCCCGTAGATAACCAAAATTTCATATCCCAAATGGTCAATTATCAAGTAATCAAGATCGAGAGAAGTACAGTCGGGGTCATTAGTTTGTTAAAAATAAAATAACAGTAGTAATAAAAAAATAGAAACTAAATAATACAATAAAGTGGTCTAAGCTTAATACCCCTCCTGGCGCAGTCGGGTAAAAACAAATCAATATCGTCATCACTTTTCTATTACAATAAATCGTTGTCATTGTGAACAGCTGTAGTTGCCTTGCCTACTACATCATCCATTTTGGTCCAAATCTGAAAGTGCTGGCCAACCGATTTTTTTTGTATATTATTTTAGAACTTGCCCGTCTGAACATTTTTTACTATGGCACCAAAGCTGTAGGACCATCATAGTTGACCATATTATTTGAGTTCGAAAATCTGAATTTTCATACATTTTGTTGTAAATAGATAATCACCAAAACAAATGAAATGTCCTGTAATGTCCAAGTTTGGTGCCATGCTATAACAGAATATACAAAAAAAAATGCGTTGGCCGCCTCCTTCAGATTTGGATCAATCTCTATGAAACTGGATGGATGGATGATGTCCTTTGGCATTTTGGCACATACCGCAGTGCACGTAGGTACATAGACGAAAACCATTCTCCTTCCATGGCAGTCCGGTTCGAAATAGAAGTGGTTAGTAATCAATATAACTATTAAAATATTTTACTTACAGGCACAGTAAGTCCAACTGTACCTTATAAACGTCACATGACCAATTTGCAGGGTTAGTGTGTGACAAAACACAGGGCTTGTCATGCGATGCGAGCGGAATACTCATTTACCTAACAACTGTGACAAGTGGACTAGGGTGACCATGATTCCTGGCCTAAAATACAAGTTATATCTAATAACAGCTTTATAAAATTTCAAATTATATTTCGGATTTATATACTATAAAAACAAAACGATGGTTACTACCGAATGTTCCAACTGTATCTCGAATTTGTTCTAAATTTTAAAATATTATATACGAGTGTAGTCAAGGTCAGGGTACACAACTAGCCATACAAACAAACATAACTATGTACAGTCTACTTTTGAGCATTGTCGTTTTATTTTCTAACCAAATAGCTCATTTACTTACGAAAAAAGATATGGTACGTAGTGAATTTCAACGTCTTACTTATCTTACTCAGTTGCTTATCTTCGCTAGTACCGATTAGATCTTGTCGTCCATTGTTCATGACATCGTTCAAGGCACTTAGCTTAAAATGTAATTGCTGTTATTATATTTAGAATCTGTAAGGTCTTTCATGTCTGGCCTTAGTATTATCTCGTATTATGAAATACTGGTAGGTAGGTATTCTGTATTTTTACCCGTACGCGGAGGCTTATATTTTTGATTAAAATTACAGCGCATTTTTTTTTGTAAAATCTCAAATACGTATTATAATATAAAACGATTTCGTGAAAAGAATAGGGACGAAAATGCATTACAGGGAGTCGGGGAACAGTGATGCCAATTTGGAAGTGACGACTTTTGTTTAGGTCTTAGCGACAAAAATAAGGTAGAGTTGTAAGACGTTACACATTATATGCGACTACGTCCTTTTTTCATGTTATTTTCAACACTGTAATGAAGGTATTTTAATTTTATTGTATTACGCTGGAGGGTAGAACTGAAGGGCATTTGTTTGGGAACGTTGTTGTATAAAAAGAAGCAGGGTATCACAAAACTAGTACAACCGAGGGGAATTACACGAGATGTAGGGCACACCGCACAAGCCACAAAAGATCCGAAGGTGAAAGGAAACAATAACGATAAACTACAGTTAGCAAGCAGTTCAACGGTAAAGTTAAACTACTCATTGTGAATGGCTGATCGTAGGTTTAGTTTTAAGCCCACAAAGGTCCAATTTTAGCTTTCCAATGCATTAAAGAAAGATGAAAAAACGTTTTGTTAGTACATAGCAAATGAAACCAAATATTAGGTCCTTACATATGAAATTGGCGTTTTTCGTACTGGCCACTTTAATCACGAATTTCTCCTCTTTGGTAAGGAATTCCAAATTCAAATTTGTACAGCTATAGACTCATGTATTTGTGCTTCGATGATCGTCATTCATTTGTTTTTTTTTCTTCTGTTTTTTTCTGTTTGCGTCACTCATTTTACAAAATGGAAAACCTTAAATATCGCATTATTTACGAGTACGAGTTCCGCCGTGGCACTAGTGCTGCGGAAACAACTCGAAGGGTGAATGATGTGTATGGCGGTCGTGTTGCAAAAGAAAACACAGTTCGTTTTTGGTTCCAACGTTTTCGTTCTGGAAATTTCGACCTGCAGAACAAGCCCCGTGGACGGCCTGAGACTCAAGTTGATAATGAAGAGTTGAAGGCTATTGTGGAAGCGGATCCATCGCAAACCACGTCCGAGTTAGCTGCAGGCTGCAATGTTAGTGATAAAACTGTTTTAATTCACTTGAAGCAAATTGGGAAGATTAAAAAGCTTGAAAGGTGGGTACCTCACGAATTGACTGAAACAAACCGGCAAACGCGCGTCGACTGCTGCGTTACATTACTAAACCGGCACAATAATGAAGGTATTTTAAACCGAATCATTACCTGTGATGAAAAATGGGTTCTTTACGATAATCGGAAGCGCTCAGCGCAATGGTTAGATCCTGGCCAGCCAGCCAAATCCTGCCCCAAGCGAAAATTAACCCCAAAAAAGTTACTTGTAAGCGTTTGGTGGACTAGTGCCGGTATTGTTCATTACAATTTTTTCAAATCTGGCCAGACTATTACGGCTGATGTCTATTGTCAGGAATTGCAAACCATGATGGAAAAGCTAGCGGCTAAACAACCTAGGCTGGTCAATCGCTCCACGCCACTGCTGCTTCACGACAACGCTAGACCACACACTGCGCTACAGACGGCTACTAAATTAGAAGAGCTTCAATTGGAAAGTCTAAGACATCCTCCGTACTCTCCGGACCTTGCTCCAACAGATTACCATTTTTTTCGAAATTTGGATAACTTCTTGCAAGGGAAAAAATTCAACTCCGATGGGGCAGTCCAAATCGCCTTCAAAGATTTTATTGATTCCCGTCCGACTGGTTTTTTTAGTAAAGGGATCAATGAACTACCTATGAGATGGCAAAAGTGCATAGAAAATAATGGTTCATACTTTGATTAATTAAATATATTATATTAAAAAATATTCGACTTTTTGTTCCTCCCATACAAAACGCCAATTTCATATGTAAGGACCTAATATACTTTATTCAGTTTAGGCCCTAATAAGGTGTATGAAAGTCTACTTTACCATATAGCCTATACATACATACACCTTTTCTTCTGAAGCACAAACTCAAAAAAAAATACTTCGACAAGATTTTACACATAATTACTTTCACTTCATCAGCATCTACCACGAATTCGAAGTGTCATTTTTGCTGAGGAAAATCCGGCAAGAATCTCTACAATTAATTTTAAAAAAAAACATTTACCTTCCAAATCAAAACCATAGAACTGATTATGTGTTAGGTTCATTCGGCATCGGATCTAATGAAGGCATAAAGGCACTGTCTAAAATTCAAGCTGGCTTATCTTTTTGGCAGATTACGGTTCCTGAAGACCTAAGCTAAGTATATTTCGTGAACTCTTCTAGTAAGGTGCACTTGGTATTAGAGTTTTTTAAAAAAGTTTCAATGATGCCGGTACTTACGTATCACGTACTAATGAGATCTTTGGATATTTATGTGTACAATGATTAAGATAATATCGTTTTCTCATTTAATTACAAACAGATATTCTGACATAATATTTAGTGTTTATTGCTTGTATGGTTTCATTATAGGAATAAGATAAAGTAAAATCGTCTGTACTGTATCGAAATTGGGTTTTACGAGTAAAATAAACAATTCAAAATTCATTCGTAATGGTAAAATTGTCACTGGCAAGCAAACGTAATGAGCAAACATGTTTTTCCGAGAAATTACGACTCAAAATTCATAACGATGCGTAATAAATGTAATCTGATGATAAGAGGATAAACAACTCACTGTTCTGTTATAATAGGAACTGATCCAATATTAGTATATTAGGTCAGTATTTGTTGTATTTATACTCATTTCGTTAATTATGAATATAGTAGTTTAGTAGGTATAGTGGTAATATTGGAATAATATTGCGGTCTTCAGTCAACGTTATTTATTTAACACGCTCTTTAGTTGTGACATTATTATTTTAATATATACAAGAGAACTACTTACATATTGCATATTGACTGGTTTACAGACTTACTTATGATTCTTGATACATGGAAGAAATCTTCATAATTATATAGAGTTTTTAATAGGCAATATTTATACAAATTTCTATTTATGTGATTAGGCTATCATGAATTGAAGTTGTTATTCTCATTTTTTATATATTTATTTCAAAATATTATACCTGGGTAATGTTGCTAAATTCATTGGGTCAAGTCCGGATAAAGTATGGTCACCCTACAAGTATTAGTAGGGATGTCAAAAGCTTATAGTAATTACAGGAAAATTGTGTTAACTAGACCTGAATAGGGTGTTGTCACGACATGCATTAAATTCAGCTTCGAATTATAATTTAACCACGCAAACAGAGCTGCCAGTTTTATCAGAGCTTAGTAAAATGATGATTTAGATAACACTAATAATATTCCCATAAATTTATGCTAAATTATTTATTAACTAGATATTTTTACTGTACAAATGTATTTCCTTGTTTACAACGATACAAACAGTTCTATTACAGTAGGCAATATAATAGAATAATACCTACAATAATAATTTAGACGCGGCAAAATACCACCTGCTTCGTTCAATTACGACGGGGAAGAACATTTTTGTCAAGTTTCTAAGACCTAAACGTCACAAGTACAATAATAAACACGTTTGCAAAGAAAAACTTGTTTCCTTCGTTATCGTACACGAGGGCATCGACAAAGTCACTGGTAGATCACTACTATCACCAATCAATCCAAGTTTCACTAAACTTTAAATCCGTCACCGCATCACGAACGAGAAGATCGATTCGATCACATCATCCAAGTCCTTGCTGAAGGGGGACAGCTGTGCTTCGTATGACAGGCGTTTCTCCTTGCCGGCAACATTGAGGTGACAACTAGGGCCCAGTAGTTGAACTCTGTCGCCGTTGAACCTCTTCTCGATGTGGACATCGCCGTTACCTCCAACGAGGTTGATAACCCCGTAATTACAAGCGACTTCGATCCGGCAGTCGTTCCCTATTACTTCCAGTTCCCCTTGGTTAGTGCCCACGCGCACAATGCACCCATTTCCGACGACTTTGAGACGAGTTCCGTTCGTCTCCATTGTCACCTTCTTCTTGTTACCGACAACTGAGTACTTCTTCATTTTCAAATATGGAATTGGAATTTGATAATATAGAATTCGAAATTTTCAAATGAAGAATTTGGTTCAACGCAACTTGGCTTCAAATTTTAAAATTGAGTATACTGCTCTAGAATTTTAGAATTATTCTTATTCGTGCGTTCAAAGCAAACGTGTGCAATTGAATGAGTGGAAGCGAGCTCGTGTCGTATTTATAAGCGCACGCGCACGAGGCGATAAGAAGCCCCTCGCGGTGCGTCACCCATTGATGGAACGTGAATTGAGATATGTTTCGAGTAGCTGACCTCACCTGACCGCTTCGACAGAACATTGCCCACCAATTTAAGCCCCTAATAGGTAATTTACTTTTCTTACGGTGCCTGGTGCCTGCCTTCCAACTTGTTTTGGTTTTATGGAGACATTTGAATTTGTAATCCGGTCGAGGCGCTATCGGTTAGTAAACTATTAAACATGATTTGCGAAACTATAACATCTTAACCTAAATTCATAATTTGTTAGCTGATAAGGATTAGGATAAGGATTAGTAAATGATATTATTATCTTCACGGCTTCTGACAAGGGTCTCCGAAGAGGTAGGCAGAGGTGTTACAACATCCACTTTAATCGAAGATAATATTATAATGACGACGTAATTTATTATACATAGGTATTGCGATTAATTTTAATTGGTTGAAAACATCAGAGATCACCGGGACATCACCGTGAGTTACCGGACCATATCATGATTACCTTTCAGTGTTGCTTCTCAGTTACATAAGTTTTTTTTTTATATCCACTTATTTCATTATTATATCCACTTGTAATGAGGAGTAGGAGGATATTATTATATATATATTATATATATATATATATATATAGATAGGATATTATTTTGTAAAAGTTAAAATAAGACCGCAGTCGAATGACACTACTTTGATGTGTTGTGTTTCTGCGGTGAGTAAGGTTGCCAGTGCTCCACGGGTATACGCTGCGCTAGTACCTAATAATGCTGCTGGCACAGGGAGTCCTCATCAACAACAGGTTTGGCATCGCGTTAGTGATACCCCAGGTAGTGATAGCGGCTATGGGCTACGGTGACCGTTTACCATAAACCGATTAAAAAATCTTTCACAAGCAGAATGCTATATTATCACTGAGTAACATAGGCTATATATTATGATGCTACGCGGACGAAGTCGCGGGGATAAAGCTAATAGGTAATGAAATAAGAAAACCGAAGTTATTCATACCATTTTCCTCAATAAGAGGTACTTCCTTCCTGCCACAATTTCAACGTAATCGTACGATTACAAATATCGGTTAATATCGCTTTCAGATATATATTTAATTGAATCATATTGTATGAATGAAATATTGAGCATTTTCCCTTAACATTTTCTTATGAGTCATCAGTCAGTCTGTTACCAAATTGATGTAATCTCGTGCGAAATGTATGAGTCATGTGTGGAGTGTAGACATGGCAAAAAGTCGAAAGGCACGTACGGCCGGTTTCAGGCGGGCAAAGAATAAAATTATTCCTGTGGGATAGAATAGCCTCTTCATATATAATTACCTAGGATCTAGCTATTGTCCACATTCGCCATCGTAGATGATATGATAGCACATAATCTTATTTAAGATAAATATAGCCTATGATATAACAGGGATGGTTGCTTTTCATAAGTTAAAGTATTTTTTTATCTGTCCCTTAGTATATTAGCTACTATGAGGTTTCACATATTACCCAAAATCAATTATGAAAATAATAACAAATATTTTTTTTTTGTTACCCGATGATTAAATACCATAAAACTATACATAATACAAGTACCTACGTATTGTTTGTTGTATCTATACTTCTATACTATTATTACAAAGAGGAAAGATTTGTATTCTTGTATTATGTGTGTGTGTATGTTTGTATTGAATAGGCTCTGAAACTACTGGGCCAATTATAAAAATTTTTTCACCATTAGAAAGCTACATTATCACTACGTAACATAGGCATATATTATATTGATACTCGGGCGAAGTCGGGAGGAAACAGCTAGTATTCTATATTGTATTGAAGACAATGTATTAAATCAAATACATGTTGGTAAACCTGATTTTATCTTTTATAGGTACTACGATACGATGGCATGGCTGCAGAGAGACCCTATGTATGTAGTAGTGGTAGTAAACCATATATCTTGGCCTATCTGCGACAGTGTGATCTAAGCACAAGCTTAGTTACAAACTGCATTCCCCTACGCGTGCGCATACGATACGCCTCGAAAGGTTTTGTTCTGACTCACCTTGCGCAAACGCATTGGAGTCGTTATCAACTTTGTTCGTTCATTTCTTCTTGAAGATAGTGTAAAAAAATAATGCTAAAATTTTAAGAAAAATAAACAGGAAAATAACATTTAGATACTAGGAATTACAATTGAGTTCTTACAAAGAAAATGGTTGGCATTATTCCAATGTATTCATTTATAGATACAGAGCTCATGTACCTAACAAAAATATAAGTAGGTATACATATATCATACTCCACACTTTACCTTTCCATCAGTACAAGTAGAGTACTTGGAACAAGCGGGCGCATATTATGCAGAGATTGATGAATGTAGAAGAAGAAGACATTAATGTGCAATTCAAGAGTGAAATGGCTCTCTATACTGACTATCAGCCTGCCCCGTGAGGGACTTGGCGTGATGATAATTCGTATAAGTTGTATGTATATATAGATACCTTATTACACTCAATGGCGCATTGTATGTATCTGCGTAAGAGGTACATATTAGGTATCACTTAGAACTGGTATAGTTATCAAATAGCCGTGGCGTACGAGTGAGTGACCGCCCACTATGAGAATTGGTCTAGGTTCAAACCCCGCGGCCTATACCAATATTTTTCTATGCTTAAATATACCAAATCAAAATAATTTATTCGTTTTAGGCACATAAGGCACTTATGAAAGTCTAAATTACCACCGCAAAGACAAGACCATCAAAGACAGGTGGAATGAAATGAGATCAGTCAGTTGTCTGGTAATTCTGGTATCTTTAAATACATAGTACAATCCTTGCTTAGTTTGGGACCAGAGAGCGTTGTGCGTTATTGTCCAAAATTTTTTTTTTAAAACTAAATCACCTAAAATATGTGTAAATCTACCTCATTAATAGCGGAAGGAAGAATATTTTTTCCTTACTTAGGTAATAGGGAGGTATCTAGGGGAATTCTCTACATTGATTTCCCTAATAGGGTCAACTGATATAGTAACCGCAATCACAATAGGGTATAAAACATGCCCACACTCGAATACTATTTTGTTATGACGTAGTACAGAGCTTCTCAAACTTTTAAGATTGGTTACTGGGGGTCGAATTGAACTTCTCACATACTTGTTGCGACGACGCGACGACGTGCTGATCATATATACAAGGCCTTGGGCAAATCAACAAAAAGCTATCTTTAGTGCACATCCAAAACATTTGAAGTCAAGTGAATTTCTGCCCCATTTCTGATCATCACTTGCCCCACTAGTTCCCCCAGATACCTCAACTTTGGGAACCCCTGACTTAGTTTTATCTAATTCCTCAGAGGAGATAATATACTGCGTGTATATTGATTAAAATGATAAATTGATAACCGATATAAGACGAGGTAAAGGGGATTTTATTTATATCTGAACGAATGATATTAATATTGACACAAAATGTCGATGACCCTATTTCGTTCAAGTGTTTGACCGACAAAGTTCTCACGAGTGACGTAATTTTTTGGCACAGATTTTGAAACATCAGTAATATGCAAGTAATATAACCAAATAACCACCTCAATTATGACCGAACAGAATTAGATCTACTTTCAAGATTTGTTATTATTAGATACAATGTCATTGGAGACTAACGTTAGCTCTGTGAAATTGTCTTGAAACGCGCTTGCTCATCTTATTATAGGTTTGTTTGTATATTTTGGTACACTGTTGGCATACCGGTGCGGCGACGAAGCATTGGATTACATAAAGAGACATGTAGAATAAAAACTCATTGAAAATTTTGACGAAGACCGGGAACGCAAAGGCAAGCGTCTAAAAAATACGGATGGCGATTACCATTAGACGAGCTATCAAGTCTCTCAAAATACTAAGGTTACATAACACTACAGTTTAAAAAAATATTTACAAACAAGACGAATACCACAATCCACATTGTACCTACTAAAACATATAATAAAAATCACTTACTTAACATTGTTCTTACAACAGATACGGCACAATGACCAAAGGTATATTTGGTCATACAAAATTCCAAGCCCATTCTTTAGCAGTCTTCCTCAAAAGCGATATCTCAATCTTGACAAAAATGGCAGATATGATACGGATGCAGATAACGTTTACTTGTAGATTGGGCTGCAACATAATACAAAAATTCGAACAGTACCTCATGTCGGTATCGCTTGAGTCAATACACAACTGACTTGTTATTTTATTACTAACAGAATCACATCAATCAAGTAGCGTAGTAGTTGAGGTATTGGCGTCGAACATGTGATGTGACAAGCAAGGTCTCGGAAGACACAAATCATTTCAGTCAATATTTGGCATTCTGAGAACAATAAGTAGGAAAATCTTGCAAGTATTCTATTTAATATATTTACGAATACTGACAAGTACCTAATACTAGTCTACCAACACTAATTCTTATAAAGAGCAAAGATTTGTATTTTTTACTTTCATAGGGAGTGAAGTATGAAATTCTTGCTTCACTGAGACTGCTTGTTCACGTAATGACATCTCAATTATGGCGCGGCATATTACACTTGTAAGTCATAGTGTAACGAATTAGATCAGGTATTGAACTGATTACTTTTCTAACTGTGACGTTGAAGCGCCGAGTAGTGAGTAATACCAAGAGTCATGCTTGTCGAAGACTATCGGAAAGTAAACATGGAATTAAGGTGTCACACGTGTGACAAGTTATTCAGGTAGGCATTTATTTAGATTAGGTAAAGTGTCACACTCATACCTTCTTACAACTGTTTGATTTGTAAAACTAGTAAGAAGTGTAAATTAAATGACAATAATATACATATTTGCCATTAATAGTCGTTTTATACCTGCTACCAATCTACCATACGAGGGAGATGATGCTCTCACTAGAAACTGTTTTTTTTATACCACTAAGGTGGCAAACAAGCATACGGCCCGCCTGATGGTAAGCGGTTACCGCAGCCTATGGACGCTTGCAACACCAGGGGTACCACTCGCGCGTTGCCGACCCTTCAAAAATCTCTTCACACCCTTCTTGAAGAACCCCATGCTGTAATCCTTTGGGAAAACCACGGCGGGGAGTTCATTCCACAGTTTAATTGTGCGCGGGAGGAAGCTCTTTTGGAACCGCGCAGTTCGGGACCATTTTGGTTCCAATGTGTGGGGATGAATTCCCCGCCGGTGGCGAGAAGTGCGATGGTAAAATGTTGGCGACTGTGACCTCAGAGTAGATAAATAGCATGTTGTTACTATCGCAATGTCTCCTTATAGGGTATCATATCATAGTAAGAAGCTTTAAACCTGCCTACCTAAAAATCCTAAAGCTTAGCATTAATCTCATTATAAAAAAAGTTCATACATACGAATATTTTTTCCACCTATGATTAATACCACTGAGCGAAAATAAGAATACATCGTCATCGGTGATAATAACAAATTTTCTTCAAACTCTTCGTTTTGCTCGAATTTGTATTAATAATAATAATAATAATGCTTGGACATTATCACACAGCGCCATCTGGCCCCAAACTAAGCAAAGCTTGTATTATGAGAACCAGCAGCTGATATAATACTTATGTACTTTTTGTTTGTAAATACATAATTATAATACATACCAAACACCCAGACGCAAGGCAAACATATTTGTCACATAAATGTTGCCCCGGCGGGAATCGAACCCGCGACCTCTAGCGCAGCAGTCAGGTGTACTAACCACTAGACCAGCGGTCTCGTATTATATAATAATATTTTATAATATCAGGACAATATCAAACAATATTAATTATACTGTAAAATAAATGTTTACTATAAAAAATCACAAAGGCATAAATACAATTACGACCAGATATTAGTTACCACAAAAATGATAAATCTACAAACTAATTTACAAAAATGTCAATAGTTGGCACGAAATTACAATAGTAATTATCATGGAACACTAAACATTGAATTGCCTATCACAATAATTCTTAGGTGTTTAAAGATGAGGTGGTATTCGTTATTTAGATTTGGTATATATGCTATGCAATGCAGTATACAAAATAATGAAATATAGTATTACAAACCTATTTCAGAATTGTTTACATGTTTCGCAAAACAGTAACATTAGTTAAACATAAATTGTTTCCTACTTAAAAATATTTCAAATGGAATTTGCATTCATAAAAAACCTTTCCCAACCATTTTCAACTACGGACCCCATAAGAGATTCTACTATGATAACCACGTAACCGTTAGTAAATATAAAAAAATTGAATTAAAATTACTTTACTTTCAGTTTCATTCGCTCTTCTATCATCTCTACCTATCCTCGGTTTCTTAACGTTTAGTTCTGTTTTTATTTTGCCCAAGGACCCCTAGGCGATAACCCAAGTTTAAGAAACACTGTACCCTGATAGGCCAATGAACTATGTGTGTTTAAATACAAAAACTTACTTTATTTTTGTACAATTTTTTTGCTCAATTTCGGTATACGTTTGGCAATCTGTTTTCTTCTAACAGTTCAGACCAAACTATAGTTATTATTATGAATGAGATTACGATAGACGTAGACTAATTGAACTAATAATTTCCTAGTCTCCTTATAAACTAAATACAAATTGTTTATAGTGTGTTTCTTTGAACTATTGTTTTCACTGTGAGTCTACATAGCTACTATAGATGTTATTAATTATAACCTTATATTATAATCACACATACATTATTATTTTTATGTTTAATAATGTCACAGCACAAAGTAATAGTAATACGACGATTTTTGTGCTTGGTCTTGATTTCAATGTTTTTATTTCACGTGGAGTTGTTATATATTTTTATAGTAATTAATGGTACCAATCACTAACCTAATAATACATGAACTTCGGGTCTGCGCTCAAAAATGTCCGCGCAGTTATGACACAAAAAAATTGCAAATAGAACATCCCCGACGGGCCGATATTTTTGCAAGCAAAATTCAAGTGTAAAACTATAGTTATATAAAATTGCATTTTATGTGTTTTATACAATAATTTGTATTCATGTGCAGACACTATATTGAAATTTTGTACTCGATCGTAAGTCCGTGTGTTATTAGGCCAGTGCTGTAGTGGTGTCGTCAATGCTTTTCTTCATCCTGACTAAACTACAATATTAACCCTATTATGTTGTTCATTGAAGCTAAATAAAATAAATATGTATATTCATAGTTTTGACAGTACTACTACATACTACAGTACCTACCTAAAAATAAATCACGATCTCTTTATTATAATTTAAATTTACTACTTACAGCAACTACTGAGACTCTTATATATGTATAATAATTATCTATGTTTGATTTATTACTGCGTCAACTAACATTTTCTACAAAAAAATAAACTTACACTAAAGGTACCAATAATGGCACATAATGAGATAGACATTACATGAAAAATGGTTATGAATGAAAGAGACAATGCTTTACAAAGCTGAAGCCGATAATGGCCAGCCGACAGTCTCTTTCTAAAGCTTATACCTAGTTTTTACGGATGTTACTGTTTGAAATATGTATTGTAAACCCTGCTACATTATTATTGTAAAACATTAATTAAAAATATATATTATAAAATTAACTAAAGGGTCTAAAAGTAAATATCAAAAGTGGTGCCATCTATCCAGAAAATAAGCTAATTATCACTACGACACGTATTGTTATGTTAGTTCCATACTATTCCGCAAGATGGCAGGGAGTTCTATTTTTCTAGTACCGATGTTATGTTTACCGTGGCGTAACGGGAAACATAACATCGGTATTATTAAAGGAAATTGTTTACTTGCATACACAGGGACAGATTCGGGCAATTGACCTACATAGACTTGACATACAACGAATAAGAAATAAACTGGCATAAAAATAATATTTAACAAAATCTTTGAATTTCGTTGTGTTTGCAACTCTTAAGGTAACCGTGGCTAAACATCAAGTAGGACTCGTATCCGGAGCCGTAAAACTTTTGATAAAAAAATGTTTCCCGTTATAACCAATCTAATCTATGGTTTAATCTAGAAACTGCAGTAGGTAATCATCAACGATGCTCACGTTCATATGCCAGTTGAAGTGGTTGACCCCTGGCACGGTGACTACGTGGAGGCGGCCCGACTCATCAAGGGTCCTGAGTCCTATCTTGTCTTCCTTGTATATGCTCTGATCACGGAATTCGATCACCGTCTCGTTGTTGTGATAGTAGCCGAACTGGCTGGAAAGTTGAAAAAAGAAATCGTATCTATTATAATACATAATAAGATCGCTGGTCTAGTGGTTTGTACACCTGACTGCTACGCTAGAGGGCGTGGGTTCGATTCCCGCCGGGGCAAACATTTATGTGACAAATATGTACGCCTTGCGTCTGGGTGTTTGGTATGTTTTTACAAAAAATAAGTATTTAGTATTCCATCAGCTGCTGATTCTCATAGTACAAGCTTTGCTTATTTTGGGGCTAGATGGCGCTGTGTGATAATGTCCAAGCATTATTATTATATAAAAAAATATAGTCCAAGGCAAAAAATTCAGCACACACCTTAAACCACTGAACGGTTTGCGCTGAAATTTGGCACGCCCAAATAATTATTGCAACGTCGGCATCCGCTCTGAAATTATTTTCTAAAATTCACTCCTTAAGAGGATGAAATGAGGGTCCAAAATTATATACGTTTTTTCGAAACTTCACAGAAGTACCTACTTCTGTAAGGAAATACGTATTTTAGGCTTTTTCAAAAAGCGTGAAATGAATGAATTTAACGCGTGCGGAGCCGCGGACACTGCTTGCACGACAAATTAGTCGCTTTTTTTTTTCGCTAAGTCTCTTTCGGGGTAGGCAGAGAGTATACAACGCCATCCATTACATTCTTGATTTGCGCACCTCTTTTGCTTCTACATTCAGAAATATCTTCATACATGCCGAACGGTTCTAAGCAGTCTTTATATTTCTATCGTTGAGTACTCTGCCAACGAGACATTTTTTTTTACTACTAGGGTGGCTAACAAGCGTACGGCCCACCTGATGGCAAGTGGTCACCGTAGCCTATGGACGCTTGCAACACCAGGGGTATCACTCGCGCGTTGCCGACCCTAAAATTATAGTGTACCTAAAATTATTGATTACCTGCTCTGCCAAGGAGTGATAACTTGATCATCCGGACCTCCAATCAACACAAGCCTCTTGAGACGAAGCATATTTTTTTTGAAATCTTCCGATTTTTCTGACCTGAAAGTGTACATTGATTGCTTTATTCAATTAACGAGACGTAAATACATACTTATCGATGCATTAGGTGTAATGTACGTATACATACAGTAGTGTATATAATACATTTTATATTAACGTATTCTTCCTTCACAGGAAGTGGCTTTGCTAACTAAAATACTAATGTGAAAAAAAAAGGTTTGTCAAAATTTCAGATTTATTAAATGTTATAACATGGTAATAATATTCCAGTTTTATTAGATTAAATACTGACACGATTAAAAAAAAACAATATTGCAATAAACAAAAAGTCAGGTTCCACCGAGATTTGAACTCGGATCGCTGGATTCAGAGTCCAGAGTGCTAACCATTACACCATGGAACCGGCTGGCATGTAGAGCAAAATTAAGGAAAGCTTTGTACACGGATATTAAAATAACTTTTAAAAAGTGTTACAACCCAATTTAATTATTTACATGCTACGTTAACATCATCATCCATGTTTCATAGAGATTTGGTCCAAATCTGAAAGTGCCGGCCAACGCTATTTTTTATATTCTTATATAGCTTGTCCAATGTCCATCTCGGCATTTGGCATCGATCTAATACACAAGTAGATATATAAGTGTACAAAATGCCTTTTTAGCGGTCTTACGTCCGTCCCTCAAGTAAACCCGTATTGAAAGATTTAACTTTAGGATGCTGTCTACTTGACCACAAACTTCTATCTGCTATGGTATTGATAATGGTAAATTGGTAAGAAATCTTATTTGATTCTCAGTGGGAATAGTTCCCTTACTTCCTTCAGGTACATTATATTTAGATATTTTTATACTCACGGGATATGGTTGTTGATATACGGCAGGAACACACTATAGCTCTCGTAAAGCGACTGATGGTAGGGATCATTCCAGTAATTCCCGACTGAGGTGTGTTGACCAACACGCGAGTAGAACAACTCGTAAACCGTGTCTTTGACTAAGCCAGGGAATACTAGGTGAAGGAAGCCAGCTAAAAAATAAACTATATGTTATACATATACTGTTAAAGGAGTGCCAGAAGCACGCTGAGCTATGGTACATTTTATAGGAATACCAAAATAAATGTAATGAGTTTATTTAACCTTGTAGTTCAGAATAAAGGGATTTATCATTATAATTATATTTCCATTATTTATTTAGATTCTTAGCTTAGATTTTCTTTACAATATTCTCAAAAGAAAAATAGATTATAAAAAAATACACCCAAACTAGGAAGCCAAAGGAGGCGCAAGTCCAAGCTACTATATTAAATTATATTATTACATGGAAATACACTATCACTGATCACAGAGAAAGTTTTAATTGATCAAGATTATCTACCACTTCTTAAGTAGGTCAAAAAAATCTCCGCCTTGTAACTCTCAGTTCTATTATTAGAATCTAAGAGTTCTTGATAGAAAAGTTTAAAGTGAAAAAAAAAATGTTGTGATATTCTTCCACCGGCTCCACCCACACCCAAAACCAGTCTTAATGTTTATAAGAATATTATCTTATCCTCTCCATTCCTTGCATAATTCTACAGTGATTACCTCCATATTGTCCAGCTTGCGGCGAGCTCAATGATATAAATGTGCTGATCGAAATATTGGGGAATGTCTGCACTATGCCTCGTGCTATCAGACCGCCTTGGGAGTATCCTGCACATGTAACATAACATATCAATTGTTGTGATAAGTACATTATAAACAACTGCTTTCAAATCATACTTCACGTGAGAAAAATACATATATCACTATATAACTACATAAGGTACATTATACAGCTTACAGCAGTAGTAATACAAGTATCTATACACTAGCTTCTGCCCGCGACTACGTCCGCGTTGAGCTTTAAATCCCAGAGCAGTGCTTTTCAAACTTTTTCACGACACGGCCCATTTAGTACGAAGAAATATTTCGCGGTCCCACTTACACCCCCAACCGTTGTATTTTTCATGTATTTTATTTTGTGACAAATATTCAATCCAACATATTTATTGATTTTCATTAATTTGGGTTCGGATAAATACATTAATTATGTACGTAAAACACATTTTTTTACATAGAATGCGTCGGCAATTTTTTACGCGCATACACACTTCCTACTTCCGGTTTACCTAGAATCATCAAATTTGGCAAGACGCAGTGCCTTACAAAATCAATTACAAAATTACAATTACAAAAACCGTAAATATGTAGTTTAATAAAAAAAATGCGAGTTTAATATACAAATTGATATGTCTGTGTTTGTTTACATTGTTATACATACATACCCCCCAAAGGGTTGCGACCCAAAGGTTGAAAACCACATTCCTAGAGGAACTTAACATTTTCCCGGGATAAAAAATATTCTATATGTTAATCTAGGTAATAAACTATATGTGTACCAAATTGCATACAAATCTGTTGAGCCGTTTTTACGTGATTGAGCAACAAACATACATTTGAATAGTGATATGATAAATAATTATTGTCATAACTGTAAGTACTGTAACTTGTTAGTGTTGATTATTTACAATACAATAATGAGTGATCAACATTATTTATATCGCCACATAATTCTACAGAGCAATAAAATTGAGTTCATTTCTCCCTTCTTGCAAATAAATAGGCAATGGCAATCTTGTAAAATATGTTCTGTGAACGCCTGAGGCCTTTTAGAGGTCTCTCAATCTACACTAATATTATAAAGGGCAAAGATTTGTATTTTTGTATGTAAGTACGGGACCGATTTCGAAAATTCTTTTACCCTTAGATAGCTACATTATCTCTGAGTAACATAGGCCATATATTATATTGATATGAGAAGTCACAGGAAAATCAGCTAGTATATCATATTATGACAACTATGAGTTATGATAACCCTAATATTGAACTCTTGAGCAGTGTTGACAACACAGATAAATAATAATAATTGCTTACCCAATAAATTAATACCCTCAGGATGATGAGATGAGATGTTGGCAACATCCAGTCCTATCTCAAGTACTTGATGCCACATGCTCTCAAGACTAGACCAGCTTTCAAACCTGTTCACATTGTAGATTATTGTGCCCGGATGTTTCTAGAAAAAAATATTGTATACTGTACCTTGTTCCTGTTGAATTGAATAATGATTACCAAATTTATTTGCAGTTCAAAAACACATTCATAGACTGTGACAGTAATGCAACAGGAAAAATGTAATATTTGTACAAAGTTGTTTTCGCTGCCACCCCCACAGTGACAATGAAGGGATGATGATTGTGTTAATGAACTGCAAATAAATTTGTAATCACCTTTGAATTTGACTGGAGGTTTAGGAATAAATTTACATTAAAAACATTCATTTAATCAAAAATGTTTGGTTTTCATCTTTAACTTATTTTATATTGAGATTTTCCAGTAACCCATTTGTAAAAACAAAAAAATCTTAATTACATACACATTTATTGTGTAAAGTATATAATCAAAGCTGCTAAGTACATATTGTTATTGTTACTTAAATCAGTCAAGGTCAATTTACGCATTATAACAAAATAGACAGATATATCAATTATCAACTGACCATGAAATGAACAAGCTGTTATTTTTCCTGGCAGAATTATCAGCTGACTATAGAAAACAATTACCTCCAGAATTCGATTCTTGATGATTTCCATACTGCCGCTTCCAGTCATTACTCCATGAATTAAAACCAAAGGCCTATATGTAAGACTAGGGCTTATAAAGAGAATTAGGACTAACGTTATGTATTTCTGATACATTTTTACAGAATTATGCGCGGAGAACAAAGAACTCTACCAACAATACAACGCACTTCAACGATATCCGAACAACTGCTTGCTTTAATTGCAAGCTTTGCGTCAATTTGCGCGTGCCCTTGGTTGAATCAACGTACATAGATAATGTACGTCAAATCCACGCTTGAATACAAATAAAAAAATGTTAGTTATCGCAATTTACGCAAAAACTATTTATCATGTTATGCACATTCGATAAGTATATTTCTGACAAACAAAGCCTTCCTTCAGTTCCTTCCAATACCGTAACATAACATGAACAAAAACATTTTTAAATTGCGCGAGACATGACATTGACATAAGACATCCATCATATGGTTGTGGCCACAGAGTACATTACCACAACGTTTTGGTCGTGGCGTGTGCCTGTGTTGACTGTGTGCTCCCTCTACGATTGTACGATTGTCGAAGAGAGTACAATCACTACGCTAGAACAGTTGCGTGCGATTTATTATTTTATGTTTGTATGGCCAGCCAAATGGCGGCCATTAATATTTTTCTACGTTTTCTGTCTACCTGTCTGTGATTTAAGTACTATGACTATGAATACTAGAACCTGTCGCATAAGACCAAAGTGTATGATTTATGCCAATGTCCGTGTGACAGTCCGTACGACAGTTGCAACGTGTGTGGCCCGCTTTACACTTGACAATGGTAAAAAATAGTCTTTGAAGAGAATTGATTGCCATAGTTAGGAAGATGAAAAATACTCTGCTGTCATTTCGGCAATTAAAAATAAAATAAAAGTTAGGTTATATTCATGGATGTTGTGGTTTCTCACGTGTTTTTGTTATTTTTTGTGCTAATGGGACTTAAGTAAGTATACTTAATCATAATCTCCTTACATGTTTCCAAAAACATCGCAAGACGAATTCCATATTTTTTTTTACAGATAAGTAGTGGATTCGTTATAAAAGCACCATGGCTTCGACATCGTTAGCTCAGCAGCTACAAAAGCTAGCTGTGCCGCAGTCGACCATCTACAAAGATGATAAGAAAAAGGCTTCATTACTTTTCGACCCGAAAGAGGCGGCATTGAAAGACAGAGATACATTTTACGAAATAGGCGTGAGTGGTCTGAATGAGCTGATTGCTTTGTACGAAGGGTTCCGTGTTTTCGAAGACTCATTATTCAGTGTCACGTCAAAAGACTTTGAACGAGCTGTACAGACTAAGGATGTCAATCAAAGCTTGGATCAAACAATTGAGAAGTTCCTTGCTCAGTTGTCTCCTTATCTACTTCTTCAATCGTCGCATAAAGCTCTAGAATGGCTGATAAACAGATACCACATCCATCAGTATAACCAAGATACTATTATGGCTTTGATACTACCATATCACAGTACAAAGATCTTTATTCGGTTTGTCCAAATAATGGATATCAAAGCTAATTCTAATCGGTGGAACTGGTTACGGCCAATTCAAAAGCGTGGTATACCTTTAGCAAACCAAGTGCTCTATAATCAATGTGGTTCAAATACTGCTACACTGCAGTTCATAGCAAAAAACACATTGAAGTATGTGAAAGAGTTTGGAGAACGATCTACGCAGTTGAATACAGTGTTTGCATTCTTCTGCCAAACTGCTGTTGGCGCAATAGACTCAAGCAAGTATGTAACAGAAGGAATTGTCAATGCAATACTGCCTACTATAGTAAAAGCGATAGACTCGCCCGTAGCGGATTTTAGGGCATCCGCCTATATTGTTCTTGGCTATTTGCTTACAAAAACCCAGATCAAAGAAAGCACCCTAAATGATATTATGGATAAACTGCTCACTACAGAGTTTGATCCTTCTTATGATGTCGCAATTTTGATCACAATGTTGTTTGCAAACCAAACGCATGTTACTAAAGTATCTGAAGCTATTCTAACTGATCTGTCAGTTGATACATTAACCATACTTTGTGGCCACATTAAGAATCTAGTTGAGAGAAAGAACAATGTGCAGTCTTTTGTTCTGGCATTCTTATCCAGTGCTCTACCGTTAGTACAGAGAAATAATGAAGAGTTTCGAAGATTCTGCCAACTGCCTGAAATATTGATTGAAGAGGTTGATGTTAAGCATCAGCAACCAGAGAAGGTGATCAAGTAAGTGTCATACCATGTTGAATTTTGAGTTAATTTGAGTTCTCTTATACAGTGTGTAACGAAATTACCGTCATATCCTGATGGTACTATTAGGTATCGAGATATGATTCTATTTATGTAATGCTTTTGCTGATAACAAGAAAAAAATACCCAGAAAAAAATATATTTAAAATAACATAAAATAAGGAAACTTACAGGGCAATACAGACGGCGTAGCGCCAGCTGGCACATGGCGGGCGGCGCGAATCGCGCTTTGCCTTTCGGATCGCGACGCACGTCATATGGTCATGACCTCAGATGACCTCACACTTTGACTATTTGTTTATGACGGCACCGGAGTACCTTTCCTAACCGTAAAACGCATCTCGTAATTTCTACGACCTGCTAAATAATTACATTCACTCCTACCCAAACACATTAACATATTGAAATACACATAATTAGAGTACGACATTTACGCGAAACCAAAATCACAACAACGAAACCGGAGCGACCACCCATAAGAATATTTTGCGCGAAACTGAATAAATTGACTGATTTAAATGAGTGTGTTTTAACAAGGTATTAAAAAATATTAGTTTTTAATCAATAATATATATTCTATAATAAAATAATAATATCATTTTCATATAATTTATGGTAATGTCATAGGGATACCTATATGCCCCTATCGTATATGACGTAATTTTCTCTTACATACTGTATATTTGGCATTTCATATAGCCCATATGACTGTTATTAGTTATCACCTGCTGGGTTTAGGTCGTTTGCGTTATGTGAATGATTTATTTAACAAATAATGTTTAAACAATTGAAATATCTAAGGACATCTAAATTAATATGAACTGCAGTCAGATATGTATTTGGTCACCATATATTAAATGTTGGGTTAGCAACTTTTCATATACATAAAATAAATATTCCTTGAGATATCCAAAAGTGGGATGTCAGCTGTATTTATATGATTATTTTACTTTCCAGGTGTGTGCTAGATGCGTTTCAGCCAGTTAAAGCTTTAACAGAAGATGATGGAGACGAGAGTGATGTAGAAATAATTGATGATGATGATTTCTCAAGTAAAATCCTCAATTGGTATGCTGTTCTCCTGAAAAACCTAGAGCGACAATATCCTAATGATTTTGACAAGGTTATTAAGAACGAAATGAGTTCCACCAGTAAGATTTCACCAAAACGACGGTCTCAGTTTTCAAAATTATTGGGTTTTAAACCAGCTATAGCACATAAAGTGGGTGGCACATATTTATTTGAAAATTTGAACCATGTGAACCCTGAGTTACGTATTGAAGCAGTGAAATATATTGGAAAAGAATTTGAAGCTTTAAAAATAGAGAATGTACATTTTGTTAAGGAATCTATAGTTAACAGGTACCATGATGATAGCATAGAAGTAGTGAATGCTGCATTGGAACTACCAAACAAGTATTTAGAGGAAGTATTAAATGAGATGGACATAACTGATATATTCGTAAAACTTATATCAAAAAGTAGCAAGAAATGGAGGGCTGTAGTTGATAGAGCTATTGTGAAATTCTGTTCCCTAGAAGTACTACCTGTCAGTCAAGCAACAGTCTTAGCTTTGGTGCCATATCTCTTTCCAAGTGATGAAGAGACAACAAAAATATCTTGGCATATAATTTCTTCCAACTGGGGCAAGCGGTTTGATTTGACCAAAACGCTTAATGTCCATCGCACACACAAAGATAATAAGGAAGTTATCAGTCAGATGGTGTTCAAGGCTCTTTTTGTGAGTAAAGTAATGAATTTTGACAACATCCTAGATGAGAATAATTTGGACAAGACTAACACTCTTGATATATGCACCTATTTACTTCTCAAGTCATGTTCATTTAAACAAGCTACTGTTGAAGAAATATCTGGAATGCTTAATCTACTTCTGGATACAGTTGAAAATGTATCCATTGTCCCAAGTTCGGAAGGAAAAGAATTTTCCCATGAGATAATGCCAGAGTTTGTTAGCCTCTGTAGGCAGAAGAGAATGCTGTTTGAAGTTATTGAATACATTTTCCTGAGAGTCATTGAAGATTTTAAGATGAACTTTATTACTAAGCCTTGGTGCAATGTTTGCAAGACACCAGAGACAATTTTAATCAGGAGATTGTACGAGATCTGTATAACTGGATGTGCTATACCTACGTATGGGGAAAATTATGCCAAGCTTCTACAGAAATTGTTAGAACAATTCTGTAACAATAGTAAGGAGAAATTTGAATTTATTATCAACTTTGCCTGTGGTCACATTCTTTACGCTGCAGATCCAAAAGATGTTATAGGACCTGAGCTTCAACTGAGGAGCCTTAAATTGTTGACTAACTTCCTAGCAGTACAAGATAATGGCGACTGGTTATATGAATCTGATGAAGTTATTTTAATGATCCTCCTATGTTTGAGTAACCCTAGTACTATAATTCGCCAGAGCGCAATTAATATAATTGAAAGACTGTTACAAGATGATCCAAATAAGAGTTTTATCAATGTACAGCTCTTGGAAGAACTGATTACCCATAAAGAGGAACTATTGTTAGATCCAGAACAAATTGCACAAGTGTTAAATACAGTGTTAACTCTTAAAGACACACGCAATAAGTTATTTAAACGCAATTGTCTACTAAAGTTAATGAATATTCTAAATTCTGATGTACCATCTCATGTAAAAGCCAGTTTTCTCAAAATTCTCTGCAATTTTAATAATGCCATGGCATTTCCTCATTATGTCATGGCCTTGAAACCATTACAAGAAGCTATGAAGGCCAACGAGCACAACAATAGATTTACATTTGACATTTACGAATCCAACTTAATTAAAAGTGTATACATTCATATAAACGAGTCCACAGTGTCAACTTTTTCTAAGAATAATGTTTGGGATTCCATTGAATTTGGTCTGAAACAATACAAAGAGTGCATTTTAGATGAGGGCCAAACTTACACTAGTCCAGCTGCCCTCATAATGAAACAAATTGATGAAGAAGTTTTCAAGAAAATTCCAGAAGAAAGGTCTAAAGAACTTGTCTATCTTATCGCTTGTGCCGGAGCTGTTAGCAATAACCCGAAAATTTCAAGTGTTGCCTCCAAAGTAATGAAGAGAATACAACTCAGTTTCGAGCATTTCAAGCCTATTTTGGAGAAAATGTTGAATGCAGCTGATCCTGCTGCCAACATGCCGAGGAAGAAGAAATCTACCGTATCCATGTTGTCACATCAGCTGGCGGAGACCAATGACTGGAGATTAGGTGTAGCACTACTTGAATTCGTCCAAAGTAAAAAAAAGATGACGCTAGACAATTCCTTTGTGGCTATACTCTTCCAATTACTGAACAAATGTTTGCGATTTGAAGAGCAGTCTTACGTGGAGTACACAAAGCAGCTAATATTGTCTGCACTTTGGTATTTCTGTAAGAAGTTCGTTGACGACACCGACAGCGACCAATTGAAGTCGCTAAAACCAATATTTGATGTCGAGTTAGTCGTCCAATGTATAAGAGGTACTCAGAACCCACAGACCCACCATCATGCATTGATTGTCCTATCTCACGCAGCGTTTATGTTGCCCGAACAAGTGCTCCACCACATCATGGAGATTTTCACGTTCATGGGATCATCTGTCTTGAGACACGACGACGCATACAGTTTCCAAATTATTACTAAGATCATTGAAACACTAATACCTATCCTAGTGAAAATTGATAGAAATGTGGACGATTATACTGAGAAAGAGTTACAGCAGTTACACAAACGCGTTGTACCGGTTCTGCGTATATTTTCAGATGTGGTTTTGCATGTCCCTGAGCACAGGAGGTTGCCTCTGTACAAGAAACTTATAGAAACACTGGGGCCAAATCATTTCCTTTGGGTCTTCCTGGCCCTGTTACTGGAAACACATGTTGCTCATTTCAACGAAAAGGAAAAGAAAGATAAAAGATTATCAAGGACATTAGCTGACCAGGAATCACCTATAAATAGATTAGATTTCGGTCAGAGTATTCTACTAGAGTTCTCTCCGGAAATATGTCTAGAAAACTTCATAAAGTTGATAGTATTCATGAAATCCCTACCACTGCAAAAAGATGAGAATAGTATGGATACGGATGTGGATCCGAGTGACATTTTCAGCGTAAACGGTCACACTCCTATCCAGCTGCGTCACTACAAATACGTCATAATTACATTTATGATTACATGCTTAGCTTCGTCCAGAGTAGTCCAAAACATCGGCTTAGCAACCGACGTGAAAGCCATGGAAGGTCACTACAAGTCCTTGATTATCAATGTCCTGACGTTCATCCAAACTATTTCGAAAGTGAGCGACGAGAAGACGGCAAAGTATTGGAGGGTAATGCTCCACCATAGCTATGATTTGCTGGACCACACGAACAACCTGCTATCAGCTCCAATGTTCCTGTCTGTTGTAAAAGGTCTACTCAAGCACACTCTACAGACAGTCCGAAGGAAGTCAATGGAGTTGCTCAATTCAAAGATCCAGTTCTCTCCAGAAATGTTCCAGAGTGTCGACAAGGAATTATTATTTTCATTGCTACCTGCACTGTTGGATAACATACAGTCTATTGAAAGCAAAGATGAAAGTCTAGCGGAAAATGTAGTCCAAGAATTGGAGTTGAACCAACAAACAGCTTTGCTGTCTTTGAAGCTGCTTACGAAATTACTTGCTTCAGAGAACCCAGAACCGTTCAAATCAGTTCTAGAAACGGTCACAGATTTCACATGCAATCCCAATATTTCAGGCAATGTCTTGGCATCCGTCGTGTTATGTTTGGCCGAACTCTGTGCAAACCTCAAAGCACACGCGCTGGCAAGTCTTCGCAAATTCATGCCGGCTCTGATCAAAGTTTTGAAAAAGCAAAGAAAAGTCGAAACGCCAGAGCTGATTTTACTAAGTACTGTGACCGCGATTTCGAAGATCATTGAAAGTTTACCTTTATTCTTGAGCCCTTATTTGCAGAAGATATTGTATGAATACTCGATCTTGTTTGCGAAATGGCAGGCGTATGACCAGGAATGCAGCAAAGTATCGGCGATTGTCGGTAAATTGTCTACGATCAAAAAGAAAATAGCTACATCGATACCTCCTAGAGTGTTGATTCCTGTGGTGAATGACACTCATCAGCTGCTGCTTGAGAAGGAAAACTTTGAAGCCATAGGACCTGTGATGTCGGTTTTAGCAGAAAGCTTTGCTAACGTCACAACCGCCGATTTCACTGCCCTGCAACAAGATTTGACCACGTTCTTCTTAACAGCTTTACAGCTGCGTAGTGATGCTGCAGAGAAAAATATTGACGCTTCAGTTATTGATGGGGCAGAAGATGAGGTGGTCAACGCTCTTGTCTGCTTAGTGCTGAAGCTGTCAGAGACCAGTTTCAGGCCGTTCTATTTCAAGATCTATGACTGGGCAATAAGGACAAATGTTGAAGGGCATAAGGATAGGACTATTACGTTCTATAGGTATGTATTACACATTTCAAATATAGATTAAGTTTTTCTTTTATGATTTCATTTAATTTGTGGCCCTTTCAGACTAAGCAGTGCAATAGCGGACAAGCTGAAAGGGCTTTTCGTCCTATTCGCAGGACATTTTGTTAAGAACGCAGCGGAATTATTGGAAGCTTGTAATGTCAGCAAAACCGAGGAGTTATATTTTGATTCGGAAGATAAATGCATCGCCCTAATCAAATACATTATGAGAACTTTACACATAGTTTTCTCCTATGACAGCCAGAGTTTTATAAACAAAGACAGATTCGAAACTCTCATGCAACCAATTGTGGACCAACTAGAGAATACGTTGGGAGGAATTCCAAGCCTTAAGAAGAGAGCAGATGAGTTGATTATCCCTTGTGTGTCGCAGTTTGCGGTCGCGACAGCTGATGATTCCTTATGGAAACTCCTGAACTATCAAGTGTTACTTAAAACGAGACACAATGATGCTGAGATAAGGTAAGTTTACATTCTGACATAATTTATAGTTCGTCTATAGTATATCCGCTATGCCTCATTGTATCAAGTACTTATGAATGGCCAAAGGTGAGGGCTGGATTTTATTCTAAATAACCATGTTATTGATTTAGGGTTAAGACAATTCATAGATACAGAAAGACATACATTTTGATATACTTACCCCTAAGATCGAATAAAATTTATTCATAGAAATCTTCAGTAACACTTCATTGTTCGCTATATTCCGTTTAAGCGTTATTTGGATGTGATCTTCTGTTAGATGGAGGTACTATCCCAGTCAGATGAGGGAGTATAGGTACATATGATCACGCTAAGTTTCTCGCGGGGAAGGCAGATAGTATAGAGCGACATTTCACCCTTGGCTTACACACCTCTTGATTCTTTTAGGTTATTTATAATTAAAAAAAATATTTTTCCAGGCTAACAGCCCTTGACTGTCTGGTATCCATGGCAACCCAGTTAGGTAGCAGCTGGTTACCACTTCTGGCTGAGAGTGTTCCATTCCTGGCTGAGCTTCTTGAAGACGGGGACTCCAGGATAGAGACATGTACTAAAGAGGCGATCAGGAAACTCGAGCAAATCCTAGGAGAGCCCCTGGAAAAATATTTCTAGATTTCTAAGCAACAAATAAAATATTTTGTCTTTTATTATTTTTTCTTATTATTGCTATAATATCATAAGTATGTACTGTATACGATACAAAACAAAATATCCTTTATTGCTCACCAATGGTAGGGCAATAGCTCAGTAGCCTTAGTAGGAAGATTAATGAATTAATTTTGACTGCGTATTCGTATCGTTATCGCTTATCGCTGCGGCGGCGAAAAGATGAACTAAAATTTTGTATGTTTTTATTGACATTTGGATAGTAAACTTTTTCGAAAAGTAAAATATTCTTGCGAAGTGTTGTGGGTTTGGCTTGTAGGTAGTATATTATCTACTCTGAGGTTTGGCGTTGTAACATTTTTCTTTGTGCTGATAGCGCCATCTCCTATTTTAATCGCCAAAGATTGTGAACACGAGTGTAATGACGTAGTGTGTTTGAAAATAACTAGATGGCGCTAGCTTGTTTTTATTTGTGCGAGAGTGATTCTTCGATAAAATTACTATGTAGTCAGTGGGGCTAGCATGAATAATTGCGACAACGTTTTCGTATCGCCTTCGACTATTTTTGTATTGGAAAATGAACAGCGCTGCGGCGGTGAAAAGTGGAACTAAAAATGAGTATGACAATTTTGACATTTCGCGAGTTACGTTTTCGAATACGTTGTCGAAAAGGTTCATGCTACCGGCGTACTGGTGTATGTAGTAATTTTTTCAAGAGTTACTTTTGTATTATATTTCTATGTGCTTAGATGATTCCTATCCTAGGAGTAAGAAATACATTTGTCTACGCACCTACTTACATAACTCAACAAATAAATAAAATATATTACCAATAAAAACTATATTTGAATAATATGTTTAAATCAAAGATTCAATTGTTTTGATTTTGATAACATGTTTGAAAACTACTATCAGCAGTGAATATTTACGAAACAAATCATTCGCTCCATAGAAAATCTCTCACTGGATAATCTCAAACGAACTTCTGTTTTCTCTGGGCGGTCACAGCAAGGGTGGGACCACAGACGTGTCCCAACTTTTCCAACACGTCATGTTGGTAATTAGTTGCGAAGTTAGTGGGTAGACCACATTATTATAAGAAATGGTTTTGGGGTTTATTCGTTATGCTTTTTACTTTACTACACGCAGAGGCGGCCTTAGTCAATGCGAGGCCCTGGGCGGGTAGATCTGAAGCCCTTGTCTTTGTGGAATTCATTTAAATTATGATGCTTGACTTGTTATGGACAAGAAGCTTTATTTATTGTTAATAAAAACATGTGTTTCGCTCACCGAGCTTATTTCGCCTTTTCATTTGATACTCATATCATAAGGGTTGCTATGAAATGATTTTCTGGGACTAAAATAATTAATAAAATCATAACAATTCAAGTAATGCCCTTGCAAGAGCGAGGGCCGGTATATATTTCATAGCCGTGGTGTAGTGGCCTTGTGGTTGTAGCAACGGCCTGTCATCTGATGGGCTCTGGTTCAAACCCCGGCCTGTACCAATATGTTTTCCTAAGCTTAAGTACAGTGATTAATCATACCATGAGCTTAAAAATAGAGGTAGGGTAAATTGGGATCTCCCGTGGGTTTCCCATTAAATAAAAAAAAATGGAGCCGCACGGCAAGAAACCCAGTGCCCTGTCTTTATATGATATACTATCCTGGTTTATTTAACTGAGATAAAAGGTCTTTGAGTATTTATTCAGGGTAAGGGACCTACATTAACAGGCTCTTTACTACTAAGTACAATAAAATTATTTCTTTTGTTACCAAACCATTCATTCGCAGTTAGCAGTAATAAATACTTACACAAACGCAGACGAATATAATGTAATCACATTAATGTCTGCAATCGGACTAAGTAATCTGTCTGGCATATGGAAAGTCTCTGGCTGGTGTTGTGGTGGAAATTACATTGAATTTTAATAATTGCTAACAAATATCTTCAAGGTATATAAACAGTCAAAGATAAGTAGGATAATTTTCTCTTTTGCTTTTATTGTTTAGGTACTATATACGGGCCACGTCAAAATACAATTTCGCATGTACAATCGGAGGCCACTCAAAGTTGATGTGGCATCAGATTTGACTGGCGTTTCAGTATTCGGCCCGTAGTGTGATCAACTCCGACAAAACACACAACTGAAGTTTACTGTGTCCTATGGATAAGATATATATGGGACAATCTAAAACTGAAAGAGAAAAAAAAAACTAACGTAATACACAAAAAAAAAATGCTTCATATGTAAGTGTATTATCTATGGTTTACTGCATTACCCACACTTCACTGCTTTACCCACAAATGACTGCTTCGCTGACAGCGCAAACTTAACTTCTAACTCAAAGGCGGAACTTTTGAGTTAACGGTTGTATTAGTTTTACTTATCATTAAATTTCCTTACCGGGGGCTTATAGGTCTATTTATATCCATTCGTCAAAATTTCCTTACGTCTTTTTAAATACATTCGTAAGGAGTTAATTTCAATAAAATGGGTCGAGGTCTCAAAGTAGCATTAGGTATTTCGGTGTCGCCTCGAAATTTGACCTAGAGTCCTGCTAAATCTTGACTTATTAAGCCTTTCCATAGTAACATTTTTATAGAACCATGTAGAATAATATAGGCTACTAATGTCACAAGAAATTACCTTTTAAATTAAATCCCCGAGATAATTAACTTCCCGAACCTTCCCCATGAGTATTTTAACGGAATGGGATAAAATTTAACTTTTTCGTATGAATCTGGCAGTAAATTAGCTAATAAAATTAGTTTTATGTCTTCTATCTGTTGTAACAGTTAAAATTTAAAAGAGGGCGATATAAATAGGTTTATTATCAGTCTAAGAGCTCTTTCATTTCAAGTTTTTAAAGGAATTCATTGAAAAAAACGTAATTATTCCTAATTTGATTTATACAACCTAGGTACGTAGAAAAGCGACGAAGATATAGCATTGCTTGGCTGCATTTAAATTATTTCAACTTTCTACAAAGCTAATATTATAAGTACGCCGTCAAAAGAAAGCTTCTAGCTAAGGTATGCTTTTCCGCATATCTATATCTGTACTAATGTTATAAAAAGGAAAGATTTGTATTGTTGTATTTAACGAATAAACTTGACAACTACTTGACCGATTACAAAAAATCTATTGCCGTTAGAGAGCTACATTATTACTGAGTAACATAGGCTATACCTATATTATTATATTGTGACGCGGACGAAAAACCGGGGAAAAGGCTAGTCTATTATAATTTTAGACTTGGCAGAAGTACAAAAAATTAATCTAATATAGCATTCAATGGCCCTTCAGTATATTCAGACCCTTTCAGGAGTATGTTCGTACAAAACGGAATTTCGTCGTGGACCGTCGAACCCACTCCTTACATAACATTAAAATTGGACTCAAGCCAACCATCGAGACCTATAAATGCAAAATTGTTTGTCACTGCTGCTGGTCTATCAAATTACATAATATTATTTAAATGTATGACGAAATGCTACTTACTTTTGATATGTCTAATTCTTATTTAGTGACAATGTAGATTTTAAAGCATACGGCCCGCCTGCTTGTAAGCGGTTACCGTAGCCTATGGACGCTTGCAAAACCTGACTAGAACGTTGCTAATTGCAAAAAAAAAATCACACCCTTCTTGAAGAACCCTGAAGATTACTGTTTAACTAAGTGCAGTGCAGTGAAGTGTAATATAGAGCAGTGCAGTGTAGTGAAGTTGTCGATACAAAATAAAGTGTTTAGCATCCTGCGTGAGGCTCAAATAGTCGGGTCGTGACCCATCCACCCACTGGCTTCACCCAATGGTGGGTGAACGGCTAATCAAGAATGACCCGTGCTTCTAGTCTCAAGCCTGGAATGCTGAGCTGATCTGCGCTCGCAGCCTGGCTTACAAGTCAGTGGTAGCATCGTTTTTTACTCTCTTTTCATGTAACTGCCTTTAAATGTACCCTTTTTATTTTGATGTAGACAGCGGGAGTTTTTATTTTATTTTATTGTACTGTACATAACGGATTACAATAGTGAAGAGCTCAGGCTGGTAGACTATAATAAACCGTACAGCTATAAAACAAAATAATATGACGAAGTCTTTATGCAAAGTTCCCATACTTATTGCCAACTTGAGTCAACTTTATGAACTTAGTTTGACACGCCTGCAAGATGCAGTATTGAAATGGTGGAGAAAACTAGCAACCTACGTAGGTAATGTGGTCGCATTATAGTCGCTTGTAAAATAGAAATGGCGTCTGCAAAGTTCGTCTGTCTGTGTAGACAAGACAATAAGCGGTGAGACATGAGTATTTTGGTCTTTCTGGATCTGAACTAGACAGTATAAGTAGAGTCGAAGTAGGTAGTCATCTTATCTTATTATGTTCAAGCTATATTCATAATGACTTTTGTAAATGGTAAGCTCGTTGCTTACATGAAACTAGCTTTAGCAGGCTTCAATGTGATTTCGATCGTGTTAAATTTGCAGTATTGATTTTCAGACATTGTTACCTCGTTTCACGCCTTTAGTGTAAATAAATGTGTATTCCAGGCTTCAGCCTGGATTACACATTTATTTACAGAAGTACTTCAGTGAAGTTTCGAATTTTGGAAAATCCTTTTTTAACGGAAGCTTACGTCATTATAACTGTTTGCCAAATTTCAGCGCAATCCGTTCAGTGGTTTGAGCCGTGATCGATCAGACAGTTACAGTTGCCTTTCTTTATTTATATATAGAGATTAACGGCTTATTAGTGACATTTTAAATAAATTTGATTACGAATCACATTTACCCTTGACGTGTCCGTCAAGTCCTAGACACTTTTAATTTAATTTAGAAGAGAATTTGAGAACCTGAAATAAGAGATTTAGAGAGGTAGGGCGTTTTGGGATATCCCGTGGGTTATCCCATTTAAATTGGAGCCGCTCGACTGGGGACTGTACCTCCGCCTTACAGAAGACCGCAGTGAAATAACACTACTTGATGTAGTGTTGTGTTTCTGCGGTAAGTAAGGTTGCCAGTGCTCCATGAGGATACGCTGAGCTAGTAGTGTTGCTGCTAGCACATGAGTCCTCATCAACAACATGGTTGGCACCCCGTTAGTGATACCCCTGGTATTGCTAGCGGCTATAGGCTACGGTGACTGCTTACCATCAGGTGGGCCGTATGCTAGTGTGCCACCATTGTGGTATAAAAATAATATAAAAAAAAAAATCCATTTGAACAAAACCCAATGAAATGAAAAGTAAGAAAGAATACAGCGCGGACCAAATCAACTTTCACAATGAATTAATGTGGTATACTAACGATTCGTCGAGTGCCTTCCTAATTGCTCAAAGAAAGATTGTCGTCTCGATAAATAAAATTATGACCGGTTGATGAGGTCTACCAATTAACTTTCATTGTTTGTTTGTAGACTGTATAAATAATTATTGACAAGTTAAGTAAAATACTGTGAATGAGCTGTATCATTCACCTAGGTTTATTAGAATAATGTGAGTTTCAACAACTCTTTTGATGAGATACTAGCTTTTTCCCCGAAACTAGTTTGGTAATATACAGCCTATGTTACTCAGTAATATAGCATTGCACTGGAGAAATAATTGTTGAAATCGGTGCAGTAATTTTTGAGCCTATTATAAATGTAATTATTAGAGCCTTGTGGTTGTAGCAACGGCCATCTAATGAGCCCTGATTAAAATCCCGGCCTGTACTAATGAGTTTTTCTAAGCATAAGTACAGTGATTAATCAAACCATGAGCTAAAAAAAGAAAGGTATGGCGAATTGGGATCTCCCGTGGGTATTCCTATCAATATTGGAGCCGCCCGACTGGGGACTGTACCTCCACCTTACAGAAGACCGCAGTGATATAACACTACTTTGTTGTAGTATTGTGTTCTGCGATAAGTAAGGTTGCCAGTGCTCCACGAGGATATGCTGGGCTAGTAGTAATGCTGCTAGCCCAGTGAGTCCTCATCAACAACAGAGTTGGCAACGCGTTGGTGATTGGTTTTGCTAGCGGCTATCGGCTACGATGACTGCTTACCATCAGGTGGGCCGTACGCTTGTGTGCCACCTTACTGGTATAAATAATAAATCTTTAAATTCATAATGGGATATGAACATATTTACATACACGACGCAAGTTTTATCCAAACCATAGATCGTTTTAATAAATTTGACGGGAGTTGATCAAACGATGCTTTGGGAAGTAAATTAATGTGGTCTATCTGGGCTCTGCCCGCGTGCACCGCCATTATTAATAGCCTTTTACGAAGCATAATACTTGTTTGGCTTATCTTATCTCATCTCCCATGGTGCAAGAAATATTGTTTGCGAAATAAGCTCATTTTAGCGCTACTTATAGATAATAATCTATGCTAATGTTATAAAAAGGAATGATAAAAATATTTATGTGTTTGTTTGTGTTGAATAGGCTCCGAGACTTCAGAACCGATTTCAAAAATTCTTTCACCGTTAGAAAGCTACATTATCACTGAGAAACAGGCTATATATTATACTAGCGGCCCGCCCCGGCTTCGCACGGGTAGACATTTATCAAATACGTGCGAAGCCGGGGCGGGCAGCTAGTTTAATATATAGTCTATGTTACTCAGTGATAATTTAGCTTTCTAAAGGTGAAAGATTTTTTGAAATCGGTCCAGTAGTTTCGGAGCCTATTCAATACAAACCCACAAAAATACAAATCTTTCCTCTTTATAATATTAGTGTAGATTGATACGCGGGTGAAGTCGCGGGGAAACAGCTAGTAATATATAAATGCGAAAGTTTGTGAGTATGGCATCTATGGATGGATGTCTGTTACCCTTTCACGCAAAAACTACTGAACGGATTTGGATGAAATTTGGAACACAGATAGTTTATAACTTGGATTAACACATAGTATACTTTTATCCCGGGATTTTAGAAGAATATATTTTTGGTTCCCTGGTATTCGAAGCTCAAAGCGGACGAAGTCGCGGGCAGAAGCTAGTATTTGGTCCTAAAAGTCACCATAAATTTTTAAAGATCTGTCCACGTGAAAATTACCTCAAGTTTAATATTAAACTTTGCTCATTAAAAAGCAATTAACGAGGATACCGTTGTAAATGTCTGCAAGCCTATTTTATTTGAATTAATTAATTGATAGCTTTCACTTCAACTTTGATATTAAAATTTTATTATTATCTTTTTTAATAATGCCTTGATTAATGTGGAGTATTGTTTAGCAACCAAACCTGTGCAAGTGTGGAATGGTACTTTATAATGTTTTTATTATCATCTGCCTACCCAGAAAGCTCAAATCAGAATAAAAAAGGTGGATGGAACTTGGCGAATTACGATAAACGTCGGTTTTTAAATAAAAGTATATAAATAGCTTATACTAATCAGAGACAGATTAGTATTCAATTAGAGATTTTTATTTAAAATGGTTATGTCATTACAGAGAGAGTCCTTTCAACTTTCTTTTGGTATTTTATATAAAAATACCAAAAGAAAGTTGAAATTCACACGAAGCATTATTGTCGGAAAGCTGGAATTCAAATATTTTATTTCAACTGAACCTTTAATGAGAGGCCTATTATAATATTGGGTTAAGGGGCTGATTAGGTTTGAGGAAGATTCTAAGCGGCCTTCACTTGAAAGGGCTGTAATTTACTCGAACCTATCCGTTGTTTATTTCGTAGGATTCTGAAAACAATTAAAAAAAAGTTGGTAATATAATTTTTAAATATAACTTTTTATTCGCACTTCGAGACCTTTCATTTGATACACATATCATAGTGGTTACTTTGAAAATTATAAATCTCAATTTTGTGGCATCCGCCATATTGGATTAAAAATGGTGGCATTTAGATAATCGTGCATTGTCACGGGAAAAAAATTCAAGGATAACCACGTAAACACCTTAGAGATGGCGACGGACTCACCATCTGTCACGTAACACGTAGACACCAAATTATCTTCGGTGGAAAGTGGGTGTTGTAACACCTCTGCCTACCTCTTTGGGGACCCTTGTGGAAGGGTGTTATATTATTATTATTAGCTATATAGCTAAGGAGAACGATTATTATTATTCTTGTAAACTCTACACTGAACAGCACACAAAATTAGCACACACGTCACATATCATCGAGTAATATTACGACTCCTCACGTAGACAGCAATAACTTTTTTCATATGTCCGTGACGAGTGACGTGCCTTTATAACTTTCCGTCTATTTAACCATTTTGGTACGAATTTAGCCCTAGCTTCCACATTACCCTGGTTTATTATGAGGTTTGCAAAGATCATGAAGATGGTAAGGAATCAAATATATTTGACGTGCGTTTTTCCTGGTTCTCTAGGACTTAAACAGCATTTTTTATGCGTGCTACACACGTTTAGTTTTAACTGCACAGTTTTCTTTCTAAACTGAACGTGTGTAGACACCAGGTGCGTCAGTTATAACTGCACAGTTCGACTGTACAGTTAAAACTGAACGCGTGTAACCTGCTTCAGTTACGACTTCTCGTCTCCTTTCTGAGCGGTATATGGAAAATAATCTATACTTAATATTATAAAGCTGAAGAGTTTGTTTGTTTGAACGCGCTAATCTCAGGAACTACTGGTTCGAATTGAAAAAATATGTTTGTGTTGGTATTTCATTTATCGAGGAAGGCTAATGAAACGAGCTTTGATGTTTCTTTGAGATTAGGATATGTTCGCAATTTCGTCGAAATTTCTTCATATAGAAGATTATTGTCGGGGATGTCTGAGATTTTGTAGCAATTTTTTTTGATGGGCAATGTCTAATTGACCAGCGGCTTATGTCATTGACTTCTGTTACATTACAATTTAAGTGTTTGCAGCATTGCAAAAACGTGAAACTTACAATACCGTATCCGATCTCTTATATATTTAAAATTGCTTCAAAGCTTGGGATATCTATCACAGGCGAGATAAAAAAAATATTCCGAACATGCTATTTTTTTGTTTTGTAGAATCATTCTTATTTTCCAGTTGACAGGTGGATTTGTTAAAAATAAAGTGTCCTCCTGGGCTGAGCTCTCCCCTTGGGTAACACCGTTATATCCCGTAATGTGGACGGGCGGAAAATGTTTTCGGTTTGTTTCCAACGGGTAAAAGTTTGTTTGAGGTATGTAGGTACTATGTTATTTTTGTATGTGAATTTGCATATTTGAGAGATCATATTGTGATAATATTGTGTTAGTAGTTTGTTTATCATTACCGCTCAATGGCGCTCGTAACTCTAATTTGATGAAAATGGTTCTTAGATAAACCTACTAGCCTAAATTACATTAAATCGTAGACTGAGTAACTAATAGACAAAAGTACCGCGCGCCCTAGAAAGTGATGGAGATAGTTGTCTATGTGTGCGTGTGTGTGTGTAAAGTGCTGCCACAGAAGTGACTTCTCACGCTTAGCTGAACCAAAATATAGGTGAAGTTACATAAAGTATTTTACGAAACGTGAAAATACTTGTATAATAGTACCATATATAGCCTTCTCTTTGTGTGTGAAGAGAGCAGAAGATATTATTGCCTCTGCTTATTGCTGTCAAATCAAATTGAGTAAGATCAAAACAATGAATACCTATATTTAGTTTCAATGAACCACAGAATAGCTTAATTGTAGTTTAGTTTAAGTCTAGTCAGAAGAACATGGGTACTTATATTGGTTTTCGCCTTTACATATATTAAACTACGTTACATATATCAAAGTACCAACGCCTAGATAACTTTACAATATAATATTCCTGCTACATCTCATAATAAACTTTGCCACCAGTTTCTTACCGCTGAAGTAAAGTTATCGTCTTGAAAGTAATTCATGAGCAAATTTTAATATACATGTAAATTAGAACCTCCGCTAATCCCATTTAAACTTTTAATTAATCACAGTGTATTAAATAATGATAAAACATGCCTAGGCGGCTTCAGCTAGCTTCTGTTCAATTACTCATTTACGCGTGGAGTTTTTCATGTATATACTAGTTATAAATAGATCAGGTGGCCGTGTGGTATGAAACTTTGCCTGCTATTCTAGCGACGCAAGTTTGAACCCCACCGGTCTGCCAATGAGTTTTATAAGCTTAAGTGTTGTGATTAGTCACACCACGAGCTTTACGGGGAAACATTGTTAGGAAACCTGTATTATGTATACGACTGAGAAGAAATTCAAGAAAATATGTAGTGCCTGAGAGACGGCGACGGAATCACCATCTGTCACGTTGGCACCAAATTATCTTCAGTGGAAAGTGGGTGTTGTAAAACCTAGGCCTACGTTTTCGGGGTCCCATGTGGGTAGGCGTGAAGATATAATATTATTATTCACATGGCTCGGTCTGTCAGGCTGTTTCACCAATTCTTATGAAATTTCTATGAGTATAAACTTATACAATAATGGAGAGCTCTTTCTTATAGTCTTTTTCTAAAGTCTGCTAATTATTATTATATTCCCTCGACCATTTAAAAGGTATTCACACGCGTCAATTTTACACGAGGAAGGGCATTTCATAATTGTTAAATGTGACGTATCGGTCAGCTTTAATATCGCCTGCCGCCCAGCAGGAACGATATTGGGATCGCATCTATCATTCTGGGTGAAAGAGAGTTACGGGGCAATAGGGAATTATGTAGGCCCCCTTTCTTATTAGGGTGTTGTTGATAAGATCTGATGTAAGGATATATAACGGTTTATCGGGAAATGGCTCTTTGCACTTTCTGCCTACCCCGCGAGGGACTTAAAGGCGTGATAATATTATTTTTTCAAACTCTCGCGAGCAGCTGAACACGTCCTCTGCAACACGGTCGAATCGTCGAGAGGTAAACAGTTTAATATCGCGTATAGACCAATATTCATATCATAAATATGAATGTTATCTAATATATAAAATTCTCGTGTCACAGTTTTCGTTGCCATACTCCTCCGAAACGGCCTGACCGATTTTGATGAATTTTTTTGTGCTTATTCGGTATCTATGAGAATCGGCCAACATCTATTTTTCATCCCCTTAAATGTTAGGGGTAGTCCATCCCGACATTTTTTTTTTTTTTTTTAGACCGATTTCAAAAATTCTTTCACCGTTATAAAGCTACATCATCACTGAGTAACATAGGCTACATATTAGAAAAAATATTTGATATAAAAGTCTACCCGTGCGAAGCCGGGGCGGGCCGCTAGTAGTATATAAATTCCAAGGAAATCAATGGATAAGAAGTGGTGGCTGTGTGGTTGGTGTAACGGACTCCCGATTTGAGGGTTTCGTGTTCAAACCCTGTCTCTAGGTACTGACGGACTGTACCAGTAAGTTTTCTGTAGTTCACAGTTAAGTTCACATCACGAGCTTAAAAAGGAGAGAGGTAGATCGTAATGAGATCTCTAAATCTTTACTAATTGGAGAAACTACTAAATCTCTAACAATTGGAGACGCTGACTAGGTGGACGCGGAGGTACACTCCGCGTTTTTAGGGTTCCGTACTTCAAAAGGAAATAAGAATCCTTATAGGATCACTTTGTTGTTCCTCTGTCTGTCTGTCTGTCATTTTTATCTCAAGAACGCGTAGAGTTATGAATTTGAAATTAATTTGAAATACCCGGGTCTATGGTCTCTTTCAGTTGTAAATTAATCAAACCTGTATATCAATATGAAGAAAAGATATGACCGTTTATGTCGCATATTTTGCGATTTCACAAGGGAATCAAAAGCTATAGGGTACTTCCCGTTGACCTAGAACCATGAAATTTGGCATTAAGTAGTGTCTTACAGCACATAAAAGATAAATCTAAAAACCGTAAATATGTAGCTTAATAACAAAAAAAAAACGTATTTGCTATATCAATTTTAAAAAATATCTCTTCCTCTCCTTACCTACAAGTTCGTACGGAACCCTCAGTGCGCGAGTCCGAATCGCATTTGGCCGGTTTTTTTATCTACACTAATATTATAAAAAGGAAAGATTTGTATTTTTGTATGTAACGAATAAACTCAAAAAGTACTGGACCGATTTCAAAAATTCTTTCATCGTTAGAAAGCTACATTATCACTGAGTAGCATAGGCTATATATTATACTAGCTGCCGACGCCGGCTCCGCACGGGTGGACACAATATTTGATAAATTTCTATGCTCCGAAACTAATGTCTACCCGTGCGAAGCCGGGGCGGGCCGCTAGTATAATAATAAAGTCATACATTATCGGGTGAAAAAACATCAGAATTCCCACTGTTTTCCTTCACCGATAAATCTACGTACAAAGTTGAATGTTCTGTGCCATTGGTTATATATTATCATTCCCAGACGATAAAAACAAGTGTGTTATACGCACGCCGCATATATCCTAATAGGTTACACGATAAATTCTAACCGGACCCACCTCTCAAATCTACCGGATAAATACTGGGTGTGACCTACAGGTAGATTATATTAAGGTGAAACATACGGAGCAATATCGAAGTTAAAAGCGCTGCGTTTTTTTTACATGCACTTAGAATGTTATGTAGGTATTAGAATGAAAATTTCTACAGATATATTATATTTGATTCACATTTATGATGGGAAAACTCCGCTTCTGAAAATGTTGATCCATACCCCACGTTAGCAGTAAGTTATGCTTTACAAAGTGTAAGAACATTCTAGTTATGTAAAATGACGCACATTTTTATAAATAATCATATTGAAATAAATAAGGCCAGTATGAATTAAATTAGTGTCCCTTAATTACTTTCTGACTAAGCATGATCACTTTGTCATAGCATACCTGGTTAAGCTGACAATAAACTGCCGATATGTAGAAGATTCTGGGCCAATGCTAAGCATATAATAGTCCAGTTTTCTGAAAGCCAGTTAACAATAATAACGTATACATTAAGATCTTTTTTCGGAGTAGTGACTTTTTTATTGATTTTAACACGCCCAATAATGCCCATCGATTTTATGATATAAATATTTTCCTTATGGTTAAAACATGTAGACTCCGTCACGAATATTCTCCCGTATGTTTTCACCATTTAAGTATCGTATTTTTCTGTCACTGCGAAATACAAGGTAATATATTTGTGCAAATAAATTCGTATAGAATAAAGCTAACTATTAGTTGAGTTATTTATTTGTTTTCTCATAGCGTACTTATACTTACTCCCAGCTCATTTACTTCTTCAGTGATTTGTTATCTATTATACTATGAGATATTTAGTTTATTCGTAGAAAAAAAACATAATCGTTCTTACGAAATTGACTATAGTAATAATCGGCTAACCATTCCTCCTTTAAATTTGAATATTATTATTTGCCATCTTGCAGCCGCCGCCATATTAAATTTAGAATGGCGTCACTTTACTAACTGCGTTTCGCTCATCAAGCCCTTTCATTTTATACCCATATCATTGGGGTTCCTGTGGAAATGATAAATCTCCATTTTGTGACATCCGCCATATTGGATTTAAAATGGCGGCAAAGTAATCGTGCATTGACCCGGAAACCAAAAGTCAAATTTAACTTGCAAGATTTAATTACACACATACACACACACACACCCCGGACCTGCGACACTAAATTAAAACTAATTGATATTTTTTTTATTTTGGCAAGAAACTTTATGAAATTTAACATTTAGGTCCGTATATCTTAAATTAACCCACGGTTAGAATTGAGATCTGAAAATCCAATGCATCCAAATGCGGATGCTCTTTGCATTCCGCCGGGAAGCGAACCCGGGACCCTTGAGATGCAAATTTATGGCGCGGGGACAAGATTGCAGCCCAAGAGGCTAGACTAGCTTGCTCGTCTGTATTCAAACAGATGAAATGTATTCACGTTGTGTGCATGTTTCATGCAGTTTGCGATATTGATTTAATTATGTAGATGTTATAGGTATTTGAAAGTGCCTTCGTTAATAAAACTATTATTTTAAACTAGCTCGCCCGACAGACGTTGTCTTGTCTTAAATTCTTGGCTGAGTTCATATGTGAAATACACCATAGAAAATAGGACTTTAATTTATCCCGAAATTAAAAATGTTCCGTTTTAAAAAATAATAATAAGAACTTTCTCTTTACAATAACAAACACAAAAAAAATATATCGAAATCGGTCTAGCCGTTAACGCGTAATGCCGTGACCAAGGGAATGAAGGATTAATTTTCATAAATATGGATGTATTTGGTATTTACCCAAATAATTATTTGCTTACATATTATGTTTTACATCCTTATAAGTTTTATTAGTCGGTATTGACATGGTTACTAGATCGTTGTCAACATATTTTTGGAGAGAACTCACTGTACTAGCTGCATGCGTTATCTCTACTGCCAACATAGGGTATCCTTGAGGAGCTTACCGCTGAAATGTAACACTAAATCATATTATTTAACTACTATATTTTGTAAGGGTGCTTTATGGCTGGAAGGCTCAATTTTTTTCATTTTCTAATTATTGAACAGTTAGTTTGGAAAATATTATCATTCTCCTAATGAAGGCCTATACATTTTCGTTCCTATCATATAGTTCATAGAAGGAATTGTGATAGTGACGTAATGAAAAAAGGCATTCCATAACCATACCAAAATTTTCGATCACGAAACTTATCCGTCACCTATTCTCATTTAGCAAACTTACATGGTGCATCAAAACCAAGGAAGCGCGCTCCTGCTTCGATGACTTCACATTGTGATGTGTCTGTCGCGTTCTTGTGTGTTCGAGAACAAAGATAGGGGCGCGTGTTCTGATTTGAAATGTTTTTTTTTCTTCATGTCATGTTTCTACGTCAAAATTCAAACACAGAATACAACTGTGTTTGAATTTTGACGTAGGTTCTGAGAACATGCATTGCGGTGAGATTATTTTGACGTTCGTATGAAGATTTCGAAATTCAAATATAAAAAATTGAATATACCGCAAAAAATATATTTTGCTCTTTTTTCAAAATAATTAAACCAAGACTTCATCAGCTAGCTCCTCTTTTTATTGAGATCGGAATGAATTTCGTAATAATAACCCCAAAAGTTTTTAATTAAAAAGTAAATTTGACTGTGAACGGGAAAACTTCTTCAGGTTACAGGTAATTTGAGATACGGAACTCTCTGTAGTAAAGAGATAAGCAATGAGGTGGTTTTGAAATATATTTTCATAATCTTTCAAATATTTGCTTAATATTAATTTTTAAGGTTCGGTATCAGGTGGGTAACCACAGGCTCTATTACTAAGCCTCCGCTGTCCGTCCGTCCGTCTGTCTGTCAGCGGACTGTATCTCATGATCCGTAACAGGTAGACAGTCGAAATTTTCACAGAATGCGTATTTCTGTTGCTGCTATTACAAAAAATTAAAATAAATTAAGAATTAAAGGGGGCTCCCCAACTAGGAACAAGTTTGTAAACATTGTATGTTGGTGTGGGACCCCTTATGTGCAAGCCCGACACGCTCTTGGCCGGTTTTTAATAAAAGCGACAGTTGTTATAAAATACTAGTTAAGCCATAGAGTACAAACTATAGTATACCTATTATATATTATCTGTGGTACCACATCGTAGCCCCAGAGTAAGATTTCCAGAGCTCCTTGACGATATGCTATAATCGCAGTAGGGAGATCCTGTTGTTCTTTATGGCAGCATAAACGACGAAGAGGTCTGTTAGATGTCATAAAGGGCTAGATAGCAGAAGAACAGTCATTGCTCCAAACATCAGGTTGACAACGCGCCAGTGATGTCCATGGCATAGGAGGTGCCTATCGGCTATGGTCACAGCCCGTCATCGCGCGGGCTTGAGATATTTTTACCATCTTTGAGATGTAAAAAACCAGTCACGGAGATAATTGAACAAGTATCCTTTAGATTTTATCGCTGTCACGGACAATCCACTTTAAGTGGTTATAGAAAATTCTGAGCGGATTCCCAATAATCTCCTGTATTGGATAGGCGTTGGTTAAGCGGCGCTGTATCGAGACATCAATGGATGGACTTACAACGGGATAATCTTTTATATCTACTTGCGAACCCACGAATGGCGGTAGGCTTATTTTGTGACGGGCGCCATTCCTACAGCGATGGACGTTTAATAAATGGTTATTTTTCGGAATGTTTCGGGAAACAATCGGGAATAGTATTTTTACCAGCATTTATTGACACAAAACAGATTAAACTATTTACAAAAACATATCTTAACCTACCTACTTATAGATAAAAGATCTGACCCAAACCGGAATCATGAAGGAGCGTGCCAAGAATGCTGGCAGCATTGCCACGCTGGATAGCAATGCTGATTCTCTGAGCGAGATATGTTCCAGCACGCCTGTCACGGGAGGCCTCAACCAGATTACGTGAGACCTCCACAGCTTTTTAAATTTTGTGCACGACTTCGGCCGCATAGCAAAAAAACTTATAGTATAACATCCCAGTTTTATATTCAGTCGGTTTCGTTTTTCCGGGATAATAGAAGCATCTGAAACATATATTAGTTTTTAATAGTAGTAATCTGAACCGCAGATCAAAATAAAAAAGGTGAAGGAACTTTGCACAACGAAGTGACCGGTTAAAACTACGCCTTGAAGTGTACATACACAATGACGAGACCTCTGGTCTAGTGGTTAGTATACCTGACTGCTGCGCTAGGGGTCGCGGGTTCGATTCCCGCTAGGGCTAACATTTATGTGACAATATGTTTTGCCTTGCGTCTGGGTGTTTGGTATGTATTATAAGTATGTATTTACAAACAAAAAGTATATTAAGTATTATATCAGCTGCTGGTTCCCATAGTACAAGGTTGCTTAGTTTGGGGCCAGATGGCGTTGTGTGATAATGAATGTCCAAACATTATTATTAATTACATTTATTTGAGGTAACATGTAAATCCGTTCAAAATTAACTTAGGCCTCGGAGAAATGTGTTACCGTTTGCCACCACGAGGAAGTTTTTGGGGTACACAGTAATAATTATGTCAGCTTAATTCAGAAATGAGGTTTAAAACCTTCGTAACGAGGATGACTTCAAATAATAACAGCGAAAAGAAAAAGCGAGGCCACATTTCACGAATTTTCTCGTCATCAATCCGTTAGTAGTGACGTAAACATCGTCGTCAATAATTCCCCCATTTCACTTAAATAACAGATGGCAAGCAGAACTGGTTACAGGGCCCTGTTTACTCCTCCATTGTACTAAGCGCATGGAATATTCAACAAAGAATAATTGAGTTGCCAAACTGCTGAATAGACGTCATGGAAATTGCTACTCGCACCTTTACGAACTTTCTTGGTTTGGAAATATATCATTATTACGTCAAAGTTGCTGCGGCCGCGCAGCGGGCTGTACATTTTGGATTTCAGTGGGTTATTGCATGGTGTATAACATTTTAATTCGTGTGCGTGTGTGTGTGCGTGTGCGTGTGCGTGTGCCTGTGCCTGTGCCTGTGCCTGTGCCTGTGCCTGTGCCTGTGCCTGTGCCTGTGCCTGTGCGTGTGCGTGTGCGCGTGTGCGTGTACCTGTACGTGAGTATTAACACGAAGATACATGCCTTTATAAGACTAAGGTAGACTAACTACACAATGATAAAGAATCAGGAATAGTATACATGTAATTTATACGTATAATAGGTACATAGAATTCCCTATGCCACATTGACATATTCACAAAATCTACGTTTTAGTCAGATTTTAATATGGTATGGCACTCTTTTACCTCTAAAGTTCAGGTAGTCCATAAATTATTCACGATTCTTACATCTACCTTCGTTACTTTCATTTATAACTCCAATTATAAGTTATTCCACGCGACTTCACTCTCCTAGGAATAGCGATATAAATTACCCAGGGATGTGGCTTTATATTATTCAAAGTTATTCTTTAATAAATTAAGCGGTGTCACAGATTATTACAAAATTAATAACACATGGCCAATTTTGACCTCTAATATTAGATGGATAAATAATAATAAAAATATATTCACACCTTCCCACAAAAGTCACCGAAGAGTCAACCTGAGAGTGGATGAGTCCATCGCCGTCTCTTAGGCACTACATACACCCTTGAATTTCTTCTCAAATGCAGGTTTCCTCACGATGTCCCCTTCACCGCAAAGCTCGTGGTGTGACTAATTACTGCACTTACGTTAGAAAAAAATATTGTTACACATAGGTGGGATGCGAACTTGGATCGCTAGAATCGCAGGCAACGTTTCATACCACTAGGCCACCACGGCACATTTTTTGTTAGATTATAGTTTAATTTTATATTATAACTAGCGGTCCGCCCCGGCTTCGCATGAGTAGACATTTATCAAATATTGTGTCTTCCCGTGCAAAGCCGGGGCGGGCAATCAGTATAATAAATAACCTATGTTACTCAATGATAATGTTGGTTCTAACGGAGAAAGTTTTTTTGAAATCGGTCCAATAGTTTCGGAGCCTATTCAACACAAACACACAAAAATACAAAACTTTCCTCTTTATAATATTAATAATAAATAATAATAATAGTATACATAAGTCGAATAGTGTAGACGTTCCCTTATTACATGGACTGAGTAGAATACATAGAACAAGACTCTGGTTCCTAACGTACGCTTGGAATGTCGTCCCGTAAGTCTCCACTTTCTCTGCAAACGTCTAAGGGATGTTAAATAATGCCCTTTTGTAATCGAGTTGACGTTTCATCCCTCACCGCACCCCGCGGTTTGTTATGAATCGATTCTTTACCGAGTTGTTGCGCGACAGCTTTGTTTATTTTTATCTAAACGTTGCCTTAATGAGAAAACAAAAATTCAATTATTTTGCTCAAAAAGTTCGTCGTTGTAACGTTCCAGAGCGGGGAAAATAGAATATAGAAAAAAATTCTCGAGAGTGCGCCACTTTAAATTATATGTGAAGTCAAATAGCCTACAACCAGCGGCGACCGAGACGCTTCCAACGATACCTCATTTGTTAAATTATGATAAGTAATTTGGAAGTTATGAGGGAACAGATGAACATACATACATACATATATTTTGCGAGATACGTTTTCGAATGCATAGTCGAAAAATGATCCTGCCACCGGCAATGGACTAAAAGTAATTAGGAAATAGGAACTTTCTTAGGGCCTTCTAAACAGGCAAACACATTTGGCCAAGCTATCGGGTTGTTTGTATGAAAAATTAAACATGCTTCATTATTCAGAAGAGCGTGCCGGAAAGGCCACGGACTCCGTGTTAATAAATAATGTATGTGGATTAGGTGAGTACTTTATTTGCCTTGTTTATGACGGCGAATATGTTACGGGAAATTTTATTTTTGCCACTTTTCTTTGTGAATAAGGAAGCTTATATTTCTGGTAGCATTTTTTGTGAAAACCTTTTACGAGAGATTATGATAAATGTTCAAAACATATTATTTTATGCTTGCAGAAATGTTCATCCAGACTCCTTTAAAGTTCTTCTAGTAGTCTACTTTTTTTATACCACTAAGGTACACAAGCGAACGGCCCATCTGATGGTAAGCAGTCACCGCAGCCTATAGCCGCTAGCAACTCCAGTATCACTAAACCGTTGCCAAACATTTTGCTATCTTTGAGTTATTTTTAAATGCATTTGCGGGGAGTTGCAAGTTTTAACCGCTTTATTTTTAGCTATTGGACTATTTAGGCCATATCATTCGCGAGTTTCACATACTTTGCCACACTATATAACATTTTTATAGGCTGTATTAAAAATACTTATTTAATATCTCACAGACAATATTACTAAAGTCGTAAATAAATAACACCTGATATAAAATTGTAAAGTCTAAAATCTACAAGTTGGCAACTAGACCATTCTGAGTGGAAAACCAAATTAGTGTTACAAATTATTATTCATCCCGTTATTTTAATTTTCCAACTATCCTGCTACCTACTAAAAATAACTGCATTATCTTAGTTTGATTAAGTGCAACAAAGTTAAAAAAAGTTTAAAAAGGAGTGTTTGACTTAATATCTTTATTAACACAAAACAGATTAAACTATTTACAAAACCCAGAACTGAATCTACCTATAGACTCAGAGTAGATAATATATATACCTATAGATAAAGGTGCATGCCAAGAATGCTGGCAGCATTGCCACGCTGGATAGCAATCGAATTCAATTTCTTTCGGGATATATATGTCTCATAAATACTTGATGGACGAAGTCTGTAGCAAATACATGTTCAATATATCCTTATATACGAAACTGCGTTATTCCCAATATATTTTATCATTTGTATTAATGGATTTATGATGACTTGCACGCATCCAAAGTATTTTCTGAACGGTGTATTGTAGTCTTTGATGGAAAATAAAGTAAGCTTCTTACAATATAATAATATAGAGAAGGTATGTACATATGCTTTACGACAAATTGTGGAATACTTTTATAATGACAATTATTATTTGTCAAATCAAATTAAATAAGAAATGATATGTCCATTGGCCATACTAGCTTCTGCTCGCGACTACGTCAGGGTTGAGCTTAGAATCTCAAGATACAAACATTTTCCTGGGATAAATAGTATCCTATGTGTTAATCCAGGTTACAATTTATCAGTGTTCCAAATTTCATCCAAATTCGTTGAGTAGTTTTTGCGTGAAGGAATAACAAACATCCATACATCCATCCATCCCTCCATATTCACAAATTTTCGCATTTATCATATTAGTAGTATCTATCAAAATATTATGTATGAAGTCTAACAGCCAAATTATTCCAACACTAACCTGGATGGGACTGGCGCAGGACCGAGGCGAATGGCATAGTACCCAGCAGTGGGGTGATTACAGCTATGGATGATGATGCTGAACAGAATCACACAAGAGTTTTAACTTCTATGAATGAACAATACTCAAGGAATATATAAGCTAAATATAAATGAGCCATAACCTGAAAGCTGTACAAGTTTATAACCGTAGATCTGTCGTCGTCTGAATGTGTCATAAACCTTACGTGCGAGACATTGGGGACGGATTCATACATAAATGTTATTTATATTTAAAAGTAGCTTTTACCCGCTGCTTCACCCGCGTGCTTCTAGAAAATATTATAGATATTTTATTGCCTATGTCCTTCCTAATCGCCACACTTCTTTATATATCCACACTAGCTGAGCCCGCGACTTCGTCCGCGTTGAATAATTTTTGCTGACCATTTCATGGGTTTAATTTTTTTGTTGCGTGGAACTCTAATTACCTATTTTTCCATAATAAAATTAGCCGTAGTTACGCTTTATAGCATCAGCTACTGTCCAGTAAATTCCCATTCATGTTCCAAAGATTTATGCAAAATTTGAAGTAGATTGGACCAAGGAATTACGTTGACTCATACAAAGTTTGCCCCCCTTTTTCACCCCCTTAGGAGTGGAATTTCGGAAAATCCTTTTTTATCGGACGCCTTCGTCATACAAAGAAGACACCATCCAAGATTCAGGTCTCTGTTGTTTACCTGTTACATAGTCACCTGTTACATACTTAGTCCCTTGCTATCCTTACATAGAAGTCTGAATCCGACCCTGTAGACGAAAATGTATCTGACATTGTCGCCTAAAATGTGAGCTATATTGACCATAAAAGCGGTTTATGGTTTGATATTTGACAGAGGTAAGAAGGCTCTGACGTCACAGTCGACTTACGAGTAACTACTATTCGTTATCACTCGAATAATAATGGATTTTGTACATGAAACAGCTCTTAGCCAAGGATGTGAAGTTAAAATGGCTGTGTTACAACTTTACTCCGCTTCTGGTATTGTTTCAAATGTATGAGTTTGGACTGAAACTTAAATCAAGATTATGTTTTCGTAATAGGGTTTTGGAATGGAAATATAACAATAACGTAGCAGTGGAATAATATATTTCACGAAGCCATAGGCCATAGCCCTTACTACGTGACGTGGGGGAGGAAGGTCTTAAAAATACTAAGCTCAGTCACAGGAGCGGGGGGGCTGGCATAGATTATTGCTACTTCGTAATATAAGAGTAATTTTTTTTAATTTGTTTCACTTTTATTTTATTTTGATAAAAACGGGAGGGAGGGGTCGAAAATTCTTACTAGGTCACTTAGTTTGGGTACGTTCCCTAAGAGATAGAAGTTATTGAAAGGCTTTCTAATGATTTTTTCAATAGTTCTATAATTTACCTTATACAAACAATCAACCAAAATGCATCTCTTTCATATTTGTACAAGCAGGCTTATAATTATATAACCTTTTTTCTTTTTTTATATTCCTTCTCCTTCTTTTTTCAAATTTAATTTTACCATAAAACATTCCTACCTAATTTTCAAATCACTTTTTTCGTTACTACAACAATTTTAAATTAAACATCCATAAATGAAAAATGAAAAGAGATGATTAATTCACAGAATACCCTCAGCTTCTTACAGAATAAAACAATGCGCTGTTTTTCGCGGATCTTCTTCAAAAATGTCAAGTCAGCTAATGTTAAGTCCATTGTTACAAGAATGCTCGGTGTAAAGCGATTGTTTAAGGGTCGGCGAGTTGAGCCTGAGGGTTCATAACATGCCTTCATATTGTATGAGTAAATAAGCAAATGTAATTAAACTAGACATATCTATCTAACAAAGCAAAGAGGTGCGTAAGTCAAGAGTGAAATGGCGCTGTTTACTCTCTGCTTATCCCGTGGCGTATGTATATATCTATCTAACATATCTCATTCAAAGAACCAGCATTGCCATACAGCATGGCAATGCTGCCATATTTTATAGGTTAAGTTCTGTTTTATGTCAATAGTGTATTCCCTTTTATGTTAAAATATTATTAAACTAGAAATAATTCTGAGAGGAATGCTATTATTGTTCTTACCCTATATAGGTGTGAAGAGATATATCTAGGAATTATAGGCTGTGGTAACATATACCTGTCGTCTTTGCTTAAAGTATGTTAGTGGTATGTTTTTTTTTACAAATGCAGAATTACCTTTTATAGGTTTGATAGATTAAAAAACAGGTTGCTTTTTGACGTCAGAAACAGGTTAAATTACAAATCGAAAAGCACGCCACATAAGCCAACATTTTAAAAAAATATCACGTGTTTACAAAATGGGTCGAGACCGAAATTGGCAGGATAATGCGTTAATTATTCAGTTATTCCATAAAATATACATGGCGGAATTAGCAGGCTGCGCAAATGACAACACTTTACATTTTTATTACCATCGTTATTGTCATTCTTGTTTGATTATACTATCAGGCCATCAGCAGTATAATCATATATCTTTACGCCTTCTCAGAAGGGTCCCCGAAGAGTTAGGCAGAGGTGTTAAAACACCCACATTCCACCGAAGATAATTTGATGCTAACGTGACAGATGGTGAGTCCGTCGCCGTCTCTTAGGTACTACAGGCGTCCATGAGTTTCTTCTCAGGTGTATGAAGGTTTCCTTACGATGTTTACCTTCACCGTTAAGCTTGTGGTGTGTCTAATTACTACGTAAACTTAAGTTTTTAGAAAATAATAATTGGTACAGACAGTTGGTATAGGCTGGGGCTAGAGTGTAATCAATTAAACTATACCGCGAACTTAAGGTTGCGACTTGCGAGACTTTTGAATTTTCGTTACTTTCATGTAAGTTTACGTTTCTTCTTTAGGGCATATTGCTACTATCTTCATTCTTGCATAAGATGCTCTAGAAAATTATATAAATAATCAATTTCAAATGTGAAATTAATTCCGTGCATGACACGGCGGAATGCAAATGAATAATTACTCCAAATCCGACCTGAGCCTACCAAATCCGTAATTATTACCGCATCACACCCATATTTTCTTGCTCTTTTCATCCCTGAGAACCAAAGAGGGACGTATGTACCTTAATTCAAATCTGCAATAATTTACAATTGTACGGGTAACCCTTTTAAACTGGTTGGGTTACATGTGGCCAGCACGTCCTGTTTTAACGTCCCATGTTGTTTTTGTCCCCGTCATCGGAGTTTAATTGGGGCCAGTAGTCGTTTGTTTGTGCCGCTCGATTGCTTAGTATACGGTCCAAGGGAAATTATATAGCATTTCTATTCAGTATGAGTTCTTCAAGAAGGGGGTAAATAAGGTTCGCGAATGCGTTAGTTATACGCCGCTTACCATTAGCCGTATGTAAAAAAAGAAAATGCAGGATACTGCAAAGAGCTAGTGCCCTCCCTGGCATGATTGTTCAAGAAGAGTGTGAAGAGATTGCCGCAGGGTCAGTAACGCGCGAGCATTACTTCTGGTGTTTTGCGCCCATAAGCTTAACCGCTTCACACATATGCGTGTTACCCACATTATTTTTAATACATCATAAACATATGAGCTCCCCGAAGAAGCTGTGCTGACAGAGGGAGAATTGGCTGTCCCTCATTTTTTTTTATACAACTAAGATCACAAACAAGCATACGGCCCGCCTTATGTCACCGTAGCCTATCGACGCTTGCAACACTGGACTCAAGCGTTGCCGACCCTGCAGAAATCTCTTTACACTTTTCTTGAAGAACCATGCTGTACTCCTTTGGGAAAACCTTAACTAGCAATTTCGTTTACCCCTGGTATCATGTGTATGCAGGTATCCATAAGTAAGGCAACTTACCATTCGGTAGGCCGTAGGTAGGAAAATTACATAATGACATTACAAATGTTTACTTATAGCGATTTTAAGCCCTACATCGAACTGCAGAAAGTCCAGATTGTTGTGTATCATTTGATTAGCACTCTGCACCATAACGCTTAATGTACTAAGACGCGTTATTTAAATTTAGTTTAGTTAATATTAATGCTTGAACATTATCACACAGCTCAATCTGGCCCCAAACTAAACTAAACTAAACTAGTGCCGTACTATGGGAACCAGTTGCTGAAACAATTTTTTTTTATAATGCACTAGCGGCCTGCCCCGGTTTTTATCAAATATTTTGTCGACCCGTGCGAAACCGGGACGGGCAGCCAGTATAATATATAGCCTATGTTACTAAATGATAATGTAGCTTTCTAACGGTGAAAGATTTTTTTAAATCGATTCAGTAGTTTTGGAGCATATTAAATACAAGCATACACACAAAAATACAATATTTCCTCTTTATAATATTAAGTATAGATTACACACCAAACACCCAGACTGCACACACATGACTGTCACATAAATGTTCACCCCGGCGGGAATCGAACTCGCGCAGCAGCGCAGAACCCCTGGCGCAGCAGTCACGTATACTAATCACTAGACCTGCGGTGTCATGAATATTCTTATGACTTCCAATATTTGAACCTCTGCCTACATGCGGTGAAAAGTAAACTTTTATTCTGCTCATACCTTAGACCAACTTTGAAGTATGATGGCGAACGATATTAATTTTGGTACAAACACGACGGAAGTGGTTAGCAAACCTCTGAGGATACGCCGGGGGAATGTTTCATAACGAATTGCTTCAACTTTATATGTACTTACTTGGTATATTATATTAGGTACCTATATCTTATCGCAGGTACAACAAGGTTTTATAGCCTATGTTACTCAGAATTAGTGTAGTATAACTTGTGAAAGACTTTTGAAAAGTACTTCAGAAGTTCCATAGATTACATCACACGAACAGACGATAAATTTCTAGCTCTTTTTAATGTTATAGATATGACGACGCAGTTTTCTTTGATCATTTCTATTCTACGTCTTTTGCTTCTTCTACATTCATCAATCTCTGACTTACCTGTGCATAGTTGTCAATTAAAAGTAATTATTCTATTTTGAAATAATGATAATAATTATTCTCTTAATTAGGGCTAAATATGGCTTATTTTCTGACGTAAAACCGCTATTAACCGCTTATGTTTACACGGTACAGCGCTCACAGGGTAAAAATTAAGAGTAGGCGGTGTTGGTCCAATTATGAGTTTTAATAAATTAATGGTTTCATTAATAAGTTCCTACTTCTACTAATGTTATACGTTATACGAGTATGTTCTTTAGTTTACAGGTAGCGTTGCCTGGCTACAACTTTCGAATCTGAAAAGATATAGGTACAATTATCTACATTTTAAATACCTACATTTTTTATATAATCACGCCTTCCCACAAGGGTCCCCGACGAGTTAGGCAGAGGTGTTACAACACCCACTGATCACCGAATATACATTTGGTGCCTACGCAACAGATGGTGAATCCATCGCCTTCTTTTAAGCACTCCTTCGTTCTTGAATTTCTCAGACGTATGCAGGTTTCCTCACGATGTTTTCCTTCATCGTGAATCTCGCTATATAATATAGTTATATTAAGGTAATCGCCATCTTCATTTAAAAATGGCGGCATTTAGATAATCATGCATTGTCACGGGAACAATACCTATATACCACGTAATTTCAGCCCAATCGGACACTGTGAAGTGGGTAAATTTTTACTTGCAAGTTTTGATTACACACACGCTCACACCGGACAGGTAGAACTAAATAAAAACATGCAAAAATTTATACATTTTACCCGCGAAATACACTGTGTGATAATAATTTCATAGTTTGAGGCTTAAGCATTAATTTAATGTTTGTGGACCTTAATCACCAATCACATTTACCATCACAACTTAACACCAACGCTACGAAATCAACAACAAACTAAATTAAACTAAACCCCATTGTTTACACTCTAACCCTCGACCACAATACAACATTACTAGCAGTACTTCACATATTTACTATGTACACATTTTTTTGTGTGTGACCTGACCGGTTTATGCGTAACCAAATCTTACAAGTTGTTCCACTTCCCAGAATTTGGTTCCCGTGACAACGCAATGCACATATTTTTTATCCAATATGGCGGCTGCTGCATTTTGGTGATTTTTTACCAACTTGTTATAAATCAAATAATTTTTTCACGTAATCACGCAGCTCCTTTTGGCCCAAGCAAAGTTTGTACTATGTAATATATAAATCACTACATATTATAAAACGAAATTGCTTCCCGCTGTTTGTCTGTCCCTATGTATGCTTAGATTAACTGATTTTGATGCGGTTTTTTATAGATATTGATTCAAGAGGAAGGTTTATACGTATAACGCAACCGTGCAAAGCCGGAGCGGATCGCTAGTATAATTTATATTGTAGATATAATAATACTCGCTGCAAACATACTGCAACTTACTGTTTTATTTGTCTATATTGTGTTCGACAGCCTCGATCTCTTGTACCCTATCTCCCATCGACGTCGCCCGATCATTTATAACACAACCACATTCAATTTGCAAGCTAAACGAACTCATAAACCGTAAACCGTGAAGTCAGAGAGCGCTTAGGCCTTCGTGATAACAATAATTCACATTTGAACGCCTCAGGAGAAAATCGGCGTGTTCTTGAGTGGAAATAAGGTTATTTGCATGAATTTGTAACCCTTTGAATAATATGTTAGATTATTTATGAAGAAAATACAATATTTTGTTCGTTGAATTGTACTTCAATGCTTTAGTGTAGATAAAAATGTTACTGCGTTTCGTTTCCATATAATTTATTTACAAATATACAAGGAGATTTATTTTTTAGCCCCTGATATGAAACAAGTCTACTGTACCTATGCTTGAATACATAATTTAATGCCACTTATACCACTTACTCGCATTAATTCGGCACAATAATTATTGATAGTTATTCCACACGAAATACGATTTTAACTATTCATAGTATTGAACGCAATGGTATTAAAAAACAATGAAATTAGAGTGATTTTTCATAGAGCTGAACCTACCGTTACTGCATCGAGCGTTTATCGAACCGTATACATGGCAGAGTAACCTTGAAAATTGAATTATGCTGATTGGCAGTCTCGTTTTTGGTGGGAAAATATGTTATTTTGCATATAAATTGCGTTTTTAAATTTCGAATCATGGGTATTCTGATGAAAATCGAATACCGAATTCAAACATTATTGAGTAGGCTGCAGCTTATTAACACGTTCACAGTCCAAATAAAATAATTTGTCCTGCTTACATGTCCTGCAACTCTGCGAGGTAATCCACATTTGCCAATATTGAAGATTTTTGTACCCGTTCCTTACTTCATGGTGGAGGCATGCGTTCTGACAAGAAGTTGCGTGACTCATCATTGATATCACCTAGACTTGTTAATTAATGTTTATTGACAAATCTTAACGTTCTTTATTAACAAAACAGTCACAGCTCAATTTCCTTTTATATACCACTAAGGTGGCAAACAAGCATACGGCCCATCTGATGGGAAGTGGTCACCGTAGCCTATGGACGATTGCAACACCAGGGTTGCCGACCCTAATATCCTTCCTGGCATTAACTTACTCTGTGACTATGAAGCATGAGTTCTATATATGTATTTTTTTGCCCTAGCCAAAATCAAACTCGCGACTCGTAGCAGACAGGTTTACGAATCTGACCAATAGTGCCAACAAAAACTCTTTATATACTTAACTTCACCCCATCCGTATTACCCTTCTGTCATGAGCCCGGGACAACAAAAGCCCTGTCTGAATCAAACACTAGCATTAAAAACCATTATCCGGGCGAAAGTTCCCATTGTATTCCAACTGAATAAAGTGTCTAGTCACTGCACTAAACGCGAGTCACTGAAAATGTTTGCGGAGAGCTATAGAAAGGGTGGTAAGCGGAAGGCAGCGTAGGCGAGTGTGCTGAAGCCGTTCAGTTGAATTTTATAAAGAAATTAACTAATCCCAATTTGATTTGCGGTCAAAAACACGTATCATATAGACTGCGAAAACAATGCAACAGCAAGCGTGTTGATAATACAAAGTTGGCTTCTTACTCAGAGTATCGTTCCGTCTTTGTCATTCCGAGGCAGTGACATGTCATTTCCGAGGTAAAAAATTAACCTTTACAGATTCACAATCTCCACAGCCTCTTTTCTCGCAAAATACTATGGTGTGTTCATGTTTAATTATCTTTAGGAACTACTTTCAAATCCCACATGGAAGAGCGTCGTACAATAAGAGCAAACACTGTATATTGTGGAGAGGAATATATTTGAACTAGCTTTTGCCCGCGGCTTCGCACGCGTGGTAAATAAGTCAACATGTACCTATATTTAAAATTCTAAATGATAGCTTTTGCCCACTGCTACCTATTTTTATGGATTTAACTTCAAAAATGACGGATTACCAACTTTCATCCTCTTTTTTATGCCTTACGGTTGGAACTTCTAATAATCCTCAAATACGTATTTATTTATTTTCAACTAACAGGTCAAATACCAATCTTCATACGTTTATCTTCAAAAATGACGGATTTTCATACAAAACTTTTATCCCCTATTTTACCCTCTTAGGGGTGAAATTTCCAAAAATCCTGAAATACGTATTTATTTATTTTTAACTGAAAGGCCAAATAACAATTATCATGCGCTTAACTTAAAAAACGACGTATTTTCATACAAACTTTCAACCCCTATTTTACCCCTTTAGGGGTGGAATTTCCAAAAATGCTTCTTTCTTAGCGGATGCCTACGTCATAACATCTACCTGCATGCCAAATTTCAGCCCGATCCGTCCAGTGGTTTGGGCCGTGCGTTGATAGATCACTATGTCAGTCAGTCAGTCAGTCAGTCACCTTTTAGTTATATATATTTAGATAGTAGTGTGAGGAAATATTATTTTCAGTGAAAAGTATAATAAACTAATATAACCAAGGATATGCTGCTAGCACAGTAAGTTCTCATCATCAACAGGGTTGGCAACGCGTTAGTGATACCCCTGGTATTGCTAGCAGCTATAGGCTACAATGACTGCTTACCATCAGGTGGGCCGTACGCTTGCGTGCCACCTTAGTGGTATAAAAAAAATATAGCATCAATATTTTTTCCATTAATAAATTCACTGTTTCAGGAAACAATAATTTCAAACCGCATTTTCCCACTTACCGTGCGTACACCCTAAAGCTGCCACTACCTCATGGCTGCTATAAGCTAGGTTACATTATGAAAAACATTATCTCTCGTACCGCCGTCGGTCTATTGTCCCTGAGCATCCACATAATAGTACAGCTTTGTCCCACGCGGCATCTGGCCACATTTAGGGTTGGCACCTGCAGAATATTATTATGTGTATAGTGTTAATATATTTGTTTTAGAAGCACTTATATTTTTTTAACTACGAACGAAGGCGACGTTACCTGAATTAATCGTATTCTATAAGATAGGAGCTTGTAATAATGGGGCTGTCATCTTACTCTTAGAAAAGACCCCTTTTTTTGTAAGTTTTTTATTTTTACTTTATTGGGAAACTATAGTTCACTATAGTAGCATTAGTTTCCTTACTGCCATGACCCTTCTCTCTTTTTTTTGCCTATCAGCCATTGCAATCATACTTAAACATACTAAGATTTTCAATCTGTGAACAATATGTAAATAATTAGTTAAATACCCTGATTCTATGACATACCTATTTGTGCTGCTGTTTTTGTTCCAATATGGTGAAAAAAAACTACCTATATATATCATCAGTTTCACAACGTACTTTTAATTGAAATACGTCATCACTACATAAATATAAAGCAAAGTCGATTACATAGCGATGTATGCTAAGATCTTTAATACTACGCAACTGATTTTGATGCGGTTAGTTAAATAGAGTGATTCAAGAGGAAGGTTTAAATGTATAATTCATTTGAGTTTTGTAGGTATTTGACATGTACGGCTAACGCTGGCTGTGCGAAGCAGGGTCGGGCCGCTAATATAAAAATAAAGCTCTCGTAAAAGACAATATTTTATGAAAATCGGGATGAAAATAAATTTGGTAAAAGAAACACGATTCAATTTGCGTCAAGAATTTGTTGTAATCAAGTAAACCTTGACGGAAGTTGCGGAAGTTTTATAAACAGAAAAAGTAATACAAAGGAACGGTCGAGCCCTAAACGGAGGACAAAGTTTTGTAATTGTGTAAAATATAAGTCTTCTATGATTTAGAAATCTAATTTAATTTACTCTTTTATGACTACGCAATCTACACTAATATTATAAAGAGGAAAGATTTGTATTTTTGTATGTAACGAATAAACTCAAAAAGTACTGGACCGATTTTAATAATTATTTTTTCATTGGAAAGCTACATAATCACTGAGTAACATAGGCAAAATATTTGATAAATGTCTATAGGCTCCGAAACTACTGAACCGATTTCAAAAAATCTTTCACCGTTAGAAAGCTACACTATCACTGGCTATCTGCCCGCCCCGGCTTTGCACGGGTAGACAACATATTTGATATCAATGTCTACCTGTGCGAAGCCGGGGCGGGCCGCTAGTATATAATATTATGCTTCTAAATATTTAGTCAACATATAGAATCTAATAATCTATACCAAAAAATCTAACTCTATGGTCACTCCTCTATTCTCACTTTGGATTTTTATGCCTGGCATGTTTGATTTCAGTGCCGTGGATATGTGTATTCTTTATTTTTACGTTTTAACCCAGTTTCAAAAACCGTTACCTAATAATTCGTAGGTTAGTTTTTATAGTTTGAAGTCCTAAAATAATATCACAATACATTGGCAAAATTTTGCTAATCAACGTTTAAAAAATTTACTTCTTATAGTTGGAATATTTGGTTTTACAAACTGACAACCCTACATCAGTATGAGCTAAGCAGAATTATTCTGTTTTATTTATACTATTTGCGATTCAGAACGGATAAGCATTGTTCGGGATATTAAATTGAATATTTTATGTACGACTGTACCTTGGGTAACGTAGTAATCCATTCATATGGTGTGCGTGGATTCAGGCTGTGTGTGTATTAGCTGCGGTCAGGATCGACTTTCACAAGTCCCTTTAATAAGGTGAAGATAACTCGGTTAAGGATGAAAGAACATATATAAATACCTTTTAGCAATTAATTGAATTATGATGCCTTTGGAAATATAGTAGGAAATTGCTGTGCCCGCGACTTCGTACGCGTGGAATTAATTTTGTCTACAATTTGATGGGTTAAAGTTTTTTCCTCGAATACCTAATTAATTGTCCAAAATAAAGGTAGCCTATTTTACGCCCAGTAAAATCGTCTATTTGTCCCCCCGTTCAAATCGGTTGAGCCGTTTCGGAGATTACCCGAAACAAAAAAACAGACAGACGGACTAAAAAGCTGTTATTTTGACATTACTAACAGACACGGCAATTTTATTTAATTGTATAGTTTTGTGAGGAAAGACTGACAAAAACGTAAGTCAGTCGAAGAAGGAGCCGTAAAAGGAACTTAATAGAAATGATCACATGGAAAGCAAAATAGTACTTGAACCTGAGAGCGTTCCTAAGCTTGATGAATGTACAAGTAGCAAAAGAGACGTGCAAGTCAAGTATAAAAATGCGCTCTATACTCTCTGCCCACTCCGCAAGTGAACCGACGTAGTGATGTGAATGAATCATTTTATGTTAGACTAGCCATTTCCACGCGACTTCGCCTGCGCATCAATATTATATATAGCCTATGTTACTTAGTGATAATGTAGCTTTCTAACGGTGAAAGAATTTTTTTAAATCGGTCCAGTTGTTTTGGAGCCTATTTAGTACAAACATACACACACACAAAAATACAAATCTTTCCTCTTTATAATATTAGTATAGACTTTAATGATTGCGATTGAGTTTTACACTATTTATGTTGTGATTACAGAACAAAAATGTTTCATAACATTCGGGTGGCACTAATCACCTTAATAAGGGTGTCCCGGCAATTATGGGGGATTGGGGTCTAGCCGAATCTTACCCAATTAAACGTATTGCCAATAATTACTTTTTTTTTCCACTAGCGTAAGTAAAGTATGGTTCTCCATTAAAACATAGCTAAATTCTACACAATAATAGTCATTTTATTCATTCATTCATGGGTGTTATACGAACGTCTGATTACACAAAAATACACGTTTCCGCCATTCCTATCAATTATTTTACTGAGTACAATGAGATCATTATTAAGATGTCTTAAGATCTCCTTTTCCCTATCTCCATTCCATTCTACGTAAAAAGTTTTATTGTAACGTGAATGTAACTTTGCCAATTCGAGCGCAATATTAAATCCCTACTAATCCTTTGGAAGTTGAAGTTTTTTAAACTCCTCTTACAAGAGCCTACTTTATAGAAGGACGATTGTAATAACATAATGGTATTTTGTTTTCGATACTTGGTATCGAGTATATCGACCAAGGTACTTCAACTGTTTTTTATGTAATAGGTCTCTTCACACCTCAGTTTATTATGTGATGTTTTTGTCTTATGTATACGAAAAACGAGCGAAGGGCTATTTCGGCGGGGAATTCATCCTCACACATTGTAACCGAATGGGCCCGCACTGCGCGGTTCCAAAAGAATTACCTCCGTAGTTTTCCCAAAGGAGGGATTTTATTATGGGTCAGCAACGTGCAGTTGCTACCATTGGTGTTGCAAGCGTTGCGGGCTACGATAACCGCTTACCATCAGGCGGGACGTGTGTTTGTTTCCCTTTTTTTCGGAATTTCGCCGAACAATAATGTGTCATACTCACTATGTTGTTACCCTAAAAGAATTAAAATGATGGAAATACCGCTCCGCTTCCATTTACTATGCAGCCAAGACTTGTGTCTTCTTCCAGGGCGCCTTTTTTCTTCTATTTGGCCATCATCATTAATCGAAGAATTACATTTATATAGATACCTATATCAACTGTCTAATTCAGCCAGATAAATCTTACTTCTGATCGACTTAAATCTAACGAACTTTATCAATAGTCCGCAAAAAAGCCGGTCTGAAATTTAGGCTACATTCAGAACGTTATATCAGATTACGAGGGTACAAAGCGGCCTGATGTGATAGGCACATTTAAAGGCCGCCGAAGAGCTGGTTTCCTAATGTATATTCAAACTCATTCGCTTGCTCCATTCTCACTTATCGATCTCTTTATACATGCCCCCCGGTATCAGTCATTCTTCAGTTTTAATTAATAATTTTATTTAAAAAACCGTGGAAGGCCAAGGACTAAAGTACATTTTCGAAAAGTAAAAAGTACTCGGAATCGGTGGGCATATATGAAAAGATTGATGTATGTAAAAGTAGCAGAAGAGGTGTGTAAGTCAAGTGTGATATGGCGCTCTATACTCTCTGTCTACCCCGTAAGGGACTTGGCGTGATGATATGTATGTATGAAATACGAAAAAAAATCGCTTCTAAATGTATTCATCCTTACGATCTTGGTCTGGATATTAGGATAAAGTTGTGAAATTATTTTATTGTAATCGGTTCTTGAATAAGTGGGCAGTTTCTTCAAAATTATTAGTCGTCTATAAGTCGGTAAAAATAAAGTTGAATGATTCCTTTTCATTAATATGTACCTATATATACAGGCGTCCCACGGATATGCCACATGGAGGGAACGTACCTTGAATATTGTAGATGAAACTTTTACTGAAAGAAGATATTATTTGAATTTAAAAAACAATTTAAACTGCATTCATAGATATTTAAATGATTACATGGTTGAACCGGGAATCGAACCCGTTTCACGAGAAAAATAATCAGTCTGTAGCTTTATCACACCGATCGAAAGTCTTCATCATAAGGATTATTTTTTGCCAAATAACATAGGGTCAGAAATAAAAGAAAGACTTCCTTCCACTTGACCACCATAGGGAAAGTATCCTCCATGTGGCACATGCGTGCGCGGGTCGCTCTGTATACATAACTACAGACAAACATACATACAAACATACATACAAACATACATACATACATACATACAGGTGTAGGTAATAGAAGCGTGTTAGAAAGGGTACATTGTTTTCTGGTCTAAATAAATAAAAATGTCTCACCCGACTTCACAAAGTGGGGTAATTGTGTTCGGCCCACGCACTACAACAAAATTGACTCGACGCGAGCGTAACTTGATAAAATATTCAATTTACACCGCGGTGAAAGGGTTTTAAAGTGAATCCATGTTCGGTTAACAAAGTTAAACGTATGAATTGTTTCAAAGTTTGTTGATAGTTTGAATTTGCATACATTTTATAGGTTATCAGAGTATACACTAACTAACTGTATCTATTCTAATATCACCAATATCAAAATTCTCATATTCAAAGCACAATTGCTAAAAAAGGTTATAAAAAAAATGTTAAATCATAAAAAAACTTTTTACAAAAATAGCTTCAAAAAGCATCTTTTAATTTACAAAAAGGAAACAACGTAGTTCGTTTCTATACGCTTGGACAAATATTTTTGTGTCGTCATTTTTGTTACTTTACATTACATAATGCTTTCTACTGGGATGAATGTGGATTACTGTTGCCCCAGCAGCACCATTGTACAAATGATAAGTGTTCTATTGACAACGAGCTTCAACTTACATATAAAGTAATAAATTAAACTTAATGCAATCTGCACGTGTTTTACTTTGCTTGCTGTAAGAACACATACTAACTTATACGGTAAACTAAATGACACTTCTTGATTTGTTAAATTCATCATTTAATACTCAACTACTCTTGGGCACTGCACTGTACTGCTGTACCGGCAGATTTCTAAACTAGTTTAGACGAGACCGCTGGTCTAGTGGTTAGTATACCTGTCTGCTAAGCTGGAGGTCGCGGGTTCGATTCCCGCCGGGCCGAACATTTATGTGACAAACATGTTTGCTTAGCGTCTGGGTTTTTGGTAAGTATTATAAGTATGTATTTACAAAAAAGTATTGTATCAGCTGCTGGTTCCCGTAGTACAAGCTATGCTTAGTTTGAAGCCAGGTGGCGGTGTGTGATATTATCCAAGCATGATGTATTTATTTATTTGGTGTTCTTGTAATATAACTTTGCTACCCATCTCTCAACACAATTTAAATCCAATTAACATACATAACACTGTGTAATAACAAATGCATTAAGTTATCTTGGTACAAAATTAATTATTGCTAAGCCGAATAACTAAGAAATGATAATGGAACGGAAACAGCCGTTGTGAGAATCACACAGAGTAAATAAACAGATAGTAACTCGTGTTGTTATTCAAAGCTTTAGTTTGCTGATATTATAATTATCAATTATTTAGAAGCTTGCGGGCTTAAGTAAGTTTGTATACTATAGTTGTCAGTAAATAAATAAGTAAAAAAATCTTTATTAGGACCAACCATGTTGTTGATGAAGACTCACTGTGCTAGCAGCAATACTACTAGCCTAGCGTATCCTCGTGGAGCACTGGCAACCTTACTTACCGCAGAAACACAACACTACATCAAGTGGTGTTATTTCACTGCGGTCTTCTGTAAGGTGGAGGTACAGTACCCAGTCGGGCGGCTCCAATTTAAATGGGAAACCCCACGTGTAATCCCAAATCGCCCTACACCTTTTTTTAAAAGCTTATGGTGTGATTAATCACTGTACTTAAGCTTGGAAAAACTCATTGGTACCGGGTTTTGAACCTGGGCCCATCAGATGACAGGCCTTTGCTTCAACCACAAGGCCACCACGGTTTTTTATTGCAGATTGCCCGTAATAGCTTTATTTGTAGACAATAGTTTAGCTCTAACTTTCTCGAGCTCTAAAACCATAACCGCTAGACAATTAATACATCACAGGTAGAATCACATAAGTGGTACGGGAACTCAATACTGGGGTTATTTAGAATTCATAATTGACTAAACGTACAAATTCAGGCCGTCAACAGAAATCTGAATATATTATGTCTTCAGCGCTCAATTTATCGTAATGAACAAAGATTCTACGAAGCCTAACAAAATTTTCGTTTCAGTAAAAAGGTATTTTAACACAATATAAATACTGTTACTGGCATACTCACAAAGTAATGAAGATGTATCAGATAATAATGATTTTGAGGAGTCGGACTCGCACACCGAGGGCCCCGTACTAAAACAAACTAAGTTAAATGACAAACTTATATAGATTGGCAGGTATGTTACGTTGGCGTCGGTAATTTGGTCTGTAATAAAATTAATAAAAAAGCTAGTATCGTAATCGTACTAATTCACTAACTAGTACATTTCTTTAAGAGAGGTAGGGCGATTTGGGATTTCCCGTGGGTTATCCTATTTAAATTGGAGCCGCCCGATTGGGGACTGTACCTCCGCCTTACAGAAGACCGCAGTGAAATAACACTACTTGATGTAGTGTTGTGTTTCTGCGGTAAGTAAGGTTGCCAGTGCTCCACGAGGATACGCTGGGCTAGTAGTATTGCTGCTAGCACAGTGAGTCCTCATCAACAACATGGTTGGCACCCCGTTAGTGATACCCCTGGTATTGCTAGCGGCTATAGGCTACGGTGACTGCTTACCATCAGGTGGGCCGTATGCTTGTGTGCCACCTTAGTGGTATAAAAAAAATCTTTATACGCCCTTAAAAATATACATAATAGGTATATAGTACATATTTTTACGGGCAAAGAAATAACGAGAAAATATTTCACAGGTTTCAATACAAAAGCAGTAAGTGAATTGAATAAAGATTTGTTGTGATTGGTTTGTTTTATATAATGAATTGCGAGAACTTAAGACAGTACTTGGCGCTGTGGATTATGGTTCTTTATGCTAACATAAATACTGCTTAGCGTATAATTTGTTTACGTCACTAGCATATATGTGTTGAGGCATGCTTTCTAATTCCAAAGTGCTAAAAAGCTAGAAAATAAACGTAAATAGGGCTTGCTTGAAACTACAAAATAGTGACCTACGAAATATGTTTAACACTATATTCATACGATGAGTCTCTCCGTTTATTTCATCATCAAATATAAGTTTTTAACTAAACCAATAACTTAAAAACCCTTTTTTCTTCTTACTCTATGAAATTCAGGAAAATGGAAGAAAATACTTCCATTACGAAGCTGCCTTATAGTCACAAGTCGCTATTCATTAGTCAGTACCGATGATTGGAAGCCGGGCCGAGAGAACGCTTGACCTTTAACCGTTTCATAGGCTAGCCTCAAAGACCGAGCAAATATGACCTTTGCCTTTCATAATGACATTGCTTTCATAATTAATAGGTCACAAGGTTTCCTTATGATAATTTCCAGAAAGACTTCTTAACTCACATCTCATAAAAAGTTAAGCGTCAATATCGCTGCTATGATACGGACCTCATTGGCTGGCGTATGTGGTTGGTTATATGAGTAAGCGAGAAAGTAGTAGAGAAAAATAACTCTAAAATAGCTCTTTTATAAATGCGAAGCTTTGTCTACCTGATTTTTACTTGTAATTAAAATAAAAAACTATAGTGAAATATCTTCACGCTTTCCCTCAAAGGTCCCCGAGGAGGTAGGCAAAGGTGTTACAATACCCACTTTCCATGGAAGATAATTTGGTGCCAACGTGACGGATGCTGTGTCCGTTATTTTATTGATCAGTGAAACATAATATATTATACTCAGGGGTTGGCCACGCGAAAGTGATATCCCGGGTGTTGCAAGCGTCCATAGGATACGGTAATTGTTTACCATCAGTAAAAAAATATTCAACGTTTTGACATGACTTAATTTGATTATTTCAACACTCATCTCAAAAGTTGTGTATGGTAAGGGAGCCGTTGGAATGGTATGGTAAAACACCTATTTTCCCAAAAAGAAGGTAGTGCAAAATACTATTTAGTTTAGTAAAATTCAATAATCCATTCCCCTCGTACAATCATTTATCTCGTATACTTACGTCAAGTTCAGTGAGGTGGAAAGAGATGGAATACGTCTTGACAATAAGGACGGGGACTTGCGGGAAATACCAGTTTGTTAGATATCCGGTTTAGCCTGATATATGGACTTTAATGCCAGTATATTTCGTTTTTGCAATAATATATGAGCTTAGGATAAGAATAAGCTTATTTTCATGTGATTCTTGAGCTTATTTATTGAAGGTCTTAAATGTATATCCGTGTAAAAAAAGTCGTGGTGGCCGCATGGTATTGAGCGCTGCTATTCTAGAAACACAGTTTGAATTCTTCCCAGCGATGGACACACCACCTGTCATGGTGGCACCAAATTATCTTCTGTTATTGCGGGTGTTGTAACACCTTTGCCTACCTCTTCAAGACCCTTGTGAGACGGCGTGCGGATATATTATTATTTTCATATTTATCAACAATATTGTCAAAACCAGTTTTTTTTTTTATTTCACCCGTCCTAGCATCGTACGCCATACGTACATCGTATACCTATACTAAGGATTGCTATAAGATAGATAAACGTTGAATTATGCCCTTGTTGAGTCTAGGTAGGACAGGCCACGTCGTCAGTTGTGTCGTAAACCCAATGACGTACTGCGAATATTAATAATTAAACGTGATTTTACTATTGGATTTCACGACACACTAAGTGTTCTGCGGTTTTCACAATTATTTTTTGTTATACCACACAATCATATATTAGTCACCGTAGCCTAAAGCCGCTAGTTGTACGAAGTATATTATCTGAGCCGCTAGCAATACTAGGGGTAACACTAACGCGCTGCCAACCCTGTTGTTCACGAGGAGTCACCGTGCTAGCAGCATTACTACTAGCCCAGCGTATCCTCGTGGAGCACTGGCGACCTTACTTACCGCAGGAATACAATACTACATCACGTAGTGTTATTTCACTGCGGTCTTCCGTAAGGCGGAGACGTTGTTTGAAAAAATGCGAGTGCATGGAAAGCAAAGGACTCAAAATATCATCACGCCAAGTCCTTCACGGAGTATGCAGAGAGTATAGAACGCCATTTCATTCTTGAGTTGCAAGAAAAAAAAATTATAAACATTACTTGGAGTTACATGCCTAATATAGTTAGTATCTCAGCAGTTGGTTTTACTTACACGTATTTTGTGTGGGCACTGTTCATTTTTAATTCCCTTACTTTTCCAGTTCGGGGACGCATAAAGAATTGCGTTTTACGTTAAATACTTTTTTCAATATTTTACTAGTTTTGAGATATTGATGTTAGTTATGTTATACACAAAATCGCTAAAAACTAATTTGACAGGTCTTAAGGTATTGTCAACCTTATTATTATTTTTTACCACTAAGGTGCCACACTAGCATATGGCCCACCTGATGGTAAGCAGTCACCGTAGCCTATAGCTAGCAATACCAGAGATATCACTAATGAGTTGCCAACCCTGTTGTTGATGAGAACTCACAGCATTACTACTAGCGCAGCGTATCCTCGTGGAGCACGGGCAACCTTACTTACCGCAGAAACACAACACTACCTCAGGTAGTGTTATTTCACTGCGGTCTTCTGTAAGGTGGAGGTACAGTCCCCAGTCGGGCGGCTCCAATTTAAATGGGATAACCCACGGGAAATCCCAAATCACCCTACCTCTCTTAAAACTCTATTTAACTCATATAAGAAAGGGGTAGCAAGACTTTTACACCTCTCAAATTAGTTTAGTTCATTGATTCTGTACAACAGTCGTCGAACGTCGAGTTCACTGTGAGAATCGTTCCCGTAGTAACACCCTACGGCAAATAGGCTATCATCACAGTAATAAAGTCCCCTTGAATTATGGAAACAGTTCAGAAACCTGGCTGCTCGCGTCATTTGGCTAATGGCCTGTTGTGGATACAAACTTTTGTATCCTTTTTATTTTTATTAAACTCCTATCATATACCTTAGACTTTTATTTGAATAAATGTTTTATTTGTTGCAGATTTATGTCTGCGGCTAAGTAGAAACACTTTTGAAAGTGATTGCAAGGCTGAGTTTTATTGTTTTTTGTTGTAATAGCTAGTGTTGTACTACTGGGCTATTAAATTAGAAACTTCTTGGTACAGTGTCATTATACTTGTATACTTGAACATTTGTTTTTTCCTAATTTGTATTTTTATTGACACAAAACAGATTAAACTATTTACAAAAACATATCTTAACCTACCTACTTATAGATAAAAGATCTGACCCAAACCGGAATCATGCGGTAGCGTGCCAAGAATGCTGGCAGCATTGCCACGCTGGATAGCAATGCTGATTCTCTGAGCGAGATATGTTCCAGCACGCCTGTCACGGGAGGCTTCAACCAGCCGACGTGAGACCTCCTTGAAAAGCTGAAGAGCATCCGGGCCCCAGGGACCCAGAGTTTCAACCACAAATGCAGAAAATACGTGCCCTGGACCAAGACATGCATATTTCCGGCGCTTGAGGCACTCCTGCTGAGCAGCAGCGGCGCCGGCCGCCACCGAGGTGCCAGAGAGATGAGACGGAGCCAGGGTATCGACACAAGTTGCATCCCACACCAGGGGCCGACCCAATCTCCATGGCACCAACGACATGCCATCCGGCCTCCGGCCATCGCCTCGCGCCAAGCCGACTGGTTCCAGTACAGCAGGTACTCCGGCAGTGACCAGAGCCCGGCGTAGCAGGTCATTTAGGGTCGAATGACGTGACAGACGACCGGCGCTACCGATACATGAAAGGCCATGGTGCCCAAACACGTCAACATTATCCCCGCAATGACACCGATGAGGGACAATACACTTTACACCTAAGCGCAAGCAAGCACACAGCCTGAAAGTTGCACCAACCAACAAGGTACCAATATTAAAAGAAGGCAGCGCATGAAGCCAGAGCCCGGACTCCCACTTAGCAACTGCCAGGAGACGTGCACGGTCAGCAGAATTGGAGGAACTCTCGAGAAGAGAATTATAAGTCATCCTGCTGACGGGCTCGTCCCACTGCTTCTGCGATTGTGGTCTCAGCGGAAAGTCTGAGCTTGGACAGGCCAATGCCCAAGCATCTCTGCACCTGCTGTTCCAGCAAGCAAGTCCTTTAGGTGTTGCGGTGACAGACCGTCTAAACCACCTGCTGAGCCACTGCGGAAGGACAAAACAGCATCGAGAACGTCCCGCGGCGACACATGAAGTGGGACGTCGGATGGCTGAGGTGGGTCAGGGAGGTTGGAAGTGGAAGCCGGCAGTGGGTGCTTACTGCGCATCGCACTCAAAGAGTTTGCGTCATTAGCAGCGAGCGTATCGCTCGAAAAAAGGAGACGGGCAGCACCCTTAATGTCGCCGTCACTTAATTTTGACTCTACATGTCGATACTTATTGTCTTTCACTTTGAAATTTTGATAATTTAGGAAGGTTGGATCGAGAGGCGAGTTACAATTATTTTTTATTCTAGAAGTGAGTGACAACGATGATGATGTACTATCTTTGACGACATGTAGTACCGAATACGGAAAAATAAGCAGTTGCTCCCAAGCACGCGTTGAATTTTCCGACACCGTATCTTTAATAATTTTAGTTAATAAATTTGAAACCGAAACGCGAGCCGCTCTAGGAATACGTTTGACAAGGGGGGTAGAATTTTTAAGACGGCTCAACTGATCATAAAAATGTGAAGAAGTATTTTGAATAGGAAGAGCAAGATTTGAGGGCCCAGCCTGAGCTTTGTGTGCCTTACCCAGGGGGATCCTCAAGCCTCGCTGACCTTTAAAATAGCGCACTTGTGAACACTGCGGACATTGAATTTGGTTATCGAGCGATACGAAATTTGGAAAATTGTTATTTATTAGGCTGGTGCAAGATCCAGACATTGAAGCACTCAAGATGCAAAAAGCCTAAATCTACACACACACAAGAAAAAAAAATTAGCGTCCAAACAGTCGGCACGGGCGAAGCTGGCAGGAGACCGGCGACCGGCCCGCTGGGGCGAAGCCCGCGGCGACCGCGACGCTGCCCCTCGGGAACAGCACTCGCGGCGTCGCGAGACGACCCTCAGGAAGCCGCTGACCTCCTGAAACACACAATAAATATTTATTATTTACAAGTTTTCGATTTGACGTGTGACAGTGCCGATGACATTTTTTTCCTCATCATACATTAGTTTTTTTTATTTAAATTTACATATTTTAACTTGATGTTCCTTTTTTAACATGACACTGTTCTTCACATTATAAATAAAATATTCCAATGCAACAACGTTTTACGTTATAATTTCTTAAAAACAATACATTTTTTTTGCGATATTAAAAGAAATACTGCCATTGTTTCAAGTAGAGTGTTAGGTACACTCTACTTTTAAATGCTTTGACATTTTGTTACTGTAATACGAAGCATTTTTAGGGGGGTTTTAATTGAAAAGATTTGCTTCGATTTGAGTAGCTGTTAACTTGAAGCTAATCTGATACATACCAGTAATATCTCGCCACATAATTCAATACAACCTTGTTTAGGGAGCGGCTACGGCATCCGGCTACGGAATCACGTTCGCTACGTGCTACGCCGTAGCCATAGTGACGTAGATCCATTGTGGCTACGAGTTTAGGTCAAGTACGTATCAATGGTGGAAAGAGACTCTTGATATTTGATATATCTTTGATATTCAATATTACTGTGGATAGTGAAGGCTTTCCTCAATAAGGCAATATTAAGATAATATTAACTCCATGCAATTTCCAGTCGATCAAATCCAATTAAATTATTAGGTTATATAAGCATGTAGTTTTCTCTTACAAGCCAGTTATTTTTAGACATACGAAAAGTCTACCTTAAGGTGGATTAGCGGAAACTTATGTCCTAGTATTCACCTTCAGCTGGGTGCAAGGTGGGATTTTTTAATTCCTTATTCAACCGTGCACATGAGAAAGGGATAGCAAGACTTTAAGTCCTGTCAAATTAGTTTAGTTTAACATAATTGTCAGCAATATGTAATTGTCGAACATAATTAGAACACAAATACAATAATCATAATTACTTTACAACCGATTTTGATGACTTTTTTGTTTGGTATGTCGTAGTTCAGACGTGGTACCATATTGTTTTATCAAAATCGGTTCAATAGTTTGGTTTTTAAATCAAAATTACCTAAAAAATCTGTCATCCAAGTAAAAGAAATTGCGTGAAATTTAGTATCTTTATGTTGTATTTGAAGTCGGCTTATTTTTTTTTATTAAAAAGTGTTTATGTAATACAATTATAAGTATCAATTTCAGCCTTTCTTCGTTTAAATTAATTATTCTGCGGATTAAACAACTCTCAAACAAATGTTTTAATAGGAACCTTTTAAACGAGGGATTTAGTAAAATGTACCATTTTTTCCGTACAAAGCCGTATTTAAAGTGAATACAAAATCTGGGTCGAGCAAAATGGAGCGGTACAAATATTTACTTGTTTATTTTAAACTATGTATCAACATGCGACTTCGTTTGCAATAAATGTTATTTTTTTATACTAGGGTGGCAATCAAGCATACGGCCGACCTGATAGTACATAGCAACACGGGAAGTATCACTCGCGCGTTTCTGATCATTAAAATTATATGATACTAGCGGCTCGCCCCGGCTTCGCACGGGTAGACATTGATATCAAATATTTTGTCTACCCATGCAAAGCCGGTGCGGGCAGCTAGCCTTTGTTACTCAGTGATAGTGTAGCTTCTAACGGTGAAATTTTTTTGGAATCGGTTCAACAGTTTCGGAGCCTATAGACATTTATCAAATATTTTGTTTACCCGAGCGAAGCCGGGGCGGGCAGCTAGTATAATATATAGCCTATGTTACTCAGTGATGATGTAGCTTTCTAATGAAAAAAGAATTATTAAAATCGGTCCAGTACTTTTTGAGTTTATTCGTTACATACAAAAATACAAATCTTTCCTCTTTATAATATTATTAGTGTAGATGATAATATGTTTCCAAGCAATGAAAAATACCTATCTTATTATATTTATTTATTTTAATCTTGTTATAGTCTGTCCAAATCGGTAATGCATTTTTAAGAAACACGCGTTCCGGTTTCACCCGTATAAAATATTTATATTTTATTTATTATATTATATTATCCATTTTATTATTAAAAAAAAAACACATTGTTACGCATAACATATGTGTATAGGTTCTTATGATCAACAATATAATATCTTATAAGCTGATATAGAAATTAAAAAATAACAACAGGGGAGAAATAAATATATGATCTAAAATGTCCCTTAAAGCCTCGTGTAAATGTAGGCTTTTTATATTATAACGAATTACTAATAGAACAGAAAATCCTTTGAAAAATACACAACAGTAATATTTTCTTTTCATGGGCTTGTAAGCCTGGTAAACTGAAGCTAATCTCGTTATGTGGCATAATTTTTCTGAAATATTGCTGCCATCTTGTCAGGAGGGCATTCATTTTGTTGAAATATGGGCAGCTGGCCTGCTATTGAATACTAAACCTTAATATGTTAATTTTAGTGTATCAATCAATATGACAACGACTTAGTCGTGCTTGTTTGTGCTTTCATTTTGAAAGTGTAAATAGCATTTGAGTTTATAATTAACTATTGTTCGCCTGCGACTTCGTCTTATGATTAACTCAAATATCGAATGTATGTTGACAGTATTCGATAAATAAATAAATGATACACACATAAAAATATTAATTAAAATTCCTTTAAGGATTGCTAAAAATAACCAAAACAAAAATTAATATGTGGCCAGTGGTCAGAAGTCAAGAAGAACTTGCGACGAAAACGTTACTCGCGAAATGTCAAAATATTCACTCTAATTTTTAGTTCCACTTTTCATTTATTTTCCCACACAAAAATAGGGATACAGTTTCATGTATAATAGAGTTTATATAGTTACTAAAAGCTCACTTATCTTTTTAAATTAAGTGCTATAACCGGAGATCTTTGTACCTTAGAAAAGCTGTGCTACATTAAATGCTAACTTGTCGGAGTGTAAATAAGGTCTAATTTGTATTCAAATGAAACTACATCCAGGCACAAGTTTCGTCATATCGTAAGTTACAGTTCCCTTAATTTTTGATTAAAACTTGCCTTAATTAATTCAATGGAATTTGAAATTTACATACGAACTTGAAATTTAGCGTTGTAATTCAATTTTTATTGAGTAAACTTCGTATAAATTGACGTTGTAAACTCAGAACTTTGTTTGTTTATGATCGAGTAACTCCTAAATTTATCCAAGAATTTGCGTGGAAATTCGTTACTTTAATCTGTAATAAGTTACCCAAAATTGGATCTTATTATGATGCTCATAGGATAGGAAAGGAGGGGTGAGATTTTTATGGAGTTTCCGTGTTAAGTTCGTTTGACACGCGTACCTTCTAGAACACCCATAAAGAATGAATATTAGGGTTGTATTAATATTGGAATAGATTGTTCATTCGATACTCTATTGTATGTAAGTAATCGTGCTTTTGAAGCGAATAATGATGAAAAGGAACGCAATCTGAAGAAAATCGAGGAAGCGTTTGAACGAAATGAGACAAAGAATTTTCACACGTCGTAACAAGGGGATAGGATATTTTTTTGATCTACAACTTATCCGATAATATGCAACGTTTCTAACAGTTTTTTTATTGTACTATAAGCGCAAGAAAAAACTCTTATATAATTGATTTAACAATTTAATGGCTCCATCTTTTCCAAAAAAAATGCTTACTTGTAAACCGTGTCCTGACAATTGCGTTCTCAAGATGATATTTCAAATATTGACTTTGAGGTGTGAGAGGTGTTCCAATACCCACGTGCTACCGAAGATAATTTGGTGCCAACGTGACAGATGAGTCCGTCGCTCTCTCTTAGGCACTACATACGTCCGTAAATTTCTTCTCAGACGTATGCTGGTTTCCTCGCGATATTTTCCTTCGCCGTTATGGTTGTAGTGTAACTAATTACTGCACCAAAGATAGAAAACTCATTGGTATAGACCGGTGGGATTGGAACTTGCGTCGCTGGAATAGCAGGCAATGCTTCATACCACAAGGCCACCGCGGGTCTTACTTTTGTATTGTATATTTTGTCTAAATTACATAAAAACAGACAAATAATACATTTTTAATTTAGATTGTATTTACTGATTCCGAAACAAAAAAGAACTTCTACATAACATGCAACAACAACGCATTTAAAATCTGAGTTGTTATCTTCTGTATAAATAACAAATGAGTTACTTAAGATGGTTCTAAGAACAAGGGGCTGATAAACAAACAAACAATCTTTCTTTTTGAAGAAAAGGAGGACAATTTTTTAAATAAATACATAATTCAGTTTGGGGACTTGCAAGAGTTGTACTACGCGTCACCTTGTTTTCCCAAAGTTAAATTAACTTCACAACGAGATGAACGCTTAATTTACGGCGTTAAAGACTTATATTTATAAATCTTATTTTGAATATTAGTGGAATGAAAACAGGATAAGTAAAACTAAGTCACTACAAAAGTGAAAGACTGACAAAAATATGTATATACAATTGCACAATGCGATTGTGAGCGGAAGAAACCGTTGAAGTCAAGGTTCACTATTCATGATCCAATGACCCAAATAAGTCAATCATGGAATAGTTTATAAGCCGTGGTGGCCTTGTGGTTGAAGCAACAGGCCTGTCACCTGATGGGCCCAGTTTCGAGTCCCGGCCTGTACCAATGAGTTTTTCTAAGCTTAAGTACAGTAATTAATCACACCATGAGCTTTTAAAAAGAGAGGTAGGGCGATTTTGGATTTCCCGTGGTTTATCCCATTTAAATTGGAGCCGCCCGACTGGGGACTGTACCTCCGCCTTACAGAAGACCGCAGTGAAATAACACTACTTGATGTAGTATATTGTATGATTGATGTATGACCGCGAGGATACGCTGGGCTAGTAGTATTGCTGCTAGCACAGTGAGTCCTCATCAGCAACATGGTTGGCACCCCGTAGCGATACACCTGGTATTGCTAGCGTCTATAGGCTACGGTGACTGCTTACCATCAGGTGGGCCGTATGCTTGTGTGCCACCTTAGTGGTATAAAAAAAAATAAAAAAATATGAAAGAGTACTCGGAACCCACGGTACCTTTTCACTCTTGACGTTTTTTTTATACCACAAGCATACGGCCCACCTGATGGTAAGCAGTCACCGTAGCCTATAGCCGTTAGCAATACCAGGGATATCACTAACGTGGTGCCAACCATGTTGTTGATGAGGAGTCACTGTGCTAGCAGCAATACTACTAGCCTAGCGTATCCTCGTGGAGCACTGGCAACCTTAATTACCGCAGAAACACAACACTACATCAAGTGGTGTTATTTCACTGCGGTCTTCTGTAAGGTGGAGGTACAGTCCCCAGTCGGGCGGCTCCTATTTAAATGAGAAAACCCATGGGAAATCCCAAATCGCCCTACCTCTCTTGACTTACACACATCTTTCATTATTTCAACTATTTACTTCCCTTCCCTTCCTTCTCAGCTAGTCTAAGGGTAATCTAATATCAGTGGATGTGTGTATAAGGGTTTTCTTTCCCGTGTTCACTAAGTGTCAAAGTAAACCATTTCCACAGATCCGGTCCCTAAAATGGGTTATTTGATTACCCAATACCTGACTTAAAAAGGCAACGATTTGACCCCGGGAGGAATTTATTTTATCCGTCACTTAGCCTAAGATTGATCGAAATTTTACCTTTAAAATGTGTACAATTTTGTACTTAAAAACTTTTTATATAGATACTTAATTCTTTTGTTTTTTGTTGGTCTCGAAATATGTTGTCGGAATTATAATACAGTCGACTTAACAATCATATAAATTAATTACATTTTCACCATATTGGAGTTTAAACCCATCTGATAAATGATTTATTTTATAAATCGTTTTACCTTGTTCAGTGTTGGATGGTCATGAACATTATACTTAGTGTATGATTTGGTTTCAACCAGAGGCTCCAACTGACGACCATCATGATTCCTTTCTTTAGGACAAGAAGCAACATCAAGCTGTGAATTTTTTGGGGGCATTGTTGTGTTTAGGGTTCCGTACCTCAAAAGGAAAAAAAATAACCCTTATAAGAACACTTTGTTGTCCGTTTATCTGTCTGTCTGTCTGTCAAGACCTTTTCTCTCAAGAACGCTTGGAGTTATCATGTTTAAATTAATATCTGATGGGCCCAGGTTCAGAACCCGGCCTGTACCAATAGGTTTTTCTAAGCTTAAGTACAGTGATTAAGCACACCATGAGTGTTTAAAAACAGAGGTATGGCGATTTGGGATTTCCCGTAGGTTTTCCCATTTAAATTGGAGCCGCCCGAATGGAGACTGTACCTCCACCTTACAGAAGACCGCAGTGAAATAACACTACTTCACTTGATGTGGTTTTGTGTTTCTGCGTTGAGTAAGGTTGCCAGTGCTCCACGAGGATACGCTGGGCTAGTAGTAATGCTGCTAGCACAGCGAGTCCTCATCAACAACATGGTTGGCAACCCGTTAGTTATATCCCTGGTTTTGCTAGCGGCTATAGGCTACGGTGACCGCTTACCATCAGGTGGGCCGTATGCTTGTTTGCCACCTTAGTGGTATAAGCAAAAAACTCGATGTACGGGTAATAACCGTTACATAGAAACAAGACTCAAAAAACGTCTTTGTAACATTGTATAGGAGTATATAGGTATTTATAAAAAAATAATTACGAACCAATACATACATTATATTAAATTATAATATAAAATTAACATGAAGTATATATTAATAAAATATTTTTAAAAGGACACTTTTCTTTGGTAAAGTAAAACTGGAACATTTAGGGAGATCAATTTTAAAAGTAAACTTGCCTTTAATTTTTTTGGTGGCCGATGCTACTCGCGTCCAAAGACTCAAACTTTGCTACCCTTCGTGACTCCAAGCTGGTGTCAAACGTGCACAAACTTATGAGGGATCGACTGGGATTTTACATCCCTGACAATGATGACCCGGTACACTGCCAGCCACTGTTCTAATCCGAATCTACTTTAGTCCATTCATCGGTTGTCTGGAAGAGATCGCTCTTATGCGATAAGACCGCCAATTGTACTTTAGAATTTAAGCATTTACCTAATCACATATTGTATCCTTTTATTGTGCAATAAAGTGTACCTATCTATCTATCTATCTGTCCCTTTGAATTTATTCCTATATAATTTTATAATCATGAACATCAATGTAACAAATTTATTTTAAAGGCATTTCAATTAGGAACAAATACGTAATTTTGGGTCACTCTTTCTTTCATGCGCATGGGTAACAAACGAAATAATATGCAAAGTAGGTACGTAAAATACCCCTTAAGGCCTTTATAGAATAACAATATCCATGTAAACAGCTAATTACCTCACAGGAGGTCGTTCCGTTCAAAGACATGCAGATCAAAAGAGCCGCAGTGAAAGAAAACGAATCTCGGTAAAAAGGATGTTTTCAAAAACTCGTGAAAGGACCATTTTAGCATTCGTTCATTTATCACCCTAATCTGTCTTTATTGAAATCAAGAGGGCAATATTAGTGGGTAAGGACATAGCATACGTCTTTGAATTTCTTCTCACGAATGCAGGTTTCCTCGCGAATAAAAACTCCTTCTACAAGGGTGTGATAAATTAGGGAACTTAAATTCCTTAGCCCTCATTTATAACCGACCACAGTTTGAACTCACGCCGCTCACAAGATAAACCAGCTCCTTTGTTAGTGTTCTTGCAGTATAACTGTTCATGTTTAGCTTAGTGAACGGACGGATGGACGATTTTACTTGTTTTAAATAAATAGAACATTTGGTATAGGTTACAACTTGATGTAACCGCACTTCGGCTTTTAGCCGTAACATGGAAGGTAAAATAGAAGGAAGGCGTGGCAGGGGACGACTAAGGATAAGTTACATCAAGGAAGTTAAGGATAAGATAGCCGCCACGTCGTATAGGGAGGTCAAAGAAGTAGCACTGGACAGGCAGAAGCGGAGGGAAATACATCGGCTGCACCGACAAGAGTACAACTCTTAAATAGAAGAAGAAAAGATATACAGATCATCATGCCGAATTCCGTTAATGGTAGTGGTATTTTTTACGATTACTATCCTATTAGACTCGATATTGCGATTTGAAATAAATTGAAATTCAGGTTTGTGAATTAAAGTTGAGTAAAGTTAAAATGTCAATGAAAAACTATTTATAAAATGGTGTCTTTTTATTTGTTTTTAATTTTAATTTCATGTTAGTCGGGCTTTTAAGACGAAGCTTGTAACACATTCACATAGTTAGGTATTCATCAATTTGTATACGTAAATGAAATTGTTTAAATAAATTTAAGTTACTGTATTCTATGGCAGCGGTTTTGCGTTACCTTAAATGAAATTTATAAATGTAATTACTCAAAATAAAGTACAGTAATGAACAATTAGGCCCACGGCTGGGCTGAAGTCTCACTCACTGGGGCTATCAGTGGAGGCATAATTGTAATAACCCATGTTGTGACAAACAAAATTAAAGTTCGTCGGCCGACTTATCACATTACGCCGAAACGACTGTCATTACGCCAGATGGTTCAGACTTCAGAGTAGAGCGAAGATTTCGTTGTTTTTCTTATTTTAATAAAAAAGTATTTTTTTGTTTCTGGAAATATGTAATGATTTTTTTCCAAAATTTAGTAGTGCATTTAAAGAACACTGACATCTTTATTAAAAAATATGCTACATAGGCCTCGAAATATTAGGTCTTTACATATGAAATTGGCATTTGTCGAACTGACCACTGATCTCAAATATCTGTCTGACATTTAGTTAGGAATTCCAAATTCAATTTTAGGCTTGTGTATTTGTGATTTGAATTTAGTGACTCATTTGTTATGTTTTTTCCAACTTCGGACACGTCCTGACAAATTTACATTGTTAAAATGACTGGCAGAAAACTAAGAAAGTATTCTGTACCTACGTAGAGCATTATGAGTTCAACCACTGCTAATGTCAGTCTAGAAATTATTAATCCTTGATACGTGTCTAAAAGCTGTAATTCATTTAAGTGCAATCCAGACAGAATTAATTCAGTCTAGCGCGATGTCACGTTAGCTCGCGTGTCTACCCTACATATGTTGACTCGGCGGTTCGGTTAGAAGGTCTCAAGTTTTAATACCAAATCGATATTAACGTGAAAATAGAACGGTAAGTATACGATATCACTTTGGAATAAGAATCTTAACGTTGTTTGGTTTCAATAGTCTTTTGTAATATTCTGGCATTCTATTTTCATGAAAGAAAGAACACGCAATGTATGTGCTACAATATAATAATAAGACTTACTAAATTCGATTATATAGCGAGTTGGGGGGCTTTTGGGAGGTCCCAAAAGCCACCTTCGTTTTAATTATATTTTTGAAAGAAGTTGTTTATTCAAATTACAGTTGACGAAAAAAGCTCACACTGTTCAACAAGCGCTTAAATATAAGATTAAAAGAAATGTATATAGCCTAATTTTATTTTATTTTGGCATAATGGATTTTTATTTTAAATGTTTCTGATTATAAATAAGAATTATAGTAGCTAAAATCTATGAAGGTATATAGGACGAGAATAAGAGGTAGGGTGCTATAAAATTAACTTCTCATTACAATTTGGAGCCGCCCGACTGGGGCAGTACTTCCACTTTACCAATCAACTTGGTAGCTTTCATTCTGAAATTTGTAAATACCTACTAATGTCTAGAAGAATTTAAATAAAAATAGTTATATCGTGATTGTTACATGAAAAAAGACAGATCACTGAGTTTTTTGCCGGTTCTTCTCAGGCGGCTATTTTTTCCGAACCGGTGGTAAATTACACCTTCATAAGTGCCTTCATAGGGCCTCAACTGAACAAATTTTTGATTTTGATATTGATACGCTTGTTTGCCGCCTTGTTTCAACTTTGGACCTTCTATTTTGAATAATGGCTAAGTCTCCTATTTACTACCAGAATACTCAATGTGATGAAATTATTAATCACTTTGGATTAACAGTTATTTGAAAACTTTTCCGACACGACTGTACGTGTAACCGCTTATTTCTTAACAATGGGCTAAAGGACAAGTATCCCTTCCAGTAGGAATATGTAGAAAAAATATACTATTTATCCCAAGTAAGTCCAATTGGATCACGCGAGGATAATTTATGATTTGATTTTCATTTTGATCGGAGAAATGAATCTGACATTCGAAATCTCATTATGTTTCCTTCTCCATTACTTAAAATTGATAAAATATGAAACAAAGAGGATTTTTGTACGTTCAATCAAATTGTAACATGATCCTTGAATGAGGGGTTGGCACTGTCCCAATTTTAATGGAGGACGTATATGTATACTGTTTCATATTGAGGCATGGGGTTGATTTATGTCACCTGCAGAGGTCGCTTTATAGTATACTAGCGGCCCGCCCCGGCTTCGTACTGGTAGACATTTATCAAATATTTTGTCTACACATGCGAAGCTGGGGCGGGCAGGTAGTATAATATATAGCTTATGCTACCCAGAGGTAATGTAGCTTTCTTTCTAATGGTGAAAGCATTTTTTAAATCGGCCCAGTTCATTCATTTTCAACAACACAAAAATACAAATCTTTCCTCTTTATAATATTAGAGTATAGAAATCTAATAGTACTGTACGATTTATAGGGACGTGTAATTTATAACCATTATTAAAATGATTATAAGAAAATAGGAGGGGCAACATGCTTGGCCACTTGCTATAACATGACGCATTTATACGAAATATCATAGAGGGAAAGATCGCAGGAAAGCGTGGCAGAGGAAGGCCAAGGGCCAAGGAAGTTACCTGCAACAGATAAAGACGAAGGCTAACGTTATGTCGTATCAAAGAGATGGCTAACGATAGAACGGCTTGGCGATTGCTCCACTGACAAGAGCCTAACCCTTAAATATGATGATGATGATTAAAATACAAACGTGAGTAGCCGAGGAAGGTCAAGTCTAAGTTCCGAGGTAAATTTCCAGCCTATCAGTAATACAGAGTAATCTGATCAGGAGTGTACCTGTGTTTAAAAAGATTGATAAAATACGCAATTTTTTTTTAAAAACGAACCTGGCTGTTGAAAAAAATAAACAATATAAACCACTGACTTAAAACAAATGAAATCGGTGATACCATGGTTTACAAGGTAAAATCAATTCTTCCTACTGTTACGCGGGCCATACCAACGAATCGGTTGACATTTTATTCATCAAAACCGGATGAATATTTGAGGCGATACGAAGGAACATAATTATATGTACATAAATACAAACCTACATTATATTATGTGGACTACTAAATTTAAAACCCTTTTGGCTTCGTCGTATTCAGGAAAAAGGTGTACACCTCGAGAGTGTAATGGCGCGCTATACCTATCTGCCTACCCCGAAAGGGTAACCCCTAACTTAGGCTTGCGTTTAGTAGATACTGGAAGGGATATATATAGAACGCTTCCTTCGTAAAAGAATAAATAAAAATAATCCATGCCCGAGACCGCGATAAAATTGCTGCGAGCACGAGCACATTCGATTTAACTCGATATTTTTAATCTTCTTACGGCAGATAAGCCGTTCTTTTTAAATTAAATTTTAAGACGGATGATATCTGGTTTTTGATTTCGATGATTACATTTTAATTATTATACGAAGTGAATAAAAGATACGAGTGGCACTAATTGCTTAAAGGGGGACTCTGTAGGCGATATTTTATCCTAATGTACTGCGTAGGTACTACGTCCTAGCGTAGATAATATAGTGCGTACCTACCATATTAAAAAGGGATAAAACGTGTTTATCTTATATTCTAGTGTTTTGTTCTAAATATCAATATTTAATCCATGCGGATGACTTCAAGGCCTAAAACCACTATATATTCTACTTTATTTTTGCACGCGGTACTTTTTTTATGCCACGATTTTTGTTTTTCCAGGAAAAACGACCCTATTTTTAACTTAATTATGTACAGTTTGAAATCCACCATACAGCCTACAGGGTCGGCAATACGCGAGTGATACCCTGGTGTTGCAAGCGTCCATAGGCTACGGTGACCACTCACCATCAGTTGGGCGGTATGCTTGTTGCCACCTAAAAAAAGGCTAAATAAATGTTTATACAACATTTCCGCGATAAAATACAGTACACAAGAGAGAGTACAAGTTTTAGAGCTTCAACGGTCCAAACCTACGATTAGAGGTCACATTAAAAAGTTAAAAAGTCAACATGTAGCCTTAGTCGTACCGTTTTCATGTACCTAAATACCCTTTATCACTTAGACAGCAGATGTATTTTTGGAAAAATCTCGAATCTCGCGTCTCACTCACAACTTTGATTTAAAATACTGATACCTGTTTTGTTTACTAATGCACCCAGTGGTTTCACCCGCGTTTTTCTTGTTATATACAAAACCTCTGGTACTCCATTATATTATTGTTGGTGAAGATTTTAATGTAAAAAGCTTCTATGACATTCAAATATGTTTTTTGTACATTTCAGTTAACGTCAATCGATCGTTGCGTTGTGGTTGGCAAACTAACAAATTTACGCATTTCTATATCATCAGTAGAATTTACCTTTTTTATAGGATTATAGTAAAAATGGTGGAGTGAAACCAACGAACAGAATTTCAGATATTCCATTGAAATAAATCAATTCAGTGAATTGAAAGATATTGCCAACGTCAAATCGGGTCGACATTTTCTCATATATTTTCTCAATAGTAATGAAGATTGATATGTTTTTTACATTAACATATCTAATCAAATCACGTCAATTCATGGAAAATTCCTTTAAGTATGTTCCTTTGTTTGGCTATCGGAGACATATTCTGTCTACTAAGCAAATCAATTTGAAGAGTACCGACGTTTTCGTTATCTTTATAACTATTTTGACAATTGTCTTTATTTTGAAATGGTTTTAAACGTTTTGTACTTTTTCGTCGATCAATATAAAATTTGCACAAACAAAATAAATGAAATTAAAAACATATCGATTTACAAACAAAACAGGTAACGACACTTAATTGTGCCGAACTTCATATTCCATCCACGCAATTTTCTTAAAAATGGGTATAAAATTTCACGTATTCATATTATATTAGTGCGACGCTCAACAGAAATACTAAAAAGAAAAGCGGTCATTGTTTTTTTAACAATCAGTACAAAAAATCACAGCTAATAATAAACTAAAATTGTAATTTTCACACTGTTGCTTGGTATTTTTTCGGGTAATTCTTTTTAGTGTTGTATGTCCTCGTATTTTAACATAATCGTACAATGGCTCTAAAGTGGCACAATTATTATAAGTTGGGGGATATTCCATGAGGGGAGACCGGGCTACCCCTCGCTTACATTAGAATGAAAATTGTATGAGTCCCCAGCTTTGAATGCTTTGAATATTACTCCAGTAATATTCGAAAACTAAAAGAAAATTTTGACTTAATGAATGAGTATGAATGAGCGAAGGTATCTACAAATTATGTGGAGGTATGTATGAGTACGCGTTAAGTTTGGAACTGGTATTGAAAGCATCTATAGGCTACGATGACTGCTTACCATCAGGTGGGCCGTATGCTTGTGTGCCACCTTAGTGGTATACAAAAAGTCTATATGCTATGGCGAACAAAGTTACCCGAATCCCTGTATCTAAATCATCATCATTCTCCTGCCCTTTTACCATTTTTTTTCAATTTAGACCTTCATAAGTGCCTTATTAGGGCCTAAACTGAACAAAAAAATATTTTTGATTTAGTTTTTTTTTTTTTTTGACACATCCATCTTTTCCTAGTTCTACCTCGACCCCTGTACCCTAATGACGGTATCTAACTAAAAACTCCTTATAAATTCCAATCCATATTGATATCAACCTAACAATATTGGTTCACTTTGTGCAAACAAACGACGTGTAGCACTAATTTGTGATTGTGTAGGTACATGTCTGATTGCCGGCCACTGCCCGTGTATGTACCAAGGTGATTACTAATTACTATCTGTACAGCCATTTGACTGTTTGACTGTTTGAATACAATGCCAGTCAAATCTGATCCAACATACATTTTAAGTGGCCTCCGATATTACATGCGGAATTTTATTTTGACGACGCTTCAAATATTTAAGTAGGCCTTCACACTTTGAGTGTCGTTTTAGTATTGCAGTAGTGTTTAGTAATAAGTCACGCGACCTTCAATGTTGCCAGTATTCACGCCGTATCACTAGTATGTCTTTCTTTATCTCGCCTATTTGAAGTGACACGCGTAAGAACGAATAAGACGATAATATAATGAGGTTTTTACATATGTATCTAGTTCAGTGATGTTAGGTCTGATGTACATATTACAAAAAGGGGCAGCCTTTCAGTCGCATATGATGTGTAACATCTGACGACCAACTCTAACTAATAGCGCGCGCTTCCCCGGCTTCCTGTTACTCACTTCCGTCCTTTGTCACGAAATCACTCCCACAGATTGCAGAGAGCGAGAGGAAAGATGTTGCATATAAAAAATACAAGCGTTTTGATAACCTCCTCCTTTCTTGCAGCCCATTAAAAATTGTTAGACATTCGTGACCAATTTAACTTGTAACATAAATTACCTGAAAATAAGGACTTGTCAAGTTAATGTTTTTACCTGTGACTTTTACCACGTAGGCTCAGAATAAACTTACTTTCACTCACTTTTATACTTAATTATTTAAATGTGTGGAGCCGCGAGTAAACATAAATATTCAGAAGCTTCTAGAACAGAGGTTCTCAAACTCCTTTTTTTCGTAGACCACTTTCAATATTTTACTGGCATTGGTATACCCCCTGCTGCTACAATTCTATCATATTCCCAAAACACGTCAGATTAGATCTAACGATGGAAATTTGTGTAGCGGCTGTGTTCTAACCCTAAATTCGGCATGATAAATATAAAAATAAAAAATAATGTTTCAGTGATTTTCAAAATATTCATAGTCACGACATTTGAACGCACATTTTTCTTTTATGCCAACGTAAGCCCCTATTGTGTCTCCCGTGGACCCCTGGGTGTCCACCTGGACCACTTTGAGAATCACTGATCTAGAATTTAACGATCCAACTTTAATAAGGTTTGCGCGTGAGTTAGACAGGTGGTATATACGTTTTAAAGAGGTTGTCATGAGAAGTGTTCGTAGCACTCGTCTCAAGAGGCACATTTTGCTATGATGTCCTATTAGAAATGCTTTGCACGCGTTGCTAACATGTGCGCTCAAAAGCAAAGTCGAGACTTGAGTGCTGGTAGTCTGTGCCGTTTTGATATTCCAAACTTAATTATATTGGAGATTTTTAAGCAAAATTAAAGCGTACAACGTATGTTATAAAGTTGGAATTAAAATGTGTTTCCTAAATTTGACGACCTCTTTTAAATGCTCATTTGTTGTCTATTTCTCATATTAGTCAATCACATTTGTTGTTAGGGTGCCATACATTCTCGTGCTCTAAAATTATTACCTGCAGGCTAGTAACATGCATTGGGAATGGAATCACAAATTGAACAACGAATCAAATTTCAATAAAAAAATCGTTTTTAAAACTCAATTAATTTAAAGGTCGTCTGCTTGACACTTGTTTAATAAAAAAAAAACAAACTCGATTACATATTTTTGCAAAATTTTGAATAGTATAGCTGTCATTGACTTTGAAAAATCTGTAAGCCTTAACATCTGGCTGGCAAAAGTACTGCGTATTAACAAACAGTCCAATATTTCATACCGTAATTTATTGTTCTTCTTGTTTCGCTGTATTTTGCTCAAGTCCATAAGTAACGTTTTAAAGTGTTTTGAAACAAAGCTGTACTCTGTGACTTATCGTTGTTCCACAACGATAAGTCACAGAGTCGACGTGACGGTCGAATGACTCTGTACGTGTGTCACATAGCATTGTTTAAAAAGCACAATAATTTTACTGTCGACGTTCCAGGTTCAAATGTTTTATCGATAAAACAGCGATTTAAAAAAAGAAGCTATATTTTCTGTTTTTATATTTTCAAAGTTTTGGTCTTTTTATTTACCGACTTTGTGTTTGTGTGCCAGTAATTTAAATAAAGTTTGTTTTCATGTGCTGTGTTGAACACGTAAATAATAACATTTTATATACGCAATGAAATTGTATTTTGGAATTGGATACAATATTCATTCTACAGAAAAGGGCAATTAGGGCAATTTTTGCAATGGGTCCCCAAGAATCGTTAAGAGAATTGTTTAAGAAAATTAATATTCACGTTACCGGCTCTTTACATCTTTGAGAACTTGTTGTTTATAAATAAGAACATTAGAAGTTTTCAGTTAAAATCAGACAACCATAATATTTATACAAGAAACAGAAACAAAATTGTGGCTCCTAGGTTTAGACTAACAAAAGTAAATTTATTTATTTATTTATTGGATAAGGTCTACCAACAGTTGTTACATCAAAACATGTTAATAATATACAATGCACTTATAAGTATTAGCTTAATGTACAACTAATTACAGGCAAACACAGCAAGTAACAAATACAGAAGAAGATCGTTATACTATATTAAAGATTTTAGTTGTAAAATTATATTATAATACTTATGTAGTACTTAACTAAACGAATGTTAGGTAGTTTTCCTTTACCTTTGTCAAGGCAGAAAAGGAAATCATGAAAAATCGTTGAAATAAAATAGGTAATTTAGAATGTATAATTAGATATTACAAGATTTGGAAAGTTTTTATGACAACATAGCAAGGCGACAGGTAGGCTGCTATCAATACACAATAGTCACCAAGGACATAGTAGGTTATATAATTATACTTTATCAATATTTAATTAAATACATACTTCAAAGTTAAAAGAAGGAAATTAATATTTTATCCGAGAAAACATTTTCGAAAAGAGTACAGGGATTGGTGATAAATGTCTAGATGGGGGTTGTCGTTTAACAATCTACACAACCGTGGTATTGGCGAGTTAGCACCTAGAGTCGTTCTACGTAATGGCGGGTGAAGAAGTTTAACTTTGTGTCGCGGGTATCTGCTGGGTGCTTTAATCGAAAATTTTTGTAGCAGCTGAGGGCAATCAACTTTATGTCTAAATAGCTTAAATAAAAATTGTAAGTCAAGTAGATCCCTGCGTTTCGAAAGCGTACTGACTTGAAAATGGCTAATTCTTTCGTTGTAAGAGGAAGCCCTTACAGCTGCTCCGGCAGAGCGTGCCAAGTGCCACATAAAGCGCTTCTGTACTCTTTCCAATCTTAGATTATGTGTTGCGAAGTGAGGCCGCCAGACCACACTACAGTATTCCAGGTTACTGTGTACAAGCGAATTATAAAGGAGTTTCTTTGTTTTTACATTCCGGAAGACTTTTGCATTTCTTATCAAGAAACCAAGCATTTTAGATGCTTTTTTGATTACAGACTCCATATGGGGCTTGAAGGTGAGTTTATTATCAAATAAAACACCTAAGTCCCTTATACGACTTAGTTCCTGTATTTTTTGACCTGAGATATTATAAGAGGATTGTAAGAGGTTATGGTTTCGCGAGAATTTCATGTGGAAACATTTGCTGATATTAAGGGTCATCCCATGACTATCACACCATTTGATGAGTCTATCGAGGTCGTCTTGAAGTAATTTAATGTCCATTGAGGAAGTTACCCTTCTGGCGAACTTAAGATCGTCAGCATAAAGAAATGGAATTGAATTCAGGAAGCAGTGCGAAATGTTGTTAATGAGTATATTAAAAAGAATCGGACCCAATGAGACCCTTGGGAACTCCTGATGTTATTTTATGCAGTTCAGAGCTATAACCATTAACTACCACGTAAAAAGCACGGTTGCACAGGTATGATTGTAACCATTTCAGCAGATTACCCGTAATTCCACAGTCTGACAACCGACGTGTTAGCATAATATGCGAGACACGATCAAATGCCTTGCTGAAATCTGTATGTATCTACGTATGTATCTGTAATAAATCATTTATGGGAAACTGCGTCCGTTTTTACAATAAAATCCCACAATCTATTACCGAATTGAATTATGATAAGTTTAAGACTCATGTCAAAAGAGTTTTGATAAATAAAGCCTATAATAAAACTAATGATTATGTAAATGATAAAAATGCTTGGAATATATAGACTCACTCTGCACAAGTGGCTCCCCGCTCCTGGTAATTGTAATATTTGAAATATGTATTTCATGAAAGCAGTGACAAAACCAACTTGGTAGCATTCATTTTGATATTTGTAATTTCATACCAATGTCTAGAAGAATTTTGTAACAAATTGTTATATAATGATTGTTAAATGAAAAAAAAAGACAGAGCACTGAGTTTCTTGCCGGTTCTTCTCAGGTGGCTTTTTTTCCGAGCCGGTGGTAATTTAGACCTTCACAAGAGCCTTATTAGGGCCTAAACTGAATAAATGATTTTTGTTTTTTGTTTTTTTTTTATTGCGAATAGTAAATTTGATTATTATTGATCATACTTACTTAAATCATTGTATTGTGAAAATTACCTTCAGAATCAGATTCTATCACAAATTAAATAATGCGCAACTTTTTATTTTAGGCTAGCCTCTGCCGTGACATCGTCCGCGTTGAGCTTAGGGTCCCGGGAGGAATGTAACATTTTACCGGGATAGTTTAATTTTTCCGGGATAAAAAGTAACATAGCATCCAAGTTATAAACTATCTGTGTTCCAAATTTCATCAAATCCATTCAGTAGTTTTTGAAAGACTAAAAAAATCCATCCATACAAACATACTCACAAACTTAACGGGAATTAATTTTAATTATCTACCGCCGGCCGTGAATTTATCAGCCAGTATATGGAGATAGCAGATGGACAACCGTAGGCTTTATGTCATACCGAGGCCACGGTAAGAACCTCTTTTTGACAATTCAGTAATTTGTATGCATCCCTTAATGACATCCATACATCAAACATTATTAGATAAAAAAAAAATAGCGTAGTTACCTTTTTATTTTGTGCGTAAAATTGTTGTATGATTTTTTATACCTTTGAGGTGGCACACAAGCATACGGCCCATCTGATGGTAAGCGATCACCGTAGCCTATAGCCGTTAGCAATACCAGGGATATCACTAACGAGTTGCCAACCTTGTTGTTGATGAGGAGTCACTGTGTTAGCAGCATTACTAATAGCCCAGCGTATCCTCGTGGAGCACTGGCAACCTTACTTACCGCAGAAACACAACTACATCAAAGTAGTGTTATTTCACTGCGTTCTTCTGTAAGGTGGAGGTACAGTCTCCAGTCGGGCGGCTCCAACATTAATGGGAAAACCCACGGGAGATCCCAATTCACCCTACCTCTCTTTTAAAACCTCTACTTTACCCCTCCTATAGGCAGGCGGGTACCTTTTGGAGGTTTCCCCCTCGACAACAAAAAAAATAGTATATGTATTAAGTATGAAGACTTGAAGCTTGTAGCAAAAAACGAAATAGATGAAAGTGGCTTTGCGGCAACCACGTACGTTAAAAAAATATTGGAAATTTAAGGAAACAATCGTAAAAGTAGAATAAATTAGAAATACAGAAGAACATATGAGTTACAAAAAATTATGAATAATGTTAATGATATAAATATAACGTAATAAGAATTAACGTAAAAATAACACACCTAAAAACTAATACAAAACATAACATGGAATGGAACTATATATATATATAACTATAGAAACTTGGATACATAAAGCCTGTGACCACTGTTAGAGGGACGACGAACAACATAAAAAAAAAACACCTAGGTAATGTAGGTCCTACATGCATTTCTTACGTGAGGCTTCGTTCAACTGTAACCACAGTCTAAACACAACCAGACTGGCTCAGGCTTCTCATTGTGACCTTTAGTAACTTTCCCTTTGCGGTCAGCTTACTACATGTACACGGTAGCTTTTAGGTAAACTTGAAAGCCTAATTAAAGCCCCTTAAGGGATGAATCGATACTTATCCCTCAGGGGATATTTGTCGATATAAACCCTTGTACAAGGTTTATCTCGAAAGTGTTGCAAATAACAGGACTTTTCATACTACAATGTTGGCTAAGGGATCACATGATGGTAAGTGGTCACCGTAGCCTACGGATGCTTGCAATACTACTAAAGAGGTATCACTAAGGCATTGCCAAACCTATTTCCGTTGAAAGAACTCGGTATACTAGCCGCATATACTTACAGCCAGCCCAGCGTATTGTTTTCCACCTACGCATTTCTTAAAAGTCCATATTTATACATTTTGCTATCAAATTATCCTTATAACACACTACGAGGGCGAAGACACTAGTCTGTATATATAAAAGAAGAAACAAACTGACTGACATATCAACGGACAGCCTAAAGGCTGGGGTTAGAGACTTGAAATTCTGACAGTAGGTACCTTTTATGACGTAGGCATCCACTAAAGAAGGTTTTTTTTTCACCCCAAAAAAATAGGTAGCAGTGGGCAAAAACTATCATTTAGAATTTTATATATAATTATATATATAGGTTGACTTATTCACTTTACCATGCGTGCGAATCCGCGGACAAAAGCTAGTCATAGCGCCAATGGTATTTTAGTATATGCCAATGGCGCAGCTGTACTCATAATAAAATGTACCGACAAAAAAACGTACCCTATTTTTATCTCAACCTCATTTCAACCAAGCTTCCATCTGTCGATATAAGCATACGTACATAATAGTAGGGGAGCCGAAGCGGGGATTTTGGGATTTTCACGAGCGCGTCAGATTAACATAAGGGGGGTACCCTGCACCATGATGAGTACCTCTGCCATATATGAGCTCTCCATATAGGACCGCGCGTCTAGGGCACCTTTTTTTAGTTTTCAAACCATCAGTTTAATAAATATCCTCTCTATCACCGTCAGATTATAGTGTCAGCATGACTGGGACATCAAGCTGAACCATCTGTAAAAAAATCTGACGCGCTCGAGTTTTAAAAATCGCTTTTTTGTTTTATTGCATATTGTATTTTCAAAAATTCATCACGAGCTTGCGTCACGTCCGAATCGTCAGTCTTTCGAATAGTAGCTTTTGTCGGGTTCGCTTAACACCCCCTCTGAAAATCTGACGCGCTCGAGTATGTCCATGTGGCTGTTTCATCTACATTTTTTTAAAACTTGCAGGTAGGCGGTCTCCCCACCGGCTTAGGGGGGAATACATCATATAACCTTATTTTCTACCTACTATCTAACCTTCAAAAATAGGTCCCCATGACGCTCGAGTGAATCCCCATTTAGCATCGTGGGCTCCCCGACTATAATGATAGAATTACATTTACTCGCTGAAAATAATGGCGGGTTTTTGCAAGCTAAAGATCCTTAAGTAGGTAATATTGTTTTATAACCACTTTGTATGCGTCATATAAATAGAATTAGCTAATTTGATGAAACATTTCAGCCTATGGAGATTCTTATGCGCTACATTTATAGAGCGATGTAATTTTATGTAGGTATACTTATTTATAAACATGATCATGTTCTATATAGGTACTAGGATTCGATAAAATATATGTTATATGTTGATAAAATATATACATATGTTATATGTTGGTTCACTTATAACATAGCAAAAAGTCTTCTGATTCTGGAAGCAAGGTACCCTATGTCTGTTTCTGTGCCCCTGAAAACGTATTTGCAATCTTACATTTAAAGAGAGATAGCGCGAATAAGGTTTTCCCATTAATATTGGAGCCTGTAGCCTAGGGACTGTACCTCTGCCTAACAGAAGACCGTAGTTAAATAACACTACTTTGATGTAGTGTTGTGTTTCTGCGGTAAGGTTGCTTGTGCTCCATGGAATATGCTTATAGGAGTAATGCTACAAGCACAGTGACTCCTCATCAACATCAGGGTTGGCAACTCGTTAGTGATATACTTGGTATTGCTAGCGGCTATCGGCTACGGTGACTGCTTACCATCAGGTGGGCCGTATGGTTGTGTGCCACCTTAGTGGTATGAAAAAAAGATTCATAATATTACAATAGTTAGGATTCTACGGCAATTTTAATAAGCAGTTAAATTACAGCGAAAGCTAATTTTACACTCTGATAAGGTATTGGCAGAGCAACCGAGTCACGTTGCCAGCGATTTTGGAACTCTTCTATGAGGTCAATAATCTGAAATAACTGACTACGTAAAAATTGTTTTTTTTGCTGATACCTAATAAAAGAAGGTTTTAGTCGACTCTGTTAGTCTTGTGGTTAGTAGGTTAGTATACCTGACTGCTACGGTAGGTGTGGTGGGTTCGATTTCCGGCGCCATAAAAATATGTGACATACATTTGTATAGCCTTGCATCTTTATTTGGACTGTATTTAGAAAACATTATGAAAATGGCGCTCGATTGCAAAGTATGTCATACTAACAGAGGCCATCGACGATGCAACCCTACCATGTCCATCATCCACACAACCAGGACCTCTCTCATCGGAGAGAACGAATAAGATTAAGAAGAATATAACAAAAAGAACTGGCCAAGTGCGAGTCGGACTCGCGCACCGAGGGCTCCGTACACACTTGTAGGTAAGGTTAAAAGTAGGCGAACTTCAAATGAGGTCATTAATCGTCGGTGACTCTCAACAGCGCGATTTAGGAATATTTTTTTAGTAAATTCGCATTTAAAAAAAAGTAAACCACATATTTACGGTTTTCAGATTTTTTCCCTTAACTTGTGATATAAGACACTCCTTTTCAAATTTCATAATTCTATGTCAACGGGAAGTACCCTTTAGGTTTTGATTCCCTTGTGAAATCGCAAAATATGCGAAAATTTGCGACATAAACAATACATTCCTACTGACAGTGATTTCTGTGCAAGATTTTTTGTTATTCCTGCTACCACAGAGCATGATTTCATTAAGGCATTATATTTACCGAATTCAAGATTAATTTGACAACGATGACCAACTATATTTGCGGTCTAAAAACACGCCACCCATAGACTGCGAAAGCAACACGACGGCATTTTTTTGTAGCAGAAAGTGGTTTTTGATGCCGCGCCACGTGTACAATGTGTTATTAGTAGGCACGATGTGTTATTGATGCGCAAATACATTTGAAATCGTTATTAAATTATATTAACAAAAATATATCTTCACGCCCTCCTAACAAGGGTCCTCGAAGAGGTAGGCAGAGGTTACAACACCCATTTTCCTCCTATGCTACTTTGGTGCCAACGTGTGCATTAGGCACTGCATACGTAATTGAATATCTTCAGGCGTAGTAATTAATACATTCGAGGAAACTTGCATTGCTAATTATTAAGTTTCCTCACGATGTTTTCCTTCACCGCAAAGCTCGTGATGTGATTAATTACTACACTTAAGGTGGAAAAACTTATTGGTACAGACCGATGGGATTCGAACTTGCGTCGCTAGAATATCAGGCAACGCTTCTTACCACAAGGCGCGTTATTAATTAAATTATTCCGGAACATAACAAAACTAAACCACTTTTGAAGGGATACGAAAAGGGACAGAGTAATTTGAAGCTTACACATCTGCTACAGAATATCTGGCGTTATTTTTTATTTCTATAATACTAAGGTGGCACACCAGCATACGGCCCATCTGATGGTAAGCAGACACCGTAGCCACTGCATCAAGTAGTGTTTTTTCACTGCGGTCTTCTGTAAGGCGGAGGTACAGTCCCCAGTCGGGCGGCTCCAATTTAAACGGGCCCACGGGAAATCCCAAATCGCCCTAACTCTCTTTTTAAAAGCTCATGGTGTGATTAATCACTGTACTTAAGCTTAGAAAAACTCATTAGTACAGGCCGAGACTCGAACCTGGGCCCATCAGATGACAGGCCTGTTGCTTCAACCACAAGGCCACTACGGCTTTTTAAAATTAGTATTCTAGAAATTTGCAATAATTGGCCTGCCACCGAGTGAAATATGTCATTACACAACAAATATAGGTGCCTACTAAGATACTAAGAAAAGAAAAATTCTCAAATTAAATTCTGTCCCCAACAAGCCGAAATTAGTTCATCAGCGCGCCAAGCCCAGAATGTTGGAATACTCGTATTTAGAAGTGTTCGTTTACTTTACTCTGTCTTTGTTATTCAAGCCAAACGATTCACTAATAAAAACGATGCGAACTATACCTTTGTGAAGGTTCTATAATAATCTAGGTGGAGATAAACGAGATTGAATACTAGAACCTAAAATAATTTACCTGTGTTTTTAGTTTTAAGCTACCGGCTTAGAATGGGACGATCAAATTAATTTATCCTTGTAAAAAAGAAAAATATCGCCACTTGTAACTGAACCACTTAGCCTTGCGTCGTTTACGAATAGAGATGTCAATATTAGCTGATTTTATTTATTAGATAAACGTTAATTGATTTAAAAAAATATCGATATGTTTTATGGGGGAAAATAGTAGTTAATATTGTATTCTTCTTCTTCCTAAGTATGTATATATGCACAGACACATGCCATGTACTCTAAAGGCTTAGGCACAAATATATCAACTGTCATCAGATATGACCCGCTTATCATTTTATCATTCCGTTAGCGCTGGGGGCTGGGGCACTTACAAGTACCTACCCAAGAGGCTAAACAGATCACTTCTCAAAGGAGCAATTTTATAAAACGACCAATTTATACGCGTCCAAAATCACGAATGCCCAAACTCTGACGTAATTTGTAAAAAGATTTGCCTGAAGCATCAAAGAAACTTCCTTCGATATTATAATCGCGTCGTCTTCTCAGTGGAGGCAATCATATTTCAGGCCATTCTTTTGATGTCAATCCTTTTTACGGATACTTCTACGACCCCTAATAATATAGGCAGAATAAAACGCGGCCGAATTACATTGCTTATTTACTTTCGTAGAGAAAGAAGCGATTGAAATCATTCTTTTCCTTGGTGTTCAATAGAATCAAATTATTCAAACGAATTTGGCGAATTACTATTGTCGCATGTACATAAAAACAATAGATAGGTTTAGAAAACATAGGTTTTGCAATTGTTTGTTTGTACACAGATTTGTATATTTATTTACTATTATTTTATATAATACTAGCGGCCCGACCCGGCTTCGGACGTGTGGACATTTATCAAAATAATATTTTGTCTGCCCGTGCGAAGCCGGGGCGGGCAGCTAGTATAATATATAGCCTATGTTACTTAATTATAATGTAGCTTTCTAACGGTGAAAGAATTTATGAAATCGGTCCAGCAGTTCGGAGCCAATTCAATACAAACCCACAAAAAAATATACAAATCATTCCTCTATATAATATTAGTGTAGATGTAGATTTGTGTAGATACTATACTGCAGGTAAAGTACTTAATATAATTTGGTGCGATTAAACTTTCAACTTTGTAATTTCTTGGTGGAACCCCAAAGAAGTATTTCAAAGCAGAAAGTTTTTCTCATAATGAAATAAATACTCAAACTTAACTGAAGTGTGAACTGTGAATAATGAATTTGTTGAAACGTAGTGAGCGAGAATTGTGGTGGTAATCAGTACTTAAAAGTTATGAATGTTTCTATTCCTCTTTTTTTATACCACTAAGGTGGCACACAAGCTTACGGCCCACCTGATGGTAAGCAGTCACCGTAGTCTAGCCGCTAGCAATACCAGGGATATCACTAACGAGTTGCCAACCCTGTTGTTGATGAGGAGTCACTGTGCGAGCAGCATTACCACTAGCCCAGCGCACTGGCAACCTTGCTTACCGCAATAACACAACACTACATCAAAGTAGTGTTATTTCACTGCAGTCGGGCGGCTCAACGCACTAAAAAAGAGATTGGGCGCCTTACCTCTCTTTTTAGGCAGTGTCTTATGGTGTTATCGATCACTGTACTTACGCTTAGAAATACTCATTGGTACAGGCCGGGATTTGAACCTGGGCCCATTAGATGACAGGCCGTTGCCTCAACCACAAGGCCAACACGGCTGGAATCATGAACGGCTTCTAAATTTCGTGAGAATGACACAAGTGTACTAATTTCCTGTTGTTTTGTCATGAACCGTTATATTATAGGAAAGGCGACGTCTTCATTAATAGTTGAATGTATATCTTCGTGGTCTCACTAATTCACTAATTAGTCGAACGAAGCGTTTGTTTTGCATAAACGGAAATGTTTAGGTAAAACCCTTCTTACTAATCAATTCTTGTACTATATCACATTTGTTGGCACATTTTTTTTAAAACTACATACAAATATATTTTAATTTCAAATTTTATTTTTAAAAAACAATACCAACCTACCTACTTGTATGTACAAACTTGAACTAAAAAAAGTAGAAACCCAATTTCGTTCACACATTTTCAGTTATTGTGATTTAAAAAAGAAACTATCGAACCGATTTTGATTAAAAAAAAAATTAGACCACGACCTACCAAACAAAAAAGAACCATCGAAATCAATTAACATTTGGCAGAGTAATCAGGTAATAAATATACAAAAAGAACATACCTGCAGTCGAATTGAGTACCATCCATTATTGAAGTCGCTTGAAAAGTCTAGAATAGAAGAAATTGTACAGTTATTTAGCTTCGTCGGCGTAAAACATGTAATGTACATAACATCACGCACGATGAGGCACAATTCCAATATTACTTACAAAATGATGGAAACTAACCACTCCGTGAATCCGAACCACCCCGCATTTTCTCACCGTGTCTAATTCTCTGTATGGACGTATCTCCAATTCCATATAATCCGCAGTGGTTATATAACATCAATAATCTGTTCTCCGCGAGAGATTCTAAGAAGGCTTGGTATATGTTTGTTTTTTTCTATCTATACCAATATTATGAAGAGGAAAGATTTGTACATGTGTATGTTTGTATTGAATAGGCTCCGAAACTACTGGACCGATTTCAAAAATTCTTTCACCGTTAGAAAGCTACATTATCACTGAGTAACTTAAGCTATATATTATAATAGCTGCCCGCTCCAGCTTCGCACGGGTAGACAAAATATATGTTAATGTCTACCCGTGCGAAGCCGGAGCGGGGTGCTAGTATTTGATAAACTACCGTGTGGCTATCCACGATGGTAAGTGGTTATTTTATTCCTTGCATGCTTGCCATACTACGTATCACCCGTGTGTTGATACACAGAATACCTTTTATAAGCCTGTATTTATGAGCAACTGATGCATTAGGTACCATTCCTTTAAGAATCTAGTACTTATTAAAATAATTAAATTAGCTTTATATTAATAATCCATAAGTTATGTCATGCTAAGTTAGCCTTAGTTTTCCAATAAACAAAAATAAAATATTATTATAATTAATAAGATAGATGTGTATTCAATTATAATTAATATTAGTTGTAATATAAAATAGATAATATAAATTAATAAATGCCCTCTCGGAGTTTTTGGCGGGAATCAGGCGGAGCGGTTGAGATTTTTTCCAGTGTGTCGTAAATTGTGTTATAGTGATCTTTAATGTGTATTTTTGGTGTCGATATGTGCAGTAAAGTTTCATTTAGTGACTGATTTATAGGAGCATTGGAAATAATGCCATAATACGACTTTTGGGTTAAGTGATTTATCATTTTGGTCAATAGGTTACCTCTAATCTAAAGGCGTGTTACGATCTGCTACTGCCGTGGGTTGTCTCCAGAAACTCCATTGGGCGTTAGAATGCATGACACTAGGCATTTTAATGCGGCAAACACGAGAAATTTTGCAACATGAAAATTCTCTAACACTCGACACTGGCAAAAATAGTCCCTGAAGGGATTGATTGCCATACTTAGGAAGAAGAAGAAGAAGAAATGCCCTCTCACTATCACAATTGCTGTGCCCTATAAACAGGGTGTGTACTGTGTTTTAGTATAATTCTAAAATGCTGTACACTAATTGCAATAAAAAATTATGATTTATGATTTAACAACAAATAAATAATAAGAAAAAATACAGGAAAGCATTATTACGTGTATAATAAATATAATGATACAAAAATCTTTCGCAAGCAAAATAATTATTAGACGGTAAAAGAAATCTGTTATATGAAATGCATTAACAACACCCATCTTTTTATATGTCACTAAAAATACTGATACGGTTTCTTTGAACTGCTCTTCTCCGTGTCCCTTCTTTTATAGATCCAATGAAAGATAAGGAAATAATTTAGTTCTCGCGTGAAGTTGCGAGTCGCCTCGTTACGTGCCTTTCATGTTCTTGATCATGTCGTTATTTCTTCCTTCTGTTGCGAAAAGTCTAGCTCTATAGTAGATGTGGAGCGACGCATCTTGATACTTCCTTTTAGCATATTTATTTATTTACATTTTTTTCTAGTCCTATTTTCTAATTCTTCAAACAAATACGATTAGGTAAATTGGTATAAGATCTATCACAAACTATATTATTACTGCGAGCTTCTTCAAATTCGGGTTAGTGAATCTCAAACGTTGCAAAGAAACCTGAAACTGATTTCTGTTGTATTTTATTCGGAATCAATTTCACAGAAAATTATTAGTTCTGTTATTTATGTGGCGAGCCCTTATACTTTTTAAGCCCCATGCATGCCTCTCCTAACACAAGTGTTTTATAATTTTCACCATCTAGTAATAATCACGTGTTCTTATGGTTCGAGCTTGAGTTATTATTCTGAGGATTTGTTGAAATGTAAAGTTTGACTTTTAAATGAGGTGTCGTATGTCAAGTAATTGTCATTCCTGACATAACATTTGAATCTTTGTTTTTTAAATAATGGCTTCGACGCTACGTTCATTCGCCAGCCATCTTTATAGAAGTGTAATAAAACCTATTGGCAGTGAAATTTTATGAGAATCGAGAGTGAATCACGAATTTAAAGGGTAGGCTGGTAGGATTGCTAGATACTATTGAGACATCTACAGCCAACACAAAAGCCACTGTCTTTTGTGTACACGTCTAATATTTAGTTGCTTAACCTACCTCATCCAGTCTGTTTAAGTCTAATCTAAATATTGAATCTAAAGGGACTAACTGCTACCATGGAGTGTAGAAACTTTTTTACTGGAGGTGTATAATATTTATTATTTTTAATATTTTTATATTATTATTTAATATTTATTTGCAATACATTTGCGCTTCATACATCTTAAAAAACCTTAATGTTTTAATTAATGGTCAAATTGAAAAATATAGATACCTTAATTCTAACCTACCTTATTTGCTTACATTTACCCAAACAGTTATTATAGCTATTACTTAGTTTACGTATTTATTTGTTTGAATAAACAAGTAAAATCTGACACATCCATTTTAGCGCATTAAATATCAATTCTAACTCCACGTAGCATAGACATACGTCACGCGACTGTAACTTAGTTTGACTGAACAAAATAAATATTTTCCAACCTTCCTGGCGCCCAGTATCGATTGAGCTTCCTCTTCCCCAATTTCATAACTTATTATAAGAGCTTAAGGGTTTGGAGAATGTAAATTGAGGGCTCAAAGTATTGTGGTTGTTAGTTAATTTACGACGGAGAAGAAAGTTATTTCAGCAGAGGTTTTGATGACCCTTGTCGATGGAGGCCCGTTGTCTGACGCCATTGTGTTTAATCCAGCTTTCATAACATGCGTGGGAGTAGAACATCACCTTTTTTTTTTTTTAGTACCGTAACATTGTAAAATTATTCGGACAGACAAGTGTTCACGCGTAGAACAGCACTATTTAAAAACCGCATCTGGCAACACTAATAGCGGCCATATTTGTCATAAAGACCAACGTTTTTACGTTGGTCCTGGTGATAAAATTGGCTTTTTGTCAACTACACAAAAAAATGCGTTGCCTTAGTAATCAATTTTTATGACAGTATAAGGACAGTAGATGCACTAATAATACGAAGACTTCAAAAAGATAATTTGAGCTTAACTTACAGCCGTGGTGGCCTTGTGGTTGAAGCAACGGCCTTAGGTTCAAGTCCCGGCCTGTACCAATGTGTTTTTCTAAGCTTAAGTAGAGTGCTAAATCACACCATGAGCTTAAAAAGAGAGGCAGGGCGAATTAAGATCTCCTGTGGGTTTTCCCATTGGAGCCACTCGACTAGGGACTGTACCTACACCTTACAGAAGACCGCAGTGAAATAACACTACGTTGATGTAGTGATGTGTTTCTACGGTAAGTATGTTTACCAGTGTTCCACGAGGATTCGCTGGGCTAGTAGTAATGCTGCTAGCACAGTGACTCCTCATCAACAACAGGGTTGGCAACACGTTAGTGATATCCCTGGTATTGCTAGCGACTATAGGCTTACGGTGAGGTCAGGTCAGGTCAGGTCAGGTGTGCCGTACGCTTGTGTGCCACCTTAGTGGTTTAAAAAAAGCATTCCTGTTTTTTCGCTTCAGCTGATGAATATTTAATAATAAACTTCCCATCCATACCCTTAAGAGTGCCTTCAAAACTAACTAACTAATTCGACGATCCGTAACTCTAATTAAGTTACGTGTACACACATTCAAAGGTCAAGACAGCTACCTTTATCAGTCACTTAATAGTAAGTTGTAAGTCCCCTAACGCATGACTAATTAATCTCACTTCGCAAGCACCTGTCCTAAACGTGTGCTCTTCAATGGGGAAGAGTTCAATTGGGATACTCTTAGAACGATATAATAATACAAGCTACAGCTTACAGAGTTTTTATTAAATACTTTTTTATAGACTACTAGCTGCCTAGCTAGCTAGCCTGCGACTCGTCTGCATTTGTTTAAAAACAAAAGTAGCCTATGTCCTTTACCAGGATATAATATATCTCCTTGTAAAATTTTATCGCGATCCGTTCAGCCGTTTGGTGCTGAAAAGGTAACAAACAAACAGAGTTACTTTCGCATTTATAATATTAGCATGGATAGTATGGATGTCAGCTTTGTCACCCGGTCCTTTTAGTCGGATTAATAATTACGCCAGTGAATGAACGGATTTTCATACAGTTTTCACCCCTGGATGGAGTCATTCACGACGTAGAAGTTTGTTGAGTAAATTGGCAAAAATTTGATGACGATTGATGATTGATTTGATGATGATAGAAGATATTGTAAAAATTTGGCGGAATTCAGCGAGCATGCGGTCCCACACCGACGCAACTAGGCGCAATAGGCTAATACGACACTACGGCAGAATAAAAATTAACACTTGTAATTTGCTACCCGTGCTCTTTCTGGCCGAAGATAGCCGAAGCCGAAGCTTAAGTCAGATACCAGTTATCTCACCCTTAACGAAAAGTACATAAGCCAGCCATGTTTACTGATTAATTAGTAAAATACCTACTTTAATTCGAGTTGGAACATCTAGACTGGCACTAATTATGCGGAGCGTTAATTATACGCAATCTGTAATTGATATTTACCGATAAGCATTTTAGTTGGCCTGTAGTTAATTATCTAAATAAATAAGCTTATACGTTACTAGCTGTCTGACATGGGTTGAATTTTTTATTTCTTTTTACGCGACTACGGCGAAGTCAAAAGGAAGGGTTATTGCTTTAGCAGTCTATATATGTTTGTACTTACGTATGTTTAGTAGGCGCCGAAACTATTTATTTGATGAGTAATGTGTCAATCTTATTGTGGTCCGGGTAGCATTGGCAAAATTTTAATCGACTTCAACAAAAGGAGGAGTCGATTTAACCCTATAAACCTCGATTTTAACCGTTTATATTCATTTTATTACGCGGGTTTCAATTTTATTTTCGTAGTTGGTTATGGTATTTTAAGTGCAAATTAAAGGCATTCATTTGTGCTTCTTGCAAAGAGGAATGCATTTTTTTCTCGCATTCGATTAATGGCAGACAAAAAACAAAGTTACTATTTAACTTTTATCAACATTAAATATTGTTTCCCATATGGAAATGGTTTTTTTTCTTTGGAAGTAAATATCCCACTCAATATCGGAAAAAATATCGCTATGAGGGTTATTTGTTTATTTCTTTGCTCATGTTGAAAATCCTTCTTTATTTAGGACTCCATAGAAATTACATGTTAAAAATGTGATACTATGTTTTTTTTCAGATAATTGTATATTAACGCTCTACGTATTTATAACATATTTCTTATACCAAATTATAACAATAATAATATCTTCACGCCTTCCCACAAGGGTCCCCGAAGGGGTAGACAGGGGTGTTACAACACCCACTTTCCACCGAAGGTAATTTGGTGCCAACGTGACAGATGGTGAGTCCGTCGCCGTCTCTTAGGCACTACAAACGTCTTGGAATTTCTTCTCAGACGTATTCAGGTTTCCTCACGATATTTTCCTTCACCGTAAAGTTCGTGGTGTGACTAATCACTGCACTTTAGTTAGAAAACTTATTGGTACAGACCGGTGGGATTCAAACTTGCGTCGCTAGAATAGCAGGCAACGCTTCATACCACAAGGCCACCACGGGTCTCCCTTATACCAAATTCAAAAGAGTAAAATAGGCAGAAAACCCTTTTTTTTCTGCCCTACAGTTATTTGTGCCGATAATATGACGTACGGAAATGCAGAAGGAAAACGAGCCCGAACAAATGACAGTCGATAATAGGGGTTTCAGAAGATCTACGACCGCAACTCGTAAACAATATTCGAAGCTCTCATTCCGGGCACTATGGGTGTAATGGAATCTTCAGAGAATATATCGCAGTCGAGTCGACATTTTATATTCAAAAGATTACGATAAATGCAGGGAGTATAATATATCAGGGCGAATTGGGATCTCCCGTGGATTTTCCCATTAAAAGTGTAGCCGCCGGCTGGGTAATGTACCTCCACCTTACAGAAGGACCGCAGTCAAATAACACTACTTTGAAGTAGTGGTGTGTTTTTGTGGTATCTAAGTAAGGTCGCCAGTGCTCTACGAGGCTACGCTGGGCTAGTAGTAATGCTGCTACCACAGTAATTCCTCATGAACAGCAGGGTTGGCAGCTCGTTAGCAGATACCCCTGGCAGTGCTAGCGGCTATAGGTTACGGTGACTGCTTACCATCGGGTGGGCCGTACGCTTGTGTGCCACCTTAGTGGTATAAAATTACCGCGTGTAACGGAAACCGCCAATACGTCATTCCTAAAACGTGTATTAAACATGGTGAGGTCTCTCTAATAAGGGCAACAATTACCAATTACCCGCTATTGCCAGCGTCTATAGGCTACAATAATCGCTTACCATCAGCCCTAAGCTTACTTCCCCATTTCCTACAGTAAAAATGTTAATTTCATCAACATACCACACCCAGGCATGGTATGTTACCTAAGGTAAAGTACATAAGCGCAGACATCGACGTAGAATGTACATGACATTGTAATTTTGCTGATACATAAACATTTACACAAACCCTATTTTCACACGAAAACAATTTGCAAGAGTAAATAAACATGTTCTCTCTGATATCGACGTTGGCAGATCTCATCAGCTGGAGTACTCATACTCATACATTGCCGTTTTACTACCCATATTCGCTACACTGGGTCTGCGTGGACCAGTAATGAATGCTAGACTTGATATATGGTGCGTTCTACTCTTTCAATTCCATTAATGGCTTCGAAACATATTGACGTGTTACCAGCGTTATCGAACCGATAAAGGGCTTTATGTGCTTGAAATTTCGATTCAAATTACAAAAGCGTGGTCCCTTTAATCAGTTTTAGTAGCGTATGTCTCGTTATCTTAAAACATATGGTATTAAGCACGTTAATAACTTTTGCGTGCGCAATCAATTTGGAAACCTGATAAAATCTGAAGAAATATAGACTTAAAATGAGAATGGCAAAGGCATACAATTGTGAAACTTTTAAATTATGGTTCTCCCAGACGAGACTCAACGCCCGTAATGTTTTCAATAGAACCTTTATTTGATACTTTCTTGAATATAAATCTTAAAGATATTTTTTCAAAGAAATATATATCTCATCCTATGTCTCTCTTTGTTACAAAAGAAAAAGGAATTTCTAAAACACGAAAACTGTAAGAAATAAATTTATAATTAAAGCCCGTCTTGCACAATGTAATGTTCTTTAAAAGTAACGGCCTGTCATTTGATGGACCCATATTCAAACCCCGACGGCCTGTATCAATGAGTTTAATTTCTAAGCTTAAGTACAGTCATAAATCACAACATAAGCCTAAAAAGAGAGGTAGGGCGAAATGGGTTCACCCGTGGGATATCCCATTTAAATTTGGAGCTGCCTGGCTGGGGACTGTACCTCCACCTAGCTGAAGACCGCAGTTAAATAACACTACTTTGATGTAGTGTTGTGTTTCTACGTTGAGTAAGGTTGCCAGTGCTCCACGAGTTAACGCTGCTAGCGCAGTGAGTCCTGATCAACAATGACAGGGTTGGTAACATGTTAGTGACACCCCTGGTATTACTAGCGGCTATAGGCTACGTTAACTGCTTACCATCAGGGGGGCGGTACGCTTGTGTGCACCGTATTGGTATTTAAAAAAGTCTTCCAGTGTAAGGTCATTCTAGCTAGCGATGTTATTGGGCAAAGAAGGCTTACGAACTAAGATTTCGTGGTGATGAGAACAGTTCTTCATTGAAAAAACATCTGTTGTATAGGTGCGTGATGTTGACCATCAGTTGAATGATTTCCTCGTTGTCACTTATGCCCGATAACTGAAACACCAGTCGACATTATGTTTTGAGTAGCTTCAGATTTTACATAAGGAATTATATTTTGATGACGCTTCAAACAGTTACGTGTACCTGCACACTTAGATTTTTTTTTCGACCGTTAGTTGTATAAAGAAAAAAATATCGCATTGAAATATATTCTAATCCGAAATAATGAGTACACAATGTTAATAGATCCGCATTTGTATTCTCATTTAATGTTTATTCATTTATTATAGACGGTGTTCCATATTGTATCATATCAAATCTCTTACGATATCCTTATTATTTTTCAAGTACAACGTACATCTCAATATCAATGTGCCATAGATAACTGATAGAACAGTACCTTATCTAAGTAGTTACCGCACGTGAGCTGTGTTCGAATGATCTTGTATAAAAACATTTACTTCACTTTTTGTCACTGTTATTGGTTAATACAAAATTGTCAACAGTCAGTAGAATAAAGCAAATGAAACATATTTACACATTATTATTATTATTTTATTTTTAGAATTATACAATTTCTGAGAATTCATTTCATGTTTTTAGTTGGTTCTTTATTTGAATCAATAAATTGTTTTCGTAATCTCCCATCGATACTGGCTATCTTATGTCACTTCTGTATTCTTTTCTTCTGAAAGCGATATTAATCTGTTGTGTAAGTTGAAGTACTGTTTGTTGGCAACTGTGCCCATACATCATGTATGATCCGCTATTTTCGCGCACGTCCGCAACAAACTTGTTCGGTTCCTCCAGACATGAGGGGCACGCCATGATATATCATAGACTTGTCTACTATAATCTTAAAATAGTATAAAAGAGAGTCGCTTCCCGACCTCTGTAAACCACTCAACGGATTTTTTGTGATTCATGAGGAAGGTTTTCGTTCATAATTAATTAAAGTTTCGCTATAGGTCGCTAGTATTAATATAAATAAATGCTTAGACGACTGAATGGATTTCAATAAAATTTGTTACAAAAATTGACTCAGATATGTATTTTTTTTATAATGCCTTAGAAACAGAGAGCGGATGCCAAATTTTGTCAAAGAAAACCGCGGGAGAAATTGATTGTGTATGTACATTCAAATAAAATAAATATACTTCTCTCGCAAATAACTACAGGCACTAAATAGGCACTAAAAAAGATAGCACCATGAAAATACCTTTTCTGTGTTTGTTTTTAGTTTGATAATAAAATATTACCGCTAACTTGTAAAACAATGTCCGTAAGTATAAGTTTTAATAAAGGAACACAACTATAAAACAAAAAAAGAACTGAAAAAGACATGTTTTTAAAAAAACTGTTATTTTACGTCATATTTTATGTCCCTACCCGTACCGGCACTTCCACAAAGCTATCGTCGCAGGAATTTCAATTTCGATCCAACTCGCCTTACCGATCGCTTGATCGCATACACTCGATGGAAACCGAGGGTTCTCTCACTCGTTAACAAGCATTGTATATTTATTGTCGTACTCGATCTTTCATTGAAGTAAAGTAATAATAATAAAGATATACAAATTAATGTGAGTGGAAGAAGCCGTGCCAGGGCAGGGTCTAACTTTTTAGTTCATATTACCAAAGTACTCAATGATGGGAGGGAAAAAGTACCGAATCGGTTTGTATGAAGTATTATTATAAATTTAATGAAACTGATGTAAATGATTAAGGATTTATATTTTTCCCTGAATGTAAATAAAAGACCCAAATTAAAGAAAAAGATTACTCCCACGGACATTGTGATTGCCAGGGCAAAGTTTCCGACAAGTCTAACGACAATTAATCCCCCCGATATCGGGGGGCCGTTTTGACAAATTAACGAAGATTACCGGGGCCTGTTTAATGACCCTAATCCGGGTTTATCTCCGATAAAAAAATAAATTTTTGTTACGATGACAACATTAATCGGAACGGAAACTCAAAAAATATTTTGTAGATGGACCTTTGCATTCATATTATTATTTTTATTACTAGAATTGCAACCATGCCTTATGCTGCCAAGCAGTCACTCGAAATAGGATATAAATAAACAGAATAACCAAACTATAAAAGGTATGAAGTTTAGTATACATATAAATAAATCTTCATGAAATTAGAAACTGGCCGCTTACAAAACACAAAAATAATTCAACACGTTTCGACTGTGTTCTGTTTTCAATTCTAGCGTAGCGGTTGTATTCTCTTGAATAGACATTGAAGGAAATGTTGATTTTAAAATATATGTGTTAAATATGAGTTAATACATAAAAAATATTTTAGTTAAATCAACCGTCAAACGACTGAAATTATATAAAAGTTAATAAAGACAGTTTCCGAATGCCATGACATCGATACTATTATGTAAAATGTTATTTCTCATTTCATAAGTGGACACTGTAATATGTTCTTTTTTTTGAGAACCAAATTCTATAAACCTAAACCTTACTTATAGTCCACGAAAGTAGCTTCACATCGTACTAAGATGAATCCCGAATGGGTCCTGAATCTCCAATAATATGTCCAAAAATTGTCTTCCAATAACACCCATTATGGCCTCATTCTAATAGTTTTTATAGCGTTTGATAGTATACAAATTCCATTCGGGCTTAAAATTACATTAAGTAACTTGGTACCTTGGTGTATCCATTTAGGTAATAAGGCCTCTACACTTAATATAACCGTAACTTTCAACACATAAAACTTAATTTTAATAATTCCTCAGAGGGGAAAATGCGAGAAAGTTTAGTTTAACATATTTGTAAACTTTACAAATGAATAAAATGGCTACATTTGAAAACATAAATTCCCCATTACCATCCCCAAATTACTTTCTTGTAAGCGCACTTTTAATCCACGCTATTTCAATGCAAAACTTTTCAAACTAACGATGCCTTGGAGATATCTTCAAAAAATATATATCTCAATATCACAATTTACAAATCTGTTAAGGTGCCGTTCGTCTGTTGCGAAAAATATTGTAGCTGGTCTAAGGTGGCACACAAGCATACGGCCCACCTGATGGTAAGCAGACACCGTAGCCTATAGCCGCTGGCAATACCAGGGGTTTCGCTATCGCGTTGCCAACCCTGTTGTTGATGGGGCCTGTGCTAGCAGCATTACTTCAATTCGTGGAGCACTGGCAACCTTACTTACCGCAGAAACATAACACGATATCAGGTGCTGTTTATTATAACTGATATTTATTTATTTATTTATATACATACATTATTATTATTCCTATGCCTATACATATAATTATTTAATGACTTGTTAGCAATTGTATAATTCCAACGAAATACCTACTGGGTAAAATACTCGGTGAGAAATTGATTTATTTATTATTAGCATAATATGCACTAAACTTGTAAGATGAAAATGGAAATGATATTTTTCTTTACAATTGTGCACGTCTCTATGTAGCTCTGTTTAATCGAAATAATACAAGTAATATGCATAGGTTTACAATATCGGTTTCACTTTTACCAACCAATACCATATCAATTACCAAAAATGTTGCGATTGTCGCATGTTGCATAAATGAGCCATCGCCTTTAGTTCAAGAGATATCTTGAACGTAAGTTTTGCGGAGTTCTGTCCCTCGTTTCGTGATTATATCGCAAATCCTTCTATCTGTCGGCCTAAGCCTCTATACAAAGTTTTGGAATTCTTTGCCCAATGTCTGGGGTAAACTGGGAAACTTCCCAGCCATGTTTATACACGTATTTGTGTCGTAAATACCATGGTATATAGATAACAGTAGATATGTGAATTAAGTTCTAATATCTACGTAGTAAAGTTTGAAATATGTTGGCTGATTTTTTAATAACATGCTTTTTCATTACAGCATTTGTGATCTAATATTTGCTGGCGATATACGTGTCCCAACATACTGGCTGACTGATCTTTTTTAAAACTTGAAGGAGTTTGATACTCCAGGTTTTGACGGTAAGTAGTAGTTATGAAAATTTCACTCCTAAGCGAGATAGATAGGATATGTATTTTTTTATTATTGTATTTTTGTCCCTCCGTATATTTGAGTGTTTTGCTTTCATATAAAAAAAGAAATAAGAGTTATAATATATACAATTTTGTTTGGAATTATGTCATGGTATTTTATTTCTACGCTTGTGAAGCTGGACGGACGGCTCTTTTCGTCTTCGATAACCCTATATATCGAAGCAGCAAATCAATATTTCTCTGTATAATGAATTATATATTAACATAGAATTAAAAAAAAATACTGTTACAAGTACTTTCACTTAAAACATACAAACAAAAAACAGTCTCACCTATTTTATTTTACTTTATGCAGCATGTAGACATGTCTTTTACAAAATCTACCCGTTCAAAAGCCTGCATGGCTACGGCGTAGTCCCTCTACGGCGTAGAACTCCCAACTACTAATTGCTGGCTGAATCTTAAACAAAGTTTGCTTCCCGAGTGAGCAAAGTAGGTTTTAATTGGAGCAACTGTTTGCGCACCGTCAGTTATGTTGGATGTCGGCGGCGTCAAAGGTAACCTAGGGTGGAAATAATTAACGCCACGAGATGTCATGTTGAGCAAACTTTCGGGTCTTTGTAGTGATTTGTATAGTGAGAGCGATGTGCTCATTAGCTGGTAGGAATGAACAGACAGACGTGTGAACTCGTCAGTTGTTAGTAAGATATACTAGCCTTGAACTAAAGAGATAGTGAAAGTTTATGTGATACTTTTGAACTCATTTTGTATCTCATCTTTCTGTAAAAAATATTTATTTCAAACCAAGAATAAAGGTGCTCTGATGGGCAGTCTCATGTTTATCAGAGCTCGTTAATTGATCACTGACCCGAAAACCGTTGCGAATAGTGAGTCGTTGACAGGTCAGGAAGTTTTGAGTTAATATTGAATGTAATCTACGTAGATAGTTATGTGAGATAAGATTTTTATATTTGTGAAAAATACTTCAATGTATGCTAATGCATTTTCATGTCATTCACGAGTGAAATGACGCTCTATACTCAGCTTATCCCTTCAGGGACTTGGCGTAATGCTATATGTATGTAATATTAAAATGTTGTTGTGGTTTATTTCTTAATTTTGTAACTTCATAGAATGAGACAAAAAATACATTTTTTTTTCCTAGAATCAAACGATAAAGTTATCGGTGTTCGTTCAATATAACCTTCGTTTCAATATTAAAATCTTTAAACTATACTTTGCCAACTAGAACGGATAGAATTCAATTTTGTTCCATGTTCGAACGTTCCATGAAATTTAATATCGCATTCAGAATTCAAATGCTTTTAAAGGTCAATGATCCAAGAACATAAAAAATATAATAAAGCCTTTTCTAAAGGCATTTTAATGTACGCAGCATGGAATTTGTTTTTGACTTGTAATGCTATGATGCCCAATATTCATAGCACAGCCCCACCGGTGAACAGATAAAGAGAAAAAGCCTCTATGCGTTATTCAAACGGTATGGATACCGCAATCCGAAGCCCTATCCATCTTGAACGGAGGCTGTTACACTGATGTGTAATATTTTATTTGTTTTAAATGTTTTTGAGTTGAACCCATGCTTTAAACTTAGCGTATGATTGTGAATGATCTGTATTATTTGTACTACCAAGTAGATCCATTTACATATTAAATTATGTTGCTTAGCGCAAAACTGGAAAACGTATACACCAATTCGGCAATATTTTTCTAGCATAAACTCCATAAGGCACAAGGAAAGTTCTAACGGAGAGAAAAACATAATAATTGCGTGGAAAATAGTAAAAATTAATCTTTTCTTTTCCCATACAACCCAACTTTTGACAAAACTATGTATGTGGTTGGCAACACGCTAGTCATACCCCTGGTATTACTAGCGGTTATAGCATATGGTGACTGCCTACCATCAGTGTGCCCCTAAGGTATAAAAAAACTGTAAATTCAGGACCCACGCTGCGGTGTAACAGACGGCCAAGTAACAATGTCATTATTTATTCCGCACACATTAGCACAGGCTTGGCGGCTCCTTGACGGATTAGACGTTGGAAAAATACTTTTACAGGAAGGCTTTCGAGGGATTAGCTTCTTGCCTTCGGTATGTTAAGTACACTTGTTGATGCTGACAATATTTTTATTTTAACTTGTTTGAAATTTGTCGTGATACAATAAGACATTCAGAATTGGATAAGGTATACATTTTGTAACACATTTTCTTAGTAATTTCAAAATACTGTGCAACCTGACAGTCAATATAGTATATTGTATATTGAATATAAGATTCATATGCGAGTGGACAGTGGTACTCAACCGTTTTTACATAGAGGCTTCTGGCACGCGTTAACGCGGAGCCGCGAGCCGCAAAGAAAAATTGGTACCTACTTAATGATATCTTGGTTTTCAAGATAGTTATAAAAATAATTAAACAACTGTGAACGCATTCATGACGTATGACGTATGTATTTTATGGAAAATTACTGTATCAATAATAGCACTGTACACCGCGGTGCGTTGGTATTATGTTGAGCCTATTTACTCAGTGCGCCCAAAATTTTGTTACGGGCGAGTAACCACAAGAGAGCCCTAGGAAGAAAACCCATACAGTTTTTAGTCATAGGAATAAACAAAGAATTATTTCTCAAACTAAAAAGAAAGAAATAGGTAATTGAAGTAAACATTTTAAATAGACATACAATTATATATATTAGAGATGTAGAAATTTTAATTCATTTTCGGAACATTATGAAAGATAAAAATATAAAACGAAATAAAATTAATCGTAAACACCTTTTAACAAACACTAAAATACAAGACATTGGACAAAAATTCAAAAGCAACAGATGCAAAAGGTTGACCGCTGTCAGAGGGACGCGAAAAACCATTAAAAAATACCCACAAAAGCCAGCTGGCCCGCAGGTTAAGTATATCTGGTACTCATGCCTGGTGATCGTGTTTGTATAAAAAAACCATTTTACAAATGCTCTAGAACCCCGAACGCCTAAAATGTCTACCAGCTTTTCTACAGTCTTATTAATAACGTTTAATTTAGAAGGCAGGAGCGCGCAATAATCGTAGCGCCCGCATTTAGGGAGAATTCATAGTGACATGTCACGACTCCTAACTTGGCCGTAACGTAGGCACAAGGAGGTACGCGCGTTTGTGCGTTCCCTTGCTACATCACTTACACCTGCCAAGGTTCTGTTAACCTTCAGAGCCTGAATTGAAATACTTCAACCCGTTTACGTTATTTAATCCATCCACGTGTAAGTAATGGATTTGGGCTACGCTAAACGCTGGAAAAACGTTATAAAACTGTAAAATAAAATCTATAAAGAGTATTATTGTGATATTAAATTGATATAACGTAGGTAATTGAAATGTCGATTATATATTTTTTTAAAGAGTAATTGCATACTTTTTTTTATACCACAAAGGTGGCACACAAGCATACGGCCCACCTGATGGTAAGCAGTCACCGTAGCCTATAGCCGCAAGCAATACCAGGGGTATCACTACGGGGTGCCAACCATGTTGCTGATGAGGACTCACTGTGCTAGCAGCAATACTACTAGCTCAGCGTTTCCTCGTGGAGCACTGGCAACCTTACTTACCGCAGAAACACAACACTACATCAAGTAGTGTTATTTCACTGCGGTCTTCTGTAAGCGGAGGTACAGTCCCCAGTCGGGCGGCTCCAATTTAAATGGGATAACCCACGGGCAATCCCAAACCGCCCTACCTTCTCTCTTAAAATATCGCAGATTTTCTTGCCGGATTCTTTTCAGCAAAAAACGACCTTCCGAATCCGGTGGTAGATTCAGACGTTTTTATACCACTAAGGTGGCAAACAAGCAAACAGCCTTATGGACGTTTGCAACACCAGGGGTATCACTCGCATGTGCCGACCCATAAATTTGACCCAATTTCAAAGTGCTTACTTGTGAAGTCTAGACAAATAAAGATGGATTTGAGTTTGAGTTAGTTTAGTATTTGTTTATTTTTAATTTAAATATTTCCTTTGCACTCGTAAATCAATTGAGGCTAAACTGAATGATGTGAACTTTTATTTTTATCAAATAAATTATGGATTAATTCAGCTGTTAATACGTATCTGTGACAAAACATTTTCTGCAGTGAATTTTATGTATCTTTATTAAAAGTTTTTGGAATAAGATTAATTCTGTAATTTAATTAGTTATAAATACAATAGCGATCATTATGTTCGGTCTAACGAAAGGCAATTACACCATAGTAATACGGCGGGTAATGAAATATTTTCGATGTTGCCAATTGAATGCTGAAGCATTCTGCCCGGGGATAATTAATTTGAAATTACTTCACTTACTAAACCTTGTGATTATAATTAATGAGAAGGAAGATAAAAATATCAATCTTTCCGCGTTGATAAGTATATACCACTAACTCACATCAGGTGGGCCGTATGCTTGTGTGTCACCTTATTGGTATTAAAAAAAGTTTTGAATCTATTTTTTAAAATTTTAAGAAAATAATGATGTAATAATGTTTCAATGTGTCAAGTATAAAACTTAATTATCTTGAGTTATTGTATATACTTTTTAAGTTGTTTAAAAGACGTCAAGAAGGAGGAGGTTCTATGTTCGTCTTTACATTTAATTTGCCCCTTATTAGTCTGTTCAAGGGCTGAAAGCCTTTAAGTTTTAAATACCCCTCGCCTCGTTGAAACTAGAGACTTAGTTGTAGGTATTTCACCGTTCGTTCCAACTTCCTGTCAGCGCCCAGTTGCGAGTTTCAGGAAACTTTCAGCCATTTTCATAGTTCGCCTCAAGCATAGCTCTAGTGACGTAAAGACAGACGAGCTATAACCGTTGTTAGTTACTTTATTTGTATGTAGTTTGTTAATACAAATCCAGACTAATATTATAAATACAAAAGTAATTCTGTTTGTTTGCTATGTTTTCAGTATTAAACGGCTGAACGGATCGTAAGAAAATGTCAATGTTTGTTGTAAAATGTTAACGATTTTAATCAACCCTACATTCAAAATCGAGTCTACTATTAAAATAAATATTTTTCATTCATCAACCTTCAATCTTCTTTTAGTAAAGGCATAAAGCGGTTTTGTACGCCGTATTTATGAGGCCTGTACTTTTGAGTTTTTCTAAGCTTAAGTACAGTAATTAATCACACCATAAGCTTAAAAAACGCTGGGTGAAATAGAGGACACGCTGCGCTAGTAGTAATGCTGCTAGCACAGTGAGTCCTCATCAACAACAGGGCTGGCAACGCGTTGGTGATACCCCTGGTATTGCTTGGTGGCTTACCATCAGGTGTGCCGTACGATTGTGTGCCTCGTCAGATGTATAAAAAAGCTAAATATACTTATTGTGTTATCAACAGCAAGTACTCTTATGCATTTTAACAACCCCTGAAATCATTATTTTTTTGCCAGTTATTCATATCTATTCTTATTGGATGTCAGTGATACATTTTTTGTGACATCGAATGAGATGATTGATAGACGAATAGAAATTGATTTTTCTATATGAATAGAATATCATTGTTTTGTATTTGGGTAGTTCTCTCAGGCTGGAAATGATAGATAGATAATTATGCTAATTCTGTTGTACGAAATCATGAAGTAAACTAATTTGACAGAACTTAAAGTACTGACATCTTTATTTAACCTCGCACATGAGAAAGGGATAGCAAGACTTTCCGTCCTGTCATATTAATTTAGTTTAGTGTTTTTGTAAAACAGACATAATCGACTCCAATAACAGATATATTTAAAAAGAAAACTACGTATATCTATATTAGCTATCACATTTTCCCATGCTACGCGAATCTTAAATGAGTATGTTTTGTTCTAACGACAGGAATGAACGGTGTATGTCGACTTGATCTCATTGATCACTTTAGCTGATTTTCAACCTTATATATAAATACTTTTAGAACTCGTTTTGCAAGAAAGAAGTTCGCTATGAGCTAACCATGCAATTTCAATAGCAAATAAGTATACTTACTTCCGAGTGAAGACGATACAAAGGAAACAATAGCTATAAATTAGACATTTTAATTGAGTTCGTTGTAATTCTCAAAACTCCATGAATACCATCTCATTACAATTTGCTCAACCAATAAACGTGTACAATGAGATTCCCTGCGATACAAACATTCCTACATTCAGATACATATATATATATGAATATTCAGTGTGACGGTATCTTCCCCTCTATATTAATTCCGTCCGCTCGTCTGCACAAACACAATATGCCAAAAGTAATTGAAACCGTAGATATTAAACATTTTCAATATCAGTTCTGTTGATTGAGACGAAATCGTGATTATATCTGGCTTTAACGAATCATAGCTTTTGTTACATTTTGAAGCCGTGGTAGCCTTGTGGTTGAAGCAACGGCCCGTCGTCTGAGCCCAGGTTCGCACCCCAGCCTGTACCAATGAGAAAAGAATTGTTGAATCTTTATAATATTATATAATATTAGTGTAGATTTTGCCATGAAATAATTTTTCATGAAAACATCGTTTACAACACCGCTCTAGTATGTACTATATCGGGTCCTGGTACCTACTAAAGTTAAGTGGTGGCCCGTAAGGTACGGATGGACGCATCGACGATGCCCAAACTGCGATGGTAAGCGAACCTAATCTGATACAGAATTAAGTTGGAACTACATTTCGTGTATGCGCTACTCAATGTTTGTTGTGCGTGAGAGCTAATTTGTATCTTTACGTCAGTCACGTGATTCCAAACTGTTAGTGATAGGGAGAGTTTCAGCCCTTCCACAATTTTTTTTCCAACTAATTTTTCCACGGGTTCGCTCGCTTGAGTTCTAGATTAAAAAAAACAATTATTCATGAAGAGCAAAACACAACTTTCGCCATTATAATAATATAATGTGATACTATTCATCTCTTGCGCATACAAATATATGTATACGAAAATCCAGTGAAGTGCAACTTGTCCGATGTAAAAATTGAGTTTATTGAAGAATCGCACAAAGCTGGTTTATAAAGTATCATAGAAAATATACTAGTGGTAGTGAAACGCAGGCCCAAATGGAGGATCATAATTTTGTTGGAATTTCAAACTTTGAGCACTACTGAACAAATTGTCGCTTCATTTGTTTTTCCTTTCCACTATCGCAGTCCAAGAGAATACAACCGCTAATCACAGTGATGTTTTTTTTATAACACTAGGGTGGCACACAGGCTTACGGCCCACCTGATGGTAAGTAGTCACCGTAGCCTACCAAGGCTATCACAGTCAAGCGGATCCAATTTAAATGGGATAACTCACGGGAAATCCCAAATCGCCCTACCTCTCTTTTTAAAAGCTCATGGTGTGATTAATCATTGTACTGAAGCTTAGAAAAACTCATTGGTACAGGCCGGGATTAGAACTTGGGCCCATCAGATGACAGGCCGTTGCTTTAACCACAAAGACACCACGGCTTCGCGATGTAGCTGGCCGTCCATAGTGCCGCTCGCTACATTGCTGTAATTTAAAAATATCTCTGGCGTTTTGCGTGTGACCATAGTAGTTGCAACTTAAGTAAGATCCTTATTAGTAGCCGGGTGACTGAACCATAGCCTAGGATTTATAAATCTGATGGTAATTTATGTAGGTCGGAAATATGCGGTAAATTGACCTTTGCAAGTGCCTTCCGCAAGGGCATACATTTAATAAAGCGTTTCATACATACGTGACCTGACGCTTAGTCCCTTTTAGTAGGCATATAACATTTCAACACCTAATCCACACTTAGTAGCAAATGATGAAATACGCAATTCGTCGTGATAAAAGTAGTAATATGTGTTATCCAAAAACAATATGACAGTAGTTCCTAAGTATGAATCGAGACCACTGGCGGGTCGCGAAATCGCGAGCGAACATTGAGTGGGCCCTGAAACAAAGATAAAGTTTCTAAATTCAAGTTGTTTTTCATATTTGAACAGTCCTTCATCCATATTGGTGACGATAAACTTATTAAATTACAATATATATGTTTTCTGTGATACAAATTAATTTCAAATGAAAAAAAGGTACTTTGAAACAAACCGTCACTGGGCCGACCACGTTAGGATTTGCGTCGGCGGATATTTTCTTACCTTCGACCACAGAGACTAGGAAATCTGAGCGTTACTTTTTTGCGTGCGTTTTTGCTTCCGAACCGATGGTAATTTAGGTTTGATGGTTGTGCATCACTAGAGTTAGTAACAAGGACTAGTGATGCACCATACTACAGGTTTTCGGCTGGTACCAATCAAAGTTATGACAAACATATTTCGCAAAACACTCAGTTAAAAAGTTACTCCAAAAATTCTTCATCCATAAATCGCGTACAGCATTCCCTGCCTTTAACCATTCACCGACCGGGTTACGCACGCCATTACCCCGGCCCATATGGTTAGAGGTAACGTTTATTGGCTGCGTGATAAATACCACACCTGATGGTTATCTAAACGACGAAATGGCCGATCATTCGACAAGATACTGTTATTACTAGGTGTTGTTTGTGAAACTGACAGAGTTCCTTTAGTAGATACAGAGTGTATTTGTGAGATGTGGCTTCGAAAAGAGAGGTACGGTGGATTGTGATTTCACATTAAAATTGAAACCGCCCGACTGGGGTCTGTACCTCAACCTTACAGAACACCGCAGTCAAATAACACTACTTTGATGTAGTGTTGTGTTTCTGCGGTAAGGTTGGTAGTGCTCCACGAGGACTGCGATAATAGTAATGCTGCTAACATTGGTATTACTATAGGCTACGGCGACTGCTTACCATCAGGTGGGCCGTATGCTTGTGTGCCACCTTAGTTTAAGATTTATCGTATAATGATAAAATCTGTCTTATAAGTAGTATATTATCTACTCTGAGGTCTTATATATAAAATTCTCGTGTCGCGGTGTTTGTAGTTAAACTCCTCCGAAACGGCATGACCGATTCTCATGAAATTTTGTGTGCATATTGGGTAGGTCTGAAAATTGAACAACATCTATTTTACATCCCCCTAAATGTTAAGGGTAGTCCTCCCCTAAATTTTTTGAATGTCTACCCCTGCGAAGCCGGGGCGGGGCGGGCAGCTAGTATCTGTATAAAAATGAATCCCTATTTCCCTTGGTCACATCATCATGCGTGTTCGGTTGGACCTGTTCGGTGTTTGTTTTTAATTATTATAAGACGGTTCCTATGAAAGGAAAAAAAAAAAAAAAAAACATTTAAAATTTCGTGATAAACTGAAGGACCTTTGTTCTATGGTTTATTTATCATATTAATTCATAGCTAAGACAGGACAACGTCTGTCGAAACAGCTAGTTACTAATAAATAATCCATCCAAAGGTAACAATAGTACACATTTTAAAGCTATGCATAATATATTCACTGTCGTGAATTCAGATGAGAGCTGCGTACGTGTTCATCACTGGCCATAAACTGAATGCACAGAATTAATGGATTGCGAGCCGGGCATAATTTTGTTTGGAATTCAATTAACTTGGTATTTACAGGTCAAATGTGGAAATTAGATGCAGACACAATACATTTTATTATAACTGGATCAGACCTTTCGTCAAAATAAATGTTATATTTTTATTATCAATTCATGTAATTTGTTTTTATTGTAGTGTAAAGAAATACATAATGTCCAATGCATAACACCAGCATTCGAAAAAAATCATTGAACATATAAATGTATATATGTATACGTTACCAGTAAAGTATGTTTGTTTGTGGGTGTTCCAAAAAGCGCCACAGCAACACTGGATGTATGCTATGCCTATAGGTCTAATCCACAAAAAAACGGCTGAAGAAAAATCGCGTGGATTTGGAGATATTGGGATCATTCGATTTTTTGAAAAATTACCCGATTTTTTCGTTTAATATAACAAAAGATTCACAAATACCTATTTAACGTAATTTTAATTTAGTGTGATCTGATATTATAGTTGTATCTGATTACTAATAGTTGTTGAGACATTTATTGAGCTATTATTTTTGTGGAATAGACCTAGGCACAGCCTACTTCCAGTGTCGTTAGGTGTGATCTTTTTGGGACTTCCCGTATATTCGGCCTCTCATCATCATCATTTATTTAAGAGCTAGGCTCTGGGCTCTCGCTGGAGCAAACGCCATTCTATCGTTAATCTCTTTGACCTCTTGGTACGACATATCATATCTAACCACAATATCTTACCTATTTTTCAATTGTTATATCTTTCTATTTGCAATATGAAAGTGAGTAGATAAAATTTTATATCCTCAACATAACAGTTTGAAAAAGCAATCCAATCCTACATTATTCAGCACTGAATAAAACTCGAATCCACTCGCCAGCACAATTCCAAGAGTAGAAAAGGAATAAATGGAATTGGAACTTACACGGTCCTACGAGGTTCTGTGGGAAATGCTAGACGTAGGAGCGATGCCTTCCGGCCGCATTCGAACTGCAATTGTCACTGCATTTGCATCACAAGGTCTTAGTTCATGTTTCACTTGAGAGTACCATTTACTAGTCACTGATCAAATAAAAAAGTAACGCTGGTTTTTAGATCATGCAGTGCGTGGGCAACGCGTAGGTTCTTTGTATTGGTTAAGAGAGGTAGGGCAAAAGTAGATTTGGTGACCAACTTTTTGGAATTCATTGGTTTTATATTTTCCAAATTCAAAAATATTCGTGACTTTTTATAATTTGTTTTTTTGCATACTTTCCGATTTTCACTGAATATTTTTTCCTGTCGTCTAAGTGAGAGTAATAAATTGTGCGCTGTAAAATATCCGCTTTCCTTCAACTTCCTAGGTACCCCATATAATCAAAGAGGTACCCCTTAGTCCTCGTTACTCATTACCATTTCCATCCTTATCAGTAGTGTTAATTGACGGTCTTCTGTAAGATATTGGTACAATCTCTCGTAGCGAGCTCCATTTTTTTATGGGAAATCCCATTACGCTCTATCTCTCTTTTTAGAGAGCAGTGCATGAAAAGAATGGTGGTCTTTAGTTGACAGATGGGCTACTGGCAATGTTTATTGAATAAGGATATTTTGTGGTTGGTATTTTAGGCAAGCAAAGTACTTACTGATATTTTTTTAATATAGGTACTTCCTCTTAGGGTTGAAATTGGTGGTGGACGAATTAATTTATGGCGACAATTTATATGGTCGGCAACGCGCGAGTGATACCCCTGGTTATAAGCGTCCATAGGCTACAGTAACCGCTTACCGTCAGGCGGTCCGTATGCTTATTTGCCACCTTAGTGATAAAAAAAAACATTTCCTGGGAAGGTACCAGCTTGTTGTATACCTAAATTAAAGCTTCATTATAACTTTCACTTTACCTCGAGTCGTATAATGTTTGAAGCATACAAAGGATACGGCTATTCATCATATAATCTGTCTTCTGTGAGACGCAAAATTAAAATGTGTTCCATTAACGAGTTCCATAAAGGAAAACATATTTGAAAAGGCTCACAGATTAATTTTAATTGCAAGAATTGCCGTTCGCCAACTGATAAAGTATAATCTTTTATCTACGCTGAGGTATAATGCTATGTTTCTTCAAAAATATAATATTGTAATTTTCCATGATACATTTACTAGGCGCTGCCCGCGACGTTTTCCGTGTGAGATTTATCGAGGAAAAAAATTTTATAGTAAGATAATATATATTATATATGATAAGTAATTTGCCACACTAATGTGTGGCAAATTACTTAAGGATAGAGTACGTTTTTTGGAATCGGTTCTGTATTTTTAGATTATTATAGACTAGCGGCCCGCCCCGGCTTCGCTCGGGTAGACATTTATCACGGTTTTTTTTTTCAGAAGAACCTTCTCCAATAACAAACACAAATTAAAAAAGAATTAGCGAAATTGGACCAGCCGTTCACGCGTGATGCCGTGACCAAAGGAAATAGAGATTATTTTTTATATATTATAGAGATCAAGCCCGCGATTTTGTATGTTGCCGCCACGTCAAAATGACGTCAGAATGTTCACAACGAATGAATACCTCAGAACCTGCATTGTCGTCGAGTTGGTTGAGAAATATGGACAAAAATTGAAAATTCAAACAGCGGCTCCTCCTATATTATTAAAACATTCATTAATCAAATATCAATCTAACTTGTGAGGTCGCTCGAAGTAAAAGGCCATAGAAATGAGGAATATTAACGCGTTCTTCCTGTTCCATTCGAAAAACAAGGAAATTACTTCAGATATTTTTTAAATTAACGAATTTTCTGATACGGCCAACGGAGCAGAGGGTCTACGATGAAAAACGAACGAAGCTTTCGTTTTGCGGGATCGGCGTTTTTCTTACCATGTTTCTTCTTCTTCTTCATCCTAAGTATGGCAATCAATCCCTTCAGGAACTATTTTTGACAGTGTAGTGTTAGAGAATTTTCAAGTTTCAAAATTTCTCGTGTTTGCCACATTAAAATGCCTAGTGTCATGCATTCTAATGCTTAATGGAGTTTCTGGAGACAATCCACGACAGTAGCAGATCGTAAAACGCCTTTAGGTCAGACGTAACCTATTGACCAAAATGATAAATCACTTAACCCAAAAGTCTTATTTTGGCATTATTTCCAATGCTCCTATAAATCAGTCACTAAATGAAACTTGACTGCACATAACGACACCAAAAATACACATTAAAGATCACTATAACCCAATTTACGAGACACTGGAAAAAATCCCAACCGCTCCGCCTGATTCCCGCTAAAAACCTATCTACCATGTTTCAAATCCGATGATCGCAGTTTGACATTAAGTAAGGAGGTCTACAATGACAAATCGTCAAAGTACAAGTTGGAGTTGCATACTGAGAGTTCTGCCTATTACCCGCCGACAGACAGACGGACAGCGAAATATTAGTTATAGGGTTCCGTTAATAACCCTTCGGGTACGAAAATCCCAAAAACGAACATCGATTCCTCGGACCGAAACGAAGGATCACCTAACTTCGGACTTCCAAACGAAAGCTTCGTTCGTTCTTCATTGTAGACCCCTGGCTCTTTTTATTTGAGTTTGTGAAAGTTTGTAATGTAATTTGTCCCAGTTTTGTGTCGGCTGTCGATTCGTGCTCTCTAGGTCCGCGCTGATTATTCTAGAAAACAAACTGCGAGTTTTTAATTCATTCGTAATTTAGACTTCAGTTGGCCGCCCGCCGGCTATTTAAGGTGGTTCCAGTTCTAACCACAGTCCGTACGAATTAATTTTGCTAAGCTTAGCATAGTGATTAATCACAACTCGAGCTGTAAAGGTATAATAGTGTATAGTGCCTCCATTTTACAGAAGGTCATTTTGTGTTGTTTTTTTACCTTTATGTAAGGTTGTGTTTCTACGGATACGCTATGTAGGCAGTAGAGAGCAAATATATGCTGCTAGAATAGTGAAACTAAGTTGGCATCACGCTATTATGAATTAATGTTTTTTCTTTCTTTCTTTATTTCTTTTCTATTGATACCTTCGGTGACCACTTATCATCAGGCGGGCTGTACGCTTGCTCGAAAAATTCGTAGTATAGATATCGATCCCTACGTATGGATACAGGAATCACAAAGGTAAATATCCTCTGCGCGCATCACCAAAAGAATAATATCTAATAATAGTGCTTAGACAGCTGGCAACTGGTTATTTCACTGCGGTCTTCTGTAAGGTAAGGTAAGGGCGGCTCCAATTTTATTGGGAAAACCCGCGGGAGATACGAATTCGCCCTACCTCTCTTAGAAGAATTGTATTGTAATTAGTAAACATGAAGTTAATCCCAGAAGTGCTTAGCTCATTCATTTCTCAAAACAAAAATAGACGGTATCACACTTTATTTCTGCCAAGGTAATTTAGACCTTCATAAGTGCATAAACTGAATAAATGTTTTCTTTTATTTTGACCAGCATAGTAAAATCACCACCAATCAAAAGAAAATAAACATTATAATCGTAATAAAATTCAGATTCAATAAACTACAGTCAGTCAATAAACGATTTATATCTGCGGAATGAGAATTCCATTAATATTTCAACCGCAGTGCCAATGGGATTTCTCCGTGTCACCATCAGTGTTTTGTGGCATTGCAGTTAAATTAAAATTGAAAATAAGTGAATAGTAAAAAAACGACTGTCTGCGTGAAATAAAACTATATACCCAGTGGTGTCGATTCTGTTGTTTCAAATTACTAAACATAACTAATTTGACAGGTCTAAAAGTCTTGCTATCTCTTTCTCATGTGCGGGGTTAGATAAGGATGGCAATATTTTTAGACCTGTCAAATTAGTTAAACTTATTTTGAACAACAGCACAATAAAGACGAATCTATCGACACGCATTTAGACAGTCGTTGCAGGAACCGCCTATTTAAGTAATATTGTGGTTATGGACGGACTGTGATCATAGCATTCTATTTACATTGATCTATACTATACTCAGGTCTTTTTGTAAACATAAACTACCTTATTTTTATACCACTAAGGTTATACACAAGCATACGGCCGACCTGATGGTAAGCATTCACCGTAGCCTATAACCGCTAGCAATACTAGGGATATCACTGACGAGTTGCTAACCCTGTTGTTGATGATGCTCATGGTGTGATTAAGCACTGTACTAAAGCTTATAAAAGCTCATTGGTACAGGCTGGGTTTTAAACCTGGGCCCATCAGATGACAGGCTGTTGCTTCACCACAAGGCCACCACGGCTTAATACGGCATACGGCACTGGTGCAGCATGAAGGTATTATTCAAGGTATTTTTCAGGGTCGACAACGCGCTAGTGATAGCCCTGGTGTTGCAAGGGTCCATAGGCTACGGTAACCTTTTAACATCAGCCTGGCCGTATGCTTGTTTCCCACCTTAGATGTATAAAAAAAATAAAAAACAAGGTCTTGGATCTGTACAGGGCTTAAGTATATAAAAGAAGTCAAGGATAAAATTGCTTTTTATTGCAGAATTTATACAGATTTCGTCAAATACATACAAAACATCAACAATGTTCGGATGATAAATAAAATCACATCTACTTAATATCTATGAGCCTCTAATAAATAAACAAATGTCAAGCCATAACAGTACTTAATTGACTTACAATACGGTTGAAAACAAATTAGGTGCGACTGAGTAAACCTGCTAATTTTTATCGAGTATTTTATATTAATATCAGTCCATACGTCTTAATACCTAAAAGGGTCGCCTATTAAGAAAACATCATAGAAAATATGACATGAGTGATTCACGTACTAATAGAAATATCTAACAAATAAATTGGTAACTTATTCTAAGGCTGTGTGCAGAGCAACGTCCTCACACTTCGGACCCATATATTTGCTCGTAGGCGCCACGAGGTCAAGTTCGAATGTTTATAAAAAAAACTTGAGCTACATATGCAAAAACTGTTTATTATAGTCCTTTTTAATTTTTTACATTCATTCTTATAAAATATTAATTCATTTGCTGAAAAAAAGTCTGAGACAAACCGGGGTTATTTTTTAGTTTGCTTGTTCTAGAACAAAAATTTTATAGCATACAAAAAAAATCGCGATAATATCTGCAGTAGTTTGAAACTGTGTCGCAGATATTAACACTCAACCCCGAAAACGCTACTTTTCGGGATTGAGTGTTCTAAGTAGCCGTTATGATAATAACGATCATCATTGCAAGAGTAAATAAAAAATAAAAGTAAAGTATTACCGAGCTACTGATAAGGGTCATCGCTCGGCACACACCCAGCTATCTTCGATCCAATTAAGTTGATTACACAGACACACCAACGACTCTACGACTCAAACGGATATTGTAGTCCTTTGTATCATTATCAAAGCGCAACATGACAAAGCAGTATCAGTTTAATCCCTAATATATCTTCCTAAAATATACTACTTCCAACAATAATATACTTACTAATTATCATTTGTAAGTTCTAATGAAACTGAGACCGTTTTACATAGGTAATACTATTGTAAGGAAGTCATTTAGACTACGCTACATGAATCGTATTCAAAGATATTTGGAAATCCACAGATTTAGTGACGAATCTATCTCAATTATACCTTTGAGTCGTTTTAACACGGTCTTATTAGCGTCATAGGTATTTATGTATCTATCAATGGAACTGAATCTATCAACGTCATTTTCACTGACTTCAAAATTTCTGATCATATTGAAAATTTGCACACGCATTAATTGTATAAAGGCCATCAATCCATGTCTCATAGAGATTTGGTCCGAATCTGAAAGTGCCGACCAACGCATTTTTTTTATATTCTGTTAGAGCTTGTCCGTCAACGCATTTTTTTTATTATCTGTTAGAGCTTATCCGTCTTAGCATTTATTACTATGACACCGAAGTTGGAAATTACAGTACATTTCATTTGTTTTGATTATTTTGAATTCCTATTTTCGACAAAAAAAACTGTTTTTAAACTCAAATAAAATCAAGGATAAAGGTCCCACAGCTTTGTTGCCAGAGCAATATACATTCAGACGGACAAGCTCTAACAGAATATACAAAAAAAAATCGTTGGCCGGTCCTTTCAGATTTGGACCAAAATGGAAGATTGCTCTCATGTTGTTGTTGATATTAGATCATCAGGATTAATATGTTTTAAGCATGTTTTATAGTTCTTTTAAACTGTTATTATTTTATAGGCTCTCTTTCAGAATTGACGTAAGTCTCAAATGAGAAAATATTGCACTTGATCGTTGACGCCATATTATTATCATATGTTATTCTAACCGAGTGTTTTCTTTATAAAGCTGTGGATTACACAAATTAGTACATTACATATCTACATAATGTATGACATGGATAGATGATTGTTTCTCAAAATGGACCACATATTTCTAACCTAGAGAAATCGCGTCGTAGTGCGACCGTGTGACTTGCAGATAGTCGTTCGTGTGTAGCCCGCCTGCGATTAGTCGCGCGACTAAACAGCGTTGCCTGCACTATGCACGTTGCCGTTCACACTCAGTGGAATGGTGTTGAACTCTTCATCGATGTCGTCATTTTTCCTGTGGGATAGAAGGAGATAGATATATCAATACTCATTGTACAGAATACAGATAAATACATGATACAAACTGGTATTTGTGCTGAATATTGAACGTAAAATTAAAAAGTAATTGGAGTCGCCAATTGTTTTTTATCCATTTAATTTAAAAAAAACTTAAAAAATCCCTGACAAAATTATTATGTTAATAAAGCTTGTATGTATAGTAACGAAATAGGACATTTATCGCTCAGGCTTTATAATATTAAATTTGGAATAAATAAAAACCACTTCTTTCTATCTCGTACCATGGCAATATAAAAAAAATACTTCCAGATATTAAAAAAAAACATTTTCCAATTTAATTGGAACCATATTATTACTCTTTAAACCTTATGTTCACTATCTATAATCGTTAACGCTATAGAAAACGAAAGAAAGGCTTTAAAAACTTAATGTGTCACGTGACATAACATAACATAATTTTAGTTCCATACATTTCCTTCGTTTTCCATAGCGTTAACGATTATAGATAGTATTCATGGCTAAGCCTACACAGATCTTGAAAACAATTTTCTATTTCTGCAGCTAATGTAGGTTAATTAGCGGAGCCAAATGAATGGAATTGAAAATTTGTGGATTTCTTGTTACACTTAATAATCTTCTGGTCAGAACGTAATAGACTGGGCTAGGAAAACTGAGATCGAAAAAGTTCCTATGAATAGGGTTACCAACTTTCCGCGAATAACTAACTACAGAATAACCCTGGGTAATTTTCATGATTTTTTTTATCCTTAACTATACATTTTTATCCTTAACTCACTAAACAATGCCTCCATTTGTAGCATTAATATCGAAGCCGCATTGAAGTCATTTTCATTCAAATAAAAACTTTTTTTAGATACACATTTTGTAAAGTTGATAAAATGAAAATATGCATTATATTCATATATTACATATCATCACGCCAAGTCCATCACGGGGAAAGCAGACAATAACTCTATTGTCTGCTGTGTAAGTCAAGAGTGAAATGGCACTCTATACCCATAGAGTGCCGTTTCACTCTTGACTTACACACCTCTTGCTTCTTTTACATTTATCAATGATTTATTTGATACATTATATGTACATAACTATGTTGCGTTAAAGATTTAGATTTTTAGATATATCAAAATAATATAATGACTGTACATATGTCCAAACTTGTCTACCATTTACTTATATGATGATATGACTACGACAAATGAAAATTACGATGATTATAAATTACAATCTTTCAAAACAAAGAGAATACCTTTGACATGTAGCATAATTATTTTATAATTGTTATCTTCATTCGAATTTGTAGAAAATCAGCAACTAAGACTCTCATTCATATTTAACATCAAATAACTTGGAAATAGTTTTATGGGTGACTATCTGGAGGTATTGCTTCGAAATGCCTTAAAAATAAATAAAATAATTATTAAAAGACGATACACAGAATGGCTTTTTAAAAAAAAGATAATATGAAGCATTTTTATCATAAACAAGCTGTTACCAGCGACTATGCCCGTGATTTTGTATTAAAACAAAACAAAGCGAATTATTATAATTTAGGCATAGTGTAGCTATTCAGTAGCGATATCATTTACAGAATTTATCCAGTAGTTTCTTAATATCCGTACAAACAAAGAAATATCACCTCTATAAATTATCATAGTCAGTATTTAAAAGTTATTTGAAACAAATCGCTAGCACTTCTCGCTTCGCTCTCATATGAGTTGCTACCAACGACAGTTATAACATTACTGTTAATAGAACGACTTCCTGCGATCACCCTACATACCTAACCCTGTTAGCGACAGCTCAGTGTTAAACGATTGCTCAGGCCTTGTTTAACAGGGAGTCAAAAGGGTCAAATAGTAACGAATTAACAGTTTAAACTAATTTGGAACACGGTTAGAGGCTAATAAAAATGGCCGAACATTGAAAGCCAATCAAATCTGATGGTACATTCATTTTGAGTGGCCTTCGATTTCACATACGAAATCATATTTTGATGACGCTTCACACAGATTCATAAACTGATCTCTTTATTGCCAGAATAACGCATTCTCCAGCAGCGCTGAAAACCTTCCTCACTGCAGAAACACTACACCAGATTAGAGTTAATTGGCAACGATTTTCTGTAAGTTTTTTTTCTATTCTTATTGTCTTACTTGGCTATGATGACATAAATAATACCTTAAAGCAGTAAAATATCAATGTTCTGACATCACACACCGTAATCCGGTATCAAAATAAGCACAGCTACTAACTTAGTATCTCTGGTACCAACATACATAATATTGTTTTTTGTTAACACACTACAATTCTTCCCAAACACAAATGAGCAGCAGATAAATGTTTGCCATGATACGGGAATCGATCACGCGACTCCTAATTACGGCCAGGCTTAGCCATTAGCCGGTGTCTGGATATTGTTATTATTATCACGCCTTCCCACAAGGGTCCCCGAAGAGGCGAAGAAGTAGGCAGAGGTGTTACAGCACCAACTTTGCATCGAAGATAATTTGCTGCCAACTTGGCAGATGGCGAGCCCGTCACCGTCTCTTAGGCTTTACATACACCTTCCTTTCTAAAGCTCGTGGTGTGAATAATCACTGCACTTAAGTTAAAACTCATTGGTAAGGCTAGAAACGAGGCATAGACATACCACAAGGCCACCCCGGCTCTTTTAACTCTCCAAATGTAAAAAATTTCATACCAGTTTTTGAATTTTTCGCCGGCGCTGCGCTGTTTTATTGTGTATTTTCCCATACAAAAATAGTGGAGTGATACGAATAGGTAGTCGAAAGCTGTTCTTGCTATGGCTACAGATGCGACTACTGTAGGGCTCGCTTTTTTTTCAGTATAACAACTATATGCAACGCATAACTGGTTAATTGATATTTTTAGGTCGTAATATTAAAGTAATGAGTCACACTCACCGTTTCCTGTACTTGTATATGATGAGAACAATGAATGCGTTCCCAATAAACAGCGCTGCTATCAGGAGCGACGGGATCACGATATCTGTGGTAGGGAAACCATCGTTAATTATAATTAAAAGTAAGTACTTGCATGCGTTCATATTCGCTGTACACCAATATAAATCATATCTATGTATGTATATAAATCAATATGTAAATATTGGTTCATTCAAAAGATTAAATCTCCGAAAGTTCTACATCGATTGCTTTGAACAACAACACATTGCAATAATATTTTTTTAATTTTAATAGTTAAATATTGTTACAAGCAATTGCAATATACCATAGCACACACATGCATTTATTTTGACGATGTAAACTGTTTTTTTTCCAAAGTCAGCCCGTGACCACGGCCGATGCAACTCGGTCGAAACGTCGGGAGGTAAATAAACAATTTCATATCGCGTCTAAAACCCGTTTTCATGTCATTACTATGTGTTTAAATCGCGAAAGTTTAAAAAACAGTATTGCAAACCGGTACGGGCCGGATATTGTGAATAAAAAAAAATACGATTTAAACTATCAGAAAGAATAAAGTAATGTACCTACGCGTCAAAAGTACATGTTTTGGACGACCTTATATGACCTTATCGAACAAACATACAGTAGGCACGTTTATGTTATCTATGTATAGATAATATTACCGTGCAGTAGGGTATTGTGTTCAAGTATTCAAACGAGAACAAAGAACAAATTGTTGAAATGAGAACAAATATGATATACACCTTCCTAACATAATATAAAACTCAGTCACTTCCCGCCGTATGTACGCTAGATCTCAACTACGCAACGAATTTCACTAATAGTTGTCCTTTATTTTTAATTTCTAAGGTCCTTTTTTCTATGGTGTATTTGACATATGAATTCATAGCTAAGGCAGGACACCGTCTGTCGGGACAGCTAGTTCTATATAATTTACAATCATCGAAAATATTTTAATTCAATATAGGTTATTTTTTTGGTATCATAATTCGTTCATTAAACCGACAGACGATTTGTTCAAGCGCCTGTAATGATGTCGCCAGCGATGCCACGAAACGGGATACGTGCTTTATCTGCCTTCCTACCTACACATCTGTACGCAAAAATAAAAAACATAAAATGGACTCTATTTACTTCCTTATTTATATCTTAGTAAAGATATTATGTACGAAGGATTTTTTTTATTCCCCTAAGGTGGCACACAGGCTTATGGTAATCGGTCTGTCACCTGATGGGCCCAAATTCAAACGCCGGCCTTTGTCAATGAGTTTTTCTAAGCTAAAGTACAGTGAATAATCACACCACGAGCTTAAAAGAGAGGTAGGGCAAATTCCCTTCCCATTAAATTGGAGTCGCTCGTTACAGAAGACCGCATTCAAATAACACAATTTTGATGTAGTGTTGTATTTCTGCGGTAAGTGAGGTTACCAGTGCCCTACGAGGATACGCTGCGCTACCAGTAATGCTGCTAGCAGAGTCCGCATCAACAACAGGGTTAGCAACGCGTTTGTGATACCCTAATATTGGTAGCGGTTATGGTGACTGCTTACCGTTCGCTGGTGTGCCACCTTAGTGGTATAAAAAAAAATACAAAACCGCGCTTCAATAACTACCTACACTACTAGAAGTGCAGTGCCGGTAGCAGGAACATTGTCGACAACGTGTTCGTATCGCCTTCGACAAATTTTGTATTGGAAAATGAACAGCGCTGCGGCGGTGAAAAGTGGAACTAAAGATTTGTATGTCAATTTTGACATTTCGCGAGTTACATTTTCGAATACGTTGTCGACAATGTTCCTGATACCGGCACTGATATGTGCGTGACCTCTCACTGACGAGTTCACGAGCCTAAGGACAAAACCGGCTTACACTGGCTCGGCCAGTGGACAATGTCAGGGCTAACGCGTCACGAGAAAGATGTTTGAACCAGCATTATTAATGAAGCGTTGTTAGTACTAGAGTATAAATATAGTGTGCTCGTGACGTCTTGGTGACGTCAATAGAGACACAAGCAATTCCTCAAGCGCCATAAAAAAAACCGGCCTATTGCAAGTCGGACTCGCGCATCGAGGGGTTCCGTTCTCACGGTCATATATTTTCTTCATATTGACTTACAGGTTTGATTATTTTACAGCTGAAAGAGACCATAGACCTCTGTAATTCACATTAATTTCAATTTAATAACTCCACACGTTGTTGAGATAAAAAATCTTGACAGTCAAACAAATCCTATAAGGGTTTCTTTTTTCTTTGTAAGGTACGGAACCCTAAAAATGAGAAAATAATGCTATTGAGGATTCAACTCAAACCATATTTTTTCTTAACGAAATCCATCCCGTCTGATATTATAAGTGGGAATGTGACTTTGTTCGTTTATTTTAACGCATCCACGCCTCAACTACTCGACGAAGCATGAACTTTTCACACAGTTGTCAGGTTACAGGGATACAAAAAAGGACAGGTAAAAAAACAGCAGTGAATTTGCCTGTACAACCACGCGGTTTAAAGCTAGTATTCTCCATACGTTTAAAAATTTGCCAATCTCAGTGTTTAAGCTCCCTTTCATCATTGGTACATAGTTTGTGCCTTTTTGTGTTACTGTATGACATTATTGTGTTTTTGTTTCCTTGAACCTAAATCACCAGTCAAACAAGGATCATTTTTCTTATATAAATTCTCACGCCTTCCCTTAAGGGTCCCCGAAGCGGTAGGCAGAGGTGTTACAACACCCACATTCCACCGAAGATAATTTGGTGTCAACGTGACAGATTGTGTCCGTCGCCATCTCTTTGGCTATAAATACGCCCTTGATTTTTCTCAGACGTTTACAGGTTTACTCACGATGTTTTCCTTCACCGTACAGATTTATATTTAAATTATAAATAGTAACAAAGTCAAACCGCGCCGTGACTCCGCTCCGCAATTATAGTATGGCATTTCAACCACTTAGGCTGAAACCTGAAATGCCGTCCAATAATTGGGCTACAGTTACGAAGTTGAACTACAATTAATAGATATTCCACCTGATATTTAGAAATAGCTATTCAATTTGAAAATATCTGCCATTGTCTCACTGAGACAGTAAAGGATTTAAGGCCTCGCTAATTACAGATCCTTTTCAGGTAACAGCTACAATTTCAATCTTTTCAAATATCAGCTTGGTATAAAATAATTGTTCCAGTTAAACATTTAAAATTGAACAATGTCTTGGGCAGCATTAATTGGAAAGCTTAAAAGATAATTTCTTCAACGAACTCTTTTAAAAAGGCGTGAAGAGATTGATCTTTGTTTTTTCTGACAGATTTTCTGTTAAATAGGAGGGAATTTTCGGATATATTTAATTAAAATTTGAAGTTTTCACAATTTTAAAATTAACAAATAATAAAATAAAATTGTATTATTTGTTAATTATGTTGGTTTATTATAGAGAAATAAATAATGTACAGGTAGCCGAAGATACGATGAGAAAGAAAGAAATAATGTAAGCGTACACAAACATGAGATGAGAAATAAATAATGTAAGTGTAGCCGAAGATGAGATGAGAAATAATTAACCAATGTGCACTTACCGACTATCATGTTAGGTTGTTCGTGAGGCGGCAGTTTGTCTTCTTCTTCAGCACCAGGGGCCGAATCGTTCCCTGCAGCCTTCAGGGGCGCCTCCTCTGCAATACATAGCAAATACATATTACCTACTGTGTATATAGTAATAAGAATAAAAATTCTCGGACATTATTACACAGCGCCATCTGGACCCAAACTATGCAATGCTTGAACCATGGGAACCAGACGACTAGTACAATACTTTTACAAATACATTTATATCGAATGCTGAAACTATTGGAGGAAAAAAAAAACAAATTAAAATAAATCTAATAAAATTAATGAAAATTATTTCACACTGAAGACGCGATGAGAAAATGAAACGCAAATAAATTTGGAATCATACTAGCTTTTTTTTATACCACTTAGGTGGCACACAAGCATACGGCTCACCTGATGGTAAGCAGTCACCGTAGCCTATAGCCGCTAGCAATACCAGGGGTATCACTTACGGGTTGCCAACCCTGTTGTTGATGAGAACTCATTGTGCTAGCATCATTACTACTAGCCCAGCGTATCCTCGTGGAGGACCTTACTTACCGCAGAAACAGAACACGACATCCAGTAGTGTTATTTCACTACGGTCTTCTGGAAGGTGGAGGTACTCAGTCCCCAGTCGAGCGGCTCCAATTTAAATGGGAAAACCCAAGGGATCCTAAATCGCCCTACCCTACGTTTATTTACGGGTATATATTGTATAGATGTATGTATATGAAAGTAATCTTCAAGTCCCAAACTAATAAAGTAGCGTCAACAGACTTGCTAATCGCGAAGATGACTGAGTAACGACCGTATCAAACACTATATAGAAATAGAGGGCTATCCTAAGGGACTACCCTGTACTAAGGCACCTCACTCAAGGGTACCCGAACATATAATTCACTTCACGGACCCATAACTAATGTCATGTCAAACCCGTCAGGGTTGTCAATCAACATTTTCTAAAAGTATTTTTTTTTGTTTATTTTGGCATATTAAATAATAACATTCATGATTTTTCTCCTTCTCTAAAAGTCATAACTAAAAACAATCTCGATTTATTATCGATAAGAAGGTAGGTTAAGATATGTTTTTGTAAATAGTTTACTCAGTTTTGTGTCAATAAATCTCGATTTAGCCTCATTTAAAAAAAAAACATCCGTTAAGGAGAACGTTATAGTCTCGTTTCCGTAGCCGTCGCACTGATTTATGAACTGGGATCGACATAAGCTTTAGAAATTTAAAACTTAAGCAAAAAGGTAAGGGTTCTCCCAATGGTTCTATAATATTTTGTATATATTGTATACTAATAACTAGTAAGTGCTAAAATTTTAAAATCGGCCAAGCGCGACTAGGATTCGCACACCGAGGGTTCCGTATTAAAAACAAACGAGAAAGACGGACAGCGAACACTTAATATAAATCATAAAATCTAAAAAATCTATCGCAAACAACTTTTCCTTAAGCATTCAAGTTGCAAACAACTTTTCCTTAAGCATTCAAGTTGCAAACAACTTTTCCTTAAGCATTCAAGTTGCAAACAACTTTTCCTTAAGCATTCAAGTTGCGCATGAGGATAACGTAATTGTTCGATATGAAGTACGCAGGAAGTGATCATTACTACATCCGGTCTCGCACCAATAACTTGTATTTACTAGTTTTGTGAAGAAAATATTACTTTCAACCTTCCGGATCTTAGCGAATTGATAAATTGTGTTAGAATAACACTTCGGTTATATGTTTATTTATACTGTTCTACCTACCACCTAACTTTTACTTATAATAATAATAATAATAATGTACAATACAGATGGACATATATATTTGTAATAATAGTTCATCTTGATAGATTGAATGTATTCTCGAAAATAATATTATATTTACCAGTATCATTAATATCAATTAATTGATGCAATTTTAATATTGTTCGTAAGTACGTTATAATGGTTACACTTTATTTATTTAATTACTATTTGAACAAATACGTTCTTGATATTTATTAGTATATAGGTAGTACATAAATAATAGGTGTTCATTTTGTTTTTGTTGCACCTCTATCTCTGATAAAAGCACACAATCGATGTATCTCAAATAACGAGTATGTAATCAAAAGCAGAGGCTACAAAACACAAGTTCCAAACATAGTGATTGCCCATGGTACTCCGGAGGGAACATAACACCTGCAAGTTTCCAACTTACGAACATCTACACTGCTACATATACCCGTAAGCTTGTCACATAACGAACAAACATCATCAAACTTACACCCATTTGACAATATCAATCTGTATGGTCCAATATACATGCCCTTAACACATCGGAGACAACCCTACATAATTTGGCAAGTTTCCCAAAGTTTTCAGCGACGAATCCCATTGGCGCGGCCAAAGTACAGTCGTCTCGTAAAGCGACAGCGATGGGGGAGTTAACGAGTTTAATTATCGTGTACGACTGTACCTCTACAGAGCTAGATGTGTACAGCGATTCCGTGATCATTAGGATGTTGATTCGCTGCACGACAGGTATTTAACTAGCTTTCTTTAGCTTCCCCTGTCTGGTGTATGTGCTGTGTGTAAGAAAATCTTGAAAGTTAAATTTGACCCAATTCCAGAGTCCGATTGAGCTGAAATTTGACACACACGTTTGATTTCAGTGACAGTGCACCACCTATTTTTAATCCGGTATGGCGGCCACCGTATGATGGCAATTCATCATTTTCACATTAACTCCTATGTTAAGTATCAAAATAGGCTTGATGACTGAATAAAAGCATAGTAAAAAAACTATTCATTTTTAACATGTTAATGTAATGTTTCAATTTAATTTTAAAGTACAATAAAATAGGTAACTGAACTTTTAACCTTTACAGAGCCGAAGCCTGGTTAGAAAATGGACAAATTCAATTCAATACAATGCCTACAATAGACTGCCAAATCCAGACAATGGGCTCAATATCTAACCCTTGCTTGACTAAAAACTTGACTTGAATATCGATTACTTGGACACCGCAGTGAGACTGAAAGGTGAATATTACAAAAGGAATAAAGTGATTACAATTCAGCAGGTCTACGTTTTCGATTCAGAAAACGATTTCAATAAAACAACAACGCTAATCCCGATCCTGAATAACGTCACGATTCCCTGAATCGTGTTCTCACGTACACGGTAAAGTAAAGTAGCAGTCTAAAGCTTAGCAACTGTCCTCACTTTAGGGGCAGGTAGCCTAATCTTTTATGAGAGCGAAAGGGCTATAGGTGGACAAGAGTTGGACCTAGTTCGAATTGACGGACTTCGCATATGTCGTTAAAAAAAACGCAGTTTTCTATCTACACATAATTTTGGGAATTTGGTACAGGCCAGGTCGGAACCCAGGCTCACTTTATTGGAAGGTGAGAAGGCGACGTTTAGTTTTTTTTATATCCGGAAAAATGTCAGTTCAGCACATATTTGTTGTTTTTTTTTTTCACATATTTCTTACTTGGTGTGCAATAAAGAATATTTGTATTGTATTGTATTGTATTTGATATGCTGCTATCCATACACAATCCATGTTTTTTTTTTGTAAGCAATTCTTGTAAGAGTAGGGCATTTTAAAATAGAAAGGGAAATTAACTAGTTACAGGTTGCGCGTGACCATTCACGCTTGCCGTAATTATGACCGTCATAAAAGTAAAATTGTATAATGACCAGCCATGGCGGGGACAAAGAATGTTAAATGGATTAACATCTACACTCTTTTGTCACGAGTACAATTTATGACAATGCAAAAAGTTACCAGTATGTTGTAAATTAACAAGAGATTATTAACACACAATCTAAAAATAACTATTGACTTTTTGGGGAAATTTAACACTGAAATATTTACAAGTGTCTAGTCGGCAAATTATTCATCGTTCTGTAAACTGACAGGCTTCAATTTTATTTTCTTCTCTGAAATATTCAAACCTAACAAATACATCCAGAATATCTGAAACAATTTATCATAGATATGAATAAAAACATGAAAATATGTGTGTATATTTATAATACACAACCTCACACAAACCTACCAACGTGAATATCTGTGTTTTAATGTGACATTGTGTAATGTAGAGCTCGACGATATCGTTATCGATACAATCGTGAGCTAATTTTGTTAATGTTGCTAGCCCCAAATCCGGCTTATCTGTAGCCCGAGTCACTGATAGGACGACTCCTTGTATCAATAGGTTCAACTTTTGTTCATTCGAAATTAGATAAAGTCCATTAGCTTGAGTATTTACGTTTAATTAGCAGATTGATGGTGATGTTATTCGTAATATTCTCGACTAACAAATTTGACAAGCATCAAAGTAGGTTTTATGTACATTAAAGGTCGTCTGGGGATTGAAATTTGACCACTATCTATATGAGCAGTAGAGTGCATACTCTTTTAAGATTAAAAAGATAATATTAGTGTCCAAGAGAATACAACCGCTACGCTAGAGTTATTGCGATATTTGGACAGGTCATTGTCAGGTCAGCTTGACATACACATATAGTTTTTTTTTTAAACCAAGGTAGTACAACCGCTAAGTGTTAAACGCATGGTAATGTGTTTAAAGTGTCCGTATTGGTTGATTCTATTTAAATATTAATACATATTAAAAAAATCGCTTTCTGCTCTCCTTCTCCATAAAAAACTTTAACTGTGCCAAATTTCATATTCCTCCCTCTGCGCAATTTCCGCAAAACGGTGACGAAAGTTTTTGCTTCACATACTAATATTATGATATTAAAATTATATACAAGGTATGTAAATACTCTCCGCGATTTCTCCTGAAGTTTCCACTCCTGTAGTGAATAGAGGCGGGGAAATGTCATTTCTGAAAAAAAATACTCTCCAAGCTAGTTACATTAGCTACAGATCTCTAAAGGGCTTCTAAAATCTAGCAAGAGTATACGCAGCTGTGCTGTCAACAAAGATACTTTGTTCCTATCACCAAAATCAAAATCAACATTTATTCAGTTTAGGCCCTAATAAGGCACTTATGAAGGTCTCAATTACCACCTGTTCGAAAAAACAGCCACCTGAGAAGAACCGGCAAGAAATTTAATGCTCTGTCTTTTTTTTCCATGTAATAATCATGATATAACAATTTGTAACAAAATTCTTCTAGACATTCTTTAGTAGGACATTACAAATATAAAAATGAAAGCTTGGTTTTGTCACTCGAGCACCGTGAGCCATTACAACAACGCGCTTGTCATACTCCTGCTAAGTGTTACAAGAATCTAAAGGCTATGTTAAACCCTTACTATCAGGCAGAACACATAATTTTTCGCCACCTTAGTAGGTACGATCATTTAAAAAGAAAAATAATTTCTTGCGTTATTATAAAGAAAACAAATATCGCTTGAGTAAATACTGCAGGTTACTGACTCCGACTGAAGTGAAGCTATTTATTGCATATTATGTTATTTCTTAGTCATACCATTAAGTCTACTACTGCGTAGGTAATACAAATATTAAAGTGGCATTATCCTTAATATGGCCACGATAGGGCCTTAGATTTTCGTCCTAAGTTGTAGGTACTTGTATCTACTTTAGTACCTAAATAATATGATCCTATCTGACTTATTTGTAAATTGATGTTGTTAAGAATAAAATTAATATTTTTCCATTATGAAAATGTTTGAAAACCTTAGGTCGGTAATTTCATTATTAGTTCAAGTGCGTTCATGGTTTTATTTACTTAAATCTAAATGCTTATGTTTTGTAACCATCTAGCAATATTGTATTGATCAGGTCAACACCATACGCGGGAGAGAAAAACAAAACTATAAATAACTAGGTATTCTACCTACCTATCCTGAAATAGAATAATTCAAAAATTTCATGTACCTTTAAATTGTCGTCAATGTTTGTAAAATATGTAATTAAAAATTAATAAATTAGAATCGGCGCATATTATATATTTTCATTTAATAAATTCTGTCGTCACCTCACGCTTAGTTAAGCTATCACTTACCACAATTTCGACTAGAATCACTCAATAATCACAAAGAAATAGACCAAAATATCACCTCACTTAAAAATATTTACAAAGATAAAATTATATGAAAACTCACTTTTGAAACACGTGTTTCTCTTGACACGCGTGTGACAAATATTTCGAAATTCGTACGCTCGCGCTAACGCAGCGATGGCCAAAGACCGAATATCCTATTCTTCAAAACGAGACTGGCTTGAATCCGTTTAATATGAAAAGAATGATCGCACCCGTCAATCCAAATCACACCTTACCTACCCTGTTATACGGATAAAAATTTGTATTTACGTGCAGAGAATGTAAATAATCATATTGTACTCGGCATGAATGCAGCTGTCGCGCTCTTTATCAAGGGAATGAGCGATGTGCGACAAAGCTAGAGGATGAAACACGGCGCATGTGTAAACTTTCCCCCGAATAACCATGAAAATAACCTCAAAAGAGCTGAAAGAAGTTTTTATGATAGTGCTTTATTGTTATCGACAAGTTCTGCTATTGAGATTGATGATTTATTATAGTCAGGTTTATGGCAACATCTTCGTGAGTTCAGGAAGTTTCCTCAATGATTTATGATCTACAAAGTTACGTGAATATTTTTCGTTGGTACTGCAATGTTCTATAGTCATGGGCATTCATATCGAGGATTGAATAAGTAATGATCTATTATTTTTGAGTCTTTAACTGGATTATATTAATTATTGTGCTATAAAATAATAATTATTGCAATAACAATATTATGGTCAATAAAAAAATCGTTCATCATTAAACTTACCCGCACATAAAGGCACTGTGTCATTCCACCTGTTATCATCGTAGCACCAAATTAGTCGCGCCCTCTGCCGGGTATCGATGAAAACAAAGTTGACATTGCACATGTAGTGCGCTACGTCATCATTGCGGTACACCAAATAGCCGTCAGATGGCGCTGGTAGAGTAACGCAACCTACACCTACAAAAACACAGAAGATTTAAAAGTTTGAATTATTTTCGATGGATGGCGCACTTTCTCTGTATTTAATTTCACTTTGTAGTCTATAAGAACGAGCTTTAAAAGTAAATATCTGGTCTAGTTATTAATTAAAGAGTCTATTGAATTGCGTCTACGATAGCAGATACACAAGGCAGACGGCAGTTGACGGCACCACTAATAAATCCATGTTTACAGTAAACCGAGCCCTTATTGAATATTATTATTATATCTTCTTTTTAGGGAACGTAAATTATAATTTTGTCACATTTCACAGGTCTGATACAATCTCACTTTAAGCAATAGGCGACATAACGACTTAATCCAAACGGTGGACAGCATTAGAACTGTTAGTCCGCCTATTGTTCTTAGCATTTCGGACAATAATCTTACCTAACTTAAGTTTATTTAAATAGTATTAAATACTTACTTTTATAGTGCAATAGGACGCCTCTTTTGGGGTAGGCTCCCTTCGACCTGACCTCAACGTTAACGTCCATGACGTTGGTGGAGGAAACCAGGCGCAAAGGCATCTCCACCTGATCACAGGAGGACAGCAACGAGTCCCCGTTTAAGTCCTGCACAGACACGAAGTCCGTACATGCATCCTCGAAAGGTCCTATACCTGGAGAAAGAATAATAATCAGAACTGGCAGTGGCAGCAAGAACATCTTTCAACTGAATTCGAAAACTTAACACTCAAAATGCCAAAATTTTTCATACGAGTTTTTAGTTCCACTCTTCGCCGCAGCGCTGATCATTTTCCCATACCTAAATAGGCGATACGAATACGTTGTTGAAAGATTTTCGTGCTAAGGCTAGGCAACTTATCAGTTTTTTTTTATTAGACCATAATAATAAGTCTTTATAATGTTATTGTCAGCTTGTATTTGCTGATAATTTTTAGTAAGAAGAAGCCGGTTAGAAACTCATCAAATAATCACCTTTCAAAAAGATATGAGCATTTGAATTATATCGAATAAATTGCCAATATTTACGCTTCTGTACCAGTGTTCTTTAAAATATTAAACTCACTTTTCAAACTAACATCCAGCAAGGTCACGCGAACCTTTTGCTCGGGGTTGGCTCTCAGCCGCCACCGGCACTCATCCCCGACGTAAAAGTGAGGGTACCCCGGCGTGCGGATGTACCCTTCGCTGTCTTCCCCTGACTCTGCAACCCTGACTTCGCGGTTGCAGTAGTGCACTGTGAGGGTATCTGAAAAAAAAAACAAGATAGCTAAAAACCTTCAGCCTTCATATCCGTCCACATGGAATTGGTGCAAGAATTCCCTTTATTTATTCTTTGGTAACCCGTTGTTTTTTAGAGATAATAGATCCATACATCTAGGTGGATTATTCTCTGAAAATCTCTCTAACCTTCAGTGAAAGTTCCGTCAAAATCCGTTCAGCAGTTTCGGAGATTCGGGGACAAACAACGCGATTAGTTATGCACGTATTTTCGTTGATATGTACTAAATACATTTATAAAAAAATAAGACACGTTTTATCTTTATTACACAATTTTTTGTCGTTCGTCATTAGGTACTACAAGGACAAGTGATAAAGTAATATCACTATTCCTTGTTACAGCCTATTCATTCACAAACAAACAAAGCCGTAAACAAACAAATAATGCAAATGGCAATTCGAACGTATTCTTTGCTGGGCGTTTCGTAATTTCCCAGGCGTCTGAGCTGCAATAACATCCTATCTTCGTTACAGAACTATTGTGCTGAACGACTGCACACTCAGGTGTGAGAGGAATCTATGTATTTTTTTTACACCACTAAGGTGGCAAACAAGCATACGGCCCGCCTGATGGTAAGCGGTTACCGCAGCCTATGGACGCTTGCAACACCAGGGGTATTACTCGCGCGTTGCCGACCCTAATTGTTAAATGTTGTAATCTTACTGTTAAGTAAAAACAGTTCCAGTTCAAACCCTGGCCTGTACCAATGAGTTTTTTAAGCTTAAGTACGGTGATTAATCACGCCACGGGCTTAAAAAAGATAGGTAGGGCGAAATGGGATATGCCGTAGATTTTCCCATTAAAGTTGGAGCCGTCCGACTGGGGACTACACCTCCTCCTCCTTACAGAAGACCGCAGTCAAATAACTCAAAATTCAGTAACGAATTTGGACGTTAATATTTTAAATAATAGCTACCTTCTGTTTCTATCGCACATTACGAAAGTACGAGACCTCGGTATCTAAGGAAAGCAGATACCGTATATTAAAATTTATGTGTAAGACCCGCCCTACAACAGCCGCCCTTGAACCTTGCTTTGGTAAATTATTAGTTCCAATACTAGACCTCGCTTAGTGGGGCGCCAATTTAGTGAAACTAGGTGCCACCACACGATATACTAGCTGTTATCCGCGACTTCGACTGCATTTATTTAATGACAAAAGTAACCCATGTACTTCCCCAAGATATAATCTATCTCTTTGTAAAATTTTATTACGATTCGATCAGCCGCATAGTCCTGAAAAGGTAGCGAACAAACAAACTTTTTTTAAACAAGAGTTACTTTCGCATTTATAATATTAGTATAGAAGTATGAATGTGAAAGTGAGAAAGTATGTAGTAGCTTTCTTGATTGGTGTGATGTTCAATCCTTAATTAATTTCAACATCTATGTACGTACTTTCCTCATTATAGATCTATATATTTTTTTAATTTATTGTGGTATTGACAAAATATTTATAAACATCACAAAGCAGGACAGTCACTTCCCGCGCTGCACATACAATTTTAGCTTAAATATCGGGAGAGTCCCCCGAATTTTTCACGTCTGGCAACACTGAGCTTTAAATAAATTATAGTGTGCATTATAAACAAATACATGGGCAGTGTTAAATATAGTTAAGTGCGTATTTTTAAGCACGCGATAATAATCGCTGGCAACAATATATGCTAAAGTTTCGTCTACTCCCTTCACAAGTGAGAGTAAAACTTCAATCATCTTCAGTCATGTGATAGCAATATTTGTGCGCGGTGAGGAATATTGAGATAACATATTATTGAGACAGTTTTACTCTGCTTCTTTAGCAACTAGAGATAACCTTTCGCAGAAAATCTTTTTATACAGAAACTTTATATGTTGGGTGACAAACTTTCTAGACGGCACACATATCGACGAACCTAAATGTCCTTCACAGTCGAGACAACTCTAATCGCTTCCCGCTGTCTGTCTGACCCTATGTTTTCTTAGATCTTTAAAACTAAGCAATGGCTTTTGATGTGGGTTTTTTGATGGGTTTTAATAGATAAAGTGATTCATGAGGAAGGTTTTTGTATTATATTATCTATGTATAATAATTAATTTAGGTGTTGTGTAACCCTTGCGAAGCCAGGGCGGGTCGTAACTTATAAAATCCAAATTATTAATCTTACACGTGGACGACGTTTTATTGTAAATATAATTATTTAAAATGTATATCGGTAGGTATACATTTTAGGCTTAACACAGAGAGCGTTAAAACAGACGATAAAAACGCGTACGTTTATGTGTAATATAATATTTTAGTACATATTTTATTTGAATGCGTTTTTACATGTACCAGATATACAAAAACTAAGTTATGTCAGAAGGATGCACTAATCCTATCTTCGGCTGTTGCATTAAATGAATCCTTATTTATAAACATCTAGAGATATTTAAATACTTGTGTTTTTCTTTAAAAAAAATCGAACAATGAAAATAAGCATGTGCTAAATTTGGACCAATAGTTTTATTAAGTCTTTAAACGATTAATTTCAGATCTATCCCGCCAAACCGACCTATATTATTTGAATAATTAGTTCCTAAAATACATCGACCCGCATTACTATAGGCTTTGTGACACGGGTTTCCAGCGTGTTTTACCCAAAAGGATTTATAGATTAAGTTAATTTATAAAGGACAATGGATTTAAACTGACTTTGTCTTTATTTAAGTGAATAATTCAAAAATACGAGTAGCAATTGCCAGCTACAGTTGTACCGAAGTTCGTTCGCTTAATGTTATGCATTAAATACTGTTATATATCTTCAAGCCTTCCCACAAGGGTCCCCGAAGAGGTAGGGGATGTTAAAACACTCACTAGGTATCCACCGAAGACAATTTGGTGCTAACGTGACAAATAGTGATTCGCCGTCTCTTATGCACTACATAGTTCCTTGAATTTCTTTTCAGACGTACTTATGCAGGTTACCTCAAATTTTCCGTCACCGTAAAGCTCGTGTTCTCACTCATCACTGTACTTTGGAAAAATCATAGGTACAAACCGCTGACCGGTGGGATTCAAACTTGTGCCGCTAGAATAGCAGGCAAGGCACGGCAACCACGGGTCTGCTGCTCACTTCCTCATTACAACTTATTGGAAAGCTCACATCCCTTGAATATAAATGAGGCATTATACTTCCTATTGCTGACCTCAGCCCCATGGTAATTTGTGATATTGATACCATTCGTATAAATCACAAGTTTTATGAGGCAATTTGGCACTGATTTATGTATTGTGCGCACATTTCTGATATCTGGGCGTAGGTATAATTATTAAGAGAATCTTAAATACTGTGTGTAAAAAGCCAAGTCGCAACTTTATACGATACAAATTAAAGGTAAAAAAACAGACCACTAAACCCTCGCTAAAAAAAGGAATTATTTCAGTTAAAATCGTTTATAAGTTCAAATTTACTTCTCCTTTTGCATATGTCGGTAAAAATTTTGCCGTTGTAATCTGGGCCATAAAAACAAATTAATTGAGACCTTATTCATCAAAATCACATGAATTGTTTAGGCGTTACGGAAGAACATACGTAAATACATAGACAGCTAACGCCATAACCCTTCCTTTTGGCTTCGCCGTAGTAGGGTCAAAAGTGGTGATAGTATAATCCAGTGTACCACCAAATTTCTAAGCATTTAAGTATAAAAACTATTTGACTACACCTGTAAAAGCTTCCCTATTTTTCACCACATTTTAACTTTTTATCAACTGACTTATTGCTGCTTGCCTACAAGGACAAGATAATCCCATTTCCAGCTGAAAATCTTGCTTTTTTAAACTTTTTGTTCAAGTTCAAGATACAACTTTCACTGAAGACAAGTTTACATCAGAAATTATAAATTAATGTTTAATTATAAAACAATTTAGCAGCAATAGGATATTTTTTAAGAACTTGGCGTGAGCACAGCCGTCCTCCCTAGTTGATTGATTCGACTTCAAGAAAGAGTACATTTACAGTGTGAGTCATTTGTGCTGGTTGCTTTTGAAGTATTGTTGGCTATTTATGACGAGTATTAGGTATTATCTATTTCTGTTTGGAAATAAAAATCTCATGTGTGACTCATTCAAATAAGTCAGACGGTCAGTCAGGAATAGCTCATCACATACACACTAAGTGTAATACATCAATTCATCAATATTATGGGGTATTTCGTTTTAGTTCCTTAGAGTCATAACTTTTCCATTCTCATATTATAAAGACGAAAGATTTTTTTTTTTTTTTGAATGCGTGTATGTTTGTATTGAAAATGATCCGAAACTAATGGACCGATTTCAAAAATTCTTTCACCGTTAGGAGCTACATTATCACTGAGTAACACAGGCTATATATTATATTGATACGCGGGCGAAGTCGCGGGGAAACAGCTAGTACTAAATATATAAGAATGGTTGTTGAATGTTGAGGAAGCAGACGCGTGTAAGTCGTGAGGGTAATGACTCTGTAATATAACAATTAATATGTCCCATGAAAATTTAAATGGTAAATATACGAACAATTTTATTATTATTATTTATTTATTTTTGTTATTTTGTCTCCCTTGAAAGTAGGGGTAAAAATAGTTGGCACACGGGCCTGAGCCAAGTGTGACAGACTTTGATAGATTTATTTATATATATAAATGAAATTTAGTTTTAGAAAGATGAGGCTGATGAGAGGAATTTGCGAGTGAGACGACACGTGTTAAGTATAGTGGCTTTTTGTATGAGTGTGAGAGTGGACTTGGGCATTTGGAGTGTGTTGAGGTACGGTTGAAGAGTGTTCGGGATGACGCCGGTTGTGGAGATCACTATCGGTATAATCCTGGCTGTACTACTTGCCATTGCCTTTTGATTTCCGTGGCTAAATCAATATATTTTGTCATTTTTTCTGAGTGTGTTGTGAGAATATTGTGTGTGTTACAAACTGCTATATCTATGAGGAATACTGAATTGTTAATTTTGTCTAATATTGTGATATCCGGTCTATTGTAATGAATTGTTCTATCTGTAATAATTGTTCTGTCCCAATACATTTTAAATAAGCTGTTCTCTAATACGGGGTTGGGTTTGTATTTGTAATATGCAATTTTTTTACTGACAAATCCATATTTGTGTCCTATATTTTGGTGTACTATTGCTGCAACTTGGTCATGCCTGTGCTTGTAATCAGTCTGAACTATAGATTTGCAGGCACCAGTGATGTGTTGGATTGTTTCGGGACTACTATGACATCTCCTACATAGATCTGTAATCATGTTGGGCGCGCGTATGATATGTTTCTGATAGTTTCTTGTGTCTATCACTTGATCCTGGATAGCGATCATGAACGCCTCAGTCTCTGGGAAGAGTTCCCCGCGCCTCAGCCACTCGTTCGATGCTCTCAAGTCGACGTGTGCTTGGCTGAGGTCGGCTAGGTGCCTTCCGTGCAGTGACTTACTTGACCACATATCCAGCTTGTGTTGTCTGTTGGATAAATATAAGTATGGTTGGGTGTTTCTATCCTGTAAGATAAGTGGAGTAAATTTCTTGTCAATGTTGGTTATGTATTTATGGAGGAGTGTGTGTTCAGCTCTGGTGTGGAAATAGTTTCGTAGTTTATGTATCAGTGTGTTGTGTTATTATTAATGGTGCTGATTCTGTTGTACGTCATCATTAAATTTGACATGACTTAAAGTATTGCCATCCTTTTTTAACCCCGCACGTGAGAAAAGGATAGCAAGACTTTTTAGTCCTGTCAAATTAGTTTGGCTTAGTGATTTTGTTCAACAGAATAGACACCAATAACTTCTGATTTGATTTTAACTTCCTGTTTATAAATTTCGTTTCAGTATTAACATCAGAATTTAAACCAAACGCCATTAGGGATTTAATCCAAAATCCATGGAGAATTTTATCGCAGGGGTAACATATTCCCACAGCCCTACATACCATCTCGAACTACTAAATCGATATATTTTATCGACAGGCATAATCCGGTTTGCAAAAACGACGCATTGTTCTGTTACGCTTAGGGATTCGTATTGAACCTTTCTGATATGCACTAATTTTAAACCTTGACGGATAGGTTTAAAGTTCTAATATTTACCTAAGCATAGATATTTAGGATTGTACGGTTGGTATATTCAATTTACAAAATAATACGAGCGCGAGAATTTAGATCTCATAGATTGGGATCAAATCGAGAGAGTCCTACCATTTATTTCGCACTGCTTTCAATCTCACTATTTCGAATCGCACCAAAAGTATTACTCTGCTATTAACGCAATGTGGTGTACTAATCATAAATTAAAGTCATAATATGATTTTTTTATTCAACCTAGCGCACCAATATAGTCTATACAAAAAAGTTATTCGGGATCAGACGAAGTAATAACGTCTTATGACAAATTGGTCGGTGAGTGGATTTCATGCGTACTTTTCTGATAAAGAATTATTTTTAATACGATATATATAGAGTGTGACTACAAAGAGTTTAGGAAAATGATTAAATAAGTAATTGATATGATGATTTTTAAGCTATTGCATAGCTTTTATCGCGGGCCTTGAGCGTGGGGACCGAATCCAGAAATTCCGTAACGTAAAAACCTAATACACACCCCCCCCCCTCCCACTCCGCCATCTATCGATAAATACCAGAACTTTTAATGACTTTTTGAAATATCACGCTTGTCTCTTTAGTTCAGCAACCCGCCTTTAGGTGGCATTGGTTGTATTGGAAAACTACCGTAATCAGCTGTTTGTGAGAAAGTATATAGGTATATAAAAAAATACTGCATTAATAAAATAAATAAATAATTATAATTGCATAAGTTGATAAAAAATGCTATGCAATAGCTTTACCGCGGCAGTCTCCGAGTGCCACACCTATTTTTATGTAAGAACCGTTTGTCGTCAAAATATATACTGCACTGCATATATTGCACACACCAAAAACTTATCAAATATATAAATAAATCAGCTCAGTATAATTAATCTGATATCGGTTAAAGTAGGATTAGTTGCGGATAGATCCCTTTTCAGATTAATGGCGTAGATAGCGAATCTGATGGACAATTTTGATAGGCCTTTGTTTGACGGTTTGGTGACTTTAACTTTCGTAATTTGGTAAGTCTATTATGCAACACTTTGTAGGTTTATCTTATATAATCAAAGGTTCAACTGTATGTATATATAACAATGAATCCCTATTTCCCTTGGTCACGACATCACACACGAACGGCTTGGGTTTGTGATTGTCAGGAAAATGTTCTAATTAACTAATCGGAATAATTTCGGCATAAACTAAGGGTCCTCTTTTCTATGGAGTATTTGACATATGAATTCATAGCTAAGACTGGACAACGTCTGTCGGGACAGCTCGTGTTATATAAGTTTTCATTCAGTACAGACGTACCGTAAGTCAGTAAGTTTGTCAAAGACAGTGCAAGTAATTGATATAACACATGTGGGCTCTTAAATATATATCTTGTATTTTTACAAGTATCACACTAATTTTGTAAAATGCGAAAAATTGTGTGTGTGTGTGTGTTTGTAACCTCTTTGCGCCTCAACCGCTACATGGATTTGCATGAAAATACGCTGGGCTAGTAATAATGCTGCTAGAACAGTGAGTCCTCATCAACAACAGTGTTGGCAACACGTAAATCCCTTGTATTGCTAGCGGCTGTAGGCTACGCTGACTGCTTACCATCAGGTGGGCCGTATGCTTGTGTGCCACCTTAGCGCAGAGCCCTAATTTTCACAAAATATGATGATGACCATCAGCTATATATCAGTGATAATCCCGTTAAAATCGGTTTAATTTTGACATTAATTTATCAGTACATTAAATCACGAAGTTAAAACTGCGATCCTTGTTCTGATGATAACGTTTTTTGACATTATTGATAAAATTGCATATTTTACGAGACCTGCACAAAATGTGGGGCATTAAAATAACAAGGGTGCGTTTCTTTCCTATTGTCCTGCCAATCATGATTTGTGCTCAGCACACGCGTGCTCATATTTTTTTTATAGTTTTGGTGCATTGATCAAGCTCATAATTTTTTTATCCACGCAGTTGTATCACATTAATTATTGGTGCACGATAAATGTGCCTTTACTACCTAAACATATTTTCAAAATCAATGGAGATCCGAAAGCGATATTAGTTTATACATTGTATATGAACAGATAATTTTAAGGTATGTTTTTATAGTTATATGTATGTAGAGAGGTATAATAATAATATTTTTTTTTTATGCCACTTTGGTGGCACACAAGCTTACAGCCCACCTGATGGTAAGCAGTCACCGTAGCCTATAGCCGCTAGCAATACCAGGGGTATCACTAACGTGTTGCAAACCATGTTGTTGATGAGGACTCACTGTGCTAGCAGCATTACGAGCCCAGCGTATCCTAGTGGAGCACTGGCAACCTTACTTACTGCAGAAACACAACACTCGGGCGGCTCCAATGTTAGTGGGAAAACCCACGGGCATTCCCAATTCGGCCTCCCTCTCTTTTTACTACAATAACCCACAATGGTAAAGCAGACTCATAAGATAACGCAAAATGTATCAAAACTCTATTTATAACCAATGACAAGTATAAATAACATAACAATAGAGACGAGAATAATATTATGTGTAATGTCTATGTTAATATCTCCCAAACAATTCCTACATTACAGTAGTAAAGTTTGCTTCTACCATAGTCGCAATAATTGAAATGGGCACGTCACGGTTTCTTTACAAAACGATTATTGTGCCCATTATTATATGGGCTTACTATATTATTATCCACATCCATACTAGTATTATAAATACGAATGTAACTGTGTTTGTTTGTTTTATTGTTACCTCTTCAGTACTAAACGGCCGAACGGATCGTGATAAAATTTGACAAGGACATAGATTGTATCCTGAGGAAGGACAGGCTATGTTTTGTCTTTAAGGGGCAGAAAGTGCGCGGGTTGAGACTTTGTACCCCAAATTATTCATCAATTCCGTTACTACATGGCATAAAAAAACATTCACTATACTTAAGGATTTCATAAACCCAACAGATGTAAAAACACAAATGTATTTAAAGAAATAGTGAAACATACCTCTGAATCTGGACTCTTACGTTTTGCTCCGACACGACAAAAATGCAGACGAAGTCGCAGGTAACAGCTGGTTACGTATATATATGCGACTTATTATAAGCTATTGTACTGATGCCATAGTAACATATAAGGGATACAAACACAAAGAAAAATATAAGTATGTTAGGATGGAAATGTCGTGTCTTTGTGAATATTTTCCTAGCAATAATGTCATAATATAGTATAACTAGCGGCCCGCCCCGGCTTCGCACGGGTAGACTTTTATATCAAATATTTTGTCTACCCGAGCGAAGCCGGGGCGGGAAGCTAGTATAATATATAGCCTATGTTACTCAGTGATGATGTAGCTTTCTAACGGTGAAAGAATTTTTGAAATCGGTCTAAAAAATAAATTTAGGGTTGGACTACCCCTAACATTTAGGGGGATGAAAAATAGATGTTGGCCGATTCTCATAGATACCGGATAAGCACAAAAAAAATCATCAAAATCGGTCAAGCCGTTTCGGAGGAGTATGGCAACGAAAACTGTGACACGAGAATTTTATATATTAGATATAGCGGCCCGCCCCGGCTTCGCACAGGTAGACATTTACCAAATATTTTGTCTACCCGAGCGAAGCCGGGGCGAGCAGCTAGTATAATATATAGCTTATGTTACTCAGTGATAATTTAGCTTTCAAACGGTGAAAGAATTTTTGAAATCGGTCCAGTTCTTTTTGAGTTTATTCGTTACATACAAATATACAAAATTACAAATCTTTCCTCTTTTTTATTAGTGTAGATATACATATCCCTGAATTGGTAGGATTGGTTTTTCGATAACACATTTTGGGAAAGAGCGTAACCAACATAAACAACAATCTTGTCTTTTTTCTAAAAGGACTCGTCCTCTTATTCTGCGTGCCCCGGGGTTTATTTTTAAATTTAAATTTTCTTAGTTTTCTCCTTTGCCGTTTTGTTTTACTTTTGTCTCTCTGCTCGTACTTTTGTCAAATTGAAAATATACTGTTTTCACATCCGAATTTTGATGCTGCTTAATTTATAAAATACTTACTAACGGCTACAGTTTTTCGTCCTACCCATCTTCCACTTCACCGGTGGACCTGATAGAGGAGTACCCAGGCTTTTGTGACTCAAAGGGATATGGGACACATTGAGATTGTGTTATCACACTCCTATATCACCGTTATTAAGTGGTCTAGGAGCTCGTTATTACCTATAGCGGGAGAGCTACTGAACCATCTGACTAACCCACTTCCCACAAGGCTAGAACTGTTTTAGATGATATTTTAGTGGATGGTTTCGTATATGTATTTATTTTTTAGATTCTTTTTCCCCTTAGCATATTGTCTGTCGCTTTCATTTACATTGGAAGAGAATGAAACAACCATCTAGTTCAACGAAGGAATAGTCGCTTAACAATAGAAACTTAATTTTAAATGGCGAGGTTGGCTAATATCTTAACGACAAGCCCCCATGACCGTGATTTTCGTCACTCGACATAAAAATGCAGACATGACCATAAATTTCAACATTTCTGTGAAATCGCACGCACGCGGTCGCATAAACTGTTTGTATCCATACTCCATTAAATGCACCCTTACTGTAGTCCCATTTCCTATGTTCAGGGGACATTTCAATGGTAGAGTAAACATGTCATCCAACTTCACATGAACCCCCATACCACTGATATTATAAGCCAAAAACTACAATAGACAGGTCACAATAAACTGGCAGTTCAGACAATACGCACGCACGTGGATCCGAGTAGGGAATACTTGGATCGAATTGTCACATATGCGCAGTTATTGAAACGAACGATATTAAAATTTACGCGTACTGGGTCAGAGATCAATTTGGATTGTTCCGTTGGTGCAATTGATAGCATGCGCCTGATATGTTTACGAAATTGTTCATTGGATATTAGTTACTATTGTGCATTTTAAAGTCTTCTACAGTGATGACAGACAATTTAGTTGAAAGAGATGCGCAGCTGGAACTTATGATCATACTTTGAGCTGTCTGACCCTCGATTCATTGAACACCTTAACCAAATAACACCCGGCTTAATCCAAGATTTATCAAAATTATGCCTAGAGATTCCATTTAAAAGTGCAAACACACTATATATTCTGTATATTCTATATATTCTTTTAAACCTTTCTCAAAGTCCCTTTTAACAAAAAAGTCGAGAGTGAAATGGCGCCCTATACTCACTGCCTACCCCGTGAGGGACTTGGTTGGTATGGTACATATTATGGTATATGTTTTGCGGTGTTCCATAAAGAGTGTATATGTAAAGACCTTTACAGTACGTTTTGAATCGGTCGTTATAGTTGCTGAACTAAGCAATAACTAACCCTTTTCCCAAACGAGTAATATTCTGAATAATTCAATTACAAACACACCCCATATAGTCATCTGTCGTCAGTAGGCGTGAAATTGATTTATTTATCGACGTGACAGATGTAGTGACGTCACGGTATCAAATTGCGGTGACCATATGTGCACTGCAATATATTTAAAATATTCTTTATTTCTGTGATCTAGCGAAGTCATGTGTTTAGAATTAACTTTACGCTTACGAGAAATCCTTCATATTATTTAAAAAAATTAAGTTCTGTTTTTTGTCATTAGTTTAATCTGTTTTGTGGTAATAAATGTCTTGCAAGAAATTAATTTCAAGGAATCCGACGCAGAATTTTTTCAGCCAGTGATGAAAAGGCAAAGAGCGCTTCGAACCAGCGGTCGTGTATGAAGATATTGATGAATGTAGAAGAAGCAAATCAGGCGTGCAAGTCAAGAGTGAAATTGGCGGTCTATACTCTCTGAGACTCACTGCTTAGCCGAATACGGACACAGCGTGATGAAATAAAAGTACTTATCTAATTAGACATATGTATGTACATACATAATATTATGGTATAAAGGAAGTTACAGAAGTTAAAGAAGATTTATTTAAATTATTAAAATTATTAAAATATCATTTTTCTCAATTATCAAGTTGTCAAAGTGCTCAATAGGTAAAGAGTTTCCGAATTGGCGGCCATGTATGTAAACGAAGCAAAAAAGGTGTGCAACCTTTTTGGACCTATCTATCATTGATCACTTTGACAACTTGATAATTGAGAGAAATTTTATTTTAATAATTTCTACAAATTAAATAAATCTTTATTTAAAACCCTCCTCAAAGTACCTTTATAACAGAACGCTATTCACATACACTCATATCATTAGACCAAGACTGTCGCCGGGTGGGCAGAGAGTATAAAATCGCATTTACACTCTTGACTTGCACTGAACACTTCTTTTGCAACGCTATTTAACGGACGATGTCTTAGAAGCTACATACCATCGAAGCAAGCGTATTTGATGAAAACCACTCCAGGAGACCAGCTCACCGCTGGCGGGTAGTCTTCAGTCAGCACGAAGTTACAGTGGTTGACTCCTGCACATCTGAAACAAAGGCGATTATTTGTCTTTAAGAAATTCTTATTAATTCTTAAGGGGTTCTTCAAGAAAGGTGTGAAGAGATTTTTGAAGGGTCAGCAACGCGCGAGTCATACCCCTGGTGTTGCAAGCGTCCATAGGCTACGGTGACCACTTACCATCAGGTGGGCCGTATGCTTGTTAACCTAGATTACCTAATGATTAAGCTCATTTTTAGAATTCGCATAAATAGATAATAAACAGTGGAAATGGTTAATACTGAATATCTTGCGCAAAATCTGACACGGAATCTAAGAATGTGTTAAGTACAGTGGCTATTGGGTTTGATTACTTTTGTATAATCTTACAGCCTAAAGTAAGCAAGGCTCTTTTTTTAATTCATAATAATAATGCTTGGACATTATCACACAGCGCCATCTGGCCACAAACTAAGCAAAGCTTGTACTATGGGAACCAGAAGCTGATACTATACTTTTTTTTTGTACATACATACTTACAATACATACCAAACACCTAGACGAAAGGCAAACATATTTGTCACATAAATGTTTGCCCTCGCGGGAATCGAACCCGCGACCTCTGGCGAAGCAGTCAGGTGTACTAACCACTAGACCAGCGGTCTCGTCATCTTCAATTGTACCTACTATCGTCAGAAAATCGTAATTGAAAACCGCTTTCTAGTGGTAATTACATCATCATCATGATAACACAAAACAAAAATAAATAAAAAAATCGACTATTTTATTCCACTACCGTCATTATTTTGTCAAGTCACAATTTAATAAAGCTAAAATACTATGGAAGTAGATATAACATATGAACACTCATAATAATCACCTTATCGAGTCACAACACTCCATTTACGAATCATAATATTAAAAAATATTTCAATTCACCCCCATTTCCTAGTCGATTAAAGTGGCGTTGAAAGCTGCAGTCGAGTTGCACCGTACGTGGAGATAGCATCGGTTAATTTCCGTCCACCACCGAGGCCGAGGTGACCAAGCTGAATTTAAATATGGAATTTGCTAAGAATTTAATATTGATTGTGGAAAGACTCAAATAAGGATACAATGTGGTAGAACGCATAAGAAGTGGTACATTGCATATAGCCCCGGGCTCTTACATTATTGTAATTATCACCTACTAGCGGCCCGCTCCGGCTTCGCACGGGCAGACATTTAGCCCACGGGTAGACATTTATCAAATATTTTGTCCACCCATGCGAAGCCGGGGCGGGCAGCTACTATAATATAGCCTTTTACTCAGTGATAATGTAGCTTTCTACAATGAAAGAATTTTTTAAACCCAGTAGTTTCGGAGCATATTCAATACAAACATACACATACACAAAAATAAGATGATATAGATAGCTCACTAAATTTCGAGCCGGGAAATCACATTTCTCATTGGAGCCTCAATAACAACTCCAATTACACGTACCTAGTCCTGTAATTCGCAGAAGCTTTTAGTTAATTAGCCGTGTTGTTTTCAGGTTATCATAGCAATGGTCATATACTGACATTACACTATACTATATAGTATAAGTATACATTTAGTGATGAAAGGCTGACAAAATAGTTTTTATACCACTAAGGTGGCACACAAACGTATGGCTCACCTGATGGTAGGCAGTCACCGTAGCCTATAGCCGCTAGCAATAACAGGGATATCACCAACAACATGGTTCATGTTGTTGATGAGGAGTTGAGGGGGAGGAGAGCGATGAGTTGAGGTACAGTCCCTAGGCGGGCGGTTAAAATATTAATGGGAAAACCACGGGAAATCCCAATTCGCTACCTCACTTTATTTACCTCATGGTGTGATTAATCACTGTACTTATCCTTAGAAAATCTCATTGGTACAGGCCGGGGTTTGAACGTGAGCCCATCAGTTGACAGGCCGTTGCTTCAACCACAGGCCTTTATAATATTATGAAGTAAGAAGTAGATTATAGATTTTTATATTATAGAGTGTAATATAGTTATTTAAAGGAAGTGTATTACTGATTTGATTGAGCTTCTGGTCGGTATGTTCGGTTTGATCAAAGAGTCTCCGTCGCTGAGATATATAGCACAGCGACGGAGACTCTCTACCGCGCGTGCTAATAATGCCTATTTAAATTGCAGCGACATCTAGTGGTCGAAAGTCCGTTAAACAGGAAGCAAGAGAAATTTTCAATTCAATAGCGTTGTTAGTTATTTCTTTCTTTGTGTTTTAAAATGTTTTTTTCTATAAATAACATATTCTACGCAAATTAAAAAAAATAGTGCAATATCGCCCTGTACTTTTCTGCCTACCCCGAATGAAGCTCGGCCTAATGATATATATGTACGTAGTAGTAAACTACTTCAATAATGAACGAAAAAATATTGACCTATGTCAGTTTTAAACGCATGTCATAATTTAAATGAGGCCGCAAAGTAGTCATAAATAACATACGATCATTATGCGCACGCGTTGAACGGAAAGCATTTAACAAACATGGCGCCGCTTCCGGCCGCCAGTGATGTTGCTGAGTACTTCCGGATCACCTGTTAAGGGAGCTTATGAATTTGGGACCCTACTTTTTAATGGTTTGAATAAACGGTTACCAATTTGCAGAATTGTCAGCAATAAAATGGGTAACGGTCAAAGAACTATTCGATATTTTTGTTAATGTTTTAAAATATACGTTATTAAAATAGAAATACTACATACACAGCCCTTTATTGATACGTGTGTTTAGTGGTGTTAGTTAAAATTCTGGAAATTATCAATATTTGTTCAAGTTTTTCCATATGAATTCTAAAGTGATATCAATTATTATTAGTAAGACCTCAGAGTAGATAATATGTAAGACCCATATGTATGAAGGATTATAAACGTAATTTAGTGCGCCATCTGGCCCAAATCGACGAGAACTCTGGTCTAGTGGTTAGTACACCTGACAGCTACGCTAGAGGTTGCGGGCTCGATTCCCGCCGGGCTTTACAAATATGCTTGCCTTGCGTCTGGGTATTAATTAAAAAAATTTGCAAAGCTTGTACGTACTCTGTGTACCAGACTCAGATACCCGGACACGAGGCGGACACAAAATGTTCATCATAATAAATGTTTACCGTGATTCACCTGTGACCTCAAAACAATAGGTACATTACATCAGCACTAGTAGCTAGAACATCTTTCGTCTACTCATTCGATAATATAACTCTCAAAAATAGTCGTAAGCGATACGGATACGTAGTATAATGTATTCCTTGCTAAGGCTACAAAGCATATTATTCTGCGGGTATTGCGTACCCATTTTTCAAAAGCGTCACATCGACATGCACTACATCACTTTCGACATGCTGCACCGACCCTCAAATTGAGGTGCATTATTCGCAATGGCAGCTCGCCGACCGTGAAATAACTGATAGCCCTCTCATAAGTCAAATTTAGGGGCATAAACAATGGTGATGTGATGTCACTGTGATGTTTATAAATGTTAAAAAGGCAAAACGATAGTAGAACGCGTCTTGCAATACGCCGAGGGTCGACATTTCGGGGTTTTTTTTATAACACTAGGGTGGCATGACACAAGCATACGGCCCACCTGATGGTAAGCTGTCACCGTAGCCTGTAGCCGCTAGCAATACCAGGGGTATCACTAACGAGTTGCCAACCATATTGGTGATGAGTAACTCTTTGTGCAACTAGCATTACTACTAGCGCAGCGTATCCTCGCGGAGCAATGTCAACCTTACTTATAGTAGGGGAGCCCAAGCGGGGATTTCAGGATTTACTCAAGCGCGGCAGATTAATATACAGGGCGATACCTTGTATCCGGTTAAGTACCTCCACCAAATATGAGCCCCATATATAAGGCCGCCCGTGAAGGATAAAGGATCAGATTAGTAAAAAAAATTGATCATTAGAAATTCTCGAGCGCGTCAGATTAAGGTAAGGTGAGTTAATTAAATGCTAAAAAGTGTATATTCCACTAATCTGACAATTTGAGAGTGACGTAAAGAAAGGGGAGGGCAGCAAAGTTGTAAAAAAAAACGTCATCTCGACATTCTCGGGCGTAGCCAAATTTTTTTTATTTTGAAGGAAATAATTCAAGGATAACGAAAACATATAATCTGACGATTTCCGTAAGCCGAAATAATAAAAAATCGTCGATAAAGATTAGTGCGTGCAGCTGGGTGATACCTATATTTCCCTCTCCGCGTTTCTACTCCTTTGGGCATTTTTTAAAATTATTTTCTTATAAATACAAGTATTCTACTCAAAAAACATATACTTATTTATTTGCATGCTATTTCCTGAGCTTCTCAATTAATTATGTTCAATGATTTAAAAAATTGAAAAAAAAATATGTTTTTTTATCAGATTAGGCGATTCCCTTTAGATAATCGTCAGATTATGAGACAGCACGTCTAGAACAATAAGATGAACAACATATATCTTAATCTGACGCGCTTGAGTATTTCAAAATGGCGAATTTTTTTTGCACATTATAATAATGGCCGCGAGTTTGCGTCAAATCGAAATCGTCAGATTATTGAATGAGAGCTTTTTTTTGGTGCACTTGACACCCCCTTAGAAAATCTGACGCGCTCGATTACATTTTTTTTTTCATTTTTAACCCTTACGTACAACCACCCGCATCATGCAAATGATCAGATTAACATACGTACATCATTAAAAATACGTAGGACATTGATGCTATCAATATCTGACGCGCTCGAGTATGTCCATGCAACAGTTTTTTTTTACATATTTAAAAATCTATAGCCGCTTCCCCCACCGATGAAAAGGTATATATTATATAACATTTTTTTCTTTTTATCATCTAAGCTTTGCAACCTAATACGTCTCTATGACGCTCGAGTAAATCCCCATTTAGCATCGTGGGCTCCCCTACTATTACCGCAGTAACATACCACTACATCAAAGTAGTGTTATTTGACTGCGGTCTCCTGTAAAGTGGAAGTACAGTGCCCAGTCGGCGGCTCCAATTTTAATGGCAATACCCACGGGCGATCCCAATTCGCCCTTCCTCTCTTTGTATTGTATATGGTCTTCGTAGGGCGCAGATGGCGTTGCCGCTTGATAATTATGCAACTTTCGAATCGATAATTCGACAACAGTATGATTATCGACAGTCTATCGATGGTCCAGCAAATTGAGTTTCGATACCAGCAAAAGTCAAGTCCACCATTCGCAAGTCATCAATAGCATTAGCGTAGCACATTAGTCATACGATAATAATAACTACAGATTGATAATTGTACCTATATCTTAACAGATTTTTTTAATCAAGCTATCGATGACCATGGCTATCCTTCGAATATCACTTTGAATATGGTTTGAAGCCCCAGGGCTTATTTAAATAACTTAGTAATTTGTTTATAATATTGTATAATTAAGATTGTAAGCCAACTTTTGATTTATTAACTACTAGCTTAGATTTGGGATTCAAGCATAATATCCTTGTTTATGTAATAACTTTTTGTTAAATTTAATGTGAATTTGGTATTTTATTAGAAAAGACTAATTGCTGAGCTTCTTACCGGATTCTTCTCAGCAAAAAACGACTTTCCGAATCCGGTGGTAGATTCTGACGATTTAAAAGTACTTGTAAAGTCTAGTCAAATAAAGATGTTTTTGATTTTGAATTTGAAAATACATTAAAATGTATTTCGGGTAAGGTTTTCATTCAATAGACCATAAACATTGAATAGTACATAACGATTTTAGACAAGAATATTTTTTGTCTTAGCGTATTTTCTCCGTAGTCGGGTTTTAGTTCTTGAACTTACTTTTCATTAGTATGTTCAACATGACGTATACTTTGATTATATACTTGTCGACGTATTATCCTTACCTTACCCCTACGCTTATCTGCATTCGCTGCAGGCAGGGTTGGCCCGTATTACATAACCTGAGCTCTAAGAGCTTTAGATAAACGATTTGCACTTTTAAACGTATAAGCGTTTAACATATTTTGCAACAAACAAGAAAGCTAGGACAAGTAATTTAGAACTTTATTACAGTTTGTTACAGTGTATTTTTGTAATGGCGTATATAAATAGAGCTCACAAATTCATAATCGGATTAGTTTTGATAAACAGTTATTTTCTGCACATCTTGCAAAAGATTGATTGATTTTCATGATTTATAATTAGTGACCGTTTTATCCGCGCGGCATTTTTGTCGACATCAAATCACGGAAAAGAAACAGTCTAGTCCACCTTACAGATGACCGCAGTCAAATAACACTACTTTAATGTAGTGTTGTGTTTCTGCGGTTTGCCAGAGATCTACGAGGTTACGCTGGGCTAGTAGTAATGCTGCTAGCACAGTGACCTCATCAACTACAGGGTTGGCAACTCGTTATTCTTGGTATCCCTGGTATTGCTAGCGGCTATAAGCTTCGGTGTCTGCTTCTCATCAGGTGGGCCGTATGCTTGTGTGCTACCTTAGTGGTAAAAAAAAAGGTCTAGCACTACCAACCTAGCATAACCGATCCATGTCACTATGTAACTTAATAAGAGACACGTTTGTATCTAAATACCGTAGCTTAGCACGGTCCGCTTGTTATGAACAAAATATATATCGACTTGGGCGGTCGTATCTCCCGGTTAAATCGATGTTAGACGATCATTTAAGCTCTTGTTCGTTGTATCGATTATCGTTATGATTAAACCATCACTGCATATTGATTGATTAACCGAAATCTAATTTATATGCAAACAAAAGCTACGCATAAGTCGGAGGCTAAAACATTCTGTCACCGTGATAGGCACTCACTGATTGCTCCTATGTTCCTTAACTCACAAATGAACAAATGATCACATGATATTATTATTCCAGAAATTAATTCGACTATAAAAAGCTACGTCTCCAATTAATATTTATTGGTTAATTGGTTAATACATTTCTTATTCTTCTTCTTAAATTATGTAGGCTATATTTTATTCCGATTAACACAAATATCATACGAACTATGAGCAGCAAATTAATAATTTCAATAACTATTTAAGTATTTAAAACAGTTTAAGTGTATAGTGCGCAATTCCTGCAGACCAATGTTCCTTTTTATACGTAATTTATAATGCGTTTCATCAATATCTAATCCGTAATAAAACGATATACATCGATATAAACGACCAATAAAAGATTATAATCGATCAATAAAATCGATTTGGATTAAAATTATAGGTTTGAATAACGTGTAATTGTAGTGCAGTGTTCGAGTGGAAACTTTCAACGATTCGATGTTCGACTTTATTGTGATAGAGGCTGTATCTAGAATTTAGATTGAATCGATAGTTGCGCAACAACTCGAGTGCTTTCGAACTTCTTACTATAATTGCGTTCCTCGCTGAGTGCATTTTTACTCCAATTTTGAAGAGGATACAAGCGTTGTTTGTGATTGTATGTAAGCGATTATGTTTGACGAAAGCTGTTTCGATTGAATCGATAGTTGCGTAATAACTCGGTTTAATGGTTTGGATGATAAAATTGCATTCCTCACTAAGTGATTTTTTACAGCAACTTTGAAGAGCACATTTGTTTAAATTAAATTTTAACACTTTATTTTTTCATTTAAACTTAGTTATATAACTTTTTTTCGGAATTGAAGTAATAGCGTTCGACCACATATTTTTGAAATCAAAAAACTTATATCAACAGAAATAGAGAAGATCTATTATTGCAAAGTATTTCTATTGACTTAGCAGTATCTTGCTTTTAACAACATCATCATCATCAGCCGATACAGGTCCACTGCTGAACAAAGGTCTCTCCCTAATAACGTCGTATGTTTTATGAGTTTTCTACCGTTCACGAGCTTATTGGGGTTCAAAATAAAGAATTTTGGGACACCTTAAAGGACATCATCCATGTTTCATAGAGATTTGGTCCAAATCTGAAAGTGGCGGCCGACGATTTTGTTTTGTATATTCTGTTAGAGCTTGTCCTTCTAAGCATTAATTACGATGGCACCAAAGTTGGATATACAAGACATTTCATTTGGTTTGGTTAAAAAAATGTTTTTCGAACTGAAATAAAGTCAGCTAGAATGGTCCTACAGGTTTGGTGCCATAGTAACAAATGTTCAGACGGGCAAGCTCTAACAGAATATGCAAAAAAATGTGTTGGCCGGCAGTTTCAGATTTGGACGAAAATGGATGAAGTACTTGAAAAGCTCGAAGTGGAATTGCGTGTATCTCAAAGTATCACACTATGACATGGCAAAAGAAAGTCCCATTAACTATTAATGTAGGTCATAATAATAACATTTTGTGGGTCAACATGTTCAGAAACCGGTTAGCCGGGTAAGCCAGCCCAGTATTGCCACTTGCCGATACCACTTTGGCGTCGTTCCAACCGGGTAACTATGACCGGCTGAGTGCCAATTTACATTCAATACCCGGGTGAAATTAGCGTGATGCGAACACTCAGTATTTTTAATATCTTGGAAATTGTAAATAAAATTATTATATTTTCGAAGGGCTTCTGCAGGAAAATGGTGCCAATTCCGTTGTACGAAATCATTAGGCTAAACTAAGTTAACAGGACTTAAAGTCTTGCTATCCCTTTCTCATGGACGGGGCTTAATAAAGATGGCAGTATTTTTAACCCTGTCAAATTAGTTCTTTTAGTGATTTTGTATTTAACAGAATTTACACCAATGTCGCGATAAACACTGAACGAATTTGTTCATTTGAATGAATTTAATTTCTCATCGAGAAACAACTCTCCTCATTAGTATACCTACGAGTATAGTAATCATTCCCTTCCCTTATTAATTCCTTCAAACTTATATTAATTGTTTTAATTATCGTAACGAAATTATGCCATTTTCGTAAAAAACAACCCGTAAAAAGTAGAAACCATTTTTCTTCCGTCACAGACTGTCAAAGAAAGGCGCGGATGAAATTATGGGAAGCAGCTTTTATACGATTAAAAGTTGGAAATGTTGGCTGTAACCAAGAGCTTGTCATCAACTAACTTCAATAATTAATTTTCAGTCTAGAAACTTACTCCTAGTTTCTCCTTCAGACATCGCGAACATGTAATCGTAAATAAAGTTTCTTATTTCTGATTTAGATTACTGTTTAAATTCCGTGAAATGCCACGCCATTGCCTCATTTAAAAAGTTTTTTTTTTATACCACTAATGCGGCACACAAGCATACGGCCCACCTGATGGTAAGCAGTCACCGTAGCCTATAGCCGCTAGCAATACCAGGGGTGTCACTACGGGGTGCCAACCATGTTGCTGATGAGGACTCACTGTGCTAGCAGCAATACTACTAGCCCAACGTATCCTCGTGGAGCACTGGCAACCTTACTTACCGCAGAAACACAACACTACATCAAGTGTTATTTCACTGCGGTCTTCTGTAAGGCGGAGGTACAGTCCCCAGTCGGGCGGCTCCAATTTAAATGGGATAACCCACGGGATATCCCAAATCACCCTACCTCTCTTTGAAAAGATTGAAGTTTGCTTCATGTAGAAACTATATTCATTATTTCGTATCTGAATCAATTGTAGATTTAAAGTCATTCTTGTTCAAAGGCTTTTGAAGAGTTCAAGGGCTATAAGTGTAACTTTTTTCATACCGCTTAGGTATAAATGATTTGAGGCTTTTCATGGTATAATAACATTTGGATTTTAATAATAATAATGCTTGGACATTATCACACAGCGCCATCTGGCCCCAAACTAAGCAAAGCTTGTACTATAGGAACCAGTAGCTGATATAATACTTATATACTTTTTTTTGTAAAAACATACTTATAATACATACCAAACACCCAAACGCAAGGCAAACATATTTGTCACATAAATGTTTGCCCCGGCGGGAATCGAACCCGCGACCTCTAGCGTAGCAGTCAGGTATACTAACCACTAGACCAGCGGTCTCGTCAATACTAATAATATACTGTAAACAATTTTTATACAATATTCGAATTGAAATAGAACAAAAGAAATCCATACGATGAGAGATGCCAATATGATCTGTATATAATTATTAAATATATAGCTTAGGTGTATTATGTCTCTATATAAAATGTCAATGTATCATTTAAGAGATCATATGTGCACCATGTCATCAATATAATTAATCGATGATTTTTATCAATGCGTTTTTACGGCTTTTTGTTTCTAGTAGGGGTGCTCCCCTTAATTTTTATTTTGTTGTGAAAGCGGCTACAGAAATACACATTCTGCGAAAATGTCAACTTTCTACCTATTACGGATCATAAGATACAGCCCGCTGACAGACAGACGGGCAGACGGACGAACGGACGGAAAGAAGAACGGGCGGTCGAACAGCGAAGACTTAGAAATAGGGTTCCGTTGTTTACCCTTCAGGTACGGAACTCTAAAAATGTGCGAACCCCCATCGACATACAACCCACAGTTGCTTAACTTCGCAGATCGATATGCAGGATATCAACTCTCGTCTGGTAACTCTCAGAAATACGTTAAATAAAACCATAGTTATCCCTGCTGAATAGTAGGCTGTCTTGAAAGAGATTTCACTATCAAACCCTCTGTAGGAATCAGGACGATGTGTTTTGACGGCTCCATTTCTGATAACGCTTGTGATGTGATCCGGCTATAATAGGTTACGTCCTATTCAGACGAGCTCTCTGTTTTCTTGAGCTGTGTCTTTTTAAGCTTTATGTAAAGGAAAGCCTGAAGCTTAAAGAGAGGTAGGGCGAATAATGATATGCCGTAGATTTTTCCATTAAAATTGGAGCCGCCCGACTTGGGACTGTACCTCCACCTTACAGAAGACCGCAGTCAAATAACACAGATTTTTTGTTGTGTTGTGTTTTTGCAGTAAGTAAGGTTGCCATTGCTCCACGAGGATAGACTGCACTAGTTACTACTAGTGCTAGCAGCGTTACTACGCTGCTAGCACAGTTAATCCTCATCAACTGGTGGTAAGCGGTCATCGCAGCTTAGACGCTTGCTATGCTAGTGGTATTACTAACGCTAAACCTTATTGTTGAGAAGACATGGAATATATCATCATCGTCATCAGGGATATATCATAATACATGGTGATTAAAAAATGACTCGAATAGAGAACCTGGATCACTTCTGACATAAATGCCGTCCGGAATATTTTGTCCAATTGCCAAAATTACAACTTGGCGCCTACTTTTAACGAAATAAACTAGTTTTTCTACCAACATTAGTGACACTAATGTGTAGATAGCATATCTAGTTTAAAGCACTGCGCAGACAACGTAAAATATGATGCATTTTAAATTAAAATGTCCGACTTTGCCATGACTTCACATGAGAATGTGAAATAAAAATACATGGTGTCGTAAACATAGCAAGTTAATATTAGCTTAGCTTTAAAAATGTTCGTGTTTAACATACAAAAAGGAATTTAAGTCGTTAATCAGTATTATTAACATATCATTTAGTGACTTTTTTTATACTAACGTGGTACACAAAAGTACGGGTCACCTGATGGTAAGCAGTCACCGTAGCCTATAGCCGCTAACAATACCAGGGGTATCACCAACGCGTTGCCCTAAAAACCCTGTTGTTGGTAAGGACTCGCTGTGCTAGCAGCCCAGTGTATCCTCGTGGAGCACTGGCAACCTTACTTACCGCAGAAACACAACATTAGATCAAAGTAGTGTTATTTCACTGCGGTCTTATGTAAGGTGGAGGAGGTACAGTCCCCAGTCGGGCGGGTATACATTTTAATCGAAAAGCCCACGGGAGATCTCATTTCGCCACACAGAAAGGTTTTTACTACAGTGAAGGATCATTATTACTACGAGATACAAAGTATCACTTAATTTTTTTTATACCACTATGGTAGCAATCAAGCATACGGCCCGCCTGATGGTAAGCGGTTACCGCAGCCTATGGACGCTTGCAACACCAGGGGTACCACTCGCGCGTTGCCGACCCTTCAAAAATCCCATGCTGTAATCCTTTGTGAAAATGCATATGCATAATAAAAAGTATTTACTTTATAAAATAGAGGCCACGTAGCATTTAAGCTACTTAGGGGGCGTTCATAAATTACGTGAGATGTTTAAGGGGGGAAGGGGTCGAGTCAAATCTCATTTAATCTTACGTTGGAGAGAGGGGGAGATTTCGGCAAATATCACGCAATTTTTTTTCTGATTGAAACAAAAAAAAAACGATTTTGGTCCATTTAATCCAGATTGTACATTCTTAAGATTTAATCTTAAGCGTAATCGTAATACGATTAAGATCATTCACTAATTCGTTCAAAAGCACGTAGCCATTTTGTTGTTCTTACTACAATAACAATCCAACGCGTTTACGTAAGAAACCGACATTTCGAAAAATCTCACGTGAGATTGGGGGATGAGGGAGGGGGTTGAATAAAATCTCACGACATCTCACCAGGGGGGGAGGCAGGGACAGAACATTTAAATAAACACCTCACGTAATTTATGGACGCCCCCTTATCTAAGACAATTGATAAAATTTATTAGTACACTGCAGCGTACCGAACATAATTACGTGGCGCTTGTGATACGTCCCGTGTTTTAAATGAAACGGCGTGCCTTGTATGTAAAAGCATCAAGTTAAACATTTCAATTATCTAACAAGGATGTAATAAATAAGGGAACGGAATTCCGCGCAATTTGTTTGATAAAATATCGCTCCTCGTTACGGCTTTATTTTCCTCCAACCCTTTACCGTGCCCTGTGACCTCTTTAATCCACAGATTAATCTGTTTTATTGGGGATTTATTCATGCTTATAGGGAACTAGCTTGAACTCCTGACAACGTGTGTGCTAAATTGTATAATGGTCGGTTACACCTAAGGCATCCAAGCCATTCATGTAAGCAAGGTAATAAATAGACAAGCAAACAGACAGATTCACATTTATAATATTACTTAGGATTATCATTACAACATATACGTTACACATAGATATTATTTTATTTAATTGCGCGTTTACTTGTTAACAATAAATAACCAAAAGGTATTTATTTCAATTAAAAACTAAACCTAAAACTAAAACCCTTAAAAAATATAATATAATTATTATATAAGGATTATTGTATTGCATACATGACATCATGGGATTACAAATAAAAATAACCTTTATGTAACTCGCAACAAAGTAGATAATTAAAAATCATGTTACATGCAACAATTATACTAATTACTGAATTACGGTTATGTGTGTGTGTGCGCGTGTGTGTGTGTGTGTGTGTGTGTGTGATTGCGTGTGGGTGAAAGTGAATGTGTGAAATAAATAAATATATATTCATTTACGAAGCGATTGATGAATGTATGTATCATACATAGGTAATACTGTGTTTAGTACTGTCTTCATCGACTAAATGCACTTATGTATCTATTATATAAAAATGAATCGCTGAATGTGTTGCTAAACGCAAGTCTCGAGAGCAGCTGAACCGATTTCGCTATTTTTTTTTTTTTAATTCCTTGAGTAATGAGGATGGTCCTTACGAAGAGAAAAATTTAAAAAAAATGCCTGAAAAAGTCTAAACACGGGTAGCCGTGCGAAGCCGGGGCGGGCCGCTAGTTAATTAAATAATACATATGTAGTAGTACTTATTTCCTGTTTTTTTTAATACAGTAAACAAACATATAACTCTGACAACGATTAGTTACCACAACTCTTCACAAACTTAGCAACGGAAACAAGATTATGAGCTTTTGTAAACTCTTTGCACAAGTTATAGGATGTAGCGATTTTATAATCACAGCAGGTGTTCATGTTACAATGAAATACTATAATACAAACTACGAATATATTTAAAGAAATACGTCGTTAATTTTCGTAAGTTTGGTACTTGTAGATCTTTAAAAATGTATTAAACCCCAATAAAACAAGTTAATTGATTTGTAAAAACAACTAAAAAGATTAAATAAAGAATACAATACATACCCAAAAGTATCAAAGTATACGCATATACCTACATTATACTAAAAGAAACATAAAGATCTACCCTGGTAATATTATAATTACAATATTTAAAATACCTTTGTTATATTTAAATGTGCTTCAATCTGATTAGTTTTAAAGAAAGGTTACACCGTCATCGCTTGTAATTTGCAATCATTCGTCTCATCACGTGTGGCAGCAATAATTTAAGTGCTGTGATACGAAATTACAACCCTCTGCCCTCGGCTTCGCCCGCGTAGGATAACACATATGTGATAAAATATTATCATAAGTAACGCCAGGATAGTGTGTATTTCACTAGCGTTTTTATATGTGTTTTTAGTACATTAGATTATCCTATACGTACAAACAAATAAAATGTAACAAAAGTAATTCTTATTGCATTTTTACCTCTCTATAATAATGCTCAGACATTATCACACAGCGCCATCTGGCCCCAAACTAAGCAAAGCTTGTACTATGGGAACCAGCAGCTGATACAATACTTATATACTTTTTGTTTGTAAATACATACTTAACACCCAGACGCAAGGCTAACATATTTGTCACATAAATGTTTGCCCCAGCGGGAATCGAACCCGCGACCTCTAGCGCAGCAGTCAGGTATACTAACCACTAGACCAGCGGTCTCGTCATATTATTAGGGATCTGATTATTATTGTAAATATTATGTGCGTATTTCACCGATACATTCGAAATCACCAGTATTGTAATGGACTTTTTTACATGACCGACAAACCCGTATTAGTTCACACTTTTACACACACTACGCACAGATGTTGCTCCGCTGGTAATGATTAATGTACATCAAATCCCGCTGCCCAATTAGCTGGTAACACTCAATTAAAAAAAGATAATGTTATCTATTTGTAAAGCTATGATCCCATTTAAATGCGTTTAGACTTAAGTTCTTTGTTTTTTTACGTGATTTTTAAAGTGAAGTGCGTATTGGATATAATTCAAGATTGGGGTTCTTATTCCTCACGACATGTATTAGTTCAATTGTGAAAAAAGCCGGTGAATATAAAATAAAATAGTTGATCTTAATTTAATTGTATAATATAGGTTTATGAGTAGGTAATATAATAAAATGAAGCACAATGTAGCCCCTACTACCTTGCTGTGCCCTATTACAGAGTGTAAAGATATGTTGCCTGTACAGTTATAATTGTTTATAAAGATGTCTGTACTAACATAATTTTACTGCAATCCATTTCTTTATTTGCATTTGAATTTGAATTTAATTAGCATCAAAAAGGATTAACTTCCTTTCGAAATACTAACTTACAAAATAAACTCTTGCTAATTAATCCCGTAAACTGTCACTTAACTTGTCACATGTGAATTAAGGTGTGAAGAAAAGTGGTCTTAATTACGTGTGGCCATTTGTAAAAGAGGTCATCTAAATAAAAAAAAAGAGAAGTAGGGCGAATTTAGATCTCCCGTGGGTTTTCCCATTAATATTGGAGCCGTCCGACTGGGGACTGTACCTCTGCAGACTGTGCCTCTACTTTACAGAAGACCGCAGTGACATAACACTACTTTGATGTAGTGTTGTGTTTCTGCGGTTAGTAAGGTTGTCAGTGCTCCACGAGGATACGCCGGGCTAGTAGTAATGCTGCTAGCACAGTGACTCCTCATTAACAACGGGGTTGGCAACTCGTTAGTGATATCCCTAGTATTGCTAGCGGCTATAGGTTTCGGTGTCTGCTAACCATTAGGTGGGCCGTAGGCTTGTGTGCCACCTTAATGGTATAAAAAAAAATAAGGCACACTATGTTACCATCTGAAGTATCTGCTCAAAATTTCTCGTCACGGAATGGTACGGTATTAGTTATTTGGCAACTTTAAAAGTTTTCCAGGTCATAGTGGTAGTTTAGAAGCAAGTTGTTAGCTGTGAAGACTAAAGTAGCAACACTTGTTAAGAAGTTTCCTACAGTTTCAACTGAACATGATAGCCAAACTTCTAGTCTAGTTGGTGTCTGTTTAATAAGTCGTTTATTCTGGCAAAAGACAGTAGAAAATAATATTTTTATGGCAGCCCTCCGTAGCTCGTATAGAACGTCAACGATCTTGATTGGTTTGTTTACAGTAAACGTCATAGCATAGATTCCATTTTGTGAAGGTTGCCAGTATCTAAAAAATATGTTCCGTTTCTATACTTTTTGTCAAGCTATAGTGTTTAGTTAGTTTTGTAATTGTCCTCCGTAGCTCAGCGCTTATGATCTTGACTGGGGATTCAACATCTCGATAACTTACACGTAATATATTTTTATAAGCCTTTCCCCACGACTTCGTCTGCTTAGCAATATAATAATATATAGGTACCCAGTCTGTTAATCAATACTCAGTGATAAGACAGCAGTCTACGAGTGAAGGTTTTTTTTTCAAATCAGTCCTGTAGTTTTTTATTTTATTCCTTGAATACAATACTTTTATCTTTTTAATACTAGTGTAGTAGTATTTAATACATATTTATAGTGATGTTCAGAGGATATAATTAGGTACTGCAATACGGATTCTCAAAAAAAAAACGTTCATGACTCATGCCCTCAGAGGGCGGCATATTATTTGAGTGTATAAAGATATTAACTTTATACTGAACTATATGTATTCCCTATCAATAAACTAGAATAGTCGAACAAAGCAATAAACGATACACTTGTGGTATTGAAAGCAAAGCTGCGGTTGCGCAAGACTACGGATGGGGCTCGGCTGAGTGCTCGCTCACAACAAAAAATAATGCCACGTGGTATGTTCCTGCCCCACTTACATGGGAACAAGTGAAGACGACGGCTTAATTATTGAGGAAGCAATCTGTATATAATCAAAGGCATATATATTTAGGGATTTAGTAATAAATGGTAAGGAAAATCATGCATCAAAGTTCACCGCTGGGTGCAAGTCTGTCTACTGAGCAATTTACGCAGTCTAAGCTGGTTGAAGCAACGGCCTCTCATCTGATGGGTTCCAAGTTCCAACTCCAGCCTATACCAATGTGTTTTTGTAAGCTTAAGTACAGTGATTAATCACACCATAGGCTTAAAATCCTTAAAATCCCTAAAAAAGCTTAAAATCGTGATATCCCTGGTATTGCTAGCGCCTATAGGTTACGGTGACTGCTTACCATCAGGTGGGCTGCATGCCTGTGTGCCACCTTAGTAGTTATAAAAAAAAGTATAATATTATCTGCTAGTTCTCAAAGTACAAGCATTGCTTAGTTTGGGGCTAGATGGCGATGTATGATAATGTCCAAGAATGGAAGAGATGGTGATTTAAAAATAAAAAGTTTTTCTTGTTCCAGTGTCAGCCCCATTCATACAAACGAACAAACAAATTCAACCTCTATAATAAGTATCGCCAACCAGAATAAGCCATAAAACTAAATGTCAACAAACTCGGTTAAAAATCAAAGGAACTAATGAACTAAACTCAGTAGGTTAATGGTTCCTGGAAGCGATCCAAGATGGCTTCTGTCAGACATACGTCATCGCGCTCCCGCTTCCCGAAGGCCGGGTAGTTGATGATGATGTCTTTGACAAATTTCACACCTCATTGACCTACCTCTATCCGTCTTCTGTAATTGAGTAGGGCTTGGCAAATCAATTAATTTTCGTTATAATATCATTTTGTTATTTTTATTTATATAAGAAAATATCCTTGCTCAATGTAGTTGTATGTATTTACGACCATCCATAGCTTGTATTGCTATTATTTAAAAAAAAAGAGTAAATTTATTATTACAAACTTAATATTTACGGTTGGTGCAGTAGCCGTATCTAGGGATCGAACGGCAAAGTTAGGTTTGTCACTTAACCTAATTTGTTTTAATACGGGACCCTCGGTGTGCGTGTCGAACTCGTTTTTTTATAGCTTAAAACAAACCTAGATAGCTACTGCTTTAGGTAGACAACTGTAGACAGATAATGTCAATAGGGTCCAAACTTCAACCCCAATTATTCAAGGACCAATCACACGATAGCAGAGGTAGATAGCGGCTACACGCCCCGAAAAAGGTTATTTTTAGAAAACAATGACGTAGCAGATTTTTGTTGGAGATATTCGAATTGCAAAAATGTTCATCTCATTTGTTTTAAGACGCAATTTTGACAGGGCTGTATTGGAATGACCTACAAGTAGGTACCGCGGTAAATAGTTTGGTTAATGAATACACAAAGATAAAGTAATGCTATTATAGGAGTAGTTTATTTATTGTACAGCGTCTCTTTTATCATTCTAATGTATATTTTTCCGATGTTAGCCTTACATGTAATGTATTTACAGATTTTACATTATTTTATTTTAGTATTTAATTAAACCAAAATTATATTAACACTATAATTTTAACTCAAATGCATTATAATTATCAATTATCACAATTCTATTAAAAGGAGCGTACATCAATTGAATACAATAATACAATATTTTAAAATGAATGCTTTCCAAAATTTTATGTTATATTTTCGGTGTGTATCAGAAGATACTAAATAGTAGCATATATTTATGATATGCTCTATTTTTTTACAACTCTTTGAAGCCTCACCACCAGTTCCACAGGCATAATAATTTTACGCCACAGAGGGAACATCAAAGTATTCGAAAAGGATGCAGAGCTCGTCATATGTGTATTAAAAGGAATGCTCTTCAGTTTACTTGAAAATATAATTTTGATTAATGTTTTGTAGCATACACCTAAATAATTATGTTGAGACCCATAAAAGGCACCCAACTTTGATAAAACAAGCCATAAATTGGCCAGTTTCAAAATAATCAAGCATAAACCCACTTTGCGTACAGAGTAACTATTTTATAGTCGTTTATTATTTTAATTAGACATTTACCGCTTTTAATGTTTTCCGTCTTACAAGAACATAAAGATAATATAATGCGACTTGTGCAAAGAGCCCATTTGTATGGAGATCTTTATGAGACATTACGGTTTGCTAATTAAACTTAATGTGTAGAACGTTAAAGAGTAGAATATCATTTAGAAACTTGAAATTGCAAGAGATTTATGGTGTACTAAGGCGTGTGATCTGTCTGCTTTATGTCATGTGTCTGTGAGATGATTTTAAAGGATACAGGTTCGTATATAATTTTATATGAAAAAGTTGGTTAGAATATGGTAAGCGGTGACCTTAGGTTTTAGACACCTGCAGTTATTACGGGTATCATAAGCGCATTGTCAACTCGCAACCCTATTTCCGCGTTTAGGCAAGCGTACTGTAGGACGCCCCCCGGCTAGATGGAGCGACGACCTGCGTACTATAGCTGGCAGGAAGATGGGGAGAGCTGAGGATAGAGCTCAGTGGCGCGCCATGGGAGAGACCTACGTCCAGTGGACTGCGATAGGTTGATGATGATGATGAACCATATTCTACCAAACCGATTAAAAAAAAACACAATTACAAACGTACTTTATGCTTAGTTGCTTAGTAATATTACTAGGAATATCATATTTTTATATGTTCGCCAAGCTAATTTTCCTTCTATTTCTAAGCAGATAAGGTTGCAAGTAAGGTTGCCAGTGCTCCACGAGAATACGCTGGGCTAGTAGTAATTTTGCTAGCACATTGAGTCCTCATCAACAACATGGTTGGCAATCCGTTAGTGATATCCCTGGTATTGCTAGCGGCTATAGACTACGGTGACTGCTTACCTTCAGGTGGGCCGTATCCTTGTGTACCACCTTAGTGTTATAAAAAAAAGATAGGTGAAGTAACTGCTAAGTTATATTCTTTTAACTCAAGGTTGAATTAAGTTACTTAGTAAACCTCTCATTTCAAGCAGCGGTTTCCGTTACACATAAGCTTTATTGCGTGACTCGAGGCGAAACATAGAAGGAAACTGGGGCATTGATTGTGGCCATTATAGTAGCCTGGTGCCGTATACATTAAGCTATTATAAATGAAATGACTGATACAAATACAGGCTGTAAGCCAACACAGTTATGTCAGAGCTTTTTAGAATGGATTCGTGTTCATTTTATGCTAAACAAGTTTAGAATAATGACATTGGTGCCAATTCTGTTATTCAATATTACTAAACTTAACTAGTTTGACAGGTCTACAAATATTTCTATCCTTATTAAACCCATGAAAAAGCACATGAAAAAGGGATAGCAAGAATTTTTAGACCTGTCAATTTAGTTAGTAATTTTGAACAACAGAATCGACACCATTGTATTGCTAGCGGCTAAGGCTCAAACTAAACAGTATCGAAAGTACTTTACACAAGAAACTGAATATTTTTTTCCTCGTATTCGATCATTGATGAACGTAGTTTAGAATCGATAAAAACACATCAAACGGATGAACGTCGAACATTGCTTACAAAAAGCTTGTTTATAAGCTTTTGTGTGTTTTCAATACATCATCATCATCATTCAATACAACATCGCAGTATTTTTTACAATACCGAGCTTTCACCGGTGTTAGAAAAATATGAAAGCAATTTCGTACAGTCACGAGAATCTATTCAGAATATAATTTTTACTTTCAATCAATAAAATAATATTTTCAGATGGATTTCGGGCCGATAATGGATTGGTACGATTAAAAGTTTTTATCGAATCGATATTAGGGCCGGCTTTTTATTAAACCCATGGTGCTCGTTTTAGCTACTCGATAACAAGACGCGAAATTCTTCAAGGTACTGTGAACAGTTTTTCTAGCTGCATCAAAACAAGTTGTAACCTCCTTGTAATGCTTACTTATCTACTTATATACATCCGCTAGTTGTGTACTTTTTTCACGATGCAGTTTTTATTCATAGCACTGTTACTTGTAAACAGGTTTTGACCAAGAAGCTTTTGTAAACTGCCGAAAGCGAATTTAGTATTACAAACTTATTTTTTGCGGTTGGTGTAATAGCCGTGTCTAGGTATCGAACAGCAAAGTTAAGTTGTCATTTACACTAGTTTTTTTTTAAACCACTAAAAGGACACACAAGCTATAGCCGCTAGCAATACCAGGGGTATTACTAACAAGTTGCCAACCAGTGACTCACTGTGCTAGCAGCATTACTACTAGCCCAGCGTATCCTCTTGGAGCACTAGCAACCTTTCTGACCGCAGACACACAACACTACATCAAGTAGTGTTATTTCACTGCGGTCTTCCGTGAGGTGGTAGTTTGTTCGGTGTGGGAGTCCGACTAGCACTAGCCGATTTTATACTGACATCAAACCAGTCGGACCTTGACTAAAACAAGATTTAACGTCGAATAACTTGCAGCTATTTTGGACAAGTTACATGATTTAAGTCATCAAAACTCACTTTAAAATGTAATTTTCTAAGCTGTTTGTTTTTTTTTCAGGTGCCTTCATATGCCGAGCGACGGTAAGTAAGTATTTTATATTCAAACAAACTTCAGACATTGATTCGGGGCGTAATATTAAACCCCACGCCAATAGGACTCCTTAATATTGCAGATAGGAAGGTTTCTGTGCGGGGAGCATTTATTAATGTAAGGTGAAGATTAGCTAGCGTTCTTGGAGTTTAACCAGAAAAATACAGATTCGGGAAAATCCACCATTTTAATATTTAACCCTCCACGCAAGTCGAAGAGCCACAAATATGTAAAATACGGGGATTATTTTGTGTATATGTTTTGTATGTAGTTACTATTTCTCGGGATGAATAGGATTTAAATCGCGCTCGATACTCTCTGCCTTCCCCGTGAGGGCCTTAAATTGGCGTGATGCTATGTATAATTGTACATCCCTGTCCTTACTTTTGATTAAATATGTCAGGTTGCAAAAATTGCCACCCTTACTCAAAACACGCAAATTTCATTATAACTCTCTGAGCGCACATGTTTTCAAAAGTTTTGCTCGTCAAGTTTCGCGTGTCATCCGTTTAATTTTAGTTTGTAAACTTTATATTAATTATAAGTAAAGCGTTATATTTATTTTGTACAAGTTTTCGCTCTGTATCGGACAATACGCTTTCCAATATTCTTACGACTATCTTCGTTCAACTACGATCGTTCACAATAGTACACTACATTTCATCTATACTAATATTATAAAGAGGAAAGATTTGTATTTTTGTGTGTATGTTTGTACTGAATAGGCTCCGAAACTAATGGACTATGTCAAAAAATCTTTCACCGTTAGAAAGCTACATTATCACTGATTAGCATAGGATATATATTATACTAGCTGCCCGCCCGGCTTCGCATGGGTAGACAAATTATTTGATAAATGTCTTCCCGTGCGAAGCCGGCCGCTAGTTATATATAGTTTACTCTGAAACGTAATACAATTCTTTTTTTTATTAGACTAGAGTAGAAACCCACCAGCTTCGCACGGGTGCAATTTAATCCTAATTTCCAACTTATTCAATCTAGGGTCACAGTGAAAAAATGTATATCGCTGCCGAGTCCCAGAATGCCGATATGCGCGCGCGTATACATTAGCGACGCTCGAAGGGAATTATGAAAAATATTGATACAAGGGTCAGGCCGTAGATTTTGCCATAAATGGCGCAAAGGTGTCGCAAAAATTTCTACGAGTCCGTCGCGCAGAGTGACGCAAAATGGTAACGCAAAATTGTTAAGGAGCGCATACATTATGTGAAATTTTTAAGTAACGTAAGTACATACTTACGTCTTTTACCTTAGAACAGCGCTACACAATAAAAAAAAAACTTTTAGTAGGTATGAAACATATCAATGACATTGGGTACTTTTTGCCCCGTTTTCCAAAAAGTAGCGGACACAAACGAAACCTATGTCAGATGAAAGATACTATTATCCACTTTATTGCCGTGCATTTCTTTTTTCTGTTACATGTGGGGTTATTGAGAAATTAAGTTTTTAACATTCTAGAATTTTTACTTTTACACTTCACATTTACACCTAAATATTAATTATATCATCACAAAAATACGCCAAATAGCTGTGATGATTATATTTAGCCTTTTTTTTTAATATAAGAGTACAACGTGTAACGAAATAGCGCAAAACCAGGTGAAAAACGCAGGTGGTAGCTCAGCCCACGAAACTGAAGAACTTTAACTATGGGACCAAAACTGAAATCGCGAAAAAAAAAACAGCTGTTTCATACAAATTGACTCGGTCCGCTGATCTTAGCTTTTCAATATTCAATTTGTAAGTTTAAATAACTATTATTTTATACCAATAATAAATATATTACTATCATGTAGACATTGAATTATCGTTATTAATTATTAAGCTAGGTTTTGATATTTCTTAAGGGGTATATTTTACCTTATTTTTAGTCTTTATTATATTAATTAACAGTTCGCACATTTATTGGCTACTTTTTACCAAGCGAAATTACACATCAAAGTGTACATCTTACTGAAATTGAATTGAAGAACTTAGTATTTACCATCAAGACACAAGGCAATCGAAGGAGCTTTTCATACAAGACATTCATCATCCCAAGCTTCGCAGGCATGCACACTACGAGTTAGGCCACGAAGCCGAATTTGAAGATACATTACTTTCTTTTTTCGAATTAATATTATTTTCATATTTTTTTTCAGTATTTACCTTAATAGGGAGTGCAAAACTGAAAGAGTTTTTAATCTGGGGCGAACGACAAAACGAGTTTAGTTTATTGCGAAATCATAAAAGGCAAGCTAAAAAAACCTGAAAAAATATGTGTGCAAGCTCCTTTATTTGGTAGCGTCAAATTAGTGGCGCAAACTACTACGCCCTGGTATCGCAAAGTGACATAAAGTCATTTTTGCGCAACTGTCGCGCAAACAAAATCGAGTATTACTTGATACAAAAGCTATTTTTGAATGTAAATTAAGCCTTGAAAGATGTCATTAGTTTCATTGTATCGTGCGCAATAACAAGTTTAGGTATAAGTCAAAAACTTAACTTAATATATCAAAAAACACTCTCCGCAAAAAAATTGACACTTCCTACTTTCAAACGATGTTGATGTCGGACTGAAAAAAATATCGCCGCTGACAGCGTTTTGACCATAGACAAAGTTTGTTCGGTGTTGCCACTACTCAGACCCGAATACTACATTTTTTTAAACACAACTAATAGGGCAGATATTAGTTGCGCAATAAATAATAGCGCAAAGGAACGGATTTTTACTTTTTTGAAAATGAGTGAAAAATAATGAACTATCTTAGGATATACGAAACGATATTTAAATTGTGCCTAGCTAACTACTATTATAAAGCGTCAGTTCAAACAGACTATCAAAAAGATTGTTCGTTTTGATGTTACTGATGCTCAAAGTGCACCTCTACCGGAGCGGATAAGCGTATTTTACGAAAAATTCATCGCTTTTTGTAGCAAAATGTTATATAAGTTGCCAGGGCTATGAACTTATTCACATATATGTATTGATCGGTATTCACCATTTGTCAGGAAATACGATGCTGTTATTGAAAAAAATATAAGTACAATACTTTTTTTTTAAAATGTGGCGGAGAGTAATGTTTTAACTAATGTGGCAAAATCTACGGCCCGACCCACAAATGTGTTCTGACAAGTAACAAACAACAAGAGTATCCGCTAAATCAGCCGAGTCAGATACATGATCTTGATTTATATAGATTTCGATTTATTCCCAGAATTTCTGGTTCGCTAAAGATAACAAATCGAGCTATTAAATATGAATCGAGGAATAAAATGTATATTTTTACATCGAATCGTATGTATATGGAAGCTGAGCCCATAAACTTAATGTCAACATGAGCAACCCGTTCCTTGGCGTGTAGCCAAGTCTCTCATCATTGACCAAGGTCGAGGACACAAATCACATTGATTCATTTACAGATACCAATGTCTCAGAGTAGATAATATACTACCCAATGGACAGCTTTTGACCGGTGCAAAAATAGTGCTACATTATTTTAGATGCGTGGGATTTGGTAAATACTCTTCTTTTTCTTCCTAAGTATGGCAATCAATCCCTTCAGGGACTATTTTTGCCAGTGTCGAGTGTCAGAGAATATTCATGTCGCAAAATTTCTTGTGTTTGCCGCATTAAAATGCCTAGCATCATGCATTCTAATGCTTATTGGAGTTTCTGGAGACAATCCACGGCAGTAGCAGATCGTTACACGCCTTTAGGTCAGAGGTAATCTATTGACCATAATGATTAATCACTTAACCCAAAAGTCGTAGGTATAATAGTATTAATTCCAATGTTCATAAATCAGTCACTAAATGAAACTTTACTGCACACAACGACACCAAAAATACACATTAAAGATCACTATAACACAATTTATGACACACTGGAAAAAATCTCAACCGCTCCGCCCGATTCCCGCCAAAAACTCCTGGTAAATACTCAATCAACATCAAAACATTTCACAGATATATAAAATGTATTAAACGTGTATGCTGTTTAATCTGTGAATATTCATTCCAGGAAGAAAAGTGTACCCAATTGAAAAGGTACACAATCTAGTCATTATGTTGAAAGCTTACGAATTAAATTGAAGCTTAAACCAAGAGAGTTAAATGTTACATTTAAGCGCTCCCATTGTAAACCGTTACTGCGTTATGTCCGTCATTCGGATGTTAATTTGAAGATAAAGGTATGTAATGTTAAACACTCGTTATTTAGTTATCGATTGCACCATAATCGGACGTTATCGATTTAAAATTGTTCCACTCGATGCGAGCAGATGTTTGAGATCAATCAATAATGTATATGAGATCGATTTCACTTTCAAGTTCCTTAAGAGGTTCGCAAGTGTTGGCCCTAAATACCTTGGGGTTTAAAAATCATGACGTCACACCACATTTTATATAGGCTCGGCAAAGCGCGAGTGATACCCCTGGTGTTTCAAGCGTCCATAGGCTACGGTGAACGCTTACCATCAGGTGACCCGTATGCTTGTTTGCCACCTTAGTGGTATAAAAAAATATTAGGTATACAGAAAATAGAGGTCGAGACTAATTAGATAAACTTATAATAGATACGTCATTTGTTTGGGCGATTGGGATAAAATAAAATAATGAAGAAATTTTATTTTTGAAATTTTTTTTCCGATACAATTTATTTACCTACTTACTTTACATTATAGGTGATAGCAGTTTGTATAACACACCTTTTATCATTGTTCGTTTACTAAAATATTGTTTATTTTTGTAACCAAAATCATCCGTTATCGGAATCGTTTTTTTTATACCACTAAGGTGGCATGAGCACAAGCATACGGTCTACCGTTACCGTAGCCTACAGCCACTAGCAATATCGAAGGGTATCTATCACTAAAGAGTTGCCAACCCTGTTATTGAGGACTCATTGCGCAAGCAGCATTACTAGCGCAGCGTATCCTCGTGGAGCACTGGCAACCTTTACCGCAGACTTACAACACTACATCAAAGTAATGTTATTTCACTGCGGTCTACTGTAAGATGGGGGTACAATCCCCAGCCGGATGATCGTAATCGTTTGGATTGACCGAGTAACACCAACTAAATAAATATCCACGTGTAAGATTAAGCTGTCTTAAAGAAATCAAATCACTGACAGTAAAGCTATTTGGTTACCAGCAATGTTAAAAAATTTTCACAACTATGTTGCGACAACAGACTACAAAAATACATGACACTGTTGACCCGTTGAATGATACTGTCTCCTTTATTTTGAGCCACACAGCCGCGTTATAGCCGAGAAAACAAAACATTTCTCGTGTCTTTGTATTTAGTTGGATTATTTGGATGTTTGGGACGAAAACGTCACTTCGGTAAATTAGTTTTTGTACCAACTTGGAGGAAGATTGGATTTCCACGTCATGTTCTGTTAGCTAAAGTATTTCTGAGAGATTTTTGGTGCGATCGAAACCAAATTTAAATTAGTTGCTCACAAATTCTTTTTCTTTCTCTTTGTCAGTATTTAGATTATGTAGGTATGTATATTAAAGATTGTAGACTGAGTAACTGATAGACGAAGGTACCGCGTGCCCTAGAAAGTGATGGAGATAGTTATCAATGTGTGCGTCTGTTTGCTTAAATTGCTGCCACACAAGTGACTTCCGCCGCTTAGCTGAACCAATATATAGGTGAAATTACATAAAGTATTTTACGACATGTGAAAAACCCTGCGCGTAAGGCACAATATGTTGTATACCTTGTCTAGTACATTAGTAACGTATAAAGCCTTCTTTTTGTGTGTGAGAGAGAAATATTTTAAAAAGAATATCACTATACTGTAGGTACAAAGTTGTACCTACTACGCCTTGATCTACTCTTTGTAAAAGACACAAAGAGGGCAGATCTTCCGATATATTTATGTACAGTATCAACATGATTTAACCTTCCTTGATAGAATCCAATCGTTTTCTCGATCATCCGCCAGCGATTAATTTTTAATCCGCAAATATTTTACATGAACCTTGGCTCGTAAGATTTAGATTTTAAATTGTTTACTAGAGTAAAAGCTAGAGCCGCAAAATATTTATACTAAAGGTATTCGCTTCTTTTCGATAATTGTTAGTCGTAGATTAAATTCAAATAGCTTGTTTTTAAATTCCATAATTAAAATAACTATGTGCAGCCTGATTTTTATTCATAAATACAAAAAAGATTACATCGCTTGACAGTTTGTATGCAAAATTTGGATTGAATTGCCATACACGATCTTGCGACGAATCTTAAGCCTCCTAAATATATGTCTGTGATTTTTTGTCATCTTCTAGACATCCCATATCACTGTGGGACTTATCCATTTAGGTACATCAGTACATGTATTAGTAACTAGCTGTGCCCGCGACTTTGTACGCGTGGAATTTATTTCTGACCTATTATAAAGCTAATGTAGGGCCATCTTTATTTTTCAAAATATGTATTTTTTATATTAATGATCCTGATTGAAATAAAACACTGAATTTTAAGTGTAGCTTACCACAATACATTAGTGAAAACCCCATTCAAATTGGTTAATCTGTTAAGGAGATTAATGCGCACACGTACAGACAAACAGACAAAAGCAAACTATCGTTGTCTTGGTTTCCATTGCGTTAATAAAGGCTCCTTATAATAGTTTTTCTCATATATCTTCGACAGCGACTATTTAATTATTTCTTTGTTTGTATTAGTAGAATATTTTGAAAGGATTTAGTGAAACCTGAGATTACCAACAAAAAAAACATAAAAATAGCTCTTTAGCGTATTTTAGTAGCTCAGAGCTGATAATATACTGCGTACAAGTATTAGTGTAAGTGGATAAAATATTTTGAAAAAGACGTACGTTTTTTGTTTCTTTACAAAAGCACCCTCCAAATTGCCTGCCACGTAATTTCCCTTTTTGAAAAGCCGAGGTGGTCCATTTCTAAATAATAGATCGTCCCTTTTGTGTTTGCTTTCATTCGGAAACCAACGAAGAGTTGGTTTATTGCGACGTTCGTTTCGACCTAATTTCGGAAAGGGGGAAGTGAAGTACCTTACTTACTTTTGTTGTATAAGATAAGATTATTACTCTTAAGGTAGAATTAACTTTACTAAAGTGACGCCGGTCAATACTGCGCCTTGTAGTGTACATATACACTTGTACACGCACACATTTACAACGAATACAATGAAACTAAGCCTTCAAAATTAAAAATCATTTATCCAGTTTAAGCCCTATTAAGGCACTTATGAAGGTCTAATTTACCTTGTCAGGAGAAGTAGGGCGCATTGGGATCTCCCGTGGGTATTGCCATTATAATTGGAGTTGCCCGACTGGGGACTGTAGCTCCACCTTACAGAAGACCGCATTCAAATAACACTACTTTACTTTGATGTAGTGTTGTGTTTCTGTGGTGAGTAAGGTTGCCAGTGCTCCACGGATACGCTGCGCTAGTAGTAATGCTGCTAGTACATTCAAGTGAGTCCTCAACCTCATCAACAACAGGGTTGGAGAAAGAAGCGAACGCAATAAATTATATTAAATAGAATTAATTCTTGAACATGAAATATTTTTTAATACTAATTTATTTATATAAATATGAGGGAATAACTGCCCTACTTTTACATTCACTTACAGTAGGATGTTGGGCGAAATGTGACGCCATCGAACCGCGGTTATTGTGGTTAGGTTACGCGCGATTGACTCAGTTGTTTATCTATAACAATATATAAAGAGGTAAAATTTGTTTGTTTGTATGGGGTAATCTCTGGAACTATTGAACTGAAACATCTCATAAAGTTATATTTATACATTTTTAAGCATCATATACTCTGTAAGGCTTTATAAAACGTTTCTTCATAATATTTAGAGTCAGATATTGCTTGTTTTATACTTCTTTACCGACCTGTGATTATTGGTGAGTACAGCACAGTTTTCAAGAAGTGTAGTTGCACTTTTGACATAAATATTATTCCCAAGTGTATTTAGTAATGCTGTTTATGACATGGCCAGAAAGGTAGTGAATACAGAGATGACGACTGATTTTGGAATGGAAGAGAAATACATATTGCGCCGACCCCAAATAATATGGAATAAGGGCAATTGAAATATGAGTTAATTATGTTGTTCTTATTTGTATTATATTAATGAAACAAGTTGCATAAAGCGTTATATTCTTTATTAAATAATACCAAGAAAGTCGTATCTTTCTCTCCCTCAATCCGGATATAGTACAATGTAGTCCACAGATGACAAAAGGACTATTGACTGTCCATTGGTAAGGCTTCCGCAGAGCTAAGTAGGACATCGTAACAGTATTCAGTGCATTGACACTGGCGCTGATTTAACAAGTCCCTTTAAGGTGTCCAGTACTGTGACAGTTTATTTGAACCCTTTGGCTCAGTTAACAGTGCCTACACGCCGATGGTTACGGGTTCGATATGAGATGAGTATATGTCTGGGTGAAAATATTAATTTAAAAAGTGAAATGCTCTATATTCCCTGCCTACCCCGAGAGGGGGGGCTTCGTCTGATGATGTTTTATGGGTGTGATCTTTATTGAATTTGACGACACCGCTGTGCAAGGGGTGAATAGCCCAGACAGCTGACATTTGTATGATGAAAATATCTCAAAATTTTACATAAATGTGAGAGGTCCATAATACAAGTAAAATAACTTTATTATTAATACCCTATTTATTAGTTTATTTTACATGTTCCTTTAGTTCTCCTATAGAAATAGAAGTACGGAATTGAAAATACGAAGAATTATAAGCATAACATATGTAATACTAAAGTTGCGTAGAACTTCTATCCATCAGTTACACATAAATTCTCCTAGCAGCCGGCTATTTATTTAATTGGATAGGCAGCCGAACCTAAAGGCAAGTAACGAACTGAGCTCTACAAAAATCCACTAATTGTGCCCTTAAAGGGAGGGAAGTAAAGTAAAATATGACTCGCAATTTAGAAAGTAGTGAAATCGTGTTTAACTCGATCAAATAAAAAACCGGCCAAGTGAGAGTTGGACTCGCGCATCGAGGGTTCCATACACACTTGTAGGTAAGGTTAAAAGTAGGATAACATCAAATGAGGTCATTATTCGTCGGTGACTCTCAACAGCCCGATACAGGAATATTTTTTAGTAAATTAGCATATAAAAAATAAACTACATATTTACGCTTTTTTTTTCCTTTATTGTGCTGTAAGACACTGCTTCTTGCCAAATTTCATGATTCCATGACAACGGGAAGTACCCTATAGGTTTAGATTCCCTAGTGAAATCGCAAAATATGCGACATAAAAGGTCATATCTTTTCTTCAAATTGACTTACAGGTTTGATATTTTCACAGCTGAAAGAAACCATAGACCATAGATTAATTTCAACTTTATAACACCACGCGTTCTTGAGAAAAAAGATCTTGACAGACGCAACACTACGTTCAACGTAACTACGCTTTGCCCACGCACTACATGTTTAAAAAACAGGCGCCACTTAGTTGTTTGCAACGTTCCATCTGCCTTTTTTATTTCATCACTAGCTATCCGCCCCGGCTTCGCACGGGTAGATAATAATCAAATATTTTGTCTACCCGTGCAAAGCCGGAGCGGGCAGCTAGTATAATATATAGCCTATGCTACTCAGTGATATTGTAGCTTTCAAACGGTGAAAGAATTTTTGAAATCGGCCCAGTAGTTTCAGAGCCTATTATATACAAACTTCAATACAAACCCACAAAAATACAAATCTTTCCTCTTTATAATATTAGTATAGATAAAAAAACTAAGGACTAAAAAAGATAAGGAATAGTTTTTTTAAGTACATTCCAATAACCATTTCCCAAACTTTTCGGTGGACTAACATAAATGGACACACACAGCTTTTATAACTTTTCTTATAAGGAGTGTACATTGACAGCTCCTACACGCTTTAGATGGAATAGCGGTCGTAATTACGTGACCCTAAAGCCCTTTGTGAAGTCTGATCAAATAACGGAACGATTCAAAACGTGACCAGTACCTGGCCTAAAAAAATCTAAATCGGATTACTCGATACAATCGAAACATCGATTACATTCGCAGTGGCAATTGTATTTGTTGTGGAAACGAAAATAAAATAGACAGACAATAACAGATTCATTTATCTGTATTCTGAACTTAAGTAAGTGAAATTTTAAAGGTTGTTTGTATGTAAAAATCTTTCTCTTATAAAATGTAGGTACACTATCCTTGGGCCATAAGATGGGACATAAGATCACACCACGCACGGTTCGGACCACCGTGTGAATCGCCCAACTGCTCTATGGGAAAGCAAATTAACGATATTTAATTTCCACGGTAACTTTTTTGATATCAGTATGACATTAAAGGGCTTGGTGAGCGAAAAGAGACATACGGCAATTCTAAACAACCCAACAAAATACCTATGACGGTATGGTTCATCAAGAACAACCCTATACAATTACATTAAACCCTACATTGACGTTGATGACCTTGAACTAAATGACCTTGACCTTAACATGAGACTGAACTAAATGACCTTGACCTTAACATGAGACCTACTCACGCACAATATAACAAATCTTAATATAACATGATCCAAAGTCCAATATTACATATAGTGGTCTGACTAAACTGAGTACTTCTTTCAATCGGTTCCCTCCTTACAAGTCGTAAATCAACACTGGAACACACCATTAACACAGCAGCACGTTTTAAAGTCTATTATGTGAAGTTGTAACGCAGTTAAATCATACATCGATATTCTCAGACCGTTTTTAAAGTAATAATTTTCTTTTCATTTTCGTACGACTATTTGAAATTCTAATGCATATTTAAAACTCAATCCAAACGAATATACTTTGTTTGTTTGTTTCACGACTAAACAGCTGAACGGATCGTATTGAAATTTGGAAATGAGATAGATTAGATAGGTTAAAATTAACCTTGGGAAGGACATAGGCTATCTTTGGTCTCAAAAAATAATCCTTAAGGGGTGAAACACGGGTAGTTTGTTTACCGTCTTAATCAGCTCAGTCAGAGTGCTCTTCTTACATAATTACTTTTTTTATCTAAACCCACGCGGGCAAAGCCGCGGTTAACAGCTAGTCTCATAATATAACATACATCGACTCTTTAAAGCCGCTCGAATGGTAATCAATTTATTTAAAAAACGCATTATAATCAAAACATGGAACCGTCTTCTTGAGACAGTGAAATTAATTTGTCTGAAGTTCGACGCGCTTTGTCTACGAACCTCAAGAATATAGTAAACTTTATGGTTTTCAATTTACGTCTCATTATTCTTTGAGCTTTAAAGTTAAGAAATAGGCTTGTCAACTGATACTTTGAAGGCACAAGAGTCACAGTTCAATTACATCGGATTAATGTGATTTTACAAATGAAGAAAAATTGTTTATAGTATACTAGCTTTCATCCGCGAGTTTGCCTGTGTAACAAAAGGTAAAAAGTTATTTACAAAGAGATACCACCATCGACTAGTGAAAGATTTTTTTCATTCAATTCATTAGTACCCAATAGATTTGAGTACATAAAAACAAGTAGTTACCTCTACATAATATTAGTAGGATATAACTATATCTATATCTTTTACAATTCATACAAAACATACATACGTAGTTCTCGAAATTAATAAACTAAACTAATTAGACAGGACTAAAATTCTTGCTATCCCTTATTTAATTATTTTGTCCAACAGAATGGTCACCATTGTAAGGCTAACTAAAACTTGCTAATGAACGTCTGAATTTCTTTACTTTCTTTGTCATATAAGATCCTGTATGTCAGCTTAAAATAAGTAAGTGAACTTTTATCCTACCATTTACCAAGCTGCCATTCAACTAAGGTAATCCCATAAAATAACAGAAGTAACCAATATTTGAAACTTTTACGACCGCATGTGAGGAATTCACAGTATTTTCAGTTTACGACCCATGCGCTCGCTTGGCCCTAATGGATTGATAATTATAGTGAGCAAGAATAGCTACAGACCCTATTCTTAAGTACTTAAACCCTATCATCCATGGGAGTCGCCAAGGACTGACAGGGAGGTCTGCCCAGCTCACCCTAGAGTTAAAACGAGACGAGACCGCTGGGTAGTAGGTGGGTTAGTATACCTGACTGCTACGCTAGAGGTCGCGGTTTCGATTCCCGCCAGGGCAAACATTTATGTGACAAATATGTTTGCCTTGCGTTTGGGTGTTTGGTATATATTATAAGTATGTATTTACAAAAAAAAGTATATAAGTATTATATCAGCTACTGGTTCCCATAGTACAAGCTTTGCTTTGTTTGGGGCCAGATGGCGCTGTGTGATAATGTCCAAGCAAAATAAAAAAAACTTGATAAATGCAAAGCAACTTAAGTACCTACATTTTTTTTCAAATTTTTAGATATTTCTAATGGCGAATACTGACACGCATGTAAAACCTGAAGCCACATAAATTCTTTGCGGCCTCACATTTTACATCAGAGCTATGGTTGAAGCAACGGCCTGTCATCTGACGGGCCCAGGTTCAAACCCCAGCATGTACCACTGAGTTTTTCTAAGCTTAGGTACAGTGAATTATCACACCATGAGCTTTTTAAGAGAGAGGTAGGTCGATTTGGGATTTTCCGTGGGTTATCCCATTTAAATTGGAGCCGCCCGACTGGGTACTGTACCTCCACATTACAGAAGACCGCAGTGAAATAACAGTACTTGATGTAGTGTTGTGTTTCTGCAGTAAGTAAGGTTGCCAGTGCTTCTCGAGGATACGCTGGGCTAGTAGTGATGCTAGCACAGTTAGTCCTCATCAACAAAATGGTTGGCAACCCGTTAGTGATATCCCTAGTAATGCTAGCGGCTATAGGCTACGATGACTGCTTACCCTCAGTTGGCCATATGCTTATACCTTAGTGGTATAATAAAAAAAAATGCGAAGTGTATTATGATGACGCTTCAAACTTTTGGTGTCTTTTTAGAATTCGCCCGTAAAGCTCTCCAAAGACCTTCATTTGTCTTTCATCATTACAATACCCAAGTCCCTTTGGAAAAAGTATCTTTCGCCGCATTGGAACGAATGAAACAAACTGCCAACCGGCGCGGCGTGACGTGACCTATTTCCGCTAATTTCCCCGGTAATTAATACATCCTGGGCTCAACAGAATTACCAAGGTCGATGACCGAAAGCCTTAAGCTCGATTTAAGCTCAACATAATATTGAATCGGGCCATTTGTAGCACAAGGCGTGGCGGTGGGTTGTGTGTTTTCAATTATGTCAAATGTACTTGTATTGTTTTAGGAAAAAATACTTCAGAGAGTAATTAAATAATATTAATAAAATGTACAGAAAATCGCACCCTCACACAGTGGATATGTTCTGTGCTTCGAGGATTTTCTGTGCTGACAGTAAAAGACCCTTTTAGTCTCGTCTACCGCTAGCACAGCAATTTAGCAACGCGCTACTGAAGCCTAACTGCTTTGCATTAGGTTAGTCGGTAATATAACTGATGACTGATGGCTACGCAGTAAAAAAAAAGATTCAAGTCGAGTGTGAAATTAAGTTTAATAATTCTGCTAATATATTACAGTATTTCTTCAAGAGGTGAAAACTAGTAAACAATTAAAAAGAAAGAAATATATTCTTAAGTATACGCTCAGGGAAATTCTACTTTTGAAATATGGCGATTTGGCGACTGCACTTTATGGACTTTTTTTAGGCTACGGGACATGACGAAGAAGAAATATACAAATATACACCCGAAAACATAACTCTCCTTGTGGGACAGCAAGGAAGATAATGGGATCCGCATGCTAAAGCAAAACAGATAATGGGAATAATGGGATCAGCTGCGCATGCTCATGATTCTTACAATTTTAATTAACACTGTTCCATCTCATTTCTAATTAATTAGCTACAGGGCAAAATTGCAAAGCAAGGAAGATTGTCTCCCACGAGGCACCTTAATTTTCCTTTATGAAACTATTTCCACAATTCTTGATGGGTAATCGAAAAGTATTCGTTGGAACGTTGCTTTTAAGTCTTAAAATTTCTATAGAAGTGGAATTTAACTAAGTACTTAAACGACTTCTTTATATTTTTAACAGCAATTACAGTTACTCGGTAAATACCGAACAGGCGGTAAAATTGGGCATGTATCAAGAACAAAATACACGAGAAAAAAGCTAAAAAGATCTAAAAGCTATGAGTGAAATATCTGCCTACCCTGAACTGAAGAGCCTCGTCGTTAAGAATTAAAAAAATCATTAAAAACTAACTTTTTTATTTCACTTAATGACTAGATATTTTATTAAAAACTAGTTTATAGAATTTAATAATCAATAAATAACATTAATTGTATTTAAAAAATCAAATCAAACCCCAATAAACTGCTTCCGATAGGAATTCTTTCTACATACCTAACTAAACATGGTGCTATTTATGACTTCATAATGCAATCAATTTAAAATAACAGCCACCATACCTGATTATCGAAGCAAGTCCGATACAAATTGGTCTTATTTTGTTAACCACTTAACTGATCAAAGACACCGAACTATAATTTAATTGATCCAAAAATACCAGACGTGTGGAAGCCATAGAACATCGCAGAGCATTCAATTATCTTTGATTTAAATAGACCGCATACGCTGTTCTATTCGCTTATCAACATTACAGATGGATTGACACACATATTTATTTTATTTACCACTAACTGTCAGATGTTCTGTCTAAGGTATGAATTCATATGTCAAATACACCTTAGAAGAAAGACTTTAGTTTATCCCGAAATTAAAAATGTTCCGTTTACTTTAAAAAAATGAATTAACGAAATCGGTCTAGCCGTTCACGCGTGATGCCGTGACCAAGGGAAATAGGGATTCATTTTTATATGTATAAATAAGAATGAGATAAGATTAGAATAAATAATTTCCCACGTACCTAGTATACAATGCTTCAGGTGAATTTAATAATGATTCCTAACTTTATTTGCGGTTCCAAAACCTCGTATCCATACAAAAATATATTATCATAAAGTTTACCATCGAGACACAAATACATGTGATTAACACAGTGATTAACTACTTTAAGGTTAAAAGGATTAGAGAGGGGTGTTAAAGATAAAAGTTAATTTATAACTCTGCCTTCAACTAACTCTTACTAGCACATCAAAGGGAATATTTATTATTCGGTATTTTGTAAGATACAAGTAACACTACCTCAATCGAAATTACACTCACAATTAATTTAGTTTGATTTGATCATTTTAATTAACAATTAAAGATAAAAAAATATATAATTACAATAAAGATAAAAACGCGCCTCGAAATATACCTATCCTGACGAAATTATGTTAATTAATCTAATATATAAAATTCTCGTGTCACAGTTTTCGTTGCCATACTCCTCCGAAACGGCTTGACCGATATTGATGAAATTTTTTGTGCTTATCCGGTATCTATGAGAATCGGCCAACATCTATTTTTCATCCCCATAAATGCAAAAAAAAATAGTCCACACGAGCGAAGCCGGGGCGGGCTGCTAGTAAATTATAAAATTATTGTATTGTCATCATTGACATACGTTTGCAAATTATCAAAATAATAACACGTCGTAGTCGGTAAAAAATACGTGAAAGGTTTATTACATACCTTCGTAGATCAGTGCGTGGCTTAGATAAATAAAATTCGTACCTACAAAACCAAATTAAGCGTAGCGTACCGATAGGAAGTAGGTATATATGTTAATTCGTCACTCAATGAAACCATTTGCTTTTTCTTTGATGAAATTCTACACACGCATATCGCTGTATTAATTTAATTAATCGTTAAGTTTTTCTTTTTCAACGCGGACGGATTCGAAGTCAATTGCATTTTTTTTTATTCGATTTGGTGAAAGTTTTATAAGCTTTGCTTTAAGTAGAGTGGATTTAATAACGTCGTAAACTGAGGATGTTTTAGTTTGAAGTTCAGAATAAACTAATCGAGATTCAAGATAGAAAACACATTAATAGAGTTGTTTATAAAACTAAACTATTCTACCATTCCAACGGTTTTATGTATCAACGTCTATAATTCCCAGACGAATTCCTTATCTTTCTCTTTTTTTCTTTCAGCTTTTTAATGAATATAGATCAAAATCAAAATATAATTTCACATATAATCAATGCTTAAATTCGCAACTGAATTCGACAGTGAGAAGCGACTTGACATTTCGATCTGTGCCAGTAGCAGGAACATTGTCGACAACGTATTTGAAAACGTAACTCGCGAAATGTCAAAATTGTCATACTAATTTTTAGTTCCACTTTTCACCGCCGCAGCGCTGTTCATTTTCTAATACAAAAATAGTCGAAGGCGATACGAAAATGTTGTCGACAATGTTCCTGCTACCGGCACAGTTTTAATTAGAATGGAAAGTTATTCACTTAATAAAAATGTACGGTAAACCCTCTTAATTAAGCTGTCCGCACAAAGCAAGTAAATTATTATTATTAAAAAAAACCAAGCAAACATTAAAAAAGCAGTATCAGCTTCCTTCGGTCCGTGAATCACCTAGTCTCGAGAGACATCCTTGGGGTCATGTCTGTAATCATATGATGCGATTACAGACATGACCCCCTATTCCCATCTCAGCGCTTTTTGTAAAAAAATGAATACAATTAGTGCCTAGTCTTTTTTTTAGTTATAATATACTTGTACCTCTTTTTCGACTATAAAGCAAACAGTGGCAGGCGTGGCAGCCTATAATTAAGACAGCATTTGGTCATAGATATATTTTTTTTGCTATTTCTAGTGTATGCTTTGTTGTATTTTCTAAATAAATATAAAGGTTAATTTTCGTGCATCGTTTTGGTAAAAAAAAAGTGTGAGAACAAGAGAGCACGTTAACGTTATCTACGCTCTCAATAGATAACCCTTCGACTTCTGAATCATTACTTGAAGTATACATAAATTATATTAATAAAATATATTTAAGTGTATAGAATTAATCAGGCGTTCCCGTTGCGATGATAATAATGATGAATGAAATATTGAAAACACATCAACAAGAACAAGAACAAGAATAAGATTAAACAAGAAATTGATTGAATACAAAACTATTCGTGAAACAAGTAATTGATAAATGTATATAAAACGAAAAATAAACAACTGAAAAATCACAGACGCCATATTTAATATCCATTTATTTATATATCCAGAATTAACTTGAATCCAACGACACTTACATTAAATGCCACTAAGCCGTGAACAGAACGTGCCAAAGCATGCATTCGTAATATATTACCGAATTTTTGGGATAGCTGGTTTTTTTTTTTATACTACTTAGGTGGCAAACATGCTCACGGCCCACCTGATGATAAGCGGTTACTGTAGCCTATGGACGTTTGCAACACCAGGGGTATCACTCGTGCGTTGCCGATCCTTCAAAAACTCTTCACACCCTTCTTGAAGGACCCCAGGCCGTTCTCCAAAGAGCCCCACGCTGAACTCTATAGTAAGTCCATACTAATATTATAAATGCGAAAGTAACCCTGTTTGTTTGTTTGCTACCTTTTCACGATTAAACCTGCTGACGGCTGCCCGGCTGACCGGATCGTAATGAAATTTGGCAATGAGATAGATTATAACCGGGGGAAGGGCATAGGCTATCTTTATCTAGGACCACACAAAATTTTATAATAATCATCGGATATTACCCCAAAACACTATCTAGCCCCAAAATAAACAAAGCACTGTCACGTAGTACCCAATTCCTATATCTGTATCCTTTAAAAAAATCTGCCCCGCGACATTTAGCCTAGCAGCCAGGCTCACCAACCTCTTGATAAGTGTTGTCAAAAAGAACGAATTCGTATTCGAATTATAAATTAGTTGCAACACTACACGGCAAGAATAAAGGTCCCATGGGAATGATAGCATACGCTACGTGACGCGACGATGAAGTGTGAACGTGTCTGGGGCGACGAATAAGCCTTCTATTATGCAGTCCTTAAGGTGGGGGCATACGCTTCACTTAGGTCCACAATGGTGCCAATTATTTTTCTTTTTTTTATACCACAAAGGTGGCACACAAGCATACGGCCCACCCGATGATAGTCAGTCACCGTAGCATATAGCCACTAGCAATACCAGAGATATCACTAACGAGTCGCCAACCCCTGTTCTAGATGAGAAGTCACTGTACTAGCAGCAGTGCAGCGTATCCCCTTGCACTGGCAACCTTACCACAGAAACAATAGAAAGTAGTATTGTTTGACTGCGGTCTTCTGTAAGGTGCAGGTTCAGTTCCCAGTCCAATTTGAATGGAAAAACCCACTGGATATCCCAATTCGCCACACATTAGACCAAATTACAAAAAAAAATGTTTAGAATAAGTCGCCAAAGTACTCAATTATAGAACGGTATAGAGTACTCGGTGGGAATGTATGAAGAAATTGATGAATGTAAAAGAAGCAAAAGAGGTGTGCATGTCAAAATTAAATTGCGTTCTATACTCTCTGCAAGCTCTCTACCTGCGTCGTGCGATGTTTGTAAGGGGAAGAACTTATGAGTTCGAGTCTTCCTCCTGGCTCCTCCACGTATCACTTTCTTTCGGGCGATGACGCGCTATCCAGACCTTCAGCAGAATGCATGGCATTGTGCACTGTAGTGTCGACTGCGGTGCGGATTTGGTCAGTCCATCGCAGAGGACCTCGGCCTCGTGGTCTCTTCCCTTAGACCCGGCAAGGTCTAAGGGAAGAGTCACGAAGCCTTTCAAGGTTGTCGCCTCTCTTCTGGGTAACATGACCGAAGTAATAATGAACTCGCTTTAGACAGTGCCGGTAGCAGGAACATTGTCGACAACGTTTTCGTATCGCCTTCGACTATTTTAGTATTGAAAATGAACAGCGCTGCGGCGGTGAAAAGTGGAACTAAAAATTTGTATGACAATTTTGACATTTCGCGAGTTACGTTTTCGAATAAGTTGTCGACAATGTTCCTGCTACCGGCACTGATTAATGACGATAGTCTCGTAGCCTATATACGCTTGCAATACCATGGGTACCATTGGTTTACGGCACATTATTGCTTGGACAGCGTAGTCTCAAGGAGCTCTGAAAATACAAAACGACATCCGAGTTGTGTAATTTGACTGCATTCATTCGCATTAATTTGCTTCGCCCGCGTGGTTCCAGAGGAAAAAATCGGTACACAAAATAACCTGTATTGAATTAATCCAGCATATAAGCTATCTTCAGTCCCAATTTAAATCAAAACCGTTCAGTCGTGACGGCGTGAAGAAAGAACAAAGAAACACATATGTTCGCATTTTTTATATAAGTATGATTGGTCTGGTGTAAGCCATGTCGCTGGGAAAATATTTTATTTCTTGTAAAATGTATACAGCTACCAAATAATGCTTTTTTTTTCACTTACAGGATTTCGAAAAGTTTAAAAATCAAATGGATTTCCTCAAGAATCATTTTAAGTGTTTAACGCCAAAAATATTTCTGATGACCTTAGGAGATGCGAATTTGGTCGACACATGGCGATCTGGTGAAGAAGGCGAGGATTACATGTTGTGTGTGTTTCGTGAGGCACGTTTTATAACTCCCAATGGTAGTTTAGATGTTGATCGTATTTTAGAAGTGGTTGACGATGATGTTGCCTTCGTAGTGCGCTGACAGAACAGCTATCGGGGATGACGATTATGAAACTTTAGATTCGTTTTTTGGCTGCCAACTTTGAATCTAAAGATACATGTCCGCAAATGTTATTTTTTAATTATAAATTGTTAGTTTTGTATCCACTACTGTGTTTTATTATAGAAGGCCTCATTGAGTATTTTGTAGACGAGCTTCGGTTCAATAGGAAGTGTATCAAATCAATAAGAATGAAAACATTTTTGGGGAAAGAAATATATTGTTATATATATATATAATATTGTTTATTACACATTAACCCTTCCCGTTTGAACTAAGAATATCCTACCAATACTTATGGTTCCATAAATTCCTGGTTCAATAAATTCAACCCCCAATCCATGTTTTTCTTTCATGACGTGTTTTGGAAAGCAAATAAAGTTGTTGATCGCAAGAGTAAGCTTCCCGCTTTCCCAAATGATCCACACAATAAATTAATTAAAATACCTACCTATTATTTTGGATAATTTGTGGAAGCGCCGGATATTGCTAAGACATAAGTCATGTGACTTTAGTCTCTAATCTAAACTAATATAAAAAACAGTATTTAGTTAATAGGATGTTTTAAATCTAATAAAAGCTAGAAAAACACCAATTTTGCTTTTTTTACGCAATGCCTTAATAACTTTAAGGGATCATGAGATACAGCCCGCTGAGAGACAGACGGATGGTCAGAGTGACAGCGGAGACTTAGTTATAGGGTCCCGTTGATTACGGAACCCTAAAATCGAACGTAGGGAAAGCACAGGATCAGCGGGTAACAGCTCGGGAAAGTCCCCAACTAACGAGGCGCGAGGCTAGTCCCAAAACTGCTAAAAGCCACAAAAAACACACAACGAGGAAAAAATACGAAACAAAATATAAATTTAAATTTCCCTGTTCATATCAATTGACACATAGTCTACTCCAGCTATTCCTTAAGAGGTTCCGTAGAAAACTCCCCAGTTTACCGTAAGATGATTTTATGCTGAAAAATAATTCCACACAAATATCATAATATTAATACGTACAGCAAAAACTTAGTACACATTTTATGAACATTCCGCGAACGGAGTATGAAGTTTGGCACAGTTAAAGTTTATATAGAGAAGGAGTGCTAAAAGCTATTCTTTACGGTGCATTATATAATTATACATTATTTTAATTAAAACGGACACTTTTTTTACCCAACTACGGCGAAGCCAAAAGGAGGGGTTATGATTTTAACATACGTATGTTTCTTTTTACCTACATTCCGATTTTGCCGTTCGTTATTATGGTAACATAGGCTTCATTTTAACCGACTTTGATGAAAGGAGGAGTCGATATTATATTGTAAACCCCGATTTGAACCGATTTCATTCCTTTTTTCGATTCCTAGAATGTTTTAATTTTTTTCCGTACTCGGATTACAGTTTTTAAAACTTTTATATGTTACAAAATTTCATACATTATAAAATATCAAACACGATTAATGAGTTGTTCTGTTTACCAAAAACGCAAACCGCAGATAAGCGTAAATTTGCGCTTATCTGCGGTTTGCGTTCTATCTACATTTCTGTAAATTTACGTAAAGGCGGAAAAGTTTTGAGCCCTATTTACTAAAAAATAGTATAAAAGCTATTCCTGCAACAATACTTCATCAGTAGTCTCGTGTATGTGCGTGGTCATCATCATATCATCATCATGTTTCTGAAAGTGCTCATCATCTGTACTATAACCGTCGGGGCCAGCAATGCAGAAGACCTACTATATGTAAGTAGTACATATAACTATCTATATCTATCTATACTTCTATATCTACATTAATATTATAAAGAGGAAAGATTTGTATTTTTATGGGTATGTATTGAATACGCTCCGAAACTACAAGACTGATTTCAAAAAATATTTCACTGTTAGAAAGCTACATTATTACTGAGTAACATAGGCTATATATTATACTAGCTGCCCGCCCCAGCTTCGCACGGGTCGACAAATATTTGATAAATGTCTATAGGCTCCGAAAGTACTGGACCGATTTCAAAAATTATTTCAGTGTTAGAAAGCTACACTAAGTTTTAAGCCATGGTGGCCTTGTGGTTGAAGCAACGGCCTGTCATCTGATGGGCCCAGGTCAGAATCCCGGCCTGTACCAATGAGTTTTTCTAAGCTTAAGTACAGTGATTGATCACACCATGAGCTTTAAAAAAGAGAGGTAGGGCGATTTGGGATTACCCGTGGGTTTTCCCATTTAAATTGGAGCCGCCCAACTGGGGACTGTACCTCCGCCTTACAGAAGACCGCAGTGAAATAACATTACTTGATGTAATGTAGTGTTGTGTTTCTGCGGTAAGTAAGGTTGCCAGTGCTTCACGAGGATATGCTGTGCTAGTAGTATTGCTGCTAGCACAGTGAGTCCTCATCAACAACATGGTTGGCATCCCGTAGTGATACCCCTGGTATTGCTAGCGGCTACAGGCTACGGTGACTGCTTACCATCACGTGGGCCGTATGATTGTGTGCCAGCTTAGTGGTATAAAAAAAAAACACTGAGTAACACCCGCGCCGGCTTCTTTACAACTTTAGCACCTTGTATAACAATCTACTATTATCTTGTTACAGTACCTCAAGAATTTTGACACGCGTACCACAATAACAACGGCTGCAATATTTACGTGCTCACACCCACATATATTTGAATTGTTCATGAACGGAGGGGAAATATCTTCTAATGATATGGAGGCCTTTAAATATTTCTGCTGCCTGGCCAGAGAAGCCAGCTTCATACTGAGCGATGGTCGCGTCAACGTTGACCGTTTCTTGTCAGAGATCGTTTACAACAAAAGAGAGCGCGTTCGGCGATGCGGCACAGACCTCGGGTTGGACCAAGACAGCATCTGTCCCAGATACATCACTAAAAACAAACTCGACACCCTTTTTTCGTTCAGAGACTGCTTACTCTCTGGAAATAATAAAGCTTAAAATGTACATACTGATTTAACACTTTTAGGGTCGGCATCGCGCGAGTGGTACCCCTGGTGTTGCATGCGTCTATAGGCTACGGGGACCACTTAACATCAGATGAGCCGTATGCTAATAAAACAGTGCCGGTAGTAAAGCCGGTTTTTTCGGGAAATGTATAAATTTTCGTACAATTTTTTGTTCCACTTTTCACCAGCGCGGCGCTGTTCATTTTCCAATACAAAAATAGACAAACGCGATACGAATAGGTAGCCGCAAATTATTCTTGCTTGGGCTACTGTACTAAACTTTGTTCCAAATTAATTTAATAATACGCCATACGCCTTTATTTAAATGCACCTAATATAAATATTTCTGGTCTGATTCTAAAATTCTTTCGTAAAATATCAGCTTTGTCATTATCTTTGGCTGCAGGCAGAACGTCTAAATTATAGCATTTTTTTATTTAAAAACTACACCACTCTTAACCAACCGACGAAGAACACATACAAGAAGTTTGGCCTACTTCCCTATATTGAATTGAGTCGTAAAACGTATGCACATAAATTACTGTAGGAATGATAGCGCTGCAGTATAAAAAAGGTCAGAGGTCAAAATAAACTCCGTAGCTTCGCTTGGAAAGGTCTCAAGACCTTTCGATACGACTAAAACGTTGAAATGTTGAATTGCAATTTACAATGTGATTCGTCCGCGTCACAAAACGACAACATGAAATCAATAAATTAATAGTCAATTTTGGAAAAATATCATTGAAATGAAAGTGTACTTCCCTACTGGAAAACCCCATGAGTGAATTCAACAACACACAGATGTATGTATATTATAAAACATTTTTAGAAAACCACCCTTAAGTGGTAAAACAGGGGATGAAATTCTGTACGAAAATTCCTCATTTGTGAAGTCAAAGAAAATTATTTGATCCCTCAGTTAACTGTAAGAATTACATATTTCAGGATTTTTGAAAATTCCATCCCCGAGGGAGTAAAATAGGGGATAAAAGTTCGTTTGAAAATACGTCACACCACGCGTGCGAAGCCGCGGGCAAAAGCTTGTAACATATAACACATCTACATAACGGGTTAGTTAGTTTGTACGGATTCCGGAGTAACGAAACTAACACGTGCATTTCAATCGTAAATTAATTTAAGATGTATGTGAATTCTTATTGTCTGACATTTGGGACGACGAAGCAGTGCTATTAGCTGTTTATTTAACATTTTTAGAATTATATTTTGTTTATTTTAAGAATGCAACCGCACACATTATCAAATAAATGTCTACTCAAATAATATTGTCTTAAAATTTAGGTTCCTATGGTAATAAAGATAGATTTATATGTACTGAATTGGCATACACGTGGCATACCTGGTGGTAAGCGAACACCGTAGTCTATAGAAGTGGGGTATCACTAGCGTATTGCCAAATTTTTCATGATAAATACTCAAAATGCGGTGAGAACAGAATCTAAAATTAGTTTGGCTAGAGATATATGGAACTAAGGTAGGTTCGAAGTTTAGAAAAAAAAAAGACAGAGCACTGAGTTTCTTGCCGGTTCTTCTCAGGTGGCTTTTATTTCCGAACCGGTGGTAATTTAGACCTTCATGAGTGCCTTACTAGGGCCTAAACTGAATAAATGATTTTTGATTTTGATTTTGATTCCCTTCCTGGGCTATAAGATCATTTTTTTAAGCTTAGGGTGGGCGCTTCCATTGCAGCTTATACCTAATGTAGGTTATTATGGCAGCAATTTGTAAGCATGTGTGCTAACACTTATGAAAAAACACGACTTACCTATAACTGAGTGGCGTTCTCAAATTAATTGAGTAGTTCCGTGGTACAGGCTGCCGCCTCTTGTCGCCTTCGCGCCAACTGGCGTAACTCCTCGCGAACGTCACACCACAACTCACAGAATTATTCACAAAATCCACGGACGTGTCCACAGTATCATTGCCTAAGAATTCATTGAACAACGTATCATTATAATCATTAAAGGTAGCGTTCACACTAGCGTTTTCAAATTCAAATGTGGAATGGTTAGACGCACTGTAAACGCCGTTGTGATTTGGACTAGAGTACACATATACGCGATTCAATTCGGAATCGTTTTCAGTTTTGAGTTTTAAGCTCTGGTGTGTAAGGTTGAGATTGAGTTGGCTGTCCTCCGAGGAGGTGTACCAGGCTTCCAACACGGCTATGTGGGAGTCGAGCTCTCGACATGTCAGACGGAACTCGAAGTCGTGGCATTGTTGCTCCTCCACGATTTCTGAAACAAATGAAAGGCATGTACATTCTTAAATTGAAATATGTTTTTTTGTTCTAAAAACGCGTAACGATCTGTCATCTGACGGCCAACACAACCACCGCGCGCGATCTTTGATAAAACTTGACATCGCGCCCTTCTTAGGCTGCCTGTTTCACCCTTCCGTCCCTCTTCACGAAATCACTCCCACAGATTGCGAAGGGAAAGGTGATACACATTAAAAGACATTGAACCTAGGTAAGTAACAACGCTTTAAGACCATAATTAACCACGCAGGTTTACTTTTAAAATCAGCGACACACCTATTAAGTCGTTGATCTAATAATAATAATAAGTAGTTAATTTAAAAAAAATACATAAATACCTAGGAGTGCCTTATTAGTAGGTACTTAAAAACTAATTTAATGAAATGAGCTGTGAGACTACTTCCTAAAGGGTACAACCGTGTAGCTTCATGATCTTAGATTAATGTTTCTATTTAATACCGCATTTGCCGTTGAAACTTTTGGTCTGACCTCAGCTCATCAGCTTCTTAAGTTAAGGCCTCTCATGACAGGCTTGCTGGAAAATATCTCAGAGAATCAACAATTGCTATCCAGCATGGTACTGGTCCTAACTGGTTCTGGTTGAGATCAGATCTATCTATAACCAGTCTATAGACGCCTATAGTTACATTCATAACTTGTCCATTATCGACAACCCTAAATAGGAGTATCATAGGGTTAGCACCTAATTATACATGTAACGGTGAAATGTCAATTTGGAACTTTACTTTCACTGCGTTAAGGTGCGCGTTTCTCTGAAGCGTTTCTTGCGATTGCAACAAACTAGCACTGTAAAATCTTGCAAGAATAAATTCTCATTGAAAATTATTTTGGCCCCGCGTATAGAAATCTACAATGTGCATTGAACATCGATTGTTCGGGTCGAATCGAAGGATCACGGAACTTCGAACAGTCCCTCCATCTTACAGAGATCGCAGTCAAATAAAACTACTGAGATGTATTTCCGCGATGAGCCAGTTTTCTAAAACTGTTTGAGGTTGTGCGTTGCTGTCAGTAAGGAGATCATATCCTGCTAGAACATTCTTATCTTCTCAAAGATAAGGTTGGCACCGCATTAGTGATACCCCAGGACATGGTGACCGCTTACCATCACCCACGCCGTTTGCTTACCAGTAGAGTATAAAGTAAAGCTTTTTTTAACTCCAATATAAAAATCTAAAAGTATTTTCTGTTTTCGAGTATTAAATAAGAAAACTCAGTCAGGAATCAAGAAAGAAATATTTTAAGGATTTTACAACGTAAAAAAAACCCTACCCCTCTGTCATAAGACAGTTAATTAGGATAGTAAAGTAACAAGTTCAAAACAATATCATTACAAGGTTTACCTTACATGTACAGTCGTAATAGTGAAACCGAACCTTAAGTTTTAAACATATGGAAATTATGCGAGTGTCTCATCATTATGAATGTCAGGTGATACTTGACTGCTGAGCTTTTATAGTAGAATACAAAATAGTTATTATTATTCCATAGATAACATGTCATTTTATTGGCCTACATTTATAATAACTACCGTAAATATTATTACTCGTAAGATAGGGTTGAACGACATCATAATTTGCTCTAACAAGGTTTTTGGTTAGTTTTGTAATAATAATAATAATCTTTGGCTATTATCACACAGCGCCATCTAGCCCCAAACTAAGCAAAGCTTGTACTATGGGAACCAGCAGCTGATACAATACTTATGTAATTTTTTTTGTAAATACATACTTATAATACGTACCACATACCCAGACGCAAAGTAAACATTTTTGTTACATAACATTTAATAATGTACGAATCTTATACATAGTTCAAATACTATTATTATTATTATTATTTTATACCACTAAGGTAGCACACAAGCATACGGCCCACCTGATGGTAAGCATGGCAGCATTACTAATAGCCCAGCGTATCCTCGTGGAGCACTGGCAACCTTACTTACCGCAGAAACACAACACTACATCAAGTAGTGTTATTTCACTGCAGTCTTCTGTAAGGCGGAGGTACAGTCCCCAGTCGGGCGGCTCCAATTTAAATGGGAAAACCCACGGGAAATCCCAAATCGCCCTACCTCTCTTTTTTTAAGCTCATGGTGTGATTAATCACTGTACTTAAGCTTAGAAAAACTCATTGGTACAGGCCGGGATTCGAACCTGGGCCCATCAGATGACAGGCCGTTGCTTCAACCGCAAGGCCACCACAACTTCAAAATAAATTTACATAAAACAATAATGTAATTAATTTAATTTAATTTGTATTTAAAAAAATATACACATTGTCACCACGTCAGGTTCCTAACGGGGTAGGCAGAGAGTATAGAGCGCCATTTCACTCTTGACTTAGACAGTACACACATCATTTGCTTCTAGTACATTCGTAAATCATTTTATACAAACCCGCCGATTCCGAGTACTCTTTACCTTTCCATCATTGAGTACTTTGGTAAGTATATAAAAGTAAATAAATATACGCCGTGAGATATTTTATCTTTGAAAGTAAGCTAGTCACTGTTGTAATGAAATTTTAAATATCCCTATTTATAATAAAGCCCTCGAATAATGTGGCCTAGCATCGGTGCCGGTAGCAGGAACATTGTCGACAACGTATCCGAAAACGTAACTCGCGAAATGACAAAATTGTCATACTAATTTTTAGTTCCACATTTCACCGCCGCAGCGCTGTTCATTTTTCAGTACAAAAATAGTCGAAGGCGATACGAAAACGTTGTCGACAATGTTCCTGCTTCCGGCACAGTATACTTCTTATTAAAACGCAGAATATTTTCCTAAGTTAGTCATTATTAAAATTTTAATCATAATAAACTTACGCCAATATCCAATTATAATGAACCCAAGCGAAGAATATTCAAAATTTAGACTCTTTTTCACGCTCTGAGCAACAGACGTCAAATCCCTTTTCATTATTAAGAAAACAATGATGGTTCCCTCTGATTGCATAATTCATAGAGGCTACATTCCGGCACGGAAGGTTTTTGTCGGTGTTTTTGTTAATGTATACATTTAACAATGTAGATTATTTATAATACTTCGGCCCTTTTCGGATTACCTTGTTTGAATGCATGATGCGTCCTTAGTCCTTTCAACTGTTATAGAATGTTACATTTCATCGGTATTTTTTGTTTAATAATCATTATAATATAAGCTCAATTCCTTAAAACTTAATAAGCTAAATAATTAGCTAACTTTAAGCTAAGCTAAAGCTCTATTGATGGTGCATTACTCTGAAATAAAATAAGACTTACGTACGCAAATACACTATTTACTACACTTTCATCTATTAAAGATCATTTTGACGCTTTTTAGCTTGTTTCCAATCCAAATAATCGTCTGATATGCTAATCAGACGATTATTTGGATTGGAAACTCAAAATTTTTCGTTAAATTTTTCCCTTTTATATTATATATTATATATATTATAAATCTTAAACAAAAAACTAATACGGAAAGGTTATTTATTAGATACCTGGATCAGTCAATATCTAAAGATATCTGTGAATTAGAAATATGCACTAATTGAACAAAAATAGCATCTAATTTCAATTTTGTTCATATTTGCCACTAGCCAGACTGTCGCTAAATTCAAATGTAGGCCAATGCAATCTAACCACGCAAACCAAGTGCGCAGTGCATCATCTCACCCCTACCACCTTTCTTTCGCACCCGCAAAAATTACTATAAGCCCTCTCTTTCTCACAAAAACGCACCCCATCAATACTAATTCGAATCATGCGTCGCCATAGCAACGGCCGAAAACAACGCCGTTCTGAACTAACTGCACCAATGTTGTATGACCTACTCAGCCTCACTAAATATCTCTAAATTCAGGACGAACTAACAAAGAATCGAAGCTCAATTTAAACTGGTTTTTACAGAAGGCTTGGTCCACCAAGTCTATTGTATTGAAGGAAATTGAACACTCATTAGTCGTATTAAAGTGCACTTTAGACTAATTAAGAGATGTGCGACAGAAGCTTCCTGGGGTGTCAGTGATAATCCCGAGGTATATCTTAATTGGAGGGTTCCACAAATGGCCGAACACTTGTTTTGTTGATTGCTACTTGCTTTACAAAGATAAAACAAATGACATTGCATTTCATCCCTCCCAAAGACAAGGACGAACGTATACCTAATGTCATCTTTAATCAAGATTACGACTAGGAATTTTATATTTAAAGTATTTTCGATAGCCCTTCATGAAATGTACGGAGTGCGTAGCCTATTTTTTACATACATTTATATTTCACTGGCTCTTAACCGTGGCTTCTCCCGCGTGGTTCTACATAAAGATAGCCTTCGCCCCCTTGCCAAATTTAATTACGATTCGTACAGCCGTTTGGTCGTGAAAAGGTAGCTATATTAGTATGGATTGTACATACATCTATACATTTATTTTACTAAATCTAACTTTTACACGAAAACGTAACACGAATGAGCTTGTCTATGTTATTTTTTATAAAGTACGCAATTTTATAGCTTTTCTAAATAGGGTTGTACTTTCCATATTGTTTCATGTCATACAGCGGTCTCATTTACTGAAATGATCACAATTCCATAGCTCTCATAGCTAACTTTAAGCAAAATATATATGCTTTAAAGAAAATAAAACTCCCCTTAAGAAGCTTTTAAATCAAGCTGTCAACACTTTATCAACCGAAGACCCTCAAAAAACAATAGACATCACAGACGAAATTTTGGAGGATCTGAATCAATTCACAGTACAACAAATAGCTTAGGGTGCAACCCTTAAAGTGAAGGGAGTGTGGAGCCACTGCTTCCACTATCAATGCTTGTACGAGCAGGAAGTTTTTACATACTGCTGTGTGATAATATGCATTTTTTAAAATATATTTTTTGAAGATTTCTTATTTAATATTTAAACGACGGCTATATGTTTGTGGCGTTGCGGGTCGAAACTCTTGGGGCGTGGGGGCCAGAGGCTCATATTAAAAAATATGCGAGGCCTCCCGTAACTAGATAACTCGCGAATATCTGACCCAAAGGCTAAGGCATTGCAATACAGCGTGGCAATGCCGCCAGCCTCCTTGGTACACTTCCCCGTGACAGGGATCCGAGACATTAATTTAGTTTTTATTTTTTAATTTTAGTTTAAAATAAAAAATACAATTAGAATTGAATCCGCAAAACCTCCATCTACCGTAGTTCCTAAATGCATCCGTGGATGATAAATTCAGTTTTTTTTTTATTAACGAAGTCTTTCTTTTAATTATAAACGTAAAAACGGTACGGCCGCCCTGATGGTAACCCATCACTAAGTGCGTTGCCAGCTTTAATAGACTAGAAAAGCTCACCATAGTACCATAGAACATTTTATTAAACTAAGCTTAATCTCGCAATAGTTGCAATGAATTTATGTACACGGCCTAATCTTTATTGGTAAATAAATATTAGGTCCTTACATATGAAATTGGCGTTTTGTATGGGAGGAACAAAAAGTCGAATATTTTTTAATATAATATATTTAATTAATCAAAGTATGAACCATTATTTTCTATGCACTTTTGCCATCTCATAGGTAGTTCATTGATCCCTTTACTAAAAAAACCAGTCGGACGGGAATCAATAAAATCTTTGAAGGCGATTTGGACTGCCCCATCGGAGTTGAATTTTTTCCCTTGCAAGAAGTTATCCAAATTTCGAAAAAAATGGTAATCTGTTGGAGCAAGGTCCGGGGAGTACGGAGGATGTCTTAGACTTTCCAATTGAAGCTCTTCTAATTTAGTAGCCGTCTGTAGCGCAGTGTGTGGTCTAGCGTTGTCGTGAAGCAGCAGTGGCGTGGAGCGATTGACCAGCCTAGGTTGTTTAGCCGCTAGCTTTTCCATCATGGTTTGCAATTCCTGACAATAGACATCAGCCGTAATAGTCTGGCCAGATTTGAAAAAACTGTAATGAACAATACCGGCACTAGTCCACCAAACGCTTACAAGTAACTTTTTTGGGGTTAATTTTCGCTTGGGGCAGGATTTGGCTGGCTGGCCAGGATCTAACCATTGCGCTGAGCGCTTCCGATTATCGTAAAGAACCCATTTTTCATCACAGGTAATGATTCGGTTTAAAATACCTTCATTATTGTGCCGGTTTAGTAATGTAACGCAGCAGTCGACGCGCGTTTGCCGGTTTGTTTCAGTCAATTCGTGAGGTACCCACCTTTCAAGCTTTTTAATCTTCCCAATTTGCTTCAAGTGAATTAAAACAGTTTTATCACTAACATTACAGCCTGCAGCTAACTCGGACGTGGTTTGCGATGGATCCGCTTCCACAATAGCCTTCAACTCTTCATTATCAACTTGAGTCTCAGGCCGTCCACGGGGCTTGTTCTGCAGGTCGAAATTTCCAGAACGAAAACGTTGGAACCAAAAACGAACTGTGTTTTCTTTTGCAACACGACCGCCATACACATCATTCACCCTTCGAGTTGTTTCCGCAGCACTAGTGCCACGGCGGAACTCGTACTCGTAAATAATGCGATATTTAAGGTTTTCCATTTTGTAAAATGAGTGACGCAAACAGAAAAAAACAGAAGAAAAAAAACAAATGAATGACGATCATCGAAGCACAAATACATGAGTCTATAGCTGTACAAATTTGAATTTGGAATTCCTTACCAAAGAGGAGAAATTCGTGATTAAAGTGGCCAGTACGAAAAACGCCAATTTCATATGTAAGGACCTAATATTTACCGCACAATAATGTAGTTCGATACCGTGTCGGGTGCAACTGTGCAAACAGAACCTGACCCATACCTAAGAATTTAACTATACCTACTACTAGCACTGTATGCGAAGTGTATATACCATGAGTACCTGATATTTTTTAACTTGGTTTCGTTACGCAACTTTGACGCTAATATAATAAACCAGCTGTTACCCACGGCTTCGTCTGGATTTGTTTACAGACGAAACATAGCCTAAATCTTTTACCAGGGTACAATCTATCTCCTTTGCAAATTGTATTATTATCCTTTCAGCCGTTTTGTCCTGAAAAGGTAGCAAAACAAACATACAAAAAAAAAAACAAAAAAAAAGAGTTTCTTTCGCATTTATAATATCTAATATATAAAATTCTCGTGTCACAGTTTTCGTTGCCATACTCCTCCGAAACGGCTTGACCGATTTTGATGAAATTTTTTGTGCTTATCCGGTATCTATGAGAATCGGCCAACATCTATTTTTCATCCCCATAAATGCAAAAAAAAATTGTCCACACGACCGAAGCCGGGGTGGGCAGCTAATATAAGTATGCATAAATAATTGAGAGAAGAATCATTTGTTATTGGGCCACTAAGCCAAATTCCATCCAAATCTATTCCATGATTTAGATAACATACATATATTTAATATTTAATAAATAGAGGGTTTTTTTTACAAGCTTTTGTTTAGTTTCATCTGTCCGGTGTTTGTGTGTGTGAGTGCAATCAAATCTTGCAAGTGAAATCTGACCCACTTCACACATTAAGGGTCGGCAACGCGCGAGTGATACCCCAGGTGTTGCAAGCGTCCATAGGCTGCGGTGACTGCTTACCATCAGGTGGGCCGTATGCTTGTTTGCCACTTTAGTGGTATATATATAAAAAAAAAGTGTCCGATTGAGCTGAAAGGACATCAGCCATGTTTCACAGAGATTTGGTCCAAATCTGAAAGTGTTGGCCAACGCTTTTTTTTGTATATTCTGTTAGAGCTTGTCCTTCTGAGCATTTGTTACTATGGCACTAAAGTTGGACATTACAGTTCATTTGTTTCAGTTATTTTGAATTCCTATTTTCAATAAAATGTATAAAATTTAGATTTTAGAACTCAAATAAAATCAACTACAATGGTTTGGTGCCATAGTAAAAAATATTCAGACGGGCAAGCTCTAACAGAATATACAACAAAAAAGCGTTGGCCAACACTTTCAGATTTGGACCAAAATAGATGATGTCCTTTACATAAACCTCAAGCTTGTAGTCACTTATTAAATAAATACATGACATTGACATGTTACTTCTTGATTTAATAACTTTTTTTAATAATACAAATAAAAGTATCAACAAATATATATACCCATTATTTTCGATCATTAATCACTTCGTTTGCAGAATAAGCCCGTTAAGGCGACGTTACACACCTTGATGCGTTCCTGTTAATGGGAAGCTACACAGAGGGCGATGATTAATTATCTGTGCTTCGATTTGTTAGCGTTTAACGCCACTTCATTCCTGTTAATAGACAATTTATTCGATTGAGTTTATAACCAACTGATATGAAAGTATGTATTTTGAATCTTCACAATAAAAATTAGGAGGACCTTAATAAAATTAAACATAGTTATAATTATATTTGAAACTCTTTTAATATAAAACTTTTAAGTGTATCAATATATCTATTGACATTCTTTTTTTATATACCCCCAAGGGGGCACACAAGCATACGGCCCACCTGATGGTAAGCACTAAGCAGACACCGTAGCCTATAGCCGCTAGCAATACCAGGGATACGCTGGGCTTGAAGTAATGCTGCTAGCACATTGTCCTCATCAACAGCAGGGTTGGCAACTCGTTAGTGATATCCCTGGTATTGCTCGCGGATATATAAGACGGTGACTGCTTACCATCAGGTGGGTCGTATGCCTGTGTGCCACCGTAGTGGTATAAAATAAAAATGTCGCAGAATTAGTCCCGCGATTATATTAAACTGTAATAAATTTAAAAATACATGTCCCTTAATCAAGATTTGATAATTGTTCTAACTTTTAAAATTACACATCGTTAAAATATAATAAGCATGTTTAAAAAAAGCATCTAGTTTATGACGGACAGTATAATGACTTAGTTTTAACTGCGGTTGCGCTTTTGATATGAGATAACAATTCAAACAATTTTAGTAATTCCAAATAAAGTTAACAAAACGTAATTTTAAAGTGCTGACATTTTGACGGATAACTTCATCTCGTTTAATTAAAATTCACCCGGAAATTATTCCGTACAAATTTCATACGACAGACGGCTGCAACGGGGGTATTTTTTATATAAATACAAACAAAACGCGAGGATTTCGTAGGCGAATCTATGATGTTAGGGCGAGCGTTCCATTGTGTGGATTTGGACACAAAAGAAGCGATTTCAATACACGACCTATTTATAGTTCGACGTCTAGTCTCATGGGATTGTGTATTCTGTGTGATGGTGACATAGAAATAGAATTGGAATGTGCTATCGGGAATTGATTGGCTCGTACGATTTTGCAGTGAATTTGTGTTAAGAATAGAAAATACTAATATCAACCAGGGATTAAATAAAAAAGACGAAGGCAAAACTACGCCTTGCAGTGTTCATATACACAATTACACGCACACACCCTCAATGAACACAAAGAAACTACGCCTTGCTCACGCACTACATGCTTAATAAACCGACGTCACTTCGTTGTTCACAAAGGTCCATCCACCTTTTTGATTTGATCTTCTTTATCAACACGCAGAGCCCCTTCGGGTAGGCAGGGCGAATAGAGGTGCCATTTGATTTCACTTTTGTCTTGCAAACCTTTATTGCTCTTTTTTTTATACCACTAAGGTGGCACACAAGCATACGGCCCACCTGATGGTAAGCAGTCACCGTAGCCTATAGCCGCTAGCAATACCAGGGGTATCACTAACGGGGTGCCAACCATGTTGTTGATGAGGACTCACTGTGCTAGCAGCAATACTACTAGCTCAACGTATCCTCGTGGAGCACTGGCAACCTTCCTTACCGCAGAAACACAACACTACATCAAGTAGTGTTATTTCACTGCGGTCTTCTGTAAGGCGGAGGTACAGTCCCCAGTCGGGCGGCTCCAATTTAATGGGATAACCCACGGGATATCCCAAATCGCCCTACCTCTCTTTAAAACATGCTTCTATAACATTCATTAATCTCTTCATACATTCCCGCGAGTACCCCTGGTGTTGCAAGTGTCCATAGGCTGCGGTTACCGCTTACCATCAGGCGGGCCGTATGCTTGTTTGCCACCTTAGTGGTATTAAAAAAAATTAAAAGAGTACTCTATACCTTTGAATCATTGAGTGGGTTTTTTTTTTTATTTCATGATATCTTTATAATAATATTCCGTTGCAAGCTAATCACGCAAGCCGCACCTGTGGTCGAAGCACAGAAAATAACACATTCATTAGGGTGATTCCAACTAACTGTCCAAATTTCGCTAAAGATATGAGCCCACATATATATAACAGAAGCTGGATATAATATTTTGTTTGCACATAACATAAGGACCAATCAATCTAATATATAAAATTCTCGTGTCACAGTTTTCGTTGCCATACTCCTCCGAAACGGATTGACCGATTTTGATGAAAATTTTTGTGCTTATCCGGTATCTATGAGAATCGGCCAACATCTATTTTTCATCCCCATAAATGCAAAAAAAATTGTCCACACGAGCGAAGCCGGGCGGGCAGCTAGTTTCTTTATAATAAACAAAATATCTACTGTAGAACATCGATAATACGTATATATGAAGAAACACTTCGTCGTCCTTCCACAAAGACCTATAAATCTTTCGTAAGCTGCGCTATTCTTGCGATTTGAGTTGACAAAGCACCATTAGCAGTCATTAAGCTCAATTAGCGCGTGTACACGTATATATGACGAAGGCTCGACCCAAAATACTCCATATGATACGAAAGCTGAAATATAATATAAAAGAGATAAGTAGACACCTTATATGTATAAATTAGCTAACTAAGATTTCTTAAGTTCTATAAAATTTAACTCGGCAAAGTTAGTGATTTGCTTGCGGTCTTATCAATAACATGTCCCAGTTGAATCTTATACTGATTACCAACTTTAATTGCGGTCCGAAATCACGCCTACCATAGACTGCGAAAGCAACGCGACGGCAATAACGGATTGGTAATGCAAAGTTGTTTTTGCTGCCGCGCCACGTTCACAATGTAGGCACGATATGTCATTGAAGCGCAGTCGAGATACATTTGTTATTGCTATTTAATTCAATGGATTAATTTGTATACCACAGATGCTAAACTAACATACATTCAACATCTGCGGTTCTTATTAAAGTCCATGGTGTCGATTCTGTTGTACATAATCACTATACCATATACTAAACTAATTTGACAGGACTAAAAAGTCTTGCTATCCCTTTTTCACGTGCGGGGTTAATTAGGGATAGCAATACTTTAAGTCCTGTCAAGTTTGTTCAGTTTAATCATTTCGTACCAATAGCTTCCATGCAAAATAAAAAAATGCCATCAAATTATTCAAGTCTTGTTTCGTCTTTATGGGTACTTAGTATAAACTTAGCCACTTTACTCAAAACTTAAGACCGCCTTTCCATGAGTTAAGTGTGTATTCAAAAAAGCATCCCATGTTTTTATAGAAGCATGTATAATTTTATAATAATTTTACGGATATCCTTGTGTTCTTTGTTTAGTACTCTGGTCACGCTATACAAAATTACTTCGGAACCGTTCCATAATTTATTCAATTTGCTTTGTCTCTATTTTAATCAAATAAACTTACGTGAAAGTAGTTATTATATTTGAATACAAAATAACTGTAAAAAAGGTAAATAGAGAATATTAATTACAAGAACATATCCTTTTTAAAATTTTCAGTATTACAATTCCAGACTATTCTGTTGACGCGCGAATTATTCCCACTCAGGGAAATATAAATAACTCGATCCCTCATGGAGACCACCTTATGACGTCACTGCTATTTGAAAGTCGTGGCATTTACCAAGGACATTAACCGATACACGATCGTCTACAAACGATACCCCATAGCATACGTCACTATCCAAAATCTATTTCCCTTCATGATAACTATTTGTAAACAAGCGCTAGGTATTTGCTGGCTAAACTGAATGTTTGGATGTGACGTAAGGTAGCAACTGATTTTATAGCGTTTTGATGAAAGAAACAGAACAGAGAGTATCTATAGGATAGTATCTCCGGGCCTTACAGATGATCGCAACCAAATGAGGGTTCTCTTTGTAACGTGAATCTGCAGCGAGTAAGATTTCCACAGGGCTGGAGGATGCGCTGTGTAGACCGGCAGTAGTGCCCGACTGAAGGCTGATTTTCGCCGGAAAGGCAGCCGATTAATAAGCTACCGCTACAACCTTCTGACGCTGAAGGATTTTAAACCTTAATATAAATGTAGTGTATGTCCCTTATGCCGTTAGCACACTGATTTCTCTCAACACGCCGCTACGTGCTAATAATACCCTTGGGATTGCCAGCTTGTTTGTCACTCAAGTAGCATTAAATCTCCGGAAACCTTACTAAACACAGAAACAAAACTAGGTACAAAGTGTTTTTAGCTGTGATCCTTTGTAAGATGTACTATCTCAGTCGAACAGCTTAAATAGCGTTTTGTGCTACCTGAAATGTTTTACGCCGATGTCTTTGTGTATTGCCTTAAATTAAACTCTCCACAGTATATATAATAACAAATTAAATGCACATACCTATCAGTCCATCCACTCCGAGGCACAATAAGCAAAGCAATCCAACATACATCCAGCGCGCACGGAACGTCAACATTTTTCCAAACTCACATCCTTCACCATTTTCCGTTATTTTCAACTTCCGGCATATTAATTACTAATCACTGGATTATATCCCGCTATCCCATTATCACTATAAGGTCACCGACACATTCTAATTGGATTAAGGTTGAACGACTGCGTGCGTAAATACGCGCGTGCGTTTAAACGAAATACCGACACAACCCTCCCTTCCGAAAGCCAGCGCGGTACTGATACGAAGAAAGTATAATGTTTCGTAGACTCGTAACGCGTAGCGGTTGGAAAATCCAGCTTGAACAAATTGATCGGCTTTTCATACAGACCCTGCTTGTATCCAATTTATTGTCTAGTTAATTTTAAATGCACTCATGTCGACTTAACGGGACTACTAGTAAAGGGTTAATCGCTTCAGTTAATTTCAGTAAATTTTAAGAGACTCCTGAATATAGAATAGCAAACAAATGTGTAAAAAAAAATGTTGTAGATTTTCTTATAAACTCATTAACACACTCATTAAACACTTCAGTGCCGGTAGCAGGAACATTGTCGACAACGTATTCGAAAACGTAACTCGCGAAATGTCAAAATTGTAATACTAATTTTTAGTTCCACTTTTCACCGCCGCAGCGCTGTTCATTTTTCAATACAACAATAGTCGAAGGCGATACGAAAACGTTGTCGACAATGTTCCTGCTACCGGCACTGTTATGTAGTGTTGAGTAAAAAAGTGGATCTTATTATGTACTTATTTTTATTATTACATCAAACCATAATTAGCACGGCAGTAGCAAGGCACATAGTCATTATGTGTGAAATCTACGAACACAAAGTTGCTGAATTTAATGTGAACCAGTCAACCTGCGTTAAGCGGGTATTGAATAGCATATTTAAAGGGCATGCAGTCTTTTAAATAAAGCACCACAGACCATAATCGAATATAAGTCAGAAAAGTGTATCGGCCCAAAAAATCCTGTCTATGGTCTGTGGGCCGACCATAGACAGGAGGAAGCGCTAGTAAAGGTATGCATAATACCACGACTTCTAATGGTTACGACCGCCGGAAAATAACTGGCACGGTGATTTTGACTGATGACTCAACTCACGAAAAAAAGGTTCATTAGAAAACACGAATATAAATGTAAATTTCGTCAGAAAGCTTTTTAGTCTTCCAAATAATTAGGATTTATGCTTTTTTTTATTCTATTAACTTGGCGCGCAAGCGCATGGCCCACCAGACAGTAAGCAGTCACGGTAACCTAAAGACAATCACAAACGCGTTGCGTTACCAACTTTTGTTTTAGAGGACTCACGTCACTGTTTTGTATACCTACCAATAATGCATTAATTATGGTTAGTAAAAACAAATATAAATGCTATTTTAGATGCTGTTTCCTTATCTAATTCTATTCGCAAGTAAGCGCCATTTAACAGCATATCGTAAAGTAAAATGCACTCACAAATTAAATTTAAGATCACATATCTACGTCTGTGTGAGTGTAAATAAATGTTTTATGTCTTTCTTCCCTACATGGAGAATGACTAGCTTGTCCCTCCGGTATCGTTAACGTACCAGTAGTACTACAAAGGGCCTAGTTATGTGGTCAGTAGAGGGACCGACGTAGTCAAGTCACGTGTGCGTGACCTACTCTGTAGTGAAAGGTTCAAAAGTAACACATGTTAGGGTTTATTTGGACTTGTTCATTCATACATCCTGCTTACGATTGGACAGGATAGCTGGTACGATTTAAGCCGAAAATATGAATCATTACGTCATGATGAACATCATCATCATATATTTAAGAGCTAGGCTCTTGTCGGTGGAGCAATCGCCAAGCCGTTCTATCTGATGAACATTCATGGAAAATATATGAGGTGTACGACTTAGCAGATAGGTTGGGTCCTAACTATACGAAGTCTTGACCTTAGGAAGTCTGTTTGAAACTAAGGCTCTTATAAATAACACTAATCCGACTATACAATATTGTATACCTAAGACTTAGGCTCAGAGTAGATAATATACTAGGACTTAGGCTGGGATGAGTGGGTGCCGGAAGAAAAGATTTCTTAATGTATTTTTTTCATCTTTAGGGTTCCGTACCTTAAAAGGAAAAAAGGAACCCTTATAGGATCACTTTGTTGTGCGTCTGTCTATCTGTCTGTCTGTCAAGACCTTTTTTCTCAACACGTCTTTTTAACACGTGGTGTTATAAAGTTGAAATTAATATCAAATACCTAGTCTTTGGTCTCTTGCTTTCAGCTGTGAAAATATGAAACATGTATGTCAATATGAAGAAAAGATATGACCGTTTATGTCGCAGATTTTCGCATATTTTGCGATTTCACAAGGGAATCAAAACCTACTTCCCGTTGATCTAGAATCATGAAATTTGGCAAGAAGCAGCAAGCTTGCAGCACATGAAACATCTGAAAACCGAAAATATGTAGTTTAATATGAAAAATAAGGCAAATTTACTACAGCAATCTTACAAAAATAGAAGTTTGTACGGAACCCTCGGGGCGCGAGTCCGACTCGCACTTGTTTTTATCGCATCATTTATTTTCACCGCGGGTCTTCTTATGAAATCCATACAAAGGAGGCGCTATAAGTTTTCTCCGGACATGCACTTAAATACTGAAGCATGTGGATCACACAATAAGGTATGCAGATTGAGGGCTGAGAATGGAATACAAAATTATTCTTTCATAATAATGAAGAAAGAAATAGGGCGTAATTGATTATGCCAATATAACTAACCTAAATTAAAAACAACCCCGACTCAAAATCCTGTAAAAGTAATAGCTAAGAACAATCTCGATTAACTCACCTTTGAAACATAAAAACTAAATCTAAATCGGTTCATCCGTTCACGTTCTACAATGCCACAGACAGACAGACACAGATATACACGTTGCTCTTATAACACCCACTTTTTGCATCGGGGAGTCCCCATTAAGGAATACTGCGGATAGTACTTTAGGGTTGGGGCAACGCGCGAGTGATACCCCTGGTATTGCTAGCGGCTATAGCTACGGTGACCGCTTACCATCAGGTGGGCCGTATGCTTGTTAAAAAAAAGTACATCCTTAATCGAATAACACTACTCTGATGGATAGTGTTATGTTCTAGCAGGAAGTAAGGTTATTAGATCTTTGAATAATAAGGTGTGTAACGGTGACCGCTTACCATCGGACTGGCCGGTATCAGTTGCATTTGAGCAATTTTTTTTTCTTTCAATCGCTTCGCTAAATAGGGGTGTAACAGTAATTGATGAAAAGCCGTAAAGTATTTTTATATACATTTATTTTGTTTCGTTATTCATAATTGCTAATTAAATCTACTTACAATAACCACTGTATTCAACACTAATAATACAATACAACTAGAGTTACAGCTACATACATTCCTGTCTTTTCATATACAGTACATACTTCAATTTGTCAAGAAATTTACTTTATTGTAAATTCGGTAACTTGGGAGTTTAAAACCCTTTTAAGTAAACCCTCTTGTAAGGCAGCCATCTTTGTTTTCAGTGAATTCCCGGACAAACTGTATTTAAGGACACATTTACATAAAGACACCAAGTTTGTAGTGAGAATCGCGACAACGCTCTCGTTATAAATGTTCTATTTCGATAGGGCAAACCATACTAGAATTTTTACTAGAAGTTTAACCAAAGATATTTATATATTATTTTAATTAATTAATAGGTTTTACAGCAAATTCAAGGGCAATAAGTGATTGCAGAGACGCTTCTTCCTCATCTTCCGAGTTTTAATTTTATTACGAAAAAGGCATTTATCTACATTACAGATATAACTTGGTCAAGGTTCCTACATTAACATTACAAACACTCAATTTATGTAAAGTATTTGGTTGTAAATTGTTAACACAAAACTTGGAATTGAACACGACAATATTGGTGTCGATTGTGTTGTTCAAAATTACTAAACTTAACTAATTTGACAGGTCTAGAAGTCTTGCTATCCGTTTCTCATGTGCGGGGTTAAATAAGGATGGCAATATTTTTAAACCTGTCAAATTATTTAAGTTTAGTAATTTTGAACAAGAAAATTGGCACTATTGTGTAGGTATACAGACCTCACACCATAAGGACAAAAGCTAGCCATATTTCAATGTGAATCTAATATCAATTTCACCAGGCTTAAATAGAAAACATAGTTTATGAAACTAAAAATATATTTATCCTATTGATCAGGACACTAGGACAAAGATACAAGATTATTGACATCGGTCCTTAATACGTGTGCAAAAGACATCATCAATTTTGGTCCTAATTTGAAAGTGCCGGCCAGCGCATTTTTTTTTATATTATGTTAGAACTTGCCCGTCTGAACATTTATTACTATGTCACCAAAGCTGTAGGACCATTGACTTTGGTTTTATTTGAGTTCGAAAATCAGAATTTTCATACATTGTTGTTGAAAATAGGAATTCTAAATAATAAAAAAACATATTAAATGTCCTGTAATGACCATCTTTGGTGCCATAGTAATAAATGCTCACGACGGACACGGTCTAACAGAATATGTATACAAAAAAATGCGTTGGCCGGCACATTCAGATTTGGACCAAATCTCTATGAAATATGGACGATGTCCTTTCCAAAATTATCAGACGTCTTGAAGTCTGTAATAATGACGTTGAAAACTTCCGTTACATACATACATACATATATATAGGGGATGTTAATACAAGCGTTTAAAAAATGAATTTGTGACAAGGTCGAAAGCATTTTGGTGAGCATTTATATCGCGCGCAGTTATATATTAAATTGTAAAGAATGTATATTGTAAAAAAAAGAAAAAACCCTTTTATATAACACCCCCAACAAACAAGAATCAATGTCGTTATGGGTACATTATTACAAGCCTTAATCAAAATATGAAATGCATTTGATTACATGTGTAGCAAGTTATCAGATTTACATTTTACGACGTACAGATCATTGTAGTTTGAACCTTAATTCGAGTTCAGAAGGTAATTATTTTTTTTATCTTGTCGGATTTTCTCAGTTGGCTTTTTTCCCGAAACGGTGGTAATTCATACCTTCATAAGTGCCACATTAGTCTAAACTGATAGGTCTAAACTGATAAGTCTGAAACTGAAAATGCACTCTATAGTTATTGACCTACAGCGTAATTTCAATTAAATCTGTGACAAACATTAAAAAGTTATTCACGCTTTTGACCCGAGTAGTTTAAGTCTTTCACCGACACATGTAACATTTCACACAACGAAACAAAAATTTAGAAAATAAATCTTGTATTGACGAAATTAACCTCTCACTCGAAAATGAAATGATAATAAACTAAATTTAATATTTAACACAAAAACTCGTCCGCATTAATACATAGTGCCGTAGCGTTACATAATATAGTATAGTGTCTTTATATCATCTAGGAACAATAACATTTTTGTATAATGGACACAGGAAGACAAATTCAGTCATATTTTGGAGGCTCTGACGATTTGAAAGGACCTACTTATTTGTAGGTCCGGTCAAATAAAGATGATAATGAGTTTGATTTTGAACGTATGAAAATTTTGATCTAATAAAGCTTTCGCGATTCAAAATATTGTTACAATCGTTTCTGTACAAAGAAATCGCAATTAAATGTTAATTTACCGATATCCATAATCTTACATTTATTAGACGGTGATTCTTAAATACCCCCAAAAAAACTGTTGAATTCTCTTGTATAGCATTGTTATGCTCAGTCACATACGGGGTGTAACGGGAGATCAGTCATACATATAATAACGCGCCTGTAGCTTGAGCAAGAATAAAATTCGACTACGTTGTCAAATTTTTCATACGAATTTTTAGTTCCACTTCGCCGTCGCGACTCCTGTTTATTTTCCCATAAAAAATCTAAAGCAATAGGATACGCTATCGAGAGCAATTCGATAGTCTTCCTGCTAAGGCTACTCGCTATTGTATTTGAAACTGTTCAGAGAATGATAAACTGATAAACAGTTGTTAATAATAATAATAATAATGCTCGGACATTATCACACAGCGCCATCTGGCCCCAAACTAAGCAAAGCTTGTACTATGAGAACCAGCAGCTGATACAATACTTATATACTTTTTATTTTTGTAAATACATACAAAACACCCAGACGCAAGACAAACATATTTGTCACATAAATGTTTGCCCCGGCGGGAATCGAACCCGCGACCTCTAGCGTCGCAGTCAGGTATACTAACCACTAGACCAGCGGTCTCGTCAATTGTTGTAGACATGAATTCGCTTTAAACATCCACACTTGCCCATATACGTATGAAAGTGGATTTTTTTGTAATTTTTTCACTAATATAAATTTTCATACCTAAACATTTATATTGGGGGCCGTCCATAAAGTACGTCACTTTAGTCCTGTCAAATAGTTTAGAATATAGTCAGAATAGACACCAGTATTAGATTGTCATACATCGTTAGGCCTCTCCTCTCCCTTTACGTGTGACGTAATTTATGGATTTATACTAACCACAAGCTAGTGGTGTAACCATACGAATCACTCTCACATAAACACTGATGTATAATATTATACACTCAATATAAATGTGTTTTACATACCAAAACTAACTCTGTTTCATGTTACTAGGGTGACAAAAAAGCATATAATTGAGTTCTCCCGTCACATACAAACATAATAATATTTCAATATTGTAACGTTCAAAATTGGCACCAAATTACAAAAAATATATCAACAATATTACCAATGAGACCAAAATAGAATGAAAAACCGTTAGTCATAACTAATTAGTCACTAATAATACAGTGGCAGACATATACAATTGTATGTATTTATACTTAAACATATACCTTATAATCACAAAATACAACTATTTGTCTCTCCATTTTAGATGCATTATTGTGGGAACGCATAAATGTATCTGAACTAAATAAAACAAGCTTTAGATTTTTCTATTACAATTGAAGTGGCGTAGAAACTGCGAAACAAATTATTCTATTTGTTAAGTGAAAGGAACATCAAATAATAAAAATCTTTTTTATTTTTTAGTCAGGATACATTCATGTATTCCCACATTATCTTCTTTGTATATAAAAAAATAAAAAATAAGAAACCTGCATACGGTAGGGAAGGAATTCAAGAACGTAACGGCGACAGACTGACCATCTGTCACGTTCGCACCAAATTATCTTCGTTGGAGAGTGGGTGTTGTAACACCTTTCCTACCCCTTCGGGGACCCTTGTGGGAAGGCGTGAAGGTATATTATTTATTTATATATAACAATTCAGGTTCTGTATGTTTGTCCCACAGAAACGGGATGTATAGGTTTATTTACTTCCCAAACAACTTAATGGTGCCAATTCTGTTGTACAAAATTTAAACTAATTTGTCAGTTATTAAGGTATTGCTATCCTTATTTAACCCCGCACATGAGAAAGGGATAGCAAGACTTTAATAAATGTCAAATTAGTTTAGTAATTTTGTACAACAGACTCGACACCAATATCTGCTTATCTAATATTTATAATAATAATAATGCGCATTTATAATTTATAAAAAAACTATAGTTTTAAATTAATCAAAGCTTTTGTATTTCTTTTTTCGGTAGAGACAAGATTAGTCGAATGCTTAAATAAAATAAATTTTAATACTTAGGAAACTAGGTTTAGAATTACAAAACGACACAACAACATTGTTCACAAGAAGTCTTGGTTCATTTTTGTTTGTTATCTAAGGTAAATTCATTTTTCCAACGACTTTAAGTATACCTACTTATTAATTAAATAAACTGATTAAGCCAAAATTTGGTTTTGAAATTTTAATTTTAGGTAAAAAAATAGTTACTGTCAAATTATATTTCGGTAATTTTCAAGTCTAGCCTCCATGTAATGCAATACTTGTATGTAGTATATTATGTACTCTGAGCTTATAGTTTACCCCTATAATAATTATGAGTTACCTTTTAGCCCGTTTTAGTCAATTTCGTTTTAAAACAGAAAAAAGTGAATATCTAAATTATATCAACCCAAAACTCTGCTTCTTCCATTATAATAAGCCCATGATAGTGCCAATTATGTCGTCTGAGCTTCACTTTGATATAATCAAAGCGGCCGATTTTGAAGACATTAGTCGTTGAAGTGTCGTCAAAATACAATTCCGCATGTCAATTTGGAGGCCACTCAAAATTAATGTGGTATCAGATTTAACGGGCGTTTCAGTATTCGGCCTAAGTGTATAAAATTTTAATATAGTGATGTCAAAATTAATTATGTCCCGTCACAACGATAAGCAGAATATGGTGAACTGTCTTTTATCCGTGGCTTCGCCCGCGTGGTTCTTCACAAAAGGAACGTAATTATGTAAGAAGATATTCAACCCTTTAAGATAATTGTCAAGCACAAAAGATGGCCTAAGTCCTTACCCAGGATAGAATCTATTTCATCGTCAAATTTAATTACGATTTGTACATCCGCTTAGTAGTGAAAAGGTTACAAACAGACATACTTTCGCATTTATAATATTAGTATGGAATATGGATATTTTAGTATAGTTTTAGTCCAGTCCCATAACAAGAGAATTGACACCAAAATATCAAAAAAGCCAATTCAATGTCTAATACATTCTCAAAATGTGTGTCGCATAGACTTTTTGGAGTAATATTTTATCCTCTATAAAAATGACGAAATTAATCGAAGCTGATATAAATCCGGGCGGAAAAAGTCGCATGCAAAGTCAGTATTATAAATAAGAAAACTTGTGAACTCATGATTTTACCGCTTATATTACATCTGGGGCAGGAATTCGATGGGCGTGGCAAACTTGAAGTCTTCGGGGAAGAGCTTGGCTGCGAAGGGGTACATCAGCTTGTAGGACTGTCTGATCGTGACATCAGCCACGCCTGCGATGTCGCCTATCTCCTTCTGACTGCGCTTGTCCTCCGACGCCTGCAATAAGGTGAGAAAAATTATTAGGGGATAATATACAATTCGATTGCTCATCGTAAATCTGCCCCCCTTTTCAATATAATAATTTCAATTGTCTAGAAGAATTGTGATATCATATTTGTTACATGAAAAAAAAAGACAGAGCACTGAGTTTCTTGCCGGTTCTTTTCAGGTGGCTTGTTTTGTAAGCCGGTGGTAATTTAGGCCTTCATAAGTGTCCTATAAGGGCCTATTTAGATCAAAATTCTGACATTAGTAACTGAAATCGTCATTTTTTATATTGCTGCTATGTCAAAATGACGTCATGGTGATTGTAATTGTCATTCAATCAATTGGTTAGCCACAAGTAAACATCATCCTATCCTCATCCCAAACAATGTAGGTGTTGCCACTATATAATCCCAATGTGGCTTGTTACCAGATTTTTAGATAAAGCTACTGCTTCATTTTATTCAACATTCACAGCTCATTTGACACATAAAAAATACATAAAAAAATACTTAAATATGTTTTTTTTTAAACACATACCAAACACCATGACCCAAGACAATCTGTAATGTACACCACATAAATATTATCACTGATATGGGGATCACATCCGAAATACCTAGTGTTACAGTTAGACACGTGTATGTACAGTATGCATGGCTCACCTGCGAAGCCATGTAAATAGCAGCAGCGGCCACCGATATGGGACTACGGCCGGACACAATATCCAACTCCCCGGCTTTCCTCGCGATGTGCGTAGCGGCCCTCTGCACAGAGTTTGGCAGCCCCAAGTTGGAGCAGAAACGAGACATGAAGTCCGCTGTCGTGATCAAATCCACCGATGTTTCTAGAGCCTTCAGTATTAACTTGAAACACCGGCCGATTTCCTTCTTGCTGATCTTGCTCACGGCGCAGATCTCCTTGAATGTACGCGGCACACCCTCTTGCCGGCAAGCTATGTATAAACACGCGGAGGCTATGGCGTCGTTCGCTCTGCCTTTCAAGTTCTTGCCGTCGTGCACCTGAAATGTGATTAAGAAGACTTTAAAATAGCCTGTAAGTTGGAAACGAGTCAATTTATAGGGAATAAACAGCGGCGGCCCTAGTCCATGATCAGGGTAGAGCGAGATTGTCTTTACAGTACTAAGCACCTGATTTCTTATTATACATATACTAACTATTACACGAAGCTTCATCCGCATGGTTCTAGATAAATATAGCCTATATCATGCCAGGTAAAAATCTATCTTATTGCCAAATTTCATAACGATCCATTCAGCCATTTAGTCATGAAAAGGTAGCAAACAAACAAACAGAGTTACTTTCACATTTACAATATTAGTATGGATACATGACTTCCTGCCTAATCAGTAACTGTATACGAAATGAGTCCAAACACAGTCATTTCAGACATTGAATAGAAGTAGCGGTAATTTTCCTATACATTTTAAATTTGCTGTAACACCACATTTTAAGTTCACTGCATTAAAAACAATTCATGCTCATATGACGAGACCGCTGGTCTAGTGGTTAGTATACCTGACTGCTGCGCTAGAGGTTGCGGGTTCGATTCCCGCCGGGGCAAACATTTATGTGACAAATATGTTTGCCTTGCATCTGGGTGTTTGGTATGTATTATAAGTATGTATTTACAAAAAAAAAGTATATAAGTATTGTAAAAGCTGCTGGTTCCCATAGTACAAGCTTTGCTTAGTTTGGGGCCAGATGGCGCTGTGTGATAATGTCCAAGCATTATTATTATAATTTAAATTATTATATGAAAAATATTGACAGTAAAATTATTAATAGTCATTGGTATTTGTGATCTGCTAGTAAATTAACTGTCATTGAAATGCAGCAGCAGTTTCTGAATTTAAAGTCTAATATTAACTCATACCTATATTCAACTACAATGTGTAAGACAACTTTTCTATTGCATAAATTACCAACATGTTTTTCACCCTTTCTTTAACTTTGACAATGTAATTCACTAAGGTTGTGAATAAATAAAGATGTAATAATTAAGAAATGTTTAAAACATAATAAATACCTGTTTAAACAGATTGTTGGCTCTGTCAACAATGGTTTTCGGTAAGTTTATCCGATCAGCCATTGTGTTAATTTCCCGGAATGCATTTATCAAGGCTCTGTCAGTACTGCTGATGTTCCTCCGGTTCTGATACTTGGATACTCCAAAACTGTCAAAAGATGCATCTCCACGACCTGGGCCAATGATGGTGGACAGGTCTCCACCTGACAACAGCGGGTTCTCAGGACCACCGACACGAGATGGATCCACTCCAGACTTCTCATTGCTGAATGTACGCCATTCAGACCCAACATCTATTACTCTGTGGAAATTGAAATCGCAAATGCTTAGCTATGCTTCATAAGCAAAGAAAACCATACTGTGTCCCTGCTAAATATAAGTATTTTATATTGCTATTGCTTGGAGATGTTTTGGTGTGTATTATATTGCCACTTATGTATTGGGAGTTACAATCAATTATCATCAGTACACAAATACTACATTACATTGTTGTGGTTGAACTTAGACAACCATAATATATTTTCCTGCATGTATTAATGCAGATATTAGCAGCAATTATTTAACGACCTCGAAATATAGAAATCCAAAGCATCACAAGCGTACATTCAACATTGTTATGATTACGACACAGTAGATAGCTTTCGAAAACGTTTCCAAACACAATTACCTGTCGCCTACCACTAGGCCGCACTCCGAACATATCATGTCCCCAGCCCTGTAATCCTCGATGAGAGGCGCGTCCGGATGAGCATAGCACACCACTTTATTCGCCTCGATTCTAAAACCACAAACGAAAGTACGTTCAACATTGATCAACAAGTAGAAAACATGACATCGGGTAATTTTGCCGCCTTATCTCACGATTACATCGTTTTAACGAGAACTTACGTAGAATCATATTAATTAATAAAAACTATTCTGTTGTATCACAAAAGATTTACGTCTTTATATACAAAACAGGAATAAAATAAATTAGAAAACACACCTCGATGTGCTCGCCATGATTGCTGAAATGTTGCTAGTTTATTTATTTTGACACTTCTCCTACTGCTACCTACCATGAAAATCACTTGACGTAGACTATTCTACCAATAGACTACTTATGAAATTAGAAATCAAATTAAATTACGCCTATCATTTTAACATGAAACTGAGCACAAGGTATAATTTGTTATGAAATAATTTATGTCAGTGCATTGGATAAAATGTAACCTCAGAACTAAAAAAAAATAGTTTACAACAATGAGATGGTGATTCAATTAGTTATTTACATTAATTAGCATATTTGAAATAAAAATTGTAACATTTTTTTTACTAAAAAAATATATTTAATGGCATAGAAATAGTAGAAATAAACTACCATACACTAATAATATTGTTATGTGGTCGCCCCAAGTGTGTGACCATCTCAAAAATAGCGGTTCTGTTCGACACTGGCAAAAAATCGACTCGACTCGAGACAAAGCCAAAAACATGCCGTCATCAAAAAAAAAAATTCGTATTCAAAGGCATTTCTTTATTAAATCTGAAATATATTTTTTTTTACTACAGTAGTATACTTATTATATTATGTATCAACATAAGTTCAAACTCTTCATTTTGTTTGTATATTAATAAAAAAAATACTTGATGATTAAAAGATGCAGAAAATTATTAGCATTCTAAATAAAAATACTAATATGTACAAAGTATTTCAAAAAGAATAAAGATTTCCTTGAAGTCCGCCAACTTTTTTGAATCTGACATCTGTCAGAGCTAAAATTTTGGTGCATAATCTGCCCAAATAGCAGAAATCACCCACAAATGGTCACACTGCGTCAAAGTACAGTTTTTTTTTACTTAATCTTAGCAAAGGACAATAACCATTCTGCCATATGAGAATAGAATACGCTGAAGACACATACCTTTGCCACATAAATAAAAGATTTGATGAGCGGTACCACCGACAAGGTATGAGCACCTATGGGTAACTCAAATCATTATCATTATCGAGTGTAAATTTTTGCTGAACCAATGTGAACGTATAATTGGTATTAAGAATTTCATCGTTTTTTAAGCGTTAGTATCTACTACTATCTCCTCTAAGGCGGTACCCAGAGCTACCGACTCGGACGTAGAACATTTTGTAGCTTCTCATTTTTGTCTTACTTGCTTTTTGCTTGACGCCCCGGGCCGTTGCAGCAAGACTCCCCCCCCTGACTCCGGTACTGCATACAAGGAGTGCCATTGCGCATTGGCGACCTTGCGAAAGCTAAGAGCTTTAGTTGTTGTTTACTGTAGGATATTTTGGTTAATACCTCATACATTATACTGGGTAAGATGGTAGACAAATATTGGCAGTTGGTTTTACTAGATGATGCCCAGCGAAAAATATTTGCAAACTTAGCTAAGCTATTTATTCGTATTGCATGAACAGATTATTAATTACAACAACCACGAACTATGATGATAATAGTAAAAAGTTTTTGTAATTATGTTTGCAACGATATTAGCTAAACACTTGCTAAACAGGTATCATAGCCAACATCAAAACGACGTAACAGTGTCTTTGATAATGGCCTAATGTAAGGCGCTCCGAAAAAGCATGCAAAGATTTCGCGCGCATTCTTTATTTCTTTACTATGTCAGTAGGTCAGAGCGCGTTGCACAGACGTGTGTTAATGATTTGAACAAATGTCTACATCATTGAACAATATTTTTAATTATTTCAATTAATACTCGAATCCTTCTCAAATCAATTCAGTTTTTTTTTTTTTACAAATGTTGATGACTTTTTTATGACACTAATAAAACCTATCTGGCAATAGTAATAGAACTATCTTGTGATGTTCTTGTGCTACATATACATCTATTTTACTTCCAATTGAAATTCCTTCAAGGTTTTGAATCACCTACTGACCTACTAAATATTTATACATTTTGCATACATACTTATGAATTATAGCAATTAATTTCCATAGTGAGTGCTTACTGATGATCTTGAATTTAAATATCTTCATAATGAACTAATGATATATCGGCGATCGTAATAGAATTATTATTGTGTCAAGTTCATTACGTATTCTATGAACCGCCATTGTCAGTGGCACGGCTGTCAAACGGGGTGGAAATAATCAAATGATTGCAAATATTGAATACAATTTATTTTAAGTAAGGTCATAATATATCAAAGTGGACCATTCTTAGTGGCCGAGGAAAACTGCAATGGATTCCATTACACAGAAATGTATTATTCACGAGCTGCGATCACAATCACAATTGGTGCTAATTGATCGTAGGATGCGAAATGAAAACAAGAATACGACCCATCTGATGGGAAGCGGTTACCGTAGCCTACGCTACGATCGTATATCTATACAAGGTATGGTGTTTTGTGTTAGACATACGTAATTGTTTATGGTTATAACATTTTCCTCTGGGCCCACAAATTATTACAAATAACATACGGAATATATTATTATCTAGCTATTCTTCAATGCGCCTAGTCTCCAAATTAAAATCATTATGTCACAAGTCTCACTCACATTCCTATGTAGTGTGGTGAGTGACTGCCTGCCAGTTGCAGTGGTCCGGGTTCAAGCACCAGCTTGTACATACTAGCTATTCTGAAAAAAAAACAACACTTAGAGCAGTGATTGTTAAAAAAGGTTGGTTTATGGTGAAATTAAATATCTTTAGAAAAGGTGTAGATTGTACAATGTACAGTCGACTTGCAGTCAGTCCATCTGGCTTGCAAAGACTACAGCCTGATACGCGTATTCCCGATTGAACTTGTATTTTGTAACCAACTGGCAAGTTTATCTACACTGAGCCACTGCTTTGTAGAATTTTAACCCGACTACGGCGAAGCCAGGTTATGATTTAAGCGGTCTATGTATGTACCTATGTTCCTCGGTAGCGCCTAAACTATTCATCCTATTCTGATGAATGAGGTTTCAATCGATTCGTTATTGTGGCCCGGGTAAAATAGGCTACATTTTAACAGACTTAAACAATAAGAGTCAGATTTACATTGCAAACCCAGATTTTACTGATTTCATAACTTTTTTTAGTGGGCTTTAAATTTTTTCTTAGTCGGTTTAGTTTTTCAAACTTTTTATAGTGGTTTCCATTGTGAGTAGAGTAGTAAGGCTTCCAGTACCTAAACCTCATGGATACGCTGCGTTCGAAATTAAGAAGTCGTTTTGTAAAGCTACTGCCCTTGTGTTGGCAGTGCCGTATTTTCTAAAAATATTGCAATCCTTATGATGTAATTTTATGACAAAATTACGTCAGAATATTGCAATGTTTTTACAAAATAGTCCTACTGTTCGCCCCATATACTGCTAGCATAACTATTAACTGTCAGTTTAATGTTGGCAATGTGCTAGTGTTACCACTGGTAGCGCAACGGTACCTGGTGACCGCCTACCATCAGGCGCAGGAGGCCCGTACGCTGGCTTGTCATCCATTCTAGTATTGACTTCATTCACATACTTACTATCTTCAATCAAGACATTGACAATTAGATTGTTTGATTGAAAATTAATTTAAATGCCAAAGAATTAATATCATACTTGACATGGCGTCTTTATTGTATGCGCCTATAAAGCGCTTAGTACCCACTCATCAGACAGAGGGGAATAGTTACAATTAAAAGTATCTAAATGTAACTATTCACATTCAGTGACATTCAGATTTTAGTGTTTCAGTGTAGTAACAGTGACACACTAAAATCTGAATGTCACGGACAGCGTATTGAGAGCTAGATCGCACTACCTACCTAACTTACATGTCGACTGTGTACGTAGCCAGGTAAAACTAGAATCGACGTAAGGAAACAGAGACCTTGACCTTGACCTTTAAGGAATATACCGAAAAACCTAGTAATTAATGTCCTCTATAAAAAACATATCCGTTTGAACCGAGGCTACCGAGGAAAGGTCAAGACTTCAGATAGGTAATTGGATTCACTATCTTATCAAATAAGTCAGAGCTACGCTCAATTCTGAAGCTGACCGCAGGTACCTTACAGATAAACACCAGCTTATCGTGACTATCATATTCAGAACTAGAACCTTTCTGAGGAAACAATCCGACTATTGGTGAAAATGTTATGAAAATCCGTTCAATTGTTTTTGAGTATTTCGCGTTCAGGCAGACTGTCAGACGCAGACGGGCGAATTCATTTTATAAAATTGAGATATTATTTAAGGCGCAGCTGATCCACAAAGTTGGCTCCGCGCGAGTGACAGTAGTCCCTTAAAGTAGATAGAAGTCCCCTAAAGTAGATACTACTCATTATTTATTATGTGCCCTTGGTGTTAAGAGTGAACTGCCCTGTAACCGAACCTTCACACCTTGATTCTGCTAGTCGAATTGGATCCTTAACCCTGACTTCCAATGGGTTTATGTTAACTCCATTCTGACAGATATTCAACTATAGTTTTTCAATGACATAGCGGGCTTTGGCCCCAGATGTGACGTATTATCTAAAAGTCACCTTGCAAGAACAAATCGTCCGCTCTCGATTGTTTGGTGATCTCACTAGGACATTGAAATTCTATTGTTTAACGTACGCACTATGGTTTGACTTTGTGTCCAAGGAGATGGGATCTTTGAACCTTAATTTTATATGACTTTATTTACATTTTAGCGAATGGTAGAATAATAAGGTTAATTGAGCAATTGTTTTTATCTGACATTTTAATTTAAGCAAATCCCAGCCCGCTATCATAAAGAAATAGTTTGAGGAAACCCCCGTTCGTCAGACAGTATTCCCACTTTCGAGAAATAGGGCTTTCCCAGTATCGTATCGGGGAATTTTGCTTTGTTTCCGTTATCGCTGCGAAACGCCACATTTTATTTTTTTACTACCATAACCTACAATTTAAACTATTTTTATCCTCAATGAGTATTTTAACTTTTAGTTCACTTGTTAGTACAGTGGCTTACAAATTACAACCGATTTCCAGGATATCAAAGACAATGATTCAACTTTGTTTAAAAATTGCGCAATCAGTTGACCAACACGACCTACATCACATAAATGACCTATATATACAATATAATGAAATGTATGAACCACAGTTACATAAATCACCACAGTCCAAACCACAAAAATGTTCCTATTCTGCTAAATTAAAATTAAATGCTAATTGTTGGTAAGCGCATCGCCTGAAAACGGCAGGGGCGATTTTGGTATTTTTTGATGTATTGTTCGTAATATGTAGCCCGGAATAGTTTTTATGGAAATAAAAATTTGAAAAAATATGTGTAATTTAGTTTATGTTTCACTTTTGGCTAAAAGTAACACTGAACAGGAAGAAAAGTATCGAAAGTTAAATATTTCTTGCTTGGTGCTTATACGATATGCGAACGCTTCGTATCCAACATGAAGTTTATAAAGGCCTACCTACGTATACCTCGTCCAACGCTCTAGTTTATAGTTTGGTTGATGTTATTTGGGTAGTGCATTATGGTGGGCTCTAATTTAGCTGCTACGATAGTAGAATGGAATTTCTGGGATCGTTGAACTTAGCTTGGAGACCTCGATGATTAGTTAAAAAGTTTGGCGTGTCCTAGCCTGGCCCATCTATCAGGATTGGACTAACCTGTTTATCATTTGATCCCCTGTTTACATCAGTGGACTTATTTGGTATGATGCTCTACGGTATAAAGGTTACGAATATTCTGACGTCATTTTAACGTAACAGCAAAATAAAAAATGGCGGTTTTGATAACCAACTCAGAAGAATAACTAAAGCTCGTTGTTACGAATGTAATACTTTTTCCCTTATTTTTCTAAAATGACGTCAATTCTGACATTCGTGACGAACATAAGTTCGCAACCGTCATATCGTAGACTGAGTTACTCCCTTTACGCGTCATAAGGAATAAGCACACAGAATAACTCCCTCTAGCTGGGCACAGAATAGAATCAGCAGAATATATTATCTACTCTGAGGTAGAATCAACATTGACAAACAGTCGGATTATAATAAATTGCTTCCACAGATTACACGCACGTTCTAATCGTGCCACCTCAACATGGCAGGCTTATTATAACGTTGCACATAAGAAGGCAAGATCGGATCGTATTGAACCTTGACTGACGGTGAGTTGGCATTGCCATTTGGCAGCTTATTATGAATTTCACCGTTATGAAATGTTACGTTACTGAAACGTATTGCCAAACAAACGTCGAAATCGAAATGCCTACGAGATGCAGAGTGCAATCAATTAAGAAATAATACAAAAATGCGATACAATCAAATAAATTTATCAGATTTTTTTATTTTGCATTATCACTGACATTATAAATGACATTAGCCGTTTTTAAATTTTAGCTCTAAGGGCTGATGATGAGAAACGTTCTAAAAATATTAAAAATGATTATTAAATATGATTGCCACAGTGCACTGTTGTCACATTTGTTTTATCCAACTTACAACACCGACAAGGAGGTCAGACCCTGTTTTCGTTTGCCTTTTTATTTACTTCGTAAATTTAAATAAAATATTGCATGACGATGCTATGTCATGCACATGTATAGTTCGTATTTCTACCTAATTATATAATATTGTGAAATCATTTCCATCATCAATTTACATAGCCTGACATAGCCACATATTTTGAGCGATCTTTGAGCCCATTTTGACCCATACGTTATTGCCATCTTGACAGATTCCAGGTGGTGTCATGTGGTGGAGACCGGGGTGGTGTCAGGTACTCAGCTGTCGATGGAGCTAACAATCATCATACTACCCACATCGGTACGTACCTTTATAGTTTACTAGCTCCTTCCGCGACTTCGTCCGCATTGAGCTTAGAATCCCAGAGGAACCTAAGATTTTGCCGGGATAAAAAGTATCCTATGTGTCAATCCAGGTTATAAACCCTACGTGTGCCAAACTTTATACAAATCTGTTGAGACGTTTTTACGTTATTGAGCGAGAAACGTACATACAATGATATTACGTACATCCATACTTCCATACATCTATCCTTACAAACTTTTACATTTATAATATTAGTAGCATTATTCATCATCGTATTTATTATATTGTCTTACTTAAGTATTTTATTATTATTGAGCGTGTTAAATATTCGTAAATGAAGACTTATTACAAATTGGTAGATTTTTAGGTACTCGTATTATAACATTTATAACCCAAATCAATACCATACAAATAACCTTTAAACAAATACAAATGTAATATAAATATTAACAAATAACCAAATGCAGTGAAGTGTTATCTAATGTATTAATTAACGAGACATAGATATGAACACAGGATGGCGACGTCATATCCTTCTACGTCATGACGTGTGCTTATCATTGTATTAGTCACCTGTCGCCGCGCCGGCGCAAGTTTCCATGCATACTTCTTCATTAGATACTCGGCCAAAATTTCCATTAGTCATATCCTTAGTACTGGACTTAGATGCTACGCAGTTATTCATATCTTGGTTAAGGACTGTATGACGTCGTCTGTTTGACGAACAAGTTGTATATTTTTTTTATACCACTAAAGTGGCACACAAGCATTCGCCCACCTGATGGTAAGCAGTACCGTAGCCTAAAGCTAACAATACCAGGGATATCACTAACGAGTTGCCAACCCCGTTGTTGATGAGGACTCACAGTGCTAGCAGAATTATTACAAGCGCAGCGTATCCTCGTGGTACACTAGCGACCTTACTTACCGCAGAAACACAACACTACATCAAGTAGTGTTATTTCACTGCGGTCTTCCGTAAGGTTGGGGTGCAGTCCCCAGTCGGGCGGCTTCAGTTTTAATGGGAAAACCCACGGGAGATCTCAATTCGCCCTACCTCTCTTTAAAATCCTCTGTATGAGATATTGGTATTTTTATTGGAAATAATAGTCACAATGCGATATGCAACCACGATTTGTAATATAAATAAACTCTTGGCGACATTCAGCAAGGTTGTGTTGCATGTCATGTTAGTGTTTCTGTTTGTTGATAAAGGCTCTCAATATAAGTATTTTCTCATACAACTTCCATGTACAGACAGCGGCCAGTTACATTTGTATTATGTAAAGGTAAATGGTTGACGGACAACACCATCGCGCATCTCATTATTCTTTCTAGAAATAGCTAACTTAATGAAATAGGTACATATTCAAGGTCAAAACACCACAGAGGACCGTATTTCACCTCAAACCGCTTTCGGTTGCAAATAGGTTTTATAATTTTGATAGTAGTGACCTTGGATAAAAATATTTACTTGTTGAAATCATCGCGAACGCTGTAAAGTTTTTTTTAAACCACTAAGGTGGCAAACAAACATACGGCCCGCCTGATGGTAAGCGGTTCCCGTAGCCTATGGATGCTTGCAACACCAGGGGTATCACTCGCGCGTTGTCGACCCTAATCATAAAATTTCAACATAATGTTAACTTTATAAGGTGGTTTTGCTCCGATTCTGAGTCTGCTGTTATAATTGTCTTTTGATGGTGTCATTATGACTCCATTGTGGCAGATTTCGAACTTTAGGTAGTCTGCTAACTCCTCGCCATAGGATATTGGAAATGGTAATTGTGTCTTCCCTGAAGCAATTTAGGCCCCGAAAGTAACCACTCCTGCCCACTGCTAACCCATTACCTGACTACTTATACATATAAGTGATTGACTATTTGGATGAAGTTATTAATTACACTGTATAGCTAATGTAAGCACTTATGAAACAATCGTGGGTAGAACTAAATTAATAATCTAAAAACAAATACGAACACGACTAAAATAAATCCATCAAGTCATACATGCGGCAATTATGCTTATTCTGTTGTACGAAATCATAAAACTAAACTAAATTATCAGCACTTAAAGTATTGCCATCCTTATTAAACCCTGCACATTAGAAAGGGATAGCAAGACTTTTTAATTTTAGTTTAGTCATTTTAAACAACAGAATCGACACCATTGACGCAATTTATTTAGGTTTTCCTCCTGAATGAAATTAACCTCCCAAGTCGATATTTTGTAATCATATGTTTAAAAAAAACATTGGCCTTGTAAACCAAAATTAAGAAATTTCTTTAAAAATATCAAAGAAAAAGATATTTCTTTATCAATAATCTCCAAAATTATAATTTTTATTAAACTATTCTTTCAAATTATAAAAATATTTTTATCTATTATATTAATTTTTATTTCATTAATTATATTTTTTTTAATTAATGAAATAAAAATTAATATATTGATTGATATGATTACAAAATATCGACTTGGGAGGTTAATTTCATTCAGGAGGAAAACCTAAATAAATTGCGTCAATGGTGTCGATTCTGTTGTTTAAAATTACTAAACTTAACTAATTTGACAGGTCTAAAAGTCTTGCTATCCCTTTCTCATGTGCGGGGTTAAATAAGGATGGCAATATTTTAAGGCCTGTCAAATTAGTTAGTTTTGTAAATAACTGAAAACGTTACCTGTTTTGTCCGAATCACCTTCACCAATTCACAGCATAGCTCTCTTACTACAGATTGATAAGTCAGCAATCTTCTTCTCTCATTGAAGAGTAAACACTCTTGTAGTTGCAGCTGATGAGCGTCCCTCCACTTGAACCTGTCTAATCTGCTTCTTTGAACTCCTTATACGAACAGAACTATTTTTATCCGACTTCAAAACGGAGCGGTTTCTATGTTCGTCATATACTCCCGAATTCAGTAGTTAAAATACACCAAAATATAATTACATCATCCAAGTAAACGAAATTGCGTATTTTGCTTTCCTGTGACTTTTCAGTGGTGTTTTCGGTCGCTATAATTGTTCCAACGAACTGATGATGAAGCCGAAAGGTTTCCTGTTACTTTTTATATCCTATACTCTTTAGTGATACTACCCATGGCAACTAAGGTAGTATGATAAAGAAAACATTAGTACAAAAAACCCATATTTAAAATTAGAATACACCCTTCTTGTTCTCACGTACTCCTCACGTTACAATTTAAATTTACCCGAACGTGCCGAAACACGTTTGAAAACAAAATTATTTATTTCTTTAGTAAGTTGCGTACTTTTTTTAATCACGTCATATCTGCGTCAAATCAAGATTTTAAACAAGCATACCGAAGGGAAGTTATTGTTGTAATGAAACGAGGAAGCAAAGACATACAAGTTACACAATGCACAACGGCTTGATATAAATAAAATTATGTGCTCATTTATTTTAGAAGGTCTAACACGTCACGAATTTCTGTTAACATGAAGTACCTACGCATAAATTACGTGAAATTCCTTCGGGAAAATACGCACGCAGGAAGAGGACATAATGTGCAAAGGATTATATTTGCTTAAAATTTTGCACTGTGTTTTACCCAAGAATGTAATAAATGCGTCATGAATTTTAGATACTTTATTTTACACACGGCTTCATCCGCGTGGTTCTAGATAAACATAGCCTATAAAGAAGTCCTTCCTCAGGTTATAATCTATCTCATTGACAAATTTCATTACGATCCTTTCAGCCGTTTAGTCGTGAAAATGTAGCAAACTAACAAACAGAGTTACTTTCGCATTTATAATATTACTATTGAGTTTTTTTGTGCAACATCTTTCTTCTCGCTCTCTGCAATCTGTGGCAGTGTGGGACGGAAGTGTGTTATATTATATGTTATAGGAAGACGGGGAAGCGCGCCCTATTTGATTTGCCCACGCGCTCGTTGGTAGAGTTCTGATGTCAGATACTGCTCATCATGAGCGACTACTGTAAGACTCGCTCGATTTGAATAACATCTGAAGATTAGAAAAACAAATGTGATTAGGTAAGTAGTTAAATACCGGTCGTAGAAATGCCTTTGGCTTTATAAAATTGATCACAAATTTAGTAAACAATACCAACAAGCGGGTCAACATAACTATAAGAGTATAACCTTTGTGGTATAAAAAAAACTATAATATTTTTTCACCGGCAAATCCATACTCATATCATAAATGCAAAAGTAACTCTGTTTGTTTGCTACCTTTTCACGACCAAACGGCTGAACGGACCGTAATGAAATTTGGCAATGAGATAGATCATAACCTTGGGAAGGACATAGGCTATCTTTACCTGGAACAACGGTATTACACGCATCCATAGTACTTGCCGTTAGATGGGCCGTATGATTCGTTCTTTTTCCATGAAACTAGATAAATCACTTACCTTATGAGTCATGAGTCATGGGTGACGTTTGCATTACGGAGCAACAAACCAATGTTTCAAGTAATTTCATTGTATTGCACACTATTGCATAGGTACCTACATGCTCCTTTCTTTTTCTCCGACTTCAAAAAAGGAGGAGGCTCTAAGTTCATCTGCATGTATATTTTTTATTTTGTTATGGATGTCCATCGATGTTTTTTACTAAGATTATAATTTGATCAAGACATAATCTTAATAAAAAGTGAGACAGAGATAGGTCGAAATAAAAAAAACCTTATCCCTTTTAGTTCAGTTTTTGTTCACGAGCAGGGCCTCGAGACTCACAAACTAATATTGAATTGATTCAGGTTTTACTTTGCGGAAATTCATATTTATAGAATACAAAATATATTATAATTTGCTTTGTCCGCTTAATGAGTGTGATACGGTCGAACGGCCTGCGCCCAGGTGAGCTCAGCCGTGGTTTCTTCCGACACGTGTTTCAGGACTTCCACGTCCCATCATCAGGGTGCCGCCGCGTTGGTCGAGCAGCGTGATGTCACATCGAGGTCTGGATGCTGGAGCAGCGCCGCAGCACGATGGTCGGACGCTGGAGCAGCGTCACAGGATGCTGGACCAGCGTCGCAGGATGCTGGAGCAGCGTCACAGGATGCTGGAGCAGCGTCACAGCATGATGGTGGCGTGAGACGCCACGACAGCACGTAGACCCTTCTGTAACTAAAGCTGAGAAATGAGTGACTGTTTAGCGGTGCGTCCCGTCCTTTTATAGTAGTAGAGTGGTGGTGGAACTCGTATGTCGTGTCACATCGTATTTTATCGTGTATGTATGTATATGTATATGTAATATGTATATGTATGTGTATGTCACGTATGTTTACACGATAAAATACGATGTGACACGACATACGAGTTCCACCACCACTCTACTACTATAAAAGGACGGGACGCACCGCTAAACAGTCACTCATTTCTCAGCTTTAGTTACAGAAGGGTCTACGTGCTGTCGTGGCGTCTCACGCCACCATCATGCTGTGACGCTGCTCCAGCATCCTGTGACGCTGCTCCAGCATCCTGCGACGCTGGTCCAGCATCCTGTGACGCTGCTCCAGCGTCCGACCATCGTGCTGCGGCGCTGCTCCAGCATCCAGACCTCGATGTGACATCACGCTGCTCGACCAACGCGGCGGCACCCTGATGATGGGACGTGGAAGTCCTGAAACACGTGTCGGAAGAAACCACGGCTGAGCTCACCTGGGCGCAGGCCGTTCGACCGTATCACACTCATTAAGCGGACAAAGCAAATTATAATATATTTTGTATTCACAAACTAATAATTAAGTAGATGATTAATTGATTATAATCATCAGTAGGACACATGACAGGAAAATGATAGTCTGATAAATCATCAAATTAAAAGTCATTAAGATAACTAGGTAACTACTTATTAAGTCCATGCTACTGCGACATGAACACTTTATTGAAGGACGGCGAAATTGTATTAAACTAGCTATTACCCGCGACTGCATCTGCATTTATTTAAAGACAAGATTGTTTATGTCCATCCACAGGATATAATCTACCAGCTTCTGCCCACTGCGTTCGCGTTGAGCTTAGAATCCCAGAGAAACCTAACATTTTCCGGGATAAAGGTCCTATGTCCGTCTCCTGGTTCTAAGCTACCTCCCCACCAATTCTCAGCCAAATCTATTCAGCCGTGCTTGAGTAATAAACAGTGTAATCCGTTTAGCCGCTTAGTCCTGCAAAGGTAGCAAACAAACAAACAGTTACTTTCGCATTTATAATATTACTACGTATAGTTAGTTTCACAGCAATGCTTCCACCAAAGCACGTCATAAGGTAAATGACCTACGGTTTTTATCCCAACTCCTTCCTTGGGTAACATCCGAGACGATTTGCATCAGCGTACAAATTGACCTAGGTAGGGAGGCAGGTGGGTACTTACTATATAGGTTTCGCCACTGAGAGAACCTGTTTTGCAATACTTTTAATAGATCTTAACGTGGTAGCTTTGAAGGATCGAGTGAATCTAGTTTAAAAAATACTAGCGGCCCGCCCCGGCTTCGCACGGGTAGACATTTATCAAATATTTTGCCAACCCGTGCGAAGCCGGGGCGGGCAGCTAGTATAATATATAGCCTATGTTACTCAGTGATAATGTAGCTTTCTAACGGTGAAAGAATTTTTTAAATCGGTCCAATATTTTCAGAGCCTATTCAATACAAATATTCACACGAAAATAAAAATCTTTCCTCCTTATAATAAAAAAAAAATATGAGAGTTATTTCTTGATCCATGCAAATCCGAGAATATAAAACTTTGTTGATTTCTGTTTGAAAATTTCAATCACCGTGACGTCATTTTGACGTCAGTATCATAAAAATGACGGTTTTTGACTAATGTCAGAATGTATATCTAAAAATTACGTCATTGTTATTTGATATTTTTACATAATAGGGGGGCAGGTGTGCTAGGCTTCCGTGGCCAAGACTACTAGTGTATTTTAATATTGTGTAATTAGGAACATGAGAATAATCCCCGCAATTTACAAGAGCGGACTATCATACTCTCTCATGATATTCAAAAGGGTAACATTTGGCTTTTTACACATTAAAAGATTTTCTATTTCTATTTCTAATTTAATTGTTATAGAAGTCATATTACGCAATGTGAAAATCTCGTGTCCTCGCTAACAATTTGCAAAAATACCTATAAATTAAAAACATCACTTGTAAATACAATAATTGCGAGCTACGGCAACTTGTGCACTTTGTCGTGTGTACCTAAATAAAAGCTGTCCCGTTTTTCCAAGGGCAACCAGTAGTAGGTACAACTATGTTCGACGTATGCCCTTACTGGTAAATGGATTTGAGCAATTGGCATCTAGTTCAACTTCAAATCGCAGGACATTCTGTTCTGTGACGAGATGACTTTCGGCAATTTAGACCTTCATAAGTGCCTTATTAGGGCCTAAACTGAATAAATGATTTTTAGACTTTGATTTTGGGTTAAGGCTTAAGTCAACTACTATACTACCTACTATAAAATTAATATTATTAATGCGAATGTAAGTTGCTTGTGTGTTTGCTACGCTATCACGCTTCACCATGGGATTTTTCATACGCCCTGTTAGAGAAAAAAAAATTAGGCACGTCTTCATTCAGAAAAAAAATCGACGCCTACTACATAACTACGCATCAGAATCCGTTGCGTAGTTTTAAAGAACTAAGCATACATAGGGACAGACAGACATAGGGAAGCGAGTGTTTAATACTATGTAGTGATTGCTACCCGCTCGAAGTCGCGTGATAAAGCTACAATAAAGCTATTTATATTTTACACATATAGTTGGTACATACAAGGGGAACTAGGGTATTTATAGCTCTCCCTTTTGTCGTGTCTTTTTTTAGAATAAATTATTATCTTACTGTTACTATTTATTCCTTTCTCGTTTCACTTTATGTTTATTTTGAAAATAAGTAATTAGCTCTTTGTACAATATTTATAAAGTATCTTTGTACGTATTGTTAGCATCAAAGAGAATATAATTTGGTAGACATAATTAAAACGATAAACATACATAAATTTTTAAATACTTGGCTCGAAGCGGTGCCGCGGTGTGGCGGCGTAGAAGTTTTCAATACGCATATCGATCGATCTGCGAAGTAAAATATAAAATATTTTTTTATACCACTCAGGTGGCACACAAGCATACGGCCCACCTGATGGTAAGCAGTCACCGTAGCCTATAGCCGCTAGCAATACCAGGGTATCACTAACGAGTTGCCAACCCTGTTGATGAGGACTCACTGTGCGAGGAGCATTTCTACTAGCCCTACTAGCCGTGGAGCACTGGCAACGTTACTTACCGCAGAAGCACAACACTTCCTCAAAGTAGTGTTTTTTCACTGCAGTCTTCTGTAAGGTGGAGTTACAGTCCCCAGTCGGGCCGCTTCAACATTAATAAGAAAACCCACGGGTGATCTTAATTCGCCCTACCTCTCTTTAATACATAAGGTAAGCAACCTCAGCTATGAACAGATGTTGGATGGGTGACCGTCCATACAATACGGGTCCCTCTCTACTTGCTTTGGAGAGCAAGGTAACCAATGCCAATGATGACTTTAGCTTTTTTAATGATATTTTATAATTTAATGCTATTATGAATGTGTTAAGTTAAATATTTAAAAATATATATCTACTTAAAATATTTTTAGCTAACTAGCGGCCCGCCCCGGCTTCGCACGGGTAGACATTTATCAAAATATATTTTGTCTACCCGTGCGAAGCCGGGGCGGGCAGCTAGTAAGTAATTATCTGTGCTATAAACCTCACGGAGCCCGAGGCCTTTCCAACGAATGCAAAACCGTGGAAATCGGTTCGTGCGTTCTGGAGTTATAGCGTCAGGAAGGAAAACCCGACTTATTTTTATTTTATAGCTAATTAAAGAATTTACTTTCAGATATGAAGGTACTCATTACCAATCAACAACATTAATGATTTAAATTAAATTTATTTACGTAACACAAATAGGTGCTTCAGCCAGGAAACAGGATGTAATTGTAGTAATTATATTTACTACCAGACGCCTAATAGTGAACGAAATTCGATCACAATTTGAATTATTAACAAACTATGACTATGACATTCAGTAAGACTTGTGCCAAACGCGTGGTTGTGTGTGTAAGGGCTTTTTTTAGGGTTCCGTAAAGGAAAAAAGGATGCCTTATACCATACTTATACTATAAGGCTTATAGGATCACTTTGTTGTCCGTCTGTCTGTTTGTCTGCCAAAACCTTTGTTCTCAAGTTGAAGTTAATATCAAATACCCGGGTCTATAGTATCTTTTAGCTGAGAAAATATCAAACCTGTAAGTCAATATGAAGAAAAGATATGACCGTTTATGTCGCAATCCTATGATTGACCAAGAAACATGAAATCAGACAAGAAGTTGTGCCTTACCAAATTAAAAAAAAACTAATTTTCTATAACAATCTTACAAAAATAGAAGTTTGTACGAACCCTAGGCGTGCGAGTCTGTCTCGCACATGGGCCGATTTTTATTTATTAATTATATTTTTTTCTAATGCATTTTAATATACATTTGTTAGCTTTCAGCACTCTTTCTCCATATAAATTGTGCCTCATACTCCACCACCTGCGCAATTTCCGTAATTATTTGGGTACCTACAAAGTTTTTACTTCACGTATTTTATTTGGCATTTGACATTTAGATATAGGATGAGGAAATAGTAAAAAAAAGAGTTGAAATAGATTATATGCGTCCTAAATGTAGCAACTTGCACGTGCTTAACAAGCAATAAAATCTGTGTGAACGATGATCTGCCTGAATTAATCTTGAACATTCTATCAAAATTGTTAAGTCCAATACACTTAAGGAATTGTCATAACAGACAAGAGTTTACTCAGTTTACTCTTCGCAGTTCGCATGCATCTAGAAATTCCATTCAAAAACTGTCAAATATCGAAACTTCAATTAATTGTAAAGATATGTGTATATAGTACATACAATTTTCAGTAAACACAATTCTATTGTTAAAGTAGGTACTTGACCGATTACGTAAAAGTTAAGAAACCAATGTTGTAATGTTATTCCAGTATTAATAGATTACTGGCGTATTTACCTGCATTGTGTAGTTGTGTACATCTATAAACAGACCAGAGTAATTAAGTAGGCAAGCGTGTTTCATAATACATTGGTTAATTTGAATGGTTTTGTTAATTTACTACTTAATGTGCCTATCACTTGTAATTGTACCATTTCATAATAAGTGGCGACACTGGCAACATTGAAATAGGAAGTGAATTATGTTATCACTCTCAGGTCAACCACAGTAGGTGCTTGTATACTGTCTTTGATTATAGACAAGTATATAATCAAAATATACTATATCATGCTGCACCCACACACCCACACACTCACACACAAGCAAATAGTTACCTCTCAGAACAACTACATAGGTAATGGTGTCGATTCTATGGAACAACATCACTAAACTATACTAATTTGACACGACAAAAATATTGCCATCCTTATTTAACCCCGCACATGAGAAAGGTATAGAAAGACTTTTAGTCCTGTCAAATTTGTTTTGTTTAATGATTTTGAACAACAGAATTGGCACCAATACATACCAAGATAAGATGCAGCTTAAATTAATTTCATCCTACCCTACATTCCCTCAATAAGAAAAGCTCCTATCTATCCAGCATCCAGCAATTAATTCCGATCCACTGCATTTCTTTGGCGATTTTCGCTGGTTTGTACGCTGTCCTGTTCTCACACTTGGGTATCAACCCAAGAACAACCTCAAAGAAGCAAACATATTAGTGATGTTTCTTTCTTGGTTGTTCTGGGTTCATTGCTAGAAAACTAATTTTATCATCAAGATAATTCACAACTCAATCTTACTATTAACTACTTGAACTTTATTTATTTTATCCAGCCATTTGAATCTTCTCGTAGGCCAATATTCACTAAGATTTTTATACTAGTCGGATTGCTATAACATAAAGATAGAAAAATTACTCGCTCCTAAGTAAATTGTCACATCATCTATGGACAGCAAAAGTGTCTCATCAACTAATTGCCAATTATAACAAGTACCTTCCCAGAAACAGTCTTGAGAAGGTAGGTACTCACGACAGTCACGACCCGTGTACATATCAAAGACTACTTTAATTCACTTTTCAACGGCTTGCACTTAAGTTGGATGGTCACTGGATCGTATATTGCGTAGTCAATTATCACAATGATTGTCTCTTCGTTTCTTTTTACAATTTTCTCTTTTTTGGATCGTACGGCCAGGAATTGGGATCTTAATTCCTTTTATACTTCAAAATTTTATGTGAGGTCATATTTTTATATCGAATCTGTGCTATTGAAGTCTAACACTTCTTACAGGTTTTACGACCTATGATTTACTAGTTGCCCTTGATGCGTCATGGGTTGATTCATTGAAAAGAATCCCCTTTGATTTGAATGGAGTTTCTACAAACAATAACAAAGTGCTGTTAATGATACCGTGAATAGAAAAACGTGATTTGAAACAGTAAAAACCCATGATACTCTTTTTTCTAATCTAAAGTTTTCGAACATGCCAGCAATGGAAATATCCATCATGATTCGTGAATCTTCACTTAAATAAATAATAACAAACTGGCCACTAGCTTGAGAAGCTACGTGGGTAATATTGTGACCGTGCGACCGTGGGTGCCCAAACAATGTGGGCGCCCATATTGGGCATCCAGGCGTCCTAAGATTCTCTGCTATCGTTTAGTATGAACCAAAGGGTATAGCAAATATAATATTAACGATTACTATTATCATTCGCTTATCAACTTTGTCGGATGACTCATTTAAAATATTACTAATAGTAACAGTAAACATAGTAACGAATGAGTGACTTGTATTTGTATCTTTGGAACCGCTAAACTGATTCCAAAATGCTATGCCTAATAAAACTCGATATCCATCCAATAACAGAGATAAATTATATTTTATCGTAAGACTATATGTGATGTGACTTTATATGTATAGGAATTAATTTATGTTCTGCTTATTTAAATTGAATCATGAGGCAGAGTATCTAACTCTGCCTCTTAATTCATTCCCACGGCGACAGAAAACCCGCATTGCTACAAAACTATCTCTCAATCGATATTTGAAATTTAATTGTATTGTATTGCCATCGTCAGTCAGCCAGTCGCACGATTTGCAATCGTATCCGCCACAGTCACAAGTGTTTTGTTATCCTCCTATAACGTATCTCAACGTATCTATTCAATGCCAACCGTAAAAATTGCGGACACTTTTTACTTCAATCTGTTTTCCTTGTAGCAACTAGGACAAGTACAAACGAAACTGTCTGTCCGTTACCTTCATTTCTATGCTAAATCTGTTTGACCTCGCCGCATCAGCCTCAGGTCACATAAGGAAGCATGTAGGTAATGTTAAGGAAACCGAGTACCTGACAGTCGCCACGAGAGAGAAGGACGGAATCATCGATATGAAGGGGATAAGCATCGCTGGTAATCTTCGCTTCACCCTGCAATTTTGAAAAGGACACTTGCAAAGTCACTTCTGATATTATCACATTCTTCTACTAGAACCGAACAATGAACGAACAATCGACATAACGAGTTAAGTGTGTTTGAATTGCCAGGTGAATTGTAAGATGGCTTTCTTCTAAGATTAGAAACTTCTTACAAAATTTAAAAAGGACATATTAAGTGGTAGAGCTCTAAGCGGCGTGCATACATCAGGCGAGCTATATTTGTGTGAAAAGCGATACGTTTGTATATTCTACTAGCTTCTGCACGTGACTACGTCTGCGTTGAGCTTAGAAACTCAGAGGAACCTAAAAAAATCCTGGGATTTAAAGTATCCCATGTGTTAGGCAGGTTATAAATTATCTGTGTTCCAAATTTCATGCAAATCTAAATGAGGGTAGTTTTTGCGTGAAAGAGTAACAAACATCCATCCATCCATCCATCGATCCGTACTCATAAACTTTCGCACTTATAATATTAGTAGGATGCCTCACAACTTTGGTGTCGCAAGAATCCGTAGGCTAAGATAACCGCTTACCCTCAAACAAGCCGTATGCTTGTCTGCTACCTTACCAGGCTTAAAAGTTTAATACACCCTACGAACGCCACGAATGAGTTCGCACGTGCACATCGCAAGTCTGGGACTTGACAACGCTAGACTGAAAGACAAAAGCAGTGCAGTCAAACTCATTGGGGCTCTTATAGGGATCCCCCTTGCTCTTAATTTTAAATGGGTCAAGACCGCGCGAAATTCCAGCAAGATTTTATGCTTGAGAGATTTTTCTAGCTATTTTTAGCAGTAATAGAGGCCTTTCCACATAGTCTCGGTTTTTGAGGTCAAACATCTTGTGTATGTTTTGTTTCTGAATAAAGTATCGAGTGTAAAGATATGTGGTGATCTGATGTGAACAATTGTTAGCTTTAAATTATCCATCGCTGGAACTTTTTCGGTTGAATTCTTTCCAATACCTAATACTTGTATATCTGAAAAGCCAGAGGTCGCGGATTCGATTCCCCCGGGCACACATTTATGTGACAATCATGTTTGCATTGCGTCTGGATGTTTAGTAAGTATTTAAAAAAACCGACCAGGTCCGAGTCGGACTCGCGCACAGAGGGTTCCGTACACACTTGTAGGTAAGGATAAAAGTAGGCGAAATTCAAATGAGGTCAAGGGGTACCTTCAAAGTTTCTGCTTCACGTCGTAAGATGATACTATTTCGCATTCTGGTGATTCAATCAGCAAGGCCGACTAAAAGTTCATTACTACGTGATACAGTTAAGTAATTAAATTTTATTGTTAACAGCGCTTAAGAATAAGGAAGTAAAAGTAGTCTCGATTTATCATCAAGACCACGTAAAGCCTCTGTGTACTTTATAAGAGATTGGTAAAAAACGGGAAGAGCTGTGAGGCTGTGACTAATATCTCGAACAAAGGAACGGCCTGTGAGTAATCCTTGAGGAACGAGAGAAATTTCAGTAAAAAATATACCGTTGTCCGTCATTTAATCTCGAACGAACTTTATGATAATATAAAGCAAGCGCGATGGTTATGTTCAATTAAGTTATATTACGGAAGATATAAACATGGAATTTACTTATATTTTTATTTGAATTAATAAATATTCCTGCACATAAATTTGAGCCTACAATGACGTAATAGACAATGGTGCCAATTCTATTGTTCAAAATTACTAAACTTAACTAATTTGACAGGTCTAAAAATATTGCCATCCTTATTAAAACCCGCACATGAGAAAGGGATAGCAAGACTTTTAGACCTGTAAAATTAGTTAAGTTTAGTAATTTTGTACAACAGAATCGACACCAATATTGCTATAATTATTTGTTTAATCTGAATAATGAATGTGATATACAGCACAATAATGTCTTATATAGAATACTTGATACATCTTTCGTAAGCTGATTATCCTACCAATATTTATAATAACGATACGATATTATATTCATACGGTAAGGCAAACAAATATCGTTCTTATATATAGCTAATAAATATAAATATACTATTATTACCATCATATGAATGAAAACATCTATAAACAAAGCGGCTCAGACTTGTTAGAAGCGTGATAACGCAGTAAGACAGATATGACACGAAAGTATCAAAATATGTACTAGTTGAATTGATTATTCAATTATTTTATCAAAGGTTGGATTCGCTACTGATTCCAGACGAAGAGATAGCATTATTAACTCTGTTCAATAGATATTTACCGATCGACAATTCGGACAATTCTCACAGGGAATAAACATTCTGGTCCGGTTCATTATAAACATACCAGGAATAATGGTGTTATTTCAACCATAAACAGTGACCAGCAAAATCAAAATAAGAAATCTTATTAATCTACTAAAAAAATGTTATGCATGGGACATGTATATATTTACTATTTGGACCGAAAGCCAGGAACTTCACCCAAGAACAAGCCCAAAACCCAAAGCTAGTAGCTACCAATTTCTGAACAACCTTATATGAAGTTGAAGATCAAATTGTTACGTAAGCAACTTGGTACTTATTTACGTAGTGTTTTCGTACAAAACTTTATCTGCGTCGAATTATTGGATAAGGAAAGCGTCTGTCGGCTAATTAGTGACGGTACGGTACAATGTTAGTAGTTCTGCTAGTTCTCTGAACGTGGACTATTGGGGCATAAAAATAGGAAACTTACCGTGAGAATTCATTGAACATCAAATACACTGCTACTTATGTATATACCTATAATGGGTTGAAATATTTGAATTACTGGGAAATTAGAGAAAGTTTTGTAAAAACCAAAATAAAAATGTTAAGCCCCCGATACGTAATCATAAAAATATCGTAGCTAAAAGTCATCGTTGTATCAAAAGAACTAATTCAAAATCGGTTCATCCCTTTTAGGATCTGTCATGCCACAGATCACATACACAGATACACACGTTAAACTTTTACCACCCTCGTTTTGAAAACGTGTGCGGTCGAGCACCCTCCCGTCAAGAACAAAGTTTCTTACAAATAAATATCCACGCGTTTCCAAGAGGTTTAACAACCGGCCGCTTTTTCGTTACGTCGCGATTTCCACCAGTCAATTCCTACTGCATACCGCGTTAAGGAACTTAATTTAAGGATAAGACTAAGGAACTAGAAGGGTAGTCGAGTCGATTCGAGATATAAGTTCTGACATTCCGATGTAAGATAGGAAGAATGCAAACTTAAAAAAATATAAGAAAAGATTCTCATGAATATGAATAATTATGATGAGGAATCGTTTCAAATTGACGTAACCATACCGTTTAATGGTGTGTTGGTCAGTTTTAATAAATCTGTGAACAGTCAGGAAGTGTGTGTCATCAAAGGAGCATCTCAGATCCTTGAGTAATGTGCATTGAACAAAGAGACCGATGCATAAATTGGTGTTGAATCACCATGAAGGCATGCACGTATGCATTTAACACGTCTGACGAATCCTGCAGAGTTCATTACCTTCTCAACCCTGTTCGATAGATGTTGTATTGGTTGTAAAACGGCAGTGGATGTTGTGTTGAGAGAAATACGAATGATCTACAGATTGTTAAGTCAGACTCCAACTAGATTCGATACCGTGTTTACGTTGATGATTTTATAGTGTGCAATAAAACGCATTCTGGTCTGTTAATAGATTTCACGGACTTCCTGTTTCTTACTGCTTTGTCATAGTCTAGATGTGAAATTGAAGGAAATACTATGTAGTATACATGTAAGTAAATACTCTTACAAGATTTGATGATATGTTGCTTTGTTATTGAGAGCGTTAAAAATATCTAACTGCTTACTAGTAAACAGTTTATTAGAGTAATCTACGAAATAGATATACCTAAATAGGGAAATTTAAATATTCCCAGGAAATCATATATATGTACTGGGAAAGCTCTAATGACGAATCTATCGAAACTTCCTCCTTATTAGTAATCTTAGTCTGTACTGGCGGCTTACGCTGCGGCCGCCCGCGCCGCCGTAATTTCATAATGTGTTCTCATTTATATTGCAAAGTATAATGCAATATATTATATACAGGTCATGTTATGGTGTCATCAGCGTCGTGAAACATAGTACTCGTCACCAAAGAACATGTATGAAGACAGATGTATATATTTTATGAAGAAAAAGAGGTGGGCTTATATTAACGGTCTTATCCTTATTTTACAATTCGAAATACCTTTAATGCCTTTGCTTAAAACTATATAACTCAAAATTATGTCTCCATGGTTCTAATCAACATGATCTAGCTAGGAAGTTGCCGCGTTGTACTTCAAGGCGTAATTTTGTATTATGTTTGGGCTCAACAAACAAACTACCTACGATATCTCGAAATATACTCAAATATAAAAATACTTATGCTACTAAATGTTACAGTTTTCCTATTATACAATGCCTACCCTATTCGTTTTATTTTTAAAGTTCTCATGACGTGCTATTGTGATCCATCGCTTCTAAATTTAGTAAAATAATAAATATGCTAGAATGTATTCCTGTGTTTGGTAATATCCTTATAAGAACATCACAGAAAACGTGATTGGCATTTCCTACGTCATAAACATTCAGAACATTTCTTAAATTTCCCAAATTTAGACCAGAATACTATAAAAATAGAGTAGGGAAAAAGGGTCTTCATTCAAAGTTTTCAATTCTTCAAAGTTCCGCTTTTCATTTCCAACGTTAGTAAGGAAACGAATGAAGAGGATATTATTAACTATATAAAGGAAAAAACGAACGAACTTGTATCTTTAAAACTGATAAATATACACAAGTCGAAAAAGTATAACGCATATAAGCTGTTTGTATACAAGCAAAAATTAGATTTGTTTTTAAATGAACAACTTTGGCCAAATGGTATAACATTTAGGCGTTTTGTGCATTTTAAGTACAAAACAAAAGCAGATACTAATGTTAATTTAATTACACCACAAAATGGAAGTACAACCAAAACCATATTGTAAATTTACAACATTTAACTGTAAGTCAGTGAAGCGCTCGATCGACAGTGTAAGATATATTTGTGAATTGTCTGATGTAGTTGCATTACAGGAAACGTGGCTCCTTCCCCATGACATACCAATATTAGGGACGGTTTCCAGAAATTTTGAATATACAGGAAAGTCAGCGGTTGATACTTCCGAGGGATTATTAACAGGTAGACCATATGGGGGAGTGGCCATTTTGTGGAGAAAAGGTATTTTTGAATCTGTTTCTGTTATAAGTTGTAGTAGTACCCGTCTAGCTGCTATTAAAGCGACGATAGGTGGTCGTTCTATTATTGTATTCTCGGTGTATATGCCAACGGACTCTACGGACAATTTGCCTATGTTCACGGAGGTTTTAGGGGAAATAAGTGCAATAGTAGAGAGTGGAGATGTTGAAAGCGTTTTTGTATTAGGAGATTTTAATGCACACCCACATGAATTGTTCCATCAGGAATTAATGGATTTCTGTAGTGACCAGTCCTGGATCTGTGCTGATTATAATAAACTAGGTCTTGAATCAAACACATATACTTTTGTAAGTGATGCACACGGGTGCAGGAGATGGTTAGACCATTGTGTGGTTTCATCATCAGCGTGGCAGACCATCATTGATATTGATATAATGGAGGATGTGTTTACGTCGGACCATCTGCCATTACTTATTAAATGTGATATGAATGCTGTAAGACAAAAAGTGTCGACACGGGTCACGGCTCGAAGTTCGATTATATGGGGACAGAGAGACGACAGGCAGATAAATAGTTACCATGTCTTATGCAATAATAGGCTTCGTAAGATTTTATTTCCCCCCGAATTTACCGAGTGCAGTCGTGGGTCGTGCGATTCATTAGAACATAAATTAGTGATAAATGATCTTTATGAAAAAATTGTAAATATTCTATGTGTCTCGGCTGAAAAAACAAAAGACTCCCCAGTGAAAAAACACGTTAAAAGCAGATGCTTAGCTGGCTGGAATAGTCATGTTCGTGAGGCTCACCGTGAGGCCAGACTTAAATTTCAACAGTGGGTTTCATGTAATAGGCCATCGTCTGGCTTAATATACTCACAGATGCAGAAGTCGCGTAAGATTTTTAAAGGCCGTCTTAGGTGGTGCCAAAATAACCAAGAAAAAATAAAAATGGATATCTTGGCAACACATAGATCGGCAAAGAATTTTGGAAAGTTCTGGAAGGCTACAGCGAAGCATGATCCTAAACCTGGCCTCCCGGTGAGTGTAGACGGAATAAGCGGATCCGTGGAAATAGCTAATATGTTTAAGGAGCATTTTAAAGTAAACTCCCCTCTTGGCACCACCTCCACACAAGACACCAAGGCAGCCAAACCTATTCTTGGGTCCGAAGCTTATGATGAAAAGCCTCTCATTAGTATCATAGGCAAACAGGTGAGAGAAGCCATACAGAAAATGAGTGGAGGGAAATCTCCTGGGCATGACGGGCTCAGCATTGAGCATTTGAGGTACGCGGGTGTTCACTTACCAAGGGTACTTGCATTGTTCTTCACGATGTGTATCAGTCACTCTTACTTACCAGAGGATTTAATGAAAACGACTGTGGTGCCTATCGTGAAGAACAGGACAGGGGATATTTCGGACAAGGGAAACTACCGCCCAATCTCATTGGCCACTATTATAGCTAAGGTATTGGACAGTGTGCTTGACTCTTACTTAAACAAATATCTAAAGTTTCATGATGCTCAGTTTGGTTTTCAGTCCAAACTATCCACTGAAAGCGCTATAGTGGGACTCAAGCATACTGTTCAATACTACACCGAGCGCAAAACGCCGGTATACGCTTGTTTCCTTGACCTCTCCAAGGCTTTCGATCTAGTATCGTATGATGTGCTTTGGAGAAAGTTGAGAGACAGGTGTGTACCCACGGAAATTACAAATATTTTTCAATATTGGTACAGTCACCAAACAAATTGTGTGAAGTGGTCGGATTCACGCTCGGAACCATATAAGCTGAAGTGTGGAGTGAGGCAGGGGGGATTAACTTCTCCAAAGTTCTTTAATTTATACATGAACGACCTTATAGTCGAGCTCAGCAGCATGCGGGTCGGGTGTCGGGTGAATGATGTCACTATTAACAACATCAGCTACGCGGACGATATGGTGTTGCTGGGCCCGACTGTGGGTTCTATTGTTGAAATGCTTGGGGTCTGTCAAGCATATGCAGCTGGCCACGGACTCGTTTATAACGTAAAGAAAAGTGAATACATGGTCTTTGGGGCCGCCGGTAGGTACTATGAGGGTACCCAAGATATTTCCATTAGTGGTACGACTCTAAATAGGGTGACCAAGTTCAAATATCTTGGGCATTTTCTTACCGACGACCTCAGAGACAATGTAGATATTGAGAGGGAGCGTAGAGCATTGGCGGTTAGAGGAAACATGCTGACGCGCAGGTTCTATCGTTGTACCAAACAAGTTAAGATCACGCTGTTTAAAGCCTACTGCCAGAGTTTTTACACTGGGAGTCTGTGGGTCGGCTACACTCAAAAATCGCTCAATGTCCTACGAGTCCAATATAACAACATCTTCAGGATGCTGCTGGGGCTTCCACGTTTCTGCAGTGCATCGGAGATGTTTGCGAATAACCATACGGATGGTTTTCATGCAGTAATACGCAAAAAGACCGCATCTCTGATCACCAGAGTAAGGGAAAGCCACAACAGCATCCTGAAGACAGTGGCGTGGAGTTACACATCTCCCTTCTGGAGGTGCATTGTCCTGAGAACAATTAAATAACAACTCTCACAATGCGCCGAGCAGCCGAGAGTGCCTAGTTTAGCTGCTATTTCGTTTATTATTATTATATCTACTAACATTACTATTTAAGAATCTTTATAACATATTAACCCTCTATAAATTGTGTGTAATGTACCTAATGATTGTAATATGGAGTTGTGTTACCTGAAATAAACAATTATTATTATTATTATTATTATTATTCGCTACATCAGTGTCAAAAAATGTTTTGTATTTTATTTTTTCTTTAATAACAGCGGGAGAGGTTAGACTTTCATTACAATTGGTACATTTGGTACCTAACCTAACTTCAGTGGTGCGTCGAAGCAGACACACAATTTTTATTATTTATACGTAGTACAATTTCTTGTGTAAATAAAATATTATCAACATACATAATATTCAATTCATACAATTCCCAAGATTCATGAGATCACTGTGAATCAATTATTTATTATTCATGACTCCAAGTTTTCCGAGTAGTGCAAAATCAATCACACCACTAATTATATAGGTATGTATACCTTCCTATACTTCTGGAATATATATATTCAAGCATATATATATGATATATCTATCTGTTGGTATTTCTACAACTTCTACAGGCATAAAATGAATGCTATTTTTCAAATTTTCGCGATTTTTACACATAATAGTGACATGAAAACGACTCTTATTCGCGTATAAAATAAATGATCCTCGAATACCAATAAAATTGCGCAATTTAATCATTCTTGCGCAATTTGAATACTTATCTTATACATACCTATATTAATATAGTGACTACATATATAAACACTGACGTTTTAAACCGTTTACCTTTATCGCTGGTAATTTGATTGGCTACAAAAAAAGGATTAGCACATCACTAAAGTCTCGGTTAGTCTTGTTTGATCGCATCTTCGCCTGTAAACAAAAATAATCTGTAATTTTGACTGTCATATTAAGAATGTAAGTACATAATTTTATAGTAAATTTTATTAAGTAAGATTTTATAGCAAGAAACTATACAACAACTAATTATGACTCCACACGTTTTATTCACATAATATTCAATCGCGTGCGATCGACATAAATACAAAATGTTTAATATATAATGTAAAAAATATCTCAATATAAATATACTATTCTACCCAAACTGAACCGAGAAATTTACCACGACCTGATAATCGAACTACCTAATAATCGCTTAAGTGACATAGGGGTACCTTAAATTAATGGTCAAAACGATTAAACATTAATTTGGCGCTCTTGCGCTCTTTTTCGTAAGTAGACATTTTGGTTTGTTTTGATTAGGTACCTTTTTCAGGGTTCCGTATGTGAAGGGTAACCAACGGGAGCCTATTACTAAGCCTCCGTTGTCCGTCCGTCCGTCCGCCCCTGTCTGTCATGTCAGCGAGCTGTATCTCATGATCCGTAATAGGTAGATAGTTAAAATTTTCACAAAATGTGTATTTCTGTTGCCGCATTAAAAAATGTAAAAAAGTCTATTTGTCTTTTAGTACGGAACCCTCGGTTTGCGAGTCCAACTCGTACTTAGCCGGTTTTATCATAATTTTAGACTTATATGTAGTACATATATTTTACATGCTTAAATTAAATTATTTATAGCTGATAACTGTCCCTAATCTAAATCGTGGTTTACTAGTGTTATTAACTACTCAGAAATTAGGCAGATACAGAATAATATCGATATATAAAATTCTTTAGTATAAAAATAAATCTTTAGTATTATGTACATATTTATTTACCGGTCAAAATATTATCCGCGTTGATATGGTATTGCCAAACGTAAATGAATGGCCGCCTTTGTTCCTTTTCTATTACTCTGAGGCGCGGTACTATAGAGAGAGATAGATAGTGAGTTGTTTGCGTGAACAAAACGCATGGCGTTTGGCCGCGTACTACGTAATCTGACGGTGTGTCGACATTGGACGTTGGATCGCTTGCCATCCGACCCGAGGCTTCGCGTTGCGGCAGCGGCGACGCGGCGGCGGCGGGCGGCGCGGCCGCGGGCGCCGTCAGTCTCGCAATGGCGTTGGTGCGGATAGGCTGTGTGTTCGTTTAGCTTAGCAACAACCCGAGCGGACACCGGCCCAAAATTTCGGCCTGTCTACAAGTGCTTGAATTACTCGGAAACACTTTCAGTAATTCTCACTAAATGAAAACAGTGCAACCGTCACCACGGGCAGTCAAATTTTGGTCTGATATCCACTCCGGGCGAATCATTTCAAGGTTTGTAGTTTATTCGTAATTTCCCCTTACTAAATAACGTTACTAAATCGTCGATTGTCTCGTTTCGTTTTTAAATTTCGTAAGTTTGGTGTTTCGTACGTGTCCCAATGGGTTTGCAACTTAATTTGTAATCGTTTTGTTACAGATCATGTCCATCTCATTATAGTTCCTGAGCCGCAAGTGTTTAGTGATAGTGAACTAGTGTACAGTGTGACAGTGTTAGTGTATCAGTGATGGATCCGGGATCACCATCGTTGCTGTGGCCGCTGCGGCCGAGCAAGGCAGCGGCGCCGATAGCGGGCGGCGCGGGGCACAAGGAAGAGGACCGGCCGCAGTCGCCGGCGCTGGCCGAGCGGCTAGCAGCGGCGCCCGCGTCCCCCAGCCCTCCAGCGCCCGCCAGCCCGCAACCACCCCAACACCAATTCCAAGCAGCGCTGGTCGCTGAAAAATACCTCCTTCTAGAACAAGTCGAGGGCTCCTCACTTTGTCGGTGTGTAGACGTGCGCACGCAAGAGGAATACGTTTGTAAAGTGAGTACCTACTTATTTATCTTGCCAACACTAAAATGTCTATATAGCATTTCCGCTCGTGCCTAGATTTATCAAATTATCAGTCGCATTATGATTAGACTATGTTGAAAACTCTCAAGTCAACATGACAGGTTCAGATGACTATGCAATGCCTACCCTACAACACGATATTATGATAAAGATAATTACGTAAATGGACCTTACGTTATCAACTACGTAAATAGGTAATGTAATAAATATACTATGTAGTGCTGTCGCGTAAATAAAGCTAAATTTGTTATCAAATACAAAACACTTGTGCTGCCAACTGCATCACACATAAGAGATGCATTGCAAATACAGTGCAACCTACACACACGTTCATATGCAACGATATCTCTAAGTTCATATGCAAAATATCTACCATACACCTACCTAGGTACTCGATACCTAACCAGTTTGAATTACATATAGAAACAACTTAGACTAGATTGTAAGTAGGTACGTACTACTCCATCTCCATACAAATTTCATATCGTCACCAAGTGTGTCGTATATCTATACGACCCGCGGTAGTATAGCATGCTATCTAGCATGCTATACTACCTAGGTAGGTCCATAGTAAGGTACTTACAAACTTATTATTAATTAAAAATAAATTAAACTCATCGGTATTACTCATTCATTCAAATAAATTATCTTCAGGTAGGTACTTAGCTCACTTTTAATACAGAGAGTACGTAAGTGAAATAAAAAAACGTTATACACGCTTCCTATTTCCTATAAGGATTATTTAGTTCAGATCTGATCACATCAGAGTACAGAAATAAGCTAAGTGAGTAGGCAGATTGCCTAAAATATGTAGGTAGATGCAGCAGCATCACATTGGCAAAGAGCCAGACGTTTCGTTGATTACACTAGCCAAAATATTGATTGATGATGATTGATAATACTTAGTCTTATAGGCATTTGAAATAGGTATGCCTTCTAGTCATAATATGTCAAAATGTAGGCACATGTTGGATACTAAACGAGTCTCGTGTTGTGACGAAATTGAGCTTGTGTTTCAACAGTAGAACCGTTGCGTAGCCTCGTTTGATTGATATGTAGTGTGTACAATGCCTAATACAGCCTGTCACCGTAATCTCTCGCTTAGCTTCAAACTTTTGATCCACATGCCAAAAATATCTATTGCGTAACATTCTTGTGTAATTAAATTAACGTAGACACCAAAATATTTTGCAAATAAAGGGGTTCCTTCAGTCCCACGGGATAGAGAATTAGAGACCCCATGTCGCGATAACGATGCCCAATAATATACCCACATGGCGATTCATTGAAATCAAAACTAATTCGTAATATGTACAAACTAACCCGCTGTTATTTCCGTGTGACACATCGATAATAATTTATCTGTAGCATACTTAATTACCTATCTGCATTTGTAGATTGAAAGCGCTTATCGCTGATTTAGATAACAATGTCACCGAATGAAAGTCGATAAAAACGTGTGTGTCGGAAACAATGCTTGGGATACCACTATCACAGGTAGAGAAACCCGGCCGACTAAATAACAGTTAATAACAACGTTAATTAACGTAATAATCGTAGTTTTTCTCGACTCGCGTGCATTGTCGATTGTTAATAGCATCTTGTTGAGCCGATGTCATAGTTTATATGTCAGGGCCTTAATGCTCGATCGCACTTGTAGGCCACCGACATCGCAGTTTTTACAATGTCATACGTATAGATTTTAATAATAGCGATAAATTATTAACGTGATAGTATTAAAGACTGTTACAAGTGCCTTAGGGCCCAAGTTTTAATTTTCATTACTCGCATGCTTAATAGCTGCATCTTACTCACACACTTATTTACAGTGAACATTTATTATAGGGAGAAATGCAACATTTTACCTTCCCTAAACCAGTCCAGGCCGCATGAATCACAAAGCGACCTGCCATCGCGCGACCATAAAGAAACTAGTTCAGAAACTCGTTTGGGTTCAAAATATCCTTTACTAGTCCTAACCTGTAGCTAGCCTACCTTCTAATTTTAGGCAATACATAGCATGGATACTGACAAAGCCTATAGGGGTATTGTCAAGGCACAGAATAGGCACTTCCCTCGTGAGAACTTGGCAAGGTTAAAGTGTGGCAACGTTATCGTTGCTAAACGCCGACCGTATTTACAACACTGGCTGTTGCCGACACGACTGCCACATTTGTACACTTCACATATACGAGTACCTTACACATGCATCCATTCGAGCAATATTATACACAAAGACAGTATGCGTTCATCTTTTAAAGTTTGTCATTATCACATCATGAGACAGATCACACAGATTTAATGGTAGTCACACGTGGTACAGAATCGCTCCATGCCGAAAATAGGCGTGACCTTCTCATTGACATTGTGAAATAGACGAGTTGATAACGTGCCGATCGCCGAATGTCATGTCACACCGAGGCTAGGGGCCCCCCCACCATCTCCCCACCAGGCAACAGACAGAGCGTCGCGCGAGCGGCTACCACTTCCATCGCAGCTTACACGAGACATTTCGTCTTTACTTGTCGAACAAAGCCAGAAATACAGCGTAACGCTTGAAATAGTGTCGTTCTATAGAAGTTCGCAAACAATCGAATCGAGGCACCGTTGTGTGTACGGTAATGGACTATTGCGGCTTCACTCATTGCGCATGGAAGCTTTGTTCGAAATGTTCTTTTAAATTAAACACGCAATAAATTTTACTCACGTATTACGAATATAATGAAAATGAAGAAATTTTAAAATTACGCGAAACTTATCCAAATTTTGGGATTGTCCATTTATGAGTTCACATTTTTCGGCTAAATTAAACAAACTACACAAATATTTAGCAATATCTTAGGTACCACACGATTAAGCAAATATTGATAACAAAAAGTAGGTTAGCTCCCGTAAAATCCATTTGATGCCAAATATTATCAAGTGCTCTGTCAACATCGCAAATACTTATCGATATCTCTGGTTTTTTGCGCAAACCTCGACAAATGGGTCATGTTTTATTTTCGTGAAACGCCCACTACTTTCAGTAAAAATGGAAGAAACGCGACGCTGTCTGGAGTGACTGAAATAACCGACAGAGTATTTATACGACAAATATGCGCCGAAAAAGAAATGGTTTGAAGCACGCAAAGTGATTCATCAGCGGCGAGTCAGGAAATCAGATTTGGTATTTGCGTCTGTGATGTCGTTGACACTGTGTGCTCATTTGGGAATACATGATATTGTACATACAGTACTGTTACACATTTGCTCATAAAGTAACTGTTCATTCTCGATGACCATCCAGCTAAGCTTTGAATTTGTGAATATTGTACAGCTGCGAGAGTTAAGTTCCTGTTTCTTTCAAGAAATGCGTTTGAATCCAACAGTCCGATATTTGCAAAGAGGGGTCAACTCAACCCTATTCACAAAATGTTTCAACCTCGTTATTCACATTAGAGTAAATCCCTTTACATCATCACCGCTTTGAAATAGGACACCCTTTGAATGAATCTATTTAACGTAGACATAATTTGAGCCCCGCATGTTTCATCTCTTTGCTTATTTATTCACTTTAATGTTTGAATTTGCCTCATTTGTCAACCTTACAGCGAATTCAAAGTAGAGAACCATACGCTTGATTTAAACCTGTCACGCAATGGAAGAAAACTTGATCGTTAATCATTTTAAATAATCAGATGGCGTACACACGAAAGGTTATAAATAGGAAAAGTTACAACGCCTATTTTTTTTCTGTAATTACAAGAAATCTTCAATACAGTTATATAAAGATGGTTTGTTTTCCAAAAGGTGGTGTCACAAGACTGCAGCAACCTTCTCCAAGCACACTACCGCCTTGATGGGCACCCGCACGTCAACCCCATTCACGAAGTACTAGTCGGCGATAAAAGGGTGTACTTAATCTTCCCCCGATCGCACTCCGACCTCCATTCCTATGTGAGGGCTAGAAAACGGCTAAGGGAACACGAAGCTCGACGGCTCTTCAGACAAATGGCAGAAACAGTAGCCGCGTGCCACGAACAAGGCATCGTGTTAAGAGATCTCAAGCTGCGGAAGTTCGTCTTCGCCGACCCACAGAGGTGAGTGTCTTTGTTACTAAGTGTAAAGAAACTACAGCTGCAATAGTTTAGTTTAGACATTATCTGGTATTCGGGCCGCAGTCGACAGCCGTTTCAGATTGCCGCAGTGTACTCAACTTGGCCAATGAAATACCTGACGCAACTGTTCCCCAGCGACTGATATCACCACCGACCCAGCTAAGATCGATCGATTACTTCCTGACCATTTTTTCTTCACCACGCCCACTGAGAAGATTGATCGTGAGAAAAACAATTTTTGACACAAAAAGGTCGGAAGGGAAACGGAAATGCTCTTTGTATTTTAAGTAGCTAGTCGTTTCCTTGGTGAGTCAATAGCACCTCGTACTACTTCGTAAATGTTTATCAAGTCGTTCATTATGACAATTCACATGCCGTACGTGTAATGTCTTCGCTCACGATGATAATAAATAAAAATAAGGTATTGATGCCACGACTTGGCGCCATGCATCGGTCACCTATCGACGAGTCGGGAAAATGAATTATTCAGGCGTTAAGCATAAGAAAACAAACGTAATAATGAACAAGTAGGACAATAGCGCTCACAATAGAATTACTAAACGGCTTTTTTAATTACGACCGTCGGCCGGTAGGACCAGCGGATTTTCGAACTTTTGAAACGTTATCTGGCCTCCATTGTTGCGAATATCTCCGGCAATGGTAGCGGCTCAAGGCGAGCGGTGTCATTGCTGCGTACAATACTGCGCGCGCCGCAATCGGGTCAAGGGTCCGCCAATGCGCGCGCGCACCGAACGTCGCGTACGAGTATCTCTCGCCTGCCACCGCTGACCCTTATCCTATTCCCATGCGGGTACCTGCCCTCATCCGATCAGGTGATCCTGATTAAACGCATTATTTTATGCACCCCTGAACATTTTAACGTTCACATTCCTCCGGGTATCGAATCGGATTCCATTATTCACCTGTCAGCCAGTAGCCCAACCCAACCCTTATCGTTTGTATGTTTTATAATATTTTATTTAGAACCTTCTTTAAACAAGATTGAATACTGAAAGACTTATAAATAAAGCAATATTTTTTTGTTGATGACGCAAATAAAAAGTTGATTGTAGAACCACTTTATTGTATAGTTTAATTGGATGGCCTACGGTGGGTGTTCTGTGACGCAAAGTACTCAGCCGATCCTCCTCCCACGGCGGCGGGGCAACCAACCTTTAGAGTATTGGATTATCCTTGACGTCTCGGTGGCGAGACATTTTCAGTACGCCCCCAACTCGTGGACTCGAAGTTAATGGTTCATTTGTCCTTTGCAACCACTCGTCCCTGGTGTCATTCATACTGAATTACAATACGTCTTTGACACGATCTCTCGACGACTCATTTAATTTGCAATTTCAATAACTATGCCTCTACTACTTTCAATCAAACAAGCCTGACATAGCGAAACCCATCTCTGTATTTACGCAAATGTATTAATTCAGTCCGCTTTTGAGTGGACAGACGGCAAAATTTAATACTCTTTCAACGTCGGTCGTGTCATCAAAGCGAGTGTAGTCAAAAGCGTCGGTTCTCGATGCGGAACGGGAAACACCGCGACAGTGCCTCAAATGTAAAAACTTTTGCCTTTACCCTTTTCGTAATAGCAGTGAAGAGTACGCCGCGACTTGAGAAGCCTTTGCTGAAGTTGCCCCTCAAAGCTGGAATGTTTTACATTTGGTTATTACACAGAGACTAAGCTGTAAGATAAACTTTTATACGTGAAACGTGTTTTCGTTGGATAAATAAAATGCAGTTCCAAAATGACTTTGGAAATGTAATCGCAGTTGTTTTGATACCGTCTGCGTTTGGTTTGATATTGTATAAGTTAATTACTAAATAAAAAAATACGAATTTTCATTCAAATCTGCGTTTGTTCCTTAAATCAAGCGGAAAGGATATTGCAGATGCGTTGCCTCTTTCCCATGTCATGCCATTATCAGAGGTTTGATACTTTTTGACCATAATGTTAATGATAACGGACCATCGCGTGTCGGTCAGGACCCTTCAGGTAGACAGCTGTTACACGTCAAACCGATGCCCTTTAGTTAATGACCAAAAATAATCCCAGAGAACTAAATTTCTTTAAACGCGTCCGGTGATTATTCAGATGTTCCAATCCCTTGCGTATTTACACAAACGAGCAGCTGAGCTGACCCTGTTAGGCCCTAATACAATCTAATGATTATGCACATGACGCGGTGGTCACTACTGAGCCAGGTGTAGTTCGCAATCGTGAGAATGAAGGTGCAACATGATCAAGTGGCCCGCGCTTCGACCTCCGTTCTCACGTCCCTGGTACAAAGGCACCCCTGATTATAAATTCGAGTCATCCGACGGGAGACCGCGCTCAACATCCCGCCATCCCGCGGCTGCCAGCGTCTCAAAGGTAAACAAGAACATTAATATTGATCCCCAGCTCCCCGCTCTCTTTGTCGCTATGAATTTTGTCCTCCTAATATTTTCCTCTAGTTTTTCTTGTCCTTTGACATGAATAATATTTTGAGTTTAGCGTAAACAATATAGTGGCAGTAAAATTAAATAGTTTTCCATAGGATTTATCCTATTGTTTGATGTTGTTATGATTATCAGCTATAGTTAAGATCTTCACTTCGTGTGCTAGATACTGTTTGGAGAAATCTCAAATGTTGCATCCGGGCGTAGGCCTTGGGGGAGGAAATCGAGGTCGGCTGTCCGATAAGGCAGGTAGCGCGCCGTCTGCGCCGCGATAAACCTATTATAACCATAACCTATCTCCACGTGATCCTGTTCTACAGATTACATATAGGATTTCCGGTTTATTGTAACAATTTCTCAAATGTTACAACACAAAAAACATTTCCGGCGGGGGCGGTGACTTATAACCAGCAGAAAGCCGGATGTTTAACTATAAACTCTCTTTGTCCGAATAATGCATTCATAATTTTCGCATTTCGGCGCACTGCCAGACGGAAATACATTAACGAGAGGAATGGCCTTCGTCCAATCTGTTATTTACGCTATAATTAGGCGTGCAAACCCTTACAATAGCAATATAAACTAAAAGAAGATAGTATAATCTGATACAGCGAAGCAAGCAGACAGGCCGGAGCCCTCGCACCGTGGTCCTTTGTAAACAGACTCAGGTACAAAAATTGTATTCGGCGCAACACATTGTTCAGATGTATCCCGCCCACTCAATGCTAAATAATAATAACTCTGAAAAAACGTGCCAGGTACAGACACAAATCCATTTTTTGCGTAACACGGTGTACAGGAATCGGATTGAGTGATCGAATACCTGGCTAACAATGACGATGATACATCTGCATTTTATTACGCAATTCGATATATCTTCACAATAGATATCTACCGCTATACCTCAACTCTATACATCATAATCCTGAATTACAAAGTATGTTCTGTTGCTGAATGGCCCTATTCCCGGAACCCGCACCGCATCAACTCTGCCAGCTAGTTCGTCTTCCAGAACCGGTTTGATGAAGCGATACGGAAATTGGAGTCGATTCTCGATTCACCGCGAATGTGGCGTCGTGACCACAATGTTGACAGTTGATTAGTTCGTGTGGCTCGTTAACGGGATGGGATATTTACGGTGGTGGTGCGCTGGCTCACTCCGGCGGATGTGCCAAATTGGTCCGCGATAGACGCACGCTTCGCCACCCGGCAGACGCCGCCGCGGCGCATACCGGCCCGGCCACCGACTGACACTACATTTCCTTCCAAATCTGTCCTTCCCTTACGACTTATTTATATCCACTGACACGCAACCATATAAAACTTAAAAACTAAAGCAATTTGATACCGTGTGGCCAAATAACGCCCCGAGGTGGTGATAGGCCAACAGCGGCCGACCAGCCCGAGTACCTGCGCACCTACGCTAAATGTTTTGAAAACGTTTTGTAACCAGAGTTGCTTCAAGTCCGTGGTGCAAGACGCTTTATTACAGCAGCGATGTATTTGCATAATACAGGCGCGCGGTCGGGACCGTGTGTCAGTTTCTTTGATTGTACAACTATTGGTGCAGTTTAGATACAAATCGTTATTGTTTGGCTTACGTAACGAAACAAACCTTTTGCATTTTGTGGACGCGCGCGCTAACTGCGTAGTTGGCATGAGGTGGTGGTATTTCTCGCGCGGGTGTGGCTGGTGGCTAGAGATAGAGAAATGAGCGCGCATCGAGTTCTAATTTGTGTGGCGTGATTCAGGCGTGCCGGAATTCAAGCGGTGTTAGTTCTTGTTTTGGGGCGTTTATTCGCGGCCTCGCCCGCGACCAGCGCCGCGTGGTGAGGTCGCGCGCAACTGTGCCAATGTCGCGTGGCCGACGCCGGCGCACACCGCCTCCTCAATCGTGCGGAACCGAACTCTACAACGTGCTTGCAAACACTGAAGCATTTCTCCAGTTTGACATATAGCTATCAACACAGGCCGCCTATCGTAGATTCGTTTCGGTTTCAAATAGCAATGCAAATTCGTCAAATAACCGGGAATGCTTTCGAATTCACAGCACCTACGCCTCTCTCGTTCTGAAAATAAATGTGTGGCCGAGGACGACGCGAACATTCGTCACGACTATAAATAACGACTGTTCGCACCTTTTTTGGTGGTACGAAAAGACCGGATGCGGCTACCGGACGCAGCCGATAGTGCAATGCTCTCAACAAATGTCCTCTTCACACTTACGGGAAGCAACACAAACGAAAGGTTATGAATTGCCGGACATAGCTGACACCCATACAAAAGTAAATCCGAGTGTCACTGGAATATAAACTAATTGTTGTGTTTACATACACCTTGCACGAGGACACATCGTACAATAGATGATATAATAAAAGAATGTGCCTCCTTCCTTCCTGGTTTTTGCGCCAAAATGTTCCGTTCCTATTATGACGAAGTGTTCAATTACCCAATTGGATGTAGTTAATTTTGGAATCGAGTACACAGCTGAGAAAACGCACGACTAGCTATTAAATCGATCCGGTTGCGTAAAACAAAGGTCTGCGAAAACTTGTGCAAGCGGCGCGCCCGCGCAGCGAGCGCCGACATATCTGCGGATTTGCGTAAGCGCACTTATCCGCCGATACGACTGACGACGGTCCCTGTGTTGTGACACGCTCCGTTTGCCTACATCTGTCTGTTCAACTCATTATCTTTGGTACAACTCGAAAATGTATCTCTTGCGTATCTATTTACAACTGTAATATGACAACATGCTTAAAACGCTTGCGAAAACCACAATATTCGAGCGCTTAGAAGTCTTAGAACCAAGTTTCTAATATCAGTAATATCCCAGATTAGTAGGTACCAAAGTAAAAAATTTAGCAAGAAATATGCATAATGCAGATTTTATTGTTCATAAGCAAATAAACAACTATGTTAAGCGAATACCTTGTTCCACAAAATGAACTGACATTCAATTTTGCAGCTGGTACATGCTTACCTTCCTTACTAGTCTTATGGAAAACGGCCGTTGATTGGTGTCAAGTCATGATATCACCGTGTGAGTCACGTACCTCGTGTCGTGAACACCAGTCGAGTGAACTTACTTAACCTCCATAAGGCACACTCATTTAAATTCGCAAAAAACTTTCTCGTTGGTTGAGCGCACGCGACGCGACCTTTCTGCAAGAAATGGGTGCATTCACACGGCGCCCTTAGACTATGGGCAAAAAGTGCCCACGTGCCGGCTATTAGGTAGTAGGTAGGGACGAGCCGACTTAATTGTACCCTCTCTTCATTCTCCCACTGTCTCACTTGACCGCTCACAAGGAACCGACCTCCTCAAGAACTGGGCATTGACACGCGCCAACAAGAAATAAAAAAAAGTTACGTGCCTTACTCCGTAGCAACAAAGGCTCACGAGTAACTTAAGCCCTTACAGTATGAGATTTTTTACGCATGCACATATTTGTTGTGTTAAATTTTAAACCTGCTGTGTTTACGTCTTTATGGCTGCCATGGGCATCCGCGACCGAGCATCCGTGTCGCGAAGGTCACTGACCGATGAAAACCACCCAGCGTAAACTTAACACGAAATGTACTCGAATGCTCATCAAAGGTTGAGAACTGTCTGCTACCTAACAATATAAATTAAATAAATTAAGCAATTATTCTTCGTTTCGTTATCTTGTCTTCACATTTAAACTTACGAATTGGTATCGTTCTTATAAACGAAACCAATTAGTATTCCGGTCCAAAAAGTCACCCTTATCAGCGTTACTGACACGAGGTGGCGAGACCGATGAACCCGTTTAGCTTTCAGTACATAATCTAACTAGAATTGCCTTGGAATTTGTTTAAAACATTTTAATAGTCCTCGTTGGCACAATGGGAGAAGGAATTTTAAAACACACTATATGTAAACCGCAATCGCTCGCTCATAAAAATAGCCTTCCTTCGACGTATTTACAACGTAGCAATGATTCAGTCGCTATGACAGTGATGAATTCCATGTAGCGTGTGTCTACATGCACTTTGTGCACTCGGTGACGTCACTCGAGAGGGAGACCAAATATTGAGAGGGCAACACAACTAAATAGAGGGTGCGGGATGAATCATAGGAAATTTCAAAAATATCGGGTCACTAGCCCCGCTCCCCAGCTAATTATACACCACCCTATATTGTAGCTAAATATAAAATACATCAAAAAGGTAAAGCTTAATATAGACCTACCCTTAACTAATCTAGTCTACTAAGAAAAAGTTCAAGTTCATTAAACTTGGTTTTCATATTCATGTACTTACTTTGAGCTACATAAATAAGTACATAATCAATCTGTTAAGGGTACAATTGCCGTTACCGTTGTAGAACGTAAAGTAAAGAAAGTAAAGAGCGAATATCACAAGCTTATTGTCTTCATACGGGTCTTGAATAAAAATAAGAGAAGGCGAACAAACTGAGGTTTCAAGGTACAAGGCAAGCTCTCAACTTATGTTAGTGCTAAAAGTTTTATGGCACGGAGGACTGACCTCAGTTAGCTACCGCTCCAATGTCGTAAATCTCCCGAGATGCGCTTACCTCGCTCGATGCTATCAGCTTTTTCCTGTTTAGAGTTCAACAACTTTCGATGTTCTGTAGACGACAGTACATTTCCGTGCTAATCCAACTTCTTATTTTAGATTCCTGTTTTGTAAACACAACACGTGTTTTTCGTGGGCGATGTGATTGGAGGAATTCGCAAATATATACCAATTTGATAAATAAAAAGTGCCGCTGTACCGGAGGCGTAAGCAATGCCCCTTATTTTCAAATGAATGGCTCATATTATTTTCATCCCACGTGATGTTTGTGCGCAAACATTCCTGACGGGGGCGGCAACGAATGTATAGCTTCCTAATTGCAAACAGACATACATATCCATAAACTCTTGAACATACTTAATATAAAACCACTTCAGTCCCACGCTTTCTAGAGGATAATTTAATTCACCTTCGTCAATGCTTGAAAACATTGGCGATTCCCAAAATAATGTTACATTTTTTAGTGGTCAGTGAATGATCTACCGCTTGGCTGATTTTCCTGTTCGCGAATCGAGCTCGTCGCGTCGCTCGTCCCTACTCGCCTCGGAAACAAAAAACCAAAACCGGTCCGACGGTGGCCAGAATTGCGATTAACCCTCATTCTGCAGTTGTGTCGTGCATCCCAAGTGCTACACTAAATACCTGACATCTGGTGTGATGTATTAGCACTTTTAATCTTTATCTTTCTGTAGCAGTCATTTCGTTAAAGGGACGGAAGTGTGTAACGGGAAGCCCGGGAAGCGAGCGCTATTTGATTTGACCAATGAGCGCACGCGTTGTTAGATTGCAGTCAGATGTCAGATGTTACACATCATAAGCGAATACTGTAAGACCCGCTCGTTTTTTATGACTATGAAATCAGTGCGCGGCAATTGGCAATACAGATGTGTAATGCTTTCAAGTACGTTTGGAAACAATGGTCGTTCTTATTAACAGGCGAACCACGGCCATTTGTCTTTTAGGCTTCCTGTTTTTGTGTATTTCTTGAACATATTTATACTCATTGATACCTCTGACTGTAAATGTTTAATTTGGAATACACGAATAACTTTTTCCTCATCCTCAAAATATCGTAGTTTTCCCCCAAAATTCCTATTAGCATTAGCACATTCAACACACGAAACGTCACAAGTCATTACTCATGTGGTCAACTCACTTATATACTATTTAAAACAGGCTAATGTAGTAATTACAGACTAGCATGATGTCATCCTTAAGCACCTCATAAATGACATGTTTATCTTGTTGCTACCTGTAACCCATTTTACTAGTTAATAGTTGTGTTTGCGATGAGCAATTCAGTATTTGGTACTTATATGAGTAACCGGGTAACCGATTTTCCCTGTAAAATGGGTTGCGAAGGTCAGATGGCAGTGGCTTTGTGTAAAAATTTGGTCATCAGCCACGCCGTAGATCTAGAGCCGACTCCTGCAGTGTTTGGCATAAGATCAGGGCGATGATAATATATTATGTACACGATTCGTTCTGCATTGATGTAGTGTGAGAGCAAACGACGCTCATCTCAGCTTCAATTCAAATGTAAAGTGTAGGAGCATCCTAATGTTGTTCCGAAACTCCGCCGCTGACGTAACTCAGTTCACGGTCAACAAAAGGAAATGACGCAAGCGCAAGCGGGCAGCGTTGCACACACGAGCAGCCAGCGTTACAACACCTAGCCGACCATCAAAAAACAAAACACACCACGTGACCAATGATAAATACCCTTATCCAAACATTGCACGGTGAACTTCCATAGAAATTAAAATATTACTGGCAAAACGTCCGTCGCCATTGAGCTGTAATTTAACCCTCTCTTGCTCCACGTCACAGCGCACGGCAATCTCGTGTAAATCTGGTTGTTAGCGAAACGCTAATGAGAACTCATAGTTCGGTTTACGCTTGCGCCACTCTTGACATTGAGCGTTATTTTAATGTACATAAATTTTGCGTTCTTTAACTGTATAAAAAATGTTACTTGTGCAATCATCTGAAATAAAATTAATTTAAATAGTGCTTGAATATTTTTGCATATTGCCGTATTGTAGTCAGTGAGTTTTTAAATGAGTTCAGTCATCGGGATCGTTCACAGTGACATTGAAATGAGTTGCGTTGCGAAACGGTACTCTTTTCGTGTTTCTGGCCTCGCGCCGCGTTCGAGATCGAAGAATACGTATAATAAATATGAGAACGTATCCGACCTCTGTTCGCGGTCACTAGTTGTGTAACCAAACGCGACAACAATACCTATGTTTTTGAGTGTGACGTCACCTACTGACAGAATTTGATTGTTGTGTGACATGAGATTAATGTAGTTTTGATTACATTGTATATTAGCTCTGTTGCCCACTAATAAAATTTAAATGTTCTCATTTATAAAAATACACAAGTTTATGTAAAGATTATTCGAGAACCGAAAATAGTAGTAGTGGTCACAAATGTGCTCATACGCAGGGTTAACTCGGGTCAAAATAATAACTAATTTACTGATGAAGAATATCGACACATGCTTAGCTATTGTCATCGGGCTGCCTCGTGACATTGCCAATGTTGTGATCTGCTATCGATATGAAGTCACCGCCGTTTTTGAAACAAAACAACGCTCGCATGACGCCAGCGTTGTACCAGCAGAACATTGTGCCATTTTGTTTGTACAGATTTTACAACAATTTGCGCAGTTAACTTTGTCTCAATATAAATTTGCCACGGCTTATGTAATGAAAATGATATACAGTGCATGCTCTGTGCACGGGAACTGTCTTGCTTCACTGAAATTAAAGTTAAGATTATTAGCGAGCTGTTCCCCCAGGAACACGCAACTGTCTGGAGAAAAACTATTCATTCTATATGTTTATGATTATATCCGCCTTTACAGAGCCGTAACATTGAGTGACAAAGTAATTATATAAAACATTTGTCAACTTGAACAACGTGTTTACAGAATCACAACAAAATTTAACAAGTTTGCGTGAGTACAAAACTTTTCCATTATATTAAGCGTACAATACGAAGCAGTACACATTTTACAAAAGGAAAATTTAATGAAAATTGGATTGTGTCATAAATGCGAAACGTGAGCGGCGCCCACTCGGTTGTTGTTCGGCTACGGTTTTGTCTGACGCACAGCTGCCTACGCTAAGGTTACGGGGCGTAACACGTGACCCGTAGCTACGGCTACGACTGGCGTAGTGCATGCATACGTCACGTCCGGGAAAATTATCACGATTCTCGAGTGGGATACGAGAGTGACGCACTCAGCTCGCTCAGTATTGATTTGATGCGTATTTGTAGAATGTTAATAAGTGACGCAAAGCATGCGGAAGCGGTTACGCACGGTCGCGCCGGCGGCCGGCGAGCCTGTTGTCGAGTCGTGGCCAAGGACGGACCCCGGACACGGCCACCGAGCTGCGCTTGCGACACTGTCCGATGCCCGTCCATTGATGCACAAACACGCATTGCATTCACACGTGCTATCTATTGATTATTTTATCGTCGTATTCTTTGTAAGCTATACGCAGCTTTTATGAGATTTCGCGGGATAACAACATTGCCCTAAGATAAAAACATAGCCTGTATTGAATGCAACTCTTCACTTTTTTTGTTTAATCGAAAATTCAAGATATATATATATATATTTTTATACCACTAATGTAGCAAACAAGCATACGGTCCACCTGGTAAGCAGTCACCGTAGCCTAAAGCTGCTAGCAATAGTAGTGGTATCACTAACGCGTTGCCAACCATGTTGTTAATGAGGACTAACTGTGCTACCAGCATTACTACTAGCGCAGCATATCCTCGTGGAGCACTGGCTTGCCTTGCTCACTGGCTCCCTTACTTGTCGCAGAAATACCCACCGCAAAATTATCCCCACATACAAAGTAAGCAATCACACCAATATCGCCTATTCTTTCAGACTTATTGTATGCAATATAATAATACCTGTTTAATTACCGGCATGCCTAGCATTCAGTCATAAACTGTATGCTTGTTATGAGGCGAATGTTTGTCGAGTGATCGACATTGTTCACCTTCTCGTGCGGTGAATGACGTCCGGGTGACTGCTGATGAAATTAGCACCCACACTTGCAAATTTGAGCTCACGTGTGATGTATCGGTGTTCAGTATTGCCTCATCCATAGTCATAGTGAACATAGTAAAAATAATAGAGAGGAAGTTTTCGTCAGAATTGCGCTGTTATCACATCTATTTTATCTCGGCGATAAATAGGCGATGACATTGCGCCGCCGCGTGATTGGCGGAATATTTAATCAAAACAATCTGAATGTTTAGCTCTTTCGTGAGGTTCACTCGTATCGACTTCCGTGTTTAGGATTACAGTTGCTACACATCACGTCCTAAGAAATCTGCGTCGTAATGGAAATGTTTTTAATCGTGTAGGATTTTCCTCATCGTAGCCTCATAGGAAAAATATGTATACTCTTTTATCCACGGCTTCATACGCATGGTTCTAGATAAAGATAGCCTATGTCCTTCCTTTGTTTATAATCTATCTCAATGCCAAATTTCATTACCATCCGGTGAGCTGTAGTCGTGTAAAGGTAGCAAACCAATCAAACAAACAAAAAAATAGAGTTACTTTCACATTTTTATTTTTCATAATATTAACAGTATGGATTAAAACAGGAAAATTCGCTCGATTTATTCGCGCGATAATGTATTGATATTTAACACGATATGTATAAGAATCAGGCGTGTGGCCTCGAAACGAAGACCGTCTTGGTTCAATGTCAGTTGCGCAAGCGCAAGCAACACTCTTCCGCCTTCCAATCGCCGCGCCCGCGCACCGCCTCGCCGACCAACCAGGAACCGTGCAGCGAACTATTTGAATTTTAACGTATCACATCATGTATCATAAATCTTTTTTTTTTTTTCTTCCAAGTTTAATATCTGCGTTACAACCAGAATGTACGTATTAATGTATTCGCATTCTTACACGTACAACTTTTCCTTATAACATGAATAAAAACACGATCGGTCTTAAAATGTCACGTTCTTATGTAACATCGATGCGAAATGATGATATGTTAACGGAACTATACATATAACAATACCGTTCTATATTTTCAAGTTTTATCAATTTACATAATCATAATAATGGTCACTTCCTGTGGAAGGACTTATTGTTTGCGTTTTGTTTTATCAATATTAATGAGTCATTCATCAGATAGTGGACCTTATTGATTCCTGGTCAGCGTCACGTAGGTAGAACCATTAATATGATCCCAAAGAAAAAAATCTAACGTTTAAAAACCTTACGATAATTTTCTTAAGTTTCTTACATCCATATAACAGATATATATACGGGATAAAAACGAATATAATTAATAATTACTAATCGTGATAGCTAGTAGGATTCACCGTACAATTTTGAAGAGCCGAAAATTTTATTTTTATTTTTCAATTCAGAGCCATGTGGTCATGCCGTCTGCGGATTATTTTTAATCAATTAGAGAGCTTTTTTCCACTCGGATACAATGTTAGCCATCTGCTGTGTGAATTCTGCAGTCCGTTTCCGGTCCCGTTACATCCGGTCGTCGAGAGTGCTTGAGAATCAAACTCGCATATGGCCCTCTTTACAAAAAACTTCCCGATCGCCCTGGGACTGGCCTGGTACTCATTAATATTAATTACCGGGAGTCTAACACGGTCATTGGACCCGAGTGTTATCTCCGCTCGAGACACCTAGTCAACGTTTAGAGGTCACTCACTACAATCTCTATTATCACAGACAGATAACCGACTTCTAAGGTCGTGTGGTATGCCGCAATAGGCTACATGTTCACTGCGACTGTAATGTAACCTTACAACAGAAAAGTTCTATTCATTCAAAGATAATTTTGGAAAAAAGTCAAGGTGTTCTAATTGTATTGTTACACTGCGTATCGGGTTAATCTTCTAACAATCACCTGAGCGGTGACAATGGTAAGGTTTTTGTGGACTGAATTCGCCAATTCTAAGGCTACCCTCGTCTCGAGCCAGCTTGAACAGATGTCCCGGTAAACAAATACATCTATTGTGCTCCTCTCCTACGCATGATTTATCATTCGGTTACACTGTTTGCCGAATCGATGATTGAACTCCGATATACATCTACCGACTATTGTGCAAAGATTCTCCTATTCATCTTTAAGAAAACACCTTTCTTGACAATGAATTGCACATGCGAGGTGTCTACCTGCGGCACGCACGTGTTCCAGACAATAATGAGTTACAATATTTTCGACCTGCCATTGCAAATCAACCTTCGGCGGTTAAATAACAAGGTCTCTTTTCTCTCGGCACAGTTTTTAATAAGGTTAGGACAGTTGTACATCTTGGACCTCGTAAAAGACTTTATAGCCAACATTTTATTGAGTTTATATGGAAAGTTCTATTCTGAAGTAGCAGTAGAACTTGTAATAGATTTTTGTTCCGAACGGTGTTCCATCATCGGATTACTCAAATCAGAAATTTTGGTACGAATTGCACGCTTATATTTCAGAGTATCGCATAGCTGATGGTGCTTGACGCCTTTAGTTCGGTGGTAGCTTCAATATCCAAATGTTGGTAAATAAATATGGAGCACACTGTTTGGACACCTGATGATATGACAACTCCATCCGAATGCACACATTCGAACCGATATTCGATACAATATAAGGTCAACAAAGTGTTTAAACTATCGAGAGGCGATGTTTATTCAAATGCACTTACAGACATTTCAAAGTTCGAGTTTCGACATCTGCCACGAGGTCAATATTTGCCGTTTTTTCGAATGTTCCTTTCTTTATAGCTTAAGAGTCCCCTCGGTTGTTCTTTTGTTTCATACCTTCAAGTCGCCTCGTGGTCGTGGTAGATTCTCGAACCACTGGCAATACGGAAAACCTTTTCAGCAAATCCTCTGCCGGTATCGATAAATTTATAAGTACGCCGTCAGGATATTACGCGATCAGTGTAAATTGGTTTTGCTGTTATTTATTTTGATAACTGGGATTCGATTCGTTTCTCTCTTTTGTAACAAAGGGAAACCATTGTAATTAATTTAATGTAGTTACGTTGCGAAGCGAACACAAAGCATTTTCAATTAGCATCGAAATTTAATTTTAGTCTACAGGCACCCAAATAATTGTAGTGAGTATTTTATTTTAAGTCGGCATAATTTTTTTTTGTATCGACATATGCACGGACATCTGTTGGGTCGGATTGAAAAAAGCTTTTTTTCTATTTTTACGTAAAACGTATATTTGAAATGAAAAAATGACACGTAGCACATGGCGTGGCCAGGTCGTCTGGGATCCTACCTGCTTTTGTTCCCGGGACAATGCGCGGGCACACATCTGCCGCCGCTTGCGCCCGCGCACACAATTCCAAGCCTTTGTGGGTATCGGATCCTACGCTGCGTATTATTATCATTTGACTACGCGAATAATATTACCTGCGAATAATTTTCAAGCCGCAATCACACGAAAATAAAGGAAAAAGGAAATATCTAATTACATATGGCTGTTTCGCAACATTCATGGCTCTTAGTATATTACCTTACGCACACTACTCGTATAGGATAGGCTCGTCGATTTAGAGGTCTGATGGTTACTTAATGATTAGCATTAAACGCGAGGTCAATTTTATACGTAATCTGTGCGAGGACATGGCATTGTATTGCAAAAAATAAACATTTGTTGTGCCTCTAAAGTAATTTAATTTTAATTTGACTTGGATATTAGTAATTTTGCTAATGAGAAACAAACTCGACATTATTACGCCATTCCTATTGTAAAATCGTTTTGAAAGCTCGAGCACACTTAGGTTCACAATGGGTTGTGTTTATGAAATAAAACAATCGAATACTCGATACTATAGGATAGGAACAATTAATCGAGTGGTCCGGACGCTGCGATGCGAGTTGCGAAAGTATCGACCATATAGTTGCTAAACATTTGTGTGCTACCGCTTTTGAAATACATCTGGATCGTTTTGAAATTTATTAACCTATTTGTTTTGCGCTCAATTGTATTCGCCAAGAGCACGGTACCAAGAGTTTCAAAAGCCCCTCAAAGGACGTTTTAATTATTCCAGTTTGTCGACACTAAGTGCTGGCACAAAGGAACGTCCCTAACGATCAAGTTACTTTTGTTTGTCCGACACTAATTAAACAAAAGATGTCCGAGCTCTCTTTGTCTTCGCGTAACTGTCTCCGGCAGGTGGATGAAATAGGACTTTCTGAACGAACACCTCTCCAAAAGAACTGTGAAATATTGCCCTTATTCAAGAAATCGACATTGACAGACTGGACGTCGCCGCAAGTTGAGTACGACCATTAAACACACTGTTATTACAAAAGGTTGAAATGTACAAATGCAGCGGAACCGGCGGCGTGCAGTTAGCTCATAGTAACCGAACCAACACTCGCCGTTTTGGAGCGGAGACTTGCCGCAATAAATCCTTGATGGAACCTTAACCCAGTTGGGTGATTACGAGTGCGCTTGCCGCCGCGCCGCGCCGGACGCTGCGCGCCGACTCTACTCTGCCAGTGCCACCAACCGCTTGCCTTATAATACAATTACCAATTATTGCACAAATACACACTTTACGACACCGCTAAAGGTCAATTAGCAGATGCGGGGGACATCAAATTCCTCAGTTTACCCTTTGATGGTCCTGAAATTGTTAAATTATTCATGAGTGTCGTGGGAGCTGCAACGGTCGCTGCAGTGCCGGCTGCACGCAGGTGCGCTCCGACCTTGCGCAATGGCACACATACAACACTATCTAGCTAACAAATATATATATCGGAAACCGCTTGCGAGATACTTTGTATGGGTTTCGACACACACCTTGTGTTTATGTACTCGTTCTAAACGTGCGAGATAAAATTCATAATTTTGTGCTTTAATTAGTGAACCGTCGAGTTATTAATGCACGTGGCAGTGACATCACTAGGCTGAGAGGAGATGATACCATACACTATATTAGAATATTATATGATTGACGCAAACTAACCGGCCGCTTGCCAAGTAGGTTAGTACGCCAATGTCGGTGCTATCATAATGAAATCGGTGTTAATTATTGTATTAACGGTGGGAATGGTGCATCTGTACGGCGCGGCCGCGGTATCTGACATGTCATCAATCGAACGTGGCGCTGAGGCGGTGCAACGGCGGGCGTGACGCCGTCCGCCGAATACTGGGTCAAGTACAACGGTGGTTGCCATTCATTGTCAACGCGGCACAGCGCCTCGCTCTACGCCCGCGCCCGCGCCGCAGGCCGGCTCGGCTGCGCTTGCGCCGGCCTCGCACCCACTGAACTTGACATATCACTTTTTTACATATTTTTTGCTAATTATTCATGTCAGTGCTAAATAATGTGGGTTGTAAATCTTAAGAGTAGGTAGACCTCTCATCACACATGTATGATTTGCCGAACCAAAACGGTGCTTACATTGGTGTGTACAGGGATTTTAATCCATTAAACTGGGGGCATCATCACACTATCTGAAATAAACGTATTCGATGTGAGTGATTAAATTATCTACTTTCGGTAGTAAATTACTAATTTAGATGGTACACGATAGCAAGTGATAATAAAGGAACTTTTTCTATTAATCCGTATTCCGCTTTGCCTGTAACTGTAACATGATTATCACGTACCTAGGCGGTTATGCGAATAAATACGGCAACTAGTTAATAATTTCCCTCTATTGCACGCATTACATCAGTGTAATTGCAGCAACTAGTGACAACACTCGTTACCTAACTCATTGCAGTCTTCGATACGGAGCATGTTACGACGCTTGCGCACGAGACGCTCTGCCATATTTTCGCAAAGTAATTTTCCATCCAGAGGATGGATTATATCATACACCGCCCAATGCGAAATAAATTTACTCCTCTGACATCACCCGAGGTCGATGGCCGCGGTACGGCGAGCCTCTAGACTCAGCTAGAGCCTGCAGATGTATGATACAATGCTAATGGCCGGAGTACATTCACCGCGTTAGAAAACCTACTTCAGTTCCGCACTTTCTTTATTGCATCACACCAGTGTGCCGTTTCGCCTGCACTCTCTTCCGTTGCGAGCCGCCAGCGTTGTGCAACCATTAGCCATCCATTAATTTGAATTTAGAATGCGTCTAGTTCCAATTTCAAAATCGAATTGTTTCACATCTAATTTGCTCCATTGTTAATTGCCAGTGCGCTCGATCTATTGCTTGAATTGTTTCCTTGCTTTCTTTGAGTTACATCACTAGCTTTTCTTTCATTCCCCTCGGCTATGTCAGGTGAGTGAGGTTTCGCAAGTTCACTGACCTCCCATCGCGTTGCATCCGCCACCGAGATGTACGGATAGTGATATAATAATAATAACTGTGAGCGTAATTCTCTTGCTTTTTAGAAATATCTGTTTCCGCACTTTCCAAGTTACGTCATTGAGTTTAGAAAAAATGTAATCGCGAGGTTAACGGCCGAGAGGAGCGCCCCACCTAAATTTGTTGTTGATCATTGCTTTGGCATTCGAGGAGAGCATTGATCCTTACATGATCTCATCGTACTACGCTTCGGACCTCTGCAAAAAATAAAGAAATTTATACCCACGTAACTGCGTAGTAAACAAGATGGGTACCTACATACTTTTTGCTAAATAACTCTTGTTAGATATTTTTTTGGTATCCGAACTTCCTCAATTTACTCATCAAATCGCACTTCTTGTGATTGGTGCGAACTATCGTTGATTCGGGTTCATTGACAGCTTAAATTTAAATATTGTTGAGTATGTACTAAGTTATCTATTGCTCATTATATTGGACGCGGAAGTATTGATACTGCTTAAAACAGTATTACAATATCCCTACTTTCATCGGCCTAGTACCATTTCGGCGGACGAACGGTACCTGCGCGGGTCGAAAATGAGAAAGTACCGGTCTTTTGCATGCGACTTCATCGTCCGACTCGCCAACTCATCACAGCGCTAAATATCATTCTTACGTCCATACAAGAGAAAACAAAAGGTCATTGTCCGCAAATTCTAGAAGCCTGTTTATTTATTTATCAACGACTGCTATCATTCGAAACGTATTCGATCCACGTTCTCGATTCACACAATCGTACGGTGTTTGAAATTCTTCCATGCAAAGGACTGTGATCTTATTGTTTGGATTATTGACAATTAGCTTTGATTTGACGTTTGAACTGCCTGTATTCACGGAAGGATCACAGTTACAAATTGTTATGTTGTAGTAAACTCAATTCCAGTGAAATCGACGAGTCGGGAACCCGTTTGGAACTGGTCTCCTTGATAATGTGTTTACGCGTTGTTTTCAGTAGAGTTAACGGTAGAAACTTGTTCCCTCTCGCGATTTTTATTATCAATGTTTGTTAAGTATTTATTTACAAACTTTGAAAGGTCCTTTTGATTTAATTCCTTCGTACGACGGTTTGAGCGTATTTCTCAGGTTGTTTACGTCAGGTACGTGTTTCAACGCTTGATGGCTGTTTTATTCGTTTTGTATCGGACGGTTTACATGCCATGTAGTGTAACCTTTGTTCTACACTTCCTATTTCCTCTCTTTGCGTACAGTGCATTGCCATTAACAAAATAATTACACTTAATTTAGTTATTTTACAGGGGTATGTAACAATAGGTGTTCCCAATGGAACGTTGTGTATGTACGTGTATGTTTGACGTGTTATCGCATTAGGCGATAGTACTGAGGTATTGGGGTCGTAAGGGCACCGCGCCATTAATTCTATTGTTCCTGTTTCGATCGAGCTGATAATGATCGTGTACTTGAGACGAGTGCCTTAGGTAGTATGCTGTGTTGTAAGGGTTCTGCTTGCAAATTATGGTATTCATAAAATGAATAAGCAAACATTTTTATCATCGTCATTCTACAAAAAAATACCTAATAATAAATCTTATGTCTTATTGTTTAAAGTTGCCAGTTGAATACGCCCTGAGAAAACTAGCTTCTCGTAGTATGACTTTGTATTAGTTAGTAAGTAAAAACACAGAAAATATTTTTGTGCATGCGTTCATGCGTTATAAAGTTTTCCCCGAATAGCGACATAAATGTAGTGCCAACTATATAAATAAACAAACCGTGAAATGTTTAGGCTCCTCTCTACAGATAAGATACGAGTGAAATGCTGATAAAAATTGCGATAAATGTATCTAGCGATAAATATTTTGGAGTGACATGGCAGTAATCACGTCTCGGGAAAAAAGTCCCAAACATTGTCCGAGATTCGCAACTACAACTGCGAAGAGGTTTTCCTTATAGTTTTCGCGGAAATGGTCTCACCACGTGTACACACAACCTTTGTGGCACAATAGTTCAGCAAATCTACGGAGATTAATAGTATTTGTCGTCCCACGCGTTTCTGCAATCACGAAGTAAATGTATTTCACAAGGCGAAATCGCAGCTCGCAACATCGCTTATTTCGCGTTTTCGAAACCATCCTGCGTCATTCATTCCAGCCTTTTGTACTTACATACGATTACATTGTGTTTATTGTCTTTAATGTGATGTCAAAACGACATCGTTTCGCTTTGTATATGACTCAATAAAGGGTAGATTTATGTCCTAATCCTTAGTAAAGATACCTAGGAGAAGGGAGTTGGTTAACATGCAAATTAAATGTCATTATAACGTAAGCGCCCTGGGCTCATCCAAAACATTATTTGGTTTCGGCACTACATCTAACCCGATGCGGATGTTTACTACATCTGATCTTTGCAACCCATTTTACCTGGAAATCGGCTATCTGGATTAAGACAGTTAACAGACTTTTCATGTCTGTCAGGCCTCTAAAAAACCGACACGGCTTAACGTAGGGTCTCAGTATAGCGTGGGGCCGGGTCACCTCCTGCTACTGGCAATAGTTGATCGATCGATATGCGTAGTGACAACTCTGCCACGAGCCCATTTAAACTAAATGTAACGCCAATATTATTATATAGGGCGGGCATGTTCGAGGTTCACGCAAGCTATTCCGCACCTAGCAGCGCAAGAGACAAACGCCTAGTTATTTTACTGTTGAGTAAACTATTATGAAATAGAGCGTAAGGTAAGGACCGGCGGCGATTTAATACATTGCGATAACGATGGTTTGCAAATCTTCCGTAAGACGACGCTTACAAAATCGCCAAGGATTAAAAGAGGGTTCGCGTTCAGGCCCCATGGCCTCTTGCGCCGGCGCATGTAAACCACGCGTGAAACATTCAACACAGCGTTGTGTTATATATTTTATCATACATTTGCGCCATCCGCCCGCAAGATCCAATACCGTTAACCAACTGTTTTAGTAATGCCGGGCCGCATTGCCTCGCCAGTTCGCAATAGTCCACTTCACTCGTTACATATCGCAAGCTCTTGCGACCTAGCTTTCGTGATTAATCGCCGTTCTAATTTTGGTTTGCATATGCATATTGCAACCCTTTGTATGCGCAATGTGCTCTCAATGATTCTTAAATGCACAATGTGGACGTAAATCTTGTGCCATTTGCACTTCCGATTTACAATAATGAGGAGGAAGTGAAACAAAAGTGTGTTCCGGCCGCGTACTGGCAGCTCGGCGGAAACTGCGTGGGCGCATACGGATGTGGATTTACTCTTTTTATTATCGGCCGATCTAGACCGCATCTGTCGGGCGACACACATCATACAGCTGCCCTTTATGGTAGTCGTCATTATGGCTGCCTGCACAAACTGGTGAGACTGGAGCGCATGCTCACCTGTCGCCAGGTGTCGACTCTTATACTTCTATCAATACAAGTTGTTAGATCATAAAACTAGGCAGAAAGCCATGTTTTTGTGCGGTTGCGTGAAAGCTATCGTCGTAACATGTAATTAATTAAATTACAGTAGGTGTCTTACGATTCTAATTTTTTTTCTGTATGCAACAGTGTGCCGTAATGACGATCATTACTCGTCCGCAATGTGGGAGCTCCAGCTTTTTACCCGCACATTTCCCAACACTTCGGAAAAGTTGGTCTAAAACGTAACAAACAACGAGTTATGAAAGTGAATACGCAAACGTGCCAGTCAGCCGGTTACCTGTCGATTGTTCTGTAATATCCTGTACGAGAGAATTCCTAGTTTCAAATGCTCAGGCTATGATATGTATATGAGTCTGCTAGCTGTAACATCAGACGTCATTTGCACTACATTTCGAGCGTATCTTATTAATGACCCTTAAAGACGAAGGATACGTTTATCTGATTGCGTTAAAACATTTTCAGCGACTTAATCCTCACACGTGTATTATGTCGGTCGTCGAAAGTGTTTCGAAACGGACAGCAGTTATATCGGGAAGGAGTCAATGAACGGAAGTGTTTCACGAATGTGACATGCGCCCGCGCTTTATCATGGCTTGCGCAACCGTGGGCCCACTTGCCCAATCGAAACACTAGGATCACCGCTGCAGCGCTGCTATGCTAAACGGCTCGTGCGACCGCAGGATTCCTCGGGATCTTGTTAGCGCAACTATCGCAAGTAGCGGGCTGCGGTTTCGCTGATTCGCTGATTGGCGCAGGTCGATGTACGCTTTCTACGGAGCGGCGACGCTCTTTCTCCGCAGGTTGCGCTGCGCTGGCGCGCGATTGCAAAACGTTGCTGAGGTCGCGCTTTCTTCGTTCGCGACGCCCGGAGAAATTGTTGCGACACGCCGCCGCGTACACCGACCCCGCGTTAGAAAGTCGACCGTTCACCGGATTTAACATGATGCCGCGTAACGGTGTAATTGCAACGATTCGAGACGGAATTCGATGAGATTTCGGATACTTTTTGCGGACGCATTCCTCCGCTTTCTTTAGTTATACAATTCTCTCTCACGTAATAGAAGCTATCGGGTCATCGAACGGTATCGTACGTTTCGTAAACGTCGCAGCGTGCAGCGAGCACCGGGAGATGGTGCGCAATTGGCCAATTGCGTGCGGTAGTGGCGCAACGGGCTGTGGAGTGGCGCCCGTTCCGCAGTCCGTGCGTTGCAACACGGGATTATTTCGGCGGCGCCGCTTGGACCGCCGCCCGGACTTGCAACACGCCATATCGCAACGCGGCTCATAATCCACGCCATTGTGACACACGCCTGAGCGCGGACGCCGCCCGCCTGCCAAATATGGGCGCTCGACTGTTGCGCTACTCGATCTCCTTACTTCACCGCCGCCGCACCCTGTGCCTCGCGTCACCATCGCCAGTCACCACGTGTCATCCCGCCACCGCCGCTGAGCCGTCCCGCCCGCTGCCATTGTCGCTGCATTCGACTTTTAAACTAAAACAATTTTGCAACCGATGTTCACATTAGTGTTTTCGCAAGCAGCCCAGCGTACGGTTTCAAAACTGAGTTCGACTTGCGTTATCGCGACTCCGATAAAGCGAACTGTGCCGCTGCTGCCTGTGCGGTTTTGAGACCTAAATTCTGGGCTATGTACACACATACGCTATGTACACACACACAACACAGGCGGTCTCTTGCAACGATATCTCTCGCGTTCTAATAAGCATGAATTCATTTTCACAATGTTATTTTCATTGCGAGCTAACAGGACCTTTTGTATTTCAGCAAAGGCTGTATCTTTGTTAGCGTACTAGATGAATGTCGCGTTCATAAACTAAGATAAGCTGTAGCCGTTGTTATTAGATTTGTATGTTGTGTTGTGTGTTATCAATGAGATTGTACAAAACATCCGGTGGTGGGGCACGATTGCGCAACCCAAGCCGACATATAATTGGGCATGGTCGGGATGGTTTCCCAACTATCCCGGCGGCATCTCCGCGGTGTGGCAACGGCCCGCTTGCGACACACGTGTCCCTACAATACGCGTTACGAAAACCTATGACTAACGCCACGGCACACACACTACGGACCAGCAACTCCACTCAATATTGCTCTACCTATATCCATTCCAGTGTAAACATGGAAACTGTTATACACTATTTTGTTATAAGTACATTGTTGACGCGGCTATTAAAACGGAACCTTTCGCAATATGCAACTGACACATCGAGTGTGATTTGTTTAGTTAGAGTATAAATTGTTTCCTAGTTGTTGCGCAAACGGTCACGCAGCCAGCCATCGATATAATGTCGGGCAGGAAGTGCATGCATGTGTGGTGCATCTGTGCCATTGTTGGTTACACAACTGTCAGGGTTGACTTGAGCAACGGCGGCAGTTGCGAAACCCGCGCCGGCGCATCCCGCTAATTGTGGCCATCTCCCACACATACCATTCGAACTGATCACATAAAACAATAGTAATTTATGTCATGCGTATAAGATAGAGAGATTAGTGACTGCTGGCTGATGCACCAGCTCATATACTTGACCAAGAAAATGCTAAGGCGATCGTTACTCAAGATATAATTTTGACGAAATGTTCCGTTAACACAATTGCGTAGTTCTAGACGTGAGTCAATTTAGTAATAATACAACTTGTATGTTTCGGGTGCTGCGTCACGAATTCAAGAGTATATTAGACGGAGCCTTAGCAGCCCTGCGGTCCGTGTCCGTGCGTACGGTTGCGTAAAGTTGTCCTTTCGCCCGCGCCCGTGCCGCGCCCGAGACACCGCGAGAATCCTTGGCGGCCGGCGCCCGCTCGGAACACGCTCGGAAATCCGGCCAACCTTCCGACCACGTTACGACACCGTATAACTTATTTACACGTTGCGAAATTGGAATCGATTGCAACTGCAGACATCGCACTTTTAGCCTTGCCGTTGTAGGGATTTAATTAGGATCCGTTGCGCAGCCGAGACCTAAACGGATACGAGGACGCCCTCCACAGTGGGCTCCGCTCACTGATCAATTACAAAAAAGGTTCGGAGTGCAGTTGCACGGTGACGTCACTTGTTTCATCAACCAGTTCCCACAGACCACAGTGGATCTCTTGCCACAGCGAGCGCACGTGCTGCGCCCGCCACTCGGCGCTGCCGCCTGCCGCCCTGTACACCAGAGCTACGTTACTTACAGACGTCCCTCTGACCGAACCGTCCGGGCCACGCCTGAGCCATCGCGTAACATTTCACTCGGTAACTGCTGTTGCGACAGCCTTAATGAGAGTAACCTTTAGCGGGACGCAACCACTCTATATTGTCACGACCCGATCAGTTTATCGAAATACGCTTGTAATATATAGTATAGTAATATATCGTGTCCATTTGTTTCAAAGATAAAGTTTAATATCGCCGAGCCCGGAGATCTCGGCTAGCAGTGAGACGTCAATCCCAGTGTTGCGTACGTCCGCAGACTATTTGTCAAACGACCAGAGACGGTTTTGTAACTACGCTTTGAGTAAACTTGATATTTATTGCTTTCAGCTTTCGAAGGCACGAGTAATTGAAACTTATAAGTTTCTTCACGTTATAATGTTTCAAATAGTGTTGTAATTATTACACTCTTGTACATTTATTATTGGTTAGCGTGGAGGGGAGGGAAGTCCTTGTTTCACTCCTCACTCCGTTCTCCTGTGGAGTTATTATTAAACGAGCTAAAAATATCGTGTGTACGTATTGAATGCAGTCGATTTGCTGCACCGAGCCGCCCATCGTGCACCTGTCTTAGCTCACCTCCATTATTATTTACACATTTTATTTTTACATTGAAATTACACGATGCCATCGCTTTGCACTCGAACGCAGCAGACGTTACAGAAAATTATTACATACAAATATGACACTGCACCTACGGAGGGGGGAGGGACGCGAATTGTTCCCACGAAACCAAAGAATAAAAGTCCCGTTCGCCGACCGATCGGATTTGCATTCAATCATACATGAAGCCACCGGCGTAATGTTACCAACTGTGCATTTAATGCATTTCGAAACGATGCGGCCGCTCTGTGAAATACGAGGTCGGCCACGGTACGCCTAAAGCCGAGTGACGAAACAAAACCTATTGCGTCACCAAACAGCTTTATGGTCTCCATGTAATTATTTACACGACATTATTGTTACATACGCTAACTAACCTTGTTATAGAGTAGAACCTCGCCCGCCCGTATTCAAAGCGATTTAACATTAATTAGCCGCGCGCGAATCATTAGCGACATACAAAGCTTTGTGCACAACGGGTGGATATCGGATATGTGTTATATTAGTCCGTAATTTATATGGGTCACCGGTCAATGCACGCCAAATGCATGTGACCTGACAACGAGCCGGGTTATTGGACCCTCGATTACGCGATCAATATTATACTTTCAGAGAACTTTAAAGAGAGGTAGGGCGATTTGGGATTTCCCGTGGGTTATCCCATTTAAATTGGAGCCGCCCGACTGGGGACTGTCGCTCCGCCTTACAGAAGACCGCAGTGAAATAACACTACTTGATGTAATGTTGTGTTTCTGCGGTAAGGTAGCCAGTGCTCCACGAGGATACGCTGGGCTAGTAGTAATGCTGCTAGCACAGTGAGTCCTCATCAACAAAATGATTAGCAACCCGTTAGTGATAATGGTATGCGAGTTAATGCTAGCGGCTATAGGCTACGGTGACTGCTAACCATCAGGTGGGCCGTATGCTTGTGTGCTACCTTAGTGGTATAAAAAAACTTACTATACTTTGCTCAGTTCTAATAAAAAAAAGTAGATTTTCTGAACAACTAAGTGTTGCTGGTTAAGACTACGCCTTGCAGTGTACATATACATTACACGCACACACCTACAACGAAACGCGTTGCCTCTGCCTTTTTTATTTGAGTACTTTGAGACCTTTAGAATGGACCTGATATTAGTTTCCTTTGTTGCAGGACGACGTTAAAACTGGAGTCGTTGGAGGACGCGGTAGTCCTGGACGACCCTGAGGAAGATCTCCTGCAGGATAAGAGAGGGTGTCCCGCGTACGTGTCGCCGGAGATCCTGCGAGCGCATCGGACTTACTCCGGCCGCGCGGCGGATATGTGGTCTCTGGGCGTCATACTGTACACGATGCTCGTAGGAAGGTGCGTATTTCATCTACTATCTATATTAATAATATAAATGCGAAAGTTTGTGACCACAGATGTAGGTGGATGGATGCTTGTTACTCGTTCCACTACTGCACTCGTTACGTCGGATTTGGGTGAAATTTGGAACACGTATAGTTTATAACATGGATTAACACATAGGATACTTTTTATCCCTGGAAAATGTTACGTTCCTCTGAGATTCTAAGCTCAACGTGGACGAAGTCGCGGGAAAAAGCTAGTTTTACATATTTGACTTAAATTTTTCGATTTTCATAGACAATTTTATACAAAATGGAAATTTTGAGAACGGGTAATTTTTGCTACCAGTGGGATATTCCGCGAAGGGGACATTCTGTGACGAAGCCCCTACTACTTTACAAAAAAACAGGTCCCATTAATCCCAAAAGTGCATAATTGTTGTGAGTGAGGGTGCGCGGGGGCGTCTTCACCTGCCACTTGCTAGGCGTGGGACTTACCGTTTTTCGAGATCGCAAGGGGTCGCCGCGACCGTTGGCGACCGTCGGGATGATCACCTGTCAGCCGTTACGCGCCAACGGCCACCAATTATATCACCCACATATATATACGGCTGGTGAAATCTTCGCCGCACCTGCCGCGGTCATGTGGCGAAGACGTTGCATTTAAGTGTATACTGCGCCTTCGGTCGCCGGCAGCCGGCCGCACCTGCCGTTCGCGAGCCTTTGTTTTCTGCTTTTTTCGAGCCCACGCACCCGTAATTTATATTCGAAAGCCCGGGATTCGGCCGCAATCGCCGCCATCACCTGTCGCCGGAAGGGTTCCTCGTACGTACCTGAGTTTTTGTTTTGGCACGCATCTGCCGCGCCCAATCACAATCACATCCACATTAATTGGAAACCGGGCCTCGTAAAAACACAACAATTTGTGCAGGCCCGGCCTAATGTCGATCATAATGAGCGCTATCTATTTGATATGCGATAACCGTTTTTTGTTGCACTTTTTACAAATCGAATACGTTATCGAAGTTGTATTTCAAATAACCGTCGATTCGATCCGATTTCGTTTACTTTGTAAGGCTTTCGGAGATTTAATTAATTCATCCCCTTTGTATTTTTTTGTATTCTGGCAAACAAGCATGGCCCGCCTGTTGGGAAGCGGTTACCGTTGCCTATGAACACATACAATTTGCGCTGCCAACCCCGCATAAATCTCTTCACACCTACCAAAGCCCAAGCCCTTACCCTAAACGTGTATCTCTATCTTTACAGGTATCCATTCAACGACTCTGAGCACGCGTCGCTGTTCGCGAAGATATCCCGAGGGTACTTTGTAGTGCCGGAGTGTTTGTCATCACGTGGCAAGTGCTTGATCCGGTCGCTGTTGCGGCGCGAGGCGGGCGAGCGGCTGAGCGCGCAGCAAGTGCTGAGCCACCCGTGGCTGGCGCGCGACCCCCGCGGCGACCTGCCGCCGCGCTCCAGCGCCGCCACCGACCGCCGCGTGCCCGACATCGACTTCACGTAGGCTATAGGCTGCCCTCACACCAAACTAACGCCTTGACAAATCTAGCTCGATCAAAATTCACATTCGCAAAGTGTTCGCAATTCAAATAGTGTTCCAATGTATTTTGAATATGGATTTCAATTTTATATGTAGTAGGTACATGTATTTGTGTTTTGAATTTAGAACGCTAGTACACAGTTACGACGCTTTATTTGTTTTGTGACGCGTCATTTTAATCCGGCTACATTTTGCAAGGTTAGAAATTTTGTGAAGAGCGACGTGAGCCGTTTCTATACGAGCTGTGTCCGCCCGGCGTGGATCGCACCCTCGTTAGCTATTTATTCATGTTCGTTGTCACTCGGCACCTGACCAGCCAGTACGCTGTCGTCCGCTACTATTAGTACAATGCTTTACGACCAGCCACAGATTAGCAGACATTCTTATGTTGTGGCTACGTTCCATTTTTGAAAGTGAAAAATATTTGGTAAATGTGGCTGTGAGTTAGCATTTGTGGTAATCAGTAATGGAGAACAGTGTGTCGCTTGCGTGGAGGTGTATCGAGGAGTAAGTTTAGTGCAGAGCGGCTGAGTCGGCAGGCCCGCCCGCGCCGCTCGCTTATTTATAAAGTAGGAGTGCGAGCCGAACAATGGAACATGCATCACCATTTAGTGCAGAATTAGTGCATTCATTTCGGTTGTATGCGCTTCCATTGAGCCGGTTCCCTTTTACGAGCTGTGGTATAGTCGTAACGTTCATAATGACAGAATAAGTGAGACTGAAATCGCGTTCTTGTGATCTATGGAAGCGTCGAGCGACCGATCCGTCTTGTGACCAGTGGCCTTAACAAGAACAACTTTCGACCACGTACTCGTATCGCTTTCGACCATTTTTGTATGGGAAAAATAACAGCGCTGCGGCGGCGAAAAGTGGAAATAAATTTTCATGAATATTTTATCATTTCGAGAGTAACGTTGTCGAAAGATGGTCTTGGTGCCAGTACAGGCCTCGGCTAACTCGGGGTACAATTATTTATATGAAGCATTCTGTTAACTATTACGTTAATTCCTGTAAGCTTGATGTAATCATATCAATTTCACATCAATATGGTTATATTGCAGTGAAGTTGTTGCTCTAGATTTAGGTAAATTACCTACATATGTATATTTTTTATTTATATGAAGATAATAAAGTTATGTCGTGTAATTGTGATCTCCACCGATGTTATTTAGCGATTACTTGATTGCCATTATGTTGTTACGCAGGAGCTTTAGTCCTTTGCACAACGTTCAGTTGCTTCCATCATAGTTATATTGATTTTATTGTAATCAATCGTCATTCGGCGGCTGCCGAACCAAATTATTGTATTATATCAATCAAAATTATATCGAAATATATCCACTTGCCACCACGTACCCAAAATGGCTGTAGAAATTTGGTATGTGCCATCAATTTAATTTATACATAATTTATTGTGATTGTTGTGGAGGCACTTCTTCCTAATAACTAAATTATTTATCCATTCGGTACTTGGTGTTGAGTTTTTATTGTAAACGACGAAATTGGGATCATTTTTTTTTGCATATAAAAAATGTTTCAATCAGTAATTTGTTACCATTACAAAATTGTGTTATGTTTTCAATCAATCAATCGGCTGTTGTTCATTATTAATTATTTTGTTAGTTCTTATCATTTTGGGTTATGTTCAATCGTTTCATCGAAGTAGTCAACATTGTGAACGCTGAGGAAGTGTGTTGTACAATAGTAGCTATGTAAAATATAACTATTACTACTTTAATTTATACAAACTGTAAATAGCGCTAAGTTATCCATAAGGAATATCAAAAAAACAAAGAAATGATAGAGGGAATAAATAATTAGAAAATTTTTACCATCGTTTGATTATCAATACATATTTACTTTACCCACTTACATGTGCATCCAAAACCTGAAGTATGCGATATATTGCTACCAAATATTGAGCTTAGCAGGATTAAATCTATAATACAAAAACGAATCGCTGAATGTGTTGCTAAGCGCAAATCTCGAGATCAGCTGAACCGATTTCGCTAATTCTTATTTTAGAATATTCCTTGAAGTAAAGGCTGGTTCTAACAGAGAGAAAAAAATGCCTGAAAAAGTCTAAAAACACGACAACATATTTGATAAATGTTTACCCGTGCGAAGTACTAGCTAACTAAACATAGTGGTTATGTACTGCCCGACATAACCACTACGTTTTAGCTAGTTATTAATCAATCAATCAATTATTTATTTAATGGCAACACAAAAAATTACAATTCGTATTTTGCCAATGTCATGTAGATAATAGAGAGGATCCTCTTGGCAACGTCGTACGGATTAACAACTAATAACGACCCGCCCCGGCTTCGCAAGGGTTAGGTAAATGTCACATAACATGTCAATGTCAAATGTAGTCTATTTTATCTATGCTTTAAAACTCTTTCTAAGAAATCTCTTTTTAAGAAAATCTACAAGGGCTAACAATGGCTGCCTACGAAGCTGGACCTGTGCCTGTTGTCCAGGCATTTCAAAGTAAACTAGCCAATAATGTCAGCCTCTAATAATCAGTGTACATAATATATCGATCAGTAATAAAAGTCGTTGATTCAAATTGCATTCTCATTCAACAGTAAACACAACCTACATGAATTATACATAAAAAAACTTTCTCTTGAATCGTTATATCTATTAAAAAAAAACATTGCGTAACTTTTAAGATCTAAGCATACATAGGGACAGACAGATAGAGGGAATCGACTATGTTTAATACTATGTAGTGATAGTGAAGATTCTACTGAACAAACAAGATCAAATAAAAAAGGACAAAATCGCACAGTCCATATTAAATGTCACTCACATAATTAAAACAAAATCTAACACATATTTTAAACACAATCAAATCACTTAAAAGTATTGCCATCCTTATTTAACTCCGCACATGAGATAGTGATAGCAAGACTCAGTCAAATTATTTGAGTTGTGATTTTGTACAACGGATTTGGCACCAATATCGAACAATATGTGGGGCGAGCAAGGTGATCATGCTCAGCCACCGCAAAGGAAAGATCATCCAGCCAGGCGGGTGTTTTTGCCTGGGGAACCGCGGCTCCGACTGTTCTAGTCGGAAACTTGTATATATGTTGAATTGCGTAGAAAACTTCGCTAGCGCGTGGCAGGATTGTGATGTATGTAATTGTCATTCGTTGAATGTTGTCCTGCTAGTTAGTATATTTCTAACGTTGGTTTATGTAGCCGTGAGGTCGCTACAAATATGAAAAGAAAACTCAAATATATTTCCATTACTTTATTTCTAATTACAATATTATACAAAACTAAATTATACCACCCGCGACGCGCTGCGAATGTTTTATTGAAAGTAAAGGTGTTTTAACATTCACATAAAACATATGAAGTAGTTTTCAATCATTAATCAATAAATGGAATACTATGTCCCTATTATATTAATTACAAAGTTGATGGTGGACGTTAAAATGTTCACAGATGCAACCGAATGTATAAAATACATGATTTATTCAAGGCAAATGACAAGACTGAAAATAATTGACATCATTGGAAAAACCGATGTAGCCATTTATATTAAAATTCACAATTAAATATGTCATAATTAATTAATGACGTCATAAATATAGGTACATTTATAAATAATGTTAGTAATTATTGCTCAATTCTGACACCACATCGCGCAATAGGGAGATATAATAGGCGATACAATTATCTAATGACGCATAATTAACTATTGATACTGGAGCGAAACGTGGAAGGGCTTCAACATTTTAAATAATTACACAACAATAATTGAGATGAGAACATAAATCATATGTAGGTAAACACATAGCAACGATATATTTACTAAAACAATTAATGATCATAAAACTAGTAAATATTTGTTAGGTTGAACCAATTGAGTTGTATATCTTAAGTTGATATTTATATTAAAAAAACAATCCCAGTGATTGTTTTGCATCAGGCTTCTGCATTTTATTTTAATATAATATGACCTATAATGTTGTGTAATCAATGTTGTTTTGTATTAGGCCCTTGCCCAATGAACCCCCCATTGTGTTAAATTCAGCTATGGCCCCCACTTGCACTATATATTGTCGCACTTGCGCTCCCTGTGGTGTGGTGTGTGTTATATGTTGTATTTCCCCCTTGCGGTATGTAAGCTATTGTATTTTATGAGGCAAACGTCGGTGCGGTGTGTGTTATACTTTATAGTGTAACAGCCCTATTACCCCCTCCCCCTCTATGCAGTATAATATCCCCCCCAGGTGCGTGCGTCTGTATGTCCCCCCTTGCAGTATGCTACCCCCCCGGGAGTGTGGTGTGTTATACGTTGTATTGTAACAGCCCTATCCCCCCCCCCCTTTGCAGTATCCTATCCCCCCAGGTGCATCTGTGTGTCGGTCGGTGTGGTGTGGTGTCTATGTCCCCCCTTGCAGTATCATATCCCCCCAAGTGCGTCAGTCGGTGTGGTGTGGTGTCTATGTCCCCCTTGCGGTATCATCCCCCCCAGGTGTGTCTGTGTGTCGGTCGGTGTGGTGTGGTGTGGTGTTTGTCCCCCCTTTGCAGTATCATCCCCCCCAGGTGCGTCAGTGTGGCGGTCGGTGTGGTGTAGTGTCTATCCCCCCAGGTGGTGTGGTGTGTTGTGTTCAGTATAGTCGCTCGGCCTTGCTGGGTCCGTGCACGGCGGCGAAGCACTGCATGCGTCGCTCGAGCTCGGGGCGGAAGTGCCGGATGAGGCCCTGCACCGGCCAGGCCGCGCCGTCGCCCAGCGCGCAGATCGTGTGCCCTGCGACATAACACAATTGACACACCACACTAATAATTAATTGAATAATTCGCCTTCGACTATTTTTGTATTGAAAAATGAACAGCGCTGCGGCGGTGAAAAGTGGAACTAAAAATTAGTATGAAAATTGAATTATGGTGCTATCATAGGGCAAGGTGATGCTATCATAGGGCAAGGTGATGCTATCATAGGGCAAGGTGATGCTATCATAGGGCAAGGTGATGCTATCATAGAGCAGGGTGGTGCTATCATAGGGCAAGGTGATGCTATCATAGGGCAAGGTGATGCTATCATAGAGCAGGGTGGTGCTATCATAGGGCAATTATAATAATATTCAGTTTACCTTCGATCTGTTTGGAAATCTCCCAGAGCATGTCAATTTCTTTCGGTGACGCATTGCCGTCGACAAATCTGGAAAGTAAATTACATTTTGCTTAGAATAAATATTAGGTCCTTACATATGAAATTGGCGTTTTTCGTACTGGCCACTTTAATCACGAATTTCTCCTCTTTGGTAAGGAATTCCAAATTCAAATTTGTACAGCTATAGACTCATGTATTTGTGCTTCGATGATCGTCATTCATTTGTTTTTTTTCTTCTGTTTTTTTCTGTTTGCGTCACTCATTTTACAAAATGGAAAACCTTAAATATCGCATTATTTACGAGTACGAGTTCCGCCGTGGCACTAGTGCTGCGGAAACAACTCGAAGGGTGAATGATGTGTATGGCGGTCGTGTTGCAAAAGAAAACACAGTTCGTTTTTGGTTCCAACGTTTTCGTTCTGGAAATTTCGACCTGCAGAACAAGCCCCGTGGACGGCCTGAGACTCAAGTTGATAATGAAGAGTTGAAGGCTATTGTGGAAGCGGATCCATCGCAAACCACGTCCGAGTTAGCTGCAGGCTGCAATGTTAGTGATAAAACTGTTTTAATTCACTTGAAGCAAATTGGGAAGATTAAAAAGCTCGAAAGGTGGGTACCTCACGAATTGACTGAAACAAACCGGCAAACGCGCGTCGACTGCTGCGTTACATTACTAAACCGGCACAATAATGAAGGTATTTTAAACCGAATCATTACCTGTGATGAAAAATGGGTTCTTTACGATAATCGGAAGCGCTCAGCGCAATGGTTAGATCCTGGCCAGCCAGCCAAATCCTGCCCCAAGCGAAAATTAACCCCAAAAAAGTTACTTGTAAGCGTTTGGTGGACTAGTGCCGGTATTGTTCATTACAGTTTTTTCAAATCTGGCCAGACTATTACGGCTGATGTCTATTGTCAGGAATTGCAAACCATGATGGAAAAGCTAGCGGCTAAACAACCTAGGCTGGTCAATCGCTCCACGCCACTGCTGCTTCACGACAAAGCTAGACCACACACTGCGCTACAGACGGCTACTAAATTAGAAGAGCTTCAATTGGAAAGTCTAAGACATCCTCCGTACTCCCCGGACCTTGCTCCAACAGATTACCATTTTTTTCGAAATTTGGATAACTTCTTGCAAGGGAAAAAATTCAACTCCGATGGGGCAGTCCAAATCGCCTTCAAAGATTTTATTGATTCCCGTCCGACTGGTTTTTTTAGAAAAGGGATCAATGAACTACCTATGAGATGGCAAAAGTGCATAGAAAATAATGGTTCATACTTTGATTAATTAAATATATTATATTAAAAAATATTCGACTTTTTGTTCCTCCCATACAAAACGCCAATTTCATATGTAAGGACCTAATATATGAAATGTCATACAAGCTATTCGCTGGCTTACCATAGAACCGAACTAACGAACTAACGTGTACATATCCCAAAAAAAATAAAATAGTTATTATTTTTACTACAGAATGTACCTGAATTTCTACCTAATTCGCGGTAGGACAAAAATTTTAAAACACCTAACCTAACATTATATCGTAATATTCCGAGTTAGAAAGCATCGTTATTTTGCAATAAAAGTTGGAAAAAAAACTCGAAACAGTTGAAGGATATCGATTAGAATATTTGAAATTGACAATATATTTTTTCGAGCAACTTGACCTCTTTTGAAGCCAGTACTACAGTAAAATAGAAAATCTGTTAAAGTAGACAATTATTAGGAAAAATAGGTACGTAGGCCTTTATGTTAAATAATCTAGTTCCCTGACATGACAGCTTACTAGGGTTGACAAAATGTTTGGCTTCGATAATTCATTATATTTTTTCGGGATATTTTGTATCACGTTGTATAATAAGCAAGTATATAAAAAGCATTGGTAGCTTTTATAATGCTAGTGCAAATGTATGTATTCTTACCTGTACATGATTTTGTTCATCCAAGACACTCCCTCGCGGCAAGGCGTGCACTGACCGCAGGACTCGTGCTTGTAGAACATGATCAGGCGGGCGATCGCCTTCACGATATCAGTGGAACAGTCCATCACTATAATAGCGGCTGTTCCAAGCGACGTCTGCGCAGCCACCAACCCGTCGAAGTCCATTATAGCCGTCGAACATACGCTGTAAGAAAACAAGATACATACAGACAAACATACAACCTCTTGCTTTTATGAAGTCTGTAAAAAAATGTGTTTATTAAATACTAGCTTTTCAAGACTAGACTGGACCAAATTACACGATTTATATTTTCCATTTGGCTATGATTCCCTAAAAAAATATTCGGATTGCCAATTTCTACAAATAACATTTGGCGCTAGAAATTCATCATCAAATCCCTACACTTCATTATGTATTGGGCGCCCGGCTGGGGACTATACCTGCACTTCACGGAAGACCGCTGTCAAATAACACTATTCTGATGTAGTGTTATCTTTACAGTAAGTAAGGATGGTAGTGCTCCACGACGATAAGCTGCACTGGTAGTAATGCTACTAGCACAGTGTGTCCTCATCAACAACAGGGTTGGCGATGCGTTAGTGATACCCCTGGTATTGCTAGCGGCTATAGGTGACTGCTAACCATCAGGTGGACCTTATGCTTGTGTATCCTAACCACCTCACTTAAAATTACTCGCCGGTCAATGAACTAGAATGTTAAAAGAAAATTGTCCACTGACTCTCTAGGTATGAGTGGCGTGGAGGATCCTCCAGGTATGATAGCCAGCAAGTTGTCCCAGCCTCCGCAGACTCCGCCCGCGTGTCTCTCGATCAGTTCTCGCAGAGAGATACTCATCTCCTCCTCGACGGTGCAGGGAGTGTTCACGTGGCCGGAGATGTTGAACAGCTTCGTGCCAGAGTTACGGGCTCGGCCGAACGACGCGAACCAACTGCCGCCGCGACGCATGATCGTCTGCAATTACGTAGGGTAGGGTTAATCAACGATCAATTTTTTATTTCTTCTTCCTACGCCTGTCTATGGCACATCAGCAGCCCTCGCCTTAAAGTGAACAGCGCTGCGCCCGAAGAGAATACAGCCGCTACGATAGAGCTGCGCCGACGAAAAGTGGAACTAATAATTAGTATGAAAATTCTAACATTTCGCGAGTTATGTTTTTGAATACGTCATCGCAAGTTATTCTTGCTCGGGCTACACCTGTATACAGTACCTGTATCCTACACCCTGTACCTTGTGTAAAGTAGTGCGAGCATTAATAATTTGCGAACACGTTTTCTAATCACCTTAGACTATTTTTTTATTGAAAAATGTAGAATGCTGCACAGTGAAAAGTGGAACTAAAAATTGTATGACAATTTAGTTACGTTTTTGAATACGTAGCCGAAAAATGTTCATGCTACCAACACTATTAGCAAGTTCACTGTTCATTTTCCCATACAAATCAAAAATAATTTTATAGTCCTGCTAAGTCTAATGGTCCCAAACTAAACAAAGCTTTAGAACTCATTAAAAGGTTAATAAATGTCAACTTAACAACTAACCGGTGCCACGGCAATGGTCTCCACATTGTTGACTGTAGTGGGGCAGCCGAACAAGCCAATATCGGCCGGGAATGGGGGCTTCAGGCGCGGCTTGCCCTGCTTGCCCTCAATGGACTCAATGAGCGCAGTTTCCTCTCCGCAGATGTAGGCGCCGGCACCGCGGTGTACGTACACGTCAAAGTCGTAACCCGAACCGCACGCATTTTTGCCAATAAAACCTGCTTGATATGCCTGGAATGATGTTTACAACATTAGTAATGCTCGATGGACAATTTACACAGTTCTAAGAGTGATAATTGCAAGACAACAGCTAGTATAATGTAAGCCTATGTATGTACTAATTTGTTTAAAAACTTCAGCGCACCTGCTTCCTAGTAATCTAGTGCCCCTAGGCAAGTGCCTAGCTGGCTTAATATATAATCTGCCCCTGATTATCACAATGTGAAATAGATCTGTTCTTACAACTGATAAAATAAAACATATGTTTGTTGTGAAAACTATGAGCAGTTATTTATTTTATTAAATCATCAGTAATAATACCTTTCATTATGATATTTGAAAACTCCAGGATGCATTTTCTCCTGCTACCCTCATATAAATAAATAACAAACATATTAATTACTAGCTTCTTCCCTGCAACTTCGCCTGCTTGGCTGTATATATATATAGCCTATGTTACTCAATGATAATACAGCAGTCTACTGGAAAATATGTTTTTAAATTGGTCCAGAATTTTTTAGTTTTTGGTTACAAACAAGAATACAATACTTTTCTCTTTATAATATAAGTATAGATTAAGTTATGACATACCTCAGCAATAGCAACTTGTAAGTTGCTAGCTTCATTATAGAACTCTCCTCGGATATAAATATAGGCAGCACACGCACCCATAGCTTTACCAGCAATGAGGCACCCTTCCACCAGCTTGTGGGGGTCATGACGCATAATCTCCCTGTCCTTGCACGTACCAGGCTCTCCCTCATCAGCATTCACTACTAAGTACTTGGGACGGCCATCGTCTGGCTTGTTCATGAATGACCACTTCATACCCGTTGGGAAACCAGCTCCTCCACGGCCTCTCAGGCCAGATGTTTTCATTTCATCTGTAATTGTTTTATTTTTTATTTGCCAGCAATACAGAACACCATTACAATATAATTGTATATTGTACAATTTACACAAAATATGCCCAAATTGCTTGAGTACCTGAATGGTACTGAGGGTGTTGAAGTGAATGTATGTAGGCTTGAGTAACCACTATATAAGCGAGCAAAACTTTTAGCTTAGGCTTCAAGAATATTTAAAAAGGTTTCATAACGATTACAATGTACTCACTGACGATCCAGTCATTTCCCTTCAGCAGGATCTCCTTGGTCATGTACCAGTCTCCGCGAGACATGGCCCCGGAGAGCCTCCATTCGTGTCGCCCATACAAGTTGGTAAAGATCCTATCGCTGTCCGCCAGACCTCCGTAGTGCGACTTACCCGCCGCCTGGGTCTGCTGGTACCGTACCGGCACATTGCTAGCGGTCACAAGTGGAGCAATCAGCCCTAAAAAATAACGTCAGACGTCAAAATTATGTAAGTACACTACGTGCCATACATATCCACAAATACACATTGTTAATTTTTTTCACCCCGACAATCAGCGGCAGATAATGAATATCAACACCAGAAGATGGTGGAATGAAGGCAAAATAATTACCCAAATGTGATTTCGTTCCCTGAACAACCCTTGCGAGCGCTCCAGCCATTTTTCCTAAAACGACGTCAAATTCGTCAAAAATAACAATAATCAATCTGTGTCTTTCGATTAAGTGACACAGACTTGACCAATGGGATTGAACCACAGACAAGCACATACTTAATTAGATTTTTACAACATACTAGTATTCGATACAATTAAAGTCGAGGTAGAGAGAGATACCTCCTAGGATTTTTGGCAGAAATACCTACTAATGAAATGATGGAAAGTGACTAATCTATAGGAACATGGGAAATAATGCTATAACATGATTTTTGGTGATTTATAATTTTGGTCAATAAGTTACCTCTGACGTAAAGTCATGTTACGAACTGCTACTGCCGTGGATTGTCTCCGGAAACTCCAATAAGCATTCTAATGCATGACACTAGGTATTTTAATGCAACAAACATGAACATTTGAGAAACTTTAAAAATCTCTACCACTCGACACTGACATTTTTTTTTCCCTATAGAAGATTGATTTCCATAGTTAGGAAGAAATAGTCCTCTCCTCCTCTAAAAAGTGGTGACACATGGCCTAAAGGACTGAAGAACGTACTACATCCAAGTTACGACAACAAATTATGTATTGAACAAGCGTAGCGAAAAAAATCCTAGGTCTGTGCCGGTCTGTGTATTGAACTACGGTGTCTACGGTATTCTTCTTCTTTAGAAAGTTGTATCATTTCACGCATGAGACTTGGCCATTGTTTAGTTCCAACTCACTTAAATAGAATCAAGATCTACAGCAACTCCAACTGTTTCCATTGTAATCAAGATAACGCCGATTTACAACACATCGTCTTCCTCTGTGCGGCATTTAATTTGCAACGGTTAATTTTAGTCAGTGAACTTAGTGAAACTGAAGAAGTTGAAGAACCTGTAAACATTGATAATGGCAGTAGTAGTTCAAGTGTTGCATCAAAAAGTATTTCCCGCAACATTCATGAATTATTAAGCGATTGTAAATATTTTATTCCATTATTTAATTATATTGTTAATACTGTTGCGAAAATTTAGATATTAAGGACGATTTTTGTTTGTAATAGTTATTTTCAATTTAACACTATATAAATGTTAATATTCAAATATTGTAAATTTTAATATTATTGTGCTTCATTCGAGATATTGTTTTATTGAATACTTTGAATTGTTGAATTGAACTTTGTAATAATATGTTAAGAATTGTAATAAGTATGCGACTGAAGGACTTGTTTCCATGTCATGAATAAACAATTTAAAAAAAAAAAAAATTTGAAAGTTGTGACAAAGTGACACTGACAAATGTTATGTCATATTACTTTGAATGCTTTGTTGTTTGCTGACATTTTTGAAAAAAACAACATACATTTTCTCAAATTACTTAGAACTTTAATACTTTTTGTACCTTAACTGTTAACTGAAACAATAATAAATAATCTACGATTTAATGCATTAAATACTAATTCATGATGTTTGATTTCTATTAAATAATCAATCCAGAGTAACTACAAACAAAAGCACAAACGGAGTCGAAAGGTATGCATGTAGTCATCTTGTAGTCATAAACCCAATGTTATCTTATCGAAATTCTGCTAAAACCCGACTTACCTGATTAACAGTTTAGAAGCACAATACGGCGCCATGACTTCATCAGTAATCCCGGCTGTGACGAAGCTTTCCAGTAGAGTAATCCGGATTTTAGGGTTCAATCCTGGTCCTATGACCCTTCAAGGAACAAATACTTATTTGATTGGGACCGGCAAAGAGTATGTACTTAATGGTTATTGTTTATAATAATAAATAATAGTAATAATAATTTATATTTTAATAATTTGTTTATAGTTTATATGTAATGTTATCTACTAGATAACATTCTCATGTTTTACCTGACAAATTACTAAACAGATTTCTGTGGACAAACTAAAATAATGGAATAATTAAGGGAATATAAAAGCTGTTTTTGAATATAACTGTGTCCAAGAGCTTGTACGTTATCAGTTATATACCTAAAGTATTATTATAAAGTCATGTATCTTTCTTAGGTACCTACTCAATTGACTTTGTTTTCTTACCAATCTTATTTTCAGTCGAATACTAATAGATACAGGAGATAAAGATGTACCAGAATATACTAAACAGCTCTCGGATCTGCTTCGGACGGAGCAGGTCAATATACAGCATATCCTGATCACTCACTGGCATAATGACCACATTGGAGGGGTGGAGGGTGTGTATAATAGTGTTGCAAGTAAGTTACTAATCTTTGCAGTTATTGTTATTAAACTTTTAGTTGCTTACTAAAAACCTAACAAACTTAGCAATCATAAAAGTTACGGATTTTGCATGCTTATCACTCAATCATGAGAAACAGAGAGCTGATTTGGATAATTTTGGTTTGGAGACATTGTTTTGAAGACAGATTTAGGTTATTGCTTGGAAATATGTTACTCTCGCACAGATAAAATATATTTGGACACTATGTAGAAGAGGTATATAAAAGTATAAGCAATTTCATTGTCATAATAAATTTAAATAAAATTTCAATTTTTTTATTTATTTGTAGGACACCAAGAAGGTAAGTGATCATAATGCTGCAAAATGGTGAGATTTTACAACCCTAGTAACTGACTTAATATTTGGTGCTGGGCTTTTGTTGTGGCATGCTTAATATTTTTATTCTTGTTATAGTTAAATTGAAGTCATAGGCCAATTATCTATCAAATCCTTATTATTAAATTAAAATGCAACTTGGGACGTAGAGGTCAACCATATTCCGTAATATTTTGCAGCCAAACCTATCGTCTGGAAACACAAAAGAAGCAAAGAGGATGCAGAAAACATACCTCTACCTAAGTCAATTCCTTTGAACTGGATGAAAAATGAGCAACTGTTTGAAGTAGCGGGAGCCACTTTGAAGGTGTACCACACACCTGGTCACACAACGGACCATATGGTGATACTTCTCATGGAAGATAATGCACTGTTCAGTGGGGACTGCATCCTGGGTGAAGGCACAGCTGTGTTTGAGGACCTATACACTTACATGCAGAGTCTGCATAAAATATTGGACCTCGCACCAGATGTTATTTACCCAGGCCATGGCAACATTGTTAAAGTAAGTTATTTATGAAAATAACTCTTATTTATTTTGATTACTCTTTTTTGCATACTACTAAAGTGGCACGCAAGTGTACGGTAGGTCACTGTAGCCTATAGCCGATAGCAATACCAGGGGTATTACCAACGCACCAGCCCTGTTGCTGATGAGGACTCATTGCAGCATTACTACTAGGGCAGCATATCCTTGTGGAGCAGCCTTCCATACAGCAGAAACACACTACATCAAAGTTGTGTTATTTTACTGTGGTCTTCAAATACTTGAATTTGGGACTTATGCAGTACTTATGATAAAAATAGAGGACACTTCACACATTTAGTCAGAAAACAGACAGTCAACCTGACGATAAGCAATCATGCAATACTAGTGTAACACTAACATAGTAACATTGCTAGATGTCAACCTTATTTATTGTTGTAAGAATTCACTGTCCTTACTGTCAACTCATATCAAGGTGCTTAGGATAGATTACTCAGCTGACTAATTGTGTATTGTATTACTTTATTATCCAAACCTTACTGAACTTTTTCAGGACCCTAAGCAAAAAATTGAATACTACATACAACACAGAAACCAAAGAGAGCAACAAATATTCAACACTCTCAAGAACAATGTTGGTAGACCCTTCAATGAGATGGATATTGTCAAGCTGATATATGCGGAGACTCCGGACCACCTGTGGGCCGCAGCCGCGTACAATGTGAACCATCATTTGACCAAGTTGACCAAAGAGGGTAAAATAAAATGCCGTATGGTCGGTGGAGAGAATAGGTGGCAATATGACGCTATTCTGTCTGGTCTTTGAATTACAACAGACATATTTTGACACCACTAAACTAAACTAAACTAAACTAATTTGACAGTTCTAAAGGTATTGCTATCCTTATTTAACGCCGCAAATGAGAAAGGGATAGCAAGACTTTAAGAACTGTCAAATTAGTTTAGTTTAGTAATTGTGTACAACAGAATTGGCACCAATATATTAGTAGTATATAATTAAAAAGTATACTATAACCTTTTTGGTTTGTTAAAAAGAGTATGACAAATGTTATGGGTTTTATAATTTCAAGGTCTAGTTCAGTTGTTGTTTTTTTCTGCACATTGTGATATATATTTATTAAAGAAGTGAATGATTTGTTTAAAAGCATTGGTTGACTTGCAAACATTATTATGTGGTTAAATTTAATTTATTAAACATATTATTGTTCAAATATTTGTTATTATTTTATCTCCCATTCTATTCACTATTATCTTATCATTGTCAAATTGACACTCAATTTCCTTTTCGGTTATTTTTGGATTTAAAAATACTTCATGTTAATTTAATATGTATACCAAAATAAATGCATAAAAAATCCAGTCTGCTCTTTGGGCGTGATTATGTAACAAACATACAGACAGACTGTCGAATTTATACCAAAATATGGCAGTAGTGAAATCTGATTAAATTCCTAACTCAATCCTCAGTAAACCGCTTTCATCACAAATAAAAAAGATATATAATAAATAAACAGCAAAATGTTTAATTAATTCTTCTTACACATAAAATTATACTAAATTTATTATCAAAGGATAATTTCGTACCCAATGATGCTGCGATTAACAGAAATATACAAAACGGTTCATGGACAAGTTATTTTTGTAAGCATATTAGCTTTCTGATGATTGTCAAAATCTGTTGTGACAACAGTTCAAGTCCAAATCTGCAAATTTGGTTGACAGGGGTCGTCATAATATGACACATGTATACACTGGAGAGTTAACTAAAGCCGAAAAATTCCGACACCGAAAACCAAAATAATTCCGCATAAAGGGAGCGATACTTTAGAAATCTTGCTATTTAAACACTAGATAGCGAGATTTCTAAATTAACTAGTGCTTATTCTGATGTACGAAATCATTAAACTAAACTATGTCATTTAATCATCTGGTCATCAAGCCTTTTTTGATTAACTACTAGCTTACATCTTAATTTCAAGCGTTATATACTTGTCTATGTGTTAATATTATATTTTTGTGTTATCAATTGTTTTTTATATATTTTTTTGAGTAATAGGTATCCATGTTAAGTTAGTGTAAACTTTAAGTAATTCTTTTGGTTTTTTTCTTTAGAGTAATTGCTGAGTTTCTTGCCGGATTCTTCTCAGGAAAACCGACCTTCCGAATTCGGTGGTAGATTCTGACGATTTGAAAGTGCTTGCCTGTAAAGTCTAGTCAAATAAAGGTCTTTTTGAATTTGAATTTAACAGGAATTTTGTTAAACTTTGTTATAATCATGATTGTTACATGAAAAAAAGACAGAGCACTTGCAGAGTTTCTTGCCGGTTCTACTCAGGTGGCATTTTTTTTCCGAACCGGTGGTAATTTAGACCTTCATAAGTCTTATTAGGGCCTAAACTGAATAAATAAATTTTGATTTTGCGGACTTTAAATTATTGCTATCCTTATTTAACTCCGCACACGAAAAAGTGATAGCAATACTTTTGGTCCTGTCAAATTAGTTGTAGTGATTTCGTACAACAGAATCGACACCGTTCCTTACACATGAATGAATTAATAAGCATTACATTCCATTTTGAATACGTCATAACAAACAAGTAGTTCAAAAAGCGACTTCAAACACTGACGTACTAATACACGGATGTCGGGTAATGTACAAAATTCACGAAAATATTGTCCGAACCTGAATGTAATAAAAAAATATTGTGTTTTAGCTCCGGTTTCTATCGAGTGCAGACCGAAACCCATGTATTAAATCAGTGCTAGTCAGAAATATCTATACTAATATAATAAAGAGTTGTATTTTTGTTTGTAATTAATAAACTCCAACGAAAAAACTACTAGTAACGACCAACAGAAAGCTATATTATCACTCATAGGCTATATATTATACTAGTTAAGTCCGCGGCTTCGCACGCGTGGTTTTAAAAAAAAACTAGATAATAAGTATCCTTTATGTTAATCTAGCACATAAACAACCTTCATTCCAAATTCAGCCGTTGAGGCGTGTAAAGGGGCACAAACACAAACTTTCGCATTTATAATATTAGTATGATTGCTACGCGGGCGAAGTGGCGCGAAAAAGCTAGTATAATAATAAATTGCTATTTATTGTGTGTGACGAGAGTATTGACACCATTCTGTATTTACACATCTGCTCATTTTGTGTCTAATATAGCCTAAGTATAGGCTATCGCCTCGCTTGCTTGGGCGGCGGCATCATGTCTGAGTCATCATGGAAACGATGGTTGTCGATGTACTCCAGGAGAATCTCTTTAGTCACCGGATCTCGTATGCTTTCGCACACCGCTGCAGAAAAAAAAGATCTATTACCTATTTGTAAAAGAAGTGGAGTGAAATAACACTACTTTGATGTAGTGCTGTGTTTCTGCGGTAAGTAAGGTTGCCAGTGCTCCACGAGGATACGCTGGGCTAGTAGTAATGCTGCTAGCACAGTGAGTCCTCATCAACAACAGGGTTGGCAATACGTTAGTGATACCCCTGGTATTGCTAGCGGCTATAGGCTACGGTGACTGTTTACCATCTTGTGTGCGACCTTAGTGGTATAAAAAAAAGATTATTTTATTTTAATGTAAGGACATTTTTGTTAATTTTAGTGAAAGAAAACATTAAATAATTACCTGTAGCTGTTGTGTAGCTGTTGGGGTAAGATTTGTCTGTCCTTTCCCTCATGTATACCCACTGGTTGTTATCGAATTTGCACTCTATTATCTTGTTGTTAAGATGCTTTATGTCTCTTGTTATCTTGATCGATGCAAACGGCCTGTCCAACTGGCCTACATAGAGATGTCCAATTTTTTTCGGAAGAATTCTGCAACCAATTTAATTTCATTAAAACTTACGATTTATATTTTTGATAGTATTAAACATGGAAAGTCTAAAAAATACCGTGAAGAATCTCGTTACTGGTCGTCAAAAAAATTGCACCTTTTAATATCTAATTGGAATCAATGATGAGGGTAATGTTGGGTATTATTTGAAAAGCAATGAAAAGGAATACGCAAAAACAATTTCAATTTAAAAATAAATTATACATACACGTCTTTAAAAAATAATTAGCTAATTTAGCGCCTAAAAAGGGCCGGTAGTTGCGCAATCTTTTGTAGGTAAAAAGGTCAAAACCGATTCAATAGGGGTCATTCAATATCCAACCGCTGAAGAAGGTACACGAGAAGATCTTTCACAAGAAAAATAAAACCACCCAAGTGATTGCACTACCGCAACTCATCATGTGTCAACTTCACACTGTGTACCAGCGGTTCCTGGAGACCAGTGGAACGTGAGTCATAACCACATAGTACATATTTAAGCCGTGGTGGCCTTGTGGTTGAAACAACGGCCTGTCATCTGATGGGCCCAGGTTCAAACCCCGACCTGTACCAATGAGTTTTTCTAAGCTTAAGTACAGTGATAAATCACACCATGAGTGTTTAAAAAAAATCCGTAGGGTGGTCAAACCAGCCTAGTAAAACGCTCCCTCTAAATCAGTTTATCGGAAAAACAATAGTGTAGCTATAGGTAGAGTTCTCTACAATGATAAGTTTGTCAGGGTCTAAATAAATTTTATTTAAATTTTCCATTGTCAGTAATATTTGATGAAAATATTATATACTAACCCTTGCCCTCCTTCGGTGACTATTTTCAGCTTGAAGTCCACACTGTTCATATGTCCCGGCTTCCATTTGAGCACTTCGTCACACCTCCCGGCTACATAACGCTGTAAAGTTATGTCAAGTTATTCATTTTCACCACAGAGTATATAACCATTACATTTTCACATTCAAAGTTTCATTTAGTGACTGTTTTATAGTAACACTAGCGGCCCGCTCCGGCTTAGCACGGGTAGAAATTTATCAAATATTTTGTCTACCCGTGCGAAGCCGGGGCGGGCAGCTAGTAAAATATATGGCCTATGTTACTCAGTGATAATGTAGTTTACTAACGGTGAAAGATTATTTGAAACAGTCCAGTAATTTCGGAGCCTATTCAATACATACATACACGCAAAAATACAAATCTTTATAATATTAGTATAAATAGATAGTATAGAAGTATAGATTGGAAGTAATGCTGTAATATAGCTTTTGTGTGAAGTGATCCATCATTTTTGACATTGGTCACTTCAGACCTAATGGCATGTTACGATCTGCCTATTGCCGTGGATTGTCTCTAGAATCTCCAATGAGCGTTACAATGCATGACACTACGCATTTTAATGAAACACGAGGTAATATGAGAAATTAGATAATTTTCTTACACTCGACACTGGCAGAAATAGTCCTTGAAGGGGATTGAATGCCATAGCTAGGAAGAAGAAGAAAGCTGGAGGAGAACGTAGGCTTTGAGTGATTAAATTGCAAAGGTTTCCGGGACTCACTACTTTATGTATGTAATCATGGCATACCCAGCTTTGGGTCTAGGGGTGGGTCAAATCAGGGATGTCCTTCGGTTATATTATGATTTTTTGGGATACAGTAGTTGGACATGGAGTGGCAGCTAAGGTGCAATTTTAATTGGAATCCCCACGGGCGATCCCAATTCGCCCTACGACTCTTTAAAAGTTAAAGGGAGTGTGTACCTCCTTGGCGGGCTGGAAGATGAGTCCGTCGGGCTCGTGCGAGAGCATGCGCGAGAACTTGTCCGCCAGCAGCTGGCGCGCCAGAGACGCTTCCCAGAACTGCTTCAGGCGCACGCTGAACGGCTCGCGCTCCTTCTTGATCACGCCCTTCAGCATCGCCTGGTGTCTGCACGCATACACATATGACAATACCAGGGGCACTTTGACGGGGACTCACTGTGCTAGCAGCATTACTACTAGCCCAGCGTATCCTCGAGGAGCACTGGCCGACTAGGGACTGTACCTCCACCTTACAGAAGACCGCAGTGAAATAACACTACTTGATGTAGTGTTGTGTTCCTGCGGTAAGTAAGGTTGCCAGTGCTCCACGAGGATACGCTAGGCTAGTGGTAATGCTGCTAGAACAGTGAGTCCTCATCAACAGCATGGTTGGCAACCCGTTAGTGATATCACTGGTATTGGTAGCGGCTATAAGCTACGGTGACTGCTTGCCATCAGGTGGACCGTATGCTTGTGTGCCAGCTTTGTGGTATAAAAAAAAACAATACCCCCCTGGTAATGTTTTTTTTTTTTTTTTTTTATCACTAACGATTTATATAAAAATATATTTACCTGGGATTAACAATTTCATTCTCTATACAGTTCAGTCTTGTCGGGTAGAAGGCGGTCTTCCCGACTTCCTGCCCCTCGAACTTGATGATGTCGTAGCAGAGGTAGCGCGGGATCTCCTTGCCTTCTACTTTGTCAATCACCATCTCCTACAATTAGATATACAACACTACACATTATATTTTTATTTATACTAAGGGTACTGAACGTGGGATATCGTGTTCGGAATGAATCGAGTTCAGCTTTGTCGTTGAAATGACAATCGATGGTAATTTAGACCTTCATAAGTGTCTTATTGGGATCTAAGCCGAATGAATTTATTTTTTATTATTTTGGTGCTCTGAAACCGAATGGTGATTGACATATTCATTTTTGTCATTGGTCTATAGTTTGAACTCCATTCAGTTCACGTGAACGATTACAATGCAGTCGGTGAAAAAGGCCCAAAGATTAGTAGAATAACTTACACCATCGAGCAGAGTATTCTTAAGATGCCTCGTCAGATCTTTTCTGTGCAGAAACCGGAGGCCAAATACGCGGAATACGCAGTTGTCTCTGTCTAACATATACACCTCTCCCTCGCCGTCGATCAGCATCATGTATCTAGGCACACAAGAGACGACACATTTTCAGTAGTGCGAGCAAGAATAATACGTAATCGTATCGCTTTCATGAATTTTTGTATTGGAAATTGAGCAGCGCCGCGGCGGACAAAATTGAAACTAAAAATTCGTATGAACATTATGACATTTTCAGTTACATCTTCGGAAACGTAGTCAAATTGCATTCCTGCTACCGGAGCTTTTGACTGACTCTGATAGACAGCATAAAATGTGTAGTTATTGACGACTTGCAATACTATATCGATAGTTATGGAACGTCAATAGTATTTGCCACAGACAAGTAAGATCAGTAAACCTTACTGTACCAGTACGGTAAGCTACAAACTTACTTGTATAAATAGCAGGTACATTTTTCGACAACATTTTCGAAAACGTGGCTCTCAAATGTCAAAATGTCCGTGAGAATGTTCGCAAGAATTTAGTTCCATTTATCACCGGCGTTAATTTATTTGTCACATTACTTCCCAAATGGCCGAATATTAAGCGCCAGCATAGCAGCATTACTACTAGCAGTACTAGCGCAGCGTATCCTCGTGGAGCACTGGTAACCTTACTTTCCGCAGAAACACAACACTACATTAAGTAGTGTTATTTCACTGCGGTCTTCTATAAAGTGGAGGTGCAGTCCCCAGTCGGGCGGCTTCAATTCTAATAGGAAACCCACGGGAGATCCCAATTCGCCCTACTTTAAGATCATGGTGTGATTAATCACTGTACTTAACCCACCACGGCCTTGGAAAGTTATTAAAACTCACCTCACACCGTCCGCCTTCCAAGAGACTCTGTAGGGCTTCTCATTCAGCAGCCTGAGGTTGGACATGTCCATAGAGACGGGCTGAGATCCCGGGAATCCCGTGCTGTTCCACTCGCAGTACTCCTGAGCTTTGCGCTGCACCTCCCCGAGCCGGGGCTGAGTGTTGAACGGCTCTACGCCGCGCACTCCCGGCATGAACGTGCTCTTCTTGTGTGTTGTCTCTCGCCTACCTTTCTTTTTGCGAGTGCCGCTACGCAACATTAGGAACAAACAAACTTAATTAACACTTCAAAATGTATGTATCCTAATGATCGGTCAGGATATTAGGATAAAGTTGTATTGCCATTGATCCTTAATATGTGTACAAATTTTAAAAACAATAAGACGTTAGGACGTCATTAAAAATACTTTTAAATATTCCATTACATTGATAGATACAAACCATAAATGCGTGTCAATAAAATAACTCGACTATAAAGAATATAAAGTGTATAAAGAAAAAGAAAAGAAGACTAAGCCATATAAATACATATGCACTATTTTTTGTCCCTCACCGCGTGCAAGGTTTTTTCAGGTTTCGTAAAGTACTTTATGAAACTTAACATATCTCTTGGTTCAGCTAAGCGTGAGAAGTCACTTGTGTGGCGGCAATTTACGCACACAGACGCGCACATTGATAACTATCTCCATCACTTTCTAGGGCATGTAGTACCTTCACGTATAAGTTAGTCAGTTTAGGACTAAAACTAAACTAAAATTACTAAATTGACAGAACTTAATTAAATTTTGACAACACTAAGCAATTTTTTTTTATTTTAGCTGTGACACAAGAGAATTGGCACCTTTTTAAACGCTGTTAAGCCCGGCTTAAGTTGTATTAACAAACTTACTTGGAGTTTGTATGTGAATTGCTGGGCGTATCGTCATCTTCCACTCCTTCCTCTTCTGAAAGTCACAAAAATTTGACATGACATTTGATATGTTATGACACATGGTATCAAGAAGCCAGCCCCTGTTGTGTTATCTATTTCCACATGGTTCCTTAAAGAACAGTGAGTGTAACGCAATACACTATGATGGCCATAAGATCCTATTTCAACAAAGTCTGTACTGTAAGGTCTGTAAGGTATGGCATGTGCCTTAAACACTTTACTTACTGATGTAACATTTATAACCCTTTGGCTTCGCATAGTCAGGTAAAAGGTTTACTAACAAGTTGACTATGATGATGGTGACAAGATGACTATGTAATGAAGCTGCAGAACACACCAATGGGACATAAAATGGAACTATAATCCACCATCTATGCTGAATTCATACCATTGCACCAGTCAGGTCTCGCCGGCGCTGCGGGTGTGAACTCCGCATCGTCGTACCGTTTGTACAGTTCCTCTATGTAATCTTGTTTGTATATGCCAGGAGGTCTATAATGCATAAGTTTATAATATGTTATACCACTGATATCATCACCATCATCATAATATTAGTATATGAAGCAAAAAGTTCGCCGCCGTTTTAGGAAATAGCGCATATGTAGGAGTATGAAATTTGGCAAGGGGTGAGAAAGCTAATATTTTTATTTAATATGCATTAAAACTACACAATTTTCTGTTTGGTCTGGTAATCAATGGCTGGACTGATTTTGATGGGGACTTCACTGACGGATAAAGGCACAAATTAGGCTACTTTTATTTTAGGAAAATAATTATAGTTCCGCACAAAAACCCATTACATTGTAAACAAAATCAGACTTCACATAAACAAAGTCTTGGGCACATAGGATTATGTCAAAGGTACAGTCCATCAAAATCTTAAGCATTCATGTAAAATGCTTGTGATCATAGAGAAGACATTGATGAAAGTAGAAAATTACTAATATAAAACTAATTTAGAATATACATACATTACGAAAACATTAAAAAGAGACCTTATCTAGCTTCATGACAAAGTTGAATTTACCTCAATTTAGAGAACTCATTCATAGCTGCATCAACACTACAATTCATTTGGTCCACCATGTAGGAGACAAGTAGGAAGCCAGTTCTATTGAAGCCATGAGTGCAATGCACTCCAATAACTTCTAGAGGATGCTGGCTTAAAAACTTTGTGACAATTTGGATAAATTCCCTGAAAAAAGTAAACAACATATACACTTTGTTAGTTTGAAACTGTGAAATAAGAATAGGTTAAAAATGAATTATTCAAGAACATTATTTTATATCACTAAGGAAACAACCCATCATATTGCACACCTGATGGTAAGCAGTTACCATAGCTTATGGATGCTTGCAACACCTGGGGTATCACTTGCATGTTGCCAGCCCTAGGGGAATGTGAAAACAAGAACCTCATAATTACTTAGTTTGTTCAAGCGAAGGGGTCTCCCCATGCCCTCTACATTGCATTTTCACATATTTACATCCCATGTCTTCCACCTCTGCCTTGTCGTAGAAGCGGCTTGTGTTGGTCAGATCTATCCATAACCCTAGTTTCACCTGCAAATACGATTATGACAGGAAAGTTGGGATAAGAGTGCCTGAATTCATAAAAATCCATGCGAATGAAACATTAGTAAAACTACTAACTTTAGAACACTATAACATGTAAACTTATATAATTAGCAAGTATATATACCATCTAAAATACATATTTTGGAATGCCTGAAAAGGGTAGCTAAGTAATGTATTATGTTCCTAAATTGTAATAACATCAAATTGTACACTTAGTCTGCAAGTAAATGAATTAAAATAATATACAAATTAGGTGTCATCCAAATCTATTACAAATTGTGACTTGTATGTATTCAGTGATGAATTATAGAATCATTATGACGTGACTGTAGCAATATAATACTGGCCAGAATACAAAGGGAAATCAGAAAACAACAAAGATAATACGTGAATTTGTACTCACTTTCAGGCTTTTCATGTAAACAAACAACATCGACGGCGTAAAGCGGCTCTCTTCGGGCACTTTGTCATTGAATTGGTGCCCCAGAGGCGTCTTGAAAGCCAAGAATTTATCTGCGAATAAGCCAGTGGCTTTTCTTGGACATTTCAACCACCTATTCGGTATGGGTCCTGAGTCTCTGTTCGACATTATCACCAAGTAGTTAAGAAAAATTTCAGTTAATACTATTTCACATACATTTGTCTTGGAAAAGCCCACCAAATATTGTAAAAATCTTTCCTTGATGCAGCATCAATCACAAGCAAGGCTTTCAGTTTTGTTTGACTTTTGTTTTTGACAAATGAACTGACATGACATTTGAGTTACGTACGACAGGGTACGACACGACAATTGACAATTGTAATTTTTTTCGTGGATTAAATTATTTCAAACTAGTCCAAAGATGTTCTTCGTCCTAAGTATGGCAATCAATCCTCTTCATCGACTATTTTTGCTAGTGTCCAGTATTAGAGAATTATCAAGTTTCTAAATGTTTCGTGTTTGTTGCATTAAAATGCCTAGTATCGTGTATTGTAATGCTTATTGGAGTTTCTGGAGAAAATCCAGGGAAGTAGCAGATCGTAACGGAATAAAGTAACCTATTGACCAAAATTATAAATCACTTAAGCCAAAAGTCATATTATTGCGTTATTTCCAGTGGTCCTATAGACCCAGAATGATTAGTCACTAAATGACACTCGATTGCACATAACGACCAAAAATACACATTAAAGATCACTTTAACACATTATACGAGACAGTGGAGACAATCTCAACCGCTGATTCCTGACAAAAACTCCGTTACATTATTACTTCAATAAGGTGCAGAGAGATGTGCACAGATATCTACTATACCTACTGTTACAACAAGTTAACGCATGGAAGTAATAGATTAGTGATGGAAGACGAATAAACGATTTAAAATCTGTTTCCGCATGAGATTCTGGTTTGGGTCAGATCTTTTATCTATAAGTAGGTAGGTTAAGATCTGTTTTTGTAAATAGTTTAATCTGTATATAAATTATATTTGATACAAATCTGTTGTGCCCGAAATTACGTCTAAGTGAAAGTACATTATTTTTAAACGGTTGGACACGCGTTGAACGGAGCCCAACTATTTAATATTTATTTTAGCTCTTGAATTGACAGATAAATAATATTTTGTACAACATATGTAAATTTATGAGTACTGCTTTCTCACTCTCACTAGTAAAAATCACCTACGTAGGAAAGAGTACGCTGACGTATTCTATTCTTTGATTTCTTAAGTTGGCTGCACTTGAAGTTGGTATTTGCCAAGAGAGCCTGCCATTTTGTAAGATAGAAGGGAGATAAAAAATAGTTTTATGGTGTTAAAATTTTACGATAACCCTGTTGCCATTTGTGTTAGGGCCAAAAACAAATGTTTAAATGGACGCATCGTCCATTATAACTCAGGTGTCACGGGATGACGAACAATTAAACAATTATGGATCCGACAGAGGTAAATCCCAACTGAATTACACCTGTTACCTACTGGCATCAAATTGGAGCGTATAGTGTTACCTCTGCACGAGTCAGTAAATATTTGTCGATCGTGACCAATGTTAAATCAGTGAATAGTGAACGTTGTAATATTCTTGAGATTTCGTGTCGCGATTGTGGTGTGAGGTAAACAAATTATGAGTGGACGCGATAACATTCATACCGCAACCTTGAGAGTTTGTCTTGGCTCCAGTCGTGGCACTTGGGTAGTTGTGGTACGTGTTTACAAGTGGAATGGTTGTTTTAGGGTCATCCCCTGGTGGGCAGCACAGCGAAGGCGATGGGACGCCAGTATCGGCGACTCCACTGGGCAGCAAGAAGTCGAACGGCGGTGGTGGTTTCCTGCGCTCGCTGCTATGTTGCTGGCGCGGAGGCCGTGGCAAGGGCCCACCCGGTGGCAATGGCACCAACAGCATCGATGGCCGGGCCTCACCTCCGCTGCTGGTCATGTCAGAGAATGCGCCCAGACACTTGTTACCACCAGTGAGACATCAGGATATGCATAAAAAGTGTATGGTCATTGACCTCGACGAAACATTAGTGCACAGTTCATTCAAGGTATGTTTTATTTCTTAATTATTCTGCTAACTAACATGCATGGAGAGATGTGCTAGTCAAGAGTGAAATGGCACATCTGCCTACCCTGTGTGGGCCTTTGTGTGAGGATATGTTTGTATGCAACTGCTAAGAATGCACCTAACTAATGTAATGGTAGTGCTAACAAACCAGATGGACCTCGGAAGATAATGTTTTACACATTGGGTTACTATGTTTCATGTAAAAGTAGCCTATTATCTAGGCTATAATCTATCTCCTTGTCAAATTTTATTAGGATCCATACAACCACTTAGTCTTGAAAAGGTAGCAAATAAACAGTGTTACTTTCATATTATAATATTAGGGTAGATTTTATGCACTTGGCATACTAAAGTAAAGTATGTGTATGTTACAGTATTATGTTGTTCTTGTGTCTAAGCAAACACTTGAAGGATTTTAACACCAGTGAGGTTTGTTTGTAAAACAATATTGACATCATATTCATTTGGCTGAAGCGGCTGTAATATAAATGTAAGGTTTCAAATAATTACCCTCTAAGATGCACCATTTAAATTTTATAACTAAATTGGTGTCAATTCTGTTGTTCAAAATTACTAAACTTAACTAATTTGATAGGTCTAAAAGTCTTGCTATCCCTTTCTCATGTGCGGGGTTCAAAAAGGATGGCAATATTTTTAGACCTGTCAAATTAGTTAAGTTTAGTAATGTTGAACAACAGAATTGGCACCATTGTACTAACTAATGCGCAAAGTTTGTCCTCAATTTACACATGTACATTCCACTGATTCTTTGGTTGAATGTATACCTAAATAAGTAAAATTTAATGCAACAATGCATTATTATTCATGTCATCCATTCTTATCTGATAATGATATAATATTTGGGCAAACATGCCTTTAAAAGTAGATTATTATTGTAGATCATTCTATCCTTAACATCATTATCATTATCAAGAAATGTTTTCATTTATATATTTTTTGTTACATGGTCATTAAATGATTCAGTATATAATTTGTTCTATGGTTGTCACATCTGGAACTATATAGTAGTCCGCTTTCTTGATTTAAGTACATAATAGATATTTGCACCCTATTCTAGAAACTAGAAAATTGTTCTAGAAACCTACTGAAAAGGCTTCAGTAGGTTTCAAGAATTTTAACACCAGGCAATTTTAATTTCTCACAGGTGGTAGCCCCATTGCCATTGTTTTTAAATATATGCTTCAAGCTAGAACATGTAAAAATCAAAGTATTATTATTTCACTGCCATCTTCTGTAAGGCGGAGGTACGGTCCCCAGTCGGGCGGCTCCAATATTAATGGGAAGTCCCAAGGGAGATCCCATATATATATCCCATATATATGCCCTACTTCTCTTTAAAATGTATTAATTTCTGTCAAACGAAATATGAATAAGAAGTTGAATCCTACTCTGCCTCTGTAGGAATATTGGCAATAAATATAGGGCAAAAAAGAAGGGCCTATAAAGCATGATAAATATCTTACTATCATTTACTGATATTATCTTTCAGTCAGGTTACTGCCTTTATAGGCAAGGGTTCTTGAAAAATAAGGTTCTATTACTCCTGGCATTTCAGTAACACATTCTTTCTTTTATATGACCTACTTTACTGCTTTCAACTAGTTTTTATACAGTTTTCTTCTGAATCAAGGAGTTTGATTAAAACCCATCTTCAATTCAATTGTGTTTAATTCAAGTATGACTCAGTCGTAGAAACACGCTTTTTTTTTTACTCGGAGCTAGTTATAACATTCAGACAGTTTCAAGATATAAATATAATTTTGTGTTAATATAATTGAAATTATTATTGAGATCATGTCTTCTTATAAATACTTGATACTTAATCACAGTACATATTGTACTGTGATTATGACAACTTTTTTACACCATAAGAAGTTTAATTATGTGTATGGGCTAATGGTACTAACTAAAAAAACTATATAATTGAATTGGTTTTATTATGTATTATTATTGATTAAATCTTTATCTTTACACAGTATAAAATTAAGTCCTTCCGCTGTTTGTGCGCATAGATCTTGTAAACTACTTCACGGATCTTAATGCAATGTACAGCAATAGATAGAGTGATTCAAGAGGAAGGTTTTTATGTATAATGCATTTAGGTTTTGTGTAACCCTTGCGAAGCCGGGGCGGATCGCTAGTTTAATTATATTTAATTTATACCAACCCTTCCACAACGCCAAAATGTTTGTCCTACGTTTATTGGGATTGAACCTGTGACATATATTGCGTTTGGGTGTTTGGTATGTATTATAAGTATGTATTTACAAAAAAAAAGTATATAAGTATTATATCAGCTACTGGTTCCCATAGTACAAGCTTTGCTTAGTTTGGGGCCAGATGGCGTTGTGTGATAATGTCCAAGCATTATTATTATTATTATTATTATATTCAGTTGTACTAACAACGAGAACAATGTTTTCATTAAGTAACAAGTCCATTTGTGGTCAGTGCATAATGGGATGGGTCACGGAGCAACTGTGACAGAGTGCTTTTGTTAAACTTGTATTCATCAGTCCTTCTAATGGGCTCAGATCAAATAAAACGGTAGTTGGAACTTTACGAACAAAGAAGTGACGCCGCCGGTTCAAACTACGCCTTGCAGTGTACATATAAACAATTACATGTACACACCTACAAAGAAACTTTGCCTTTGCCTTGTCTACGCACTACATGTTTAAAAAACCGGCGTCAGTTCGTTGTTTGCAAAGTTCTAAAGTTCCACCTTTGTTATTTGATTTGAGCTAATGGGTACAAAATTAATGCGAGAGGTTGCCATAATTTGAAGACCGCTGAAAGGATTTTGGTAAAAGTTTATTCATTATTGCCTACATATTTTTCCAACGTTTCAGACAAATATATCCTTGTACCCTGGGTATGTGGTATAAGCACAGATACAATAAATCAAAAAGTTACGAAATAAAAATGGTACCCCTATTCTATGTCTAGACCACTTCCTATGGAACAGCTAAACTTGTGTCGCAGCAAGCGTTACAAAGTGACTATTTAGCGTAAATATGAATTTTACTAATGGTCCCCTAGTTGGCGGCAACTGTTTCATATGAAAGTGGTTAACTAATAATTGGAACCAGTTCTTGCGTAATATCAAAGTGTGCGGCCGATATTTTATCTCTTTCAGATCCATTTTGGGCTGACTATGACATTAACACACGATTATGGTCACTTTGTATGATAAACACATTTATTATGAATGCGATAGTAACGCTGTCTGCTTGCCTGTCTGACTGTTTGTTCGTTACTGATTCTTGGCTCTAGAATACAGGTAGATAGATTTTCTTGTTGATGAATGAGAGGATTTCCATTACACAGAAATATTTTAACTTAAAACCAAAGTTTCAACTTAAAGTAAGTTGATACTAGCTTTGTCCCCGTTGAGCTAAAACCTCCAGAGGTGCCTAACATTTCCCCGGGTTAAAAAAAATATTCCAGAAATAAAAAGTATCCTATATGTTAATCCAGGTTATAAACTACACGTGTACGAAATTTCATACAAATCCGTTGAGCCGTTTCTACGTGATTGAGCAACAAACGTACATCCATTCTCACAAACTTTCACATTTGTAATATTAGTGGGGTTTAATTCAATCGAACTTTTGCACTACAATTTGCATCAATACCAAGAATGCTGCGAGAACTGTGAACCGGCAATAATGTTGGTATCAATTACTTAAATTAGTCATGATGAAACAACTCATTACGCACAATAGATACGATCATTGAAGGAGATAATATTGAGTTATTGATCATTGACCCTCAAAGGCTACATTTTAAGATAACCGGGCTATGTTAAGTTCTCATAAAAGTTTCGGGTGGATTGCAATTTTGATATATTTTAGTATATTGCCCAAAATGTGGCTGCTTTCAACATAAGCTTGGCAATGACACCTTTTTACATGACTATAAGTTAAAAAATGGCTTTAAGCGTAGACATCGCGGTTACATAGAACCATAGTACTAGGTAGGTATTCATGCATATATGCAAGCAGACTCCTAAAATCGGAGGTTATGTCATAAATTATTATAACATCTAGCTCTACGCGAATTGCATTGCCATCCCATGATATTATACTAGCTGTATTCCCTGCTACTTCGCCCGCGTTTCAATATAATATTATATAGCCTATGTTACTCAGTAGCTTGATGACGCCAAAATATTTTTTTGAAATCGAACCAGTACTTTTTAAGTTTATTCGTTAAATACAAAAATTCATCTTTCCTCTTTATCATAATCAATATTAGCATTGAATATTTTTATATCCCTTTCTTAAAGTTTTCTACATATACCATTCCAATATCAAATTGCATGCTTTAATTTTTTTCTCGCGGCTAAAAACGGTTGTATTCTTTTGGTAAAAAAACTAGCTTTGAGCTCTTAAACCTCACACAAACAGTGGCGTAATTAGTATTTGTAAGCGACCCATTCATTAATTGTGCTAAAGTTACGGTCGAGTAGACAAGTATGAGCTTTAAGTTGCCATAGAGTCCTCACCACGGACCAAATTGGTCGGGCCTTACAGTCACACAATTTTTAATGCAATTCTGATAAGGGCATGGCCTAGACTGGATCACAGAAATGTTGTGCCGCTGTTATTAAGTTACTCGGAAACGAGTTTGTTGTTTCGTTTACGTACTTACTTTAATTGTTTTAGACGCGTACTAATTCACACGGCTCTAGTTTATACTACTAATGTAAGCTGTTTGTTAGTTTTACTGTTGAACTAATGTCATTGCTTAGTGTAACAGTGTTACCTACTTGCTTACACTTAATTTGTGCTTTGGTGGATATAGAGCCTTACGTTGGCATAATTTTGTAAATCATACTTCACACCAATATTATAAATGCGAAATGTGTGTGTATATGTGTGTAGTTAATAAAATAATACCAATCTTCCTGCTTCAATATTAAATTAATGATATTATCATTATATCATCGTACGCCGCCATTGTTAGATTTATCTTTTATCTTTTTAGATAGGTTTAGCATATCTATATAACCTTCAGAGGTGCATAGGTTTATTGTCGGATGACTGTGTTTTGATTTTCCAATCCGTATTTTATTTGATAGGTTGTTGTAAGACTAGACTCTCCATGCGACTTCATGGATGGTACGACCGAGGAGTGCAGGCGCAAATTTTCATCACGTTTTTCTCAGTTGATGTTACGTATAAAAATATGGGGGCGTTAACCTAATTAATTAATGGCAAAGCAATATTAAAATTTTAATCTCTATGTTATGCAAAACTGTAACCAATCTTTATGGTGTCCATAAAATTATTCACGTTGTATACTAATATCATGCGAAAGTCGAAATTGGCCAATCATTCGGAAATAAAAATTTCGTCGGTCATTTATTTGGTCACGTTTACTCGAATATGGACCATGGCATGAGCCAATAAATTGCAAAATTTTAGGATGTGTCAATTTTATTATTTTACGTAGTTTAGAACCATTGGGTTTCACAGGTTAGGAATTTTATTCAGTCAGACTGACGGACAATCACGCTTTTGCACTTTATTAGTAATAAAATAATTTTATTGTTAACATCATCTAACATATTTAGCCATATATGTAGTATTACTTTTAAAAAACCTATGGTTATTAACTATAGTGATCCTTCTTGTAAATTATCACCGGTCTGCGTGTCTGCTCGCATCATAACATCATTATGTAACTCATTATGATGTAATTTCAATATTTCGTTTCGTGATTTCGGCCAGTTTGTTCTATTATTAGGTAGATGTGACTGCGGTGGTTTCCGGTTTTAAAGACACGTTCTTTTAAGCATTTCAGTTTAGGAACTAGACCGTGTAGTAGACGTTTACCAAGGCGCGGGCTTGGGCCACGCCATATACTACTAGCATGTCTAGCATGGATGGGAAAATGTTGATGTTTGTTTGTTTGTCGAATCTATCACGCCGCGCCGTAACGGCTCAACAGATAGATGAATTTTGTTTCCGACATTTTTTAGCTCAAATTATAAGTAGCTCGTGAATCCTCAATCCTGTAACGATGAGAGGTTTATTGTTATGTCATTATTTACAAAGAACATACAAAATGCTTTACACACTTACTTAATGGGTATTGGATTGACAAATGGGGGTTTAATGACGTTTTAAGCTATTGTTGGCCAACGTGTCGTTTCATATCGATTTCGGTTCGGTCGTAGATAAGTGTAATCTTATATATTTTTGTAATTATACAAAGACGTTCAAGTATAAGTGGTACGTGTCTTAAAAAATCTATAATTAATATGTTGTGCTTCTTGAAACTACATTTTAAATTTATGCACAGGATACTTTTTATTCCGGGAACATGTTAGGTTCCTCTGGGATGCTAAGCGCAACGCGGACGAAGTCGCGGGCTGAAGCTAGTAGGGTATATTCGCGCTAGCATCTACTTATGAGCTGACAGCAGATGTCAAATAAACACATCGTAATGGCACAACAGCTGTTCGCATTAGTAAATTACAGCCCTAAAGACACGTGATAAAGGTTCAATATAAATAGTTAGTTACCATACTTTTGCTTATCAATTTTCATTAATAAAAATCAGACGCAGTTATAATGCCGTTTATCCAGTCGATAGCAATGGTCCGTGTGGTGACGTCACACATTCGTACATCACCTGTTGGCTGTTACAGTAACAGTGAATCAACTCTAGCCTTATTTGGCCTATATATTGTTGCCTTGGAATCGGTGTCGAATATTTATTGCTAGTTTATGGCATTGAATACCTAATAGGAAGTTAGCACTTAAATAGTATAGTCGAGCTGTCTGTTGGTCGGTATACTTCTATACTCCATCTAGACAAAATTTATTTTTTAAACGTCTTATCCTATTGCAATGGATTGGGATCACGTAACAGAGCCTCTGCTGTGTGAAATCCATACATTTCGGTTAACAAGACACATCGAACTTTAGAAAGGGACTGTCGGCTGGAATTGGTTATGTTCGACTTTGATGCCAAAGTCTCTACTCTAGTTTCAGTTAGCTGATTGTGGCCGATAATCTAAGTAAAATAAGTCTAAAGAAACAAGAAGAAAGTTTTCATCATTAGATACAAAGCTTGAATTATACATAGCCTGTTTACCTTAAAATTGGGAATAGTTATGAGTTTATTTAGTGCGGATATCGTACAGGTTTTTTTTTTATTTACCACTAAGGTGGCACACAAGCATAATATTAAATGGAAGAGGGTTTACCGGTAACCGGTGGAACACTGGATATTACGTTTCAAACACACGGATGCACGGAGAAGCCTTTCAAGTTCCAACGCTACATACCAGAATACTTTTCCCTAGTACATGCTCTGGTATTCTCGTCTGCATAGTAAGTGTTTATATACGAGTTTATGGTTTCAATAGACGTTTAGCATGAATTGTCGATTTTAGAAGTAAGCCGATCGTTGACGTCTCTATTACTGATTACGCCGCCGATCATGAAAATGAATTAAACAATCACAAAATGTATGTTGAATCGTACAAGCGGAATCGCGCCTACAGTTTACGTTTAAAATTTAAAATCAAACGTTAGCTCAGATTTCAATTCTGCCCATGATATTTTGTTATGATTTATAGTTATAGCATAGCCAAAAGATTATCTGGACAAGAGACTTAATCCCACACAATATTTTATAGAATAAGGCTCTAGCGACATTGTTAATGTCATGTGAAATGGAAATTGTGTGTAGGTACTTGGCACACGCCATGGGTATATTATAATATTCATACAACTTGCATAGATCGCACACATTGCTTTACTGGCATTCATCGTTCTCGCACATCTTGTGTATCCTCGTAGGCCCAGAACATTAAACAACTCACCAAATCAAGTCCAAATTCAGAAGGTGGCAATACTGGCAATAAACCCGTCCTTCGGTTAACAGACGTCCTATCAAGAAGTCTTCTGCACGCATTTAGAAAAAAAAAACAAATCATATTTTTTGGAAAATGTCACCGTGGCATGACTAAATATACACAGTCCATCCAAAGCAGCTGCTGTATAGTTTACTGTACGTACACAGCTTCGTGCTATGTCAGACAGTCTTTAATGGGCTGATCCGAAATAGTCTTGCCTTGATTTGTTTGAGTGAAAACTTGCCAGACAGTCAATTGACATGGAACATGTGCCATTACAATCTCGCTGAAATGAATGCTTCAATCACGTTTATTTTTAACATAATATTGCTTAGTTTGGAACGTAGCTTATTACAACGCTGTAAAGTGTGCAGACCTCTGACTTCCACGAAAATAGACCGAATGCCGACCAATCACTGGTTTTTTTTTTTTAAGGCGATCGAATCAAAATTGAGCCTGCTTAATTATGCATTCAGAATATATTTGCGCACTTTATTCGGCAACCTCGCGTGCCTTCGTAACGGGTTCTCGATTTGTTGTTCTATAACAGCAAATTATTTTTTCTATCTCTGCAGTGTTTATGTTAGCTCGCTTTTTACTCTAGCGTGGGAAAATATGTCGATTTAACTTCGATGTTAGTATAATACTTGTCTGTGAGTGGGGATTTGTATTATTCAGCTCACCATTCACGTGACTAATTAATTTAGTTTTAATTTGTCCCAGTATACTGGTTCATTGAGTCCAATCATTTTTATTAAGACACTCCTGATGATGGTATAAGACGTCTCGGTATTTACTCTGCACCATATTTTCTCGCGATTGTCGAAGGCCTTTTGACTGCAATCTCTATAGTTAAATCGTGAGCTTAGGATATAACTAGTAGTTTAGAAGTATTGTTATTCCAATTGGTTGTTAAAAGGACACTAGCTCACGTCACGTAGCTATCATAGATTGGTATATTATGTTCCATTGTCGATCGCTTTGGCTCCTCGCTCGTGTCAAGGTGCCGACCTCGAATATGTTTGGAACACAATCGGGAATCAATTCTTGTGTACACACAGTTGTTTGCCGAAGCACTATAATTCATTCTCGTTTTAGCTATGTTTATTCTGAAATTAACGATCGGCTTGTGATTGTTTGATTTGATATGATGTAAAAGTAATCTAGTTTTTTATTGAGTAGCAATCAAGTTTCTTTTGACAATCTAAGGTTATTGAAAAATAATAAAAACGTTACCTCTTAAATATTTGCTCAGTAACGAATTCCGTTTTTAGAAATTTACACGAGATATTATGTATACTTTGTGTCCACGTCGATAGAAAGAAAGATACATACAGACGAACATAGAACCTCCTCCTTTTTTTTAAGTCGATTGAAAAGGATCCTGACTACTTTCATAAAAAAAAATGATTTCATGGCGGTGAATTTGAGTCCTTAATTTAACCTGATTTGCTCCACCTGGATTAACACATAGGATACTTTTTATCCCGGGAAATTGCTCTGAGATTCTAAGCTCAACGCGGTCGTAGTCGCGGGCAGAAGCTAGTACCCGTATAAAACTGTTTCGCTCACGTCCTTGCGAGGTTCCTTGTAGTTATTGCTAATGTTAGAAAAATTCAAACCGACCTTGCCGTGCCAACTTGAGTTATTGTTTGGTATTTTTCATTGCATTATTTTGTGTCCTTAGTTATGTTTATGTTAATTACACTGTTATAATTTAATATAATTATTTTGTTTTTATTTATTAAAATAATTTTGTTCATGCTTTTTGTAAACAAATATCGCAGAATGTTATGTAAATTTTGTGTTTTCCATTTTAGATCGTGTATGTAAGCTTAGTTCATGTCATTTAAAATACAAGTATGTTTCCTATGTTAAGGTCGCTTATTAATTCACTACCTTATCGCGTAGAAGAAAAGATGTTTTCAAGCTCTCAATCATAACGTAACTTGCAAGTTTTCGTAAAATAACCACAGTAAAACTGTTGTAAAAACATTAATAAATAATTTATGTGTATCTCTTATTGCGTAGATATAAATTCCGTCCGACTACACTTGATTTGCAATTTACGTTGTAGTTTTGCGGTCTATTATCAACATGTGTTATGTATGTATGTTACATGTAAGTAAATGATAAATAAGCGACCGTGGGAGTAGTATGGACGACTTACATATTTTTAAAATATTATATGGCTAGTTAACAGCAACTGAAGAGATTTTGTTTAAATTAAGAAATCGAATGATTTGAAAACAGATATAGGCTCGAAGCTCAATTTTAAAAACAGTACATTTTAAATGACATTTACATGTCATATTAAAATGCAGAAAAAGAGGTTTCATACATTATTTTATACTTAATTATACCTCAGAGTAGATACTATACTGCGTCCAAATTATAATAAACTAGCGACCCACCCCGGCTTCGCACAGGTTAACACAAATCCCAAATTAATTATACATAAAAACCTTCCTCTTGAATCACTCTATCTATTGCTGAAAGCTACATTAAAATCCGTTGAGTTGTTTAAAAGATCTAAACGAACAGACAGCCAAAGCGACTACACATTATACTATGTAAAGATGACACGCTAAGTTGATAAACATTGTCTCATGATAATTCAATATTGTGTCTTGAATTTTTTGTGCTTGGATGTACTTAACCTACGATCTCTTGGGAATACCACCCGACACTTGAGTCATCAAGTTGATTATACGAGCTACCAAATTTATTAATTTTATTGCAGTTTTAATTAGGTACTCACCTATATTTCATTCTATGTTCATTATTTTAAAATGCATGTAAAATCATTTGGTCTAGGAAAAGGTTTCTTTTCTCCGTATTTTGTAAGTTGTAGTTAAATCTTTTTGCGATGGCTTGACTCTGTTTAACTTTTTGTACTGGCTGGTTATGATAACCACTATGAGTTAACAAAGAACGATTTTAAACCGACCGAAAAAAAAGCTTCAGTTCAAGTAAAAAGCGAAGTATAGGACTTTTTTATTCATTAGTTTTGGTTGAAACTTTACTTTTCTGTCTAAGTTGGGCTTATTATAAGTATTTCTTTAAAACATTGCTGGCTTGATGACCACTATGAGTTAACAAAGAACGATTTTAAACAGATCGAAAAAATGCTTCGGTGCTAGTAAAAAGCGTAGGATGGGATTTTTATCACTAGTTTTGGTTCTAACTTTACTTTTCTGCCTAAGTTGGGTTTATATTATTAAGTGTTTTTTTAAACATTGTGTTGTCATCTCTTATCGGGTTTGTATAAGATTTTTCACTGTAGTGGAACCAAGAACGATGTGAAAACTAGGTCCGCTGTGTATTTTGGCGCCAGTTTCGTTGTAGGCCCGTTGGTTGGGCATACTTTCACTATACTATGGGCGGGGTATCTACTATTATGTTTATCTGTGCCATGGGAGAGTTTGAGACTAGCGTTTATCGCGCGCAGGTGTATGGGCACACTTCACATGCTTTGAGTTTCGTTGAGAGAGAGTAAAAAACTGGAGAAGTAAAAATGTTCGTTGCTATGTTATTCCAGAATAACTGTATAGTTGAATGTTTCTGATTTGATTCTTAATCCAAATAAATTATTACAACTTTTGTTGGCATACTTTATGAATTGATTTTATTATGGTTTGAAACGCAATAGTCTACTACAAAAATAACAACAGTTTTCTACTGTATTTCGGTTCTCGTTCGGGATCACCGTTTATCTGACTAAATTGTGGGTAAAACTGCTGGGTGCTCCGCTCCACGTATCGTACTATATTAACATATTTTATTCTCATGTATTTTGAAGACGCTATACGTATTTGTGGTGTTATTATAACGTATTCTAATGAACGTTGTGGTCGGTAGCATCGATTTACGTACGTTTAAAATCAGAAATTATTGTTAGTTAGACGTTTATTGACGTTGGTATCCTTAAAGATACATGCATACCTACATATTATCACGCCCGGTCCTTTTCGGGGTAGGGTATAAAGGCGCCAATTAATTCTTGACATGCACACCTCAAGTATTTATTCCAATTTATCTATTTTGTAAATACCGGTCGGATTTTTATAACCCTGAGACACACAAGCATGGCCTGCTAATCGTAACCACTTACCATTAGTAAGCGGTTACCGTAGCCGATGGACGCAACAACAGGGGTATCACTTGTGAGTGATCACGTTGATGACCCTGCAAATATTTCTACTCTTGAAGAACCCCATGCTGTACTCCTTTGGGAAAACCATGGCGGGAGGTCATTTTCCTCCGCCTTTCTTCTCCTTTGTAACCGCGCAGTGCGAGACCATTTCGGTTCCAATGTGTGAGGATGAATACCCCGCTGAAGGCGAGAGGTGCGGCGGTAGAATTTCGGTTTCGAGTACTCTTTACCTTTCCATCCTCGAAGGTGTTAAGTGTGAACAGTACCGGCGTTAGGGCCACTGACGCCCCGGGCAACAATATTGTGGCGCCCACTTAAGGAAATCATTATCGAGTATACATTTTATGCTAAACCAGTGTGAACTTATATTGAGAATTTGATCTTACTTTTAGCCAACGACTCAGGGGAGTAGAATGTTTTGGAGCTCATCTTAGTCTAGGTCTAGGCGCCTTGGGCTGTCGCCCCTCTCTTAACGCCGGCACTGAGTGTGAATCTCTGTTTACAGCCGATAAACAACGCGGACTTCGTGGTGCCGGTGGAGATTGACGGGGCGGTGCACCAGGTGTACGTGCTGAAGCGGCCGCACGTGGACGAGTTCCTGCGACGCTGCGGCGAACTTTACGAGTGCGTGCTTTTCACGGCCTCGCTCGCCAAGTACGCGGACCCTGTAGCTGATCTACTGGATAGGTGAGACATGATAGATTTGTAATTCAAGCATAATATTTAAGAGAGGTAGGGCGATTTGGGATATCCCGTGAGTTTTCCCATTTAAATTGGAGCCGCCCAACTGGGGACTGTACCTCCACCTTACAGAAGACCACAGTGAAATAACACCACTTGATGTAGTGTTGTGTTTCTGCGGTAAGTAAGGTTGCCAGTGCTCCACGAGGATACGCTGCGCTAGTAGTAATGCTGCTAGAACAGTGAGTCCTCATCAACAACATGGTTGGCAACCCGTTAGTGATACCCCTGGTATTGGCAGCGGCTATAGGCTACGGTGACTGCCTACCATCAGGTGGGCCGTATGCTTGTGTGCCACCTTAGTGGTATAAAAAATAATAAAAAATATCCTTGCTTATGTGATCACTTCTTGCGATATATTCATGTCATTTAAATGTAAATTATATATTTTATTTGATGATAGTAATTCCTGAGTTTCTTACCGGATTCTTCTCAGCAAAAAACGACCTTCCGAATCCGGTGGTAGATTCTGACGATTTTAAAGTATTATTTGTAAAGTCAAGTCATATAAAGATGATTTTGTCTTCTGGTTAGCCAACCTGACTGACGCTAGGCGTCGCGGGTTCTACAATATCCGTTAAAGTACAGTTAAGTACGACTTTCACAGTGTATTACTAAGGTCTAGAAGGTATAACAATTTTTATTTTCAATTTTCGAGTTAGAGTTGTGATGTATTTGTCTTTGCTATATGGACGCCTGCGCAAACTGACAGGGGTATCACTAGTGCGATGCAAACTTTAATATGATTCCTCAAGGAATTAAAGCTACAAATAATTATCATTATAATGTTTTACAGTGATTGCCTCTCAAACTTGTAGCGACAGCCACACCGAGCAATATCTGCTCCTAAATATATTACGAAGTTTGCCGGCTGTTGTAATTGATTGGTGTAATACGTGTGTCAGATGGGGAGTGTTCCGGGCTCGTCTGTTCCGCGACAGCTGCGTGTTCCACCGCGGGAACTACGTGAAGGACCTCAACAGCCTCGGCCGGGACCTGCGGCGCGTCGTCATCGTCGACAACTCGCCCGCCTCCTACATATTCCATCCTGATAATGCTGTGAGTATACTATCCATATTAATGATATAAAGAAAGAAAGAAAAGAAAGAAAAAACAATTATTCATAACAACACAAACATATACGGAAGGAAGACAAGATAAATGTGCAAGTTGTAGTATGTGTTTGTACATCCTTCACGCCTCAGCGGCTTAATGGATTTGCATGATATTTGGAATGGAAGTAGCTTAGTTCTTAGTTAGCTTAGCTCTTAAAGAGTGGAAGGGTGAATTGGGTTTTCCCGTGGGATTTTCCATTAATATTGGAGCCGCCCGACTGGGGACTCGCCTTACAGAAGACCGCATTCAAATAACAGTACTTTGATGTAGTGTTGTGTTTCTGCGGTAAGTAAGGTTTCCAGTACTCCACGAGGATACGCTACGCAAGTAGTAAGGCTGCTAGCACAGTGAGTCCTCATCAACAACAGGGATAGCAACCCGTTAGTGATATCCCTGGTATTGGTAGCGGCTATAGGCTACGGTGACTGCTTACCATCAGTTAGGCCGTATGCTTATGTGGTATATTAAAGCGTTTAAGCTGTATTAACATATAGATAGGGCACTTGTTATCCTGGAAAATTGTGTGGTTCCCGAGGGATAGTAGATCCATGCGGGCAAAGCGGCTTGTAAATGCTAGTTTTAAATATTTAAGATTTTATTAGGTCAAAACAAAGTACATATATATTATTTATATGAGATATTTAAACACGTGTCACTGGTCTCAATTATTTTAACTTTAATAGTAAACAACATAATCGTCTCAACGAGCGTGTGTAGAATGCACGCATGACTCACTCATTATCCATGCCTTTGAATGGAGCTCATCTCGCCCATGATTGATCAATAAACACCATAAATAACTCGCACGAATGTCGCCGTGCGTGAGTGATTTATGTTACACAACATTGTTATATACTCGTAATGATACATAGTTATATACTTGTAATGATACTGTTAGCGTATGTGTTGATTCATATTGCTTTGTAGATTATCGTAGTATTTGAAAAAAAAAGGATGTTTTTTTTATTATTTTGGGGTTTTAATAACGAGTAAAGGAACCGTGGTAATTTTTTTATTCACTGAATTAATACTGGTATAAATCTTGTCCTAATCCTATCCTACTAATATATTGTTGTTCAATCGCGTAAAAACAGCTCAACGGATTTGTGTGAAATTTGGCACACGTATTGTTTATGACCTGGATTAACATATAGGATACTTTTTATCCCGGGAACATGTTAGATTCCTCTGAGATTCTAAGCTCAACGCGGACGAAGTTTCGGGCAGAAGCTAGTACTGTAATATTTCGCATTTAACTTAAACACTAAACAAAATTAAATATTTTTCATTTCATTAATGTGGCGTGATAATTACGTATAATGTATTTAATAATGTGATATATATTAAGAGTGATGAGTTCCATTGTCCAGGTCCATTGTAACGTTATCGCGGTGACTGTGTTGTTATTGCACTTATCGTTAGTCCTCATGACGGGAAATAAACCGCTGTTCCATAGGAAACTAAAAATCGTGTCCCTAAATTATTATTTATATAGGGAAGGGAACATTTTAGTGGCAGTGGTGTCGATTCTGTTGTTCAAAATTGCTAAACTTAACTAATTTTACAGGTCTAAAAGTCTTGCTATCCCTTTCTCATGTGCGGGGTTAAATAAGGATGGCAATATATTTAGACCTGTCACATTATATATATATAATAATAATGCTTGGACATTATCACACAACGCCATCTGGCCCCAAACTAAGCAAAGCTTGTACTATAGGAACCAGTAGCTGATATAATACTTATATACTTTTTTTTTTGTAAATACATACCAAACACCCAAACGCAAGGCAAACATATTTGTCACATAAATGTTTGCCCTGGCGGGAATCGAACCCGCGACTTCTAGCGTAGCAGTAAGGTATACTAACCACTAGACCAGCGGTCTCGTCGAACGAATTAGTTAAGCTTAGTAATTTTGAACAACAGAATTGCTAAACTTAACTAATTTGACAGGACTAAAAGTCTTGCTATCCCTTTCTCATGTGCGGGGTTATATAAGGATGACATTATTTTTAAACCTGTCAAATTAGTTAAGTTTAGTAATTTTGAACAACAGAATTGGCACCAGTGTCTTCGAATTACAAATTAGCGATAATAAACCTTATGTTTAACCGAACAAAGTTGATATTTAATTTTATTTAACAAATAAAAACCACAGCGACGTAGCAGAGCTAAGTTTTCTTGTTACTCTACTGTCAATTTAATGCACTTGAACATAAGGTATCATTTAGCTTTTTTCTGATTTTACAACCGCGATAGTGACGGTCACATAAATAAATATACCTTTAGTAATTATACACACATACGACTATTGTGATTTGCGTTAATACTTACTGATTTTGTTCTAACATTTTATTTTATTTTCCGCAGGTACCTGTCGCGTCATGGTTCGACGACATGACAGATTCGGAACTGTTGGACTTGATACCGTTTTTCGAGAAACTGAGCAAGGTTGACAGTGTGTACACAGTGTTGCGGAACTCGAACCACCCATACAACCCGACACAGAACAACTCGCCGCCGACATAGCCGTAGCGGCCGCACTTGACGTGCACTCAGGCGACGCCCGCGGTCACCGCGCGCGCCGCTACGCTGACCGCCGCCACGGTGACCGCCGCCCCGACCTTCCTCGACACACTCACCAACAAAGGAGCGAACTTCGTCTTAAGTGCCAATTTTGCCTTCTGGTTAGTAAGGACGTTATTTCTACCTATTTTACATTTTAGGTACCTGTTAGTGCGTAAGTGGTCTGCATGATGGATTTGTGATGTTCTTTTGTTCATTTGTTTACGATGCTAAGCTCACCACCTCAGTTCCGACGTGAACTATTTTTTTTATATGTTTTAAATTGTCAGACACTGGTGTCGATTCTGTTGTTCAAAATTACTTAACTAATTTGACAGGTCTAAAAGTCTTGCTATCCCGTTCTCATGTACGGGGTTGAATAAGGATGGCAATATTTTTAGACCTGTCAAATTAGTTAAACTTAGTAATTTTGAACAACAGAATTGGCACTGTTTTCGCAGAATTAATTGCAACATTTTATATCGTGCTTGGGATCAACTTGAGATAAGTTAGATAAATGTGGTCATATATAGGTACGTTGTGTAACTGCGGCCTCGAGCTAACAGCTCGTATCCGTGGAATGTTTGCACCTCATATTATTTGCCTTTCGACTTCGACATGTGAACTACGAAAATTATAAGACTTAAAATAATCACGAATTCTAATTCGAATGGTTTTTCAGTAGTGTCCAGCAATGTGTAAATATTTTTGTATAAGTGAAGTACGGAGACGACCGCCGCTTGCAACATGAACAGTGTTATATAATACGGTTATTATGTACATGTACATATGTAATGATATAAATAAATATTTATTAATATTTGTCGTGGAAGATTGCACTTAAGGTGAATACGATCGCACTTAAACCTGGTGATTGTTACACTACCTTATGATGAGGTTAATTTTTATTATGTCAGGCGAACCACAGCTTCGGTATTTATTAAAAATAATATTTTAGAAATTCCATTTACAAAATATCTTTTATATCGGTTGGATTTTAGTGTATTTTTTTTTTGTCCCAATGTGGTGTAACAATGACCGCAGAGTAAGGTTTGTACACATTAGACTGGTGTAAGGTTAACTTTAGTGTGTACATACCTTGGTGTTTTGTCGTAAAACCCTATAATTAATTATGAATAAGTTCCCTTAATTACCGCATTGGTGACAATAATAAGTCAATCGCATCAGTGTCATATGTTTAATAATATTTAAAATATAAATATACCTAGCTCGGGTTTATATCGCAAACAACTTGGCATCTTATTGTATTATTTTATATGGATTCTGCTTACATTTGGAAGAATGCTAGTGGAAGCTAGCTACTAGAGCCTATTGCCATGTACCGCGCCAACAAATCCCTTTCTTTATTTCATTGTCATAAATATTTTTTAAGATTGATAATAAATAATCAATATAAATATTTTATAATGGTAATGTTTTTATGTCAATTAATATACATTATTTTTGTAAATATTCAAGCTTTTTCTTCATGCGAGCAGAAAAATAATGTTTAAAATAATAAAAAATATCATCTCAGTATTAAAACTAGCTTAATAGTGTTGCCATTTTACAGAGAACTTTTAATGTAGGTATGTACGATGTATTCTACGAAATCTAAACACTAATTTTAATGATGATAATAATCAATATATTTTTTAATTAATATTTGGATGTCAAGTATCACATTATAGACAATGCACGTCCGTAACAAATGTGCAGAGAACTATCAACTCTAATCTAGTAATGAGATGTTTCAAAGTTGATTGTAACTAAACAATCGAGTGTTGTGGGCCCTGCAAAAAAATAATGAAGAGCGAAATTCAAAATTACAAACCGACGGATTTATGTAAGAATTGATTAATTAGGTAATGTATTATAAAAATGGTGCTTTCAGTATTAGTTGATTAAGCAACTCGAAATTTTTGACTGTTATGTGAACTAATGCACTCTTGACGCACATTCGATTTTTATTGGAAAAGGAACATAAATGGTATTTTTTATACCATTAGGGTAGCAAGCAAGCATAAGGCCCGCGTGATGGTAAACGGTTACCGTAGCCTATGGACGCTTGCAACACCAGGCGTATCAGTCGTCTTATAATGACATCGGTATTGCTATTCGACAACTCAATCGTTGGCCTCAACGATATCTAATGTATTGTTTCGATTATCGTAATTGCTTTGCAAAAGGATTAATTGTTTTTTTTATTTTTTTTAAATATCAGTTCTATTATTGTTTTGGTAGTAGGCGTGTACATAAGATTTTTATTAACTTAAAAAAGAAACATAAATTGCGATCAGACTTTTTTGTAAACTTACTTTTTCGATGGAAACTCTTTGGTATTGTAACGTAGGTACACGTTTTTTTGTTATTTAGTTACTACTCCGCAGTATGTATATACACTTATACGTATCTTATGTCTTAGTAGGTAGGTACCTGTATGCTTAAAGTTAGTTGTGACCGTGTCCTTAAATCCTTCCGATAGATTTAATTTTAAGTTTAATTCTCTACCTACATGAAGCAATACGAGTTTTTTTAATGTTGTACAAAGGTTGGGCACATGGACGATTGAGCGTTGAACCAAATAGTGCGTTTAGATATGTATAACGGGTTAGGTATGCTCTAAACAGGGATTCTCAAACAATTTTGGGCAAGAGGCTCTTTTTCCAAAATGAACTGATACAACAGCCCCCATAGACAAATTACTTTAAAAATGCTATCACTAGTTTTTTTCCTATTGATGCAAAATATTTACCGATTTTGAAATCTTTGCTGTTGGTTAAATGAGTAATTTTTTGGATTGGTGGCCCATCCCAGGATGCTAGGGAGCAATCTATAATTGGGCTTCAACTTCATCGGCCATCGCATCTCAGTATATATCTCTAGATATGTCGATGCATGTCCACGTGACAAGTGGTGCAATTTTATTGAAGTATAGAATTATTTTATTATTTCTTCGGTATTATAATTCCACATTTGCTTATCAAGAAAGAAAGAGGCCACGAAAAAATGAAAATACCAATGCAATGCGAATGAACTGGACAGTGTTTGAGAAGCAAGAGTTCCCTATTTGGTTTGATGCTCAGCGTTATCGGCATACCATTACCGGCGCAGTATTGTTCGTAAACCTTGTACCAGATGATTTCAATAATGACTACATATAACTTGACAGCTCTAAAAATATTCAGATCTAATTTTCTCAACTTTGTGATCTGTGTCGGTGGCAAGAACATTTTTCGACTACGTATTCGAAATCGTAACTCACGTAATGTCAAAGTTGACATACTAATTTTTAGTTTCACTTTTCACCGCCGCAGTTGCTGTTTATTTTTCAATACAAAAATAGTCGAAGGCGATACGAAAACGTCGCAATTTATTCAAACTAGCGCTATTGGGACGGCATATTGTGATACTCTGTTTAAAATTATCTTGGACGATGTAGTCGATGTAAAATACACGAACAAATAACTGTACCATCTTCGGGCGTTTAAGTGGTCTGTGTGGTTAACCTTTTTGATTTGTGTGGATTTTGTCATCACGAGTAGGCCACCACTGTAGACAGCATTTATTTGTAAGCATTAACCCTAGACGTAGGATGTTATAGTAATATATACGTTGATTTCTCTAGACGTAAGCATTCTGTTGTTTAAACCACGTGTTTTTTTAAACATTATTGTAAAAGTAGGCTTAGTAAGGACACATCTCTCCCTGTGACATGTTATTAAAACTATTAATCAACTTTTTTCAAATAAACGTCCAACAACAGTTTAAATTAGGAATGTAATTTGTTATTTTTTTTATTAAAAATAATAATAATTTAAATATAATGCATGCAATAAAGTTTGATTGGTATTTTTGCTAGTGTAATAATATTATCTTCGAGAAATAAATTCTTTATTTAACTTGGCGAGATTTGGTAATTCGTTGTTGTATAATTAATTTGTGTTTTTTTTTTATATTATCATTATATTGTAATTTAACATTGGTGTTTAAGGAATACATGCGAGATGGATGAAGTGATTTTAACGCAATAATTATTATTATCTATGGTCTTCACAATAATTTATGATTTTAACATTTAATTCATGTCGCAATACGTTAGCTGCTTTTATATATTCAGGTATCTTTAAATATGATACTGCGATTTTTTATGTATCATCTGCGGTGCTTTTATAAGTACTCAAAATTTGTGATCGGTTTGGAATAATATTGTTTTAAAATATCTAAGCCGGGGACTACTGCGGTCCAAAAATCTAACAAAATATTTTTTTGAAACACGAATACAGGATTTTTTGTTAAGTCGAACAGTTGGTAGTTAAATTTGGAATTTGAAAGGGTTTTTTGTCAAATCATAAATCTCGAGATTAATCTTGGTTTCACTTGAATTGTTTTCAACCCTTCAACAATCCTATAACATTATGGGGTCGTATTTATCAACGAGAAATTGACTGTAAAGCCGCCACTACTTCTGGTTTTCTAATATAAGGCTTTGACTCCGCAGCAACGAGTATATATTTGGTCGTTAGAAAAGGATAATTAGGAATTTATATGCCTAAGCCACGATAAGAACCATTGTTTGACAGTTATCAAATATGTTTTCCTGTAGCTATGTTTAAGCAAGTTATTTTTTTAATTTGAATTTAATATAATTCATACGGAGACTGCTTACCATAAGGTGGAGCGTACGCTTGTGTGGTATAAAAAATGGTAACTCGTTTATTGGAAACCATATTGTTTAACTACTCATATCAATGTAGTCTCATGTCAACTACGTTGGCAATATGACTTCAGATCATTTCAGGTTTATCACTACTCTTGATCGTATTCTCGTTGATAATTACAACCCCACTTCAGCGCTTCTTTCCCTTTGGTTGCTTGTAAGCAAAGTACAAAATACACAACAAAATTACCTTATACCTAATATATAGTTGTGTTTGATTAATATCAAGGCGTTAAATTAAGGTTGTTTCATGCTGTACCACATATCTTGTCGACGATCTATCGGTATGGAATTCTTGCCTTTCGTTTATAAAGAACTAAATTGTTAAATACTCTCAGATTTTAGTTTTTTAACTTACAGTACCTATATTGCTATCTGTTGCTGCCTTATGTGATAATGGCAATTAAAATTAATAGCGGTATATTAGTACCTGGACCTTTTTAAATATTCCAAAGTTACATTACGTTTTCAGAATGCATTTCTTTTGACTAATTTGTTATCAATTACCGCTAAAAAACAATCGTTGCAATATACATTCACATTTTAAATATTTGTAACAATAAACCACTCTACGAATTAATTAAGGGTTGGCATATTGTAGATATTATTGTACAGCATAACGAGGATTGCCATTGATATATAAAGCGTAATGTAATAGCAGTAGTGTTGAGATTACATAAACGCTATTCGTGACTTATGACCATTTTGTATGTATCACAACTCGCAAGGACTATGATAAATTATATTGTACGTGTAATAGCCATGGATATAAATAGGGGGGATAAACACGAGTGGGTAACATTTACCTGACACGAAATTTATATTATGGTGTACATTTTTGATATATGATGTTGTACAAAAGAGACATTTGGTATGTTATTTTATAGGAATGAAATAAATAGCCTTAATTAATAAATGTTCTTGTTTTATTTTAAGGTTTTATGAATGATCTACCCTAAGAGATACCCCAAAAACTTTCGTTATCCTACTAATAGTATATATGCGAAAGTTTGTGAGTATGGATGGATGGATGGATGAATGTTGGTTACTCTATCACGCAAAAACTACTCAACGGATTTTGATGAAATTTGGAACACAGATAATTTATAACCTGGATTAATACAGAATCCCGGGAAAATGTTAGGTACCTCTGAGATTACGTCCGCGCTCAAGCGCGGGCAGAAGCTAGTATAGAATAGACCAACTTTAAATGCAAAACGAAAGTCCATTTGACCGGTTCTTACTGTCAGTCTTACAAATTATATTAATGACAAGAACGGGACTTCTACGCGATAATTAATTGATATATATATAACGTATATTATCTACTCTGAGATATAACGTATAAATAAGTATCAAAACACTACAGTATTAAACTTTGGCAAGGAAGATAGATTGCAACGTGACACAAACCTGTGTGCTTATTCCGTATGACAGTTGCGAATATACTAACGTAATTATAAAAAAAAGCGACGAAAAATTTGCCACTGGCAACAAAAAACGCCGTTTTTATGTTGCCATCACGTCAGAATGTTTAGCCGTCAAACGGAATGAGCCCACTGCCTAACGAAACTATTATCTACATTATTTTTACCCCAAATATAACACACGTAATAAGTAGCAGGTAATAAGGATCTCTAAGTACATATAAGTAATTAAAAAACGCGCACGCGCACATTTTTCTGCGAACTTTATTAAATGTTAAAATTTCAAACACGTCCAAAGTACACGATATAGGTAATGACAAGAGAGAAACATTTAACAACGTAATAAAATCAATACGTTGATATGTACGCGGAGGTACTTACATTTAATAACAATCCATACATTGCAACATTTGCATCAACCAGACTGACAATCGGTGTTGTCATAGCAAAAAATATATTTAGATACACACAATTATATTTGGCAACACAAATATAGATTAAAAATATACTTTGTTCGCTACGTAATTTGATTAGTATCATTATTTGTACTACTAGACCTTTGGATCATTAAATGTAAATCTAACATAGGTTATTATAATAGGACATCTTAAATGGTACCGTATAATTTTAACAACGGAATCAATATCAATTAAATCAAAAGAATATACGAAGATTTATAATTTCATGCTTCACTTTAGATCATATGTACATCAGATCTATATTACCACATAAAAATGATGATTCAGTTGATTGTACGGTAATTTTTAAGATCAATTTGATCATCAATCATCATAGCAATATTGTTTAATAATAAAAATGAAATAACAAATAATACCTAGCAGAATAAAAAAAATAACACATATCTCATAGTTAAAGCGCCGTATAGGTATTTTAATTAAAATAAACAACAGGTTTAATTTTAAAACAATTCATAAATAAAATTATTTACATGGCAATCGATTACTTGAGATAAGCAAAATATAATAAGTATTTTTAGCCTACTACGGTGGCAACCCAGCTTGCTTGGAACATTATTAATTGGCGGACATAAGTAAAAATCGTGCTAAGCATATAGGACGAACAGGCACTTTCTGCCATCAATAATTTTACAATTTATAGGGCAAATAACTTAAACATATACAATTTGGCGGGGAATTCACCCCCACACTTTGGAACCGAAATGGTCTCGCACGGCGCGGTTCCAAAGGAATTTCTCCCGCGCACGATCAAATTGTGGAATGAACTCCCTGCCGAGGTTTTCCCAAAAGAGTACAGCATGGGGTTCTTCAAGAAGGGTGTGAAGAGATTTTTGAAGGGTCGGCAACGCGCGAGTTATACCCCTGGTGTTGCAAGCGTCCATAGGCTACGGTGACCGCTTACCATCAGGTGGGCCGTATGCTTGTTTGCCACCTTAGTGGTATAAAAAAAACATAAGCACTAGTCGTTGTACGTAGTATATTATCTACTCTGAGCTAGTAGTCACCAAAATTTGGCACCAAAAATATTAAACAGAAAAGTATGTTTTAAAATTAAAAACGTCTTCTCTCAAAATAATAACGCTTAAGCATTTAAAATTAAAATAATTCTTTGCTATTGAACACACTACTAACTTCAAAACGGTTTCCATAAATATATTTGATTACATACACATCACATACACAAACACGTTGTTTATTCAAAAAAATGACGCCATATTATGGTCATAAATCCGTGTAGTTAATTTCAATGCACATTAAAAATAAATACACACAAATGTCCAACGCAATTATTTTTCCTTGCTATAAAGAAACGTGTATGAGAAACAGTTTTGAAAAAGGAACCACAGAAAGTACGAAATGAGTAGACACAATTCGTATGTCTGCATAATTACGTAAGTCTTTATTTGAGTCAAGACTTGGCTATGTTTAGATCTATTTTGGATATGTATCTAATTTATTCTCTGAAATGAAGTAACCATTTCATAATATAGAATTCCATAGCCTTAGACAAGCTTTATTTAAATCTCTTGTTTCTTTCTAACACGTCACATTTCAATAAGCAAGAGCGAACCAGACGAATCTTCTCCACTAATAAAGAGATGTCGCTTTTCTACATGCGTTCTCAGTGCAGCGCTCTTCATTGCCCCATACAAAAATACGTATAAATAATAACCGCAAGTTATTTTAGCTCGCGCTACTGTTCTAACACATGCCGTAGCAAATTAGCACGAGCAGGACATACTCATTTTCACATCATCTATTTATTAGTAACGAGAAGCATATTCGACATAATGAATATTAGCTTTATAACAGTTAACATAACACTGTTTTTTTACGATATTTTTAAGAACATCTATCTCGTTATCTTAAAGCAAATTATTGCGATCGCAAACATATGACGCACCATTATTTATTGCGAGATCGTGACATCTTGTTCCTTACTCTAATTGTTGATTGTCACCTTTTCTTGCAAGATTTGGAAGTAGCATGCCTGCAAATGTGAAAATGCACTTTATTACTGTGGATATAGGACATTGTTTGTATTTTTTTAAATCTTTACATGATTGCCAATATATAACAATCACCGTGAGCTTGGTGAACATGACAATTGTCCTTGAGTGTAGTGAATATGACAATGACCTTGGGTGTAGACTGTGTGTAGGGAACATGACAATGACCTTGAGCGTGATGAACGCGACAATGACCTTGGGTGTAGACTGTGTGTGGTGTATGTGGCATTCACCTTGAGTGTAGTGAATATAACAATGACCGTGAGTGTAGTGAACATGGAAATGACCTTGGGTGTAGACTGTGTGTAGGGAACATGACAATGAACTTGGGTGTAGACTGTGTAGGGAACATGACAATGACCTTGAGCGTGATGAACATGACACTGACCTTGAGTGTAGTGAACATGAGCCCCAGTTCGCCGCGCTGCATGGCGGGCTCGAGGAAGTCCTCCACGAAGTGTATCTCGGAGCCGAGCTGCAGGATGCGCGCGCGCACCACCACGAAGTGGAACACCGGGAACAGCTCGTCCATGCTCCATAGGTAATTTTGACCTGCATATTGTTATTAATGAGAGGGATTTTGGGAATAATGTTATTTATATTTATAATAATAAATATATAATGCTTGGATATTATCACACAGCGCTATTTAGCCCAAAATTGCCGTGTCGGGAATCGAACCCGCAATCTCTATCAAGCGTAGCAGTCACTAGACCAAGGGTTTTCGCAGTGCAGCTATAGCAGTAATAAGGTACCTTACCTAGCTCATGCTGTACAGCTGTGGTCATCTTCTGGAAGGTGCTTCGTATGACGAGCAGCTTCTCGATGGGGGAGAAGGTGGTCTTGAGCTGTTGCAGCGTCTCCACTGCCTCTTGGAACAGCTGCTCCTTCATCGGTGAGTGGGGAGACAGTTGGCTGGGGCCAGTGAAACCCACCCAGAACTTTCTAGAACATATTATAATCGCATTGTTAGGTAACGAGCACTCAGAACCGAAAGGTGACCACTTCGAATATAATTACTTTTGACTAGCTTCTGCCCGCGACTTAGTCCGCGTTAAGCTTAGAATCCCAGAGGAACCTAAAATGTTCCCGGGATAAAAAGCACCCTATGTGTTAATCCAGGCAAGAAACTATCTATGTTCCAAATGTCATCCAAATCCGTCGAGTAGTTTTTGCGTGAAGGGTAACAAACATCCATCCATACTCACAAACTTTCGCATTTATAAATATCCTACTAATATAAAAATGGACAGAAATGCATTCCATTAGTTTGGTCTTCTTCTTCTCAGGTGGCTTTTTTTCCGAACCGGTGGTAATTTAGACCTTCATAAGAGCCTTATTAGGGCCTAAACTGAATAAATGATTTTTGATTTTGATTTTGTCGCTAGAACTGACAACTTTTTATTTAAATCTTAGCGACAAAAGAGAAAGAGTAGTCGGACGATACACATCTAATGCTACTACTGTACCTTCGATTGGTTTTTTTTTTTACTGAGACTTATGTACATATAAGTTTTATTAGGAATACATTAGTTCACAAATAAATGCATGTTCATTTGTAATAGAACTTTGGCCGGCATAGCTTAGTATAGTAATTAGATTAGTATTAGGTAGAGGAACATACAGACATACAAATATTGTGTAATTATTTTTAATATTTATTTTTATTTTGTGTAAATTGTAGAGATTACTTTTGAAATCTGTAAGTAAGTAATAAAATTGACAACTGCATAAGTAATTGACGCACAAGCTGAAAAAAAAAAACTTTTTTCTTAAACTTACTGATCAATGCCCAGGAATGCCATGAGCGTGAGGTCGGGTTGTCTGTTCCACTTGAGCAGCCTCCGCCAGTAGAGGTCGTCCTCCCGCTTGTTGTGCAGCGCGTATAGCACGAACAGAGCGGGATGAACGCGTGGGAGCAAGGCGGGCTGGAGCAAGGACGCGGCCGATACCACTTCCCTATGACATTTGTTTTATTATTGAATTTTAAGGCCCTGGATAAATGTCTTTTGAACCTAGAAAATATTCATGACTCAGACACAAGTCTTTCAGGCATTAATTTTTAACGACTTCAATATTAAATCTATATGCATTATGGAGATAATCCAAAGTAGTAGTAATCCATTACTAATCTTTAGGTCTAAACTCATTCTAAAAACGAAACTGCCTTGTACATTTGAGTCACGATTACAGAATGTTTTCTAAAATACCAGAACTCAGAATTTTTTGGAAAGGATGTAGATAATCCAAATGATTGAAACTTGATATACATGTATTGTTGAAAGTGAAGGTGATTATAAAAAAATCACTCACCCGTCAATAGGATTGCTATCTTCAGTATTGTTCTCATTCTCCATGCCCTTGTACGGAAGTACGGAGTCAGTGCCCTCTAGCGGCAACGCCGGGAACAGCAACCATACAACCTGGTACAACCTGCAAGTCAGAATAACCTTATTAAACATCGAAATGACGCGATGGCGTCTGTCTTAGCAAGTATATTATAAAAAGAAATAACATAAAAACAAACTTATAAACGTGATAAAATGTTTTTTTTTTTTGCGGATAGAAGTTATATAATAATAAATGAATACATTTATTCTTTAACTTTTTTTTACTCTAAAACGGCGGATTAACGTAGCTCACACAAAATCGCATATACATATACAAGGTGTAACCACAATGTGGTATGTATCTGAAACTATTCTAAAGTACCCATGATTACGAACAACTTTTCTATATACGACTTTCCCCAAAAGTCAATAGTTTTTGAGTAATAAGTGTCTAAAGATTTCATGACAAATAAGCTAACGCAACCCTATCATCAGCTGTGTTTCATATTTGGGGTAATGACCGCAACTGCAAAATGGCCGACGGACGCTACCTATCCGCATGCCCTATCCACAATACCGACAAAGGAGTCAAAGGCACCGCCGCACGCGCCAACTAGCCTACGCGGCTCTTTCGGCGCATGTCCTTTGATTAATTCGTTTTACCGCCATTGCATAAAAACCTACAATATTTTTTGTAGGCAAAATTAATTTCTATCATGGGCTTCAGTTGTTCAGTCGCTCTAAGCAGCTAAACGCTTCCGGGTGTTTTTTCCGCTTACTTGTTACGTGAGTCATGTGTGTTTGTTTGGATTGTTGTTTTTGTTATTGTTGTTAATCATTTTGTTATTTTTATTGTTATTGCTTTGTGTTAAATTTGTTAATTATGTCAACGAAGACACGGATCACGAGTACTACGATATGATGATGTGTATTGGTATAGCTTAATAGGGTTGCTGCTGTTTTGATATAAATTTCATAAGTTAATTTTAGTATGAAATTAAAAACATACGATCTCAGAGTCGGGACGTCGGCTGTCTAACAATCAAAGGTGATACTTTGTATTGCCTAAATATCAGAACTACCTTTCTGATAAACCTTGTATATATATTCCCTAACCATTCACGCTAACTGTTTGCTCTGTTCTGGAATCGAAAAACTATCGTTTCTAAGGCTTGGGTGGGAGTCAAAAGCCAAATATAAAAAGTTTTGACTCTTTTTTGTTAGAGTTTTGTAAACGAAATGCAATATCTATGATCTGATGTATCTATGGTTTACTCTCTTTTGTTTAATTGTACTTGCATAGATTCACACTTGAAAATAAGTCGTGTACTTCTGTACAAATAAATTATACATCCGTAAGTTTATATCTGAATCTTTATTTAAACGCCTAAATATCCATCATTTTTAAGCTCACGATGTGATTAATCGCTGAACACAAGTTTAAAAAAACTCATTGGTACAGGCCGGGGTTTGAATCAGGGCCCATCAGATGACAGGCCGTTGCTTCAACCACAGGCTATAAAAAGAAAGTGTTCTGACCTGGTGGTAATGCTCTTGAGTTCTTTGACAGCGTGGCTGAGCAGCAGCGGGTGTACCCGCACCCCTCCGTACGTGGTGTTGAACGCGTTGGTCAGCCCCAGCGCCAGCTGACCCAACGGGTGGTGGCTCGATTCACACGCCTGTTAACACCATATGTGCTTTTTATCCGGTAAATATGTAAAAGACTAGTTTCTGCCCGCGACTGCGTTCGCGTTGAACTTAGTATCTCAGAGAACCTAAACTTTCCCGGGATAAAACGTATCCTATGTGTTAATCCAGGTTATAAATTATCTGTGTTCCAAATTTCATCCAAATCCGGTGAGATTTTTTTGCGTGAAAGAGTAACAAACATCCATCCATCCATAAAAAAAAAAAAACAAAAATCATTTATTCAGTTTAGGCCCTAATAAGGCTCTTATGAAGGTCTAAATTACCATATTCCATACATACATAGTAGAATATGCGAATCAAAAAGCTCCTACTTCTGCAAGTCACAAAAGGGATGTTGTAAATTCAGCTTTTTCATTACTTAATATCGGTTACTGCGGTATTACGAAAAATACGCTCCCACCTAGAATGTTAAGTCATAAAATGAAGAGTGAATATTGCTTTGTAGGGTATTTATTTTATAATCATAGTCTTTTACTATGGGAGTATATATTACATGTTATAAAATGTATATGAATGAATAAGCTTTATTTCAGACAAATAACAGTCCATGTGTTAGTAACAGTCTTAACCTATTGTTTAGTAAGATTCAGATAATAATTAAGCGTAACATCACTACCGCGCCAACACGCTATAAATACCGCAGCAGTGAGTAATGTGCGCACAGTCCAGCCGACTCGCAATCATGTTCAGGAGGCTGTTGGCGCTGGCCCGCACCCTGCGCACCAGAGATGCGCATCTTTTGCGCATTGTGGCATAAAAGCAGTTTACGCGTGCCTCTGCGAACATCCCTGATGCGCTACAGAAGCGAGGCTCCAACAGGAAATATTAAAAACAACACTTACATTATACAAATACTGTTTCAGCTCCATATAGGTGTCCAGATTCAAAGTGTTCTGTCCGAACTGCGGTATCACTTCCAAAGAGTCCTCAGACTTCTCTGAACTGGCCTTGGATCTGGAGGATACCATGTTATGTTTGTCCTTGTGTGAGCAAGATATTGCCACGGCAACATTCTGCCAAATTTTGACATTGTCAATGTGGTTTCCTGATGGGCCGACAGAGAAATGGCTGCCGGTCGGAGTAAGGGCGGATTCGGAGACACCTAAACATTGGAAGCATTGGCGAAATAGTGCGTTCCATTTCTGGTGCGGCGCTACGCTTAATTTGCCGAATGAACTGTAATAGACAAGAAATATCGATATATAAATGACTCTTTACACTAACATACAAAAACACGGTAATATATAAGAGCAGTGGTGTGAAGCGTTGTCTGCTATTTTAGCGACGCAAGTTCGAATCCCACCGGTCTGTACGAATAAGTTTTTCTAACTTGAGTGCAGTGATTAGTCACACCACGAGCTATACGGTGAAGGAAAACATCGTGAGGAAACCTGCATACGTTCGAAAAGAAATTCATGGACGTATGTAGTGCTCAGAGACGGCGACGGACTCACCATCTGTCACGTTGGCACCAAATTATCTTCGATGGAAAGTGGGTGTTGTAACACCTTTGCCTACCCCTTCAGGGACCCTTGTGGCGTGAAGATTTAATAATAAAAATTTCTTTAAATAAAATTGCAACAATAAGCAAAATCGGCATTGCAGGGCATTCGTACTTTGGACTTAGCATAATCAAATTTGTAACATATTTCTTATTAGCTTTAGCCTGCGACTTCGTCCGCGTTGAGCTTAGAATAACAGAGGAACCTTAAATTTTCCCGGAATAAAAAGTAAACTATGCGTTAATCTAGGTTATAACCTATACGCCAAATTATTAATACAGATCCGTTGAGCCGTTTTATGTGATTGAGCAACAGACATTGATAAATCCATCCTTAAAAAAACCACATTTATGATATTAGTGGGATTACTACATAATATTTCTCAAATCCTAATGCGTCAAATTTTAGATTGTATAATAGGTAGCTAGTCAGAAGTCACATACAATATGCAAACTAAACAAGACTTTATTTATAACTTACTTAGGTTTAGAATTGACGGGCGGAACGGGGTTGGATACGTTTAAATGCATCGTAGCGTTGGTAATCTTGACCCCCTCAGTCCAGGCCCCACTTAGGGATCCCTCAATCTTGTCCCCACTGGAGAACGTGAGGAGTCCCTTACCGGAGAAGACGCCGGCGGATCTAAATTCTCCTTCGTAGTGAGTTCCATCTTCAAATACCATCACACCATGACCCTGGAAGAGATTAATCACTCTTTCTTTTCTAAAGTAGGGACAAATTGTCCCTAATTTAGAAAGTAGCAAAAGGTGGTCGAACGTGGCAAAACGGCCTACAGCCCGCCTGATGGTAAGCAGTTACGGTAGCGTATGGACGCTTGCAACACTAGGGGTTTCACTAGTGATTGATAGTGTTGCCGACTTTAATCATGTATTTTTACTTCTCATAAAAGAACTAGCATACAAATAAGATTAATAGGTTTTTTTATAAAGAAATCGTTGTCGCGGGACGCTTGGCAGGCGTACAACACGCACACACACACATACACACACACAAAGGAGTCAAGAGGCATAAGACATCGTCATGCCGGCACGTCAGTTTTTCGTCAAACACGTTTCTCAACAAACATTTTTCTGCACGAATTTATTTATTATAAACACGAAAGATTTGTATTCATGTATGTAACGAATAAACTTATTAATTCTGGACCGATTTCCAAAATTCTTTTGCCGTTAGATAGCCACATTATCACTGAGTAACATACGCTATATATTAAATTGATACCTGGGCGGGATCGCGGGGAAAATAGCTAGTATTATATAAAAAAATCTTACTGTCAAAACGTCTTGCATAAACAATCCTTCATAATAAATCCCGTCCAGAGTGACTATCAGCCCGCAGCCGTGCTTTTTGTTATCACTCCAGCTGCCCAAATACTTCTCTCCCTTGCCGATGTCGTCCATGACCCCGTACCCTTGCTTGACGCCGTTCGTCCACTCGCCCGTGTAGATGTTAGCCGAGGATGTTGTGAAGTCCCCTTGTTTGTAGATGCCGTGACCATTCGGCTGGCCCTCTTTGAAGTACCCTTCATAAAGATCCCCTGAAGCGTATTTCATTACCCCATATCCACTTTGCTGGCTGTCTTTCCACTGGCCTTCGTATGTTCCTTTGGAAATGATGAAATAACATATTGATAAACGCTTACTGGGTGAACTTCACTATTGCTGTACCTCCATTTTAACAAGCCGTGGTGGCCTTGCGGTTGAAGCAACGGCCTGTCATCTGATGGGCCCAGGTTCAAATCCCGGCCTGTACCAATGAGTTTTCTGAGCTTAAGTAAAGTGATTAATCACACCATCAGCTAAAAAAGAGGTAGGGCGAATTGGGATCTCCCGTGGGTTTTCCCATTAATAATGGAGCCGCCCGACTGGGGACAGTATCTCCACCTTACAGAAGACCGCAGTGAAATAACACTACTTTGATGAAGTGTTGTGTTTCTGCGGTAAGTAAGGTTGCCAGTGCTCCACAGGGATACGCTGGGCTAGTAGTAATGCTGCTACAACAGTGACTCCTCATCAACAAAAGGGGTTGGCAACTCGTTAGTGATATCCCTGGTATTTCTAGCGGCTATAGGCTACGGTGATCGCTTATTTTGTGTGCCACCTTAGTGGCATATAAAAAAACCTATTCTATATCTTTAGGCTTGTAGGGTCGGAGGGGTATAGTGGGAATTAAGACCCGTAAGGGTGAACAGTCAAGATGGTAGTTTGGTGGAAAATCAGCGATATCAACAGAAAAACTCGCATAAATTACATATTTTGTTTACAAATTAGATGGAATCTTGTTGTTAGAAATAAATATGTTACCTATTGATCGTTTGATATCATCTGGAAAAACGTGTAACGTAGAATATAACTACTTATTAGATACCTAAATATGTATAAGTAAATTAGTAATTATGAGTTGAAAGTTCAATAAGCATTAATCATAATTATCATTAGTATAAATATCCTTTGCAGTACTTAACTCGAGCTCCGATGAGTTATTTGACTGGAGATAAAATTATTGTAGGTACTTAATCGTGTGTGGAAACCACGATGTAGGACGTCATTGTGTATTGAGACTGTGTGTAAATTAAATATACATACAGTGATGATAAAATAAAAATAAATACATTCCTAGCATGAATGTACCTACATATAGCTACATACGTATTTAATTAAATGTCTACAAAAAGTTGAAGCTTAAAACACACCGCAATGCAACGCGCGCGGGCGGTCAGCGGTGAGCACTGATGACTGAGCACGCCCTCTCCCTAATAGAATTGTTTCATCAATTAGAATAGTACTTTTTTTAGAATGCTACGCTAAAATTGCATAATTAAACATATTTTTTTGCAAGACACTATACACTACACTTAAGGTGATCAAGATAATATTGACCTCGGCTTGGCATCTCTTAGGACATACTTTATTTATAAAGTTTTACCTAACTGGGTATGTAATCAGTGATAGTCGTATGAAGAGTAGGTACTCGGAACAGCATATATGAGGGATTGATGAATATAGAAGACGCAAAAAAGGTGGGAAAGTAAAAAGTTAAATGGTACTCTATCGTTTTTGCCGACCTAGAAAGTGATGATAGGATATGTTTGTACATATCAAGCTTCGAATATATACAAGTATATAACCAATGGTATCAAGATACATATCTATGTCTGATTAATGATTACATGAATATTAAAATAAATGCTGAAACTTCAAATAGTTCACGAAATATTTTCATTACTACGTGCTTGTCTTCATATTTTTATCGTGTTATGGGAGAGTCATTGCGATTTGGTGCGTTTATTTATAGTGAAATCCACTAACAACTCTCTGGGCTAGGATATTAAAATTAGAAATTAAATTGATAGACATTTCGTAGAGCTCTTACCTACTCCAGGTATCTCCATCTTGCCATGTCCACATAACGCGTTCAGTTGAAACTGCCCCACATAGAGTTTGCCGTCAGACCATTCCATTTTCCCACTCCCATGGACTTTCCCGTCCAGCCATCGCCCGATATATTTTGCATCTTTATAAAACACATTCTTGCTCGAGAAATTGTATGATGCTGTTCTTATCGCTGGCGGCTTGAACGTATCTTTATTTAACGTGATTCTTATTGCTGTATTTAAGGAATGTATCCATTCAGTCTTTTCCTGTTCCGTGGAGGTTGAAAGAGATAATACTTCTTCTGGTGTAGTCAGTTGAATTACGTTCATTACAGAATCCGTGTTGGTCACCGGCTCCACCCATAATGTTTGTAACGGGTGCACATAGGGTGTGCTACCATTCACATGTATGAATATATCATTGAACAGAACAAACCAATGCGATGAAAACCGTCCTGGATTGACCAGATTCAACTGTCGGGATTTTGATTCGCGAATCAATCGTCGTTCGGGAGTCCTGTATTGCTCCAAGCACTTGCCGATCGTCTCCCAAAATAATTTCGTGATATCGGCTTCTTTGCGTTTCTTCTCCTGTTCATCGATCAACGAGTCTAACGAAGTTATTACTTTGTTCAATCTATCGTCTATGTTTGTTTTCACATCAGATTTTTTTCGCTTAGTTTTGTACCGTAACAATGATTGCGCAATGCATTTGTATGAGCTCAATCTCGTTAATGGCTGGACAAAAGCGAGCGCCACTATGGCTTCTGATGTCTTTTTGTTATTTTTTTGTTTATTCGATGGAAGTTGGTCGCTAAATAAATTATAAATACGCGAGGGTACATCGACAACATTGTTGATTTGCGAAAAACCACCGATAACAACCAAATTGCTTACAGCTACGTAATACTTTCTGTACAAATAAATAAACTCTTCTAAATTCTTTAAAAATGATATATCACATTCGTTTATATGCTTCTCGGCATATTGCCACATTGAGAGCACGTTCAGAGCTGCTATGTTTAATATGTCACCAAAAATATCACAAACAGTTTCATAAATATTGGAATGTGCAGTTATAACTTTACTCTTCTTAGAAAATGGTTTAACTAGGGAATGATATATCAGAATCATTTCTTCTAGATATCTTTGAGCAATAGACAAGTCTTGGAACTCGGGGCATTTCATGAACTCCTCAGTAGAGCAGTAACTGATGTCACCAGAAGATAATATTCTCCAATGATAGCAAATGTTCTGGGGTTTATTTGAGTAAAGTTGGGGCTCATTTATTTTCACACTGACTTCTTTGTCTTTTTCGGGGATTTGATCAGCTACTTCGTTATTTAAGTTAACTATAGATTCAGTAAATCCATCAGTATGTTTGCCCATATAGAAAATATTTTCATTATGAGTGTAAGCTATAGTATGATGATCAGTTGCTATCATGTCCCTTACTCTGTCACTATCAGAATTTTCTGTGAACTGCTTAGGCCCACTTATATCATCTCTGGACTCAAAAGTTACTTGATGATAATGATTGTGACCCCAAATAAACAGGCGCCCATCTAAAGTAAGAGCTGCACAATGCCACTTACCACAAGAGACTTTCTGTAACCCAAAACCAGACAAACTCATAACTACCATGGGTTTTACCCTTTTTACTGTATCTCCTATACCTAATTGGCCGTATGATATGTCTCCCCAAGTCCACAGTTCTGTTGCCAGAATATTTTTGCCCAGTTTGGACCTATTTTTCAAGTTCTCATTCTTTCTAGCAGCTTCAAACTCTTTCTCACTACTAATTGTACTTGTTGAAAATTGAAGGTTTTCTACATGGCATTTTGTAGAGCAATTGTATATCAAGGAGATGTTCTCTTCATTTTGGAGATGTGTTTGGAGTTCCACAGCTTCATTATTATCACTGCTACCACTTACATGCCTGGATAAGGTTGCTACTTTGTCACCCACAGTCTTCACTCCTTCATACACAAAGTTAGTTAGGTTAGACACATTCTCCTTGATTATTCTGGTGGGCTTCTCTGTATATTCTACAATGTAATCTTCCCCTGCTGATACCCATGAGAGTTGCCTACTCAGGAACTGCCTTGCAGCATCAGTATTGATGAAAATGTTGTTGATCTTATCTGTGCTTCCATCTAAACCCTCACTGTCTTTTTCTGTGTGATCATCTTCATCATCAATAGATGTCAATTCTTCTTGTTCAGATTTTATAGTGTTTACTTTTTGTGCATTAATTCTTGCTACTTTTGACTCTTCAGATGAGGGACTAGAATCTTCTGTAAAGCTTTGTGCATCAATATGTACATCTGTTTGAGGGGCTGTTGTACTACTGGAGTCTTCACTAGACTTACTGAGCTGGACTCCAAGGGGGCAAGTCTCTGAAAGGGACGGCACGGATGCAGGGGATGCTAGACCTATTATTGTCTGACATTGTGAGCAATTGGAAGCAAATACCTCCTCATCATCATTGTCACTATCTGTGTCACAGTTTCCAGATGGCCGGAACTTTTTCCTGGCAATAACAGCAGCAAAGTTCTGACCAACAGACGCACTATACACTGTCCTCCCTTCAAAGAAGGGAATCTTCTTTATATCACTTGTTTCTAAAGCTATTTGGGGCATATTGCCAGACCCCCATAGTTGCCCATCGCTGCTAATGAATAGCTGTCCAAAGTTACTAGTCACCACATTCCTGAACTTCACCTTATAACTGGAACTCTTGAAGCCGTGCGGGCAGCACTTGGCATCCTCTTTGACAACAATTTCTTCTTTATTCTTAAAAGCAGCATTTGTCTTGTATAGCCGGCCATGTACATCAATAATGTAAAGTATATCATTATCGTAAGATATATCTATGGCTGATACACCACTAATCCTTTTAAAGTTCAACTGATCCTCATTAATTTCACATTGATAAAGTCCATGGTCATTCCCCAAAACAATAATCTCTTGACCTAAAGAACACAGTTTCACAATTTTATCAGGTACTTGTTGTGTCGGTGAGACATTCAACCGTATTAATCCTTTCCAAAACTTATGTTGACTCATTATTTGATACAAGTTTTCTTACTCTAGTAGAAAGTGTCATTGATGATAAATTAATTAAATCTCCCTTTATCAAAAGACAAACAACCAATTTCAATGAATATTTTCAATCTGATTCACGTGCCTTGTTTTGTATTTATTATATTCATTTACAATCGGGATTTTTTGGAATAATTATTAATTTAGACTAATGTTAACCTGAACTAACTCGACTTGACAGCGAGCGAGCGACTATAATTTAAAATTAGATTAGACTTCGATTGAGTTATATGACAAGTTGCAAAATGACAGTCAACACGAGCTATTGATGTATGCAAAACAGAGGTACACGTTAGTCTGTCTGGTCTGATCCGGTCTGTTATGGCGTTCATGGTCCTGGACATTAGATCTGTTGTTGTCTGTGATTTGACTTGACTTATTTCATTCAGTCAACAGATTATACCTAACAAAACGTAGTGGTTTGGTTATGTACTCTGTGTACCTAACTATAGAAAAACGTAATATTGCTCTTTTTTCCTTTCAAGTTAAAAATGGCGAATCGTGCTGGTGCTGCAAGACGTGTTCCTGAAACTGAAGCTGCAATTACGTACGTTCAGTGCGATGGATTGGTGAGTAAACACAACACGATACTTACTTTCAGAGATCTTTTAATGTTTTCATTGCGTATGTGAAATGTTTTTGGTAAAAGTTTAACTTCGACACGTCATGTATTGGGTTGTTTCCCTGTTTTGAGGACTAATATAAACAATAATGACGGTGTAAATTGATTCTGAATAGAACGTTACAGTTAAATTTCACTACAATATATTAATTGTTATTGTAATTCTGTGAAAAACATATAATTGATGGGTATAGGTTATGTTTGTACTGTACACTTCGTTGACTGAATAATTGTGCCGTGCCGTGGGTGGTTTATGCTGATCTGATCATCGTTAGGCCTATAATTACACTATGCTTGATCTAAAAAATTACGCACTAGCACAGACCATAAAACTGATATTTTTATAATAATCTGTTACACTGCTGTTGTTTATTGAACAACGGAAGCCAATTATGTTTTGCCTCGAGACATAGGTCATTGAGTTTTGGAATGATGATCTCATGAAAGACATTAAATTCATAAATGTACAGAATACAAAGACCTGACTGATTCATATGTTCTATTTCTTGATATCCTAAAATTTATTTTATCATTTAGACTGAAATCATAATGATGTGATACAATACACAAACTTGATATCAAAATATCTATGAAATATGTTCTATAGTACATAGTAAATGTTACAACAAATATGCCTATGAAGGAAGCCCTTGCCGCTTTAACTCAAAATAATTCAGCCGCTTGCTGCTAAAAGATTTGTATTTTTGTATGTAACAAATAAATTTAAAAACAATTGGACTGATTTCAAAAATTCTTTTGCTGTTTAGTTAAGATACATTATCAGTATTATCACTGAGTAACATAGGCTATATATTATATTTTTACATGGGCGAAGTCACGGGGAAAACACTAGTATGTAATAAATCCCGTCATGTGCAAAAAAAAAATACACACTCTTTTTGATATGCACATATGGAGTCCTGCTTAAGGATACACTTGATAAGTTATGAAGGTTTGCTGTGTAAATACATTTAAATTGTTTATTTAAATTACTTTTATTCCAGGCGGTAATGAAAATAGTGAAGCACTGCCATGAGGAGTCATGCAGCAACATGGAGGTGGCTCAGGGAGCCCTGCTGGGCCTCGTCGTGGAGAACAGACTGGAGATCACCAACTGCTTCCCCTTCCCCAAGCACGACGATACTATGGATGAGGAGGAGTACCAGCTGGACATGATGAGACGGTTACGTCGGGTCAATGTTGACCATTTTCATGTTGGATGGTGGGTTACCACTTTTATATTACATACTTATTGTATCTTATATTATACTAGGCTTTTTTTTATACCACTTAGGCCATATGGCCCACCTGATGGTAAGCGGTCACCATAGTCTATGGACACTTGCAACACCAGGGGTATCACTCGCGCGTTGCCGACTCTAACAGGGTCATTGTTTTGCTATATAAATTATTTATATTTTATTTTTGGCAAAAAATATAAATGTCTATTTTTGGTGTGGACCACCCTTATCATTTAGAGGTATGAAAAATAGTTTACCTACCAAATATACAAAAAAAAAATCATAAAAATCAGTCAATCCATTTCAGAGGAGTTTTGTTTCTAACACTGACCCAAGAATCTTATATATTAGATTATAAGGCATTACAGGTCTAAGGTGCCACAGATGCATGTCAACCCTAGGGATATTTTGTGCTGCCTCATGCCACAAACACTACATACTTGACATGTCAAGTACTCTTGGAATATATTTAGCATACTTAAATTGGGTCAATGTGGACTATTTTCTCATATTGGATGGTGGGTTACAACAAATTTGTTACATACTTGAAATGGTTTTATATGCCTTAAGTTGGATATTTAGTACTTTTCCTTTACCATTAAAGTGGCAGAAAAGCATATGCTATGGCCACATTATTGTAAGCTGACCATTTCCTTTGGATGCTTGCATCATTGTTATTACTCAACCATTACCAATATTCTTATTTTAACAGGGCACATTATATTATCTAGGGGACACTTCTATTTATATTTGTTACATAATTACAGCTAAAGTTTGGGAATGTAAGCAACCATTTGTGTTGTGCTCATTTTGATGGTAGACTGAAAAATCTTTATGGATAGGCCTTATTTTCTTGTAAATGTTTCGTGTAAATGATAATTCTACATTTGATCACTGATAACCTTTTTCAGTTAGTATTATTTATTATTGGAATTTAAACTTTTCAAAATGAATTAATATTTTGGTTGTATTGTTTCCAGGTACCAGAGTGCAGATGTGGGCAACTTCCTGAGTCTCCCACTGCTGGAGTCTCAATACCACTACCAGACTTCCATTGAGGAGAGTGTGGTGGTCATCTATGACACGAAGAAATCAGCTAGGGGCTTCTTGACTTTGAAGGCTTATCGTTTGACTCCTCAGGTTGGTTGTTTTCTTTTAGAACTTCATTTTTTACTTAAACTCTGGAGATCTTCATAGATTTTACTGTTATTATCTTATAGGGTCATCCCTACAGTAAGGATTTGATGTGTTGTTGGTGAGCATACAGACCTTAATATATACATATCATCACACAAATTCCTTCATCTATAATATAGACAGATATGCTGCAAATCTTGACCTGACCCTCACAAACAAAAAAAAAATTAAATTGATCGGACATTCTCAAGTTCGATCTTTCATACATGCTGCATTTTCATTTATATAGATTCTATATAAATGAAAATGCAGTTTTACAAAATAGAATTTTTTTGAAAATACAATTTTTTTGTTTGTGAGGGTCAGGTCAAGATTTGTATGATATAAATTTACTGGACGATCCATTGTAATAATAATGTTAATAAATCTATATAGATTCTATATATAGATTCTATATATAGAATCTATATAAATGAAAATGCAGCATGTATGAAAGATCGAACTTGAGAATGTCCGATCAATTTAATTTTTTTTTGTTTGTGAGGGTCAGGTCAAGATTTGTATGATATAAATTTACTGGACGATCCATTGTAATAATAATGTTAATAAATTCCAATTTAAATCTTAGAATGTTCACATACTTATATGTTACTGATTGTGCGTGGGTATTATATGACCATAAGAGTCTTCTTATTATTTTGTTCTGTTTCATGAACATATGTTTATGTATGTTTTCAGGCCATAGCCATGTATAAGGAGGGAGATTACACCCCCGAGGCTCTTCGCAACCTGAAGATAGGCTACGAGACATTGTTTGTGGAAGTGCCCATTGTGATCCGGAACTCACCACTGACCAACATCATGATGTCCGAACTGGCTGAGATGATCCCCGAGGAGGAGGGATCCAAGTTCCTGGACTTGGGCACAGCTTCTGTTTTGGAAGGTATGTATGGAGTATGCAAGATTAGAAATGGTGCACCTTTTCCGATAACCTGAAAGGGACACTTCTTGGGGATATTGCATGGGCTTGAAGCTGCAACTAAATATGTATTCATCACATAACAGATCTTTTGGCAGTAAAATGTTTTTCATTTGTTTTCTTATGGTCCTCATCCTTGCCATATCTCAAAAATTGATAGATTTGGCTCTAATTTAGTGCATGGGTCTGATTACCCATTCTTAACGCAAATCAACTACTATTTGACCTTCACAACACGGAAAATCACCTAGATTAAACTGATCAGTAACAATTGCTAAAGGTAGATATTAAATTGGCAAATGTATGAGATATGAAATGTATAAATTTTGAAATATCCATACTAATATTATAAATGTGAAAGTCACTCTGTTTGTTTGTTTGTTGGCTACTGTTTCAAGACTAAACGGCTGAATGGATCGAAATGAAATTTTACAATGAGATAGATTATAACTTTGGGACATAGGCTATCTTTATCTAGAACAATGCCGGCGAAGTCGCGGGTAAAAGCTAGTTTAATATTAATACTATTCAAGATCCGGAAATTATGCCAGAAAAGATTTTTTTGTACTTTAAAATAATACATTTCTTGTCCAGGCCAACTCCGCACCCTAATGGACCGCGTGGACGAACTGAACCAAGAAGCGATTAAGTTCAACCGCTACCAGCAGCTGGTGGTGAGACAGCAACAAGACAAGCACCGTTGGATGGTGAAGCGAGCCCAAGAGAACGCCGCTAGAGCTGCTAAAGACGAGAGCCCACTGCCCGAAGAAGATGTGAACAAACTCTTCAAGCCCCACCCTGTCCCTCCAAGGCTGAACCCCATGATCGTCGCCGGTCAAATCAACACGTTCTCCCAACACATCAGCCAGTTCTGCTCCCAAAGTCTAGCCAAGTTGTATTTAACACAAGCACTGCAGAATGCCAAGGAAACGAAACAGACAAACTAGTTTTGTTGTATTAATAAACTGTATTATTATGGTCACATCTTTTAATTGCGTATTTATGTGAAAATTATAGGAACTACTCTTTTGTATTGGAAATTAAGTTAATCTGAATAAAGACAGTGGACGTCTACACTTAGCGCGCTCTGTTCCAAGTTTTAAAATGCAAGGGCGCGCTTGTTACGGTTTAGACGATCCAATAGAACACCCAAATTAAGTTTTATTTTGTCATCAATTCGGAATAGCAAATTATAACAGAAGTTTATTGATAAGAAAATTATTTTCTATGCTTTTAGTTGAAGAAAGCATTTTAATTATTATCAATTTATTAAGTCGGTGCAGTTCCACTGCTAGGCATAAACCTCTCCCGTTATTATCTATCATCATATCGACGGTGAAAAAAAATTAAGTGCCATTTGCCCAATTTTTCAGCAGATTGCTCAAAGTTTAAAATTACAATTAAATCATTAAGTACATATCTTTTTAATTTTGTATTTTTTTGAAATGTTGTGAGCTTCCAAATGGCTTCTTACCTAGACAGATCGATAGAGAATCCAAAACTCTATCGAACTGCATATATAAAATCATTTTCGACCAATTGGCGTTTCATTTGTTTTTCCTTTCCATCGTCAATAATGGTGCCAATTCTGTTGTTCAAAATTACTAAACTTAACTAATTTGACAGGTCTAAAAGTCTTGCTATCCCTTTCTCATCTGCGGGGTTAAATAAGGATGGCAATATTTTTAGACCTGTCAAATTAGTTAAGTTTAGTAATTTCGAACTTATTGGCACCATTGTGTGCACAGACCTAGGATTTTTTTTAATCTATGATTGTGTGTATAAATATGACACTCATATATTTTTATTTCATTAGAGGTGCGCACATGACCAAGTATGCGTATTATACCTTGCATATAACCGTCACCTATAACCCAGGATATAGGGTTAGCAACATGTTACCTTACCAATGATCAAGACCAAATTGAGACCGATACCTGCAAAAGATTATCTTACCCTAATCCATGTTGGGTGCAATCTGTCCTTTATTACTCAATTATTATGAGTGTTCGGGATGAAGCAATTTGTGGCAATCAAAGGACAATCGCTAGTTATCGCTATTACCACAGTATAACATAAATAAAGGTGCTATTAGTGACTGACCACCGGCGGCGGTTTTAATACCACGTGCTTTTCGAGATTATTCGAGGGAAATCGAATTATGTGTGACTACCTGACGTTCTTGTGTCCTTGGAAGTTTATTGAGCATTCTATTATGAATTAAACAACAAATGGAGTCTTATTTATTTTTATTGACACAAAACAGATTAAACTATTTACAAAAACATATCTTAACCTACCTACTTATAGATAAAAGATCTGACCCAAACCGGAATCATGCGGTAGCGTGCCAAGAATGCTGGCAGCATTGCCACGCTGGATAGCAATGCTGATTCTCTGAGCGAGATATGTTCCAGCACGCCTGTCACGGGAGGCTTCAACCAGCTGACGTGAGACCTCCTTGAAAAGCTGAAGAGCATCCGGGCCCCAGGGACCCAGAGTTTCAACCGCAAATGCAGAAAATACGTGCCCTGGACCAAGACATGCATATTTCCGGCGCTTGAGGCACTCCTGCTGAGCAGCAGCGGCGCCGGCCGCCACCGAGGTGCCAGAGAGATGAAACGGAGCCAGGGTATCGACACAAGTTGCATCCCACACCAGGGGCCGACCCAATCTCCATGGCACCAACGACATGCCATCCGGCCTCCGGCCATCGCCTCGCGCCAAGCCGACTGGTTCCAGTACAGCAGGTACTCCGGCGGTGACCAGAGCCCGGCGTAGCAGGTCATTTAGGGTCGAATGACGTGACAGACGACCGGCGCTACCGATACATGAAAGGCCATGGTGCCCAAACACGTCAACATTATCCCCGCAATGACACCGATGAGGGACGATACACTTTACACCTAAGCGCAAGCAAGCACACAGCCTGAAAGTTGCACCAACCAACAAGGTACCAATATTAAAAGAAGGCAGCGCATGAAGCCAGAGCCCGGACTCCCACTTAGCAACTGCCAGGAGACGTGCACGGTCAGCAGAATTGGAGGAACTCTCGAGAAGAGAATTATAAGTCATCCTGCTGACGGGCTCGTCGTGCTTCTGCGATTGTGGTCTCAGCGGAAAGTCTGAGCTTGGACAGGCCAATGCCCAAGCATCTCTGGCCTCAGTCAGGAACGAAACCTCACAGCCACTAAGTGACGGAGTGAGAATATTACCTATGAGATCTCGCACACTATGAACTGAAGCCAGAAATGCCGGTAGGGCCACGTCTGAAATTTTGCGTATTCCCAAACCTCCAAACCGGATAGGGAGGGAAGCCTGGGACCACGTACGGTCATCCAAAGCTATATTAAATATAGATGAAATACTAGACCGAATGATCTCATCTAAATTAAGTAGAATAGAACGGGCTTTCCACATATGACTACTACGTAAAACTTAAGTAAATTTGGGGACAAAAAGACAATGCCTGATAATATAATATGCCATATGGCAATTAATATTTTTCAAATGTTCTGACGAACTACGGAAATTTTTAATTTGATCATCAGCGAAAGACGGGAAAGCCTCATCGAAAATGGGAGACCCTAAGAGACGAAGTGAATTTTTATTTAATATGTTAATATTTGGTGCCAAGGTATTAAATTTGGATATGATTGAACGTTTTGTCTCCGAATCGAGGTCGGCGATAAAAAGTTCACATTTTGTGAAATTTAATTCAAGTCCTATGGTCTTGAATTCCGAAATAATCATTTCGAGATCTGAAAAAACTGAATTCACGTTACCGCCCAGAGTCCCATCGTCCAAATGTTGAATTTAGACGTAATTTTCGCAATTACAGGGTGTATTGCGAGGCTGAATATGGCCGGCCCAAGAGGGTCACCCTGTTGACATCCAGCGGATGAATTTAAAAGATTACCCTGGTACATTAATTTGGTCGGTGAACTGTAGCATTGCCACAGGAAATTATATTGGAGTCTTAATATGTATGTACTTCATTGATTTTAGGCTAGGTATGTACCTACGTTAGAATTCAAAATGACAGTTGGTTAATTCAAATTAAACAACTACCACCTACGCAGCTACTTCTTTGGAGATAAAAATCTTACGTACCTATGTGTTTAATTACGAAACTCACTGTGGTCTTATAGTGTATAATAGACGATAAATACCTATGTTATATTAAGTTACACAATATAACAACAAAATTACCGCATGTACTACCTACATTTTGTCAATCGATCCTCTCTAGTGCCTACTATACATTTTCTTATTATTATGCCACTAAGGTGGCAAACACTCATACGGCCCGCCTGATAGTAAGCGGTTACCATGGCCTATGGACGCTTGCAACACCAGAGCTATCACTCGCGCGTTGCCGACCCTATAACTAATCCAGGTACGCTAATACAACATTTGATTTCTCCATTCGGCTAGGCAGTTCCAACATGTAATTGTGAGATTATTTTTATTGGAAGAAGCCTGCGCCGTGGATATAAATCTGTGTATATTCCTTTTTTTTTTAAATATTTGGTAAAAAAAATCGAGATACATCTTCATAAGAAAATGAGGACTTTTGTGAAATGAGTGTTGCAACATCGCGTGCAAGGTTGCCATCATTAATAGTTGCGTTTGTTCAATTTCACAGACAAAATGTTTTAATAAAGTCATCTTGGAAAGGAAATGAGTTGTCGCCGCGACTCGTGTAATTTCGGGAGCCGACTATTAGTGACCACAGGATCGCAGGCGACCGCAACATGTGTCTAATGTCTCATAATTTGTGGTAAATTGCTTAATTTTATGTCTGAAATAAAATTAAATTATTGCATGCAAGGGATTTATATAAACCCTCATTCAAAGATGGATTGCTGCTATGCGGCTAGCTATTATCAAACTTTTTTTTATACAGCTAAGGTGGCAAACAAGCGTACGGCCTGCCTGATGGTAAGCGGTTACCGTAGTCGCTTGCAACACCAGGGGTATCCTACCGCGTTGCCAACCCTTCAGAAATCTCTTCACACCTCTGAAGAATCTCATGCTGTACTTACTCCTTTTGGAAAACCACGGCGGGGAGCTTATTCCACAGCTTAACACGTTCGCTGTTGTAAAGCATTCGTTTAGTGAATTCGATACGCGGCTAATTACGCAGGCGTCGTGCGCAGCCGCACAGTCGTAACGCAAGCTTATATTCCAAACGGCAGTGCGGTCGCTCACAGCCCTCGTGTTAGGGCGCTACGGCAGTAAGGGTTTGCACGACACCCGTGTTTTAAACCGATTATGTATTCGTAGCAGAATAAGAGAGACAGATAGGCAGGAGGACAGAGTAATATACTGCCAAGCAAGATGTAGTGAATCTGTTACGGCGAAAAGGCGAAGTGGGGCTACACCTATTTTAGCCGGCTAGGTGCAGCCACAGGTGGTTAAACTTCGATCTATTCTACTAATCCTTAATCATATATGTATCACTGTAGATGAAAAAAAAATCATCAATTTCCCAATAATAAGATTCCGTGGCTAAGTACGTAAGTAAATTTATATTATAACTAGCTTCTGCCCGCGACGTCGTCCGCGTTGAGCTAAGAATCGCAGAGAAACTTAACATTTTCCCGGGATAAAAAGTATCCTGTGTTATTCCAGGTTATAAACCATACGAGTGGGATTTATTACGTGATTGAGCAACAACCATCAACACATCCATTCATTACAATCTTTCACATTTATGATAGGTATTTGTAGGATTTTAATGCGCCTGTTTTTTTAATGTTTGTCTACAAATGATAAATTCGTTAAGTCGGAACATTGATGGCCATTTGGCTTTTAAAAGGTCTTACTAACCTTCTTAGGTTATGTTCAATTGAATAAATACACCAAGAAAAACGGCCACCAATTTGGAGTCGCGTGCAAACATTTAACAGCCTAATTAACGCGGCACAATTACGTACATTACACTAACAATAATAACCCTTCTTATATTAATCGCTTTAATCATTATCGGCACAAATAAAGTAAACGTGTGCTTATCCACAGATAGCTTTTGTCCGCGGCTTCACACGCCTTATAAAGTATCAACATGCATCTATATATGAATTATCGCTGTTACCCGCGACCATTTTAATGGATTTAACTTTATAAATTTCGGATTTTCATACAAAGTTTCATCCCTTATCTTACTCCCTTAGAAGGGGAATTTCCAAAATCCTGATATATATATATGTAGGTAGGTATTTTTTTTTATTGAAAGGCCAAATACCAATTTATCATGTGTTTTACTTCAAAAATGAGGGATTTCCATACATATTCCTATCCATTCCATTTTAGCCCTATATGGTATTAAAAAAACCCTTTCTCTGAGGATGCCTAAGTCAAAAGTTCAAGTCTCTAGTCCCAGCTGTTTCGGCTGTGCGTTGATATGTCAGTCAGTTTCATCTTTTATATAAAGAGATGGCAAGGGAGCATTAATTTTATTGTACTTTTTTAATTGCAACGAAACTGCATGTAAAATTTTACAAGCATTGTTAAAATGAAATACCTACCTATACATGTATTGTTATTGTGCCTGTGTGTTCAAAAACTACTTGCAACAATGTTCGTGTCTGTTTAATGGAATTCGAACTGAAGTTTTTATGGAACGGAGCAGTCACCGTCATCAAGATCAGTCAGAATCTACAGCTTAATACAAATACAAAGTATGTATTGCGATTATATTATCCTAATCTGTAACCAATAAACTTTTAAACAAAAAAAAGCTAATTCCAAAACGGTTAATTCATTTATGAGCGACCATAGACAGACACTGATACACAGGCTAAACTTATAACACTCCTTCTTTTGCGTCGACGGTTATAAAAAGGTTCCGCAAGACAAGGGAACCGAGGTTATGATGTCAAGAAAAGGAATATCAAACATACATTACTTTACAGGGCTGGATCTATCGGGGAGCGTCCGGGACACCCGCCTTAGACAAAATCATAACAATTATATTGTTAAAAATAAAAAACTTGCTCCACAGAGCAAACCTGCAAACAAAAGTACGAAAAATGCATATTAAGCTATTGCATAGCTTTTATCGCGGGCCTTGAGCGTGGGGACCGAATCCAGAAATTCCGTAACGAAAAAAACCTAACACCCCCCACTCCGACCGGCACAGCGGTGATACTTTTTAGTTCCATCTATCGATAAATACCAGAACTTTTAATGACTTTTTGAAATATCACGCTTGTCTCTTTAGTTCAGCAACCCGCCTTTAGGTGGCATTGGTTGTATTGGAAAACTAGCTGTTTGTGAGAATGTATATAGGTATATAAAAAAATACTGCATTAATAAAATAAATAAATGATTATAATTGCATAAGTTGATAAAAAATGCTATGCAATAGCTTTACCGCGGCAGTCTCCGAGTGCCACACCTAATTTTTATAATTGTGTATATGTACACTGCAAGGCGTAGTTTGATCCGATGCCACTTCGTTCTTCGCAAAGTTCCATCTGGATTTTTTATTTGAAAGGCGGTAAGAATATAAAGCTAGTAATTTGGTAGTGTAGCAATCAACAGACTAAGTACATTTAAGTTTATAAGCATGCGGCAAACTCGATTTATGATCGAGGTAACTTAAGGTAAGTTACTTAAGTAACTAAGTAATCGATTACGCATTGAATCGTTTTTTATAAGCTCCGCCGATGTTGAGCTGCGGTGAAACCAGTGCTGGTAATTTTATTATGCAAATGTAGCTTAAGTGTTATGTCGGGCAACAAATTAATTTTAATAGTATTGCCATTGCAATACTATACAAATTAATATATAAAACCAGAGACAATGGTGCCAATTCTGATGTTCAAAATTACTCAACGTTTAGTTTAGTAATTTGGCAGGTCTAAAAATATTGCCATACTTATTTAACTCCCGGCGTGAGAAAGGGATAGCAAGACTTTTAGACCTGTAAAATTAGTTAAGTTTGTAATTTTGAACAACAGAACCGACACCAATATCGTAATATCTCAATTATATAAAACCAGAGACAATATCGCAAGTAAAAGTTTTGGCGTTCAAAAATGGCGGTAGTTACATTTTTAATTTACATAATGTGCCCTACGTAAAAAGTATGATTTATCATCAATCAATTACTTATAGTAGTGTGTGTTTGCTGATAAATGATAATTTTGGTATATATATTGACTTTTGCCTCAAAAAGCATCTGAGTGTGGAACTGATAGTGACTTGTGTCCTCGCACCCGGCCGATGATCACAGTTTCATAATCTTATGTTTAAATTTTGGGCGAATTTAATCAAAAGCTGGCACATTATAGTTATTACGATGGTCGGGTTAAATCAAAATGTACGATAAAGAAGGCAAAATATTATTTAAGGGCATTAGGAGCCGCCGTGGTGCGCAATTTGGTAGATTGCGCTTCTACCGACGGCGACCGGTCGTTTTCGGTGAATTTTTTAATTAAATTACGAGCCAGATGCTGTAAAGATAATGGGTGAGCGTTTACCAAAGTCCTTTTGTGACCTTACCGCGAGCCGCTTTGATCCGGCAAAGGATCCAACCATGATAACCGGGACTGTTAAATTATTATTGTCATTTATACAAACATCTTAGTATTGTTAGTTTTTTGTTTTAATGGGATAGCCTCAAGAACGACTACAGAACTTCTAAAATCTATCATAAAAAAAACTTTTTTTGTACTTGGTAAGAACAGTCCAGATTTTTTTATAATTAATTGTGTCTGTTAGTAATTTAGCAACCAAATTTAAAAAGTTCAAATTTTAAGTTTCTGTGGTCCATTGCAAACCTTCAATGCAATGCGATTAAGCAGTTGCAGTTGCAGTTGGTCAATTACCTACATGGATGGCTGCTAAGTTGGTGAATTAGATTATATACTTGTTGCCATGTATTTAATCAAAGGTAGATAGTTACTTTAAGTATATATCTAGTAATTGCTCTTGTCAGTTCTACTAAATCATTTTTTAATTATGGGAGGTCCGGATTAAGTCAGGTTGCCTTATGTAATGCAGGCAAAGTGCAGGAGGGCACCGGTGCGTTCCACTGGAGATGCCGGAGCCCTCCTATAGCACGAAGGATGGCCACCGGGGGGGTTTTAGTGAGTCTAAATCTCACATACCCCGTCTGCTCCCCTTAAGCAGGCGGGTACCTTTTAAAGGTTTCCCCCTCGAGTACAAGACAAAAAAAAGGTAATTCAAGTCTCCATGTTTTTCTCTCCGCCCTGTCTGCACCAAATTCAACTCGGTACTGAAATTTTTCAGTAAAAAGCTGCACTGGTCCCCTATAAAGCCTCTATTGTCTCCATAGTTAAACTAAGAAAGGCTAAGGCTCTAAGATAAAGACCTGCACCTAAAGATAGGGCCTCTTATTGCGTTGGGTTAAAAACGCCATAAAATTGTTCAACCAAAAACTATTCAAGTACTTAGTAGTGCCGACAGGACAAGCAATTACTGGCATTTACCGCGCAACCGCGACTCAAAGTTAAGTGGTCATAAACTGCGCAGGAGTTGATAACTCACGCCACTCTTTATAAGATCCTTTCTTATGAGGGATAATGGAAGTGGTAGCAATAACGCTTTATGGGGTAATGTTAGCCTGCCAACCAATTTTGCTACTATGTTAGTATAGTTTTTTATGCGGCGATTTGTTGTCCGTAATCAATTCTTATTGGTAATTTAGGGAAATGTAATGGAAATTATAAGAGGTAAATGATAAAATTATAAACCCCACTAATATTATAAATGTGAAAGATTGTGAGGATGGATGTATGTTTGTTGCTCAATCACGCAGAAACGGCTCAAAGGATTTGTCTGAAATTTGGAACCCGTATAGTTTTTGACCTGGATTAACACATAGGATACTTTTAATCTTGGACAAATGTTAGACTTCTCTGAAATTCTGAGGAACTAAAAAAATCCTCTCAAATTTATACTCTCATACTACCACTTATTACTCCACTCTCACTTTTAATCCTGTTTAATAACTAAAGAAATCGTTAATGGTAAGCTAATACAGTCTTACAGTCGCTTAATTATTATAAATATAGAGTTAATGAGTTAAATTCAATATAATAAGAACTAAATTGTCTCTTGCGCAATTACCGGCTGCATCACAATAAAGACGACTATTCACGACACGACACGGGTCATTTGTCGCGGTCTTTTGTCGACAGTCAGCAGGGTGCGTCACGATAATGTACCTCTGCCATACCTTTGCCACTTCGCGAAAATGCTTGCAGTTCATTCACTTCTGTTGTTGGAGTTAGCTTGTAAATTGAAGATATTAATTGAAATAAAGACACATTATTATCCTTGACGAAGCTTCCTGTACCTACAAATACGCGAACATTAAATAAATTCGCTAAGCTGAATAAACTTTATATCAGCTACAATTGTACTTTCAATGTCGGAATCTCTCTTCTTCATGTTTTAGCTGTAGCTATCAAATCATTTCCACAGATTTATACCTTAAAGTCGCTAATTTGATAATTTATGAAGTACTAAAAGCAACAAAAATTTTGATTAATTCCGGCAGACTCCTTCGGAATCTTTAATTTAATATAGGCATATTATGGTGTACTAGTCCTTAAAAGCTCTGTGAAGAACTTGTGAGTTACGTATACTAAGTAGTTTGACAAGTTTCGCTAACAAGTATCTCTACTAAAATTCTATCAATCAAATTGCCAGCAACGTAACGACTTAGCTAGTTTATTTCCGTAAAAGGAGGCATATTAATCGTAGCACGAACAGCCAGCGACTTATCATCAGTGCCTGTAACGTAAGCCTGTAATCAACTTGAGTTCGGTAATTGGCGAGTTCGCACGTCGTATGTCAGCTGGGAGCCCCGGGCGTTTGTCGAGCGAGTAAGGACACCGGTTATAGCTGTTTTACTTGTAACATTGTCTATGGTAGTTGCTATTCATTAATATTTGAATTTGGAATTATCTGAATTACGAATAGTTATTTGAAAATCTCCAAAGTACTCAGTGAAAGAGAGATAAAGAAAGAGCACTTGGTACCAGAGAGCATGTATGATCAGAATGATGAATAGACAATAGAGGGATTTATTCTCACAGTGAATAAGTTTGTGTCAAAAACGTACGTACTACTTCTATAGCTTACTTAGTAGATTTCTGGTTCTGATATATCGGATTTAATTACATCATATTGAAATTATAAAATAAATTTATGTCATGGTTGCTAGCTTGTATATAACGGGCTCAGTCTTAGCTTATTTAAGAGCGGAATTACAGAAACCTAAAAATTGGTTTGATTGGACAAATAAATAAACGGAATATCGCAGTTTTTGAAAGTCAGGATCACAGTAAATTCTTGGTAGGCGATTACTTGAAATCAAAACAGCTCGGTTCCAATTTGCACGGACTAGATAAGGTTAGTTTTTACTATTTCATGAAAATCACGGATTTGCCATTGGACTCGCAGCGTTTTGACCCATCACGTTTGGTCTTACGAATTTGGCAAAAACTTAATGAATTCTGTTGCAAAACTGACTGCCTAGAGTGAATAAAATTATGCAACGTGATCTAATTTTACGCTTAACATTTCGTGAAACTGTTTAAAATTCGCATAAAAGTACTGGCTGAGCCGTTATGCATTTACGACAATTTAGACCAAAAAAGAACATTACAGGCAATCAAAGATACTTGTTCATCAAAATCGAAAAAAATGAATTGCTTGCTAACTCGAATTGTAATGGACCAACAGAATTTTTAATCCACTTTTACAATAATAATTTTGATCTTTATTTCAGTGTGGTATAAAGTGTAGTACAGTATGAAGCCTGTAAGTAATTGTATTTATAGATGCAAATAAAATGGTTCAGGAGAATGCAATTAAATATTTGCAATTTTATACACCACGGATCGACAGAAACGCCAACTTGTTGTTGTCATGTAATTAAATTGGAAATAAAATTGTAAATGATTAATTTTGATTTCATATGTTTTTATAGACTAATTTAGCCCGCTGTTTTATTTTATGTAGTTACTTACTTTATGGAATATAAAAAATATAGGTATATTATATATTACGTTTGACACAAAACAAGAATTGTTTATTCAGCGTAAAGAGTAGTACATTTTTCATGCTTTTTTATTCTAGCAAGCGTACGGCCCACCTGATGGTAAGCAGTAATCGTAGCCTATAGCCACTAGCAATACCAAGTATCACTATCGCGTGGCCAGCTCTATTGTTGGTAAGGACTAAGGACTCAGTACTGTGTTACCATGTAAGTAGCTCCAAAGTTTATTTGAGGCAAAATTATATTGATAGGTCAGGCAATGTACTTTTATGATTAAATTAAATTATGGAACCTTCTAGATACATTGTTTCTTTAGTATCTTCATTAGCGTAGGTACTAAAATTGGGTTTAAACTGTTAGCATGGGCATTTTAAGAAAATACAGGGAGGAACATATTTTGCACTCGCTTACTTACATTCTAATATTAATATACTTATTGAGAGCTTTTCCTAATATTTTAGTTCTCAACATTTTGGATAAAAAGTCACAGGTGGATAATTGGCTATCTTTGAAATAACGGTTTGCAATTACAGAGGCCGACGTTTACTGATTATGGTAAAAAAAGCGGTTACGATGATCCACATGACCGCACGTCTTACCCGAAGTAATACTGTGAAATTACTTTTGGATGATGTGACAAGGACACCTATTGTAAATTTCTACTACTTTGGACTGTCTATAGAAACTGCAGGAAACATCGAATACAATATAGGTAAGGCAAATTCAAAATAAGTCAAATTGATCTTGTCACGAGTAAATTGACGCTCTATACTCTCTGCTCTCCTTGAATGGGACTTGGTGACTTAACAACTTTAAAAAAAAAAACAGTCTTATGAATTCACACCATGCACTTGATACTGGCATAAAACACACGGAAGAAACTTTGGTTGCCGCACCTAAAAAATAATAATACCCGATGTTATATCTCGTGTCTCAACGTCCGTTCTAGGCTGCTAAGGGTGCCGAATGCCTGGAGCAAAGCCAGGTTATTACGCGTCGCAAACTGCCGCACCGCCATTAAACAATTTAGGACAATTAACTACCGGATTTTGTTGTGCTACCGACGTAATTGCCTTTCATAACATGCCTCTGCCACTGTTATTATGGCCTACATCATTTCGTTGGTAACGTTTAGGAGGCTTCACTTATTGTCTTTGATTGGTACAGATGACAGGTCTTAGTTATATACATTAGATAATACTTAACTAGAAAAGAGGTAGGCGTAATGAGATTTCCCATTAAATTGAAGCTGCCAGGCTGGGTACCATCATCTTTAAAAACTACTCTGTTGTAGTTAGGGTTTCCAGGCCGCTTGAGGATACATGATTTAATAATAATAATAATAATAATAATAATTATAATGCCGTTGGAACAGTGAGTCCTCCCAGCAATAAGATTAGGAACACCCTTGGGATTCCCCTGGCATCGCAAGCGTCTATAGGCTACAGTGACCGCTAACTAGCAGGTGGGCAAATGTTAACTTGCAACCTCGGTAGATTACAAAACAAATTCAATCGCTTTTCGAATATTCCATGTTATAAGCCGCTCATTCGAATGATTATTTGATGTACAAAATTTTTCCCCAAGTGACCTTTATGTAGGAATCTCCCGCAGGCTTCAGCTAATATGGGTAACGATAAGTAAATCGCCATTACACGATGGCCCCGTTTTATGGAATTATTTAAATGTCAGCTGAACTGCTTTAACAGCCTGTGAGCGGTAATAAGGTAGCCATGCAGCCATACAGGCTGCAATTTGCTTTTGCATTCAATCACTCCGTTACACTTGAGGCAAGTCGCAGTATAGATTAAATATCAGAGGCCCAAATACCTACATTTGTGAAAAAGCACCTACCTGTTTTGTTAAAGTAAACTTTTCCATGGTTTGCTGTGACTATTACGTATATCAGTTGGGCAAGCATGAATTAATTACAATATAAAAGACAATGTTATCGTATGGGCTTCGACTATTTTTGTATTGAAAAATGAAATGCAGCGGTGAAAAGTGGAACTAAAAATTAGTATGTCAATTTTGACATTTCTCGAGTTACGTTTTCGCTTACGTTGTCGAAAAATGTTCCTGCTACGGCACTGATACAAAATGTCATAAGTACTTAACGACGCGACGATATCTTAACCCAAGAAGATTATAAACTACGAGGCTTAGCTCCATTTACGTACGATAGGGGTGTTATGTATCAAAATTCCGGAGGTAACCAATGAAATGTTTACGCTAACGATAAGATTTTTTTTATGCAAATATAGGTGCTTGTGCCTCCATCTTACAGGTAAGTAGACCGCCGTCAAATAACACTTCTCTGATGTAGTGTTGTGTTTCTGCGGTAAGTGAGGCTGCCAGTGTTCCACGAGGATACGCTGCACTAGTAGTAACGCTGCTAGCACAGTGGCTCCTCATCAACAACATGGTTGACACCCCGTTAGTGATACCCCTGGTATTGCTAGCGGCTATAGGCTACGGTGACTGATGGTAAATCAGGTGGGCCGTTTGCTTGTGTACCACTTTAGTGGTATAACAGTGCCAACTTAACGACGCGACGATATCTTAACGCAAGAAGATTATACACTACGAGGTTTAGTCCCTTTTACTTACGATAGGGGTGTTTTGTATCCGTAATTCCGGAGGTAATCAATGGAATGTTTACGCAAATATAGGTGCTTGGGCCTCCATCTTACAGTTAAGTAGACCGCAGTCAAATAACACTACTCTGATGTAGTGTTGTGTTTCTGCGGTAAGTGAGGCTGCCAGTGCTCCACGAGGATACGCTGCACTAGTAGTAACGCTGCTAGCACAGCGGCTCGTCATCAACAACAGTGTTGGCAACGCGTTAGTGATACCCCTGGTATTACTAGCGGCTATAGGCTACGGTGACTGATGGTAATTCAGGTGGGCCGTTTGCTTGTGTGCCACTATAGTGGTATAAAAAAAAAAAATTCGCTTGTCTCATCTTCAGGTGTTTAATCTTTGCCCTTGCACTTGGAACCACTTTCATCAGGGCGAGCCTGTCCGGTCGTGTGATAACTTTAAATAGAAGACGCAATCATAAGCCTATTAATAAAGCTGCGGAGGCGTCTACTCGCTTTAATCAACATTTTCAATGAGATCATTAAAAGACGCCGCGCTGTGAATATTAAAGATAGTTTATACGACTACTTCTGGTTACCGATATCACTCGTGTTTGTTTTGTAGACAGGACTATTGCTATCTTAGATCTGTCCTGTTGATTTCCGAATACAGCAGAATAGATATTAACATTTTGGTGTTGATTCGAAAATGTGAATATCTATTTTACTGTGTTAAGATAGTAATAATAATAAACATAATGCTTGGACATTATCACACAGCGCCATCTGGCCCCAAACAAATTTTATAAATTTATTGAAATTCAATATATAAAAGTGAATTTATGCAAATTATCACCTGAGTCCATTAAATATCTAGCAATGTAGGGACTGAAATGCTTTAAGAGAGATAGCTTTAATATTGTTCTGTGCAGTGTACAATCTATTGAATTTGGATTTTTTATGTGCTTCGTGCTTATTAGACGTTATAGCGAATAAACTGACCAAATAAACATTGCACGATTCTCGTAACCTCGATTCTACTCTCCACCTTCCATCCTCACCTCCACAATAAAGTAAACACAATCAAATCGATTCGATTTGCAGCACGAGCATCGAATTAACTCGAATCGATGCTTCGTCGCTGCGTCATGCGCGCGCAATCTGCCCCTGCTGTGTGGCTGCGCCCGCGCACCACCGACGATGGCTCACTCTCATTCCACAGATTAGCAGGTTTCTATAGATAGATTGGTTTGAAGAATCAAACCTACCTTTTATGGGCGTAACTAGCATTTGGTCTAGGGGGGAGGAAATCAGGAATTTTCATTTGTATTTTTTGGGTTGTAGTGTTGGTACACTACAACCCAAAAAATACACCTGGTAGTGGTGCCACCTTGTATCCTTTGGTTTCATTCAATTTTCACACGTATTATGACACAGACACACCTGTATGTTTGATATTTGTTTTAGGATTTCATCGCCTATCTTCAATCTATATAAATGATCTGGTTTTGATGAGATTTGGTAAGGAATAGAACAGTCAGGAATCAAGAGCATAGGTTAGTTAGTCTGATATTTAATATCTGATATGCCATTGCCAAGAGTAAAATAACCTTCAAATTAATATTCACGCTTACTTCACTAGTTTGCGATTGTTCCGACAAAAAATCGATTGAATTATTTTTTGATACTATGGGATTATAATCTGACCGCGACATCACAAGGGATTTTGCAAGTGAACTTTACAGAATTGCCTGTCTGGAATTATTATGTGCCCTGGTCTAGTAGGTAAGGGTAAAATTTGGTAATTACAAGGAGTTTGAACTCTTTTAACCCAAGTAACCTTTCTGCAAAATAACTACTCTTTGTATACGTCGGCAAGTTACCCTTCGTTATTATGATTCATAATTGAAATACGGAATAAAAAGTAGCAGAAATTGTAAGTCGAACAAGATACGACTTCATTACATCTAAAGTAGAGGTTTCTTAGATAGAACGCCCCGTGATACTTTTGTGACAGAAAATCAAATAAATAAAAAACCAAGTTACTATGACCACGTTCTAATTTCAAACGTGTGATATAGATGTCTGCATCCAAATAGGTTGAATTATATAGATCGCCATTGGTTTCGTCATTCCGAATCGTACACTAGCGATATTGAGCTTTATATTAAGCTATACAAAGCCGATGTTTAGTTTATCAAATGACTTAACACCGTTGTTGATAATATTGCAAGGAAACTTAGCACTACGCTGCAGTTAGTGGACATTCGATTAAATGCAATCAGGATTAAGGTACACCTAAAGATTATATCTGAAATGGTGTGATGGTGATTTTAAATCAATGCTAAAATAGACATAAGGTTAGCATGAAATACAAAGACAGAATCTGCAATAACGCAGGTAAAATAAAATGTTCAAGAATGTGCTCAAAAATATTTTTGAACATAATTTGTTTCACTGATGTTACTGACATAATTAATTGCGCTATCAATCAACTAAAATAACATAGGTAACCATACTGCGTTAAAAACTAATTAAACAATTCGAATATCTAACAAAGAATTTTGCACAATTGATGCTTTATCATCATCGAAACACTTTCTCGCAAACTGCAATATTTCTCCGACAAATTAGCGTAAATAACAATACATCATTGTCAAAAACCATTGCTCATTCATCAACAATGATCGCTGAAAGACCTATTAAAGCAATCCGAACACTAATTGCAGAAAACAACACTCAAACCTCAAGACAATTCGATAACCCTACCTTTTAAGCCTAACCACACTATCTTGACCTTCATCGCCCCTCTTGGCTGAACTTAAAGTCGACGAAACAGCAGCCACCTAATAGCTTTCTGGAGTTCACTTTATGCTGGCGCAGTTAATAGCCAAGAACCGAGTTGGGAGGTCTGCCGGTCACCTCACTAATTGAATATGTCAATCATTGTAACAACGCAAGTGAATAGGGCACGGGCGGGTTGAACGGCCAGCGTTATATGACCCCTCTGAATCTGAAATAACCCCTTTGGTGGACAGGAGTGAAGTGGAAGGTCGAAGAGTGTCTCCACTGCTGTGAATATCTTCATAGGTATAATACCAATTTGTAAACTTATTTCTATTAGCTTTGTTAAGAAAGTTAGCTCGGATACGACCACGATTGAATTGAATAATAATAATTAAAAGTTTTAATAATAAGTTTTTTATTTCTGTAACCAATAATTTCTTAAATTACTGTAGATTGGGACCTTTTATTAGATATAAGAATACCTGTGTCAGAAGACCCCGCTCTTCCATATCCAAAACAATCCATACTTCAAAACTTATATATATGTATGTGAATGTTTTTTGGAATTAATTTCAGATTTTGATATTAAATTTAGAAATGATTTTAGTAATAGGTACAACCTCTTCAACGAAACTCCTTGCTATAAGGTGTTTGGTAAATCGCGTTTTGGATAACTACGTCTTTATTATGCGTATCTGGCCGGATGCCATATTTTAACCTTTTATTTAAATCACCTTGTGTCGTTACCGCTAGGGGCACTAGGTATATCCTATCAGTTTTGAATGCTTAGAGAGTTTTTAATTGAAATGGACTGTATTTCGTTGTACATGAAGGTGGAAATTAGCCTAATGACCGCTGCTGACAAAAATGTTTGATAGTACCAATCTGGCAGCCAACATTACGGCACGCGTAATGGAAAGCGGTCACCGATATCTATAGACGTTTAACTAACATTGCCAGCACAATGTTTGATGAGAGGACTCTAAAGCAAGCGTGTCTTGGAGAATTTAATATGGAGTAAGTACTTGTGAAGCTCTGAAAACATACAAAATGTCGTGTTATTTGATTGCGATCTTCTGTAAGATAGAGGTACTGTTTCCTGGGCGATGGCTCCAGTTGTGGTAAATTCCATTACGCCCTACCTCTCTCCAAATCCATGGTTGTCCCACAGTTCCAAGCCTATGGAGACAGATGGGGGTCAGTTTGAATGGTTTCGGGAAATGACAGATGCCCCGGGCGTGCCATCGTTCACCCGTGCATTAATGTCAGTTAGTACTGTCCGGTACTAATTGTGTACTATTTTCCAGTACTCATTACCGTATGGTACGCTCCGGGGCCGGTAGAAATCACTAACAAATTGGTATTGCGCCTTGAGTGCCACTCACGTTTTGAACGTGTGCCGATCACCACTTACCGCATTCTATTCGAAGGCTTTACTGAATACTATGTTGTGTAGTTAAGTGTTTGTATAAAGCAAACATAATATAGCTCGTGTCTAGTACAAAATACGGTGCACTAAAACAGTACCCAACTGAAATCGTTAGTGTTGTAATTCAAAATTATTGCGTCCAAATATGTTCTAATAAGAAATTCTTTCATAGATCGTTCATTTCATTATAGCACGTTCCGCTAGGCCTACCTATACTACCTCGTGTAAGTCTATCTTATACTAAGCACATCTGTATATATAAAAGAAGCAACTGACTGACATATCTAAGCACAGCCTAAACGGCTGAGGTTAGAGCCTTGAAATTATGACAGTTACATACAAAGTTTCATCCCGTATTTTACTGACATACAAGGATAGGGGTACCTTTTAATATTTTTTTTTTAAGTTAAAATCTTGAAAATTGTTATTTGGATTTTCAGTTAAAAATAAAAATAAACATTTCAGGATTTTTGGAAATTCCACCCTTTAAGGGTTTACCCTTTAAAATAGGGGATGAAAGTCAATGTTGACTTATTCACTTTACAACGCCTGTGAAGCCGCGAACAAAAGTTAAAACATAATTAAAAAAAAACGAGCCGGATTTTAAATTAAATATGCATAAAACATTACCTCTTAAAACGGACACCTGTTTACATACATTATCATAATAGGATGAAACCAAATTGATTCCAAATCTCTACATCACTATTATTAAATCAAATACCAGACACCCAGACACTGTATTTACATTAACAGTGCGCGGTAAGATAATTTGTTACAATAAATCATATAATGCCGATATATCTTACAATTCGTGTTTGACGCCTCTCATGAAATGGATTTGTATTGCCGCTGTGTCTTAGATAACATATGAAAAACAATCACAACACAATGCTCGTGAAATTAAACTTAAAATCACATTACAATGTTTAACAATATCTTACTGGCGCCATTCTGACATCATCCATGTTTCATAACTTTTTTTTGCATATTCTGTTAGAGCCGTTGTTTGGTCTGAGCATTTAGTACTATGGCACCAAAGTTGGACATTACAGAGCATTTCATTTGTTTTAGTTATTTCAAATTCCGATTTTCAACAAAAAATTATAAACATTCAGATTTTCGAACAAACAAAATCAAAAATCATTTATTCAGTTTAGGCCCTAATAAGGCACTTATGAAGGTCTAAATTACCACCGGTTCGGAAAAAAAAACCACCTGAGAACACAAATAAAATCAACTACAATGGTCCTACAGTTTTGGTGCCATAGTAAAAAATATTCAGACGAGCAAGCTCTAACAGAATATACAAAAAAAATTGCTTTGATGAATCTGAAACTGCCGGCTTTCAGATTTGAACTTGGACCAAAATTGATGATCCTTTACTTATGTTATGTAAACCTAGATTACAATATGTAACAAGAATTTCATATTTCGTTTAGAATTTAGTGCCGAGGTAATAAAACAGTTATATAAATAAAGGCCGTGTTAGTTCAAGACAGACATAAATTCAATATAATAACCGCGCGAAGCCGCGGGAACAACCTAGTTCTATCATAAGAAGTAAAAGATTTATAACAGGTAAAAGGCATTCTATACATGTACCTAAGTATAGGTAAGCCAGCATTTGTTTCGGAAAGCTCGAGTAAGCTGTCGGTCCCGGTTGTCAATCCATACTCCATCCTAATATTGTAAATGCGAAAATAACTCAGTTGGTTTTCTACCTTTTCAGGACTAAACCGCTGAACGGATCGTGATAAAATTTTACAAGGAGATATATTATATCCTGAGGAAGTTCATAGGCTAACTTTTGTCTTTAAACAATTGCAGACGAAGTCGCTGGTAACAGCTAGTTTAATATATTTAACAATTGCTAGAGATCTGTCAGTAAGTCTGACAAACCGGTAACCGTAATCGGTTCCCGGTTCCCGGTTCACAACCCATATTGCTGGGTAATCCCAGCAATATGGGCTGTGAAGGTCAGATGGCAGTCGCTTGTGTACAAATCAGATAACCCGTCGCCATATTAAATACTACTTATTATTTTTTATACTAGTAAGGTGGCTCACAAGCATACGGCCTACCTGAAGGTAAGCGGTCACCGTAGCCTATAGCCGCTAGCAATACCAGGGATATCATTAACGAGTTGCCAACCCTGTTGTTGATGAGGCCTCACTGTGCTAGAAGCACTACGTACCGCAGAGACACAGCACTACATCAAAGTAGTGTTATTTCTCTACGGTCTTCTGTAGGTGGAGGTACAGTCCCCAGTCGGGCGGCTTCAATATTAATGGGGAAGCCAATGGGAGATCCCAATTCGCCCTACCTCGCTTTATAATTACATTCCAATATTAGGTATAAGATGTCGATCGCTACCAATAGAAAATTGCTTTAAACATGACCGATGATTACAACCGAAATAAACATGTCATAATTATATTAATATTTTATAACATCTTTCAAAATCGGAAACAAAAAATCATCTCCGTCAGTTTTTATTAGCGATCGTTATTTGCACCTGCGAATCGTAATCGATTTTGTTGATATCTTCAGATGTGGAGCGACAGACGTCACGCTGCGTACGCGCACCCCTACTGTTACACGCCGCTTTGTGGGCCTATTCGAGATGTTATCGATTAACCGTGAATAGTTTGCAATATCGATTATAGTCATTAGATGAGGCGGCTTCTTTGTATTCGTATGTAATTGTGTTGTGTTTGTGTTATCAGGGAAACTTATCAGTTGCGTGAGAAGGCTAGCAATTACATTACATGCTCGTATATAAGGAGAGGTATTGGTACATTATCAATTGATTTATTATTAAAAATAGGATATGATTATTTTATAGTTAAAATGTGAGAGTTTTTATTATTCGCGCTGCTATGAGATTTGTCTAAAAATATTAGTTTACAAATTTTTAATAGTAAAAACATTCACATCTTTGACAAGCAACCATTGACAACTGTCAAATTGAAATTAAAAACTGATTGGAATTCGAATACAGAATTCCACCGAATACTGCTATACTATACCAGCCCTTGTACCTACACTGGGATGTAAGATTCGAAGTATAACAGCGAGGTAAAACTAACAGCGTTGCTACTGTAAAACGCGACACACTTTAATCTGGTCCCGGATTTACCCATGCTACGGGTGCCGCATCATATTTTCTTAACTGAATAAATCTTCTATATTTCACCGAAACAATAGTTTATTTTTATTGATGTCAGAATAAGAATGTAAGAGAGGTCGACCCCTATTTATATGATGAATACGGCTAATTCAATCAGGTGAGCGGTGAATAGAATCCAAAGTAGCTGATTGACCGCCAAGAGAGTGATATATTACGATTATTAACTCAACTTATGTGTGTGATAGAAGTTTAATATGTAATATAAACTTTGCTTTGTTACTAGATGCGTTGGCGTGAGGCGTTTGTTGTGCGTTAAATATAATGATTTATGTAACTCGTGAGTAATAAAATATTTGAGACTGTATTTATAAAAAAAACCTATCGGTATCCTAAATGACGGAGTTCTTGGGTAACAAACATGAAAATAAATCCGAATTGATTATATTCAAATCGGACTCCTAACTGACGAAGCTGTGGGTACAGAACATAGAACATGCAACCTCCTCCTTTTTTGAAGACTGTTAAATATTATAATGTGTATGTAGTGCTAGAGAATTTCCAAGTTTCAAGTGTTTGTTGCATAAAAATGTCTAGTGCCATGCATTCTAATGCTTATTGGAGTTTCTGGAGTCAATCCACTACAATAGCATTCCTAACACGCTTTTAGGTCAGAGGTGACCTATTGACCAAAATGATTATTATAGCATTATTTCCAATATTCCTATAAATCAGTCACGAAATGAAACTTTACTGCACATAAGGACACCAAAAATACACATTAAAGATCACTATAACACAATTTACGAGACACTGGAAAAAAAATTCAATCGCTCCGCCTGATTCCCGCCAAAAACTCCATAGACTCTTTATTTCCCGCCTTTAGTGTTATTTTTCGAGGCTAGTTAACGTCAGTTATGGATTGCAAAGAAATTTGGTAGTCCCTAAATTTAATAAATAATGTACGTAGTATTAAATATAAAACCCGGTTCCATATTTCGTAATCAAATCTACACACATATAGCGCGTCCATACATGATAGATAATTTCGGGATTTTATTATTTATAGTCAATCCTTGTGTTAATTATATCGTGAGCCGCGGCGGCAGACCGGCAGACAAAGGGGGCGCAAGCGCGTGTTGATTTTCAGTTTATTTCATTAGATGGCGCTGCGGGGCGCTTACTCTGGGATCAGCGTGTAGGGTGACGATGAATGGAATCGTATGGATGTCTTGAAAAAAAAACCGGATACATTTTTGATGTGTAAGATCCTAAACGGCCGGGATTAGAGACTTGAAATTTCGATAATAGGTACTTTTTATGACGAAGGCATAAACTAAGGAAGGGTTTTTGGAAATACCTCCCCTAAGGGGGTACAATAGGGAATGAAGGTTGGTATAAATCAGTAGTTTTTGAAGTTAAACGCACGAAAATTTGTATTTGGCCTTTCTGTTAATAATAAAATATACATATTTCAGGATTTTTGGAAATTCCACCGCTAAGGCGGTAAAATAAGGATAAAAGTTTGTATGAAAGTCCCTCGTTTTTAAAGTTAAATCCATGAAAACAGCGGCTACCTATACACTATACATATATGGGTATGACTTATTGACTTTACCACGCGTGCAAAAATTGATATAACGATAGAAATTATATGTAAAAATATCTTAGTTTTTCTTCAGTCTAGTTACATATATTTCTATTAAAATTTCTGATTTTTAGTGCATACATAATGTGATCTCCTTTAATTACAAAGAGCATACTTTTTATTTCAGCTGATAGTGTGGATTGTTTATTATTTATTGGCTCCAAATTATAAATAAATAAAATCATCGTGCTTCGTGCATAATTTCCCGAATACTTTCCTTATCGTGGTTACCCTACGTCCATAGAGTTCACCTGCCTGCTTAAAAATGGTAAAATATAGCATTTTTAATGAAGTAACCTTTTCAATTTTCGGCTTTACGACCTTTATCGGCGTGACATCGGCCTTAATCAAGCTCGTTTGCTTGTTCCTGACTATTTTTTTATTCTGTATTATTTAGTACCAGAGTTGAGTTGATTACCTTTCTTTTTTAATTTTTAACTCGAACCAGCAGAGAATATATTTGATAATTGAATTTTTGTGACCGTTTCATGAGGTCTAATAGACCCGGGCGCTATGAGACTATGTAAATGTGATTAGTCTCATGCGGCGATCCGTACTATAATTTTTGTTTGATCTTCACGTTTATGAGTAGATCGTAAAACGTCCGTTTGGAAATAAAATGAGGAAAGAGGTTTTTTATATGGCAGCCCTATTTGTTAAATGGAGGTAGTTGTGAAGTAATGCTGTAAAAATATTCAAATAGTTATATTTGGAAAATTTTATTTTGTGTTAACTATTTTTTGCTTCCATAAAATTTTGGCCGTTTGGACAAAACGGTTTTGCTCTAGTGTGTCCGTCTGATCCAAAAAAACTGACTATAGGTGACTATGGACTACGGGATTCTGCAGCCGAAGCTTTAGCTTTTACAAACTAATATAATAGCAAAAAAAAAGAATTGGTTTTCTTCGAGTGACAGAAGCTCAATCTGAGTGTCAATTTAACTTTCAGTGGTAAAAATCCTAAAAACGTTTAAAAGAGTATATTCCCTTTACATAATGATAATCGATTGATAATTTTGGTAAAATGTAACGTAACTTTGAGCGCGACCATTATGTAAGAGCATTTCTTCTTCTTCTTCGTCTTCCTGAGTATGGCAATCAATTCCTTCGGGGACTATTTTTGCCAATGTCCAGTGTCAGAGAATTTTCAAGTCATGCATTCTAATGCTTAATGGAGTTTCTGGAGACAATCCACGGCAGTAGCAGATCGTAACAAGCCTTTAGGTCAGAGGTAACCTATTGATAAAAAAGATAAATCACTTAACCCAAAAGTCGTATTATGGCATTATTTCCAATTTTCCTATAAATCAGTCACTAAATAAAACTTAAATGCACATAACGACACCAAAAATACACATTAAAGAACACTGTAACACAATTTACGAGACACTGGAAAAAATCTCAACCGCTCCGCCTGATTCCCGCCAAAAACTTCCTTGAGCCTTTAATTGCAGCTCAAATTAACAATTGTTAGAATTTCAGAGAGTTTTCGAATTTCGAATATTTTTTATAGTCATATCATAAAGGCGGTAATAAAAGTACCGCGTAATTTTACGCATTCCGTCTATTTTTTTAAATTATAAGCGCCAGTGTTGAATAAACGTAATTTAATAGAACTATTGGAACTAATGGAACGAACGGACAATAACCACTGTCCGTTGTAACTGAATTCACATTTTAAATTCATTTTTTTTAAGAAAATATTTTTATGCAACGAAACATCACTTTCAACAACGTAATAGATATAAAATTCGGGTCATCATGGAGTATAAAGTGTTCGGTACGTTAAGCATGAAACACGAAGAGCAATGTGTTATTAAATATTGTATAGAGATGGGTTTTGTTCTATCGTAATTACTGATGTTTTATTGTGAAAATGGCATGCCCATGTTAATTTTCATTTAGTACACTTCGTGTTGTAAGCTCTGCAATTAAATATAATAATAACGTTACATTGATGTAAGGAATATAGTACATCGGCAATAATTAGCAATCGTTATTGCGGGGTTCTTACTCATTAAGTTTAATATTCATTAACAACTAAATATCCACTGCTGAGCCTGAGAATATTAGACTTGTGTATTTTTCGTAGTAGTATTGTAATAATGATAAAAAAAATATATTGAAATAGTTACCGGAGAAAATATAAATTTTTAATATTATGCTTTATAATGTATCTTTATAATATATGGAATAAATACGGCAACACTAGACCTGTAGCGGCCTGCTCGACGCGAATAGCCTTGTGTTTTTTTATTTTAACGGCTGGATGCTGATAATGTTTGCTGATTCGGATAAAGATTGCAGGTATTGTGCTGCCATTAGGCATTTGATTGATATATGAATAATGAGGTTAACATAATAATGTGACGTTACGAGCGTAGACCAATAAGCCATAGAGTTATACCTTTGGTATTGCTTAAGGCAAGAATCTATAGGCTAAGGGAACTTGCTTACAGCGTATATATAATCAATTTTATTAAAAAGCTAGTTCAACCAGATTACGGAATGTGTACGAAGAAACAAGAAAATGTGTTTAATACACATTCATGATTCGTGATGTACAGACGATAGTCGTGGTCATATGCACTCTTCCATAAAGAGTAGGTGGCATACGACCACGGCTTAAACCGCTTGTTCCTCGTACATTACCAAGTTACATTACCGGCAATGTACAAAGAAAAAATATTCTTCGTACATAACCGGGTAATGTAAGTAAATGTAAAAGGAATTATTTATTCCTTATACAAAACCAAATTACCATCCTGCCATCCCGGCAGTGATGTACTTATCAGGAAAAGTAATTCTTAATGATAAATTTATTTCTAGAAATACGGTAGGTATATAAGCTCTTAGCGCGGAGATCAGAAAGTGCAGAGCTGGGTACAAATCCAAAAATCAGGACCTTTACTGGCTGATAGCTCATGTTACAAGGCGTAAAATAGGCTGCTTTTATTTTGTAAAACTATTTGTAGTTCCGCACAACATCAAAAAATCATGAAATAGTGAACAAAATTAATTCCACGCGTACGCAATACGCGGGCTCAGCATTTTTTTAAGTTAATTATAAAGTACACAATTTTTATTTTTATTTTCTACCGTCTACCTATATTACCCACTATAAACAAATTTTTGGATTTATCCAGCTCTGCACTGTCTGATCTCCGTATTTCACGATCTTATATACCTGGCTACCGTATATCTGGAAATAAATTTATGTCTATTATGAATTACTTTTCCTGGTGGGTACATCACTGCCATCCCTGGTAATGCAACTTGGTTTTGTAGAAGGAATAAATAATTCCTTTTACATTACCCGGTTTTGTATGAAGAATAGTTTTTCCTTACACAGTACTGGTAATGTAACTGGTTATGTACGAAGAATATTTTTTCCTTGTCCATTGCCGGTAATGTGACATGGTAATGTACGAGGAACAAGCGGCTTAAACGTAACATATATACTTTCGTATGTATTTAGACAACAGCAGTTTTATTTCATTTGACATTTCAAACAGAAACTTCTTATTAGTATAGATTCCGATTTCTGTGCATGGCATTTTTTTTATTGAGTAAGTTAAGAATGAGGTGCTAATTGTCAATAGGATAGCTAAACTTATAATCAACTGTATTTACCTGCACGGTGCACGGATTCTCCATGTTGGGGCGTGGCTCAATGAACCATGACTCGGCTCCCGCTGGCTTTGCGAACGACTGCTAAGCGCAGGGATGCCAATTAGGATAAATCATTGTGCTTAAATAGGAGTGGAGAGCAAAAACATGTATGGAAGGATGAATGTGGAAGAAGCTAAAGAGGTGTGCAAGTCGAGAGTGAAATGGTGACATGATGATACAAATGTATGGTAAAGTAAGAAACGAATGAGTTATAAGCTTTTCTTTAACACATTTGAGTAGACCTATTTGAGTAGGTTGCCAGTGCTCGACGAGGATACGCTGGGCTAGTAGTAATGCTACTACAGTGACTCCTCGTCAAGAACAGGGTTGGCAACTCGTTAGTGATATCCCTCGTATTGCTAGCGGCTATAGGCTACGGTAACTGCTTACCATCAGGTGGGCTGCAAGCTGTGTGCCGCCTTAATGGTATAAAAAAATATCTTAGTTCAATATTATCGTGATTTCCTCTTTACTTAATCTACATCTAAAGATAACATAAAGCCTATATGACTCAGTGATTGTGTAGTCTTATGTTTGTACTTCTTGTTCAGTATGTTTAGTTAGAACTCAGACCCTTTAACAAATCAACAAACAAGTTTTACCTCTTTAAATATAAATAATTCAGTTTATTTCTGGGTGACTCTTTAATTAATTCCAACCACTGCACTACATTCTAATTCTATTTTGTTAATAGTTAAGAAATTTTTAAGAATTGTACTAATGCGGTGTGGCAGCCCTGACGCCCAACTGGGAGGAAATCATTAATTAGTCGGAGAGAGAGTTACCCCTAAACGAAAGAAAAAGTCCAAATAATTTGAAACTCCATAATTGGATATTACAACAAAAATATTGCATTATTAAAACAAGAATGGAGCATTCAATTTCGAGTCAGCTCATTTGTAACTGTTTGCCTGTGTGTTTTTTGTCGAGAATAGACGGTGATAGTGTGCCCTACGGCGTCGGCTGTTTAATATGAGAAATGTAACCAATTTATAATAAGTAATTTACGGATAAACGTATTAATATTTGAATTAACGTTCACAGATTTATATTTTCATAGTTTATTTGAGGAGATAGACTTTTGCTAGATTACGAATAAAGTAGTTTGTGAAGTTTTTTAAGGGATTATATATATGGTTTGTTACTGTAAGTACTTACATACTGCAAGGACAATAAAGACATTTAATAGACATAGGATATACAAAGTGCTAGGATCAATTTACCTGGTAGTGTCCGATTTATAGAGAAATTTATATGTTTAGTGATTGTTTTTTATTTTAGCAGGCAACGCGCGAGTGATACCCCTGGTGTTACAAGCGTCCATAGGCCACGGTAACCGCTTACCATCAGGTGGGCCGTATGCTTGTTTGCCACCTTAGTGGTATAAAAAAATATATAAGATAGTTACACCAAGAATACAACATATTGTAACATTACACTTAGATATTGTTATAATAACATTTCTGATATGTGTATCATTTAGAGGCGTACACAACACAAAGGAAATGGAATGCTTTATCTAATAAAACATATGACGGTTATGTTGTAAAACTATATTAAACAATTAGATAAGGTAAATATCAAAATCAATAAATGAATTATTCACTTTAGGACCTAATAAGGCACCTATGAAGTTCAAAATCACGTTCGGTTCAGAAAAAAAGTCACCTGAGAAGAACCGCCAAGAAATTCAGTGCTGTGTTTTTTTTTCATCTAACAATAATGATACAACAATTTGTAACAAAATTCTTCTAGACATTTTTTTATATATAATTCAATTTTGTCATTTTTATTTAATAGGTTTAACTCAATTATAATAAAAACTTAAAATAAACTAAACTAAGAAGTTCTAGACATAAGTAGGAAATTACATTAATATGCATTATGAAGTTTAGATAGAATCTAATAACCTTTATGGGTGAATCAAAGTAGGTACTAGATTATAATCATAAATATATTATGCATCAATTGAGCATTTTAAATTAATAATACACTTCTAAAAAGTGAATGATAAGTTAGATATTTGTGTAATGCCAAGATCAATTTAGCAACAGTTGAGCTAATAGTTACTAGGCTTAATGTGTGTATATATATATATATATATATATATATATATATATATATATATATATATATATATATATATATATATGGTGAATGTTAGATCATATCTTGAAAATTAGCCATTAAAGCAATGGCTAATTTTCAAGATATGATCTAACATTCTACCTTTCGAGAGGGTTATCATGTGCTTTGGTCCTGCATGAATAATATTAAATAGTTTAAATACTATAGTATAATATGAGATAGTTCTGAATAATAAAGGATATAAGTGATTAATTTATATAGAAGTTGGATATCCAAGGACAGAACAGCTAAAATTTGACAGCTTCTTTGTTCAAATTATCATCAAGCTCATTCTCTGTTGGAAAGATTTAAACTAGGAATTGCAAAGTTTAAACAAATTTAATCATTTTTGATATTGGAATAATTAAATAAGCTGAATTCATATTCATAAAAAACAACAAGTAATTGTAAAACTGAATCCCTCTTTTTAATTTAAATAGTTATCCTTTAAAACATGGCAAAATAAGATATAGCATTTAATCTACAAATTGCTGTACTTACAAGGTGTCTAGCAAAAACATTTATAAAGGAATGCTTTTGACACGTCAATTATTACTGAAATATTCGGGAATAAAAATATGTATTTCCTTCTGTGACAAGGTCAGTGGAAATAATATGAGATACGAAAAAATAAAAAAATAAAAAAAACCTTCGAATGCTCAGGCGGTAGCTCCGCTTCGCTTCGCTCCCGCCTTAGCCTTCTAACCTAATCTATCCGATTCGGATCTGCAGATGCGTAATACTGGCACTGTGTGCTTGTTTGAGTGTAGGCACTGTTTAACGAGTGTTTCGGAAAAACATTGCACTAAATAAGATTATGTCAGATTTTCAGTATTATGCAACCGATACTACGCAACAGATTTTAATGCTTTTCGCTGATGGGTGGAGTCATTCCCGAGGGAGACCTTTTATGTGTAGTTCATTTAAGTTTTGTGTGATTCCGTCCTAAGCTTGTTAGTTTTACATAAATTGGGTGAGAACTGAGAAAATTATATACGCACGTATATAATCAAGGGCTATAATACACTAAAATAATTAAATAAATCAGTCAACATACTTAATACAATGTATGTATACAAACAGTGTATCAACAGTTGATTCGGATCAGCTAGTAATTGTTTATTAAATAAGCAGTTAAATTACATGCTTTCGTAAAGTACGTACTATATACACCATACTACATGTTTATGACGGAATTCGAAATCAGGTACAGGTGTTCTGGTTTTTATTGACATACTAGAATTATGAAAAATCAGGGCTCTGACAGACAATTAAAAATGGTTCCTTTGAGCGATGCTAATGAGTTTGCACGTGCATATTGTCAGTCGCGGAACTCGACTGCGCTAGACTAGACCACTGTTTACAAACAATTAAAACAGTCATAGCCCCTAGATGCTGTCACAATTATCAAATAATTCGCATCCTGCATATTTTAATGTTTCCAGTTAGCAAAGCATCGAACATTTTCTGTCTAACCATGCTCTAAGCAGACGTAATTTCGACAATAGTGAGTTGGAAAGAATCTTTTACTCCCTGACACTATTAAATTTAACCATTTTATTGGATTTAACAAAGCCCAACCATCACCCGATTTGCGGCTTACCTTCCGGAAAGGTATACCAGCTCAAAGCGCATACCCAATCGCCGCGGCCGCGGTTACCAAACAATGTCCGTGCCGGAATGGCACCTTTTTGCCCCAGGCCTCGGAGGCTTTTTTCAAAGTGGGGTGTCCTGAACTGTATGTATCCTATTAAGAAAGTCAGCCGTTGTGCGACTTCACGGATACTTGGGACTCAGAAGGGTTGAACAAGCTTTTGAAAGATTTTTGTTGGAGGCGGCAGTTCAGGCTGGCCTACATTATTCCTCCATCTAACCTGATGTTGTTGATGATACCACAGTTACTAAGCCATCTGAACATGGCATGAATAATATACATAATTACATATGTACTTTAAACATGACTCGGTGATAACTTCCGGAGATTAGGGCATCGGCCCTCTTTGAGCCAGTGACAATACTCTTACTAATGCAGAAGTCACCTACTAAGGGATAATTTGGCAGAGTGTCAATACAACAATCTGTTTTAATAAACATTTTTTCAAGGGTTTTTGGAGATGACCACGCAGGATAATTCCATTATCGCTTACATAAGCGTACAGATGTCAATATAGGTGCTCGGGGCGACGCACACACACACAAGAAGTGTCCTGGTTCCAATTGATAAAAGAACCTTGTTGAAATTTGTAAATTGTTTTAACTTCATTAACGCTTGTATAAGCGTAGAACAGATCAATATATGTGCTCGGGGCACTACACACACAAGATGTGACAATGTTGATTTATTCACACCTCAGCCTCCTGTATGGTATATATATATGGTAAACCACAATTGCTTTTTAGGAACTCAGATAATAATACAATTGAAGCCAAATACCCTATGGCTCAACTTAATTCAGGGAAAGACTGGAAACTAACAGTATCATTAGCCAAGGTGTATCGTAACCCTAACCCAATATTGATCCAGGTATACAGACCTTACACCTTATACAATCAAGAAAGAGAAGAGGCGGTCAAACATTTTTATTCATTACTATAATAGAAAAGCAGCACTTGCTACAAGTTCAATAACAGTTATTGGCTGGTCGTTGGACCTAGTTGCTAGTGGACCTACCTTCTGTGACTAAGGTGAGGGGTACGAACTTTGTTCGGGACAAGTGTTTGTTTAAGGAAGAAATTTGTGAGTTCTATCCAGGTATAACAACTTATTGTTGTGTATGTAATCTATATCTGAGTGAGTGGGTATGGCAGTCTCTGGTACCTAAAGCATTATTATTATTTCGGTGTGATTTCCGTTAAATGGCAGGTTATGACATGTTACATAATAACCTTTATTTGGTAGGTTAATTTCAGTTTCAAGAAAGATTACATAGATGCTCTGTAGCAGCATTTGAAACTGCCTGTAGATGAGTTCTTGAAGAAGAAGAAGAGAAACATTTAAAATTGTTTACTCACATCAGAGATTAAAACCCATTACATAGGGGGTTATATATGATACATTTTCTCCATATAAAGATTGAATATGAATGATAATTATTGTGTCTTGTATATAATGTTGAAATAGTATAACAATTGATCACAGTTATACTATTTAATGAAAACAAATATATATTTTAAGTTATTGACAGAAGTGCATCCTTCTATTTAATAACTATACCAACAAGTTGCTCAGTCAAATTAAATTCTCGTTTAGACTAATTTATTAGTTCTATATTATAATAATATGTGGAACAAAGTCTGAAATTTTTGTTATCCTTAAAGAAGAAAACGTTTTAATTTTCTCTTATTATATTCAGATCACATAGCGTCTATTTCCAGATACTCATTCTCTTTCACCAGCAGATATCAAACAGGTCTTCAAACAGCGACGCTGCGTGTTGTGAAGACACATAATAGAACTGTTTTGCATTCCAACAAAACAGATATTATGTGTGGAACAACACGCAGCGTCGCAGCAAGGGCTTGCTGGTGAATATTGAAGACTTCTATGAGTGACAGTCAGTTGACAGCTTACCACAGAGTATTGTTGGCGCGCTCCTGCATGAGTGAAAGACAGATGAGTATATAAACCATGAAGAATGGTAAGTTAACCAATTAATTTACTAAAAGTGCAAGATCTAAAGACAGCTTCTTCAAACAGCGACGCTGCGTGTTGTTCCACACATAATATCTGTTTTGTTGGAATGCAAAACAGTTCTATTATTATTACATATTATCAAAATGAAAGCTACCAAGTTGGTTTTGAATTTGAAAAAAAAGAAATGTTATTGTTTCAATAAACCACTGATCTAATAATGGTCAGTGCTGAGCTGAACAAGTTGAAACATATAGTAACATTATATAGTATACATATAGTACAACTGTTACATCAATTAACTTTAAACTTTAAGTAATAAAGAATTCACGAAACAACATACTCTCGCATTTAGACTTAAATATAATTAAATTAAATATAATTTGGTTACCGTGACACCGACTGTCATTACGTGAGCAGACTACCTAGATAAATCATTGAGACGCTTCTTCATCCTTATAGAATGGGGCTTTGATTGATGGAGCCGCATCATATGACTTATGTTTATCGACTATCTACTGTTCAATGCGATCGATATGCGTAACACAGTAATGATAATCATTATTGTAAGCTTACATTAGGTAATAACTTGTATTGAAAAATCCAAGTGATATTCATTTCATGAGACCAGACTAAACATAGCACTTTCAAATCGTCAGGATCTACCACCGGATTCGGAGGGTCATTTTTGCTGAGAAAAAACCGGCAAGAAACTCGGCAATTACTATAAAAAAATATTATTTACATCTCAATTACCTTATAAATATGTAAGAAAGAACATTAACACATAAACAAGGTAATCGTAACAGCTTGCTTTTTATGCCATTAAGGTGGCAAACAAGCATGCGGGCTGGTAAGCGGTTACTTTAGCCTCTGGACGCTTGCAACACTAGGGGCTCAGAGTAGACAATATACTACGTACGACTAGGGGTAACACTCGCGCAAGACTCGTACCCTAAAAGTAAGTATCATAAGGTCGGAACTAATAACGATTGGTAGGCTGCGTTCAGAAATGTCCAGACAAATTTGGATTTCTGATAGGATGCGAAGCCCGCTAACATTATCATGGTTTTGTATAAAGTTTTAGTTAATTGTAACTGTGTAATCGACACGGGTCGTGACTATCGATATTATAATCAATCTCCATTAATAAAACTACCGATTTTTTTAAACCTATTATCTATTGCATCTCTAAATGCACCGTACAAACCATTGAAATACTTAATCGATTGTTAACGCTCATAAAAATCGTTTAACAAAGCATGTTAAATCTATTATTGCGAATTAAGTTTATTGTCTAAAATCACCCATCGTTTTGTTAACGATTCGACTCGAATATTAGAATCGTTTGGTTTAATAGTAAAATTGTATCGCACGCTCTTTAATGTAATTTTTATAAAATTGTAACTGACCGTGTATTACGAGCAATACCGGTATTTATCGATGCCGTTATAAGAAATCGATATTCGGTTGTTTTGTACCGATAGGGCGTTTCGATTAATTATGAGAATTGATTAGCGGTGGGCGTGGCGGCACTAACGAGCCGGGCCGATTTCGTGTTTGTTTAATTACTTTCAAATCCGCCTCCTCGGCGACCTGGTAACTTGGTACTGTATTGAGATTTGTTGCTTCTGGTTTTCATACAACACCACAATTTACCGGTAAAATCTATTAAAGGTTACATGCCTAAGATGACAATAACATATCGTGTAACAAAGTATTTTCTGGCTAGGACGAATGAATGATAAAAAAAAAGCATTTTGTTGAATGAACTGACAAAGAAAATGGGAGTGTCAGAAAAAGCCGTTGAAAGCCAAGATCTAATTTCCTAGATCCAGTTGACAAACAACCCATTGATGGAAAGATTACTTACAGGGTCGGCAACGCGCGAGTGCTACCCCTGATGTTGCAAGCGTCCATAGGCTACGGTGACCGCTTACCATCATGCGGGCCGTATGCTTGTTTGCCACTTTAGTGGTATAAAGAAAACTCAGAACAGTCTGTGATGTATGATGATGGATCATGGATGATGATATTGATGAGTGTGCAATGAGTGAAATGGTGCTCTATACATCCTGCCTACCCCAAAAGAGACTTGGCGGGATGATATGAATATACATATGTACTGCCTCTGCTCTTTAGGACTTCATTATGGTGGTTAAAACTATGGCAAAGCATTACATATAGCATATGTACTTCTTATTAATAGGTTAATATCCAACGTGTGCAACGTAACCATATCATATATCTATTTTTAAGAACAACCTGTCATAAAAACCGCCTGCCCATTTCACACGGTGGAATTTTAACCGGGCTCCATAAAACATACAAAAATGATGATTTTGCTTGTGTTTTAGTCTGAACTCATAATTAGATTTGGCGAAGATCCACCCTGCCCATAAGCTGTGTATGGTATTAGTATTAAGCTTGGAGTGTTTGAGGATTTAATATTCGTAAAAACCAGTAGCCGCGACTTCGTGCGCGTGGAATGAATGAAGCCGAATTATTTATCCAAACTAAAAGTAACTTAGTGCCGCCTTATAGTATCAGCTACCTGGCAGTGAAAGTTCTGTTCAAATCACTCACGATTTAATGAGCTTTTTTCCCTTATTATTTTTCCAAAATAAAAGTAGCTTTAGCCTATGTTATGCCTTTTAGCAGCAGCTGTCTACCAGTGATAGTTTAACCGTTCAGATTTTGTTCACAGTTTCATTTGCTTTATGTGGTTTTTTAATACCACTAAGGTGGCACACAAGCATACAGCCCACCTGATAAATAAATTAAAGGAAGTACACTTACTTGCCATCTTCTTAGTATAAAAATACGCTGCCGCTACAGCTCATTCCTTGTAGTTGTTCATAATAAGCGGCTGTTGGAAGGCGGGTCGATGAGTTGAGAGGGATAAAAATTCGATTACAATTAAATTAACCACGCTGGTATTTATTTTTCATTAATAACTATCTGATTTAAGAGCTAATTTAAATATTGAAATTTTAATTATAAGTCCACATTTATGTCGACGTAAATAATATCACTGGACTGATGTAGGTTACCTTCGTTTCCCAATACAGCAGCTGGGCCGTAGTCAAATGAAAATAGTTGATAAGTACCAGGAGAACATAACCAAATTGGTTAAGTCCACGTTCAACCCCCCTCCATGTTGAACCCCTAAACGTGACCACGACCAAATTCGCATAATACCAAATCCAAAGTTAGTTAGAAACGGATTTTTTGAATTTCAATTCCTCAAGAGATGTAGTTACAGGTACTCATAGTAATTATGACTACTATGAGTACCTGTAATTTAGTGAACAATCATCGTGGTCATTAGGAATTTAAAACCATCCATACCGTGTATCTTCCGTATCTTGGAGAGCTTTAATGTTGTCTATTGAATAGATTTTGCAATCTTGCTCAACAGGGTCAAAAGTCTAAGGCAGATTGACAACTGGATTCATCCAGGTTACCGATTTATCCTGGGTTGTTCTGATGAGTTCTGAGTTCTGATGGCTGTCCCAATTTCTTGTAATAAAATCCATTGATTTCTTTTGGTCATCATTATAAATCTAGATTTAACAGACGCTTTATGTAAAAATCTGCCAGCCACATTGGGTAAGCCACGATCTTCATTACTTGGGTGAGAAAATTGTGGATATACTTGGGAGTTTCAGTAGTTCCTTTAGTTTTTTTTGAAGGAACTAGAGAGACAAACAATTCTCAAAAGTTCCTTCTGAAACTGAGAAAAAATCACACCAACAATGATGAGAACAAGGCGATGACGATGTTCAGCATTCTTTTATCTTATTAAATTGTGTGCTAATTCTCCAGTTACTACACAAAAACCCAACTTCGATGTGTTTATGACAAACGTCAGCATATCACAATTAATTACCTGCAGTAATTGCTTTTTCTTTGTCATAAGTCTAAACAGTAATTTAGTCATTAGTTTCGCCATGTGCTCCGATTTGCCTATAATCATGTGTTATACCGCAGTAACTATAGATTTGCTTTGCTTGCTGTTGGTATTACTAATTAATGTCAGATAATTAAAGGGCTTGCTGTTGAAGAAGCGTTTATTTTGCAGTTACCGTAGTTACGTAAGTCGTGATTAAGTTTGCAAGTAATTGTACATCAGGTAAACAGACTAATTGATTGTTTGCTGATTCGGTGTTCTACGCCGGTACTTAGGGATCTCTCAAAGTCATCAGACAACCAGTAAAGCTGGATGACTTAATTGTATGCTTGGATGTTTCTTTCCCATCTACATCAATTAATGTATCAAACTGTTGGATATGTGTTGTGTTGCTGAACATTGTCTTGCTAATCATTATAAGGGACATGCAGTTTTTCCAGTTCGTTACGCCGTTTGCTTTCTTATTTCATCAGATTATAATTACAAATAATAATAATATATGTGTTATATTAATTTCAATTGCCCAATCCGAAACGTGAAGATACTACTTAAACATCATAAAGAACGTTGAGTGGTTTAATTGAATTTTAGATTAATGGCCGTTGAGAAACCTATATAGCGACCACAAGCGCCTACGCACCTTCCCACGACTCTTATTACAATTTATATATTATTGAATTATATTTTAATTACATCGGTTTATATAATTAATCAGTGTGTTCAGTATTGTTTCCCATTGATGGATGGATGGGGCTTCCAACGGTTGGCTGCCATATTTTTCAACTATGACAAGCTATTGATGATGATGAATGGAAAACGATTGTCGAAAGCTGTCGGCCGTTCCTTCCCGATTTAAATGGCCCGCTCCGGAATCAATTATGTTTGTTTAAGTTGTTTTGGTTTAATTTGCTCGTCTTAAACTGGTTTTGTATTGAGCAATTGTTTTAGCTTCTTGTAAAGTTGAAGATGGGTTAAATAAGGGATTGTTTGATAAAGATAGGGTATCGGTAATGTTTAAACTAGGTTTCAGCTATCGATTTGGCGTCAACAGAATATCGCTTAAGTAGGTTTTCCACTAAACAAATGGATCGCATAACTATTTTACTTGGACGACATTAACAGTTATGTCAAAATGTAAGACCATGACACAGGCCCGCATCTCCTTTTGGCTTTGGCAGAAAGCTGTCAATCTGGACTGTTGAGTATGGTAAGCATGAAGCTTGGGTGCACCTAAAAAGACTGCAACTTCATTGGATGGGTAATAGGATAAATAAAACGAAAAATATGTGATACTTTGTTTATTAAATGTACCTATTCAGTATTTTTCGAAGACTCATTATTTATTAGATAATTTGATAGAATAAGACATTCGTTGTGGTATAATACTTTTAACATCTATGTCTTTTGTGCAGTTGGTTTTACTATTTGTGAGATGTCATTGAATGACAAAATTATTAGCAAACGGAAAGATTTTCGCTATTGAACACGCGGCTTAAATAAGGTTCATTTTAGCTTGTAATTGGTTTACATTTTTATATAGATTACTATAATCTTAAATAGTTTCACCTCTTTTATTGTCTTTTCTAATCTAGGTTCCATGTAATATTATTGATGGATTTTTATAATGCATCATTAGAATCGTCTTGTATCCACAGATAAATGTGAAGTAGGTATCAAATTTGTGGGTTAGTGTGAACCTTCTGCAAAGCAGTGTCAGTATTGCTCTTTTATAATTTTATAACAATCAATAAAATATTTAATGTTACTGGTATTTCTGTCTCACTTATGGCTGAATACGCCATTCAAATCTGATGCCACATTCATTATGAGCGACCTCAGGTTTTACATGCGAAATTTGTAATTTGACAGCCGGCGTCAAATACTTAGCTGGACTTTCAAACTTTGAATGATGTTTTATTCGGCCGTTAGTTTTACAAATGCACGGAAATATTTCTGAGCCGTGTTTGATTTAAAATGGCTTGACGAATTGGAAATAGCAAGTACGATAATAAATAAGTAAGTTAAGACAATATGAAGACCAAGAGTGAAGGTTCTCAACGTTTTATACCAGTATACATTTCGAATGCATTTTTAATATAATACAGAATTTCGCTTATGCATCTATAACTAACTACAATAAATAACAATAAGGCATGATAACTGGACGGACGTATCTTAATTATTACCAGTAAAATTATTCTGTATCCTTTTCCTAAATACCATGGTGATAATGAGCTTCTGGCCTTCAAAATTCAACCTTTGAAGCTAGAGGTGGTATTCACGAATATTGCACAGGTGAAGGGCATTTGTCTTAAAATTATTCTCGGTTTTAAATTTAGATGTATATAATGATAATACTTAAAAAAGGAAACAGAATTAAAAATACCTTGTCCTTTTCTTAGGTTTTTTTTTCAATATTTCCTAAGAAATTGATTTACAATATTAATAACAAGGACTTCTATATAATGATTTTCGTTGAGGTTTATATTCAAATATAATTCAAGTATTTTAAATATACATTTATGTATTTGTTCCCACTGACAACACTGATCTTAAAAGATTATAATGCGTTATGGTTATGAAATTATCGTAATACAACTAACTTTATTTAGTATGAAAATTAATTTCAGTATTGTGGCCAAGCAATGCAGATAACTCAAAGATATTACATTTTAAAACTCATTTTGTCCTATTCGCTCTAAAACTATGAGATAATAATATTAAATAACACGATACCTAATAATAAAAACAAAAACCACTGAGAATTCTACTGATATTCCGCCGGACAGTAATCACGTGCCGTTTACGAATCCAGAAAGTCTGATGCTCAATTCAGTTGTGATATCCACAACGGGTGAACTAAGCTCAACTAATCAGGTCTGTGTGGTGACGCTGTCTCAATATCTCCAGTCTCAGTTCATGTTCTCTTGCTGCCATTCTCAGTGCAGCGATGCTTGAGCTTCTTCTTTCCACTTCTGGCGCAGCAGGCTGAGGTGGTGATTCACTGCCCGGTGATATCGGCGGTGATACTGGCGGTGGGTCTGGAGACTGTCGTGGGGGGGCAGCCAGGCCCGCGAGGAGGGAGTGGAACGGGGGACTGGACGTGTAGAGGGGAGCACTGAATAGGGGGGGTCGCGGTAATGGGGCCCCGAGGTACTGCGCACCGAGGACTGGTCCTCCACCGTACCTGTGGATAGTGTCTCCGTTGAAATATCGTAGAAAAATAAGGATTTATAGTTAGCAGTAGAAGTAGCAGAATTATGTGACCAATATTCAGAAGATAAACAGGTGACTTATCGCGTGAAACTATGATTAAGCAGTGGTAATGATTACGTACCTAAAACTCGCCAGAGCATTAGTGTCAAATGGCTTCCTGAATCCGAAGCCCAGTTGAGTGAAGGGGTTGGGCATGGAAGCCACCACAGATGGAGGGGGTGCGCCGCCCCCGGCGCTCAGGTAAGGGTTGTAAGGATGGCCTTGAGGCCCCACTTTCTCTTGTTTTCTCCATTTTGCACGGCGGTTTTGGAACCAGACCTTAAAAGAAAACACTGATTAAACCAAATCTGTAAACGAATTAAAAAAAAGTGTATGCGGATGCGAACAGCCTAATATGGAGACTTAAAATTTTTACTAAAAGTAAAAAATACCGTATTTTTGCGTCTTTACTGTAAAAAAAAACAAAAACAAAAATCACACGTCTCGGTACTAAAACAATATAAACAAAGATCAATTATAGATCTTAAAAAGGGAAAAATCCAATATGGTGACGGCCAGGTGTATTATATATTATTTATATCTCCATAGTAAAAAAAATATTCAACCAAGAATTATTATCCAGAATGCATTTCAAATACAGTTGTGCAAATTGAACGGGCAAGATGTGTAAATGATTCTTAATTTATTGTAGGTTAGGTGCGGCATAACATATCAACATTATTAATGTCTTTATTAAGACATTTTTTGTATTTAATTATAGCTCACAACGATATTTAATTCAATGGATTAAATTATGAAATTGGTTACGACAAATAGAATCAAGAATTGTTGATAAAAACTTGTACCTATCATACAGCTGGAGACATGTTCTACTTTTGGGTTATTAGACCTAGCCTGTGGCTTCTACCAAATTGCCAAGTAACGATATATTATATTGATGACGTTATCATAATGGATAATGAGTTATCGACTTTTAAATGTGCACATTTTTATTGGCAAATTGAATTTGTTTTTCAACAAGTTTACAGACTTAAATAAATGTTGTATAGGAAGGAAAACTTGTCTAGGATATTCAGAATCCAACTGAGCAGACTAAAAAATAATTAAGAACCAATAAACGAAATTCAGATATTAATGATTGAGCAAGACTGGTTTAATCATAACATTAATTGCAGTTTATTTTAGTTGAGTTTGAATGAATTAAGTTAAATATCTCTACAGATTATACGCACTAAAGAGGTATGCATCCGAAACATTTCGTTACTAGAGAATTCTTGGTAAAAACAGTTACAGCTACATTAACAAGGCCCATACATTACCTACCAATCAATACCATACATGAAATATTAATGAACACGTTATTTATGTTCAAAAAACAGAACAGTAAAACAGTAGAGTCGGTATGTAAACTGTAATTTTTATGGCAATTTGAATTAATTCACTTATGATAAATGTTTTGGAGTAAAAAAGTAAACGCGTTTCTGTTAATGTCGGTGCGGTTTTGGCTGATGCGATGAGACAAGGAATTGTGCCAACAGACGACTTCAATTCTTGACTTGCAACCTTATTATGCTGGGTTTTGAAAACACTTTCGAATGAGGTTGCGTATTCTAAGGGACATTATAGATATGACTTTATAGGGCGCGGACTGGCGAATTTAAAAACGCTGTAATCGGAGGCAAGCACGCTCTCGGAATGTCGGTAGGGTCGGCACAAAAAGGTACCGAAGGCATCTCAGGTGCTGGGCTTAATAGCTTAACAGAGTCGCGCATTAAGGTAATGACCACGACGGTAGCTTGCAGCTATTGAAGCACTTGGAGCGCTAAGATACTACTTTGCGAAGAAATGACTCGTATTAAGGTCACTGACTTAATTATACCTTCAAGTGTCCGTAGCTCAGCTATTGTATATATGGATACATGTATATCTTCAGCTAGACCGATTTTGACGGGACTTTTACTGGCAGATAGCTGCTGTTTTTTTTAGTAGAAGAAGTTATATTAAAAAAATATCCCTGAAACTTTCTTCAGTGTATTATTATAAAAAGGTGAATTACACACTTGAAATGCAGATTTATCTCATAAACTCCACAATTGAATTTTGCTTGCAACCTGTATTTGCATTGAGCCGTGGTTTAGTTCCGAACACTTTTGAGGGCAAACCCGTCCATGTATTAAGGCAGGTCAGTACATTACAGGTACAGGGACAGTAAACAGCAGATATGTAAAAAAAAAGACTATAGCGTAAATTTTGGCATTCGAAGTGTGTTAAATCTTTCCTCGATTTAAACAGGAAAACCATAAGAGTTTTTAAGGTATGCTTACTAACGTTGATGTCACGATTTGGGGAATACCGTGATTATTGGTTGGGCTTATCAGAAAAGTATATCTTCTCAGTAATTAAAGGCGTGGTTCGTTCCAAAGCGCAATTTTAAGGCTCGGACACAGCGTGATCGAATCAGCTGGTAGTATTACAAGAAAATTGCTAATGACCTCATTTGATAAACAAGGGCTTGAAATGTGGCATAATAAATGAATTATATTTATTATTTCAATGGTTGGAAGCTACGGTTACTTGAGTATGATGTGTTTTTAAAAGTAATTATGAGTAGTTTAATAGTAACTACCAACGTTACACGGTTTGTCTCTTTCATCAAAACATCTAGTCCCCTTTTTATTAAAGTAGGGATACATTAAAAAAAAAAACTTAGTGCTCTGTTTCATGCTTGTCTTCAAGTCTGTGTCGGTGGTCATTGTCTGCCAGTCATTTCAGAAAAAGTTTTATTATAAGTAGATATTAATAAAGTTCCTCGAGGAATTTCTATGAATACTCAAAATCGATATAATTACTTTTTTTTTAATTATCATACACTATATTTTTTATGCCTTGAAAATACACTCGCATCAATGATAAGTTAAACGCAATTATATCTAAATACAACAATATTACACCTGTCCTTCCGTCAATGTTATTCGTGCTATAATATAAAGAATCAGTCTGTTATTCGTTTAATTTATCGATACGGCACATATAATTATTAAACGAGATTACTAGGTATTCGAATAATCGCATCGATTGTGAGCGAAATAAAAGCGACCGTAGCGTGGGTACAATTCAATGCTATTAAAAGATTCCTGGAATCAAGATGCAAGTACTATGGTAATAGTGCTTTAGCATTGTAGTGCACTAGAATGGAGATGGCACTTTGTGACACTTATCTATACATATATATAAAAATGAATCCCTATTTCCCCTAGTCACGGCATCACGCGCGAACGGCTAGACCGAATTCGCTAATTCTTTTTTTATTGTCAGGAGAAGGTTCTAATGAAAAGATCGTTTTGGAAAAAGAAACGGCACATTTTTTAAGTCGGTGGGGACAAATAATTAATCGTTGTCACGGGGTCACGAGTTATACCAATCTTAAAGAAAATAGCTTATTTGATTTTTATTGTACTGTTTCGACTTTTTTGATCTCCAATATTTTTGATGTATTGATTTAAAACAGTGATGCAATTTTAGTTTTCAGTAATTTTCCGTATTTATCATCGTTTATGATTTGTCCATCCATGCCCACTTGAAAAGAATAAATTCAACCTGTGTACATTGGAAGTGAATAAATGTATAATGTAATTACAAATTATGAATGAAGAAGAAATCAATTCAGTAGGTAATTATCATTTCTGTGACGAATTTACCTACGTGTGATCAAAAATTTCAAGAGTAATGAATCTTTTATATGCTTTTAAGTTGATTAGTATTGCTTACTGTAATGTTTTAAGTAGTATATATAATTATATAACCAATAATGGATATTTAATCATTTTAAGTGCCAGCTCTGTTTGGCGGCTGTGTTCGTAATTCAATGGTAAGCACTTTATTATAGTGTTCATGGCTGAGTTGTTCCAGTTGAATTCGGTTTGGTTTGATTAAAGGTTGTCAGTCGAGTCTTCCAGTGCTGGGAATTGTCTGTAGGTCTGACTGATTGTGAGTCTTGACGTTTTAACAAAGGCTAGGTCGTACTTTTATGAGTGAGGAAGCGAAAGGGTGTGATAAAATAAATAAATAAATAGATGTGTAAAACGAGAATGAACTAATTCCCCTTTACTTTGGAGAAGAAGAATTTTTAAACATGGAAAAAGACAAGGTACTGAGTTTTCTGTGGGTTTTCTGTGGGTTTCACAGGTGGTTCTTTTTCCGCATTGGTGGTATAGTACACATTCATTATGTTTATGGATTTTATGGTCGGCCACGTGTGAGTTATAATCCTGGTGTTGAAAGCATCCATAGGCTACAGTAACAGTTTACCATCAGGTGGGCCGTATGCTTGTTTGCCACCTTAGTGGTATAAAAAAAGGTAACTACACTAAAATACTGCCTGACGTGTTTTTTTATACCACTAAGGTGGCACACAAGCATACGGCCCACCTGATGGTAAGCAGTCACCGTAGCCTATAACCGCTAGCAATACCAGGTATATTACTAACGAGTTGCCAACCATGTTGTTGATGAGTAGTCACTGTGCTAGCAGCATTACTACTAGCCCAACGATCCTCGTGGAACATTGGCAACCTTACTTACCGCAGAAACACAACACTACATCAAAGTAGTGTTATTTCACTGCGGTCTTCTGTAAGGTGGAGGTAGGCTCAGTCGGGCGGCTCCAATAATAATGGGAAAACGCACGAGAGATCCCAATTCGCCCTACCTGACCTACCTCTCGTGTGGATAAGTTTTGAAACATAACCGGCTTTTTTTTAAGCAGTGTTTTATTAATGTATATTTTGTGCTATGGCGTGTCCATTGCACTGCGCACTTAGTTTAATGTGGCTAAGTGGCATTTCATCTACAGGTACTTAGCCGCGGGTAGCACATTAGTGCAGCCTAGTGGTTAGGCTATTAACATTACGGACAGACGATAACCAGTTACCGGAATGACAGATCTAGAATAAAAATAATATTTTAAGTAGTTCAAGTTGACAGGTAACTAGTAACTTAATTATCGTAAACCAGGGAGGAATTATATTTGACGGCTAGAAGTGGTGTTTTTTTTTTCTATACTTACATAATTGTGGTAAATCTGGTTTATTTTTTTTATACCACTAAGGTGGCAAACAAGCATACGGCCCGCCTGATGGTAAGCGGTTACCGCAGCCTATGGACGCTTGCAACATCAGGGCTATCACTCGCGCGTTGCCGACCCTTTCTTTGTAAGTACTTGGTAATCTCTGAAACTACTGAACCGATTTAAAAGTAGTAGAAGTAGCGCGGAAAATGGAGTATATTCTATTCCCACTAGGTCAGCTGTCCAGTTTAGCTGACTTCAAAAATTAAGCTAATCCCTTTGTAGAGTATTATATTGAATACTTGTTGTGCTTGGGCCGATGTAGAACATTATTTTTATAGGTAGTAGGTAGAGAAGAAGAAGTATTTGTCTTTAGGCTTGGTTCAAGATGTTGCGGTAGACTAGTACCTACACACAGGTATATGTTGTGTATTGTTGTTTGGTCGGACCAAAGAGGTTTTTCGAGGTTCTTTAAACAATCGAGTTCAAGTATCAAGGAGTCTACGTATTAAGGACAGTCGCTCGGTTGAAAAATAGAAGTTCGTGTGTCACACTGAGAGATGGCGCTAGTGTAAGCGGCAATACTAGGTTCGACACAAATTATTGATTGTTTTTTGTAAAATATCTATACCATACGAATGGTGATATGTAGTTCAGTTGAGTTCTGATTCTTCATTGTCACTGAAGGAAATGGTTTAAATATTGCTTTAAAAATAAAAAATAAATTACCTGTATTCTGGCTTCAGTTAGTCCTATCTTCATAGCAAGCTCCTCTCTGTAACAAAAACTAGTATTTAATAACAATGTATTACCTCTGATTGATAGGACTCATGGCACAATTGACACGACACTTAGCACAAGTAGTTCCTGGTAATTGTAGGTACTGGGCTGCGAACGTTTTATTCTAATTAAGTAGGTAATAGCTTGGTAATACGAAAAAAAAATAGAATCTTCGTGTATACGGGTGACACCTGCCAACTTTGATAAAAGTTGAAGCCGCTTAAGCCTACCTTTAATTTGAAATTATTATATACTAGCGGCCCGCCCCGGCTTCGCACGGGTAGACATTTATATCAAATATTTTGTCTACCCGTGCAAAGCCGGGGCGGGCAGCTAGCCTATGTTAATCAGTGATAGTGTAGCTTTCTAACAGTGAAAGAATTTTTGAAATCGGTCCAGTAGTTTCGGAGCTTATAGACATTTATCAAATATTTTGTCTACCCGAGCGAAGCCGGGGCGGGAAGCTAGAATAATATATAGCCTATGTTACTCAGTGATGATGTAGCTTTCTAACGGTGAAAGAATTTTTGAAATCGGTCCAGTAGTTTCGGAGCCTATTCAATACATACAAAAATACAAATCTTTCCTCTTTATAATATTAGTATAGATCTATTTGAAATTGTGCACAAAAAAATCTACATTATTATCAGTTGAAAGCAAACGCAGATTTTTACCCGATCGCAACCGAAGTAGGGTTATGATTTTTGAGTGTATGTATGTCTTTTTTCTTGGCTTAAGCGGCTTGATGATTTAAAGCATAATATAAAGTGTCCGTTAGATGCAAATTAACTAAGAAAGTAACATGCGGTACATTTTGTACGTCTGCGCTTTTTTCACTCAGTAGCTTTTTTCACTGAGTAGCTTTTTTCACTCAATAGCTTTTTCCTTTATATTCACTTGTTGTTGAATAACACGGCAACATGCGTCTGTAAATATGGCAGTTGTTCAAAACCACAACCTCAGGATAATTCCTGGGGCACGGGGCCTACTATTTGTCATCTGACCTCTATCAGGACATGTCCGTCCAGCCCTGATAAAGAGAAGTGCCTTAGGAGTGCAATGCTTACATCTGATGTAATCAACTGCGCTTTGTTTCAATGATAATGCGAAACTTATAGTATAATTTTATCGTCTTTTGAAATGCCAAGTCTTAGCTCCGCATAATATTTATGACATAGTTATATTGTTTTAAGTTAGCAATTTATTATGTATCAAATTATTCGTACGTTGGTTCCCTGGGTACCATTTTGTATATTACCGTTTGAATAAAGTTGAAAATGACCCTATTTAAATCCATTTTGAGTTTTATAGTCATATTTGCAGTCCCTTTAGTGGCTGTAAATTCGACTCTATTTTATTCTGGGTAAAGGTGAAAATGTTCTGTGATGAAGGTAAATTTAAGTTATGTTTTAATTATTTATCGAATAAGTATAAATTCTGATAATATTTTATCATTCGTGTGTAATTTTCTAGAGCGTCAAACAGTAGTGAAGTATGATTTCATTAAAACATTAATCTAATTATAATTATGATGTTATCATATCAGCATGATTAGAGTATCTGATTTATTTATAAAAACAAACTTCTAAACAAATAGGCGCCTATGTCACTTACTCGTGGTTAATATTTCGTGTTTATCAGAAACTAGACTAACGTTTCGACAGTGCTTGTAGCTCGAAATTGGCTGAATCAAATTACATGACACATATTTCCATTAAATTAAAAATGGTTTCGGAATAAATGAACGTGAGTAAGTATGAATAAAATTTGATTAAAATCTAATAATATTTTTGATACAATCATGTCATGGCCTGAATAAAATATCTTATTGTCATAAATGCAACCTTTAGAATAATGTCACGTAAGTACTAGGTACCTAGATGGCAAATCTTACTGACCGACTATTTCTGGCCATCAGTTGAAAAATGGTGAAAAAAACATAGTTCATACGGCACCTCTCAGTAATTTTAATGTATAACGTAACAACAATTTAAAAATCAAGCGCGTTATCATTATCTTAGCACTGAACCATCATCGTACTCCCCTTATCCCAAATTATGTTGTGGTCGGCACTAAACCAGCCAGATAAGGCTCGTTAACAGATTATAACACAAAGCGACCAGTCCTCTGACTATCGCAGCCCTTAGTACTCATGATCGTACTCAACCATTTGTCCTAAACCAATAAATTCATAGTACCTTGCTGCTACGTGCTGTGACGTCAAAGATCGCTTTTCGCTTGGCTCTCGTAGACTTCATGTCATTCAAACAACACTCACCTTGTAAATACATCAGGATAATGAGTTCTGGAGAAGGCTTTCTCCAGTTCTTCAAGTTGAAAGCTAGTGAAAGTGGTCCTGTATCTTCTCTGCTTCCTCTTGGGGGCGTACTCATCCGCTTCGTCACTATCGGCCGACCCTGGTGGGGGCCGCTCGGTTGGGGACTGGTCAGCTCGCGTCAGCTCTGGGGTCGTGCGCGGAGAGTCGTCTTTGGGTGCTTCTGACACCCCCATGGAGAACTTCTGGTGGTACTCTTGGTAGTACTCTGGAAGATGAGAAGAATTGTAAATATCGCATTGAAAACTTTTATTTAATCGGTGGAACAGATTCTTGACACCGGCGTTCTGACTTCTGATAGGTCAGGATTTATGCTGTGCTATTAAATAAAGAAAACAGAGCCCCATATATATAACGTGTAATTAGATATAAATAACAGGGATTATCACTTTGAAATACTAAATGAACAGACCGAAACAATGGTGCGATGTAAATGACGAGTGGCGCCATCTCGCGGTGACAAAGAAGTAACCTTATAACTAAGAGCGTGTACACCGGGAAAACTCTGAAGCTCAGAGTAGACAATATATGTCTGAAGGTAGCCTTTTTCTCTGGGCTTTAAGCATTTTTTGACTAAATTTTATCGAAATGCGTTCAGCTGTTCGGACGCGACTGAACAAGAAAAAAACAAACGAACGAGCCACCATGCAAATTTTGTAATTTATGTTAAATAAGAACATGGACAGCTGGAAGGAATTGGGCGAGACCTTTGCACTGCAATGGGCAATAAAGGTTAATAAACACACATACAAACATAATAAGAACGGCATTATTCAAAGGATTAACCTTTTACAATAATCGGACCTCTATTTCCGAGCACACCTCCCTTTGACATAATGATATTAAATGGTCGATAGTTCTCATTAAGTTGTACGTGGAGTGCATACAAGTTATATACATCTACGGATAATTGGTTATAATTGGATGAAACAATTTGAGTGATAATTACTAATTGCTTGATTCACGGCACAGCTCGTGTGAGCGGTGGCAGCGGTGTATCGGAAACTAACTGATTGGTATGTTTATGTAGGATTAAGATTAGTATGTGACTTAGAACTATATTACGACTTACGACCGTGTTATACACAACTTACAGTCTAAATTCCCGTGCTGTTCTAGAAATAACACTTGTTAAATCACATTTTAAAAAAATGAGATAATAGTTTCATATTCCCATAAACAAGTCGCTTCACTCTCTTAACAATCACAAACGACATGACAAACGAGTGAGCGTGAATGTGTGAATTGAGCGTGGTGACTTGCGTGTTAATTTAGACCTTTATAAGTGCCTTACTAGGACCTAAACTGAATAAATGAGTTTTAGATATTGAAATTTGCAATGATTTTACCTTTTTGGAGTAAACTGCTTAATGCTTAATTTGTACCCTTTTCTTTGAGTACCCGTAGTGAACTAAGTTTTTTTATCAAATTCTTCTTTCTTTAAAATATCGAAAGGGTGTAGATAACAACAAACATACAAGGGGTGCACTATGTATATTTATATCAATGAAACAACGCAGTCCCTATAATTTTGTCCTCAATTAAGAAACTCAATTACTGACATTTTAAAAATAAAACATAATAAAGCAACATTAATTTCGACAGTTGCAAAAACTGAATCTTAATCAACTGAGATAAAGTCTAGTTTAAATAAATATGCCCCTTGTTTGTATGTCCGTAGAATAGTCGTGGTTTGAAACGATTACAAAGGTAATTTGGTCCTCAGTTCTCGTAATCAATTGTAATTTAATAAGTTAATGCCATTACGTCAATTAAGCTCTTATTATGGTGTTACGTCTTTAATTGATCCGTTATTATGATCAGTTCAAGAGAAAAAATACATTTATGGTAAACGCCATTTCAATGTATGTGCAACCTATCCTTGTTTAAACAGGCAATTAGCTTTATGTATCACATACAAAAAAGCATCAATCAGGGCGAGTGACATCCCTGGACGTTCATAGGCTACAGTAACCGCTTACCATCAGGCGAGCCTTATGCCTGTTTGCCACTTTAGTAATATAAATAAAACTACATACGCGTCTGTATAATTTTGCGTTTGTGACTTTTTGGCTTTGGTGATTTTTTTGTTGCTATTTTTACGACAAGCTGTGATTTAGTGACAATTTGCGAAATCTGTCATTTTGCGTTTCCGCCATTTTGAAAATCTGACATTTGCCGTCGAATTGTGATTTTATAGTTTAACCGTTACACTTTGGGCTATGTAATTAGTACATAATGCCAAAATATTTTTCGAATTGAAGTCGTTTTTAACTTGTATATTAAAAACTTGTCTCGTTCTTGTGTACACTTCCCCGGCTTAATTAAACTAGTAATAAAGTTAATAATGTAATATAAGTATCTATTATTATATTCTTAGCGGGAATCAAAATGAGTGGTCAGTTTTTACGGTATACCGTAGGTAGGTAATTTGTGACCTTAGTCTTCAAATTGCATGTCGTTTTGTCTACCATTTATGCGACAACAAAATAAAAATATATACGTTTACATAAATTACATCTGACTTTGAGGAATTGTTTTTTTTAAATATTAGTTACGTGGCACAAGCATACGATACACCTGATGGTAAGCAGTCACCTTAGCATATAGCCGCTGGCAATACTAGGGATATCACTAACGAGTTGCCAACCTTGTTGTTAATGAGGACTCACTGCTAGTAGCATTACTACTAACGCAGCGTATCCTCGTGGAGCACTGGCAACACTATCTGTTTATCTATTGTGGTTTATAAATACATAAATACGTTCAAAGTTTTTTTTTAAATGGACTGTGGATACTAAAAAAACATATGACAGTACACTACAGTGTATAGTTTCATTTTATGACAGCAATAATAATTAGTGTTGCCATATTTAAAATTGAACGTAGAATGCGAACGGAAATTGTAAAAACGCGACGGAGTGGCGGGATGGCGTGCGATTACATCGCTTAATTACATTAATAATAAACACAAATTTCCCTTTTTATTTCGCGGAAACGCTTAAAATAATAACTCGGACATTTAATTAAGTTTAGGTGATTTCAGGGAATCGAGCATATTTGGATTAGGTCCCAATACAAACCAACCGAAAATGTTGCTGACATCAAAACTGGTCACATGAATAATAATTTATTAATATTTTTTTACGGCTTAGTATCTAATCTAAGCTAAATACTGATTAAATGTCTGTCTGTTACAGAGTTAAGAGGAGCCGATCTTGTTGCAATTTGGCAAACAGTTCAAATTTAAAAAAAGGTGGGCATCTATGCACTATGTATGTGTGAAAAAATGGGTGATCGCTCTTCATAAGTTATTTGTTTCCAAATTACTCTGTATTTTGTACCTTATATGAAATGCGTCTGCGACGTACATGTGAAACTCCTGTTGCAAACGTCCTCAGAGGACGGTAACCGCTTTACCAGGCAGGCGGTCTGCTCCACTCTCCCCATAATAGTTTAAAAATGCACATTACTTACTTACACTAACACCCATTTCCTTCAACAGCTTGGTATTATCACTACAATACTACGCGAGGGCTCAGTTATGAATGAAACCATTCTGTAATCGCTAGTATCGTAACACGCCAATAAATGCGATAAGTGGTTCGATAATGGCAACTTCCTGCCCGATATACAACTATTCATTTGTCAATAGTATTACAAAGAAAATTCGTAATAATGTATTATTATCATATTAAAATATTTCTCAGAAAATGTATTATACAATTTAATAATTGGAATTACCGTGCAAATCACTGAAAGCATTTGAATGGTCGATAAAAATATAAAAAACACCCTGTAGCTTTATCATACCGATCTAAAGAGAGGTATGGCGATTTGGGTTTATTATTAGGTATATATTGCTAAATTACATAGTGTCATAATTAAAAGGAAGACCATGTATTTCAACATTTTTAATACAAAATTAATCAAGTTATCAAATGTTCAAAATGTCTTAGTATCCGTTGGTTACTCTTTGAGTACGGAACCCTAATAAGGTGCATACGTTTACATGGAATATAAGAATGTAAGGGGCGGCAGTGCGCGAGTGATATACAGGACTTCTGCGGTGATCGCTTATCAGGCGAGCCGTATGCTTGCTTGTTCCTTTCATCGCGGTAATAAATATAGTTAGTTACACCATTAGGTACCAACAAATCGACTTATCACTAATCTTCGGGATCTCTAATTAATTAATAAATAGAAATACATAATAAAGGGCGCTATCAGTGTAATCAGGACGTCGTTTTGAATTGACGCCATATGGTCCGAGCGCCAGCTTATCATCACTTGAAAGGTTGAGATTTAATTAGTAAGATATGTATTAATTTCAGCTGTGATTTTAGGATTCCGTACTCGAAGGGTAACCAATGAAACCCTATTACTAAGACTTCGCTGTCCGTCCGTTCGTCCGTCCGTCTGACTGTCAACGGGCTTGTATCGCATGATTCGTAATAGATAGACAGTTGAAATTTTGTAATGGGGATAAATAAGATACACCTGTTTCCGTAGAGTATTCCGCTAATTCTAAAGCTTGTACTGGGGAATTACATTGCTGTGCGCTTAACTAATTTAATTGTTTATGATTATCTTTTATCATGAAATAATCATTCGGTTGTCTAAAAATAAGCGATTTTGCTACAGTTGATATAATAATTTAATTGATTAATAAATATAATTTATCAGTGTGTTGATAAGAATTCATATCCGATCTAATTAAATTAACATGGAATCAAGATTCTTTACGACATATAACAAAAGTACCGTTCATTAAAATCGGTACGATTAGATGGAGGTCCGATTAGTATGCATAAAATGAGTAGGTAATATCAGTAATATACCTCTTTGAAAATACATAAATTCATTTTTTTTCTAATAAAACGCTATTCGCGCGCCATCTACCTGAAAACACTCGGCTATAACATATTCTTCTTCTTCGTCTTCTTCCTAGCTATGGCAATCAACCCTCTATTATTGCCATTGTCAATAATCCATGTCCAATATTAGAGAATTTTGAAGTTTCTAAACATTTTGTGTTTGTTGCATTAAAAAGCCTAGTGTCGCGCATTCTAATGCTTATTGGAGACAATCCACCGCAGCAGATCGTAACATGACCTTAAGTCAGAGGTAACCTATCGCACAAAATATTACATCACTAAACCTAAATAAAACTTTGATGACACCGAAAATACACAAAATATCTCTAACGCTTTACCTGAATCCCGCCAGAAACCCCCATATTAACATATTATTTACTCTTCCAATTCAACTTCAGTCTTCGGTCCGGAAGGCCAGCGCTGGTTGTCCGTCATAGGCCATCTAGCACATGCTCAGCTGGGACCGCTTCAAAACACTAAGTTCTTCCAGAAGTGTCTTCCCTTTTTATATATTTATGTTTTTTTGTAATGTATAAATGTTTTTTTCTTTCTTTTAAATACTTGTAATTTTTCTGTTCAGCAATAATTTTCGACATGACGCATCAATATGCACGCATTCATTTTCAAAATTTAATGTATTTTTATGTGAAATGTTAATTTCCCTGATTCCTTGCGCAATTTTCCTAAAAAGATTTTGTACCTTACTAAGATTTTGCTTCATAAAATATTAAATTGCACAGGCGGAGGAAAATGAGGCATACTTAAAGTTTATAAGGTGAACGAGGCCGCAAAGATATTATTTTATATAATAATGCATTAGAAATACATTTAACTGAAAGGTAATCTAAAAAATAAAATCTTATCGATTAAATCGATAACAGATTGTATCGATTAATTGCAACAATTTCCGTGAAATAAAAAGTAACACCCATAGCCATTTCTAATTAATTTACTATCTCACTGAACCGATAATCATATTCAAGTCTTGTAATCGATATAATGCTTGGTAAAAAATAGGAATATTATTAGGGGATACGATACATGACAGGACTAAAAGTATTGCCATCGTTATTTAACCCCGCACCTGAGATAACAAGACTTTTTAGTCCTGTCAAATTAGTTTTTTTAGTTTAGTGAATGTCTCAATAGATTATGCAGCTTTTAATATATTCCCACGGGTGAATATTTTTTTATTGTGTTTAATAAGTAAATGAAGTACATATTATAGAAATGACGTAATGCTTGACGATCACGAGAAACATCCATAGATAATTAATTTTATCTAATAGGGCATTTTGTAATGCTAATTGCAATCTTGTATATCTAAATAAGTCTTTAATTGCATTAAGAATGACAATCTATTCATTTTTAATTATAATTAATGTCTATGGATCTGCTAGGAAATTTTCTGACGACCCATAGACTAACTCCTTTTATGTAACATGATTGCATTCCAGATTATTATGATATAAATTATATTATACCTCTTAACTATAAAGATAAGATTGGATTATTAGCACATATACTTCAAATACTCTGTAATATCGATTTTAATTGCAAAATCTTCATCTTCACGCCTTTCCACAAGGGTCCCTGAATTGGTAGGCAGAGGTGTTACAACACCCACTTTCCACCGAAGATAATTTGGTACCGTGACAGATGGTTATTATTTATTCATAAGTAGATGGTGAGTCCGTCGCCGTCTCTTAGGCACTACATACTTCCTTGAAATTCTTCTCTGACGTATGTAGATTTCCTATATGTCAAATATTGACGGAATTCCTTCTGAAACAGGGCGAATTGGGATCTCCCGTGGGTTTTCCCATTCAAAATTGGAGTCGCCCGGCTGGGGTTTGTACCTCCACCTTACAGAAGACCGTAGAGAAATAACACTTTGATGTAGTGTTGTGTTTCCGCGGTAAGTACGGGTACCAGTGCTCCACGAGGATACGCTGCGCTCGTAGTCATTTTGCCAGCACAGTGACTCCTCATCAACAACATGGTGTGCAACGCGTTAGTGATACCCCAATTGCTAGCGGCTATAGGCTACGGTGACTGCTTACCTTCAGATAGGCCGTATGCTTGTGTGCCGCTACATATTCTATGTTTGATTCAAATGATTCAAAGTAAATCTGTATACGCTTACAAGAGCTACAAGCTAAGCATTCTGTATGGAATGGCTTTTTATTGTCAGGAGTAGTATGTGTGTCTACTTACTACTGCTTACTATAAAAACCAAATTACCAACAAAATTATATATCGTAAAATACTTTTTTAAACGATAATTTGCGCCATATAGGCGTAAATAATCTATATATATATAAGTTGTAACGAGTAATGCATCGCCTTCTAAAGGATATGTCTCTATTACAGAGCCGAATGACACAGGGAGTCGCTAATTAAGCCTGTAATGCACGTGACATAATGCAAGGCAATTTGAGGCTAATTACGTACAATTACAGTTTGATTCGCCATGAACAATTCTGATGCCCTACTAGCGGTTACTTTGTAACACTTTTACGATAAAATGTTGCTTTTTTTTCCTTTAAAGCCTTATTATTTATCTTTAATTTGTCAAGAAGATATAGAAAAGGAATACAGACATATAGTCTCCCACAAGTGAAGTGTGCCGTAATCAAGTATTTTTTTCATTTTATAGATCTTTGTTATAGGTAGATTATATACATACTAAAATACAAGATTTGTTTTAAACATATAAAACTCTCATTATTTCTTGTAGAATTCAAGAAGTGTTTTATTGTGGATTTATAAGCTTGTAACTAATTATTTGCAATAACTTTAGCATGAGGTTATTTTCTCATCTTTTTTTTTAAATAATGTTATTATAAAATAGTTTCTTTAATAGATATTTCATTTCAACATTCACCTGATAAGTGTAAACAAATTTAATATTATCTTCAGAAATCACGCGTTCCCCGAAAGAACTCGACGGGCCCATGGAGTATGGGAAATCAATATTTATTTTGCCTCACGGTTAAGTGAGAAATATGTTGTTAAGTGAGTTTCAAATGAGTTGCCATCCTCATAGTAGGGTCCCAGTCGCCTTTGACGGATGCGCCCGCGCAATGATTGTTAATAATTTCTTTAATTGCGCGGGTCGTGACATTACGAGTGCACATATTTTGTTTTCTTTAGGGTTTGTATAAATTACGAATGAATATCATGTTTTTTGTTTAATCTGTTCATCAATTTATCTTTGAACCGTTGTGTGTTAGGTATTTAGGCTATATAGTGAAGATAGGGTGAAAAATATATATTTACCTATTAAATAAAACCAACGGTCGCCACTGAGCACATCATTATAAATTAGGGGTTCTTCCCACCACCTCCACGGCATTATTTAGGTATACTAATTTATTCCCATTTTTAGGTATTATTTTTTCTTCTGTTTTGCTAATTATTTGTGACACAAGTGACGTCACGAGCCGGTCCCAAGTTCGCAATGGAAGATCAGCGCTGGTTGTCCGTCATAGGCCATCTAGCACATGCTGAGTTGGGACCGTTTCATAACGACACTATGTTCTTCTTCTAAAAATGTCTTCCCTTGTTTGTTTGTGTTGTTATGAATAAAAGTATTTTTCCTTCGCCCTCTCACGTGGTGGATAGAGATTATAGATCGCCACTTCAGTGTTGTCTAGCTCACATATTTTTCAAATACGATTTTAGAATCAATACACCGATATCAAAGTGATAAGATATTTTTTAGAGATTTCCTGCAAATTAAATATTAGATTTTTATTATTAAGTAGCACGTAATTCGGTTAGATTCAATTAATTGATTGCCCGTTAGCGCACTACTGTTGCTAGATAGAAATCTACCGGTATTTGATGAGCGTGTGTTTTCTTTGACAAATTAATTTGTGATATTGATCTGCGATAAAAACATGTATCATGGGCCATGGCGCTCCTTATCATAAGACGATTTAGATTAATTAATGCCGCGAACGAAGGTTGAAAGCCTAAACATTATATGCAGCCAAGTGCCTTTCGACGTGAGCGCCATTACACTCTTTACTTGCTCGAAGAAAAAAAAAGTTTAAGAGTGATGTCTTTTGCTTCTTTTTTATATCACTAAGGTGGCGCACAAGCTTACGACTCACCTGATGGTAAGCAGTCACCGTAGACTATTAGCGGCTTGCAATACCAGTGGTATGAGTGGTATCACTAACGCGTTGCCAAACATGTTGTTGACGAGGACTCACTGCGCTAGCAGCATAACTACAAGCGCAGCGTATCCTCGTGGAGCATGACTGGCAACCTAACTTACCGCAGAAACACAACACTACATCAAAATAGTGTTAGGTATTTGACTGCGGTTTTCTGTAAGGTGGAGGTACAGTCTCCAGCCGGGCGGCGCCAATTTTAATGAGAAAACCCACGGAATCTCCCATTTAGCCATACCTATCTTTTTAAACTCATGATGTGATTAAGGCCTGTGCCCATCAGATGAAAGACTTGCTTCAAAGACAAGGCCACCACGGCCTAGAAATCGGCATACGTGTCCTAGAAAGTCCAAGATATGTGTGTATAAAATTAGGTACATTTTAAAATACATAACTTTTAAATTAAAATAGCCTCAGAGAACATTGAAACACCAAAGCAATTTGTTAAGAATATAACTTACACCTAACGTGGAAGGAAATTAAATTCCAGCGTGCATGTGTTGTCGCACTAAATTAAAAAATAATTCAATGAGTTCTAATTGCAAGGCGGCGCGCGCAGCGTCGATCGTATCGCGGCTTGGTAAATATTGTTTCCATGAATCCACTGCGCCACGAGGTTGTTACTTAACCGATTTATTTTTGTTGCTATCATTTTGAAAAAAAAACGCAGCACTTAAAATAATAAACGACCATTAACCGAGTTTGGGTTGAATAACATCATGATATACAGTCAGTTATGCAGTCACCGTGGCCTTTAGTTAGATCTTGCAATATTAGGGGATCACCAGTGCCGGCGTTAGGGGGGCGTGATGGGGCGATGGCTCAGAGCGCCAAATTATAAATACAAAGATAAAAATCATATTTAAGATTAGCTCCAAAACTTTCTACTCCCGTGTCGTTTTGAAAAAAAAAAAAGATTAAATTCTTCGTAAAAGCTTAAATTGGTGCAGCAAAAAAAATTACTTGATATTGGTTTCCGCGCCACAGTATTCTTGCCCGGGGTATGATAATTATACTGTGCTTCAGTGGCCTAACGCCGGTACTGGGAATCACTAGCCGGTTGCAAACTTTATTGGTTTAAAAGGTCTCGCTATGCTAGTGGCCCCTGGTGTCCTTATTGCCAGCATAGCCTATCCTGAGTCCTCAAACTTCTCTGGAAATGTAAATCCTGCACAAACAAAACTGTTTACATCAGAGTAGTGTTACTTGACAGCAATTTTCTTTAAATTATAATCGCTAGCTGGGTAGCTTTGATTTATGGTTTGTGTCTGGGCTTGAACTCGGACTGCCTCTCTTTTTTAACTCTCCTCATTCCTAGTGTCAAGACATGTTTGTTGTTGTTACGAACAATAGATTTTATTGTGATATTATTTAATTAAATATTTGCCTCAGCCTGCAGCTATCGGTACCTCTTACTATCTCGGGGACTACAAAGTTTTCCAATAAGTTTAACATGCACAGGAGTCGAGCTTCGCTGGGCACCTTAACCTTTTCTATTGTCTTCTTAATTCTCAATGTTCCATTCGTTAAAATCCAATGGTATCTCATACAACCTTGCTAACTAGGTAGTTTGATTACATACATATATCACCAAGCAAAGTCCTTTACGGGGTAGACAAAGAGCTAAGAGCACTATTTCACTCTTGCGCACTTTAGCTTCTTCTACATTCATCTATCTCCTCATACATGCCCACTGGTTCCGCCTAATTATTCTTCACCTTTAAATTTTAAACAAATTTAAATATAAAAAGGATGACACTCATGAAATGTACCTTTTGTAAGCATCAGTATTATTCCTTGCACATGTCTGTTATGTTAACTGCTTACCAATATAATAATATGATAACAAAGTGGAAACAAAAGAAACACCATGGTGTAATGTAAATGTTGACCTATGCAGCGCAGCATGAAGTAATTTTAACGCGAGCATCAATTGTACCATACACGTAGCTCATGTAGTTTTACGATGATATGTAAATTATGAGCGTAGACATTGAGTAACAAATTGTACACAATTTAAAAGCAACCGTAAAACTACTTAGCCCAAATCAGTACTCTAAAAGACTGAACCAAGAAACTGGCAATATTTAACATTGGATGGCAATGCTGATTCTCAGAGCGAGACATGTGCCAGCCAGTGTCTCTTTAAAATCTTCGGAGAGTATAAAACCTTCAGGAATATATTAGGTCCTTACATATGAAATTGGCGTTTTGTATGGGAGGAACAAAAAGTCGAATATTTTTTAATATAATATATTTAATTAATCAAAGTATGAACCATTATTTTCTATGCACTTTTGCCATCTCATAGGTAGTTCATTGATCCCTTTACTAAAAAAACCAGTCGGACGGGAATCAATAAAATCTTTGAAGGCGATTTGGACTGCCCCATCGGAGTTGAATTTTTTCCCTTGCAAGAAGTTATCCAAATTTCGAAAAAAATGGTAATCTGTTGGAGCAAGGTCCGGGGAGTACGGAGGATGTCTTAGACTTTCCAATTGAAGCTCTTCTAATTTAGTAGCCGTCTGTAGCGCAGTGTGTGGTCTAGCGTTGTCGTGAAGCAGCAGTGGCGTGGAGCGATTGACCAGCCTAGGTTGTTTAGCCGCTAGCTTTTCCATCATGGTTTGCAATTCCTGACAATAGACATCAGCCGTAATAGTCTGGCCAGATTTGAAAAAACTGTAATGAACAATACCGGCACTAGTCCACCAAACGCTTACAAGTAACTTTTTTGGGGTTAATTTTCGCTTGGGGCAGGATTTGGCTGGCTGGCCAGGATCTAACCATTGCGCTGAGCGCTTCCGATTATCGTAAAGAACCCATTTTTCATCACAGGTAATGATTCGGTTTAAAATACCTTCATTATTGTGCCGGTTTAGTAATGTAACGCAGCAGTCGACGCGCGTTTGCCGGTTTGTTTCAGTCAATTCGTGAGGTACCCACCTTTCAAGCTTTTTAATCTTCCCAATTTGCTTCAAGTGAATTAAAACAGTTTTATCACTAACATTGCAGCCTGCAGCTAACTCGGACGTGGTTTGCGATGGATCCGCTTCCACAATAGCCTTCAACACTTCATTATCAACTTGAGTCTCAGGCCGTCCACGGGGCTTGTTCTGCAGGTCGAAATTTCCAGAACGAAAACGTTGGAACCAAAAACGAACTGTGTTTTCTTTTGCAACACGACCGCCATACACATCATTCACCCTTCGAGTTGTTTCCGCAGCACTAGTGCCACGGCGGAACTCGTACTCGTAAATAATGCGATATTTAAGGTTTTCCATTTTGTAAAATGAGTGACGCAAACAGAAAAAAACAGAAGAAAAAAAACAAATGAATGACGATCATCGAAGCACAAATACATGAGTCTATAGCTGTACAAATTTGAATTTGGAATTCCTTACCAAAGAGGAGAAATTCGTGATTAAAGTGGCCAGTACGAAAAACGCCAATTTCATATGTAAGGACCTAATATTATACTCTGTTAAGTACGGCTTTGATTTGAATACAAGATTGAAAAAAGAATCCATAATTGTTACGGTAAAAATGTTGACGTAAAAAAATTAAAGTCGTTGTATTGCTCCTCCTTAGGTCTCTAGTCTAGGTCGGAACTAGTAATGGGGTTCCGTTGGTTGCCCTTTGGGTACGGAACCCTAAAAATGTGAGACCTACATAATAGAAGGCTAAAGTTATTCGTGTGTGGGCGCTGTCTGGCGATTCAATACGATTCATCGGCCGATTAAACGTCCCTTTCGAACCTCGGTCGCCATTTCTCAGTCAAGGCTGTTGAACTGTGAAGGTTTTACGTCAATCAAGTGATAGTACGATAATGATTAATTAATCGATATATTCGATTTAGTTTATTGAGTCAAATATTGCATAGTGAGTAGTTAGGTAGTAAATCAATACGGGGTTAAATTTTTGTTATTTGGTATTAACTCTAGCTAGTTTTTTAATAATGACTACTTATCTTTTGGACGCCTAAACTTGTAAATAGAACATTGCTATTTTACCAACTGTACTGCATATAATCCATCCGTCTCGATATTCGTTTTTGTTTACAATTTAATTTTAATTTTATTTGTTTTTAATATGGGAGGAGAAGTGACTAATTACTATAATTAAACGATATTATTATTATTATTTTCATTTTTTATTATGTTCATAAGTTAAGTACATTTGATATACAATATTTATAAAAAAAAATCAAACCAAATAATTAGTTTAGTTTATTTTAAGTTTCTGGTCTTAGTTATAGTATAATGATTGTTAATAGTTTAACGAATAATCAAATTATGTGTGTGTGAGTGTGTGTGTGCGCGCGAGCGTATGTGTCTGTCTGTGTGTTGGATATGTGTGTGTATTTCATACGTTCGGAAATTGTTAGTGTTCAAAGGTGTTCGGTAAATGTTCTGTGTCCAGGTAAGATAATTTTAAAAGCCATTGTTTACCGTTTCATTAGTTTCGTAAAGATTATCAGTTTGGAAGTTGCATTGTTTTATATATATATACTAGCTGCCCGCCCCGGCTTCGCTCGTGTGGACATTTTTTTTTGCATTTATGGGGATGAAAAATAGATGTTGGCCGATTCTCATAGATACCGGATAAGCACAAAAAATTTCATCAAAATCGGTCACGCCGTTTCGGAGGAGTATGGCAACGAAAACTGTGACACGAGAATTTTATATATTAGATTGTATATATGTGGGCCTAAGTAGTTCGAAAAACGTTGAGCGAATTTTGTGTTCAGTGATGGTTTTGGGACCCTGAAACTTCTCTTGCTTAGGATTTGGGTGTAATTTTCAGTTTTTATTGTTTTAGCGTGTTGGGCAAGAACTATTTAATAAAAGTAGATTTGTCTGACACTGAGTACTTGGGCTTCGGAGAACACATTTTGAGTGGGGTAACGCTTACATTTTTTATGTAGAACTTTTAGGACACACCTCTGAGCTTTTTCTATGTCAAGCATAGTGATTATTAATTATTATGCCAAACATGTACAGTTACAATTTAACAAAATACCACGACGCAAATTGCGAAAGAGTTGGAATGGCTTTACAAACTTTTTAATTGTCGATTAACAATGTCTGCTAGTAATAACAATGCCGCATCGATTCAATCGAGTTCTTGCTAATCAACAATTATGTTCGTTAATTGCCATTTAACAGCACGGCGGACAAAGGTTCTCGCATTAGTAATTTCAAAGATATTAACGCTCTCACGGATGTCTCCGCCAAGTTATGTAAGTAATTATTTTAAAGTGACAAAGAAATTATAAGCGATGGCGCTCTTTCTTCCAGTATTTTTTTTAGTAAAAGTAAGCGATACTTCATAAGGTCAGTGCGATTGTCATGTTTTTATTTAGTCGATAATAGATTTAACGCCGATAGCTCAATTGGATCTCATACATTACATATGAGTGCGAGAGTTGGTTTTCCGGGCTTTCGGAACGAGACCGAGACGGCGGTCCCAAAAGCCACCTTGGATTTTATTAATATGTTTTTTTTTACCACTAAGGTGGCACACAAGCATACGGCCCACCTGATGGTAAGCAGTCACCGTAGCCTATAGCCGCTAGCAATACCAGGGGTATCACTACTTGGTGCCAACCATGTTGCTGATGAGGCCTCACTGTGCTAGCAGCAATACTACTAGCCCAGCGTATCCTCGTGGAGCACTGGCAACATTACTTACCGCAGAAACACAACACTACATCAAGTAGTGTTATTTCACTGCGGTATTATGTAAGGCGGAGGTACAGTCCCCAGTCGGGCGGCTCCAATTTAAATGGGATAACTCACGGGAAATCCCCAAACCGCCCTACCTCTCTTTAAAATGTGTGTTTTGGAGGGGCACCACGAGCGTGATGCCGAACGCGACTTAGAAAATAGTAATTATTTTTAATGGTATAATGGGACCAATCAACCACCTTTAATAAATACGCCCTTTGTTCGTAATTATTTTGTTTTGTAGTTTGATATATGTATATGTAGGTATATGATATTATGAAAATGTCTCATAATTATCAATGTCAGTGTGCAGACTGGCGATATGGTCGTGCAAACAAATAACAAATGAAATATAAAATACTTGTTTATGCCTATGTCTAGTAACATAACTTTTATTGTTAACGTACACGAGTAGGCTCTCAGTTTTAGACTTTAAAGTAGGGCTAGCATGAAACATTTGCGACTACGTTTTCGTATCGCCTTTGACTATTTTTTTATTAGAAAATGAACATCGCTGCGCCGGAGAAAAGTGGAACTAAAAATTAGTATGGCAATTTTGACATTTCGCGAGATACGTTTTCGAATACGTAGATTCGCGTAGCGGTTGTACTATCTTGGATACGTAGTAGAAAAAGTTCATGCTACCGATACAGACGTCTCAATTGAACAGTAGAATGCGTGCGGAAATGTCATTCGCACGGCGTGGCGCGGCGGCAGCTGCGGGCGCGGCCGACCTCACTTTCAACCGTACTTTCGCACAACCATAAATTACCTGACGGCCGGACATCGCCTTTCCGTGCGGGCCTAATTGCGAACAAATATCGCCCTTCGCGCCTCTTCATCCGTAATTATGGTATCGTTTGCCCGCACTAAGTGCAGCTTTGCCTCAGTATTACAAGCGTTAATTCTTCCCTGATGCGTTCTCGGTGTCCCCAGGCTATCGGGGTTAAATTAAACTAGTTTGAATATTATTAGAATCGTATTTATGTCATTATACACATTCGACTTACATATCTGGATGGGTAGAGGCTGTAGAGCCGATTTTACTCTTGACTTGCTTCTTCTTCATTCATCAATCCAATCCCATACTTTATTATTTATCCTCCCTGCCTACCTATTTAGGCCATTTCACTGTTGACTCGCACACTTATGGCTTCTATATTCATCAATATCTACATCTTTGATTATATACTTGTCAAGTATATAATCAAAGATCTACGTTTTACGTACATGTCGTCTGGATTCAGTTAATTTTCATCTTTCCATAACTGTGTATTTGGTAATTTGATCTAGGATATCTGACCTCCTATCGCCCCTTCTTCTTCAACATAAATTCGCATTGTACATCTTTTTTGTAAAAAGATTAGGGAATGATTCATGATATCATAGCTAAGGAAAATTTTGACAAAACAACTTATATACGTAAATCATATCATATCATTATCAGCGTATCGTCAAATATGCGTCAAGTTCATGACGCGCATAAATCTTACGGGAAAGAGATAGCGGCGGGGATAAGCTCGGAATATTATGCAAGGGCCCGGGTGGCCACCGCGCTGACGAGTTGCGTTCTCACTCAAATGAACATGATTACGAAAGAGAATTCTGTGAATAGTAATACATATGTGTTAAAACAGTTATAATACAAATTTATTTATTTATTTCAAGTAATAATGGATACTTTTTATGGTTCCGTACCTTAGTAGGAAAAATGGAACCCTTATAGTACTCACTTTGTTGTCCGTCTGTCTGTCTGTCTGTCTGTCAATTTTATCTTAAATGTTCGCATATTTTGCGATTTCACAAGGGAATCAAAACCTACAGGGTACTTCCCGATGACCTAGAACCATGAAATTTGGCAGGTAGCAGTGTCTTACAGCTCAAGTAAAGGAAAAAATCTGAAAACCGTAAATATGTAGTGCAATATTTTTTAAGCGAATTTACTGAAAAAAAACTTGTTTCGCGCTGTTGAGAGTTACCGACGACTAATGACCTCATTTGAATTTCGCCTACTTTTAACCTTACCTATGCCTTAACTACAAGTGTGTACGGAACCCTCGGTGCGCGAGTCCAACTCGCACTTGACCGATTTTTTTTATCGAATTTCTCATTGCATTTAAATATGTTAGTATATTATCTACTCTGAGGTATTACATTTTAATTAATAATGTAAACAAGACAGTTTCAGGTCAAGTTAAGGTTGTCATTGGAAGAAAATAGAATTTAGGTTTTACTGTAGTAAATAGCAATTTACTGATGATTAACAGTTTTATCACTTAAGTCAAGTGAGCGTGTTCATTTATTTTCAATGTAGCAGTTCTGTTCTGTTGAGTCACATCGCTGGTTCAACCTGTTTGTTGAACGCCGTACAGTGACGAGCAAAAGTGTATATCGTATTTCATTTAAGTTTCATAGCACTCCCACTTTATTACAATAACAACGAAAGCTTAGATATTAGTTTGTTAGTCAGTCACTTGCAATCAGGAAATGTTTAAAAATAACAACGGATTTCAGTTGGATTGAAAAACAAACGGGATTTCGGTGCGAAATCCACGCAGTCGGTGACAAAAGCTTGTATGAACGTAATTTTAACCTGATTCGCTATAAGCAGGGATTTACTAATAAGAAAAAAAACCTATTCGTTTCGGCTTCGGTTATCAAATGTAATTACAACCTTATGCAATATTATAATTTGTTAGTCTCAATTATAATTCACTCCAATTTCGTAATTATTTCGTCACTTTTCTCTCAGACTGTACCGGGCAATTTAACTATTATCTATCTATTCGATTAATCATACATTTATACCAGTTTGACTAACTGCCTTTAATTACTCATGTTAATTAATAAATGATTAAATAATATAAAATGTTGGGCCCTATATTGCAATTGTGTTAAAAGTAATGACGTAAAAGAAACATAAATAATAGTTGTCCTTACGGAAGACCACAGTGAAATAAAACTACTTGATGTAGTGTTGTGTTTCTGAGGTAAGTAAGGTTGCCAGTTCTCCACGAGGATACGCTGCGCTAATAATGCTGCTAGCACAGTGAGTCCTCCATCAACATGGTTGGCAACCCGTTAGTGATACCCCTGCTATTGCTAGCGGCTATAGGCTACGGTGACTACTTATCATCAGGTGGGCCGTATGCTTGTGTGCCATCTTAGTGGTATAAAAAAATATTGCAACGTCACCTATTTCATTTTAATTGACACAATTACATTCGCAAAAATTGATTCGCTTCGTACAAAGCCCATGCATCTTTGTATAAACAATATACCATTATGGCGATTACTTGCACAATAAAAAAATATTCTCTGACAGGTTTCGATAAACTGGTTTATTCATGTGTTGCGAGAGACGATTTTGAACCTTATACAATTTTTAATAAAGGCTGCAAAAATGCCACTACTTATTTGCTCCTGATAGGATTTGTCAGTCAGCAAATTATTGAAGCAGAGCGACTGTTTTGACCGTTTCAAAATGAGGTTTGCTGAGCGGTTTATGTCGTGAAATAATCTTTGATACCCTTCAATATATCGTTGATATGACAGATTAAATTGAAATGAACCTAAGTCAACATCTTTCACATATCGGATGACTTACAGAAAACAAACAAAGAGCTCCAAGACGATACGCCATGTTTGCAATAAGTAAGTGTTCTCTCAAAAATAGCGTTGGCAAAGAGGTAGTAATACCCCTGGTATTGCAGGTATATAAAATCTATGATGACCTCTTAGGCAGGCTGTACACTCGCTTGCCAAGATCATGGTGTAAAAAAAAATATTTGGCAACAGATTAACTTTATATTTAAAATTATTCGAAAATCTGAGTCGATAAAAAAATCTCAGTATACTACAGTATAAACTGCTTAGAATTTTCGAAGTTCATGCATGTAAATTGGATTGTAGCTACTTTTAATTTCATATTTCTCATACAATTTATAAAGTGATGTTATCGTAAACGTAAGAAAAAAGAAAAAAAACTGTTTTTTTTTCCAAACGTGACAGTTGAGAGATAAATATCTATTATGTTTGTTCAGGCTTATAGTCATTAAGCATCATAAAACTTAATACAACTCAAGAGTGAATTCAACAGGTGTAATGGAATTAATAGTCGACTATACAAGGCAAAGCGATGCGCCATTGTGTTCATAATACAATATAGTATATCGTTTCAACTAATTATATCCCTGAGTTCCTTAGTGCAAGTACTGTAACCCGAGCGAGAAAAATTTCGACTTTATATTTGTATCGCCTTCAACTATTTTTGTACGGGAATATGTAAAGTGGAACTAAACATTTGTATGAAAATTTTGACATAATATTTTGTAAGTAACGTTTTCGAATGCGTAGTCGAAAGATTTTCTTGCTACCAGTACTGTTTGTGCTACTGGATTGAAAATAGAAATGGTGTCCATTTTTTTCATGCTGCATTTGACTGGATGTCACTGATAAAACAGTGTGCACATGGGAAACTATTTGCTATATAGATGAAGTGCGGAGTAAACAAATTACGCGTGAATTTTTTATCTACTCAGCTCGTGATGAAAGAAGCAACAAAGATTTATATAATGATCATCGTTAAAAAAATATGACGCCATATCGCTACTTTTCAATTTATTTTTTACTACATAGCCACAAGTATATTTACAACACAGTGAAAATTCAGTTGACAGTTAAGATTCAGTTGTATGTGACTGTACATGTTGATAAACAAGGCTTTGATTTTGATAGGCGTTTCAACTTCAACGTCATAAAATTAAAACAGCTTTTGATTGCAGCATAAAGTAACTATACACACTACTACGCGGGCAAGTCGCGGGAAAAGCTATGTGTTATATGTTAGTAAGTATTAATCTGAATTGCTCTACAAATGATCACACGTAGTTTGCTATAGCCTATCAACTCCCAGATAAATCAAAACAATTACCAAACCATTCGATATCTCAATAAACTTTCTTTGCGTGACCGCCCAACACGGCGGCCGCTAGGAAATTTTTATATCAATCATTAAATAAAAGATTGTGGTCATTCTAATTAATGATTAAGATTGTATAACGTTCGATTGAAGTTCTTAAAAGAATCCGCTCGCAATTACGCCAATCAATTATAATGGAGGAGGAAATTGCCTGTTTCCGCGGCTGCTTCGACTGTACAGGGCGTAAGTGTGGCTTAAGGCATAAGAGACCGCGGGCCGAGAAAACTGCATCCCTTTTTTATGTTACTTTTCTCTCTAGCTTTATCGAAAATACGCCTGACCAGAATGGAAGCTTCTCTCCTTCCAGTTGGTGCCCAAAGGTACACACTGTAGAGTAAGACGCACGAGCTTACATTTGCAACCCTCCATGGGCTGCGATAACCGCTTACCATCAGGTGGGTCGCATGTTTGTTTGCTTGTTTTCTTAACTATCTGTCTTCTTGTAATATATTCATGTCACTAAATGTAAATTATATATTTGAAAAGAGTAATTGCTTAATTTCTACGGGATTCTTCTCAGAAAAAAACGACTCCGTATGCGAATCCGGTGGTACATTTTGACGGTTTGAAAGTACGTTATTTGTAAAGTTTAGTGAAATAAAGATGATTTTGAGTTTGAGTTTGTTACGTTAGTGGTATTAATAAAAAATTAAACGTACTAAAGTGAAATTGTTTGCATTGAAATCAGATCAATACCTGACTTGATCGGGTTTCTATGTCTATTGGCGTTAATTTACAAAACGATGTACTCATATAAATCGCTTGAAGCGTAACCTCTACGCCGCTTACCCCAAGTTTGAACCCAGCACGCGACTTATAACATTTCACCGTCAAGATAGGTAAAGTTCTTTATATCGCTTCACCCAATCTACGGTTATAGACTATTCTGGTTAAAAATTTAGGTACTATTTGCTAATCATGTTGTATATTGACCTCCAATGGCTAGTAAGCTTGACTGCCAAGCTAAATGGCGCGCGTGTATTTCCTGCCAAGGCACACTTTTAAGTGATAGCATTTGTGTTGACTTGGGTCTGGTTGTTTAGTAGGTATAGTAAGTAAGTAGTAAGTATGAAGGTTTACATTAAGTACAACCCCAAAAAAAAAAAAAAATCAGTTTAGGCTCTAATAAGGCACTTATGAAGGTCTAATTTACCACCGGTTCGGAAAATATAACCACCTGAGAAGAACCGGCAAAAAACACAGTGCTCTGTCTTTTTTTATAAAAAAAAGTATTCTATCAGTAGCCTGTTTTTAGACGGACGGAGCCCTACTTTATGGTTTTCTGAAGTCGTATCTATACAAGAAAGATAGACTGCAAGGCATTCGAAATTATAATGCTATTGAAACAAAGTAGATATCGCCGATAGCTAAAATAATTGCGATGTTTTAAGTCGCAAAGGCATAATGATTAATGAGCATTGACTTGATGAGAATCATTAGTAACAGAGCGCACCTAAACAAGAAACACGTTTAATTAGACGGTTCACAATGAAGAGAAATTAAATTAATTTTCCACATTTTTCTACCATATTACTTAGAACGCAACAAACTGTAATAACATCATTCGAATAGGTCGTAGGAATGAGACAATTATGCCCGTACGACACGAATGCGATACGACACCGTTACGATATTCTAGTCGAATATCATTGATGTATTTTGTAGAGTCCACGATAGTGGCTCTAATAAGTGTCAAAATAAATGACAGTAGCGTAGATCTTATAGTAAGATTGAACCAACAATTAGAACAAAAATATATTTTGTAATCTTTTGTAAACTGCATCAAAGCGGTATGACATTGAACCAAATGTGTGACAAAGATTTACAGTATCGTACTTTTTATAAGTTAAATAAAGTGGCAGCACCGTTGACCGGCGTGGTTAAAAGTGGATACCTGATACAATACATGTCGCGGGTTCGAATTTCTCGCATTCATGTAATAAACATTAGCATTGCGTCTGAGTGTTTGGCATCTTTCATAATGATACTCCTTCAAAAAAAAAACTTATGAAAATATTCTACAATTATCCTGCATCCGTAACGAAAGTTTGCGATGGTGCCTCAATATCCAAGCATTGTGGATAGTGTTTTCAAAATTGCATATCAGATTATGAGTCGTGACCGCGTCGCATCGTATAAATAGCCCTTGTTGTTATTAACTAGTAGATTGCGGCGTATGTTGTAGGTAGCTCCGAGCGAGCCGAGTTAGTTGTTAGTTGGAAACGGTTTATTTAATTAAGCGGCAACAATCAACGTACCACGTTGCGGTTCTTACTATGCACGTAGACGATAACAGGGTGCATCAGCTATAGTGCCTTTAGTCTTTAATATTAAAGGGTATTTACTATGTGCAGTATATTAATGTTTCGTTAATGAAGTCTAATAATGCATTTTAGCAGAGGTAATTATCAAATTTGCAGAACAGCTTAGAAAAAAAGTTTCGATGAGGCATGCATACCTACCTACAATATTTTTTTTTGATTATTTCTATTACGTTCATCATGAACTTCGCCATTAATTGATTATGATCTCAAAATCAATAATGATTTTCCAAAATCTACACGGTACGGTATAATTTTATCAAATGCCAACTCTGATGCATCCGAATAAAAATGCTTAATTCCCAATTGAAGACCGCAGAATAAACATGATGTTACAATCAGCGGATATAAAACCACGACCAGGATTCGAAGCAACGGGTGACAAAAATGCAATTTAACAACTCAATTCACAACGCGTGTATTTAATGGACGATCAGACTAGCAAAAACTCACTTGCACTTGGATCGCAGTGCTTAAGCCTTCGGGTTGTGATATTTATTTTAGGATTTAAAACAAGAAACATATATTTAAAATCTTATAGCTAGATAGAAGTACAAAGGCATCAAGTTATGTCAATTGTATGAATTCATAGCGATCGTAAAATACAATTATTTTGATAAATAGTGCAATTAATTAGTATTATTTAATAAGGTAAAAGCTGAAGCGAAACACGAGAAACAGTAATAAAATGTAATATAATAAAATGAGAGTGAAAAAAAAACCATCATAATTATATTCAAGGTAACATGCGAGTCACCGCGTAACTGAATAGAAAATGGCGATGTGTTACAAAAGAAAATACTCGAAAGAAAGAACACAGTTAAAAAAGAACAGACTAAGCGTAGTCATATTGAACTTCTGTTAAAACGTTAATAGCTATGGAAAACATTTTGTCGGACGCCCAAGTTTAAGATGAATAAAAAGAAGATTTTTTCATTTACAATGCCATTTTGTTTAAGTAAGCATTATGATTTGCAAATTTATATACTCAGAAAGCACCAATTATTTAGGATCCTATGAATTCAAATTGGTGTAGCGTCAACGTTTGTAAATTCCATTCGCGATCAGACTTTGCCATATAATTAACACATTTTAGTATTAATCTTCTTCAGCTATCCCATTCAATATCGCAACAATTGTAATTTTCTGTCATTTGCTGTAATGTTTCTATCTAGATCCCTATTTTTTCAAGGCGGCCATCTTGCTTTTTGTCCCGTTTATAATGATCATTGCAAGACTATCTCTCAAAGTATATGCGTTATTATGATAAAAGCCTTGCTCCAGAGCTGTTAATGTTTGTCTGAGTATTATTAGTCTGGTAATAATGGTTTTATTAATCAGACACGTATGATTTGAATATCTTTTGCAGCGATGTAAGTAACATTGAGTACAAGTCATATTATTGACTGCATAATGTAAGATATTTCAAGGTAGCGTGGAATATCTTTAGATTGTGAAATAATGTCGGTGTATCTACTAGCCATCAATGCATTATTATTATCGTAAATCACATGCAAAAATTTACACGAATATTCGTTCTTTACATAATTTTACTGCATTTATACTGATAAAGTGTCAATAAATCATGAATAGAATATTACACATCTGGTAAAAAACATATGTTATTTTTAAATAAGCTGTTGTTTTTTATAATAAAATTTTTAATTCGAATTTCTATGCTTTTAAATAAACCCGTGCGTGAGTGTCAAGTCAATATGTTCACGCTTTTGTAATTAAAAATAAAATATCAATTTTGGTGATAACTTTGGCAAATGGTTTACATTAATAAATTCTTGTTACTTAGCTTTTTAATTTCAATAGCTTTCACACATTGTTTTAATTTTCATATAAAATAAATCGCATTATGATGTATGAAACATAAACAATTGTGACAGACTGACACCGTTGCTGCATAAGTTGACAGAATTAAATGTTATAAAAATGGTAAAAGCATTTCGTTGCCTACTTATCCTGTTTTTACATTCATATCATCACGCCACTCACAGCGTAGCACAAGCACAAAGTATAGAGCGCCATTTCACTCTTGACTTACACAGCTCTTTGGTTCTTTTACATTCATCAATCTTTTCATAGTTATGTCCGCTGATTCCGAGTACTCTTTACCTTTTCATCACTGAGTACTTTGGTGATTTGATCTAGAAAGTTGGACTTTCCACGGCTTCTTATTTCACTCACATACACTTTGTATTTATCGCATTGTACTTATCCTGTTTTTAGCAGGCATCATTCCTCATGCAATCCAATAAAATTGTTTTGAGAAATAATTCCAAGACTCAAGTGTTTTCTAGCAAACGATTGTCAATGGCTTATTCTGTGGAGGGAGACGGTCTCCGTGGATTCTTCGCGGAATCACCTCTGCTCGACCGCTTTTTGTCCACCCTCAAGATCTCATATAGCCATCATACGTTTAAGATGAGAACGTCGTATGAGCAACACTTATTGGATTTTTAAAACCAATTTGAACATATACGTTTCTTCTTGACATTGATTTGGGGCATTTATTTCACATTGACAATTGGATGACGAAAGCTGATGACAGAGCTCCCTGGCGCGTTATGGGATAGCTTTGTGGACTACGATAGGATGGTGACGATTTGTTTAAAATTAACATGGAATACGTTGTCTTACTTTTAAATCAGTGACGGAACGAGCTGCAAACATGCCTACATTTTTTTGCCTCCCTGAAATTTCTTTGAGGTGAAAAAGTTAAATAGCTAGAGACGTTTTCAAATGCAGGAGAAACACATTCAGAGATTCTATACATATTAAGTGAAGCCTCAATCGCCTTTTCAATATTGAAGAGCTTCATCCAGCAGGGTGGCAAATTGTTCCTTTTTCAATCGGGGCTACAGTTTTACCGATGCAGGAATTTATATCATGACAACGCTTGCGCTCGCAAAAAGCAAATTCCATTTAATTATGGATGATTTTAAAAATCTGTGAACAATGCCAGCCATCCTTTGTGGTCCCACGGCTGGTTTTTATTTGAGATCGGACTAATTTGATAATTTCTTATTGAAATGCGTCTCCTTCTCTGAATGGTTAATATTGATCTGCGTTCATAGCAAACCTGCTTGGGTACTTTTGTGAATTAATTTGGATTATGATTGGTGCAGTATAATAAATGGGAGCTGTGCACTGAGGGCCTATACGCAAACTTAAAATAGGTACTGAATAAGTTTAAAAATGATTTGCACTATGAAGCGGAGGTAGGTAATCTCCTGGCCGGAATGGCAACTTCACACTTATGAGTTTCAGAACGAGACAGGACAGGAGACAGGAATGTAGTGAAGAAATTCAACACCAATATCAATATTATTTTAAAATATGTTGGTAGTACTTTTTCCAATACCCTATCGCGAATTGAATTAAACAGTCTACTAAAAGCTTCAAGAATGGAAGAACATAGGTGTGTACAAACAACGTACTTCAATCGTTCCTTAGATGCTACTAATGAAAAAAAACATGATCACAGCCACAGAGAAACAAACCGAAGAACGCACACTGCTTGAGGTGGTGAAACATATCTCTGCAACCGATTCAAACCACAACACAATTATGTCATTTTATCAAACCGTTAAGTGAAACAAATAACGAATGCAAAATTCCCTTTCAATAACATTAATTTGAGAGAAATTAATATTTGTGTCGCGTCGCGACTCGAGTCGCCAGGATAGATACCGGGAGATTTATTTCTGTCGTCGGACGCTAAAAGCCTCGGCCGTCGGTCGTGCGATAAGTACGTATAACCGGCATGCGATAAGTAGGTATGTATAATTGGAGACCGACACGCGACCACCGTACGAGGTCCCGAACATCGCCTTGGAATTCGGATGTTAAGCCCACTTTTAAGTAAACTGTACATTCTTATTTTCTTGGCGTACATTCTTGGCCGATGTGTTCGCTTTTTAATTTATGAATAAGTAAAGCACGAGGTTCCTAAAACAGATGTTTTAAATTGTAAAGTGAAAGCTACAGGATCAGAATTCAGTTGACATGTCATCTACCTTATTAAAAATTCATTTTAAAAATTTTGATTAAGCCATTATAGAGGTTAGCTTAGGTTATATCAGAATTTACTTTGATGTCAAATAACGAAACCTGTGTATTCTTTCCGTTAAATCGAATCAAAGAATCTTTAACGTGATAATGACAGTGGTAATAACGAATGTAACGTCTATTTTTAAAAACAGCGTTGCGTATGTTAACCCTACCTTTGCTTCGACTGACATTCCGGCGACATGCTTGGGGTCTCCGCGACCAAATTGCCGCCTTTATCTTAGGCGCCTTCGACAAATTACGTCGGACCCAAAAAGTCAACGAGCTTATCACACAACCCAGTGTTAGTTGCTTGTTCGTCTTTGCTTTTAATTTCGCCCGTATAGTTTTTGTTACGACCTCATTTCAGGGTTATCTCGTTAGGTATGTCTCGGAAATGTCTGTCTGTACTTTTTGCGTCTTTGTGTGTTTCGTCCTTAATGCGTCGTTTGTTCTTCATGATTGAAACATGGATATAATTGTTTTTGTCGACCCTTTGCTGGTCATCTTACTGCTCACTCCTTGTCATTATTATATTTAAAACTGGTACGTTCATTAAGGTTTTCGGTATTTATATCACAATCATAGGAAGCTGTATTGATAGAAATTGTATAAGTACAAACGATCTCTCAGTATCTATCTTTAATGATAGGAGATCAATGCTCATCAATCCGCCCTTATGCAACGATGATCGCGTGACTAAAGTAAAGCAAAGTGAATAATTAAAGGTTAGAAAAGTTGCACCAGGTACATTACACGTAATTAATTAATCAAAATCTATAAAAGTGATTTCCAACCCTCTCGAGAGCGAATAAAATTAATTGACCATTAACAAGTTCTTAGAAATGTTTCCAGCATTCCCAACCAACGTCGATGGACATCTATTAAATTATAAAAAGGGAGGAATAAAAAGTTCTTTAAGAATTTGAAGGCAAACATCAAACAGGAACGATGAAATTGCTGCTCCTGTTTAGTTTATTTTTATACAATATGTTCTTTTTGAACATAATAACTAAGTTACATATGATAAAGTACTTATCTATTTAGTACCTTGTGCCAATGATAATAAAATATAAAGTACTTCATGATTTAATTATACAGAATCAATATTTTTCCCTACGCGGAACATGCATAATTTGTATTATTAAAAAATTACAATCGCTGTTGTAGGTTTAAAAAAACAGTCTGCAACTGAAGGTAAATAAAATAAAATAGCTAAAGTAATTTAATTAACAGTTTAATTAGACGTTGAATAATATAAATTAGGATTATCATCAAATGTTTCAGAAAAAGCTAATATCGTATATTCAACTATTGTGGTGCTTAGGAGGTGTGCTTATTACTATCTATTGCAGGTAATTTAAATTTTCTTAAAAATAATCTATAATTTGTGGACATTGTTGTTTTTTAAAACGCTTTAAAGATACTTAGCACTATTTGAACTCCAAGCTCAAAAGATACCGACGGCATGTGATATCTCTTGTACTGCAGTGTCGAAATAAAAACTAGTCTTCAGAACATTCTGTACCCATCCAACTATACAGTCCAGGTATTTATGATACCACTAAGTTAGATTTATTTTTATGACACATTATTACACCTGATTTATTTTTTAATGCATTTTATAACAACACATAAAACTACACATGAATGACATAAAACATTAAAAAACATTCTAACACGTATAAACAACGAAACACGATCCTATTATAACAGTAGCAATAAAAGTGTATCAACTAATAAAACAAGTTTACAGTGACCAACACACATTAGACACAGGCATATTAACAACCACACTACTCACCAAGTTACAGCTGGAGAGATCTATTGTAACTATAACACTATATACAAATAATAAAGATTAAACACTCAATTTTAGATATTACCGGCTAATTACAGAACAAGCAATTAAATGAAAACATCAATTAATTAGAAGGGGAGAGGCGAGCGGGCGCGAGGCTGAGACGCTCACAACTGGTTTCAAGCACCGAACGCAGCAGGCCTCATCCATAATTCAAATAAAACATGGGGCCTAAACTCCGCCCCTGCGGCACGCCGACCAATAAGCCTCCGCACTGCACACAGTCGACAACTCCGCCTGTTAAAAACTTATTTCCCCACCCTGTCTATTTTAAATTAGCCCTATTTGATTATGCCAATAAATTAATACGTGCCAATTATATCATCCCATTCGTGGTCTACAGTACCGAACGCTCGGGATGTAATTGCAGTCGGGTGCCGATTGATTATTATTTGCAGTATTCAATTAATAATGATCGTGATTTGGAGGATCACGATCGGTGCCGCTTTAACTATAACAGCACTTTTTAATGTCTTAATTGACAAATTGAATTTCTGGGAAGATAGAAAGCAATTACAATATTCGATTTATTCTTTGAAGTGGGTAATCAATTTCGTTTCTTGTCCGGCTACCGGTAAAAAGTGGCCCAGTAGCAAATCATTTTTTGAGCTTCGTACTACTTCAAATGATATTGGTGAGCTTATTTAGCCAGACAGGAAATGCTTTATTGCCAAGATTTATTGCTTTATCTGCTTAATATTTTACAAAGGTGGATGGACATAAAGATAAGAATGGGATGTCCCCTGCTTCGGCGGTCCAGTCACGAGCCCAACCACTTTATGCACATTAATACATTTATTTTTGGACCTTTACTTGACGAGTGACATATGACTAAATCACAAAATATCCTTGATGATAACGAAGACATTGATGAAAAGGATCTTGGTTTTTGGCTCCACAATGCTAATCGTTAAGTTCAATGTATTTTAGAATGACAAAGAGATGATTGCTTAGCTCCTTCTATCGTAATACACATAAGTTGTACAACTTTTTATGTTCTCTTAAAGGAAGATTTGCAGAAAAATAATGCTTATGGGTCATTGTGTTGTAAAAATTCGACAAAAGGGTTTCAGTAAACGATTACTTGCATACGTAAATCCTTTCCATTGTGAGTACTAATTCATTTTCGAACTTCTTTTTTTCCTGTTGGCATTGTTTGTTGGTACAATTTGTCAGTTTGTTGGCCTTTTGAGAGGGACCGATAGACGTTGAAAAAAATCTGCCCCTTTTCGGAAGTCGCTAATGATAAGGCGCCGGTAGCTTTGTTGCGTTTTTGTTTGCCTCTCCAGTGTGAATTGCAGGTAGAAAATCAATCCTATCCTACAAATAGAAATATAATTTCGTCAATTCTCATCCCTATTGCAACTTATTTGAGAATTGTATTTGTTTTTTTACGCAAAGGGAAGTTAGTGTGTTATAATTTGTGGTTTACATGTAGAAGACACGTGTCGGCAAGTCTCTTAAGTATTAGGCACCTAATAACGGTGTCTCGCTCTCATGGTGTGGCCCGGAAGTCGAGATTGTCATCATGTGAGGTTTTGAGAACATTTTTATTCAGTCCCAAGATTCAGATATACACTATTAAATACATTAAAGCTAACTGCGAAATAATGCGATGTCATTTTGAATATTCGTTACAAAATACTTAAAATCGTCGGGTGCAAATTAGTTGGACATTCCGGTTATTAAAGTAATGGAACTTGTGTGCGTACACAATGCTGTAATGGAACAAAGTGATATTCGTAATAACACACATGCGCGTGATTAACAAATGCTCGTTCGTAATTATGATTTACAACAGGATGTAGCCTTATCATGTGCATCTGAAATTAAGGGTTGGTGTAATGCCTATAAATATTATCTACATGAACAATTCAATATAGACACTCAAATTTTTAATATACATTTGCAAGGAGAACAATACGGTCTGAAGAAGAAAGTACAATGATAAACATCAATGATTGTTATTCATTACGGTTAACGCGCGCTGTGTAAATTAACCTACGTACACACCAGCTCAATTTATAGCTGGCAGCCCTCCAACGTCACTTACGCTACCGAACATGATAATTTCATTTTCTAAATTACATTACCGATCGTTATCAACATAAATAACGACAGTTTTACTGCGCGGGGTAATTTCGTCGTAAACGTGGACCGTTAAAATCGTAGGCAGCAAGGCGTTCAACTCTTGCGTCTCGAAAAGTAAAAAAAGGTAACTAGTTATTTGGTCAAAGAGTCAAAGCGTCACTAAACTCGGTTCAATGAGGTTTGTATGAGGTTGTAATGCGAGCCCGGGGCGGGCGTGACGGCGGGCGCACGCTCGCCCCCCGCCCGCCCGCTACCGTTCCGCTAAACAAACTTCACGCAGCGACGCTAAATCGATTCGCCCCGATCGCATCTCCGCCGCATCGCCGCCTCGCTCGCCTAATAATACCGAATCACTTTTTTACCATACGCCGAGATATTGTTAACGGATCGACTATGAAATTATACTAGCAATTGGCGGCTCATTGTTTCCGCTCCGCTCCCATAGGATTTAGCAAAGTAATGGCAATCTGTTAACTCATAAATTCATTATACCCAAATCAGTTCTGCATTGTTTCTGATGAACATCTTTGTCTGCTTAATTGCCGTGGTCGAGGCAACTTTTAAAGTTAACGGTTCCAATGATGTGCTGAAAATTAGATTTTGTACACGATGTGAGGGTAGGGCGCGACGAAACGAGCTTATTAAAGTTTTTGTAAATGTTTTACGAATACTGTGGTTTTGTTGTTCCGGTTATCAATGAATTCTATGGCAGCACATGGTCGGAAATTGAAATAACGTTCTCAAATAAAGAATAGGTTATTACAAAGTTGATTGAACTCAAGTATAATCAACGATTACTGAAAGGACAGGGTAAAAATACAAAGATGGCGGTTCGCGGGCAATTTGAATGGTCGTCCATTGAGCCGGCAAAGTGGAGCAGACGCGGTGACACGAGCCACTCACAGATTCGCAAATTTTTATTTGTTTTTTTTTTTATAATAAAAAACGTTATTTGGTTACCTGACGACGAATGCTATACAAAATTGATTACAACGTCGCCTGTATATTAAAAATAAATCTATTAGTAGATGTAATTTTCAGTTTTTAATGGACCACTCTAGTTTCAATTGTAATTCTGGTTTATCATTTTGCATAAATATTTATATGTATTAGAGAAAGCTTTTACAAATACATTAAAATAATATTAATTGCATGAAATCGAAATTTTATGATAAAACTAAGTATTTTATTCTGAAAACAGATTTTGAAACATTACCCAACTGATCGCAGATATACGTATAAGAATAAAGTAAAAGATATACGTATTAAAAAAAATAACTGAACATAAATAGGATGTTAAAAATTCATAAGTCTTATTTGCACAGTAATTTCGCTAGCTACATCCAAACTACATACACACTACTTGGCGACAGAATACCTGGCACTGCCATGCTGCCCACCTAGCCGGCCTATTGTAATAAGACACCTACTGGGACCTACTTTCTTTAGGGTTACAAAAAAAAAGACAGAGCACTGAGTTTCTTGCCGGTTCTTCTCAAGTGGCTGTTTTTCCGAACCGGTGGTAATTTAGACCTTCATAAGTGCCTAATTAGGGCCTAAACTTAATAAATCATTTTTGATTTTGATTTTGGGTACCTTTCTGGCGTGGAAAAATATAGAGGCCTCCTTTAGGCCACACAACTACTTACATAATTATTGCTTCCGCTACCTCCACTACCTCCACTACCTTCAATCTCTACAAAACTCATTACAATAACATGTTGGCTGTTATGTTAATAATTTCTACGAACGACAAAATATTATCAAGAGCAATAGTGGAATAAATAACGCTCATTTGCGGTTGCCACGTCTCTACTTTTTCCTGCGCGTGCGCCGGATACTGAGATACTTAGATCAAGATTTTATACCAAGAGAAATGTAATGTAAATATGATTTAAGTTTAATTGCTAAGGCAAATAACTTTATAATGTACGTTGGTTGTCATTTTATGACGATGTGTGTTTATACTTATGGTAGACTAGCTGTGCCCGCGACTTCGTACACGTCGAGTTTTTGTTATACGTAACGGATATCCTTTTAATGTATAACTAAAAATCTGTTATTTTAACATGACAAACAGCTGTATAGTTCGTCTGTAATGTCTTCAGTAGGTACTGACCGTTGCCGCGCGATCTAATATTTTATTGTTAGGTATTAAGAGATATGCAGTTGAAATAAAAATAGCGCTATGGATAACTACAGTTAGCATATTTTCCTTCCTCAGTCCAAATAAGTCGTAAGTAATGGCTTACTTGGTCCATATTGGGACAATCTGTAAGCAATTTAACTTTGGAGCTGAACATTTTAGAACGTTGGTCAATTAATTCTATGTTTGAAATGTTTATTCCAGTGATTCATACGATGACTATGAATGAAGATTGATGTAACACATCGTGGAGAGTAGTTATGATATTCTGGAGATTTTTGCAGGGCCGGAAATGTGCCATTGTCCTGGTGTTACAAGCGTCCCATAGACTACAGTAACCGCTTATTACCAGGCTCGCCGTATCCTTGCCACCTAAGCAGTATAATAAAATGACATTAGGACACATCAGATTTATTAAGGGATAAGATTTCCCTTCACGCTGTGAGTAATGTAATTGTAATTGACCAATGTAATTAGTTGCATAAAAATACTTACTAAGCTTTAGCCTTGAGCTGATATTATATCTGATAATACTTTTAAGATAAAACAATCAAGGTGGCGATTCTGTTGTACAAAATAATTAAACTAAACGAATTCGACAGGCTTATAAGTCTTGTTATCCCTTTCTTATGTGCGAGGTTAAATAAGGATGGCAATACTTTGAGTCCTGTCAAATTCGTTTAATTATGATTTCTTAGAACAGACTTTAAAAGTGTTGATGCTTTATACAATAAAAATTCTAAATGCCAACTTTATCCTGGTGAATTCCTACTTCTTCTTCAGCACAAGAAATGTAATAGCCAGTAGTATAATATGTGTTTGTGTGTGTGTACTTACCTACTCATAATGATAAATGGCCTCAACATTCAAACGCTTCGGTAATGACTCTATCTACTCCCATATTACTATAATTATGAAGTCATAGCTTACAAGCAGCTTTCAGGCAAACTATATTCTCGAATCGATTCTAAAGACATTAGTGAACAATTTCGGACCAACATTAATCGAATGATGTTAGGTAATACGAATGTATTATTCGATAACGATGTCATTACAATACTCAGGTACTCTACTCTAATATTTTGTGGTCTGATTGTTAACGGGAGATAAATTTAAGTACACAAATTGGATTGCTTTATTCGTCATTGGTCTGTTATTTCAGTCGATCAAATATTTACGATGTGATCATGTGAAATGAAGTTTATCGATTTGGAAACGAATCGATATTTTCATGAGTGTGTATACACATTCTTTAGCTTCTAGCAGATCATAAAGATAGGAAATTACGTACGAGTAGGTAATGATTGTTTTTTTTTTTCGCAAATGATTTGTATTGGTAGAACTATTCTATAGATAACAATTTTAATAATGTGGTGTTTCCGTCCACAGCGCTGATTACTTCTAAACATGTAAACGATTAGCCAGTATTGCAATATTTTTAATTGGCGTTGTGCTCAATCATTCTATATCCCCTACGAAAGTTTAACCTTTATACTTGTGTCCTTAACCCTATAATAAGCCATCACACTATAATTCGATCCCCAACAGCCCGTTAATCGTCCCCTGTTACCCATAAGCCAACTAATGTCGTTTTAATACACGCAAGTTCCGACTCCCGGTCCGGGCAATTTGGCACCGAAAAAAACCCATTTGCCGTCGAAATCCAGTGGCTCGACGCGTGTGGTTTAATGTTAAACTAATTATTTTGTCGTAGGTACATCGTCTTGCGAGGGTTAAGCCGTAAAAAATATCTGCGATGTTTGTTTTGAGAATTGAGAAACTTGATGAATCCAGTTATTGGAATCAGACTTTCTCCTTACTGCTCCATTGTGATTATGTCAGTTAATTATTAAACAAGTAAATTATTTATGACTTTCATCTTCAATCGGAATCGTCTCAAATCCCGTGAGAACTCGTTGGTTTCCGAATAAAGTAGCCTAGATTATTTTCTAACAGGCCTCCATCTATGAACAGAAGTCTTGTCTAACGTTTCAGCGATTTCGAACATTAGGGTGTAAGACAAACAGACAGAAAGATAGACAGAACTAAAAAAATTACCATATGTATAGGTATAGATAAGAGCTTAAGTAATAGCTTATGGACTTTTGAAATGCGGTCGGTAGGCAATCGAACGTACTTAACGTTCGAATGCCTTACTATACACTAATCACACGTCGGAACTAAAAAAAAACAATTTCCTAAATCTAATGCATAAATAAGTGTCGATTAGGGATGCCCCATGATCTAATAGGGATGTAACGATATAAAAGGGGTGAAATTTTGTGACATGCGTTTAGGACAGCATGAATAAATTGAATTTTATTATAGAACAGAGGTAGCATCACGTTACATAAAAAGGGTTGTAAGTGTTGGTTCACTTTATTGAGGAACCTTTGAGGGACGGTTAATGGTCTTCTTTTGTACTGTTTTTTAATTTCGTTCGTAAGTTAAACCAAAGGAAATAACGATTAGTTTTTGATATTTCAAAGGTACATAGATAGTCCCTTCGTTGTAGGTAGTAGCTTAGAGCGCCTTTTCACTCTGAACCTGCACACTTCCTTCGCTTCTTCTACCTACATTTATCAGTCTTCATACATTATCTTCATACAGAAGAATCTGGCAAGAGTCGGTTCGATTCCAAGTTCAAATCTTTGAGTACGTTGGCAATTTTGATCTAAGTAGTTAGACCTAGGCCTTCATCTGCTTCGTCTTATACACACATTCGCATTATTTTCTTATCGTGTATTAAAAAAAGGCATAAATCGAAGAAGTATTTAAATATCGTGTGCATTCACTATATTAGTAGTCATTCGTGATATATATATATATATATATATATTGACGAGACCGCTGGTCTAGTGGTTAGTATACCTGACTGCTACACTAGGGGTCGCGGGTTCGATTCCCGCCGAGGCAAACATATATGTGACATACATGTTGGCTTTGCGTCTGGATGTTTGATATGAATTGTACGTTTGTATTTTCAAAAAGATAATTTATAAGTATTGTATCAGCTACTGGTTCCCATAGTACAAGCTTTGCTTAGTTTTGGGGCAGATGGCGCTGTGTGATAATGTCTAAGCATTATTATTATATTACAAAAACAATGTTGTTCCAAAATGAAAAAGTGACATCTTGTGACAATAAACAATAACTTGGACACTCACTGTACGCGACTGTACCACGCAACAAAATGACCTTACAATTGCTCTATTGTAAGCGCTCTGAACTTTCTGCTAGGCTTGAGAAAGATTACAAAGCTCGTACTGTATCTATATAATGCTCAACATAAGCCAGTTACAACATATAGTTAGAACAACCGCCAGTCACAGCGATAAGATCGCAGCAAAGTGACAATAATGTAGTGTAATCTTAAGGGTACGTACTAGTTGCGCCAAATCGCGTTTTAATTAGATAGATAAGGCACGCCATTAGCTAGCAAATTACCCAGAGCTGTTTGTTTTATTTTATTTTTCCTTATCTGCTAATGTTGTATCTTGTCTGTCAAATTGCCGGAACAAGACGGGTGGGGCGTCGGTGTAAGCGCGAGCGGTTTTTAGTAAACAGCTAAATAAACTTTCAATTTGCATACATACATTTATATTCACCAAGTAAGTCCCTTGGCAGTGAGTATTTGTAATTATAGTTCTGTATTCATTAATTTATTTACCATTTTGCATTTACTATTTGATACCAAGCTTTGTTAAAATTTTCGTTGCATGGCTAAGTAGTAAGCATTAATACAATTAATTGGACAGTTTTTTGAATGAGTCAAAATAACCTAAATTATTTACAAACAGGACTGTGTTCTTGCAGTAATTAAATGTCAGCTAGTTGGTAAGCAAGGTTTATTTATTCATAGATAACAGTTCCAAAAATTGTGAGCATCAGTAAATACGTAAAAGAATAAGATAGCGAAATACATCTTAATATATCATTATGTATATTTGGTGGTTTATAGCGTATTATAAGTCTATCTACATCTACACTATATATATTATAAAGAGGAAAGATTTGTATTTTTGTGGGCTTGTATTGAATAGGCTCCGAAAATACTGGACCGATTTCAAAAATTCTTTCACCGTTAGAAAGCTAAATTATCACTGAGTAACATAGGCTATATATTATACTAGCTGCCCGCCCCGGCTTCGCTCGGGTGGACAAAATATTTGATAAATATCTATGCTCCGAAACTAATGTCTACCCGTGCTAAGCCGGGGCGGGCCGCTAGTATTTATTAAAATACATAAATTGCGAAATAACATGATAAAAAAATGACATTTTTAATATGAAATTAGCATCAGATTTTAAAGAGTAAATTTTATTTTATTTTTTCTTCAAGGAATCTATTCCACCGCTAACAATATAACCCCAACCTTACAAAGATGGCAGCTAACCTATCAGATGTGTTCGTTTTAAGTTCTTTGTAATATTTGTTGTTGTGTTTTTATGAATGTATTACTCGTACGCTAATTATGTGTATGCGACAATTCTTTATTGCAATTCAATTGGACGTTAATGATGTCTATAGAATTACAAGAATTTCCATCCGTCTTACTTAGTATTATTGTATTACTGAGTTGAATGCCCAGGGGATAAAAACTCGCGCACCGACGGTTAAGGGAAAATAAGCGTGCAAATTAGTAACTTTTTTATTAGTAACTACGTCAATAAGCGACCTTTGACTTTTTCATATTTCCAATAAAGTATAAATCCTTTAAACATTATTGCAAATAATTGGCACCCTCCCGCGTGACAACAATTTGAGACAAGTGTTTTTTTTTATATTAGGTTTGTTTTAGTTTTAGATCGTATTATTATTTTTAAATCCTTGACTTATCGAAAATACTGTTTTTGCACATGCATATTTTTCACAGTTACGACTAGTAAACGGTAACTAAAATTACTCTAAAAGATATATCCAGAGTCGTATAATACTAAAAAGAATCTCTTAATCAATATCTTCCTGACATTTTTAAGTGGGAGTGTCGACTAGTGCCTCTACGCATTACGTTACGACTCAATGATAATCATTTTGCTACACTGAAATTAATCATATCGCACTTCCTCTATAAGGATTGTCAGCCTTGCATTAAAATGACTGGCCTGTAGTAATAAATTAAGAAAAAGATTATAAGAAGGAATTGTTAAATAAATTATTTAAATCTGAATAAATAGTGTTCAGAGCTAAATGGCGATTCATTCGACGCCTCAGTATTCACCTACGCCGCCTTAAAAACACGTTATGTGGATTCCCAAACTCCTGTGGAATAGTCCCCAAAATCCTATGCTTGCCCTTTCGTTATCTGTGTTAAGCAGGCCGGGAGTGCTTCCATCAGACTATGCATTATTTTTACGAGCCTCCATACAAAACGGTCATATATCTGTTCGTTTTTTACGTCTGTGCGGCCGCGCGTGCGACCAAATGGGTCCCCGTGATAACTCTCACTTTTAACTCCTTTTATGCCTCTTGTCACCCTTCGAAGCCTCCCCAACAAACAATACATTGTGCACCTTAGCACATTAATCTTAGAGATTAATCTGCCTTGCATAAACAGTGTACTTTAAATTCCAGAAATATAAGTCATTTGTAAACTTATCAGCACTTTATTTAGGAGCAAGATTTCGGAATATTGTCGAGGTCCATTTTTAATTGCGTTGGTATGCGAGGTATTTGGGGAATGCGCTGGTTGGTGTCAATAAATTATTGTTAGATTGAGGGCTCAGTGAAGATTGGTTGGTGCAAGGTAAGTAAGTGCGGTAGGTGGGCTGTGATTTAGGTGATCACTGATCTGTAACTGAGACTTATTGGTTTTAGACTTCAAAAAAAGTATTATACTGTTTTTTGGCTCCTTTGCTGTCAGACTCCGGTATCTTTTTGTTGTGCGTAAAATCAGTACTCATATATTATGGTACATGTCCTTTTTTTCAAGTTGTCATCTAATATCTATTGTTTTTTATAAAGAAAATACATCCTTCTTAATTAATATTATAAATGCGAAAGTATGGATGGATGGATGGATGTTTGTTACTCTTTCACGCAAAAATCACTCAACCGATTTGGATGAAATTTGGAACACAGATAATTTATAACCTGAATTAACACATAGGACTTTTTAACCCGGGAATTTTTTAGGTTCCTCTGAGATTCTAAGCTCAACGCGGACGTAGTCGCGGGCAGAAGCTAGTATCACCTAAATTAGGTTTACTTCATCCTGGTTACACTCTTTACAGCTCACGGTGGATGTCTATCCACCGTGCATAAATTAACATTACAGGGGAAAGTAGGTACCCTAAATAATGAAGAAAATTCTTTTCCGAAATCCATAGATTTTTTAGAAACGCTTTCTTCTGATAAATGTACTGACTAAAATAATTATATTTGTACCTTTAGCTATAATAATAAATTCGCTTACGTCACACCTTAAGTAAAATAAAATATTTAGTTCTACTTATAAATCGAAGTAAACAGGAAAATGTATCTAATACCTGTAATTGCTAAATACGTATAAAGTTACATCATTACTTCATGCTTAGTTGCTTAAAATTAGTTTTATATTGGAAATAATTTCCCTAGAACTAACAAGTCTCAAAGCTTTTAGAACTGTAAGTTCTGTATAATATTAGCATAAGGGTCAATTTCTATTGTTACTTAATATGCTATCTAAAATAAGCATAACAATAATTATTGAATGTTCTGAATACATATTGAAAAGATATGCAATTATAGTATGCGCTTCAAACAAGCCGACTGTGACTACGAAGCTTTCCTGAAAAGCTTTTTTGCTTGTTTTATTAGTTGCCTTCACATACAAAGAGGTAATTATCTCAGTAATTGAGTCTTATTATAAGGTATAAAACTATAATGTATATTTTTATAGTAATATCGTGCGGCAACTATCCTTGTTAATAATATTTTTACTCTAAGCTGGATAAATTGAATATATTCTATGGGTGGGCTTTGCGATACGTGTATTTCGAGATATGCTTAAAGGAGAGCTTCAAACTTATTAGGTGGATGAAAAAATTATCAAAATATGCAGAGGGTATGCTAGATTTCGAATTTGACAGATAGTAAACTGTTAGATTGACAATATGCCTGTTATGCGCGCAATTTGACGTAAGTTACCTAGCCACTTTTTGCCTTAGAACAATTTTTAATATAACAAAACTGTGTTCAATAATAACAATACAGGGTCGGCAACGCGCGAATGATAACCCTGGTGTTGCAAGCGTCCGTAGGCTACGGTAACCGCTTACAATAAGGCGGGCCGTATGCTTGTTTGCCACCTTAGTGGTATAAAACACGGAAAAAAACCTTTTAAAGCTTTATAATAAATGCTATCGTCACGCCATGTCCTTTCTAAGACGGCAGAGAGGAGAGAATAGAGCTCAATTTTACCCTTTAGTCTACGTTCATCAATCTGTGCATGCAAGCCCGCTGGTTCACAGTTCTCCTTACACAATAATAGACATTAGCATGCAAAACTCTAATGTTGTAAAATTAGTTTTAATCATACTTATATACATTATGACATTACACATCACGGATCATTTGATTCCTGTGAGTACCTTAAATTTATTGTCATTTTACAAATTAATTCCAGCCTTGAGGCAATGGGGGCACGGGTCATTTTTAATAACCCGTCACCCACCAGTGGGTGAAGCCTGTGGTTGCACGGGTCACGACCCATTTTAATATCATCCAATATCGAATATCAGTAGTCACTTTATAGCTACAGAGAATTGCCACAAACAGCGTTTGTTGCAAAAAACATTAATTTCCTTTTCTTTAAACACCTGCCTTCCGTATATGAAATAATAGCAGCCGTGTTATTGTGTGATATTAATCATGAGCTTAATAAGGTATCGATGAAAAAATTATAATTTTGATATTTATTTTGCAACGTTTGGTAAAACGTTAAGTAAACCGTTATCAAGCTGCGCTATACAAATACAAATAATTTATTTTGATGAACATAGGATATGTAAGCTATGTGACATACAGATATTGAGTACATGTAATGGAAAGTATGCTGTGCTCCGCCGCCATGCATACAAATATCATTTTATTTATTTATGATTTCATCATGTTTTTACATTGTAGAATTTAATTCCAATTCCAAATTAATAGAACTGTTATTTTTTATATAATAAACTAGCTACCCGCCCCGGCTTTGCTCGGGCAGACAAACAGAAAATTTCAGGCATTTTTTTAAATGTTTGTCTCCGTAAGAACCAACCTTCAAGGAATATTCTAAAAAAAAAAAAAGTGAAATCGGTTCAGCTGCTCTCGAGATTTGCGCTTAGCAACACATTCAGCGATTCATTTTTATATTATAGATAGCTTGAGATACCCAACAAACTTATTTTTTATTTTTATTAATAGTATGTTGGTCTAATGTTAGTTAATGCAAAACATTATAGGTATTATTCTTATTAATATTATAAAATGTAAAGTCTGTGTGTGTGTTTGTACTCTCTTTACGCCTTAACTGTAGAATGAAATTTGCAATAGAAGCTGGATTAACATATAGGATACTTTTATATCAAAAAGGGTGATTCTTGTGTCATTGCACTTAGTACGTTCCAATACTGATTCATAATACCATTTTCAAAGAAAGCCCATATTAGCCATTTAATTTTCAAACGAAATAGAAACTGCGACTGTATATACCTACTATTGTTATTTAACAAAGGGGAAAATATTTGGATTTTCAGAATTGGCCATAATTTAATTTATTATCCTCATAATCAATTCTATGAATATTGAATTTAACTAACGAAAATATATATCTAATAGGAAAATCAAATGTTTGTCCACAAAATATGAAACAAACAAAGATAAGTTAAATTTAAAGTATTGTTACAGGCATTATTACATTATTATTATATTATTATTATTATTATATTGCTACACGGGCGAAATCGTGGGGAAAGAGCTAGTAAAAATAAAATTATAAATGGATCTTTTACTCAGTTGTAAATTTAAGAGGCTTATTACTTATCCTGCGTACACACAAAAGTTTCTTCACCTATTCTGGTCTGTTCCAAGCAAAATAACCTTTCCTTTCCTTTCCTTATGAAATAAGCTACGAATTTTGTTAAACATTGTTCTAACATGATTGTTACATGAAAAAAAAAGAGAGAGCACTTAGTTTCTTGCCGGTTCTTCTCAGTTGGCTTTTTTTTCCGAACCGGTGGTAATTTAGACATTCATAAGTGCCTTAATAGGGCCTAAACTGAATAAATGATTTATTGGTTATGATTTTGAACGATAATCAGTCTTTCATACAAACTTAACAAGATAAAGCTACCCAGTCAACATTAGGTTATTCTCCCAAAGCATAAAAATATCCAGTAGGCGTTAAGATGTCTATAGAACTACAAAACTTTCCTGCTTAATAGTAATTCACATAAACAACTTAACTTTATGTGTTACTTTTTACAATACAACTGCGGGTGGGCAGAGGAATGAAGTAAAATGTTCACCGATATTAAACTTGAGCGCATCTATTTGATATCAAACAGTTTCTATAGCCACTACGACTATTGTCCGGGAGTAAATGTTGGTCTTTGGTAGTGACAAATGGCCTACAACATCACATTTGAACATGTGATTGCTTTTTAACAGTCGAATTGAAGTATCAGTGATAAAATTATGAATACATCATCGAAATGAATAAGTCTTATAGATGGTTGTTGCCAAACACTCTTGTGTTATATTTCCGCAGTGGTTATCAAAATCAAATCATTTATTCAGTTAAGGGCCCTAATAAGGCTCTTATGAAGGTCTAACTTACCACCGGTTCGGAAAAAAAGAGCCACTTGAGAAGAACCGAGAAGAAACTCAGTGCTCTGTCTTTTTTTTCATGTAACAATAGCGATATAACAATGTTTAACAAAATTATTTTAGACATAAGTATTTACAAATCGAAAGCTACCAAGTTTTTTTATACCACTAAAGTGGCACACAAACATACGGCCCACCTGATGGTAAGCAGTCACCGTCGCCTATAGCCGCTAGCAATACCAGGGGTGTCACTAACGGGTTGCCAACCAATTTACCAGCGTATCCTCGTGGAGCACTGGTAACCTTACTTATCGCAGAAACACAACACTACATCAAGTAATGTTATTTCATTGCGGTATTCTTTAAGGTGGAGGTACAGTCCCCAGTCGGGCGGCTCCAATTTAAATGGGAAAACCCACGGGAAATCCCAAATCGCCCTGCCTCTCTTTTTAAAAGCTCATGGTGTGATTAATCACTGTACTTAAAGCTTAGAAGAACTCTTTGATACAGGCCGGGGTTTAAACCTGGGCCCATCAGATGACAGGCCGTCGCTTCAACCACAAGGCAACCTTTTTTTTTTTTTTTTTTTTAAGAATATGGTCTCTCGCAGTTAGTTCGAGGGAACTTTTACTGCTTAACCGGACTACACAAGGCAACCACGGCTTCCTGAGCCTATATACGACAGTGACGGAGACTCTACAGCGCGTGTTAATTTATTTTGTTTACGTATCAACGCCATCTATCGCTATTAATATGTAAACATCAATGTCCGTTAAACATACGATGTTCACCTGTGTCCGCCCTTATAATGCTAACTGCATAGGGTGAGTTCTAATTAGCTGCCGGAAGCGACTGGTTACAGCTCGTGACGTCACTGCGAGTGGTACCGGGTAGGGAAATCGTTTCCTATCACACGTATAAATAATCTATACATCTAAACTAATATTATAAAGAAAAAATTAAATATAGTTTTTTGTAATATTTTTTGTAATGAATGAAAATTGCAAAAAAAAATTTTTGCCACTTAGGAGGCGAGGCACACTAAATAACAAAACCACTTAAAAAAACTCTCTGTCTGTTTGTTCCGGGTTTCTCCGAAACGGCTGAACCGAACTGGATTTGAACGGGGTTTTAGTTGCTTACAACTAAAACCCCGTTCAAATCCAGTTCGGTTAAGCTGTCAGCTATATTAATAGCTGATGCTATAGAGCGTACCTCAGGCTACTTTTATTTGGGAAAAATAATTAGGGTTCCGCGCAACATAATAAACCCCTGAAATTGTAAACAAAATTAATTCCACCCGTATGAAGTCGTGAGCACAGCTAGGATTTCATAAAAAAAAGGTAAAATCAGTTGTCCAACTGTGAAAGACATAAATTTAGTTATGTAACACAGTTCCGAAAGTCTGATATTAAAGGTATTACATATCATAAATAATTTTAATTAAAAACTAATTTAGATGTTAGGCCGATAATAATTAATTAGATTTCTATACATAAATCCATAATCGATTGACAAATGAGGACAACCTCTTATAATTTCGGCATAAAATTATTAATAACAATCAAACGATGAATTTATTTTATTGTTATTTATTACTTTGGTGAGCGACACAGTGTCATAAATCGTTTGAGACGTAAAACATCCTCTTTTGAGATCAACCTCTACATAATAAGAAGAACACAATTCTTCTTCGTGTTAAATACTGTATACGTGTTTGTCTTTGTTTCTTCTTCTAATATATAAAATTCTCGTGTCACAGTTTTCGTTGCCATACTCCTCCGAAACGGCTTGACCGATTTTGATGAAATTTTTTGTGCTTATGCGGTATCTATGAGAATCGGCCAACATCTATTTTTCATCCCCCTAAATGTTAAGGGTAGTCATTTATCTAATATTTTTTCCACCCGTGCGAAGCCGGGGCGGGCAGCTAGTCTTAATGTAAAATTTGATTCGGTCTTCAAGCCCTACTATTTGATATCCATATCTTACGGCTTTTTGTGGAATTTTTTAATTGCCATCTTGCGGCCGCCGCCATTTTGGATTTAGAATGACCTCCTTTACTGTATTTCGCTCATCAGGCTGATATCATAGGGATTATCGTGGACATAATAAATATTAATGCGCCATATTGGATTAAAAATGGTGGCACTGAAGTAATTGTGCATTTATGGTAACCAAAGGTGTATGCCCAAGTTCAGTTTAATCGTACACTGGGAAGTGGTTCAAATTTAACTTGCATGATATAATTAAACACACACACTCAGGACAGCTTAAAATAAATAAACGCTTATAAAAGTGTCAGACACTATGTCATTGTAACTGGTAAGAACAGACTGGATTTTAATGTCTAGTTGTCGATTGCCGCAGATCAACTTCACTAAAGCAGAAATTGTAACGCTTGTATTAATTTCACCATTCATAATATTTACATAATGGGAGGCTATATATGAAAAAAGAGGGGACTCGAGGGGGTAAAATCCAAGAACGCGAACCATACTCATATTATAAATGCGAAAGTAACTCTGTTAGTTTGTTTGGTATCTTTTCAGGGCTAAACAGCTGAATTGATTGTAGATAGATAGATATATAGATACACTTTATTGCACAACAAGAGGATACATACATTGGAAACATTTTACATTTTATTGTACAATTGGCGGTCTTATCGCATAATAGCGATCTCTTCCAGACAACCGATGAATGGACTAGAGAAAATTTGGATTCGAACAGTGGCTGGTAGTGTACCGTCGTCATTGTTACCGATTACAATAGTACTCGAGTACTAAATACCTAAGTACATATAAAATAATAAAATATTGAAATAAATAAATTATACTAAGGGTGCGAACATAAAAGATAAAGTAGTGGAAGAAATAGTTCAGTAAGAAACATGAGAGAATGTAAGTGGATTAGTGTTGTAAAGAGTAAGTAAGTGAGAAATTATGATGTTATCAGTAATGTAAGAAAAGAACAGCATGAGTGATATCAAAAACAGGGCTTGTATAAGAAGAAGATGTTATAGAGAAAGATAGTGATTTTTGACCAAGTTTTGAAAGGAAGTAAGGGTCTGAGCACATCTCACAGGAACAGGCAGAGCATTCCACAAACGAGTTGCTTGGATCGTAAAAGATTTGCCAACGAAGTCGGTGGAATGCGCCGGCATACATAGTTTCAGTTTCTCTGATGTCCTCCGGGGCCTCGAATGTGAATCCTGAAGAAATGCAAACCTTTCCTTAAGGTATTGAGGGGAAGACGGATTGAACAAAATATTGTACAGTAAAGAAAGAATATGAGCATTACGGCGAAGTCTAATAGTAATACAATTGCAATTAATAATACGATTGCAAGACAAGGAGACACATTTTTAAACGAATGCATACGACGTCGTGGGAAAAAGCTAGTAAAAATATACATTGGTAATACAAAGTTTTATACTGCCGCGCTATGTTCACAATGTGTTTTGGTACGCTAATAAATTTGTAATCGCTTCTTCGTTTATTTGAAACACTAAGAAATCCTTGTCATACACTGTTAGGTGGTCTAGTATAATAGATACTCAGATAACAAACACGAACCATTGTGCAACAATGACGTTGCCTACGAGGAATAAATAATTTTAATTATCCCCAACATTGTACTTTTATGTTTATTGCTAACTCGTAATAAAAACACGGTAAAATCAACATAACGAGCTAAACATGATGTCATCTTCGATCAGACAACTATTTACGATTCGCCAAAATAATAATTTATAATGACGTATAATTTATTTATTAAAATTGTGTTTAAAATTAACATTCGAATTAGGATCCAATTTAATTATGATTCAATACCCTTGGATACAATAACTCGCAATTGGATTAGAATACCGAAGTTTTAAAATTATTTAAATGCTAATTCGAACAAGCAAATGATATACCTACTGGCAATCAATCAGTTTGTCTTGAAAATGAGTTATTGAAAAAGTTTAAAAAGAGAAAATTGGCGAATTGGGATCTCCTGTGGGTTTTCCCATTAAAATTGGAACGCCCGACTGGGAACTGTACCTCCACCTTACAGAAGACTGCAGTGAAATAATCCTACTTAGATGTAGTGTTGTGTTCCTGCGGTAAGTAAGTTTGCCAGTGCACCACGAGGATACGCTGGGCTAGTAGTAATGCTGCTAGCACTATGACGCCTCATCGACAACAGGGTTGGCAACTCATTTGTGATATCTCCGGTATTGCTAGCGGCTATAGGCTACGGTGTCTGCTTACCATCAGGTGGGCCGTATGATTGTGTGCCACCTTAGCAGTATAAAAAAAGTTACATTTCATTTATTAAATTTAATTAAATTGTGGTTTACATGATTTATGAAATATTACTCATAAATAATGAAATATAATTAAATCAACAGTTGCAAATGGAGGCACGTATGGCGAAGTATTAATTGGATCCCACAGAGGTAATTGTCACATAAATAATTATCATTTAATAGCTACAAGTTCAATTAATTATATGCAGATACATTTAGATCAATTAATTTATTGAGGCTCATCTTATCTATTACATTTTCTTTTGCTTTTCAATTTATTCAAACATCAAATTATGTGTGATTAAGATGGGAAATTAGGTTGTTAGAGCAATATATTTTTACATAATGTAATGGTATCTTTTCAATAAATAAGTAGGTAAGCAAAGCAAGTAAGGTTGCCAGTGATCCTCTAAGATACGCTGCCTTGTAAGGTTTTGTTGCTAGCACAGTGGCTCTTCATCAACAACAGGGTTGGCAACGCGTTAGTGATACCCCTGGAATTCCTAGCGGCTATAGGCCACGATGACTACTTACCATTGTCGTACGATTGTGCGCCACCTTGGTGGTATAAATACTAATGTGTGTAATGCGCTTGCGCAGAAAGCCTAGTAATTAAATTGATTTGTAATGGAACGCCCGTTACCGTTATATTTTCAGCGCAGTGGGTATAGATCATATTAAGTTGTTCTCACTTCAATATTAAACCGTTTAAGTCAACGGCAACATTGAATACAGCTTAAATCCATTACTTTGTACTACAAATTTATTTGCGCCCCAATAATTATTCTACATCATGCCCTAAAACAAGAATAACTGTTCCACGAACCCTGCTGCTGAATAACTCTAACAAATTTAAAATTATTATTGTTTTTATACCATCATATGTTATTTACCATAAGTATAATCGGACAATACCTACATGTATCATTCAGATAGATTATTCGTATATTCAAATTATTTACGTCATAGACTAAGGCCGTTTGCGTAAGCATGCTTTGTATACAAATTTATTAAAAAAAACACAAGAGAGATACTTTAACCCACATGGACAATATGTATGATCACAATAAATTACCAATAAATGTAATATACTTACTCATTTGTATTGAGCTATTAATGTAACACAATCATTTTACCTTTATGGTACCCTTTTTTATATTTATTTAAAATTTGCGGTCCGCCCCGGCTTCGCACGGGTAGACAATTATCAAATATTTTGTCTATCCGTTTTTAGACTTATTCAGGTTTTTTTTAATTTTTGTCTCCGCTAGAACCATCCTCGTACCTCAAGGAATATTCTAAAATAAGAATGAACGAAACCGGTTCATCTGCTCTCGAGATTTGAGCTTAGCAACACATTCAGCGATTCATTTATTTTTATATTAGGTATATTATAATATAGATTTAATTCAAGAAATGAACTTACCATCATTAGCACTAGCATTCGTGTTCCCGTCGGCAGAACGTTCAGAATCCTCTGTTCCCACCAAGTTCCTGATACTAAACGAGTTGGTTTTCCTCGACGTTACTTCCGCGGTCACTCCCGTTACGTCACACCCGGCCTCCGTTCCGTTCACTAGTCTACACACCTGCTCCGTTCCGTTCAACGCAACATCCGCAACGGCGCCTTCCAAATCCCCACGACGTGTTGTCAAGTCCATTTTCTAAATTAGAACTGTCAAAATGAATTGAACTTAAAACTCCAATGCGTATCACATTTGACATTGTTGAGTCACTTTGATAAAAGTTCAAAATTGGAATAATAGTCTGACGTCATTTCAAGTATATTCACTTGCACAGTTTATTATCTTTATTTCAAGAGAAGATTTTTTTACTGGCCAGTATTATAATTCAATGTTTTTTTAATAATGTAAATAATTTCGAGAACTTATTAACCTTGTCAGTGCACCTTAAAAATACAGTCACAATCACTAACTAGTGTTTGAAGTTTTCATTCATATTTTTTGCACGTGTTGTATAGTCACAATTTGTTTGAGAGCGTATTTTAAAATCCGTTTATTTGCACCGGCCGGCGGAATGTGCGAAATCGAAATCGCAATCGCACACAGCGCGCGTCGAGACCGCGGTAGCGAGTGCGACTGGTCCTCTTCCCTCCGACTTGGCGTTCCCTCCCTACGCCTCCGAAGGCGGGGCCAACGCCCCCCGACCGAGCGACTTTTTAGTCGTTCTGCGATTTCTTAGTGCGATCGATTCGTTTTAATGAGCTGTAATTGCGTTTATTGATAGAGAGTAAGTGTTATGGCGATATTGCAATTTATAGTTGTTGGGTTTTGTTTGTTGATGAGGATATCTTTGATACGATAAGGTAAATTGCGCTCTAGGTATGTTTTATTATTTCTTTTTCACCGTAATGGTCAGTTTAAAATTGAAGTGACCATTTCAGAATAGGTAGCTGATATAATATACATAGGTACCTCCAAAAAAGTTAAGTGATGACTCGATGTTTGGCAACACACGAAATCTACAGATTATGGTAACCGCTTAGTCCGCTTACCAACAGGTGGGCCATATAAGCATGTGTTTTCCCACCTTATAGGTAGGCAGGGATACAAAAAAGTGTGATTCCCGATAACTTTTCTTAATATCCAATTTTAAGAGCATTTTTTTCATAACCAATTTTTCAATACAATAAATCTATTTGAACGAATTCATGCATCGTTACAGCATCTCTGCTCAGCCGTCGTCGTAGCCCACGGGTCGGCGCCAGCGTCGGCGGTACCTTTTGAAACAAAGAGCGGCGCGGACGCAGCTTTGATTGAGCGACGGTGACTTGCGAAGTTAAAACACGCCCTGGCGACCGTGAAATTTGAGGCCTGAAGGTTCAGTATATCTAATATATAAAATTCTCGTGTCACAGTTTTCGTTGCCATACTCCTCGGAAACGGCTTGACCGATTTTGATGAATTTTTTTGTGCTTATCTGGTATCTATGAGAATCGGCCAACATCTATTTTTCATCCCCATAAATGTTAGGGGTAGTCCACCCCTAAATTTATTTTTTATTTTTTAGACCGATTTCAAAAAATCTTTCACCGTTAGAAAGCTACATCATCACTGAGTAACATAGGCTATATATTATACTAGCTTCCCGCCCTGGCTTCGCTCGGGTAGACAAAATATTTGATATAAAAGTCTACCCGTGCGAAGCCGGGGCGGGCCGCTAGTAATATATAATGTTCTTATTGGTTATTGAATATGGTATGCTGATTGCCAGACGCTTAAAAGCAACTAGAAACATCCTATGGATAGCCGCTAAGACTTTAATGGATTTATACAGGATGACATAGTTTTCAGTTTCATATTACGCAGAATGAAAAAGATTTCAGGTTGAACAGGTCAATGGTCAGTAAACACGGCTACCTGCTTTTATGACTATAAAAATAAATAGATAATCAAGACGTGTGTGACCAATTAAATATTATCAATATATATACAAAAACGTATTCAATTAAAAATGCCGTGTTTAAAATATATTTTTGGGAAGAAAACATTTATAATTTATAAAAAAAAAATTAAATCACAGTAATTATCTTATTTTAGTACTTATATATACTAAAGTGAACAAAAGGTATAGATAACACTTAAGACCAATATTATTATTATTTTATACCACTAAGGTGGCAAACAAGCATACGGCCCGCCTTATGGTAAGCGGTTACCGCAGCCTATGGGCGCTTGCAACACCGGGGGTATCACTCGCGCTTTGCCGACCCGAATTTACGAATCGTACATCTACGAATCGACTATAACAGTAACTACAACATTGAAGCTTGAGATCATAAGAAATAGCCTCTAAAATTGCCTCAAAACTTTGTTTTACAACAAGTTCGTTCATGAATCGCAGTAGAATTATCTCCGAGCGCGTTGATGTCTTTTCCTGTCTTCAATTCGATTCTCGACTGGAGAGGCAGATCGCTATTACATAACCTTCTTAGACAAGTATTTTATTTTATTTTATTTATTAAGGGAAAACAAACAGCTACATAAAATAGAGTACAAGCTCGTATAAACTAGAAACATGTTGTTAATTATATAGCCAACGACGTTATCCACAGTTTGATAACAGATTTACATAAAAAGTGCCACTAGAGGGAAAAATTAGTAAAGTAGTAAATTAAAAGAAAATAACAATTATAGATAAAAACAGTACTATGGAATATGGAAGTTAAAGTTTTGATACATTGATAAAGTCAGCACTAGCCTTAGCAAGAACAAGTATCGACTACATATTAATATCCCTTTCGACTATTTTAAGATGGAAAATTTTACAGAAAAATTACCCGGGCTACAATAACGAATCGATTGACTACTTATTCATCATAATCGGATGTTTTAGGCTATGGGGCTAGTGCTAATACAATCATACATAGACTTCTAAAATCATAACCCTTCCTTTTGACTTCGCCGTAGTCGGGTGAAAAGGTTCGCAACCAAGCTCTACGAGCCTCCAATAACATTAATCTATCCATCGGCATATCGCTTTCAAAGTACGACATGCTACTAATCTACTTATAGATTCAATGAGGTCCCGAACAACAATACCCCGCTGAACAAACAACGGTAGTTGGACAGTCGATGTAAAAACTCTTTTGTACGCTATACCTATATAAAAGTTGAATGTAAGTGACTAGACCAATAAATACACCACAACAAGACCCATCTGGGTTATGTAAAGCTCAGCTTATTATTGCAACGTGCCTTTGTTTTTTAATCGCTGCTCAAAATATATATATTCAGAACTGTTTATTTGAAACCGAATATAATTAGAAATTTAAATAAATAAGTAGGTGTTATAAACGGCTATGAATTAATGGTCGATAGTTTCTTTTTTGCAATTTTTGTAAGCTTATTGTATGCTAGCTAGCAGATAGATTTAGAAAGGTAGGGCGATTTGGATTTCCCGTGGGTTGTCCCATTTAAATTGGAGCTGCCCGACTGGGGACTGTACCTTACAGAAGACCGCAGTGAAATAACACTACTTGATGTAGTGTTGTGCTTCTTCGGTAAGTAAGGTTGCCAGTGCTCCACGAGGATACGCTGCGCTACTACGTATTTCAAGTGCTTCGTTAACATTATTAGGTTTTATATGCCATTTAAATTTTACTTTACAATTTGTTGACATTGACGATAAAATCACACTCAAACAAATTTCTTAAACTGCGTGTAGGGAATTTAACTCAAACTGAATTTGATATTCTTTTTTCGATTGACGTTCCAATTTCGACCAGTACCTACCTAATACGAGTAACTTCCACAAGGGAGGTCTGGCAACGAGATAATATACATAATTTTAAAGACATTCTAAATGCAAACAGCCATTCATTTCACCGATCGTCTCCGCCGACGCAATTCGAATTTCAACTATTTCATTAACCCTTTCCCGACTTTTTCTTTCGGGTGATAAATTCAAAAAGTCCCAAATCTAACCCTCCTTTTTGTTTTCCGTAATGAGTGTATTACTATACAAATAGAAACAGTTTGGGTATAATTGGGCGGGGCGCCCCGCTGGCTTGTGGCTTTGTGTGCGCCGGCGCGGGCCAACCGGCCAATGCAATTTATACATGTTGATTGCTTCACAAATATTAGTGGACAGTGATTAAAAGCGCCGCTCTATTTGTCCACTACGACAAATACGATTGTTATTATGGGGAAAATGATTTGATGCATCTAACGCGGCGTGCAATTGAAATGAAAGTCGGCTTTTGTAACTGTACCAACGCGCATACGTGACTAACTACTATAGACTTTTTTCAGTGTTCAGTGTATAGTGGTGATCTACGTCTTAGTTAGTTTTAGCAAAATTATTAAAAGGCTAGTAACCACTAACTTCTATCGATAGTTAGAAAAAGTCTGAATGCTCATGATTCTTTTCTCTTTTCAAAAGAGTGACTATACAATCTGATGACGCTCTACATGTAGCATATTACGTTATAACGGCGACCGATCATGGAGTCCAATTATTTAATTTAAAATTTCCCGTCTAAAAGCTTTTATATTTAATATGCATGTATAAATAATTTTACCACCCAGAATGGTTAATTTAAATATCCGTCTATTAAAAAATATAGAATTAATCGTAGAACTCATGCATTACACACCTTTTCTAATAGTTTCAGTGCAGTACGTGTAGACAATTAGATAAGGGCGTTGTATTTTTTATAAAATCAGTAATAATTAATGGCAACACAGGCTTTCGTGTGGCATCAGTGGCGTCATATTCATTATAGCTAATGCTACAGTCGCGCGGTACCGCACGACCACCGCGACTCGTGTACACGCCCACTAATTCAATTTAAATCGGTCGCTGCCTGTACTAAGTACAAGTGCGGAGACAAGCTTTAGAAGATAAAAATACACGTGTCACGTTCGATACAAAATAATATCTTCTATGCGAAGTGGATGTTGACTGATGAACACATCTTCCTAACCTGGAATTTAAATAAGTTTGTCTTTTAATCTAGTTTATTTTTAGTTAAAATACTATATACTGGCCCACCAGATTATATACCTAACTGGCGTTTAACTACCAGATTAGAGAGGGCTAGAATTACCAGCAGCTGACCATTAAGAATTTATCTTCCTTTCAAAATTTAAAAAAAACCTCTGTACTTCTAAAAAAAACGTACTTCTTGTCCACATCCACCTATGGTATGAGAATAGCATTTTACATTATAAATATTTGAAACTGTCGCATTGGACATGATTGTTCTTATTGATTAGATATCTTGTATTTATTTATGCTATTTATTATCTTACAATTTAATTGCGAATATATAATCATACATTGTACATTTATCTAAATATTATTTATATTATATATATTTATTTAAATAAATAAAAAAAATCTTTACACTTTTGTACCTATGTGTACAACGTTAGGAATTAAAGGGACAACGATGATTTGCGAAAGTCGGAGGCTGAATATTAAATTTCGTAATTGCCGGCCGGCCGCCGCCGCCCGCCTTACGCTGGTTTGTACCTATCCTTAATTGAGTGGCCAGATCAGGGTACAACGACATTTAAAAATAATAATAACTGACACCAATGAAAAGGATGGAAATGGTAATGAGTAACGAGGACTACGGGGTATGATGTTGAAGAAAAGCGGATATTTCACAGCGTACAATTTATTACGCTCACTTCGACGACAAGACAAATAATAAGAAAAAAACTGGATGGTCATGATTTTTGTATACCACTAAGGGGGTAAACAAGCATACGGCCCATCGATGGTAAGCGGTCACCGTAGCCTAAGGACGCTTGCAACACCAGGGGTATCACGATGTATGGGATGGCTGGATGTATGGGAAAAGGCCAGGGTGATGATGAAATACCTACAATTATCCACGTGATGCTGCATGGGTCTATAGTATACAGTAACCGCATACTATCAGGCGTACTGTGTGTTTTTACCACGAACTACGCCAACTTGTGGTCAATAAGTAGTAAAAGTCTAAAAAAGGTTCATTAAAAAAAACTTGAGTGTATTTTGTACGAAAGAGGTTTCTCTTTTTTTGAATTAGGTAGTAATAATTCCTCATACATATTTAATCTTCGTGTCTAGTTGGCCATCAATTCCTCTGCACCATTCCCTCAGCTCTATAGGTCCTCATTAGTGACTGAAGACGCCGCGACGCATCTTTGCCGTGTAATTAGTCACTCTGTAGAATATAATAAACTATTGTAATTAATTATCTCGTTGATGATTCTGAATAAACATATTTCAAGTTTGTTTTTCATAATACATTAGCGACCAGCCCTGCTTCGCTCGGGTGCATCTCGGGTCAGATTTTCTCTATCCTACTAATACTATAAATGCGAAAGTTTGTATGTATGGATGTTTGTTTGTTACTCTTTCACGCAAAAACTACTCAACGGATTTGGATGAAATTTGGAACACGGATAATTTATAACCTGGATTAACACAGTTCTTCTTTTTAACACGGGAAAATTTTAGGTTCCTCTGAGATACTAAGCTCAACGCGGACGTAGTCGCGGACAGAAGCTAGTGTACTATAATATACACCTAAATTAGTAATACATTAAAACCTTCTTGAATCACTCCGTCTGTTTAAACAGCATAAATCTCCGTTGGAAATTTTAAAGGATCTATGCGTAGAGACGGCGCGAAGAAACAACTATTGCAAGAAGATTTTTGTATGAACTCAATACAATAATCTTCTTGTTTATATATTTTTTAAGCAAATTTAATGTAGGTTATTTGGTGTTAATGTCGTAAAACTAACACAGGTGTCTCATTTCATCACGAAGTCAGTATAACTTTATAATACATCTACGACGATGTTAGTGTTAACACAAAATTTAAATCTCAGTGATAGTGCAGCATTCTATTAGTGATAGTTTTTCGCAATCCGTTCATAAGTTTCAAGGAAGACAATCTAATTAATGCGAGTGATATTTTTTAAAGTGTGAAGTGGTTTATTTTTCTCCTATATGTATTTACAAAGCTTACAATACTGCAAAATCCATTTACAAGACGCTAGTAACGTTATATTACCAAGTTAATCAACAGCATGTCGAGTAGCCGGGACCAAATTGAGTTATCTCGTGATCTCCATCGCTTTTTGTTGAAAGCAAGGGTTGTGTGCCGAATCGCTCGTCATTCCACTTTTTACCACCTTCGATGAAGCACAGTAACCTTCGTTGTGAACGTCGTGATCATTGAATTTGAAAGAACATTTATTTGAGCAATTGTTTATGTGTTGTCATTACTCACCAAAACGAATTTATTCGAATCTAAGCCAAAAGTTTTAATTCATCTTACATACAAGTATTATAAATGCGAATATTTGTGTGTGTTTGTACTCTCTTCACGCCTCAACGGCTGAATTTAATATAATAATTTGTGTGATATTTCGAATGGTAGCTTATAAGCCGGATAAATATATAGGATACTTTATCCCGGAAAATTGTGTGGTTCCCGAGGGATAGAGAACCATACGGGCGACTCCGCGGGTAAAAGCTAGTGACAGATATAGTATGGCAAGAATTTAATGACACACCTATGAAACAGAAAGAACCCAATCCAAATTTGGTGTGTCCTAGTATTTTCGGTTTTGACTTCATGAGTCAGTACGTGTATAAGTTATTCTGCAATATAATTGTTGGAATTCCTACACATATTACATAGATAATCTCATCGCGCAACACCAAACTTCAAACCTAGCTCATAATCAGTTTCCCACAATCCATAAAGCGCGTAAAAATCTAAGCTCAGGTCTCGAGGGCACCTAATAACAGTAGTTATCTCAGCCCAGTAGTGCAACCGCTAATGTCCTAAGGACCTGTACAATTTGGTGGCTGAACCGCAAACCGCGCCGGCCTTTATAATTAGCTGATTAACCCCGACTTTGTGAACTTAGGCTCTGCGTAACTGTGTCATGGTGTAGTGTTTTGGTAAATGTGTGGTGTGTGACTTGGAAGAATATTGCGTAGTTTAGGGAATTATTTATAATTATTTAACGAAAGATGAAATGGAAGTATCTAAACTTAAAATACGCAAAGAAATATCACATGCTGTAAAATCACAGGATGCTTGTAATTTTGGAATACAAGTTTCAGTCTATCTATGTGCTTGATTTCATTCGTTCACTACATAGTATAAGACAAAGTCGCTTCCCGCTGTCTGCCTGTCCCTATATATGTGTGCTTCTTTAAGACTACGCAATGGATTTTGATGCGATTTTTTAAATAGATATTGTCATTCAAGAGGATGGTTTATATGCATAATTCATTTCTGTTTGGTAGGTATTTAACTTAATTGGCTAACGATGGCCGTGCAAAGCCGGGGCAGGTCGCTAGTATGAGATTAGATACGGAGAGATTAATTTGTACCTATTGTCACGCAACTTTCCAAGCATGGAACAAAAGCGCAGAACAGTACCAGCTTTCACCTAAACTCTAATCAGACTCTTACGCAATTGTACAAAGTTGTAAAAACCCATCGGCCTAACCAACGGTTTGCGAATTGGCAATTTGTATGGAACTAGTTTCAGTGACAATAACATTTATAGCAATAACGAAACAGATCAGCGGTAATGGTCTCGGATGGGTAAACAAGAATATCCGATTGCGGTTTCATAAATGATCAGCCTTAGAGATAGGTACTTGCCCGTCTGAACATTTTTTACTATGGCACCAAACCTGTAGAACTATTGTAGTTGATTTTATTTGAGTTCTAAAGTCTGAATTTTCATACACTATTGTTGAAAATTTGAATTCAAAATAACCAAAACAAATGAAATGTCCTGTAATGTTCAGTTTTGGTATCATAGTAAAAAAATCTCAGACGGTTCTCTAAGAGAATATAACAAAAATAAACAATTGGCCGGCACTTTAAAATTGGGACCAAATCTCTATGAAACATAGATGATGTCCTTTGAATTAATTGAACTATGACTCCTCTGAAGAACTATGTCTTTCGTAGTACCAAGCAGTCACCTCGTAACAATTATGGATCGACCGCAATCGGCCGAGCGCACGCGACTTCCGCGCGATCACCGCAACCATTTCCAAGCTAAATCGAGCGTCCGATAGAGATGTTTGTTTTGTTCTTATTTCATAATTGCTTGTGGTAGAAACGAAATAGAAGCCTTAGCTTTTTTAGGAGGTCTTCAAATGGGTGTCTGGATATCTTATTATTATTTAGTACTAGCCAGCCCCGGCTTCGCACGGGTAGACATTTATCAAATATTTTGTCTACCCGTGCGAAGCCGGGGCGGGCAACTAGTTTAGTATATAGCTTATATTACTCAGTGATAAAGTAGCTTTCTAACGGTGAAAGATTTTTTGAAATCGGTCCAGTGGTTTCGGAGCCTATTCAAATTCAAAAAGATTTTTGTTTGACTAGACTTTACAGGCAAGCACTTTCAAATCGTCAGAATCTACCATCGGATTCGGAAGGTCGGTTTTGCTGAGAAGAATCCGGAAATAAACTCAGCAATTACTCTTTTAAAAACCAAACGAATTACATAAAGTTTACATTTCAAATACTAACTCAACATGGATACCAATTGCTCAAAATAATATATAAAAACAATTGATAACACAAAAAAAAATATTAACACATAGACAAGTACAAACATACACACAGAAATACAAATCTTTTCTCTTTATGATACTAGTACCTATAGGAGAATATTTGCTAGTCTAATATAAGTATAGCAACATTGTACTTAAAAGAAAACGGTACTGTCATTCTGTTCAATCAATTCAAGATTAACAGTATTTAAGACAATGTTTTGACATTTCCATCTTATTTTATTTAACACTAGCTATTTTCCCCGGGTATCATATGAGTAGAGGGTAGAGGGTATGAATGTATATGTATGATAGATGTATCATACTAAACAATCATACCCTCTATATACAATAAAGATCCTATGTTACTCAGTGATAATATAGCTTTCTAACGGCAAAAGTATTATTGAAAACGGTCGAGTAGTTTTTAAGTTAATTCGTTAAATACAAATCATTCCTCTTTATTATATTAGTTAACATTTAGGATAATCGTTTGAACTGCTGAAATTATTCTAAAAAATATTTCACTTAAAAAGAGTTTTAAGATCTTTGACTAGTTAATACAACTAGGTAGGCTATCATCCTATTTATAAGTACACGAAGTTGCTGATAAAAATAGATACCTATACGTCTAGGTTCGTAATCTAAATGAGTTTGTAATAAATCGTACATTATTTATTTGCCAACTGACGTATATTCACAGACCACAAAGAAAGGTAAGATCTGAAATTTTATTTTAACTTTAATCTTCGGGTTATCGAACTTAGGTCTAGACGCCACGCCATTTGTATTGGCAGACGGTTCAATTTCAAACAAATTTCAAATCAACTTCCTTATAAATGTCGTTAGTTCGTCGAATTCGGCGCGTGCTCACTAATGGAAAGCCTTACCGAATGATACTTAAAAAAAAAGGAACTGTCACGAACTGTGACTGTCTATTTATTTTGTATCTTACCTGGGATTACTAAGAGTCGTTTTCACCTTACGCACATAAAGTTATATTTATTTTGTATCTTACCTTGGATTACTCAGAGTCGTTTTCACCTTACGCACATAAAAATTGGATATTCTAACCGCAAGCTTCGTGCTAACGTTATCAGCAGCATTATTTGCTCAAGTTTCGTGTTTCTTTCAAACCTTTTATCGAATTTCCAGAGTGTTTCGAATTAAAACATTATTTGCATGCTGTGAGCGAGTTTAAAGTGCTTCTCGATTAATCAACATCGAGTGTCGGTTGGTCATGAATTGAATCGGTATTTTTTATCGTCGTTCGATATATTTTTCAATGGTTTGCGGCACCTACAGATTTTCAAGGAACAGCATGTGGTCTCGATTCTCCGTTAAATTTGAGATGACTTAGAATTATGTTGAAATTTTCACAGTTAAGTTGGCGGACCTAGAATTTTTACGTATTTTTATTACAAAAACGACTATCGTTAAGTATATAGTTAAGAATACCTAATCATCTTCCTATTCCACCACACACCTGCCAACGTCACCTAGACTAGCTATTAGCTCCAAAAATTATAAAAACTTCCCACAAAAGTTACAAAACTTAATTTCAACCTCAACTAATACGTATTTCCAAAGCACATAACTCTCACATGCGGCAGTTTGAGCGCCGATCGAATGTCGCGTTGATAGCTCACTATTATGAATTCAATCAACATAAATTATTTTAATTCGTTCGATGACGGTCTAGTCTTGAATTTGAGCCGTAAAGCGATCGATTCGTTTTCGTGATTCCCTTTCCAATAACTCTCTTTTATTTTGTTATTTTTTTAAATTTATTTGCTAGAAATGTTTAGTGGTGAATTGGTGAGTGTTTCACTGATATTTTTATTTATAAGAATTTTAAAAAGTTATGTTTTTTTTTCGCTGCTATTAACTATAGGTACTACTAGTTCGTTGATATGATTCTAATTAATAATAATTTGAATTAATGTCACCCAAACTATGTCTCTAGTTGTCGGTGCTTTCCAGGCTTTTGTATTGATTATTTAATAATTTGAACGTGTTATTTTTCAATTAATAAAATAAGAATTACACGTACTGAAAAACTGTAATCACTAACGGAAAAATAATTAATTAAATGTCAACTATATTCGTTAATACCTTTATTTTAACTTAGTACTTAATTTTGTATCTATTTAAATAGTGGTTTATTTTGAAATATTTTATAGTTCCAAAAAAAACTCTAATAGTTTCACCATGTTCGTCTACCGTGTATCTGTCCGTCTGTGTCACAGCTCTTTTCTCAGAAACGATATATTTTCTGTAATTAATTTTCAATCAGTCCATATTGTCAATATCAAATTACCAACGACATTCAATTGTCAGACAATTTTTTATTTATATTTACAACCACAGCAAAGTTGCCTTAACGAGTAAGGCAATATTATTTCATTAAACAAAAGCTGATCAAAAATAAACAGGAAATAAAATAAAACGTTCCCATTTCCCATAGAATGTCCATATGTTACCATTAGTGATAACGAGACGTTTATTGCTTGATTCAACGAATAGAATAATCGGTATAATACGAGAATCGATTAATTTCTATAAAATGTTAATTCGGTCATCAAACAGTCGGCTGAATCGTTATACTAATCAATGTGTAGCTATAAATGTTTATGTCAGTGTGCGTCGTATATAATTTCACGATTAATTGGGACCAAGCTATATGAGCTATTACACCTGGGAGATTAGTATTTTAACTAAATTGGCTATTATTAATGCATAACATTGTGCAATGGGTTGATTAAAATCGATGTTCATTGCAGTTTATCATATTTTTTAGAAAAACAGAACGCTATAAAAACTAAAAAAAGGCTTTCTTCTGTTTTATTGTAATGCTAGCGACCCGGGTGCATCTGGGGTCCGATTTTGATGCTTAAATATGCATATTATGAGGAAACTAAATTAATTTTACTATTTTAGGGTCGGCAACGCGCAAGTGATACCCCTGGTGTTGCAAGCGTCCATAGGCTACGGTAACTGCTTACCACCAGGCGGGCCGTATGCTTGTTTGCCACATTAGTGATATAAAAAAAATACAAAAAAGTCTTTTCCAGGAATCACTCCAGCTATTAGTGGAAACCGTAATTTAAAAGATCTAAGCATACAACGGCGGCGGATGCGACTTTGTTTTTTACTATATTAAGATTATCCTTTTTATTTTAAGTCGGTAATTTTTTTTAATATATTAGGTTATAAAAACAGTACTTTATCATTACAGACCAAATTCCAGTTGAGAGTTGAGCGACTCGCGCCGTAATGTCAACTTCAGATCATTTGCGGTGCGAGTCCCGACCACGCAACTTGCTCACTTCATGAAGAAGGAGTTCTGGCCGAAAGGTGTTGTGTTCGCGACGCCGCGATGAGAAGCACGTCAACGTCATCCGCGTTACGTGCAAATCAAACCAAATTGGGTGAATATTTTGTATAAAATAGGTACCTATATGCCTACTTACGTACAATAAATAGCATTGATATTACAACTAAAACCGAAATAACGAAAAATTACTTAATAAACAACTATAGTTCTACAATAAATCATAATATAAAAGATTTTATTTCAATTTGTGTGGGACAATCTAAAACTAAAAGAAAAAAAAAACTAACCTAATATAAAAAAAATAAAATAAAAAAAAACACGTCCCATATCGCTGTCACGTCAATGTATTTATCAATGGGCCCTGTAGTAGTATTATTACTTTACTGTGTTGCCTGATAATAAAAAATAATTATTATTGGTCTCTCTCAATGTCACGGAGCCCTGTAAAGTCCGGTCCTTTATCTAGGCTTGCGTGAGGATACCTAGAGGCTAGTGGCCCGTTCGAGAGTTTAAATATTTGGTAAGGGATAAATATTATAATATTGGCACATTTTTTTATCTCAGCTACGGGCCTAGGCCAAGTGGGTATCATTGAGCTGGTTGTCGTGAGGTGCTGTCGTATCAAGTTGCAGGAATTTACGGGTAATTCGGCAAGTTTTCAGAATTACAGCTTTTTGTAAGCTAAGGTAGGTGAGTTTGGGCAATCCGATCGTAGATATTTACTATTATTATTATTAAAACGTAAAAAACTGAGGAAATTAAAATTTGATTCATGAGAGATGACGATACATTCTAGAGTTAGCCATGTGAAAGACTCAATGATACTAACTCAAAAAGATGTTCTGTATCCCATTATTTATGCTATATGCCACCTGTTTGGCGTCACACATTTACATTTAGATAATGTAGACACCACATTACAAGAGCTAAACTTATTACTGAATATCAAAATGAAAAACACATAAAGTTTATAACGTGACTCGAAATGATAAAAAAGGCAAAATTAATTCACCCAAGCTTATTATAAATACCACAGCGTTATATACGAGTGAATTTAAAATAAAATTTAAGGTTTAGTTGTATGGCCGGCCCGTCTCCGTCACCTTGAATCATAATTAAGCGATATTAAGTCCTAAATAAAGCTTTACAAAGTTTATTTTTGGGTACATTAATTCACAGCACAAAAATCGAGCCGATGACGTTGCTAGCGTAGTTTATCGTTTTCTTAACACTCAACAATCGACTTAATACAATGAGATGTTAGGTACTATTTAACTTTTTAAAGTTATAACATAAAGTGATAGCGCCGTCTGTATAAAAGGCCACTAAATGACAACTCGCGCGAACTTAACAAAACGTCTTTATTCGTTTACGTTATTTACGGCTAGCCATAAACTGTTGTACCTAAAGATCAGTGAATAAAAGTTAGCCAGCAAGCGCCTGCGCCTGACATCGAGACCGCGCAGTAATCGAATAGTAGTGATGGGCCATTATATCGATGAAAATGGCTGGAGCCTTGATTGGTTGCGCCAATTAAATATTAAATCCACGATAAAGACGTTATCCACGGTACGATGCAAATTAAAAATTTCGTTTACGAACTGATTGTTTAACGAGTTGATTGATTTCCAAGTATAAAAAAAAACTTATTATGCAATTATTAATAATTCAATAAATAACAGATTCGTTCATGAATAAAGTAAATGGATTCGAATGGAACTAATCCAATTACAAGGCTTATTCCCGTAACTATCTTCGTTAGAAGGCTTCACATCGATGAAAATATAAAAGGGCTATAAATTTATGAGAAAAAAATTAATACAAATAGTAGTTCTTTGCCGAGAAATGCCCAATTATAGATGTATACAGAATATTTTATATAGTGAGTCGATTAAATTTGCCCTTCCCTAAATCAGTGCCGGCGCAGGTCGTAAAACCTCCCGATATGTTGGTACCATTATTATCACAAAGGATACCCATAATTGTTTGTCAAATAAATACTAATAAAATTTTGCTGTTTATTAAATATAATTTTAAAAGGCCCCTTTTATAAATTAGTGATTGTCGGAATAAAAAGATAGGGTTATTCTGCGTGAATTACGTCAATTTTATTTATACCGTGATAAGTGATTGGGGTGCTTGGTACAATTCAACATTTACTGTGAGTTCATGTTTGGGGTCAGAGCTTTTGTTAAGTATATATCACTAGCTTTTTCACCTCGAGTTATCCCGCGCAGCAATAAAATGTATAGACTACTAGCTGTTAGCCACGACTTCGTCCGCGTGGTTTTAGAAAAAAACGTTATTATCTATAAATTATATAAAAGAACATGTTATGTTATTTAGTTTACTACTTCAGTTATGGTACCAACGGGTACCTTTTCCATTTTTGTATTGTGTACACCCATATATCTACCCTCTCCCAAACTCCATTCTCCAGTCCCTACCTAGGTTGTCTGGAAGAGATCACATCTAGTAATAAGGCCGCCATTTGTACCGATATTTATAATAAATTCTGTTTCTGTATTATAGTTTTAAGGTGTACAGTAAAGAGTTAACTATCTATCTATCTAAGAACAAAGCAATTTCCTTTAGAATATGGTCTTATAGAACTGTTTGACGTGAGATTAAGAAAATAATTGAACAGCCCTAATTGTCTCGTCGTTGTAAGCAAAAACCCAATTCCGCCAAATTAATAAAGATTTACCTGAATGCTCATAACTTATAGCAAAATTAATTAAAGCAACTATTACGTTATTAGTAATCATAGTAATAAATTTATGGATTTGATTATTGATTTAAGCAATTTCAGATGACGTGATGAGAACTAGTCTTCGGTAAACATGTTTCAACTAATTACTGTTTTAATCAACAGTAACATAAGGTATTGCTGTTCAAATGATTTGGGTAGCACGTAGTTGCAGCCTTGTGCGAACTTAACAGTTAACACTAAAGTAAAATATTACAAAACCTAGTAAGGTTTTTTTTGTTTTTTTTTATACTCCTAAGTCGCAAACAAGCATACGGCCTTCCTGATGGTAAGCGTTTACCGCAGCCTATGGACGCTTGCAACACCAGGGGTATCACTAGCGGGTGGCCGACCCTAAAAAAGTATGTTAATCTCTTATACTTTTAAGCATGAGTGTCGGATCTTGAACCAGAGAGATAAAGTGCATTAAAAAACTTAAAGATCAATCACACCACTAGCGTAAATAGGGCGAAATTGAATTTCCGTCAAAGCTGGGACGACCCGATGGGGGACTTTTAACAGAAGGATGTGTTCCTGTGGTAATCTAGGTTACCAGAGCTGCATGAGGACAGGATAGGCAGTGCTCGCTGATCACTTACCATCAGGCGAACCGTACGTTTGCTAATTTCGTAGTATAAAAAAACGGATGTCAAAATAAATACGTCATTAGGCTTTGCGGGCGCAACAGATACATTGCAGGAATATTCGATGCTTTGCGGTATCTCGCTCGTTTGTACGTGACAATCGTTTCTTGACATTATTTTAGTTAGATATTCGCGTAGTAGCATCACCATGAGTCATGCGGCCAGTATGCATGCTTTGGATAAGTGTTAGTAGGTTCTTCACTTGTCTATGTCATTATTTAGACGTTAATGTATAGATATCCCCATGTCTTCCCCTTAGGGTCCCCTATGGGGCAGGTAGTAGGTCCCAACGTGACAAGACAGCCCGTGGCTACTATCTTAAATTCAATTGAAGCTTACAAGCAGCTAACCTAGCCATAATAAGACCTCATTACGCGACCGCAGTCCTGTGAGGTCGAAGAAGCGTAATTGCGGTGATCATCCCTTCACCCGGCCTTGTGACTAACCCATCATGATTGTGTGATGACGGTGAGTCATCGTCGGCAGTTTGGGTACGGCTATGTCTTTAGTGCTAGCGGATTTGCTTATCAAATTGTTTCTCTCTGACGCCCGACCGAGAGCTACAAATGTGGGAGTGTATTGACTGCGCATTTGTGCGTTGAACATCACGCTTTCCTGAAGAGTCAACTCTGTACCCACAATTTTATATCTACGAGGCTGGCAAGCAATCGTATAACCCGTCTGATGGTAAGCGGTCACTTTAGTCTACAGAAGCATGCCTACATTGCTAGCCTGATTAAATAATCAAATAAATAAACAACTTAATAATGCTCGGTCATTATCACACAGCGCCATTGGCCCCAAACTAAGCAATGCTTATACTATGGGAACCAGCACGTGATTGAATACATGTTTTTTTTTTTTTTGCCTAATGGTTCCAAACAGATCGAGATGGCCAACTATAGGCATAATGCTTTTATGATCAGAGCTGCGGAGACTTTAAATTCGGTTGACCTTCCCGAACTGGACTTATTTAACTCAAAAGCTCATTCGGTTAAAAATGCATTGTCGAAGTTGTGGTTCTCAAATTGTGCTGAAAACTGTGTGACAACCCTATGTTCTAGGATATAAGGCTTAAAACTGTGTGGCAACATGATAATGTTTTTTATATTATTTAATTTAAAGCAAGCTTTTTGTCATTTAATTGCGAAAACATGTAAATGGTTTTCTTTGATTTATATTAATTCTCAACTTTGTATTATGACTGTATGCTTTCCAAATAAAGTATAATAATACATATGAACGACGCAGGCGCAAGCAAATGTTCATTTATCAAAGATATTAGTATTTTAGGTACGTGCATATGGTAAGCCCGTCAGTCAAATCTGAAGCTTCATTGATTCTGAGTGGCCTCCGATTAAACATACCAAATATGTATTTTGACTAAACTTCAAACAGTTAATAAGCTTTCAAACTTTTCAATATTCGATAGTCAGTTTCTTAAAGTCGCGTGCAGTGAAAACGCAACCTTACACACCGACGGTGTAATCAAATTATCCTTCAAATTAAATATATACGTGACCATAATTTTATATACAAATTTGAAACCTAATGATGGATTTTAAATAATTGCTTCGCTAATGATTTGCCATTCAAATGTTGTTTTTAAATTTGCGTGACTAATTGAAGGTACCAACGTAAAATTTGTTATTATGTATGGGTATTTGTTTAAATATAACACAAATTACTCTTAATTTATATTTATTTATTTATTTACAAAGTAGTTTTTAAATAATATTGGACGGATAATACAATTTAACATCTTATAACTATTAGGAATGAGGAGAAAACGTAAAAAAATATATAACCAACATTTTTACATAGTAACTAATGCTTCTTAAATTATGATTACAAGGTAGAGCCTAAGCTCAGGCAATATTAAAATCGTATTTGTACATATTATATAGTATTAATACTTTTTATACATTATCATACATTTTATCATTAACACATCATATCTGCTCTTTGCCTTAACAATTCCAATCGTAATTCATGCTCCCTAGCCGCTAATCTCAGGGCCGCAATGCTGGAACTTCGCACGTCGTCCATTACTGGGTGCAAATGTAGTGTCTCACTTCCAGGCGATATGGGAGGAGAAATGGATAGTGCTGGCGATCGTGCCGCCTCGGGCGTCTGTCGGGACTGTTCGGGTGTTAGTCGTGGATGTTCGGGTGAGAGTCGTGGAGGTTCGGGCGCAGCTAAGTTTGCGAAGAGAGAGTGGAAGTGAGCGGGAGACGCGTAGAGTGGACCGCCGAATAGAGGTGGGCGGGATAACGGTGGAAGATATTGAGCACCGAACAGTGGTGTGCTCGCGTACCTGTTGAAGGAAATATCTATTAATTCACTGTCTTTTAACCTTAGCTCCTAAAGTGACATAGCGAATAAAGATAGCTCGCCGTTTATCACATTTGGTATCACATATATCAGGTATCAAATCACATAAAGTAATTAATAATATCCAAAAAGTCCCTACAAGTCATTACATACGTACGTAATGCGTGGTATACATAGTATGGTATTATAAGTATATTGTCTACTCTGAGGTATGAAGCATTACTCTAGTATTGTTTATTGGGGACTTAGGGTTGCAAACACATAGTTTCCTTCAACTGATCATAGGTTCGTATTAGTAGGTCGTAGACCTCATATATTATACATGTTCAAAATGGCATTATGTCATGTGTATTGGTCGTTCATTACTCTCCGCATAGAAGCTACCTACCTGGTAAACGGCAGGAACGAGTAGAATTAAAAATATTCACCTGAACGAAGCTAGTGCATTGTCAAACGGCTTTCTCAGCCCAAAACCGAGTTGCGAGAGCGGGTGTGGCGGAGCGGGTAGCGAAGCGGACGTCGGCAGCGGCTGCCCGCTGTTCAAGTACCCGCTGTACGGGTGTGCGTGGGGCCCCACCTTCTCCTGCTTGCGCCACTTTGCCCGCCGGTTTTGGAACCATACCTGAAATGGAACTTTTTTAAAAACACTGCCATATTTTTTGCCAGATGTTAGTGGAATCTTTTTGAGGATATATTTAAAAGAGTTACTTCTTTTATACACAGTGAATTTATGTTTTTGTTTATACCGCAATTTGGTAATGGCTCGTGACGTCCAATGGTATTGACTTTATATTAATGTAAAATGCGTGACTGATTGCAACTAAATAAAAAAGCACACACATTGTATGTATACATACACCAGTATATATGTATGTATATGTAAGGAACCTGTTATCTAGCAGGAATCTCAGGAATTTCACTAGAAATGTAGATACATTTCTAGTGAAATTCCTGAGATTTCGTGATAAAATCAGTAAATGTTATACTGTTTATTTAAACCTATAAATTATTAATATTTAATTTGCCTTTGTATTATGTGTCAAAAGATTCAATATTGCAATCGACAACCATTATAATAATTACATTAAGAAAACCTTAACTTGCTTATTCCATACAGTTGTTATAATCTATACGTAATAATCCGTGCACTTATAAATCAAACCTAATTAGGAATCACTGCACGTGTCACCTGCAAAGAACTAAATTGGACATAAAAGGAATTTCCCAATCATTAAGATCACGTTGCTTGAACGAGGCAAAAAATACTCTTAATTAACTACAATTCTGTTAGGCTTCGAGAGAGTATTATTAATATTTCAAATTAATAAACGTGCTTTGCTTTTAATTAGCTAGTGCATGTTGAAAGAAAGTCAAAATGAAATATGTATCTAAGATAGATTTATTCTCTGCACAGATTAAACTTTGCTATATTTAATTGCTAAATTGTAATTTATATGATACCGTTACTGCGACTATTACAAATTTGAGTATTAACCATTAACCTGTATTTAATGAAATGGAAGGAGAAGTCCTTACTCTCTATCTACATTTATATATAGACGAACAACTAATAATATGTAGAAGCCAGCTTCCTTTAGAGGAAATGACAAATTACCGTAAATTTTATATACACATACTCAGTTTTCCATCGCCAATTGAGTCCAGATACCATATTATAGTCTTATCAAGTCAATGTTCTCCATCTCGCTATCCATGAGCAAATCTGAGAATTGGTTATTAATTGGGCAATTTACTAAGACCCCGTATTACGATATTCCTGCCACATAGATACTAATGAAAACGTCCACGTTCGCGTACGCCGTGATTAAGAGATCATTAAGGTGTTGTTCCACCGACCGAGCCGCGTTTCCCCGTCGTCGTATAAGGCATGTTGCCTTCGACGGTGACCATAAAGTTAAAGAGAATTAATCGTTTTAATCTTCTCCCATCGGAGTGATGATGAAACAACAAAACGTTTTTATTGAACTTAAATTGTGACCTTTTAAAAGTTAATAAGCTGTCGAGTTTACCTACTTCGTTATGCAAATCGTTGAGAGGATGTATTTATACTTCCTTTGTAGTCGATTGCGTTAGGTTTAAGATATTTTTCTCCAGTATTTTCTTGAACCATATGAAAATTTATATTCTATGTTATTTCGGACTGTAAGCATATTTTTCAAATCATGTTTCAGCTGTAATATGAGTGATAGTACCTAGATTTATTATTAGATTTTTTGACGTTCAAATGTCGAAGAGATTTAAATTTACCTACCTACTTATAGATAAAAGATCTGACCCTAACCAGAATCATGCAGGAGCGTTCCAAGAATGCTGTCAATTGCCACGCTGGATAGCAATGCTGATTCTCTGAGCGAGATATGTTCCAGCACGCCTGTCACGGGAGGCCTCAACCAGCCGACGTGAGACCTTAAAAAGCTGAAGAGCATCCAGGGACCCGGAGTTTCAACCGATTATTAGTTATAACAAATTAAACAAAAATATATACAATTTACATATATAAATATTAGATTAGTATTCGTTACAACAATTATCCTTTTGTTACAGCAACGTAAAATTTGATGTTCCTTTTTATGCAAAACTTTATGATGGCTATCGAATAAAATTTAAACATAAAACACTGTGAATTGGGTAGTAACTAGCATCACACTTTTATAGTCCGTGACTTTATTACAACTAATAATAAATATAAATATTCACATTAAAATATTTGATATGCAATAGATTTAGGTTATTCTACTCTAAAATGTAGTGAAAAAGAATCAAGTGGGTATTTTAAAAACTTGTCTGATAAATCTATAAAAAATCACATTGTTTATATTCAACAGGTAAACAGGAACATACATTTATCTACATACATATAATTAGACAACGAGACCGCTGGTCTAGTGGATAGTATATTGACTGCTACGCTTTAGGTCGCGGGTTAGATCCGCCGGGGCATAATATATTTATGTGACAAATATGTTTGCCTTGCGTCTGGAAGTCTGGTATCTGGTGAATTTACAAAAAAAAATATTTCGTTTAGTATGGGGCTAGGTGGCGCTTTAAAAAAGTTAAGCACCAAAAAAAGGGAAACAGTTTTTCTTAGTCACAGAGAAGCATGGTCGGATATAATATAGCTAATAAAAAATAATGCGTAAATTTCCTAATTTTATTCAATAACTATAAACGCTCAAACCGCATTATCCGTTCAATTTAAAGTAATTATGGCCACATTACAGGCAAGATACGCGAGTGCTTTCCCGGGACGCGAGAGAAATATTAACGATCCAACCAGTCGAATAGGCTATAAGAGCTTATTTTATAGTATTTAATGAGTTTTTTAGTAGTTAGTTATTAGGGCTTACTTATTTTTGCAGTGTATAAAAATATTACGACGGTATTTTAATAGGGTCGGCAACGCGCGTTACCCCTGGTGTTGCAAGCGTCTATAGGCTACGGGAACCGTCTGCCATCAGGTGGGCCAAGGGCTTGTTTGCCACCTTAGTGGTATAATAAACACGTATGCCCGTCTGCACTAAACTGTGACAGTATCTAACTACACACTTATCTCTTTCCGGCCGCACCTAAGGAAAAACATGCGTTGCACCAAACTTAAGGCAATCGATACTTGCTAGTGTATTCTTTTTTTTTATACCACTAATGTGGCACATCAGTGTCACACAGTCACCGTAGCCTATAGCCGCTAGAAATACCAGGGGTATCACTAACGGGTTGCCAACCATTTTTGTTGATGAGGACTCGCTGTGCTAGCAGCATTACTACTAGCCCAGCGTATCCTCGTGGAGCACTGGCAACCTTACTTACCGCAGAAACACAACACTACATCTTTTTGACCATATCGACAATTCCTTTCTAGACAGCATCCCTATCGGTATCCTACATACGTTGTTTTTAGATCTCATCCATTGTAATTAAGCAACTCTATCTCAGAATGATGTCATTTAATTTATACGACATTCTAATAACTTAATGTGTGCCTTATTAATAGGCAATGTATGTGTAAACGCGCTTGCGCAGGCGCATGCGACTTGACCCCCAGTCGAGCGACTGCGGGGGGCCAACGTGCGACTTTTTGTCGCTTCGATCGCCAGCGACGGCCACCTTAATGCCTTGTATATCAGCCTCTGATTGACTGAATATGGATTTAAATTCAAATAAGCACCATCTAAGGGTAAAGTTATAAAGACATTGGTCTTCAGCAAAAACGATTCGACAGATCTTTTCAGCTTAGAATTTTTATAGGTATTAAATTAAGCTCGTCTCTTTTAAAATTTGCAACCATTAAGAGTTTACTTTGATGTGTAATTAATTGAAGTAGATTTATCGACAATATTGCAAGATCTAACAGATATTGCTAATAATCTTATTCAAATGTATACTCTAAGGAAGAGTCCAAAAGGCGCACAATCCTGGAAATAATTTAATAATAATAATTTGTAGTCGAAACGGCTACAGGCCTAGCACGTCTCAGTGATTTTGGGCTTAATTCCCAGCTGAGCTCAAAAACGTAATACTATTCTATGTTTAGAATTGTTCATTTGATGTAACCTGGGATTAGAATTAGTTTGGGACCTTAAGTATCTAAAACCTTCGTCTTGAATCACTCTATCTATTAAAAAAGCCGTATCAAAATCCGTTGCGTTGTTTTAAAGAACTAAGCATACATAGGGAAAGACAGACAGCGTGTAGCGAGTAGCGACTTTGTTTTATAATCTGAATGTAAAAAAATTACTGACCTGTATTCTAGCTTCTGTCAATCCGATTTTCAAAGCGAGTTCTTCTCTGTAAAGAAAAAAAAACTGTTAAATTGAGCATACGATCACAACAGTAGCACCGTTTATGTATGTGATTTCGACCTATAAAAGACCTAAATTAAATATGACGCTACCCTATGAAATTAATAGGGTTGGTAACGCGTGAGCAGTTCGATAGATATCCCAAGCTGATATCGCAAGCTAAGCATCAATGAAGATAAGAACTGTGTCTTAATTTGTGCTCCCATTGTACCCCTCAAAATAATGATTTATTTCAAAGGCCAATTTCCCCCTGAAAAATATTTATTAAACGTATGGTGGCTCTCAGGGCCGTGGTCCCGGTCCCAAAAGCCCCTCAACTCATAAACTGCGGTAAAAAAAACCAAGCGATTTTCATACAGAACAGAACAGACGAGACATCTTGAAGTCGGGAATAATTTAAAAGTCACATTGATACAAACATTATATACATTTGTTAATTAAAAAAATAATCACCTTGTAAAAACATCAGGATAATGTGTCCTTCCGAAGGCCTTCTCCAGTTCATCGAGTTGGTAGCTCGTGAAAGTGGTTCTGTATCTTCTCTGCTTCCTCCTCGGCATGTCCTCATCGTCCATCCCGCTGCCGGAGCCTGGCCTCTCGTGCTCAATGGGAGGGAGGTCGGGAGTAGTGGATGAACCGGGTTCTGACACACCCATTGTGAAGATAATAATGATGAAGTCTTTGGGAGCAAGTTCTGAAACAATAATGATATGTTTCAATTTATGCTTGAAAATTATCACACAGCGCCATCTGGCCCCAAAATAAGCAAAGCTTATGCTATGGCACCAGCAGCTGGTAGGATACTTATATACTTTTATTTTTTAAATCCATACCCAACACCACCAGACGCTAGGCAAACATGCTTGTCACTTAAACGTTTGCCCCGGCGGGAATCGAACCCGCGACCCCCAGTATAATAGTCAGGTATATTAACCACTAGACCATCGGTCTCGTCAACACAATATGAACAAAAACAATGATAAAGATGATAACGTTAGGAGGAAGTTTTTAAACAATGATAGTTACTGGCCAGATACTATATAGATAGATCAACTGATCTACTAACTAGTAGTGGCTGCTTTTAGTGCTGGTTCGAATATTCAGAACTCATGTTCGTGGGATGTGATGAGCATGTATGTTCTGTGACTGGCTGGAAGGGTAACCAACGGAGCTCTTTCCGTCCGTCTGTCTGTCAGCGGGCTGCAGCTTATGATCTGTAGTAGACAATTGAAATTTTCACAGAATGTGTATTTCTGTTGCCGTTATAGAAACAAATTAAAATGTAGACATAAAATTAAAGGGGGATCCTCTACTAGAAACGTGTTTTTTGTTTTTTTTTATGCCCTATGTTTATAATGGCAACAAATAGACGCTTGAAATGCTGAGAGAGTTTGTATTGCAATTAAAAGGAGCGAATTTACTATTACAGACGATTGGTGCAATAGCCGTGTCTAAGGAACGAAGTTTAACTTAGGTTGTCTTTGAGTACGGAACCCTCGAGTCCAACTCGCACTAGACCATTTATTTAATACCACAATTATCTGAATCTAATTGAATACACTTTACAACAACTTTTTAGTAAATTAATAGCTTAGAAACCTTGCATCCTTCTTTCTTATCAGTTCGACCATACAATACATAATGCTATGAAAGAAAGCGGACGACTGCACGTTGCAATTTAGATGGGGAAATGCGATACCATAGCTAATTGTGCGTAGCTTTTACATCGCAATAGGTCAGCTGTGGTTATTGCAAGGAAAATATAATTTTAAATGCAATTTATTTTCTAAATCTATTTTACGTGCTCGGAAGATATTAATGTATGTAAAAGGAGCAAAATAGGTGTGAAAGTCTCGTGTGAAATGGTGCTATATGCTCACTCCCTATTCCAAAGTGGGTTGGCGTGATAGTGACGTGAATCGTGATATCACGCACTGTGATTTGGCGTAATAATATGTATGTATGTTTGTATTTACGAGATACCTTTGACACTAATAATTTCGTAATAATAAATAGATCTAAGTTACATTTTATTTGTTCCTTTGTTTCAAAAATCAAAATCAAAATCAAAAATCATTTATTCAGTTTAGGCCCTAATAAGGCTCTTATGAAGGTCTAAATTACCACCGGTTCGGAAAAAAAGCCACATGTTTATATAAGTAGTATACATACATACATGTCATTCTCACTTTTCTCATTTCAATTCTTAATTTTCGTTGTGTAAAATTGAGTTCAACCACTTATTTATAAAAATTATATCAATTTGGATATAATTTACTAAAGTAACAATCTGGCGAAACTATACTTACGGGGTGACAAGTATAACGTCGGGACTGTATATTTAAAGTGATAGGAGCGTATACGCACTGTATGTGTAATTGCTCAATATTGCAAATACTTATACCGTATATAGGATAACAATAATCTCAAAAACAGTATAAACCGTATCCAATGGGCTTACTGCAAAAAATGCATCCGCTTACATTCTAGCGTCTAGGTCTGTACAAAATGTAATTTATTTTTTACCTATTTACCGATAATTAAAGGCATAGTAGACTGATAAAAAATAGACCCATTTATAGTGTAACTTATCTTATTACTATATTAGTCTACGTTACAAAAACCTCATAACAATATAAGAAAATATGTCCTGTTATATTCCTTTAAAATGAACGGCATGACTTGATACAATCTCTTAGACTATATACCTTCTATACATACTAAATAATGTCTACACGTACGTAGGTAGTTCTTGCAGTAAAATATACAATTGTTTACCTACTTGATACAGAACTAGCTTTTTAATTAAAAAAAGAAGTTCTTCGCGTTGCAAAAAGCCGAGCCGTGTCGTGTAGAGATGATCAATATAATCAAACAATGAATTTAACTAATATTTAAAATTATCCATCGTATTCAATAAACAAAATTATTGTTATCAAATAAAAATATAAATATTCTATTAAACTAAGCGATATTTTTTCGTTAACCTGATTTTAAACCGACAACTATTAAACCAAATCCTAACTAAAATGTTCAATTATTAAACATATCGATATTTTTATTTATCTGTTAACGTTTAACTAATAAAAAACAACAACCATTATTGCATCTCTAGTGTCGTGGTCGGCTGATTTTAATGCATATTTGTAGCGCATCCAGTTATTTTGCTGTCTTCAAACATTTACCCATTTAGTAATTGTGTGATAAACGCTCCGTTTATTTGAAGCCGTTGGTTTCTGAACCTTATTTATATTGGTGATACGATTAATATTACTACCTTTCCAAAGTACTCAATGTTAGAAAGGTAGAGAGTACTCTGAATCGGGCATGCATGAAAAGACTGATGTTAAAGAACATTGATTTAAGAAGCAAAAGAGGTGTTAAGTCAAGAGAGAAATGACCCTCTATATCTCTGCCTATCCCTGAGGGTCTTGGCGTGATGATAATTATGTGTTTATATATATTATTCCTTAGTTATTTTGTATTGGATCGAGCCAACCATATTCAAAATTCAAAAAGATCTTTATTTGACTAGACTTTACAGGCAAGCACTTTCAAATCGTCAGAATCTACCACCGGATTCGGAAGGTCGGTTTTGCTCAGCAATTACTCTTTTAAAAACCAAAAGAATTACATAAAATTTACATTTCAAATACTAACTTAACATGGATACCTATTTCTCAAAATAATATATAAAAAACAATTGATAACACTAAAAAATAATATTAACACATAGAAAAGTATATAACGCTTGAAATTAAGATGTAAGCTAGTAGTTAATCAAAAAAGGCTTGATGACCAGCCTCCACAAGCAACCTGTACACAAGTATGACGCGAATGCAGCCATCGCCCTCTTCAACCATTATGGAGGGAATATAATAATTGAACACCCAGAATTTAATTGTATTATCAATATGGCACATTTACCACAAGTTGGGTGTTAATTTTGGTAATCTCAGGGTCAAGGAATAGTCTCAAAACCTCAATGATAGACAAAATTAAAAGGGTTTCTTTATTGCGTGGCTCCCCGCTCCTGGTAATTGTAATAGTTGGAATATGTATTTCATGAAAGCAGTGACAAAATCAACTTGGTAGCTTTCATTTTGATATTTGTAATTTCATACCAATGTCTAGAAGAATTTTGTTACAAATTGTTATATAATGATTGTTAAATGCAAAAAAAGACAGAGCACTGAGTTTCTTGCCGGTTCTTCTCAGGTGGCTTTTTTTCCGAACCGGTGGTAATTTAGACCTTCATAAGGGCCTAAACTGAATAAATGATTTTTGATTTTGATTTTGATTTTGATTTTGCCATTTGGCTCCGGAACTGTAAAAAGAGTTTATATTGGAACCAAGACCATGTAGTATTTCTAGACTTACATACAATCATACAATCATACATAATATCACGCCGTGTCTTTCGTCGAGGCAGAGAGTATAGAGCGCCGTTTCACTCTTGACTTACGACTCTTTTGCTTCCTCTACATTCATCAATCTCTTCATACATGACCCGGCTTCGAGAACTTGACCTTACTTCAAGTCTCAAGACACTTTTTGTCCATTAGAATAAGTGATGGTGATGACACAGGCACATGGAAAAGTAATGGACGGCATCACAATTTGCCACAGTCGAGAAACAATAAATACGTTTAATTAACTAGAGTTCCAATTAACCAAGCCTAATTACATCTTAGTGATAATTAATAGCTATACAGTTTATCTCTTCATAGTATAAAACAATGGCTTCCCGCTGTCTGTCTGTCCCTATGTATTCTTAGATCTTTAGAACTACGCAACGGATTTTATTGTATTTTTTTAGTTGAGTTTTTTTTTAATACCACTAACGTGGCAAACAAGCACAAGGCCCGCCTGATGGTAGGCGGCTTCCGTAGCCTATGGACGTTTACAACACCAGGAGTATCACTTGCGCGTTGTCGACCCTATAGTGTAAAACCCTGAGTGATTCAAGCGGATGGTTTTTATGTATAATTAATTTGTGTTTTGTAGATATTTAGTATTTATATGGCTAACGCTGGACGTGCGAAGCCTGAGCGGGTCGCTAGTACTTTATATTGGAGACAGCTTCGTTGTTCGTTAAGTGAGAATTTAAACGAATTACCTACCTAGTTCATAAAGACTCCTTTGTGTCTAACGGTGTAAGATACTTGACTTTTGTGCCAAGTGTTTGGTGACGTAAAGTCCAAGGTTCAAGGCCTAGGTAAGCAAATCTTGTACAATAAGTTACAGAACATTCGTATAATACTTGAGATATATAGAAACCAAACACCCAGACGCAAGGCAAGCACAATTTCTTGCCTGGGTGGGAATCGAAGCCTCGACACAGCGTAGTAGTCAGGTATAATAACCACTAAGCCAACGGTGCCGTCGATAGCTTTGGTAAAAAGGCTTATGCGTACTTTGAATAAAATTGTTTATCTTTGTGCATAAGTTGTGACCTCATTAGTATCTATATAGTGGTGTTGCAAGCGTCCTTAGGCTACGGTGACCGCTTATCATCAGGGTCGCAAGCTTGTATGCCACCTGTGGTATACAAAAAGGGAGTATCTACACTTATAAATATGTTTTTTTTTAAATCAATCCCTATTATTGATAGGCAAGATGTGTTATCATTGATACATACAATGTGATAGCAACAAAATTGTGATTACTCGAGTCAAGAGAAGGAAAAAACCTGAACCAGTACCCGTAATTTATATTCCAATAACTACTGAGCTGCAGAGTAAAGTAATCCTATTATCTTAAAACACTCTAAGCCTTATGTTAATTATATTTAGATTTCAAATTCATTAACGGATCTTAATAATAGTTCGGAATAAATTAATATTTTTTTGACGTGACCAATCACATATTTAATTCCTGAGTGACTCCATTTTTTATGTAATTATAATCCTCGGGATTTACAACCCTATAAATAATTACTATATCTTCGACATTTCCAATAATATCTCATAAATAACCGCAAAAAAATAGGTACATTGCAATGGCTTCTCCATAAACATGTTATTTACATTTAATGTGCAATGTATGATAAATATACATTAATCGCTTGTTATTTGCTCAATTTTTTCATGTAATTATTAATTATCACAGCGTCCATAATATAGTTGGAAAAAACAGAACGATGTGCTTCGCAATACATTATTATGAGCCTAGGGAAATATTATGATGAAATTAAATTAAACATGTAATGTACCTTTTAAGTTTGGACGTTATGTTCAGTGAAATAAGATTTAATTTGGAAAAGACAAGACTTGCATATTATTATTTTAATTTTGCGAGGTCTTTACTTCCCTTTTAATGTCCGTTGAGTCACATCTTGATTATAAAATTTTATTCAAAATCAAAATTCGAATATCGTTTTTTTCCAATTTTGAATTCCATTTCGGTTTTCACTGAATTGAAATTAGAGAAGTAGACTTAATTTAAAAATGTACGTTATCAGATAAAATGCTAAAGTAAAAAAAAATGGGTTCTATTGTAGCCATAAAATGATCAATGTTCAGGTGCTGCTTGTTTTTTTAAATATTTAATAAAAACAGTACCTATAGATTCGGATACAGCTCGGTGGTACCTATGAGCCGTGTCGGCCGACACCTGCGCATGCGCATCTGCCGCACGCGCCGTCAATCGCGACTGACTTTCTTTCAGGTCAATACTCTTGCTTATTCAAGTCTCAAATATTATCTGGAGATGAGATGTGATGATCAACTGTTTTATCTGGCATTTTATAATTGTGTCAAATCAAATAAAAATAAAAAACATTAATTCAGCTTAGGCCCTAATAAGGCACTTATGAAGTTAAATTACCACCGGTTCGGGGCCAATGCCATCTGAGAAGAACCGGCAAGAAACTGGGAGTGCTATACGTGTGTGTATCCTGTATATGGTAATGTTACCAGACTTCTTAGATACCGGCGTAGAAACAAGAATTCCAGAACTATTTTTTTTTATGTCACTAAGGTGGCAAACAAGCATACGGCCCACCTGATGGTAAGCGGTCACCGTAGCCTATGGACGCTTGCAACACCAGGGGTATCACTCGCGCGTTGCCGACCCTTCAAAAATCTCTTCACACCCTTCTTGAAGAACCCCACTATTCATACTTATCCCCAACCACTTTTAGGAGATAAGTATGAAAAGGCATAGAATAGAACTCCTTGCAACTTTATAATCTTTAGGGCGATTTGGGATCTCCCGTAGGCTTACCCATTAAAACTGGAGTCGCCCGGCTGGGGACTGTACCTCGCAGAAGAACGCAGTCAAATACGCTACTTCGATGTAGTGTTGTGTTTCTGCGGTAAGTAAGGATGACAGTGCTTCACGTGGATTCGCTGCGCTAGTAGTAAATGCTACTAGCACCTCCATCAACATGGTTGGCAACCGTCAAGGATATCCCTGGTATTGCCAGCGGGTATAGGCTACGGTGGCTGCTTACCATCAGGTGGGCCGTTTACTTGTGTGTAGAAAAAAAAAACGCTAACCAGGCCTCGTTTTAAGAGCACTGATCCATCATAAGAAGATTAATGAGCAGCAAAGTTAAATATTCCATCGGCCCTTAATATCGTTGGAAGTGACATCCATATTGCACATTGTTTGTCAGACCTCTCTCAGACCATTGTAATTTCTCTGCACCTTCAAACTAAAACCCAATGCCTGATGCTTAGAAGTACGATATCTATGTTATATCTGGCACTGGTACTCTTTTCACCTATATTCTATATTTGCAGGGATACAAAAACTGTTCTACCAACCACCTAAACAAGCTGACCCGAGTTGACATCGAACCGAATAATCATTTTACCGTTCATTTACATTAGCCTAACAATTTCCTGCAATGAAAATGTTATGAAAATGCCAATTGGAGTGAATTCACGCGTTAAATAACTTACTGAAATAAAAATCAACAGCTATGTTATTTGATCAAGTTTTAGACCTGCATTTCTAAAAATCCGTATTTGAAAAATAAACTTTAAAATCTAGGAAAATTTGACAACGGTCAGGTAAAAAGTAAATTAACCAGCGATTCGGTCCGGCGTTCCCTCTTTGCAAATTGTAAAAACTGTGTAAATTAAATAAAGCAATCAAGAAGTAAAGTTTAACGGTCGACCGCCGCTGTAAATATTGGGGAATATTAACCATTGATCGGTTCTGCCGAGCGAATAATCGATGCATTGTTGGTGCGTTTTTACAAATCGAATAGCGGTGCCGAGTTCGTTTGCCTTCCGACTCTCGGAACCATACTTTCGTTTTACATGGCTACACATTTTAAAACATAAAAAAGTGGAAATGAAGTTACATAAGTAGTGTCATTGTATTTTGTATTAATTAATAATTCAATTACTGGGGCAACGGTTACTTACGATGAAATTGTTTCAATTAATACTCAAGCAATAAATATTGGCAAAGCTCCTTATAATTTTATAGCTATTGGATAACACGAGTTATGGTAGAGAGAATAAAAAAGTGGTTCAGACTGGTAAATGAACAACTCTTGGAATATATTATTCCGTTATTATATTTTTACTACACACCTTAGATAATAAAATTGTTGTAGGTATTTTAATCGAGTACACACACAGTCATAAAATTTACTCCTTAGTTTTGTGGGAAATTACAACGGCTGTATCGTCATTTTATTTTATTTATGACTTCTTTCTCATGTTCAATGACGTTATATTGAATGTACGTATACATGTGGTTGTCAATTAAATATTATAATGAACAGTAGCAGAAAACAATCGGGTCAGTCTTTTAGAAAAGGAACAATAGGCTACAGAACCTAACGAAGCTGAAGTTAATGTGGAAAGTATTTCACGCAATATTGAAAAAAACTTAATTTGGAGAACCTAAAAAAGGCGTTGAAGGCAATGAAGCTGTGATAAGCTAATATTATGGAGCTTCTTATAATATATTAAGATAAGATAACACCTTTCCAGTAGGGATTGATGCGAGAATAGTGAAGGCATTATAATAATAGGATTTGGAGGCGATTCGACGGCGCCTGATGGATTAAGTTTGCTATGGTACATTAGACAAGATAGATTATCCGTTCTGTTTGGTGTCGCTACGAGAATTATTTGATTGGCTTTGTTTCATTGTAACCTTGACGTATAAGTTGTTATGAATCAGCGGATAAATTTTTACAAAAACATTTTTGTAAAATATTTAAGACTAAAAAGCTTTATTAACCTCAAGGCAAATATAAAATAGAACATTAGATAATGGTAGGTGTTACAAAATACTAGCAATAACGGAATATGTGCTTCATCTTCCAAATTAGTAACTTGCAATTAATGTCGAACATAATATCTTGAAGCTAAATAAGCAATCGCACACAGAACTTTTAATACAAATCTATCCGAGAAGTCCCAACAAATGCGATTCAATTTTCCTAAGCAACGTAAAACCATCCTTCCCAAAACATAATATTTATAGTCTGAGATCCGACCATACATCGACCTTCACCGAGCTGATAATAGAATGAAACTTATTGTATGATACATTTAGTATATTAGAAAGTATATTAAAAATGGGTTGCCCGAAAAAGCCCTGGACCAAATATTTTAATTTTTTTTTCAATAAAAAAAAAAAATATTAACTGTTACAACATCAAGATAATAAGAAAATTGTATACTAGACTTAAAGAATAAAACATATAGAATGTGCAGACGTAGGGTTGTCATTTACGAACTACTGGGTTGCCAGGTATATACAGGTATGTCGATGCATAATTTATGCATCAGTAACTTATAAAAATGATTTATTAAAGTAAATTTGTTAAAATGTTTTATGTAAAAATTATATTTATAAATATACTAGGAATACTATCTTGATGTTGTAACAGTTAATATTTTTTTTTATTGAAAAAAATATTTAAATATTCGGTCCAGGGTTTTTTCGGGCAACCCATTTTTAATATACTTTCTAATATAGTAAATGTATCATACAATAAGTTTCATTCTATTATCAGCTCGGTGAAGGTCGATGTATGGTCGGATCTCAGACTATTAGAAAACGTTAGGAATCCTCATCCTGCAGTTTATCGAAAGCTCTAAGAATCCAAGGATTAAGCGTTTTTGTCCATTACGTCTGGAGTTAAGTGTTAATGGCGTCTCGGATTATATCGCTGAGCTGATAAGAGCTGTAAGTGTCTGACTCATCCCTCCCCTGACTGATGTCTGTCTGCTACCTGATAACCCTGACATTTGGTTAAATCATGCACATTACATTTACAATCCCTTAGTTCTTTACTGACAACATTTAATTCACCTTGAAAGAAAGCTATAACATGATCTTAAAATGAAATTATAAGTCTAAGCCATTTGGTTTACTAACCTTATTACTTTCATTAATTATTTGGTAGTATTTTGTAATCCATTGTTTGATCCCATTACTGATATAATATTCATCAAGCTTATTTTCCTAATTATGCATATCAATGATCCCAGAAACAATCTACACTGTTTCACACACATACTAATGTTATTTAAAATCTTATATACCTTGAAAAGTGTATTATAACATACACATATCATTATCATAACATTAATCTATTCAACATCCGACTTGATTTCATCACCCTAATAATGAACAAAAACAAAAATGTACAATTTTAATAACTGAACATTGAAAAAATAATCAAGATACAAGACGTGTGGATATAAATGGACTTTCCCATTACGGCCGCTGGTAGCGGCGAGTGGCGTGTAATAAGAAATCAGAATGTTAATTAAGATCTAATTAACTCTAATACAATCAACAATGCTGCTTGCGTTCCAGAGGCATCTGCAAGTCATCACGAGGGTTTTATCTCGGCTAGATTAATTAGACCCATGACCTTCCCACATGTAGATCGTCTAGATACAACGGCGAAGCATGCGGCGGCTCATTTTAAACTGGTAATGTTAATCGAATTGTGATCGGCCAACCCTTTAGTAAAAAATAGGTTAAATTTACTGTTTCCAAAGGCTATTGTCATGTGAGAACTCAATTTAGTGTGCATTGTAGTTCTAGACGTGAGATCGACTGAAAGTGTAATGAAGATATTTCGTGCACAGGCGGCTAGTTACAAATCAATCTCGCGTTTAATAAAAGTGGTTGAAAAAAGGAGATTGTTACGACTCAATTTTAATTCAAAATTCAATTATGGAATTGTTAAATAGCACAGACTTGGAAAAGCTTATTAAAAAGTTAATAATAAAGACTACAAATATGTAGAATTAAGCTATCATAAAAAATAAGTAAATAGAATCGTCTAGTAGTTAAAAAACTGAGTACCTACCGCCGGAATATTTTACGACTCGTACTGCCTATAATTTAAGCCACATAAAAGTTTTATAGCTTTTTAATAAACTTACATGCAAAACAAAAAGTACTAGCACGCAAAATCAAGAACATTTATGCACTAGGTAGTATGCGTGATTTAATAAAATGGGCATAAATATTTGTCAAGATCATAAAGTTCCATCCAAGGCAACATTCCAGTCTAAGCTAATAAAATCAAGATCAATACCATAAATACACTATTGTTGTCCATTCTTATAATATCTAACAACGTTTATAGAGTTTGAATTATGGGAATAACATTCAAAACCGACCATAATACATGCTATAAACAAAATTAACAACACAGGACCCCCTGTTGCTTTCAATTTTGAGTCTGACATCGGTCCTAATTCAATAAAGCTATAAAATTCACCTAATTATGCAAATGCTTTTAAAATATCGGGCATTATGCCTTTTTTGGCTCCTAAAATTATAATGCGTCCCGTCAAATAAGGTTGTAAGGTTGTTGTGGAGTTTGATTAATGGAAGCTGGCGCCCGCCTTATCAAAATAATGTCATTATTTTGATAGTTAATTGTTACTTGTAATTATGAAGGCGACGGGAGGCTCACTTTGATGTAAGTTATTGGAATTATAATAAGCTGTTTTGTTTTATCCTTGAATAATTAATTTAATATTGTAATTAAAAAAACTTTTGCAATGGAAATGTGAAGTAGAAGCTTACAGCATTTTTTACTGTTACTTATATAGCATTAAAAACAATTTATGTTCATGTTTTGATTTCATTAGAGGCTCATCATACTTTTTTCGTGGCACGCACCTATGTATAATTTAATGCGCCATTATGTCTTTATGTCATTTAGCTTCTTAAATAAAATAAAACTAAATAACTTCTTAAAAATAAAAATAAATATATCTTCAGATAGAACAAAACTAACTTTGACTGAATTAATTCTATTTAAATCCATGAAAAATAATCGCACAAATCCCTTCAAAATTGTAATTGAAGGCCACTTACTTGCTCAATTGTCACTGCTCCGAATAAAGTCCTTGTTAGTATTGTCGGCGACACGAGTAAGTATACGAACGCGCACGAATAAATTGTCGTCAATAAGAGCCACAATTTACATGTTACCCCGAGACAACAGAGCAATAAACTATAACACACCAACGCTTTCAATAGACTGGCTGAGAGTAAAGTTGAATCGCGGTCGCCTACGCACGTCTAAAATGTACAACAAAAAAGAAGCGGGCTTAGGCCACTCCCCTGAGGTACTCCAACCAATGGCCGCTCTGTGATATGGCGACCGTTGTGAGGGTGGGTCTGAATCAGTTGATACGGGTCCCTACTTCGATACAGCTAATTGACTTTATCAACAAACCGACTTTAGTGGCCGGAGTCACGATATATGCGTCTGTCTGCCGTGTCAAAAGCCTAACTGGGGCCCATTGGTGATGTAAAGTATGTTGCGAGTTAATGGGTGATTTGAACTAGCTGAAGATTATTTCGACGGCTCGTATTATGGACGAAGTTCGTTGTTTCTGTTTAATAAAAGAAGTCGTTTGTTTAATGCAAAATGACACATTGCTTTCATTACTTATGTGCAGATTTAGGATATATATTTTTTGAAAATCGCTGAAGCCTTCATATTACTTGTTGTACGTTACATTTTGATATTTTAATAGTAGTAACATTACTTGTATAAGTTTATAAGCATTCATTACCGCATTAGTATTATCCAAATAGCCGTTATGAAATCTTTATGTTGCGCCGACAATATTATTTTGTGATCGTCGGCATCTTTGGTCTAGGTAATTGCACCTAGGGCTATAAACTGATCGGGAAGCTGCAACATAGTTACAATACACCATGAGTCTGGACAGTTGTATGTATTTGAAGGCAGATGAAATAATTCATACATTATGTTTAAAAAGAAATCGGGTTGCATCAAACTTCTCTGTAAACCTGTTAAGGTTGGCATTGCCATTTTTATTTCGTTATTATTGTCCTGTGTTCTTTATATTTCTAATTTAATTTTGCTTCTACGTCATAGCATATATATTCATCGATTTCAATAGAAATCGATGAAATATTCTTACTTAATATATAATATTTAAAAAAATACCATATTTTCTCATGCTATTTACAGCAAATAAAGTTTTCCTATTTCTATCATCAAATAGTGCGTTTCTATTATTATTTGCAAGCCGAAAAAAAAAACAATCATGGAGAAAACACAACGCATTGCGCAATAATGACAATCAGACTGTAAATACATGTGAACGGTAATAACTTGGAGCAATTTGTGTAGACAATTAGGCACCAAGCCGGGGTCGTAAAGTCGTAATTAAAAACTATTAAAATAACATTTGGCGCAGACTCCTGTATTCAAGAGTGCTTCCGCGTTTAATGATACAAAATCGCTTTACGGATTGTTATTCAAATAGTATTGTTCTTTTGAACGTAATTTTCATGCAGGGATTAAGGTGAATTGTAAGAAAGTGGCGGGTAATAATTGTAATGGGTTTTGAATTTACCATCACACACTCATGTCTGTCTTTTTTTCTAAATCTAACCCAAAGAACACGATTTGTTTAAGAAATACGACATGATACAAGATTAAGCCACAAATGATAAGGTGAAATTTACTAACGAAGATACTTAATGCACATTTAAAGACCTTCAAAATGTAAAACAAAGTAGTGTCTCCAGGAAATATGTCAGCCAATTTAACACACATAGCACTACTTAGCGTGACAGGTGGTGAGTCTGACGCAGTTTAACCAAACAAGCCTATTCCAACTTTAGAGATAAAAATGTCTCCTTCAAATCTTTTGATGGGCATTAAAACATATTTTTTCGTGAGAATTACTTTGTGTTCGTGATTGTGCTGTGTACAATGTATTCAAATAAATGTTTTATAATGAAACACAATCATAGTAATAGCGTTAGGCAGCCATAATGTGGAAACTGAATGCACATTATACTTAAGTGCCGCTGGTTACAAAATAGCGAGGATGTCCTCCCGCACAGCAATTATACGAACCACTACAATTACATATGTCATAATAAATACAAATGATACAAATTGTTGCCTTGTACTTCTGTTTGGAACACGATACGGACGGATTATATAACTTATCCCATATTTATGCTGTATCCGCTAAATGAATATCGAAAGAACTTCATTTAATATAAAGTGTATTTAATACATATATAAAAGTTAAAGTTACATTTTTGTTTTGTATTGCATCATCATCATCATCATCCACAGCCTTTATCATCCCACTGCTGGGTATAGGCCTCTCTTTTATTATGCCATTCGTCCCGGTCCTGCGCCAATCTCATCCAGGTTCGACCCGCTACTGTGATTACATTATTTGTATTGCATAATATTGTAATATTAAAATTTTAGAAAAGTAAGGAAAAAAAGTACTAATTAATTATATGGACAAAATCAGGGTATAGTTGTTGTACGTGAATATTATAATCAAGTTTAGACGGAGCGCTATTGTCAATAGTCAAAATCACACAAATTACCTCTAATCACGTAATCCCAGCGTCCAATTGTCCCATATTTAATTTTGGGAAAATGTAAAAATAAACGTTTTTATTTGTGTAAATAACACAATAAAACTGACTGCGCCATTACGGCACGACCAACAGAAATTACGCAGATAACATCTATGGCACTGTAATTGTTGTTTTACTGTCGTTAGTGCCCTCGATCGTGTAAATTCAGTTAGGGGACGAATTTATTTATCATTTACAAAAAAAAAAGATCTTTTTTGTCACTATGCCGGAAACGGACGCGTTAGAAAAAATACGCACATCCGTCGGCTATCGGCTGCAATAACTGTAATTAACTTTGAAATGCAACAAAAAGTGTCTGTGTTATAGGCTGTATTGGTATCTATGTGAATATGTTATGATTTAATACTGCTGTAAACATGCGAAAAGGGGCTCAATTCAAAAGTGTTCACAGTTCATTTTTCATTTGAAGTAACCTTTGTTTGAAGTTCACTAAAGTGTCGTTCGGACACCATTAGGACCTATTGCGGTTAGCTTAATCAATCAATATTATGTTTGTCGCCGTATTTTTAACTTGTCACTGCATTGCCGTATTTGCCGCAGTAGTACGGATGTCACAAATTTCGATTTTTTTGTCAGTGTGTTGCGGATAAAATATCCGAAACCTGCGCCTTACCTTCGAATTATTGTCATGATTTTTGAACACTTTTGATGTTCTATTCACTGTGTATTGGTTTAGTTAAAAAGAGAATATTAATACGGGTTACGGGAGATTTTCCGCTCTTTATTGTCGCTGTTATTACTTCTTTTCATGACTTAAGAAATTTAAAATAAAATACGTATAAACAATAATCCGTACTAACACTGCTAACTTTATTCTTACTTATATAAAATATTATATCGACTACCATCCCTATTATTTGAAACAGAATCATCGTCACGTCTACGATGACTGGCGATCAATGACTCTAATGACAATTAAACATTTATTCGAATGATTTGCCTCAAACAAAAGATCAGGTTAATTTGTTAAGAGTCAGTGACTCCATTCCGAATCGCGGAGGAAATGCGATTCGTTTGGGTTCGAATGAAATACTTAAAACTATTAAATGGCTTAAGGAAACATGGTTCTGGTTGAAAACAGGTGATGTTTACCGAGGCTGATTCTAGGTACGTATATATATATATATATAATTATCCGTTCTATGTAAAGGTTGATCCAGTAAGATATTAAAAGAAATGTTGATCCACCTTTTTGCAGTGCATAATTGTCTCTTTACAAATATAATTGATATACTTTGATCCGAATTTGAAATGGAAGGGTTGTTTGGAGATCTGCATCGGTCGCTTTGCAACATACTTTCCATCAAAAAATACATTATCAAAATGTTTTTGTTGATCCGTAACAGTCGCAAAAATTATACCGACGAGTCAAATGTGCATCCGTTTTATATTCATGCTCATGCGCAATCTTACTAACTAACGTTGATCCGAGGGAATGTATGTATCCATACTACTTAAACATCATAATAACAATTAGAAATTGTCCTTATATCTTCTGTATATATAAAAGAAGAAGCTGACTGACTGACTGACTGACATATCAACGCACAGCCTAAACGGCTAGGGTTACAATCTTGCATTTTATACAGTACGTACCTTTTATGACGTAGGCATCCACTATAAAAGCATTTTTGGAAATTCCACCCCTAAGGGGGTAAAATAGGAGTTGAAAGTTTGTATGAAAATTCGTCGTTTTTGAAGTTAAACGCATGAAAATTGGTATATGGACTTTCAGTAAAAAATAAATTAATACGTATTTCAGGATTTTTGGATACTCCACCTCTTTGGGGGTAAAATAGGGGATGAAAGTTTTGTATGAAAATCCGTCATTTTTGAAGATAAACGTATGGAGATTGGTATTTGGCCTTTCAGTTAAAAATAAATAAATATGTATTTCAGGATTTTTGGAAATTCCACCCTTTAGGGGGTAAAGTAGGGGATGAAAGTTTTATATGAAAATCCGTCATTTATGAAGATAAACGCATGGAAATTGATATTTGGCCTTTCCGTAAAAAATAAATAAATACATACGTATTTCAGGATTTTTTTAATTCCACCCCTAAGGGGTTATAAAATAGGGGTTGAAAGATTGTATGAAAATCCGTGATTTTTTAAGTTGAGTGCATGAAAATTGGTATTTGGGCCTATCAGTTAAAAAAAAATAAAATTACGTATTTCAGGATTATTGGAAATTCCACCCCAAGAGCCAGTCTGAGGAATGGCCAGACCTTTGTCAGTTAATCAACGGCCAAGCAGTAGCTAATCAACGCTACGGTGTTCCGGGTTGAAGAGCATTGTTTGCGGGGTAATAACAGGGCTTTGAGACTCTAGATCTTATATCTCAGGGTACTGAGTGCGATACAATGTCAGACATTGAGCTGCTGGCATGCATGCAGCTGGGCACGAAGCTTAACATCGGGTAAGCGACAAGCTCGTGTCGTCAACAAATTTCCACATACATATATCATACCTATAAACATAAAAACTTAATAAATAAAGAAAAGATAATGATTAGGTGGTCTTGCAATATATTATAGGAATTAAACCATCCATATACCTTAAGTATGTCCAGTAGGAGGACTTGCTGCCTTCTGATTGGCCCGTTTGAATCGGATCAACAACTATCGGAGTAGATTTGTATATTGGATAAACATTTCGGTTGCGTTTCCTAAATTTCAACGGAGTAAATCGTTGATCCAGCCGGAACCACATTTGTATGAAAAATATTACATTGGATCAACAAAAAACACCCGGATCAACATAGGTTTTCGGATCAACAAAGTGCTCGCGATATAGCACGCATGATCAACAATTGACGGAATGGTATAACTATATTCATATATATATATATATATATAGGTAAGATGCTTGTTAATACTCTTCACTATCTTGAAGAATCTAACTTGGTACATGAGTAATGAGTACATTCTCCAGCAAGAATCGCCTCTGCAATTTCCTAAAACTTATCGTCATTCATTCCATAAAGAAGTCTTTAAACGATTGTCTTTTATTGATTGCATCTTATGTGTCATGTCTTCTTGTTTTGGATTCACTTGATGTAGTAGATGGTTACCAACGAACTGCTAAAATTAAATTTCAACATTTTTGAAAGATGCCAACTGAATGAAGTAAATGTCACCATATCTACTGTATTAATGTTGTTACTAGACAGGTAACGCCTCCTTATTTTAAATATTCTAATCTTTTGCTGTATATAGAACATAAAAGACAAGGCTGGCGGTTGACTTAAGCGAAGCGTCCACTTCTCGTAACAAAATTATGTGATTACTCACTGTATTCCTTCGATACATGAAACTATACAATATACATCGGCATTTACTAACAAAAACATGCTGTGAAGATACCGAACCGAGACGAAATCGTAACTCAATATTTGTTTTAATGATGTAAATAATTGATTGTACACGCCATGGTGTACCATCCTGGGCCGAGACTCACGATGAGGACACTAACAAAATTTTTTTTGCCTTTATACCAAACGAGCAAAAAGCAAATCGAGTTACCATCAAAAACAGAGAAAATCGACGAACAAATACCATTACCACGGCCATTTTCGACCGGGATCCGCTCGTGATGATGCCGTTTTTCTGGGTATACAAAATCTAATGATAATTGTAGTGTACCCGAATTGCTGTCCATTGCCTCATTCGTTACTGCTTTGGAATAACACGCAATGAATACCGCGCAATACAGCTGTTGCTTAAGATTGTATTACTTGTATTTTAATGGTGATGGACTTTCGCTTGGTACCGGGAATCAATTCACGACTCCTCCTTTTGGTAAGATTCGGCGTGCACTAAACAAACTGCGCGACTTGGTTTGAATCGATTGGTCTCGGGCGAGCCTCTCGTAAAAGGAGATCATTTTTTCAAGCGACATTTGGCTTTACGGGTGGGAACAAGTAGGCAAGTTATTTCATGATGTAAATTAAATATAGGCCACATATTTCATAAGCACAGTATTAGGTTACGATGCAGTCTTTTGTCTTCATCATAGCTAGTAACAACAGATTTCGTAGAATGTGTTTAACTGCCAACGAAGCAGATGGTAAGTCTTACGTCATAGGCATTTATACATAACCATTTTTCTCATAAAAAAGTAACTCTGTATAAAAGTGATATAAAGGGGAATTACTAATACTTGTACGTAGTATATTATCTACTCTGAGCTAATACGATCCAAATTATAAATAAAAATAGTGGATTAACTTTGCGGAGTCGAACGTCGCGTAGATCTAGCTCAGTGCCGTACTTGTCTATTCTGGATAATGAAATTAAATGAAACTCTAGGTCCCTGGGGCCCGGATGCTCTTCAACATTTCAAGGAGGTCTCACGTCGGCTGGTTGAGGCCTCCCGTAACAGGAACATATCTCGCTCAGAGAATCAGCATTGCTATCCTGCTAAGGCTGCGTGGCAATGCTGCCAGCATTCTTGGCACATGATTCTGGTTTGGGTCAGATCCTTTAGTAGGCAGAGATCTATAAGTAGGTAGATTAAGTTCTATTTTTGTAATAGTTTAATCAAATAAAAATGATAAATTCACTATTATATAATTCAGATACAAATCTCGTTACTCCAATTTGACAGATGTCCAAAATACTTCGTGTATGCCCGCTGATACTTCGTGTAGGCTCAGCAAATCACGGTTTCCGTGCGAACTTACCCAATGAAACGTACAACTTTGTTATATTTAGTGAACACAGCTCTCGAGTAGTTAAAATACATTGTAAGTTATGAGTGCTAAATGAAGTTATATTTAATGGTTCGGTTTATTGTAGTATCGTAAAGCGTACTCACGTCGGCGTGGTAATGAAAAGATGTAAACTGCAGAACAGCTTCATTACCATCAATGAGTGAATGTATGGAAAGGAAATTTAACAAGCGAGTTCTAAGGTTATCGCTCGATTAATTATTACTAAAATGCAACACTAATTTACTAAGCACTTGAAAGTTTCATAAATAAATATTAGTTTGGAATGATAATGAGAGCTAAAATTTTATAGTTTATATACATACATGATACATAAATATCATCACGCCGAGTCTCTTACGGGGTAGGCAGAGAGTACAGAGCGCCATTCCACTATTGACGTATGCCCTCTTTCTTCTTTAAAATTAGACCTCGACTTTCATGGTTTCTTCGTCCAATCACATTCGCATTGTATAGTGTGTGTATCTGCTTTGTCAGTCTTTATATGCAATAGTTTATATGCGACTACAACTACTGCCCACTAGCAATACCTGCTTGCTAAATTTGCCAATACTTGTTCGAATCCTTAGCAGTTGCCTTCCCGTCTGTGTAGTGGGTTGAAGTCAGTGCCAGATATTCTATCACCAAACAATAGTGTGTATGTATTACTGTGTTACGATAGAAAGGGCAACAAATATATAATTTACATACTTAATAAATAATATACATACTATGTCTATGGTTATGGCTAAAGAAGAATTATAAACTAAGGTCTCAAAATTACAGTTAAGTGATATCACAGATTTATATATTTAGGTTGGCTGTTGAACTTAATTTATTGTATAGGTGGGCGTGACGCCTACCATCAGGCGAACGCCTTGCTTGGCACATCACATAGTTGTATCAAACAATTTATTGGTACTGTAGAAAATGTACCCTCGCCTAGCCTTACAACCCTAAAGACATTTAAAACAACAGACATTATTTGTTAAAAAAAACATGAGCCAGAAGCACTTTATGTGACAAAAAACATAATAATTACCCGATAATTAATGACCTGTTAACTGGTGTTCACAAAAAGGGACCATTTTACCCATGTTCCTAGGCTTAATTACTCACAACTGTCTCGTACATTAATCATAAAAGATTCACCCTGTTGCGTCATTGAGCTAAAACTAGTTTACACCAGTATAGGGCTGCCACGCTTTTTGACAGACTACAAAAAAAGGGGAGATAAAAAACATACAGACGAACATAGAATCTGTTTATTTAATTATTTCTTTATAACAACCGAATACTGAAACGATATAATAAGTTTGAAGGCCCCCGTAATTATTAGAGGTGTCAGCAAAATATAATTTCGCATGTAACGTCGAAGGCCAATCAAAATAAATGTGGCGTCAGATTTGACTGGTGTTTCAGTACTCGGCCATTAAGAACATAGTTAATGTTAGATGCAGATTACGAATATACATTTAGATAAGACGTCATCTCCGACGCAAATACTTTAGGAGCGGGGCCAGAAATAAATCGCGTACAGCTTGCTTAGCCTCTATGACATTTACGAAATGGTAGGTGATAAAACATTTCTTTACTTAAGTATCTTACGTTACCTTTCTAATTTATAGCCATGCGATCATACACGAGTATACTAAGCAATATATATAATCTTCTGAAAATCACAAATAGTTGACAACCCTATTAGCAATAGTGTTGTGTATAGGATTAGTACGACCAAGTCATTAGAAAGCGGGGCTCGGTCTAAATCGACTTTTAATTAGTCGTAGGAGAGCCTCATTACACCAGCATTAGTTGTGCCAACTAAAATTATTTCACTCTTTAGGGTACCGTATTCGCCCAGATTGTCTATTTCAATATGTGCATAACTACATACACATAGTCTTAAAACTAATAATAAAAAGCTGTTCTTTACATTTATATCTTCTGAACCAGGAAATGATTTGGGATTTCCCGTGGGATTTCCCATTTAAATTGGAGCCGCCCGACTGGGGACTGTACCTCCACCTTACGGAAGACCGCCGGCAGTGAAATAACACTACTTGATGTAGTGTTGTGTTTCTGCGGTAAGCAAGGTTGTCAGTGCTCCACGAGGATACGCTGGGCTAGTAGTGATGCTGTTAGCACAGTGAGTCCTCATCAACAACATGGTTGGCAACCTGGCGGCTATAAGCTATGGTGACTGTTTACCATCAGGTGGGCCATATGCTAGTGTGTCACCTTAGTGGTATATAACAAAAAACTGATTTTAATGGCTGTAGGAGTGAGGGGCAGCCGGTAGATAGAGCGCAATGGGATTTCCCATATAAAACAAGCGCCTTCTCCGTACTTCCTAATCCCTACCTACTTCTTGCATAAGACCGCAGCTAAATAACATTACTCTTTTTAGTATGTTCTTCTCCCAACATCGTTTGCCTATCACCTTGACATGACATCTCAGTATTTTTCTTCAATAAAAGTTATTCGTTTTACTTTTAGGGACTTCTTAGTCAGATCTACACAGGCGAAGTGCGGGCATAAGTATTATATGCATATAATTTACATATATACTATACGGAACCAGCACTTTGCTTGTCAACTGACAACGCGCACAAATTACATCAACTCAGTAATTCAGCGTTCGCGACCAAGTGACCGTATCACGGATGGTAATGTTATTTTAACTGATGCTAATGCCGTTCTTTGTACCTTTAACTACATTTATGACAATATTTTATGTCGACTCGTACGCATTCGAATTTATATTTAATTCGCGCCGAATTTTTTTGCCAGTATTTTTTTTCCATTCTATATTTAAAATGATTACTTTAACCATTTTAAATATTGAATGGAACACGCAACGATTTAACGTTTGTGTTCTATCTAGAAGTACCTACAACAAACACTAATGTAATTCATTTACAAAACAAAAGAAGAATCAATAAATTGTAACGGCTAATTCAAAGATTGCGGGCCCATTACCCGCACTTAGGGCCCGATCGGATCAGACCAAATGATACGTTACCCAGTCCCACGGAGGGTAATCTCACCAACACATTACGGGACGATTTTCACGGCTAGCTATAATTTAATATAATCCAAAGAAATAGGTGCATTCGTATCGTTTTCCAACTGAACCTGCCAGACCATTCTCGACGCCACAAGCACTGGCCACTAAAGCTTTGAACAAAAATAAAGGTCGATTTATAAATTTTATGTTCATGGAATACGATTCAAATTTGAAAATCGAACGGTCTCACTCGTTAACTCAGACCCTTGTAGTGTTTTACATAAGATTATGAATCATTTTAGCACGCGCGCTGTACACAAATAATCGTGATTTCGATAATCGGATAGCATGTTATCGATCACGACGTTAAAGTTTCGATTCGTTTTGATTGTGAATCGATGCTTGTTTTGATTTCCAATTCGCGCTTGCGCCGTTTGAGCGCTAAATAGCGTCACGTAGACGGTGCTCTCGTCTCTCATTATAGGTGTATTCGCAATTTTCCACTTCAATTTGAAATTGCAGCATTGCAAGATTTTTGGTATGTGCATTTTGTGCGAACCGTAATTGTATCACTCCAAGATTGCAATATACCATTTTAAGGATAACTTTGTATGTTTGAAACTCAACAAAAATAGGGTTGGCAACGCATTAATGATAACTCTGGTACAGGCTACGGTGACCGCTTACCAACAGGCAGGCAACTTCGTTTATTAAATAACAAATCTTTGAAATCGGTAAACGAAATGAAAATATTGTAAACTTCAAAATTCCTAATAACGTAGAATCATGATACGTATTAACTCTATCAATCGATCTAAATCGCCCATAAGCGTTTATTTAAAGCCCCTTTGATGAAAACCCAAACTAATTTTATCATTGTAACGACCAAAGAGTACGTGACATCCGTTCGGTCCAAAAACTTAATTTCACTATATATTTCGATTTGGCCATAATATAAATGGATCGATTCTTAATAACGATATCCTTCATTTATTATAATGTAATTTGGCTCTTAGAAAAGAGGCCATTCCGTCTGATGTGTTCGACAGAATATTTTTAAGCTATTGCATAGCTTTTATCGCGGGCCTTGAGCGTGGGGACCGAATCCAGAAATTCCGTAACGAAAAAAACCTAACACCCCCCACTCCGACCGGCACAGCGGTGATACTTTTTAGTTCCATCTATCGATAAATACCAGAACTTTTAATGACTTTTTGAAATATCACGCTTGTATCTTTAGTTCAGCAACCCGCCTTTAGGTGGCATTGGTTGTATTGGAAAACTACCGTAATCAGCTGTTTGTGAGAAAGTATATAGGTATATAAAAAAATACTGCATTAATAAAATAAATAAATAATTATAATTGCATAAGTTGATAAAAAATGCTATGCAATAGCTTTACCACGTCAGTCTCCGAGTGCCACACCTAATTTTTTCTTATTATTAATATTTGGGATTGCTTTGAACCCAAAATTACCCGATTTGGTCGTAACTCGAAGCGACTGACATTTGATTAACATAATCTAATTGGCTGAAAAGGCTGTTAATGATAAAATCACTAAAAACTGATGAAGAAACAAACTTAAAAAAATGCTACGGCGTAAAATCATTGCATGTTTTAATATTATGTACATAATTCGTCTCGACACCTCCTATGCAATGATCCATCAAGCCGCTACAGGACTTGCCAAAGAAATAACACTAGCGACCCGCTCCGGCTTCGGACGGCCATCGTTAGCCAAATAAGTTAACAGCCTACAAAACACAAATTAATTATACATAAAAACTTTTCTCTTTAATCACTCTATATATAAAAAAACCGTATCAAAATCCGTTGCGCAGTTTAAAAACCTAAGCATACATAGGGACAGACAGACAGCGGGAAGCGACTTGTTTTATACTATGTAGTGATGATACATATATACAGTCATGCAAACATGCATTAAAATCAAAAAAATATAGCCGTGCTGTTGCAGTAAGACCTTGTCAGAAATTATGAGGTTACTGAAAAGGCCCATAATCTTAACAAACCATCCATACAGTTGCAAATCAAGACGGAAAAAGAATACGCAGACAACCAAGGCCCAACTTTCTAGATAAAATTACCAAAGTACTCAATGACGGAAAAGTAAAGAGTACTCGGAACCGGAGGACATGAAGAGATTGATGAATTTCAAAGAAGCAAAAGATGTGTGTAAGACAAGAGTGAAATGGCGCTCTATACTCTCTGCCTACCCAGTGAGGGACTAGGCGTGATGATAATATGAATGTATGATTGTATGTACACGGTTCACCAACGGTGCGCATTGTGATTGCTATTACTCGGTCACACAACAAAACCTATAATTATTTATATTAGGGCTATCACTCACGGGAAATGTTTTTTTATGAACCGAGATTGCAGTCAGAAAATATATAATTTTTCTATGATTTACTAGTTTTGTCTGTGACTTGGCTTCCTCTATGTCCCGTGGGTAACCATTCACTCTACTGGTTAAAAAAAAGCTCGATTACACTCTGAAAAGTGCTTTACCTGTCATTGAAAAAGTGATAAATTATTTGGATGATTTTCCTGCACAAATTAAAACTAAATAATAAAAAAAAAAAAAGGATATATCAATAAGGGTTATTACTGCCTAAATATCATATTAACGCTACTTGACCGTAGCACTACTGACCTGGTAGAGCCAGGAGAGATCCCGTGGTACTTCTTTTCAGTAACAATTACATAGCAACGCGCGAGTGATACTGATGGTGTTGCAAGCATCCCTAAGCAGCGAAAACTGCTTACCACGAGGCAAACCGTATTCTAGTTTAACACCGTAGTACCATAATAAAATACAATTCTCACGTTCCTTCTCTACCGTTACTGGCTACGGCGTATTTTGAAGAATTCAGACTGGTTAGAATTATCAGAAGTCACTATAATCGCAAACGTTTATTTCTTCTCTTATGAATATACAAATATAATTACTGAGAAAGTTACAACTAAAGCAATTATAGTTATCTACTCAGAATGTTACAATTACAGCTTAAAACAAGGGAGTATAAAGAGTACGATGAACATTGCACTGTGGTGTCTGTGGTATTAGCACTTTGGTATGTAATTTATAAATTAATTCATAATCATGCGTGCTAGTCGCGGGTCGGCCACGCTAGCACGCATCATACTTCCTTGAATTAATATTCTTAAATAATGAAGTTATTGGTATGCTTTGATTGTAGTAAAGGATTTTATCTCACGCTACACAGAGCAAGATCGGATACGACAGTTGCTAGAAGCCAAATTTATGATGTTGCCATGAGTCAAAAATTAAAACTTATTGTTGATGCTAGAGTCGTGGTGACCGTGTGGTTTAGAGCGTCGCCAGCTAGTCGAGTAACTTTCTTTCCATTTAAATATGAATTCTGATGATGGAGACAAAAAGGTATATTGATTTGCTTACACTACAAAAACAAAAAGCTTACGGCTTACCTGATGTTAAGCGGTTACATTAGCCCATGGATGCTTACAAGTCCAGAGGTATCACACAACCGTTGCCGAGCATAAAGTTATCCATCTAAGTGTGGCCGCACTTAGATAAATCTAAAATTGAATCGGTGGTAATTTAGACCATCATAAGTGCCTTATTAGGGCCTAAACTAAATAAATGATTTTTGATTGTGATTTTGAATGACAGGACTTTTGACAGCCCTAGTGCGTCACGCGTGTTGCGTACACAATCGAGCGGGCGACGGCGACGCCACGGTGACGTGACGAGGTGTGAACTGCACAGAACAAATAGAGGAATCGGGGACAGGAACCACGGTCACTTGCCCACGGCTTGCTCATGACAAATTGATTCTTTTTTAACAAAATAATATTAGAGGCGGGAAGATGAGAGTTTGGAGCATTAATGGCGTTTTTTATTAAGTACAGAAAATTGGCTGTCAAATGGTGGTGGTCGTTCATTTGAGGAAATCTGAGAGTAAATCATATACTTAATGTGCTGTGGGTAGATTTCAAAATTACAAACTTATGAGCTACTTACTGTATGAGCTGATTAAGGCCATTATACATGTTTTTTTCTTTAAAAACTAATAAAATAAGTGACTGGATACACATTTATAGTCCTACACATTTCTATTGAGCAGACGACAATGATAACATTTATCTCTGTTGTTGTTAAACAAATACTGTTGTTAAGAAAGTTTGCTATGAAGATTTATCGATATATTTGCGCAGCTTATCTATGGGTCATTCGATTTTTATATACTTCTACTAACGTAACATAAATTATGCATTTATGCGAAGCTAGGTACAAATATCGATTACTTATAATCGATTTCCATACTAGGTTCAGGAATCGTTCTTATACAAACAGCAAGTAGAAATGTACTACTTTTTCTAACATCGTTTTTACAAGGGTGTCTAATCGCACTCAGTTGATAGCCTCGCACCAAATGTAAGTGTTAATTAACTTAATGCAATTATAAGATCATTGTGCACTTTGTAATGAAACATCGACAAAGATAACTTTGCTGTTGATAAAATAAAATCAAAAGCAATTGCGCCCATATATCTGAATGATAGAGTTCAAATTACAGATACAATGCATTCACACAATTGTTCTCGGTCAGTGGTAAACCTCGTCCCGGACGAGTGGAAACGGTGACCTTTTACAATGTGCAAAAAATAAGAGTGTAAGGGTTCTCTTGAAATGCCACCTGTCATACCAAACTGGTGGCTGTAATAACACTCCTTTGGCACACAGTCGGTTAACAAAGCCCTAGTGAGTAAGTCAATCCGAGATAATTAGTATTGTTGTCGGGAATTACTACGATACCTACCGGATTATGTTGTGCAAATTAATGTTGCCATTTAAAGATAGTTATTTTACGGTCGTCAGCGCTAAGTTTGAGATCATTTGAAAGAAGTGTAATAAGTTTAAGTTAAGTTTTTTTAGTGTTGTCGTTTATCCTATCATGGAAGCGATAACTTAATATCGTTTTTACACTGACCTTTGTAGAGGACTTTAAAAGCACTCATTCATTACATTTATACAGATGTAACAAACCATCTTGAATGATTATGGGTCAATTTTTTTCATACCACAAAGGCAGGCACTCAAGCATACGGCCCAGCTAGCAGTCACCGTAGCCTATAGCCGCTAGCAATACCTGGGGCACTAACGGGTTGCCAACCATGTTGTTGATGAGGACACACTGTGCTAGCAGCGTTACTACCAGCGCAGCGTATCCTCGTGGAGCATTGGCAACCTTACTTACCGCAGAAACACAACATATTTCACTGCAGTCATGTGTACTTCTCTGCGGTTGTCTCAAAATCCACATCGTTTATGCAGTTTAGGCCCTAATGACGCACTTGTGAAGGCCTACTTTACCACTGGTCCGGAAAAAAACATGTTTGTACATTTACCTAGACTCTTTATATCATATACATATATAATATATAATCGACTTGGTGCATCTCAAACTGTCTACATAGAATAATGTTTAAATGTTCAAAGTGCAATCGTAAAATACTTCAAAGTAATAAATTAAAATCACTATGTCAAATTCATTACGTAGTACTCGCGATGAAAAACATATTTGGCCGAATTATTGTAGTGATTCAGTACATATATGTGTATCATAGTATTTCTTTATTTATAAGCAATTATAATATAAAAAAAAAATATTTGATAGACATTTCCGATCCGGTGGTTACAGTAAGAAACTAGATATTTCACCCAATAAAACATTGCCGGTAGCAGGAACATTATCGGCAACGTTTTCGTATCGCCTTCGACTATTTTTGTATTGGAAAATGAACAGCGCTGCGGCGGTGAAAAGTGGAACTAAAAATTAGTATGACAATTTTGACATTTCGCGAGTTACGTTTTCGAATACGTTGTCGACAATGTTCCTGCTACCGGCACAGAACTGACGTACAAACTAACAGTATTATCTAACGCAAACAAGGCGTACCATTTAAAGGTTGCGTGTCTTACACCATTATGTACTCCCCTTGTAAAGATTAGGTTTGTATTGATGTCTCATTTACTGACTCTGACTGTTATGCTGTTGTTATTAAAATTTGTTAGAAACACCATTGGGACTACTGGCATATTACTATCGTTGCAAACTCATCATTTATCATCATGACCACTGTTGACCATATATGATTAGATAATAATATTGTTGTTTATCAATTGTCAGGAGAAGGTTCTTATGAAAGAAAAATTAGGGATCCGCGCAATTAAATGAAACTCATAAAATATGGACAAATCCGATTAAACGCGTAGGATGTCGCGGGCACGGCTAGTTTTGTAAACGAAACAGGTGGCAATGGTAAGCGTGGCCACCGTAGCGAACGCTTGCCGGGGTATCACTGTAGCAAACTTTATTGTTGACACGAATCACTATACTGATAGCATACGCTATCCTTAATGCCGATTGCCGTCCTCAATCAATCAACACATTATTATATATGCAGTGATGCACATTTCTGAAAAGCTTAAAAAGGTAAGTTCAAGAACTAAAACCCGACTACAGAAGAATAACGTATTTAAGTCGCTTGTTCCTCGTACATTACCGAGTTACATTACCGGCAATGTACAAGAAAAAATTTTCTTCGTACATAACCAGTTACATTACCGGTACTGTGCAAGGAAAAACTATTCTTCATACAAAACCGAGTAATGTAACACTTAGTGATATTCAGAGGATAGCCGTGGTCTCTTGCCTACATCATACATAGGTTCATACCGGTCAAAATCATATTCCTCATTTTTGCCTTGCCGTAGTTGGCTAAAAAACTTTATTTCAAAATTACAGACAGCATTTAGCGGCACACATTTTCCAATTAAACTTAGCAAATTTCAGAGAACCACGGCGAGGCAAATTAAATTTGTTCAGCTGATTAGGCCAAGCAACTTGTTTCGGCGTTTATTGTTGGTTTGCATGTTTCATTTGCAAACAGCCTACGACCTAGCGCGGGCTTAAGGGTGAAGTTCTTAGCGATTCTTGCTTTTACTCAACTGTTCCAGTAGGAGGTTGTGTTTTTCGAGTGTATATAAGGTACGTTTATCTATTTCTAAACGGCTTCATGGGCTTTCATTATATTGTAGAATTCTTCTTGGCAAAAACGATCCTCCTAATTCGGCGGTAGATTCTGACGATTGAAAGTAATTATTAACTATCAATCAAATTGAGAAGTCCAAGGATTAAGCAGATACTTGTAGCATAGTATCTACTCTGAGTTTGTAGGTATGAATACCTATTACCAGCGAATTCTAAAGGACCTCTGAGCGCCTTACTCACCGCAGAAACGCAATGTTGACGTGGCATAATTAAAAAATAATCTATTAGAACTACTATGACGAGACCGCTGCTACGCTAGGGTTCTCACGGGTTCGTTTCCCGCCGGGGTGCACATTTATGTGATAAGCATGTTATGTTTGCCTAGCGTCTGGATGTTTGGTATGTATTATAAGTAGGTATTTACAAAAAAACAGTATATAAGTATTCTATCAGCTGCTGGTTCCCACAAGCTTATTGGCACTGTGTGATAATGTCCAAACATTATTCTTATTTTATTATTATTATTATGTTTCTCTTAAATTCACGGAGCCTCATAAGCAATACTCATAAGGTGCGTGGGGATATAAATCCAATCCGTAGTGGCCCGTTCGAGAGTTTTAATATTTGGTAAGGGATACACGTGGCGAGTATATTATTATTATTATTAACGCCCGACTGAAAGGGAGATAAGTTTGTAATTTAGACCAAACGCTGAAATAAACACCAATTTAGCGCCCGTTACTCGCTAATATTACATATTTGTAAAGTAACCAGAGTCGAATTTAATGGTCCATTTTAATCACCGGGCAATTACTTAGGTATAAGAATAATTATCTTTTTACAGATTGTAATAATTTAAAAATACGAAGTTAAAGAAAATAATAAAGAAAGAAAATTCTAATTATCAATTATTTATTAATTATATAAAAATATACCTACACAGTTTATTACACAGCGGCATCTGGTCCCAAACTAAGCAAAGTTTGTACTATAATAGTTTATTTTTAACCATAAAAATATATATCTTCACATCTTCCCATAAGGGCCGCGATACCTAGCGTTGCAGTCCAGGTAAGGTATCGTACTATATACGAATAAATCGATACGCATTTACAATTTTTCTCAATCATTTATAATTTTAAGACAACGCATACATTTATGAATAAGAAGGCACTACGCTGATGTGTTTTATCCTTCCAAATTCCTTTTCCTTCAAAGTAGTCTTTTTCTTTATTTAACTTTAAGCAAAATAACTTGTTGAACCCGTCATTACGTATAAGAAACTAATAATTACGATAGATTCAAACTGCTCACTATGTATGTTTTAATTGCGAAGGCACATCGTTAATGGGCCAACATGAGCCGGCTTACAAATTACTTCGCACTCACTGCCTAAGTACAGTTGTTCAGCTAATACCTCCAGGGTTTATGGCCCAGAAGACTGAGAGTAAGGATGCTTTCCCATTTACAAACTTATGTGGCATTGTGATAAAGCGGGCTACACACCTTCAGCTTTAACTGTACAGTCGAACTGTGCAGTTATAACTGACGCCCCTGGTGTCTACACACGTCCGATCACGATCGTCAGTTCAACTTGTTTCAACGTTGGTTTATGTAGCGGTGAAGTTGCATAAAAACAGAAATAGGTTTTTTCTCTACAACAGAGAAGCTTAGTCGGGAATAAGTGTTTAATACCTATCTACATATAACGGCGGAATTATAATCATAGGGAAATCAGACGGACAGTGTCATTCAACAATGGCACTATACCAAGTAAGACAATCTTATAGAAACCTACAATTACGATGACGCAATCAAATATGCCGTGTACACCTCTAATGGGCCGGCTTAATAACGCAATATACGGCAATATTAATTTGCTGTAATATTGTAATAGATATTACAGCTTACAATGTAATGTCCTATTTAATTAGCAGAGTTCATGGCAAATTTTACTACTAAATTCTAATACATACGTTTATAACACGCTTTAACCTAAATTAAAAAATTAAGAACTCCAAACTCAAAGCTTTAAACATAGCTAAGAACACTCTCGATAAGGTAACCTTTGAAACTAATGAGCTAAATCAAAATCGGTTCACCCGTTTAAGAGCTACGATACCACAGACACACAGTTACACAGACACACATATACCTACATGTGTTTAACTTATAAAACCCTTATTGGCATCGGGCTCAGGTCAAATAAAACATTGCCAAGTGCGAGTTGGACCCGCACACATAGGGTTCCTTGCTAAAAACAAACTAGGTTAAATGACAAACTTAACTTTGCCATTAGATCCCACGGCGCGATGGCAGGAGCCGCGGACGTCGGATGGCATGTCGTTGGTGCCGTAGAGATTGGGTCGGTGTGGGATGCAACTTCTGTTAATACCCTGGATCCGTACCATCCCTGGCACCTCGGCGGCACCACCAGAAATATGCTGGTCTTGGTCCAGAGCATATATTTTCTGCGTTTGCGGTTGAAATTCTGGGTCCTTGGGGCCCGGATGCCCTTAAGCTTTTTAAGAAGGTCTTACCTCGGGTGGTTTAGACCTCTTGTGACTGGCGTGCTGGAACATATCTCACTCAGAGAATCAGCACTGCTTTCCACGTTAACATGCTGCCAGCATTCTTGGCACGCTCCCGCGTGATTCGCGTTTGGGTACGATCTTTATCTATAAGTAGAAAGTTTATGTTCTATTTTATGTTTTTAAATTTATCATTGGCTCTTATTAAACTTTTTATGTACTCAATATGAGCAGCTGAGTCTGTAGGTGTAACAATGTATAAATACTCAATCAACAACATAAATAAATGTATTACATAAAAACTCTATCTAGATGATAAAATATTGATAAAGCGGATATCATTACTTTACTATCATTGGCTTGGGTCTGCAATGAGAATAAAACGGTTATTATTTTCGCATTCGTGATCAACGGCGCCGTGGCTTAGTTGGTTAAAGCGCCTGTCTAGTAAACAGGAGATCGCGAGTTCGAATCTCGCCGGGGCCTGGGACTCTGTAGTAGTTTCTTATTTTACCTATAGGTATTGGGTATATGGCAATCTTTTTGGTATTTTTGTAAGTCTGTATATATTTGTATGTCTGTTACTTGTGAATAATAACTAATGATTTTATTTTTTGATGTTGTTTAGGCTTAAAACTTATCACTATCAGTCAAACCTTTTTTTGAACTATAAAACAAATGTTGGTATTTTTTTATTGAAGTTGATACTTTATTCTAAATAGCCTGGCGGATTACTGAGTCGTGACGTCATCTCCGTGATATTGGCAATGCACTTTGCCCTATTTCTGATAAGGTGTAAATTCTATTGTACTTGTGTCGTTATAATAATAATTATGGCGATTGAAATTTGTAACCCTTCATAAATAATTACATAGTCCAGTACATTTCTTCCTCTAAAAACACACAGTAGGGTAGGTAGGTTTTTATAAAAGTTTTGCAGTTTATTGGACTTTCTTATTTCAATTCAGATATCTTATTAGAAGCCGTGTGGCCTTGTGGTTGAAGCAACGGCCTGTCATCTGATGGGCCAAGGTTCTAGCCCCGGCCTGTGCCAATGAGTTTTTCTAAGGTTAAGGACAGTGATTAATCACACCACGAGCTTAAAAAGAAAGGTAGGGCGAATTGGGATCTCCCGTGGGGTTTTCCCATTAAAATTGCAGCCGCCCGACTGGGAACTGTACCTCCACCTTACAGCAAACCGCAGACAAATTACACTACTTTGATGTAGTGTTGTGTTTCTGCGGTGCTGCGGTGCTGCAGTGCTGCTGGCTGTGCTAGTTGTAATGCTGCTAGCACAGTGAGTCCTCGTCAACTAAAGGGTTGGTAACGCGTTAGTGATACCCATGGTATTGTTAGCGGCTATAGGCTACGGTGACTGATTGCCATCAGCGGACTGTATGCTTGTGTGCCACCTTAGTGGTATAACCAAAAAAACATTATCCCACTAAGTATTTCTTACAGTATTAGGGCAGTCATATTATCTAGAGGTACCTACTTAATTTCTTATATCGTAGATAGTACTTGTATAAATATATACTCTCGATACTCTGTGTAAATACTAATTACTAAATAGTACGTACTTGTTAGATTAACACTGTAATAACACAAAAGAGAACTAAATTGAATACGACATAAATATTATTCGTTGTGGGACTGAGGTAGACAGCTTTTTTCCACTATGTATGTTGACGCCAAACACTTAATTGGTAATAGGGCAAGCAAAGAAGAGTTTGGGCGTCATCCCTCATCACATTATTTTCATAGCGTGCCGTCGTAAAAAGACATAAAAGTGTAAAAAATGCACGCGCGTGAAGCCGCGATAAAGTTTAACATTACATAAAATTAAATTATCAATAATCACGAAGGAAAAACAACACAAAAAGTTTTTATTATAGAATTTCCGAACGCAGCGCACGGCGGCTGGAACAAACAGAGTCGTAAACGGGAACAATATAAGCCGTTTTCAATACTCCACGGCAGAGAGACACTGTGTCAACTAACCCCATGAATCAAGCTTGATTCTTAACACTGTGCTTAACGGCATCTTTCCTCCGTACAAAACTTACTTATACAGCGGGCGCAGTATTCCAGCAACGCGGCACGATTTCTCCCGTGTCCCTTTTGGAAATACGTTAGCAGGCCATAACAATAACAAGGGCAATCAAAATAATAAATGGCGGCCCGGGACGGATCGGTTTTTGTGCCCAATTATTTTTATTGGTGTTCTGTTAATTACATTCTTCGGCGAGGGACGTGCGCGGGCGCAACTTGCGCGTGCTTAATATTTTCAACGGGGCTTATTCTGTTGGTCTTCAGTTTGTATTTTTGAATTTCAAATTAGGAGGCTTGATAAGCTTTTCACGTTCCTAAGTAGTTCTTATGTATGTTGCCTTAGAACTATTCCAACTTAGTTTTTCTTAAGCCATTTTGAGCATGTTGAGTCTGGACGTATAATATAGTTATGTGACTAGGCTACTTAACAATTCGGTAGTTCTCGTTGCAAGGAGACTAGGTGGTTAATAGAATAAACTTAAATTTCGTTTTCATTCGGCTGTCAAACAGTAGTGCGTATACATAACTTTGTTACAATTTGAAAAACACTAGCTAGCGAAATCACTAGGCAAAGACTTATGAACTACTAGCGACTCGCCCCGACTTCGCACGGCCAGCGTCAGCCATATAAGTTGGTGACGACCGCAGTGTGAGTGTGTCGCATTAGCTTCACAACCTAAACACATGATTTGTGTTTTTCAGCAGCCGTACACTCTAGTAAAGTGATTACATTTTCTTTTACTTTAAGCAAAATAAATACCCAAACAGTTCACAGAACCCTGTTAATTTTAGATTAGAATAATAAATAAAAAATATTAGTTTAATTGAACGGTTCTTACCCGGAATCGACCCCTTATAGCGACAAGCGAAGCAATCATTCGAATAGCGCCCTGCTCAGCCAATGCTCTCCAGTTTTTGCGCCCCAAACGCCATTTATTGATTAAGCTATTTGCTGAGCTGCGAAATTTTAATAGCACCACTCTTTTTGACCCGCGGCCGGTGTTGATGAAACGAAATTAAACCTGTTGATTTTTGGCGAGGAGAAATTTGGGACGAATTTTATTAACAGTTAGGTAATGTTTAAGTGTTATTATACTTAATAGATTACGTATTAACATTTTTAATTAATTCGTTGAATTATTGTCCTATATTATTGCACCTAGTGTCCAAATTCTACGCACACGTATACACAAAGTAAAAAGCCGGGCTTTTGAGTTTAGATAAGTTTTAAATCTAGCAGGAAAATCATTCTGCCATGCATGGCATGCAAGTTGCTTACCATACTGTGGTCCAAGACAGTTGGGGCAGGTAAATACCAAATGTATAAAGAATACAACTAGTCTAGAGACTGCCGCCAGACATGACAACGCTGTGGCGGGGAATTAAGGAGGGCGGCGGGGAATTAAGGAGGGCGGCGCCCCCCTTCTGCCCCTGATGCCTGTAGTAGTCCTGCCTGGTTCGCTTGTTAGCCGGTACGCATCGTTCTTTCCTCACATCCCATGTTTTTCCGCGTCCGGAGACACTCACTAATAGTATCCTTTCACATATGCCTCTACTAATATCTAAAACTATTAATAAAAAACTGATCTCCTCAAACTGATGTCTTTCCACGGTCCCAAGCCCATAAACAAATTTGTAACAATCACACAGCCATAAAGCCCAATCAACGAAATTACCTCACAATGGGAGCAGCCCAGTTTTATTACCTAATTATCATGATTTGTTTTTTCTAATGAGTGGTCTACTATTACATCAAACCACACCTGTTGGAAGCCCGTAGATAGATTGTCGTTCGACAGTCAATCTAATTTTAGAAGACATAGAAGTTATAGCTTTTTTGCCAGTCGAAGAGTTTATTTGGTAAATGTTTAACATTATTACGGAGCTAATTGGATGCATGTTCTCTATATACTTACATAAATGACAATCGTGTTCTGCGTTGGTAGGTAGTTGGTACACTATTCTGACTTGTTCAATAAAACCTGGCATTCAAATTTGTGATCAACCAATGTATAGTCTGTTTTTATACACTGTTTAAACCTTTTTTTAAAGCAAAATAGTGTCTTTTTATACTACAATATAACTATATCTTCACGCCTTTCCGTAAGGGACCTTAAGGGGTAGACAGAGGCATGACGTCACCCAATATCTACATTTCACTAAATTTATAATAAGTTATAAGAATAATATTATCTGAGATATTATTATCATAGCATCCGTGGTGTCGTGTGGTATTGAGCGCTGCTTGCTTTTAGTGTCCCAAGTTTGAATCTCACCGGAATTAAAGTCACCAATGAATTAAAAAGAAATATTCTGTAATTAGTCACACCATGAGCTTATCGGTGATGGAAAACATCGTAAGGAACCCTGTATGCGTCTGAGAAGAAATTCAAGGACAGATATACTGTCACGTTGGCACCAAATTATCCTCGGTGAAAAGTAGATGCCTACCTCTGCCTACCTCTTTGGGGGCCTTTGTGAGGCGTAGAGATTTAGCAAGTAAACATTTAATAAATTATGTAGCACAGTATCAGATATTGATTATTATTGTTGCTGATAATGACATAAACGGCGGCCCGCCCATACCGCCTCCCGCCTTTGCGACATCAGTAATTATATTTTTATACAACATACAGCCCAAGTATTTATAAGTCAGCACATTTTATGGCAAAAGATGAGGTAAGAAGTCTGCAAATTAGGTCAGTGTCTGCAACCTACCTATTCGAAGTTATAAACAGTCAACGTTCCTCTGTGTTTGCAACCCCCCAATAACTATTTTATGTTGGGATGAGAGAGCCACCACATAAGTATTTAACCATTTTAAATTATATGAATTTGTCATGTTTTGGTTTATTTTTTATTTTAAACTGGCAGTGCCCGCGACTTCGTTACGCGTAAAATCGGATTTTGGTAACAATTTCATGGGTTTTTAATTATTGCGCGGAAACCTCAAACTTTTCTGAAAAAAAAGAGTCTAAGTTACTTCTTCTAACAAATTTAACACCAGCTATCGGCTAGTGAAAGTTCCATCAGAATTGGTCGAGATAATCCGGGGATTAGCTGGAACAAACAGACATAGAAAAAAGAAGTTATTTGATATCCTTTCAATTGCATTTAGTAAAAGACTGTTTTTTTGACATTTCCAATGGACACTTCAATATTTGTATTGATATCAATAGCAGGATACGACCTTACTTCCATACAGATATTGCTTCGAGATAAATGAAACATCAGAGTAGATAATTATACTGATGATGCCTACCTATTAGGAAATTCTGTATATAATGCTTTGTTAATTAATTATTGTGTCATAGATAAAAGATACATTGGGTTGCCATTTTTCTTGATGACTTTTCATTATTGAAGTCGGCGATTCCATCGTTCTGTCAGTAGCTGCCGGCACTTCTGAAGAAACTTCTTCCATTAAAATTTAGTGTGCAAACTTACCTTGTCAGTGTAGGCCATTAATATATTTTTTAATTTTCTCACTTATTACGTTTTTTAGACAAATGGTAGTCAATTTCTATAATGAAACCTCGTGATCATGCCTTATAAAGGTAACCCATCTGGTGTATTGCTTTTAGAGGAGCTTTCTTTGCGCGCGCAAAGCTTTATGATTCAACGTAAACAAACCTAATGCAAAGATTCCATGGCGAATAAAATTTGCAGACTCCCTTTTGATACTCGTACTAATCTATTAGAATGGTATCATATGTCATAATGCCACTATTGAAAGACAATTTAAATTACAGATTTAGAACATAGTCTTACGGTCCCCTTCACGGATGATGGTGTTAAGAGCAATCAATGCTAGCAGCTTAAGGAAAAACTGGTTCCTATATGACCAACAAAACACCTGTAGAAGCGAGGGTACGAGGGTAACTATAACCCGTAAACCCATGTAACCAGGGAGGGCAACGAGTGATACCCCTGGTGTTGTAAGCGTCCAACGGCTACGGTGACCGTTTTCCATCAGGAGGGCCAAATGCTTGCTTGCCAACATAGTGGTATATAAAAATCCGAATACGGATAAAAATGATCCCGCGCTAAAGTAATGAAATCGGTTAAAAATGGGAGCTCACAAAGTGAAATCGACTCCTCAGATTATTGAAGTCAGTTAAAATGTAGCCTATGTTACTCGGGCCGTAATAACGAATCGATTAACAGGTTATGCATAAATATCCCATCAGATTGGAGAGAATCAGAGATATCACTAACGAGTTGCCAACCCTGTTGTTTATCTGAAGCACTGTGCTAGCAGCATTACTACTAGCGCACCGTATCCTCGTGGAGCACTAGCAATCATACTTACCGCAGAAGACAACACTACATCTAAGTAGTGTTATTTCACTGTGGTCTTCTGTAAGTTGTTAATGGGAGAACATACGGGAGATCCCAATTCGCCCTACCTCTCTTTTTTAGCTCATGGTATAATTAAACACTGTATAGCTGTGTCAATTATATGAACTAGAAGCGTGATTACCGTATAATTAATTCACCGTGAATAAATAAATCATTGCATCTGCCAAACATAACTCGAATCGCATTCAAAAAAGTTCACAGCGTTTCTTACGGCGAAATCCAAATAAGTTATTATCAGTCACAATTTTTGTATTGAAATTTAACCACAATATATTACGTTTGTTTGTTAAGTTAATTGGTGAATGGAGGGGCTCGTTATTCTCGCGCATGCTTTATTTAGTATCGGCGCTTGTAGCTCGTATAAATATTACTTTGATTGTAAAAAATGCATCCGCTCTTCATTTTTTAGAGAGGCTTTGCTCGCGGCGGCGGCGGCTGAAACGGACCAATCCGTAATTCTGTTAAATTTCATTAAAGCTTCACGTGGAAATAACTAGAATATTGAACATAAATAAAAATGTCTCTGGGCAACTTTGTCAAAGTTTTTTTACGTTTCCCACAAATCAAACCTCATCGGCCCTCGAGGCGTTTAGAATTCTCCAATTTGAAATTTAATAATGAACGAAATTAGTCGTTATTTATGATATTAACTGGCCGGCGCCTTATTTAAAACAAATACCGATCGGCCGTTGTTTGATGGCCGTTCATCGCATCATACGACCTACTTATGTAGGATATTTATTGCCAACTAAGCCATCAAAGTCACTAACTTAAATGTATACTCGAAACGCATACGTTACCGTTCAATCTATATACTTTTGGGTTCACAGACGTAACTAAAACGTTTCTTTTACGTTTTATGCACCGACTCGGGGCTCTAAAGAATGATAATTAAAAGCAATAACACGAAATGATTGGTTGGGATTAGGACAGAAATGCGATTAATTTTTATAACAACAATTATTAGGGAGTTTCATTAGGAATGCAAATATGGCGCGTTTGGCTTCGGGCCCTGATTGGGCCCAGGTATTGGAGGTAAACTTGTAATCAACCGAGGTACTTAAACGTATAGTGACACTTCATTAGGTGTCAATAAAATCAAGCAGGCAAGATTTCAATATTAACGTATTTCTTAAATCATATTATTATGCACTTTTATATATTTTGCCTGTAACTGTTTTAGGGTCTGCGACGCGCGAGTCATACCCCTGGTGTTGCAAGCGTCCATAGAATACGACCACCGCTTACCATCAGGCAGGCCGTAGTTTTGTTTTTCATCATAGTGGTACAAAAAAAACTTTGCTCTCGTATAAATAAGACGACGAAGGCTTAAAAAAACATAGCCTATGATACTCTTCTATGTTTTTTTTTATCGCTTTGTCTAGCCTATATTCGTTATTTTTTTCGATATCCCAGTTTTCGCCTTACGTCAAACATGGTTGGCCTTCAAATATTTGTAGTGTGAGCGATACGTATATTATCTACTCTGAGGCGATACGTATCAAACGTAATAACGCAAACTTCCTAATCACATAAAACATTAACAAACATTATTCTAACTATACCTGAGGCTCAAACGAATTTAATTTACAAAACAGAGCTCGCAGCATTTGCATAAAACAATCATATATTAACTATAAGAAAATTAACCTCTGCCTCAACTCAATTAGACTGAACTGAACCGTATACTAAAGGGTTAAATAAGCTTACATTTTTTTGAACGTTAATTTAGTTTTTTTTGCCCGTTAAGCTCATAAGTCAAGCAATCAATTAGACAGCTTGTCAGTCAAATGGCGCAGTGACAGATGGCTAGGTATTGGCCATAAACTATGTAATACGTCAATAACGGAGTATCATGTAGATATTTTTTTTGTCAATATACCGGTATTCTTTTACCTATTTAAAATCTCCACAAAACAGTACAAGCGTACTGTAGCTGTTCTACCAACGCGACATTGGCGAAATTGTGGCAGGCCGCAGAAGCCATTCATAAACAAGTTGAGGTTGAATAACGGACTAAAAACGAAGTTCTAGTCGGTATGATGAAGAATAAGTAGTGCTGCACCTTTTTTATTATACTACTAAGGTGGCACACAAGCATACGGCCCACATGATGGTAAGCAGTCACCCTAGCCTATAGCCGCTAGCAATACTAGGGGTATCACTAACGGGTTGCCAACCATGTTGTTGATTAGGACTCACTGTGCTAGCAGCATTGCTACTAGCCCAGCGTATCCCCGTGGAGCACTGGCAACCTTACTTACCGCAGAAACACAACACTACATCAAGTAGTGTTATTTCACTGCGGTCTATCACCTAGCTCCAGTCGGCTAAAACTAGGTGCAATCGTACTTCGGCTTTTAGCCGAAATAAAACAAATAGAGCGTGCACGATTTGGTAACATTATTTATGGCCAACACCTCTTTATTATGCTAAACGCTCTTACATGTTTATGGCTGCCTTGAATTAATGACATAGAGAATAATATAGTATTAATTTTTAATTTCAATTCGTGAGCTTGTTTATTGAAAATCAGACATATGAGATGTCGATAAGATCTGTATTTTTACTAATAATATGTAACTGTTTGTTAGAGATGATTCGATTCACTTACCCTTCAATGGTTGAAAATCTCAATGGAAATCATTTTAAAATAATTTGCTACTATGAAATTGAAGAATATTTTTTCAAAATTATTTTACAGGAAATCGGTAGGTAAGTTGTGTACTATATTTGCGAAATGTCCCATATTAGACAGAGGATTTACAGTGGTTCCATCGAAATATAAAGAAGTGTAATAACTTGTATTACTGTTTTTGGCAGTGATTAATTAATGTAAAAGAAGCAATAGAAATGCCGCTCTACTCTCTCTGCATATACCTATCCCAGGAAAAAAAATATATTAAAGAAATAGTTAATGGTGTCGATTCCGCTGTACAAGATCACTAAATTAATTTGACTGGACTAAAAAGGCTTGCTATCCCTTTCTCATGTGCGGGGTTAAATAAGGATGTCACTACTTTGAGTCTTCTCCAATTAGTTTAGTTTAATGATTGTACTACAGAATTAGAACCAATGTATCCAGAAATTACCTAACTACTTTTTTACTATCGAAACGAGACACCATAGAAAATCACTATCGGCAAACCTCCAGCTTGCCTATTAGTCTTGTTCGCCATTAATCTAAGTCTGAAACACAAATTGAGTAAACCTAAAAACAATCAAATATTTACGCACTTATCAACGTTTGACAAATGTAACCGAAAGGCCCGAACACTAATTGGATTGCCCGCGGCTCGTTATTTATGTTCGCAATACATCACCCGCGGTAAACAAACACGGCTCCAATGCAAATGGGGCCCAGCGGATAATGTTGTTGCCTATATTTCTGATTATAAGGGTATTATTAAGCACTAGATAGTTAGTGTCTGACCGAAGCTTCGGCAAAAAATCACCTTCGGCGACGCTTTGGCCGAAGCTATAGAATGACCGAAAGCGCTATGGACACAGCATTGCAGCGCTTCCACACAACATTTATATAAGAGTTTTAAGCCTTTGGTTTCGGTTTCGGCTCCGGCCGAAGCTTGTGGTGACAACAGATTAATCGACCTTCGGTCAGACGCACTAGCTTTCTGCCTGTAACTTTTCTATTGCAGGAAGAACAGTATATCATATTTTTGATGATGAGTCTATAGTCTGGATTGTCAGACTTGGTATATGGTGTTGGATTGCTTTTCAGACATACGTAGGTTTCCTCCCTATGTTTTCCTTCACCGAATAACTCATAGTATTTGTCCATAGAATCATTAGTACATGGTAGGTAGCAGTTTCACCCTCATTGAATTAGAGACGATTATTAATCCGCAATAAAATGCACGGCTGACGTAATTTTTATGATGAACCATCTCGTTGCGATGTGCCGTCGGCTGATATGTTTAACGTGTGCGTAAGCTTCTTGATCATATTCCCGAGGGTACAAAAAAGAGGTAACATATGAACAGATGAAGTAACTTTAGTATTTTAAATATTAGCTAAATAACTAATAGGCTTAACAAATTACGTTGGATTCCTACTAAGTATTTCGCAATCAAGGACAACGGCTTTTTTATCAAATGGATAAAAAACGGCTCGTCTATAAAAAATATTGTAATATTAGCGTAAAATGCCCACCTATTATAAAATTGCACAAGACAAATCAATCGGATGAGACTATTAACTAATCTACATATTTTAACATAATATGTGACTTATAAGCGAATAAATTGCCTTAATTTGATAATACCATATTTGTGACAAAGTTGTAGGCGAACTAATATTTTTATAATTTATGAGATTTTCATGACTAAGTCTACCTAAGCATTATAAAAGAAAGTCCCCCGCCGCGTTTGTTTGTTTGTCTGACCTCGATAAACTCAATAACTAAACGGCTTTCTATACGGTTTTCACCAAAGGGCTAAAAGAAAGTGATTTATGAGGAAGTTTAAGGTGTTGTGTAAATTGACTGAATATGACGATGATTGTTGCAGATGTCGGAAAAATCATGGCACGCGTATAAAACTCGGTAAAGAAATTGGAGCTCTGCTACGAATCCGGGTAGGTTCGATAGTGATGAATAAACTTATGTTATTCAAATGCGGTATTATGGATAGCAAGTGCCGCGCGCGAGAATCTACGGACTCTGTACGGTACATGGACGTGTTGCGCCGCGTGAGCTTACGCCCACTGGCGTGCCTCCTACAGGATATCACAGGAAACCTATTTCCCAGAATAGTCACTTACATATAATTGTGAGAGATGATGACAGCTGTTAAGCAGTTAGTATGACTCCTGCGCAGGATAAACGCAATTAAAATGGGAATTGGCATTCATTTCATCATTTTCAGCACTTTAAACTTGTTTTAAAAATATATTCGAGCACAAAGCACCCAATATTCGAGATATACGTAAGTAATGAATAAGGTGAAGAACATCGTATGTGGTTTTTTTTTCTTTCTTTAATCTATATATAATGTACAGACAGTAATTGTAAAAATATTTAGATTGATATATTGATATACTTCAGGTCAGTTGAAACTGTTACTTGAAACATCAGCCAATGTAATGCAAATCATCCCGTGTTCTACTTTAAATGAAACCATCCATCTTCAATGTATCGTTTATATTATTTGTGTAATATTAATTCAATTGTCGCCATCTACCCACGTCAGGTGATCGTGTCGGCAGGAGCCGGCGCGTGCGACGCGCGCTGCGGGAGAAGGTAGTTCAGTTAATTTGTTTCTTAAACCGTAGCTTTTTTAGTAGCGGCTTAAAGACAAGGCGTTCCGTGCATTGTTTGTGAAAGTAAGGTGTTTTCAAGTATCTTCACTGATACTAGTTAACTCCCTATTTTTTTTAAATCCCTCGTACCTAATTTACCATAGGGTGATAGCAATTTTCTGCTCGATTTACGCCGAAATAGTTCCACCCCATTATCGCAAAAGGTTATTGTCATGGCGGGAACATAGACAATTAAAAAAAGTAAGCGAGGGAGTCGTTCGGATAGTCTTTTGTGTAGCTTTAATTAATTACCACAAACAAGCAGCATGATTTTACTAAAAGTAAATAGAAGAAAGCTTTGCCCGCCGTAAAATTAACAATGGGTTCTATTCGGCTACTATTTCTTAACATTGTAATCTAAGACCCAATTTAGTTAGACCCTCTCTCTTTCCTTCATCGTACACAAGAAAAAGATGGCTATAGAACTAGCCAGTTTAATTGTAGACAATGAATGCAGAATAGGCCAATATCGGTCGATTTTCTACTTTTTTGTGAGTTCCGATATCCGATGACTTGACGCCGGTTCTTTTGGACAAAGGCACCGTTTCCTTTCTTTTGTTATTTTGACTCGATAAGTTAACTGAATTGGTTTTCGAAACCAATATTGGATAAATAGGTTTATTTACTTTAGACGCGTGTCGATATTTATTTCTAGTTTCGAGCTACAAAGGGGTCAGTGGTTTGATTTGAAATTGTGAAGTAGGGTGTTACCACGGACCAAATAGGTTTTGAGTGAACAAACGCCAGCACAAACCAGCGGTAGGTATATGTATCTGGTACAGGTGTAAGTGTAAAAAATAAGTGAGTAACACACCTTTTTCCAAGTGGACAAAAAAAGTAAAAAGTATGTATCACCTACTAAAAAATATTTTTCTTTGCTATAACGAAGCGTGGTATAGCTACTTAAGTTAAATGTATACAAAATATGTGAGATATTGACATTAGAATACGATTTCGCCAAACGTTTCGTGTGCCTTGAAATCGCCTTGTTGCTTAATACTTGTACATAGTAGATTATGTACTCTGAGTAAATGCCTATTATACCCAGCCTCTTCTTTTGTAGGCTTCGAGAGCTAGTTCCCTAAAACTACCAACTAATAATAGACAAGACCGCTGGTCTGGTGGTTAGTATACTGCCTGTCACGTAAGGGGTCGCGGGTTCGATTCCCGCCGGGATAAACAATTATTTGACCAACATGTTTGCCTTGCGTTTGGGTGTTTGGTACGTATTATAAGTATATATTTACAAAAAAAATGTTCAAGTATTATATCAGCTGCTGGTTCCCTTAATACAAGCTTAGCTTAGTTAGGGCTCGATGGCGCTGTGTGATAATGTCCAACCATTATGTTTTTCTGGCACCATCTCTAGTTAGCCAATTTAAGCAAAGGTCTGCCCTGCCACCAGCGCCGGGGCGTGGTTCCCACAAGTTGCAAGTCAGCGGCTGCCGATTACGGCAACCACGCCCCACGGCATATTAGACATGATCACCACTATAATACCGACGATTACATGCAACTTTTTTACTAGGTAATATAATTTCTACTTCAGCCGGGCACGGCCCACATTGTAAAGTGTACTGTAGGTAAATTAATTTGTTTTTTAGTTAGTAGCTGATGGATAGATATAGGTAGATTTTACAGTTATCACGTGATTTGCAGATTTGAAATAGAATTTGGTTGCGTCGTGATTGCATAGACGATTTCCGTCAGAAATATATATTTATTTATAACTAATATTGTTTAGCCTGAGTTACCTTAGAAATAATTAAATCGAAAGATATGGTATAATATTATATTTTTTTAATTTAATCACTGAACCGATCTCGATAATGTTTGGGCGACATTTTTGTGTTGGATAGTAGATAGATAGATAGGAAGGCTTTAAGCAATATAACAATAGGCAAAATCGCGGGGAAAACTAGCGATGAATAAAACAAAAAAGCAAATTTCGAAAATGTATATATTCCTTTATTTATCTACATATTGACACGTGTGTAGGATACTTTACTGCTACATCATACTTACAGCTAGGAGACCAGTGCATTACACGAACATTTTAATAGTTTTTACACAAAATAATCATTCATTCCGTCTTTGGCACATTATCTTTGAAATCGTCAAAGACTCGATTCTACACCTCAGTTCAGTTCTTTACACCTTATAATTACACACACGTCATGACAAAGTTTGGTACTACACTAACGACTTATATACACAAATACAAAAATAAATTTGGAACTAAAACTCAATATATTGCACAAAAAAAAAAAGTTTTTAGAACACACTTGATCAAATATTTTTTTAGTTATAATTTTATAGTCGTTAGTGCATGAAACTGACATTCAAATTTGACAATTAAATTATTTATTTATTATAACAGCATGTGGTAACACGAAAATAAATAATCACCCATTCTATGAAAAGAAAAATGTATACTGTTAATTGATTAATCACAACACTACACAAACTTGTTCAAAATTTGTTGGTACATAAGAAAAACAAACTCATTTTGTTAAAAACATTTTTTTTGTAATTGGTAGCGAAAGTTTTATACTAAGAATCGACAAATTGTGCAATCAAGAATACATTTTTACGACAATAATTTCTAAATTGTGCAAAATACTAATCAAAATTTACAAAAACATCGAGTATTTAAAAAATATTCATTATTTATGTATTCTAGTTGTGACTTATTCCTTAAACTTTAATTTATTATTTTATAAAAATATACGCAGGTATTTATTTGATGTTAATAAACAACAAATGAAAACATTTTCTATCTTATGTAGAGTAAATAATATGAGCTTGTTCCTCTTCCGGAACGCTACGGCGGTGTCTTTACAACCTAAAATACTAAATGAGTATTAGAAAATTCCATCGACTAAATTTCGGTGGTAAAAGGAAAATAAAGATATGTGACCGTTCATAATAATAATAATAATATAATAAAGAATTACAGTACCTTTTTAATTATTTACAAAATGTATGAGAATCGCGCATTTACATGTCAAAATAGTATAATGTTTTTTTTTATTGTTAAGCTAGCTTATCACGAATATTTCACTATTTATAGCGAGTTAGTGATATAAAAGCTGAAGAAAAAAAAAGTTGACCTCCATTTTTATTATCGAACTTGTAATTTACACACAAATATTTCTCAAAAACCTACAATATTTGAAAACATAATTGTCCATTAACCTAAACTCCTATCAACATTTTCATGAGAACAATTGTTCATTAATTAATTAATACACTATGAATATATGAAAACAGAAGAATCGTTCAATAATTTATTATTAAGTCTTCACGCCGTTCAATAAAATTTTATGCGAATCTACCGCACTACATTTCTACAACTTACTATGTATCATTCCAAGATACACGCACAGCCCAAATATAATATGGTACAAATAATCACATCAAAATCATCTTTAAAATGATTCATTTATGAACTGACAAAAATGGGAACATTACGTATTGTTTTTGATTTATCCTGAAGACATAATCTCCTCCGTAGGAAATTACTACTAAAACTTCATACCTATTTATTAAATGTTTTGACCTGCTCATCCTAATTAAGTGTCAAGGACAATGTGATTTAACGTGTGTACAAGTCATTTAATACTAAAGGAAGATATTTTTTTTTATTATTAAAATTGTATTTCTCTTTTGTACCTTTACTTCTCTTTTGTCCCTCTTGGAAGGGGAACGAATTAATCTGTACTTAATCCGGTTCAAAGACTTATTAAAACACTGTGTTTGGGATCCTGGCCACATCTGCTTTCCACCGAATCTCTTAAAAAGGAATTAACCTTAATGTATCGTTATTGGAAAGTCAATTCCATCAATGTACTTTCGTTATCACCTTACATTTACACAAATTTACATATTGATCTAAGTTACAATTCAGACTAACAAGTGAATTTTAAGACACTATATTGATACTTTATTGGACACACGAGAATATAATGACGAGCAAATTAATATGAATTATAATCTTTCAAAGATAAGGTGTTAGTTTCTTTGTTGTGTTTTATGCAAGATATCTTGTATTGTAAACATTTATCTATAGTGCAGCTGTCTTTCAATAAGTCTGCAATTATCGGCTTAGTTAACTTCGACGTAAGTTGTAATATTAAGCTTACGCCCATGGCCATACGAACGACACAGTGGCGCCCCTATTAATTTTTTGCTCTTTTTTGCCAGACTGTGTGTCCTTACTACCATACGGACGCTTGTAAGAGGCGCCGTATTTTGTAAAGTAAGAGCATTGCTTATTGTGATGTCATTATGACGTAAGAGTAACATAAAACAAACTTTATTTGGTTGGATTTCTAGCGCAATAGTAAGCTTATCTTGATTGAGGCTGGTTAATAACGAAGCTATGTAATCCATCGAAAATATTATAATGTGTTTCATTGTAACGTATTACTCGTCTTGACTTACGATTATTGTAAATATGCAGGTATATTTTATGGCGCTGATAAATCACAGTACAGATTGTAGCTATGTATTTAAATGTATGTACTTACTATATTTTCTTATTTATGTATTTTGTGCAAATCCTTATCAATATTTCACTCTAAACTCTCTTTGCGTTCTGGCATGAGTAATTGGTCGAAAGCAACCGACGTTATGTTATAAATAACTGAAACTAACTTTGAAGTGCACACTTTAGACTCAACCAAAGTCAGAGAGTATTTCAAAGATTTATAGCTTAGTGAAATTGTATCACATAATTATTACATTTAAATTGAGAAGTGTCATGGAGATTAAACCCAGAACGTATCAATTGACTAATATGACACAGAAACGCAGGCGGAAAACCGTCAAAATTGCTCTAAATCACTAATTGATACATTTTTCTACTAACCAATTCAATTTTTAATATGCAAGCGCCGTTCATATACTTCATTCTTACTGCTGGTCCTTCGAGCTTATTCAAGGGCAGATCCCGAATAAAACGTGGATAAACCAAATTTGTATCCAATGACCTATTAAAGTACATGGACTTCGGGTCTGCGCTCAAAATTGTCCGGAGCTAAAACTCAAAAAACTGTGTACACAATACAACCCCGGGCCAGTATCCATTTGATCGGACTGTCTTTAAGTCACTAAATTGTTGCAAGCAAAATTCAACTCTGCAACTAAAGTGCTAAAACTTCGTTTACGTGTTTTTTATCCAAGTTCATAAAAGTAAGCTCCGTCCACTTTTCTCTGAAGTTTGTGCTAGACGCGACGTCCATGTATTATTAGGTCAGTGTTGAGATCGTTGATCGTTCTGTTTCCATCAGACCCTGCAGTATAAGTTATTGTTAAAGTGATAGTGCGGATTGCGGCGCGAGCGCAAGCTTGTTATGCTAGGTGGCGTGAGGGGAGGATCGCGCACTGGTGTGTCGTCTCAGGAGCTCGCCTACTGTGATAGCCACTTGCACTGTGCCCTTGCCTTCCAACACGTCCGCTGCGCAGCACATCAGTTTCTGCAATGCGATCGTAATATTAAGGACGTGTTTTTGTGTAACGTTCCCCATCGGCAAGACGTGCGAGGGCGGATCCAGCTTTGAAGAGGGGGGGCTGCTAATTATTTTCTGTTACTTAATCATGGAAGAGTACAGCATGGGGTGTTCAAGAAGGGTGTGAAGAGATATTTGAAGGGTCGGCAACGCGCGGGTGATACCCCTGGTGTTGCAATCGTCTATAGGCTACGGTGACCGCTTACCATCAGGTGGGCCGTATGCTTGTTTGCCACCTTAGTCGTATAAAAAAAAACATGCAAAGGAATAGAATGAAAATTGGCACACACATGTCGTAGTCAAAGACTTAGATGTCGGAAAATCGAAAGGATGCGCTGTGCTAGCAGAATTAGGGACATTTAAATCACCTCTACATACATACTATGAAAAAATCACAAACAGATACGGCACGCAATAAATGAAACGTTGTTCGTTAATTAAAAATTTTATTGTAAGTAGAGAAAACATTGTAAGTACATACAAAAAGTACAAATCGAAAACATTTTCCGACAATGCATTGCATACAATTGAGTACGGTATAAAAAAAACTGTTTTTTTTATCCTCCAATCTTATAATTTAGTGCATTGTATTACAAAATGGGTGTAATCAACTAATCATAGCTATCAATCATAATACTGCATTAAAAAAGCATTCAAATTTATTCATAAAACAAAAACAAAAACAAAATAAAAAAAAACCACCCTATTTGTATTGGAATACGAAGACTGGTTTTAATTCACATAAAAATTGGCAAGTCTAAGCTGTCTTTTTCAAGAAAACCATTAAGAATACAATCAGAATATAAGACGATAAAAGTCGTTATCAAAACAAAACTTAGTAAGCAAAAAAGAAATGTAGGTATATAAAGTTAAATAAACACAAGAATAATAGCTTTAATTAGTATTAAAATATATTAAAACAGGTGGGCAAGTAAGAATGAGCCAACTAAAACCAGTCACTAACTAAGTATATCAATAATAACCCAAGCACCTCAAGCGAATTTATATACACAAAGCATTCAACATTATATATTAACCATTTCTTTATATACACTTTAAGTATAAGCATTGTACTCGCGACTTTAAAGCTCAAAATAACTACATAGTTCAGTTGAATTTAATAACAAATACAAAATGTATTTGCGCTTAAAAAACACTTAGTGCCTTACATTGTGAACGTGGCGCGGCAGCAGAAACAACTCTGTATCAACAAGTTTAGGTCAAATAAAAAGGTAGATGGAACTGCGAACGTACGATTTTTTCTAAACATGTAATACGTAGGCAAGGTATATTTACACTGCAAGGCGTAGTTTTAACCGGAGTCACTTTATTGTTCGCAAATTTCCATCTACCTTCATTATTTGATCCGAGTTAGGAAGCGATTTTTGCTGTCGCGTTGAATTCGCAGTATATATATTTATATGGGTCGATTGTTTTTGAACCGCAAATTTAGTTCTGAATCGCTATTAAATTCATCTGTAACTATGCACACAAGAGATTATACTTCACCACACAATATACAAAGAAAATGACCAGATTGGTTAGACATAAGCGTATAGAAATACGGTTCGGTATTCAGGGTACTGCTATTTGATTTAGAATACTCTCATCAAGCTCACAAGTTAAAATGTAAGTTAGCAGCTACCTACTTAAGATGCTTAAAATACTACGGAACTCCGAAATCCCGAAATGCCCCAATTTACTCTGAAATTGCACTATATCGATTTCAAGTGCAAATTGCACCCGATTATTGGAAGAAATTTTCCTTATAACGATCGTAATATAGAATGAAGATAATGTGGTACGGAAGGTTTTATGCATGAATGTGGATGGGTACAGATGTCGATGTGGACCTAAGATAAGATGGATTGTATGAAAGATGACATGGCCAGAAAGGGAGTGAATACTGAGATGACGGCTGATAGAGAAGGATGGAAGAGAAATACACATTGCGCCGACCCCAAATAATATGGGATAAGGGCAGGAGAATGATGATGATGATGATCTAAATATGAAACCAAGTTTAGATTCTCTACAAAATTTATAAAAAAAAGTTGTTGCATCCAGTCTGCTCATATTGTAGAAAACTTATATAAGTTTTGTTACCGTCTGATGATAAGACTATCATGTGCTAGAAAGAGAAAACTAAAACGTCAGCTTAACTTCTAAAGTAGCCGTGGCTTTTTTATTCGTTTCTTCATAGTAAACATAAACAGTAAGGTCAAAGTGGATTTGGTTCCGAATAACAAACCGCAATTGAAAAATCTGAATTTCGTGGTAACCAAGATAATTTTATAGACGAAGAATGTTAAATTATCACATACATCATGCAATAGATAGAACATATAGTTACATGAAACATATAAAGAGAACCCAGTCTTTAGCATGTATATCTTTGGAATGATTGTAAAACGTATATTATATATATTTCTCTTAAGGCTTATTAAGTCTTTTGTGCAATTTGTTAATTTATATATTACATTTATATGTAATAATTATATACAGATCATATTGGCATCTCTCATCGGTTGGCATTGTTTAGTTCTATTTCAATTCGAATATTGTATAAGAATTGTTTACAGTATATTATTAGTATTAAAATCCAAATGTTATTATACCATGAAAAAGCCTCAAAACGCAGTCTAAATATCACTACATATATCTAAAAAGAACAGTGCCGGTAGCAGGAACATTGTCGACAACGTATTCGAAAACGTAACTCACAAAATGTCTAAATTGTCATACTAAATTTTAGTTCCACTTTTCACCGCCGCAGCGCTGTTCACTATTCAATACAAAAATAGTCGAAGGCGATACGAAAACGTTGTCGACAATGTTCCTGCTACCGGCACAGATCAAACGAGTTCGTACAAAGTTACAATTTAAGAACCATTTCTCGACCTAACGATGCAAAATTCAGAATACTTAGAACTAGCATATAACTTTATTAATAAAAAAAACGTTTTAATTTTTTCTTCCGTTGCAAAGGCTTCAAGACAATGTAACTATGTGCGAATAGTCGATCTATCTACACTCAAAAATCAACACAAACCTCCTTGCATTATGAATACAATAACGATATGATGTTTCGATTAAGGCATACAATTCTTATTTAATAAGAAGTATTAATTAATTAGACGTCTAAACTACAAAGTTACGTAATACATTTGCATAATTAAATTATTATCTCGTAAGTCAATACTTTATGCACCCAATATTTCACGGATATTTCCTTTTATTTGTACTTCAGTTCATTTACCAGACCGATGTTATTTTGAAATGACCTCTGAATTATAGTATTCACATTCTTATTTCAGGTCCCTTTCGGGGCTAGAATTATTGGATCAAAACAAAAACTGACATAGCATGACGTCATTTGACAGTAGAACTATGCTATGACATCATATACAGTAGACCTCTGACGTCACATGACAATTCCATTATTCTTTATTGATATTTATTGCAATGCAACATTAGCTTATTTAGTGGCAAATTTTGTTATTTCAGAACTTTTTTTATTGTAATTTTATACTATAGTATCATTTTTATCTATAAGAATAGCTACCAAAGGAAGTTATATCGCTTAACACTAATAACCCACTATTAACGAAAACTATTTAAGATATTAACGACTTCTCATAAAAAGCTGTATAGCTATCGTAAACTGAGCTCATTCAACTTTCATTAGCAAGAAGAAAATTTTACAAAAACTTAGTTTCAAATGAATTTAATAAAGAACACATATTTATTTGCGCTTCAATAAAACATCGTGCCAACATTGTGAACATGGCGCGGGCAGCAAGTAAACACATTTGTGTATTATTACCAAGACGTTTTTGCTGTCGCGTTGCGTTCGCAGTCTTATGGGTGGCATATTTTTGAACCGCTAATAATATTTGTATACGTAACTAAATTCGACTGAAGGTATAGTGTCCTCTATTCAACAGTTACTTGGTGTAAAAAGTCTTCCTAAGGATCCGATCGTCCATACCTAAGCAGCGTAATAAATTTCATTTTAAATTGAATGAAACATAAAAATTATACAAGTACAAAAAAATCTAAATCTAAAAAAGCAAATCACCGCAACAACAAAAACTGAGATCTTGAGCAGTAAAAATTAAACAAACGACAATAAAATCATAGCAACTTAGAAAAACACTACAACCAATCACTTAAAGTACAAAAATTTAAATGCCACAACTAGGAATGAATAAAATATAATTGGAATCAATACATCAGACCAATAATATACAACGTATATATTATACATCACTAAACACTACACAAGTATTGTGTGTACTTGAATATTGTAGAATTAGGGATTACAGAAAACCACTACCAACTATTAAAGTAACTTAATAATTAGAACCCAAAGAAAAGTAATAAGGTGACTTGAAAATATAACTCGAGCCTCTAAAAGTAAGCATGTTACAAATTATACAGTAAAAAGCCAAAACTTTCCATTCCACAATTCCATTTCATTTTTGTATTCAGATAATTTATATTTTGAAAAATTGAATTTTCACTTCTAAAATGAATAACATGATTATATTTTAGAAAGATAATCCGGTGTATGTAGCTGGATATTTCAATTTCAATATTTGTTTCAGGAATTTCATTTTTAATGACACTCAATTTTCATTTCTAAAATGAATAACATTATATTTTAGAAAAAGAATCCGGTATTTTCTTTTATCAACTTGTTTAAATACATGTGCAAAATAAAATCCACCATACTCAAGTACACAACACACCAGTAACCACTAAATATTCGATACATAAGTAGATAATTCTTAAGTCACAGTTTAGCTGCAACATAAACGTACACGTTCTATTTCAACTGCATTCACACATAAATTCCTCTCATAACAAATCTGATGGTTCAATACATTATGTTCAATACTATAATATTCTCTTCAGACTTTTATATACAAATCCTTGTATACAGGTATAAATTAGCCTCAAATTTAATTTCAGACCACATGATCACAGTCAGACTGTGTTGAAGGCAAGGGTTTAGTTGCATCTCTGTTAACTCTGTATTGAAATAAAAAAAACAAGACTCAATTATATGAGTATAAAGAAAAAAAAAGTAAAGCATTTTGACTGATAATATGAGCTAAAGTGGCTGAACGCGGAGAGCTCAAGACCGAGGAGAGTGGTGTGCATATGAGGATATTTATACTCAACACTAGGTGAATCCAGGTTGAAGAAGAAGAAAAAGAAGAAGAGAAGATGAACTAAAAGCTCTCTTCTCTAGTGAGGGAGAGTGCAGTCAGATCTCACTGAAATATTCTTATAAGTTCAAAAAACAATGTAATTTCGATATCGATAAATTAAAATAGACACGCTTTATTAAAAAAATAAAGCTACAGAGATGCATTCAGATCATACATATCGCCCGCTCTGCCAAAAATGGCCCTTTTCGGCATAATCATTACAAAGGGTACAAAACCAGTAACACAAACGACAAAAAGAAAGAACCCAAGCAGAGACAAGTATAAAACACCCTGTTCTCCTTTTCCAAAGCACTTTCAACTTTCTCGTCATTCAATTCTGTATTCAAATTGTTACGTATATCAAGGTTCATTTTCCCTTTATCGTATCTCTGCAGATCGACCTCATTGACCACCATAGGGAAGTCAACTTCATCTGTGTCGTGAATCTCTAGACTGTCACTAGTCAGCACGTGTCGCTTGCAGAAGGGCGTTACAAACTGGACCTTATTCGTTTGATAGCCGAGTCCTAAGTTCCTTAGCTCGTAGACAGGCGTGTACGGGGCGTCTGTGTTATTGTTGTCGTAATACTCTTCGTCTTCATCGATGGTGGTTTGGTAGAGGTCTTGGGGATGGTATGGTGATGTTTGGTAAGGGTCGGTATTATCGCTAGGCGGAGTGGCGTGTGCTAGGGCGAGCACGGTGCGGGCAATGGCCGGTAGTCCCTCGGGCCCCAGAATGTCCTCGGACGAGCACACGGCCTCCTGCAACACACGCCACCCGCGTCTTAGACTTTACATACTCAAACACTGACCTAAATTATACATAGATGTCTAGTACAAAATTCAGTGTCCGGAGCTCACCTATAAGAACTTGAATACTTTAATATTATTGGAACAGTCGAAAACACTTAAAAATCATTTTAACTCCGTCCCGCTCTGTTGAATTTGGCTTTCAACTATTTAAGGGGCCGTTTATAATATACGTCACGCAACATTTTACCTTTTTAGAAGCCTGTCCCCTTCGTCACGCCAAGACACATTTGTTGCAACCCCCTTTTTCATAGTCGAATAATAGACCCTCTTTACATGATATATGGCTACAATTTTTTATGTAAAAATCATAAAAAATTGTAATAATAAAACTTTAATAAATTACTAAATATCTGTAATAATGAACGAAATATTTCTGTTATTCATCAGATGTCAGACCCCCCTTAGATCCACCTTACTGTCACAGTAAGCGACACCTTCTCCCCCCTACAATAATTGCGAACGTATTTTATGAACAGCCCCTTATCGGCTTAGGACAGTCCACCAAACGGAGACTGGCGCGCGGTTCTCTTGTATTCACATTACGTCATGTTTAGTTCCGGACACTTGAACGCGGACGCGACGTCCATGTATTATTAGGTCAGTGTTCTCAGAATATTTTCACATAGGGAACGATTTTTTTTAAACGCGTTTGGTAGTAAGACCCCCTATCACAGTTAAAGTAAGTTACGTTAGTAACTTAGTAAGTCACAGTTAACCATAAGTTAAAGTTCATTTTTTTCACACGCGCTTCAGCATAATACTCAATTACACTCGGATCATTAGACGTCAAAGTCGCCCAATAGAATATACTGGCAACTGGTACGAAAACAAAAATTAAACAATGCCTTCTGCAACTGTAGCCCGAGCAAGAACAATTTGCGACTACATATTCGTATCGCCTTCGAACATTTTTGTATGATAAAAAGGAACAGAACAGAAAGTGGATTTTTTATGACAATTTAACCATTTCGCGAGTTACGTTTTCGAATACGTAGTTGAAAAATATTTTTACTACTCGCACTGGATGCGAACGGCAACTGTCTTAACAAGATATTTTAATATTTTTTGTCAACAATGACAACTGGTTGTGAAACTCAGTTGCCATAGCCGGAGCGGTAAAATAACAACGTAAACAAAGTGCTCAATAATAAGTTAGGAAAGGTAAAGAGTACAAGAAACCGGCGGGAATGTATGAAAGAGATTGGTACATTTAGAACAAGCAAGAGATGTGCAAGTCAACAGTGAAATGGCGGTCTATACTCTCTCCCTACTCCGTGAGGGTCTTGGCGTGATTAAGTGTGCAAGAATAGGTAAAAATGAATCTTCTTCTTCTACGTACTTTTTTTTCTTCTAATTTACGAGTATAGGCGATTAGTTTACATAAAATATTGCATACTAATAGTTGTGAAAGGAAACATGAAACATACAATATGTAAAATAAAAGTGTACACACCTCTTCGACTCCAATCTTGCGACACGCTTCTAGGAAGTTGTCTACGTTCCTTCTGCACCTCGCCATCGTTAGCTTGGGCTGGAAATGATCAATGTTAATGTATGAAAGTTGTTATAATAATGGTAATATCACAATAGTTTTAAGAGAGGTAGGGCGATTTGGTATTTCCCGTGGGTTATCCCATTTAAATTGGAGCCGCCCGACTGGGGACTGTACCTCCACCTTACAGAAGACCGCAGTGAAATAACACTACTTGATTTTGTGTTGTGTTTCTGCGGTAAGTAAGGTTGCGAATGCTCCACGAGGATACGCTGGGCTAGTAGTATTGCTGCTAGCACAGTGAGTGAGGACTCACTCACTTGATGAGGATCAACAATATGGTTGGCACCCCGTTACTGTTACCCCTGGTATTGCTAGCGGCTATAGGCTACGGTGACTGCTTACCATCAGGTGGGCCGTATGCTTGTGTGCCACCTTAGTGGTATAAAAAAAAAGTAATTGCAATAGTATTACCACATTATGATCAAGATGTTCTATAGTAATTATATTTTTATCTATATTGTAACAAATTTTCAAGGTCAAAATATCGAGAGTCCCACTACGGGAACGCTACATGTTACACCACCGCTGCTCGTTGCTAAGTGGTTTGTTAGCTTGACTGCTACGCTAGATACAAGTATTGTATTTTGGGACCAGTTGGCGATGCGTGATATTGTCTATCTGCATCGTAAGCTACCATTTATGAGATCCGTGTACTACAGTTCTAGGTTTCTAATATAAAACTAGATCAATACGGAATAAACTATTCCGTAGTAAGGCTATACGAACGTCTACTTTACCACCGGTACGAAAAAAAAAATAAAAAAAATGTGTTCTATATAAATACCTGCGCAGGCGACGGTACATGGACGGAAGCCACCGACCGCGGCCTCACGTGGTTCGCGAGGTGACACAACACTACTCCGTCTGATAACACCGGCGCTAGTTGCTCCGGTAACGACATTTTCAACCTCGTCTCTATTATCTGTGAAATAAAATTAGTTGTAAAAATATTTTAATATAATGTCTTTAAAACCACGCCAATTTAGGCTGGCAAAGAAGGGTAGAAAATTATAGGGGCGACTGATTGGTTTGTTTACAGCAACCAACAATTTAGACATAAATAAATCTTATCAAATCAACCTTGCAAAGGGTTTTTTTATGGTTGGAGGGTTTTTTTAACAAAAATATTTTTTTTAAATACGCACATTCGGTATATTTAAATACATCGTTTTTAGCACCCACAATTTAGCCCAAACAAAGGACAATCCATTAAACCGTCTACAGAGAATGTCAAAGAAATATACTTACATACATACGAAACATACACCTGTCTCACTCGAGTAAACAGGGAAACCAAAGAGAGAGTGAGACAAAATAATCGTTACCAATCTGAGCTGCTGCAGTAGATCGGACTCTTCCTTCTGTTTATCGAACTCCCTCTTCATGGTGAAGCTGAGTTTGTCCGTCGCCTCCTTGTTCCACGGCAGCTTGGGTTGCTTCGGCGCCGCACCTTTCAAATACGATACACTCGTAGTTAACAACTTCGCGTTTTCTCCGTTAACTTGCCGAGGAATACTAGACTTCATTCCATTATAACCTAACGTGCCAGTCGGCGATTTAGTAGGGGACGTCGGTTTGACGTACGCGTCCGTTTGACCGTTCACGCGCGCGTACTCCACGTTCCCGTTCACGGCGGAGTAAGTTTTGTTGACGTTTCTAGACGGGACCACTTTCTGAACGGGCCGTTTGATGTCTTCCTTTTCGGCGTTGCCGTTTTGGTTCTGGAACCTTCTAGGGGTGGAGTGTAGGAGGGGGGAGCTAGGCACATGTGTGGGGGAAGAGTTAAATGAGCGGAAGAGGGGGGATACGTTACTGTAGCCATTGAGGGGGGAGTGAGGGGTTGAAGTGTGGACCGGGCTTTGGCTGGAGTCCAGTTCGGGGGAGGGCTGGTCAGTGCGGGGGCGGTAGATGTCTTGCTGGCGTTGCTGTCTTAAGGCTTCTTTGTATTGTCTGCAAATGCGAAAATTATCTTCAAATGTCTCATTTTTCATAATCGAATACGCGAAGTGCGAGTTTCATAGCTTGACCAAAATAATAAATTGAGATCCTAAATAAAGAGTCAATAATTCATTTATAAGGTAAAATCTAGAGTGATAAATACGGAGGAATTTTCGTTTCAAAATAAATGTCGATTACTATGAAACTTGCACTAGACGAGGCGATCATCAGGTTTTAATAACACATAGATTTATTTACAACAATGTATTTCATATCTAAATACGTCACCAATAGTTAATTCAATAACAGTTAACAAGGGCATGATATGATTGGAAATTAAATCATAACTCATTCAATTAAGAAACAAAATCGAATGACATTCAGATGAGAACAATGTTGTCAATCTAAGATTACCCACAAATCGTTCGTATATTGAGCAATTGCTAAATGTGAAAGTACTTTTGTGTTTGTGCACAATTACATGCTTCAATGCTGTTAGTATATTATGAAAACGGTCTAAAAAGCGTTTACAAAAATGTTATTGTTATCTAGATACGGGCGCCAATTCTGTTGTTCAAAATTACTAAAATAAACTAATTTGACAGGTCTAAAAATATTGCCATACTTATTTAACCCCGCACATGAGAAAGGGATAGCAAGACTTTTAGACCTGTCAAATTAGTTAAGTTAGTAATTTTGTACAACAGAATCGACACCAATGTGTATCTGTTTGTGGTGTCGTATCTCCTAAACGGATACGGCGATTCATATTCAGTTTTTTTTGTTTAAAAGGTGACTTAATCGAGTGTGTTCGTAAATGTTATTTATAGAGGCTTTGGAGTCGGGGTATTATAATGTTTAACCTCTCTTCTTTCTTCCTTTCAACAAAAGCTTCGGCCAATCATAATAGCTTTTAATCACGTGCCCGAGCGTCCCCTTATAACTGGATGCCATGCGTTTGCGCTTACAATTAACGAGAACGCTAGTCGATAACTTTTTGTTAGTAGAAGCAAAAATTATACTGTAAAATTAAATCTATGTGATGTTAAAACAGGTAATTACAAATCGGTGCGGATGTTAAGTGAATGTGGTGCCTTTGAGTTTGGCGTCTAAAATCGAAACTTCCGAGATAAAATTTCTAACCGGTTAATTAATTTAAAAAAACGTGCAAAAGTTACGATTTATGGTACAAATACTTCCGATACACATTAAGTAGTATTACAAACACTAGTGTAATTTTCAACAATCGAATACTCGATAAAGAATCGATATTTAGACATCAACGATGGAATGTACCTGTAGGTTTGCTGATGGGCTAATTTACTCTTATCATCTCCATTCGACATGTTCCCTTCGGGTGATATACGGATGCTGAAAGGGACAACACCGGGGTTAATAAAAGAGGTGATAAAAAAAGAAATAATCGATATGATACAGAGGATCGAATGATGGCGGTGAAGTAACGGGCTAGAATAGCTGATTACCTCTGCTTCGGCAAATGGGAAAGAAATAAAATAAACTTTATTAATTATGTATAAACACCATATAACTTAGAAATAATTGGATTTGATTAAATCGTTAATGAACTCATAAAGTATCCAAAATATTGAATAAATAAATAGTATTAAGTAAAATCCCATAAACGTATATTATGTACTTATGTGAAAAAAACTAATGCTTATTGCATACTTGAATCTATAAACAGAACAGACCCCAAATCCCATTGTTAGACAACAAAACTAAGAACTACAAATTCACAAGTTCTACTTTGCTCACTATCAAAGGCCCATATCTACCAATATCCAACCCGAACATGGATAACCAACATTTGTCCAAACGGGCAACTTACCCAGTAAGCAGAGGCGTGAGGGGAGCCAGCGGTGTCTCGCTGGATAACGACTGAGCCCTCGATAGTGCTGCGCCCGGAGATAATGTAGACGGCGTACTGGGAGTGGACCGGCCAGATCCGCCCCCTCCCCCTTCACCCCCACCTGCGAAAAGGATAAACAATATGCAATAAAGGTAGTTTTGAGAGGTACGGCGAAATGGGATCTCCCGTAGATTTTCCAATTAAAATTGCGAGCCGCCCGTCTGGGGACTAAAACTCCACCTTATGAAGACCGCAGTCGAATAATACAACTTAAATGTAGTGTTGCGTTTCTGTGGTGAGTAAAGTTTCCAGGGCATCTCGAGGATACGATGTGGTAGCATTAAGGAGACCTATTGTCCCATTTGCTGGTATACAGTGATTCCCCTTATGTGAGATTTGTAACGCGCGTGTGATACCACTGGTACAGAAGGCGTCCGTCAGCTGGACCTGTCTTTTTGCCAGTTTTGTAGTAGGTTAAAAAATTACATGACTACAATCCAAAAATAAAAGCAGATCTTTATTAATGTTAATTACATATTAAATCACCGTGAGCATACGTAGTTACGAAAGTTAAACAATATTTTAACGGCCAGTGCCCTAAATGCAGCTATTACAAAATTGCGTTTACGCTATGTCCGCACACATAAAAGAAAGTAATTCATTGCCATTGGTCCGGAGGCCGGACATTACGCATTTTACAGCCGTCACATTATTTGTCATGGGGTAGTGCGGGTTTGAAATCAAGTACATAATGTGATTCCCATTTTTCCTTGAATCAAATAATCAACATGTTTCAAATACCTATCCAAGAGGCTGCTCGATTCCTAATACTTAAGAGCATACAATATTCTGCTAAAATAACTAAGAATAAGGTTGGTAGCGCTAGTGATACGGGATTCCCTTAGGTACTTACTATCAGGCGAATATTACAGTTGCTTGGTACCTCGTTTGTATTAAAAAAGAAAACTAGCTGTAATATCTAAATTACAAACCGTATCACAGATTTTTATACTACTGTTTGAACTTTAGACCCGTACAAAATGCTTGCCAACTACCACCTAGCCTGCCAGGCAACTCACCATCGTTAGACCACCTCTTGTCGACACCATCGGTGCTGTAGCCACTATCTACAACATGCCTCGGCTTGTGCCTCAGGCAGTCTATAGTGGCGTTCCCTGAAGTGATCTGATGCGTGTTTTGGTTCGGTGTGTTTATGTACGAGTTGTGTTTCGTCGATCTTCGGGTTTCATCCACTCTCCTCGGTAACGTGTCTTTGTTCGCCATGTTTTCCAGGTACTTGAATATGTGCACGCGCCCGCGCATGCAAATCTGTAAGGATGTACAGCGTCAGTAACGTGACGTCATCAACACTGACAATAGCAGCGGACGACATCGGAAATCTCAACCGCAAAGGATGCATAAAAGGGATATTCCTGACTAGATGGAATAAATCTAAGTTAATTGACCGCAAAAAAAAAACTTGCTGCTCAATAAAATTCGTGACTTGAATAATCCCGAAGTTAAAAATGCTATCATATTAGAGAAAGATAAATTTATAATAGTTCTAAGTTTAAAAATTACAATGTTATCTTATTAAGTTAGGTAATACAGATATGAGAATGTTCTTACTGTGGTCGGCGGTGAGACGAGCGGATTGTTGTCCAGGTTAAGCGTAACGAGTGTGTTCATATTTCGGAGCTCTAGAGGCAGGGAAGATATACAATTGCAGCTCACGTCCAAGTGCTCCAGCCGGAGGTATGTGATCTCTGTAATTTCAATAAAATACTTATTATTTACTTTAAAATAGTTATATTACAAGTTTCAGATTTTGCCTGGCCATAAATTACACAAGCGAACACTGGCGATTGTCAATATTCGAAATCTAGGAACCCTGCTGATCTTAGTATGTGTGGCTATATAGATAAATTAAAAACAGAGACTGAGAAATTTTCATTTCTCAGTCTCTGTTTTTAATTGTTTACTGGAAGCTTTTCAGCTTCCAGTAAACGCACTGAGTTGACAGAAGTAGCCTACATACCTTTTGATTAACAAATGATAAACGAGGAAAATTCAAATACATTACAAATACCAAAATAAAAGTGATAAGAACTGTGTTGTTTGCAGCGATGAAAGATCAACACCTGACTTGACTCGACTATTAAATAATGTAACAGAGATTAAAACAAACCGACACAAAAAAAAAACGCAAAGGCAAAATATTTAGGTTGAGGCCATCCTCATCAAACAATAAGCTTCACTAAACGTAGCCATCGGCGAAAGCTCTAAGCTTAATCTAGGTAGCACTAAGATATAACAGAGAACTAAACTATAATTACTTTAATGTCTACAAGGAAAGGAAATTGCTAAATTGCTACTCGTAGATGCTGATTCTGTAAATTATGGCAATCAATAAAAACGAAATTATACTCTCAGTGATATAATAACAATAAATTCCAGTGCTTTCCACAGCTTTCCCAACGTGTCATTTTTACCCGTAAATTTTTCACACATCATCAAAATTATCACTGCTTGATATTTAAAGTCCTGAGATAGATATGTAGAAAGAAATCATCTGTATATTTAAAAATGAATCCCTATTTCCCTTGGTCAATACCACGGCATCACGCGTCAACGGCTGGACCGATTTCGCTAATTCATTTTTATTGTTTGTGTTGTGTTTGTTATTGTCTGGAGAAAGTTCTAATAAAAAGAAAAGTTTGAAAAAAAAACGGAACCTTTTTAATTTCGCGATAATCTAAAGGTCTTTTTTGCTATGGTGTATTTGACATATTAATTCATAGCTAAAACAGGACATCGCCTGTCGGGTCAGCTAGTATACATTAAATAGATACTCTAATTAATGGATAAAACATATTCAATTGGTTGTCTTCAAAAGTTTCTTATAAAATATATCAGTATGCAACTCACGTAAAGGCAGCAAACCCAGCTGATTGTTGCTAAGATCCAGCGCCCTAAGTCCGCCACAGTCTCCAAGGGTCATAGGCACTTGGGTGAGCCTGTTGTTCGACGCGTCTAGCTCTGCAAGTGACGTCATCTTGCCAATCTCCTTCGGCAAGCTCGACAGCATGTTGTCTGGCACCAGGAGTACTTGTAGCGGCATCTGACATACTTCCCGTGGCAACTCGGTCAGCTGATTTGAACTGAGAACAAATAAAAGTTTTTTTAAGGTTCTAAAGAACCATTTAACATGGACCCACATTTTTTATTCCCGACTAAAAGATCATCACACCATCGAGCTCTTTTCACTTTAGACAGAGTAGTCGCTAATTTACTCTTGAATTGCACAACTCTTTTGCACTAAGGGAAATATGTACAATGAAATAAATGCTATTCGATCCATAAGTCTTGCGACCGCCGCTTTGTTTACCTAGTATAGATAGAAACTCTTGATTTGCCACTATCAGCTCGATTGATCTACAAAAAGTAATTACATGAAATAATCCACAAATTCTAGTGCCCAAAGGCCCTGAGACCCAAATGGAGTAAAGATGGCCCCGGATGTAACGGTAACATAAAAGCAAACATCCCGCGTTAAAAACCATCAAGCAAACGGTATGTTTTTGCCAACAATCCAGTGAACCTTATTAGGAACAACCTTTGATCTAAAGATGGAAGTGCTAAAAATCACTACCAGAAACCTACCAAGAAGTAAAGTAAACAAAGTGAACGGACCAAAACACCGTACACTATTTATACCGAACTTACTGCAGAGCAAGATTGCATGGTAATTAGATCAGCTGGAACATAAATCGATCGTCGCTCAACCTAATAGTTAGCGAGTTCTTGCCAAGAGAAGTTGTAAACATTGGTTCTATTACAGTGTGGAACGTACTTCCTGCATTTCGCAATTGAACGACACCCAAAAATGCTTTCAGATTTAATGTACATATGTACATACAGCGGGTAACTAGAGCAGATATAATTGGATAGTTATCTTCTCCACTGACACTATGAATTCGTAAATAGATCAACATTGAGCAGACCACACGCCACACGCCGAGTAGGATTGTGACCGATACAATAATTTGAACAAATCCAAGTATTTCGCTGCAGCCAAAGACTACAATACGGCTTACAGGATGCAGAATTTCACTACTCATTTCCATTGCGTATTATGATATTAATAAGTAAATAAACAAACACAAGTTTAAGAGGAGGTACGTATTGAACAAACTAACAAAGACTACTTATTTCTGGAAGGAGTAGTTAGACGAATAAGGTATATCTCATAAGTAGAGTACATTTTTTTCACGTCTAGACGCCTAGACATGTTGCAAACTGGATTCAATTCTCAGCTTGAAATCAATATAGATAGAACTAAGGTCAATGTACGGTGTTTACAGACAAAGTATCCACGTGGTTTGACTTTTAATGGAGCTAGCAGAATAATTATATCTCAGACTAGTATGGTATCCCTTATTTTTCTTCTTCGGTACCTACCAGCTACGCGTACCTACCAAAGAGTCATAGTTTAAACGATTCTATCAATTACTTAAGTGATTACTTACTTACGATAATCAATATTACATCTTACTAAAAGACACATTGTCTTTTTAGTACAAGAGTACGCACTGTATCGTTAAAATAATATATGAGTAACTATAAACAGTAAACTAACAATCATTCTGCTGCCTGGTCTAGTTTTTATGTAAACCTATTATAACATTTGGGATTGTATAATAAATTGTTAATAAATTATCTGTAATTTACGCTTTAAGATAAATAGATCTAGCCGAAAGAATAAATAAATTGATTGAAATAATAATTATTCAAAATTTACCAGACCCAAGTACACTCAATATCACTTAATACCATTATTAGACACATGATTTGTGCCCCGTTCCCGTATTTGCGCATGCAGCTACGTGCCAAATGCGAGAATTGAAAGATAAATAAAGTACCACCACCAAAAATATCGCTGTGATGTTGGTTTATTGTTGGATTTACCAAAACCACTCTTACAGAAGAGAATATAATTTATATGATAAGTTGGGATTTTGTTGAACAGTAATTTTCTATAAAAGGTATTGGAGAAGACGGAGAGTTAGTTTGTCAACGGCCTGCAATGTAGTACACTTTCTCGATGACATTGTATGAACACCGTTCAAACGCAAGCAGAAGTCGAAGTGCGAAATTTTAATTTGCAACCGTCGACAGAAGGTAAATAATGTTGTGAGATACGGCACCACACACGAAAAATAAATAGAAGGTATTTGGCAATATAACAATTTGTCTATTATGCCATCAACCTCTTTAAGCCGAAGTGGGAAAGCACTGGTGGAAAATCAGCTTTTAATTATTTACGATACGAGATAAGTCCGATAAAATTAAATTATTATTTTGATGCTCGAGATAGTAAGATCCGTGGGTATCCATCCTGCTATCACTATTTAAAATAAACGTTTGGTTGTTTGTTTGTAATGCAATCGCGCCAAAACAGTTGAAAGCAATTTAATTAAATACGGAAAAAAAATTAAGACTAGATAGCGCCACTTCCACGTGTCAGTTTGTACAGGAACGAAACAATCAGCAGCTGAAACCGTGGGGCGCAACTAGTGAAACATAAATAGTAAAACTCAAGAAAATAACAAGTCCATTAAGGGCATTAACGAAACGACGGGTTGCCAGTTGCCACAACACAAATGATACGTTTTATGGAGTTGTAGGGTGCCCTTGTACTCACACCTAAATCAAATTAGTAGGCGCAATGATAACATTCGGCCACAAGGTGCGTTTATTGCCTGAGGGTACGGACCTTTGAATGAGGGTAGTGAGTGAGGGAGGGGTCGCCCTGCACCCGTTGGCACCTGAGTGGATTGTTTTTCCCTCACAACTAGAGTAATATTTTAATCAAGTAATATCCGCTGAACGTAGCTGACAAGACACATTTATATACCACTCAGATCTGACAGAATTAGGCACATGAACTGTGCCGGTAGCAGGAACATTGTCGACAACATTTTCGTATCGCCTTCGACTATTTTTGTATGGGAAAATGAACAGCGCTGCGGCGGTGAAAAGTGGAACTAAAAATTAGTATGACAATTTTGACATTTCGCGAGTTTTCGAATACGTTGTCGACAATGTTCCTGCTACCGGCACAGAAAACGAAAGTTCATTAGGAAACTATGTAGGTATTTGATTTTTCCCTGTATTATTTCGATAGCCACAAACGCTAACTATTTATTCGCTGTGAACATTTTGCATGTATCTAAAAAACAGACAGCTTTCTTTTTGATGTTGGTTAAGACTATAAAAACACTTCAACGCCCATCCATGGCATGCGGATAAGGACACCACATATAGAGATAAAAACATACCACATGTAATAAATTACACCCTCAAATTATACCGCATTGATATTTGGTACTTATAATTAATTTGAGTTATGTCGGTATTTAATTTGTATGGCTAACGCTGGCCATGCAAAGCCGGGGCGATTCGCTAGTTTCTTTCTGAGACATTTTTCTTTCATCATTAAATCTGCGATCACTCATACACATAACGTATACACGCTCATGAAAAATGCATCTATCACCGCCGTTAATACATTTGTATCGACAAAATCTGCCATGTTGTACTACTCGAGCTGTTTATGTTTACGCGTAAATTAATTCCTGTTCCGCCTGGTTAATTCAAGGTCTACATTAACATATCGATCCTTACAATAGGGAAGGGGGCAAGGGAATCGAGTATTGTTACCACACTTAAAAGCGTGGGCTTGGGGAAGCTCGGAAAACAATTAAGCTTACATATCTGAATTCTGAAGAGGGCAAACCGATACGTAAATATATACTTATAACTTACTCGCAAATTGAAAGCAAATTACTGAAGCGATACAGCACCAGAACACTCATATAAATGCAGATGGCTGTTCCATGAAAGCACATTAAATTTTATGTGTATACGTATATTTGGAGGCGTTATAACCATCTTCTCTACATAGTTATAAAATCTAATAACATATTGTATGTGTGCATATACCGCATATACGGATTGTGCAAATATCATTTTGAACACACGGGAAAGTTCTTCGTACTTCTGTTTTGACGTTTTCCATTTTTCATTACTTTATGACAATTTGAGTAAACAATTATTTTATTTAACTTAATTTAATTATTATCATTTTTATAATTATTGCCTATGGTTTTGTATTGCAAAAATATGACATCTATTTGTTATTGATCTAAGAGCAGGAGCCAGGAGACCCTAACCACTGAGAAACAGAACCATTTCAGCATTTGTATATTCGGTTATCATTATAAATTTAAAAGCTGAGCTTTTGTGAGTGTAACTGATACAACTCCCCTATCCAGAGCAAACTCTTTGTTATTGTGATACAGTAGGTAATTGAAGAATATACCTACATTTCTACTCAAGCATCTGCATTCTGCACATTTGTGTCAGCCATTGCGCCACGGAGCAACCATTACTAACTTGAGGAGTGTTGATTGTCAACTGGATAAAAATGGATGGGTTGCTCGAACGTTTCACAATAGCATTATGACACTGCTATTGTGCTGCTCTTTAGTTCATCGTTCTTGAATGGAAAGATCACGTGTCACGCGTTTGAGCAAGTTGATAGGTGTTATGGAGCGCGCGTGCACCGGACCGCGATCACAATGTTCGAATCACGGCTAGTGAGTTTATAATAGGCAATTTGATTGTGATATTAGAATAGAACTGAGTTTAAAGCTTTACTGTGCATTATATGATTTTATCTTTAAAAAACGACGTATATCTTACGTTAATATTTATCAAATCAAATCTCATTGTTTGTTTTGTGCATGATTAGTTAGAACAGAACGAATTATTAAGTTATGTTAGAAAACTGCTGCACTGTTAGTGCAGCAGTTCAATTTTCTTTGATACCTGTTTCGATATACTTTGTGTATGTGATGTGTTATATTGAACTAAGTATACGTGCATTCTTTAAGCTTTGTAAAATGTATTTCGTTCAACTGCGATATTGAACCTTCGTTACGTAGAGTCAAGGAGAATTTTATAGTCTTTGCGTACAGTGTACATTTCGCAGAACGGTAAACATCGAACGCGGTTCGAGTATCGAGCCCCATCTAATTCTGAGTAGGGCTTGTGTTTGTAAACCCTAATTGAATTGCATGCTAGCTGTTAATGAAGCAATCGTTTACTAATTAAATTGTGGTGGAGTTACGCATCTTTTTCTCAGTATTTAACTGAGTTATGGCATATTGTAATAAGGGTAAATACCGGTGCAACATTTTGAGGAAAAACTTTATTTTTATTTCAACTAGGATATCTGCGCTACACTCTAAAAATTGGTTTAATATGACTTGACACTGTGATGGCAGGGTATTTTTCATCACCTGCATAAACAAAATCTGATAAAAATCAACGTATTGATTCAAGCGAGCAAAATAAAAATGTTATTATGTAATCTAGATACTGGTGCCAATTCTGTTGTTCAAAATTACTAAACTTAACTAATTTGACAGGTCTAAAAATATTGCCATCCTTATTTAACCCCGCACATGAGAAAGGGACAGCAAGAGTTTTAGACCTGTCAAATTAGTTAAGTTTAGTAATTTTGAACAACAGAATCGACACCACTAGCTCACTACGATATTGCAATTAGAGGAAAACAGTCAAGACCTAATTATTTATGTAAAATAGTTACCTATTTATATAACTATTCGTGCATTATGTAACAGTCGTTAACTCGTTATCATTGTTAAAAATATAACGGTGTTTTGTACGACATTTATCACCTATCCACGTGGTGGCGACTCGCGACCATGACATCAACGTTCGTTCACCCCACCTACTGATCTTTACACCGACCCACTAACTATGCGCTGTCTTTGCTCTTATCACCAAACAATACAGTTCGTTATCATGAAAAAATCCAAAGGTAGAGAGAGGGAGAGAGCAATTCTTACTATTCTTTTATCCTTTAGTATCGTTCGTTGGCATTCGGAATAAGTTTCCAAATACAAAGTATTGTATCGAACAGTACCTAAAATGGTTTGCTTGGCCAACTAGGAAAAGAAAAAATCTTCTTATTTTAAATTATACAGATTTGATTTTGTTTTCTAATCCCTTTATGATAAAAGGGTGCCTGTGATTTCTGTACATTTTATGGAATTTATGATTTTAACACAACACTAACACTAATAAAATAACACAAAAATTTAACTTATTTGCTTTTTTTATCGCTAGTTCCTCTCCCAACATGGCTACCACAGCTATTAGTACCTATAGCAGTGTTTATTTAAGTACCAAGGCATTCCGTTAAAGGTGGACTCACTATGTTATATCTGTCATATCAGTTCTGTATGAATTGCAACGAACTTATTTAAAATTTATTAATCAGAACTGCATCAAGAAATATAGGATCGCCATTTTGAATAAAAAAAGTAGGTATCCTGTGCTATAAATATGTACCTACTACCTATTTCAAACTCGCGTGATCCTTTTCTGGCCAAAGATAGAACGGCTGATAGATGACGAGACAATAGATACCTAACTAACTCTGAATTAGGGACGAGGTGCTATTGTTACATGATATGACAACGCGCCTTTATATAAAACTAACAAGGATAATAATAATATAAACAAAAAGTCCAAAGCGCGATCTCACACTCGAAATGGACAAGCGCCATTTAAGCACATGTGTTACTATTTTAGGACCATCGTAAGAACGATGTAGTCATAAATAGTCACCGTAAAAGTGCCTAGCGCATAGCTTAATATATCTAGCAGACAAAACACACTGGTTATTTTAAAACCGCATCGTTAATTACAGATATCAACAGTTTCTGACATCTGTATATGTACAACCTATACAGATAACAACAAGCTTTAAGGATTAATGGGAGTGGTTTAATTTCCGTAGTTAACCACAATCACTACGAGTAAATCAATAGGTAGGTAACCTCATATGGTTTGTAGCCAATTATTAAATATATCACCAGTTTGACAGTGGGACTCACATCAATATTTACGTGCTGACCCATACTGTTTACTCTCAAACTCGTATTATAAGAAAAAAATATGCAATTTAATCTGTTTTCGAAGCGTTTTTTATGAACCGTTTTCGATGAAATTCAGTGCGCTCAATGACACTATAAGCCCGCTGCATTTGGTGACAAACAGAACAGTGGTTGTACACTGCAGTGAATGCAAATAAGTTAGAATAACCTAATGAACAGTAGGTAAAAGGTACTAGAACTAGTATTACAGTAGTGGTAACGAAAAAGGAGCGAACGAGTGTTCCGATAGATGTGCGGTTAGCGGTCGTGTGGCGAAAAACGAAACGCGCGCTGCTTGAGTGAGGCAAATTGGCCTGCAGGCGCGCCGCGTCTCCGCCTATCGCCGCTCGATAGCGAGCCGGCCGCGCGGCCGTCTGGCATCACCGCTAGGGTTACCATAATTTTACAACATTTTAACACGCTATACATTATACTTTTATTGTTATTATTGAAAAAAAAATATACTCTTAGAAATCTATCGCTGCGGTACAGTATTGTACGTAATCAATCATTTTATTTGAAGATGATGGGACCCGTATAGGATCTAGACGAACGGTATAGCAAACAGTTACCTACACCACAGACTCGTAGCTGTTGCAGTATAATTAATAATATATATATTAGGTCCTTACATATGAAATTGGCGTTTTTCGTACTGGCCACTTTAATCACGAATTTCTCCTCTTTGGTAAGGAATTCCAAATTCAAATTTTTACAGCTATAGACTCATGTATTTGTGCTTCGATGATCGTCATTCATTTGTTTTTTTTCTTCTGTTTTTTTCTGTTTGCGTCACTCATTTTACAAAATGGAAAACCTTAAATATCGCATTATTTACGAGTACGAGTTCCGCCGTGGCACTAGTGCTGCGGAAACAACTCGAAGGGTGAATGATGTGTATGGCGGTCGTGTTGCAAAAGAAAACACAGTTCGTTTTTGGTTCCAACGTTTTCGTTCTGGAAATTTCGACCTGCAGAACAAGCCCCGTAGACGGCCTGAGACTCAAGTTGATAATGAAGAGTTGAAGGCTATTGTGGAAGCGGATCCATCGCAAACCACGTCCGAGTTAGCTGCAGGCTGCAATGTTAGTGATAAAACTGTTTTAATTCACTTGAAGCAAATTGGGAAGATTAAAAAGCTTGAAAGGTGGGTACCTCACGAATTGACTGAAACAAACCGGCAAACGCGCGTCGACTGCTGCGTTACATTACTAAACCGGCACAATAATTAAGGTATTTTAAACCGAATCATTACCTGTGATGAAAAATGGGTTCTTTACGATAATCGGAAGCGCTCAGCGCAATGGTTAGATCCTGGCCAGCCAGCCAAATCCTGCCCCAAGCGAAAATTAACCCCAAAAAAGTTACTTGTAAGCGTTTGGTGGACTAGTGCCGGTATTGTTCATTACAGTTTTTTCAAATCTGGCCGGACTATTACGGCTGATGTCTATTGTCAGGAATTGCAAACCATGATGGAAAAGCTAGCGGCTAAACAACCTAGGCTGGTCAATCGCTCCACGCCACTGCTGCTTCACGACAACGCTAGACCACACACTGCGCTACAGACGGCTACTAAATTAGAAGAGCTTCAATTGGAAAGTCTAAGACATCCTCCGTACTCCCCGGACCTTGCTCCAACAGATTACCATTTTTTTCGAAATTTGGATAACTTCTTGCAAGGGAAAAAATTCAACTCCGATGGGGCAGTCCAAATCGCCTTCAAAGATTTTATTGATTCCCGTCCGACTGGTTTTTTTAGTAAAGGGATCAATGAACTACCTATGAGATGGCAAAAGTGCATAGAAAATAATGGTTCATACTTTGATTAATTAAATATATTATATTAAAAAATATTCGACTTTTTGTTCCTCCCATACAAAACGCCAATTTCATATGTAAGGACCTAATACATACATACATAATTTAACACATTTTTATTTTTAGTTGGTCCTATGTTGTGCTGATGTGAAGTGATAAAATAAGGTGGTCTACAAAATTGATTATATTCAAGTTAATAAAAAAACGACCTAAACATTCTTAACTGAATGAAGTGAAAGACCTAACATTTGAAGCCGAAACGTTACAATAATAATTGATGTGCAATGAAACATACATAAGAAAATCTATGTGTAATGAAAATCGCATCGTTTTTGAAATCGTTTAAAAATTAGATAACCGACTTAACATTAATAACTACCACACGTTTTATTTAGGCCTTGAGGTCGTTGTTTGGTTTTGTTATATTTTGGATGTCATGCCATATATAAAAAACAATAAAATAAACGTAACACGTACAAAAAATTCGTATGTAAGCTACCGGAATGTCCCGTAGAGCCAAAAAGCTTGGTCATCCGCCCTAACAGCGGCCATTTTGTAGAGAAACCGCAGCGTTCCCCCGCTGCGCGCCAGTCGCGCGGCGCCCGCACGGTTAAGCGAACGGACGGACGTTACTGGCAGGCGGGCATGATGCAGTTCGAATATGACCCCGAACGTCTAATCGAGGAGGTGAAGAACAGACCAGGGATATGGGACTACGATGACATCGACTATCGCAACAAGAAAACAAGGATAAAGCTATGGAACGAGGTAGTCACAGAACTTATGGCGAGCAACCCAGATATAAAGGTGTCCAAGAGCGAAATACGTGAGCTAGGTAAATATTGATGTATTCGAAAGCTTTATCTCATACTTGCATCGTAGATATGACGACGCAGCGGCTACGGACAAACGGCGTTGTATAATGATGAGTTGAGTTCAACGCCGCGCGCCGGCCGACCGCCAGGGCGTGGGGTGGCGGCGGACTGCTTCATTCATAACAAACTCGATAGATGTCGCTTGTTACGTATACTTCTACTTTGTACGATTTGTGTAGCTCTCAGAAGACACACGACAGACAAAATCGGTTTGTAAACAATGTTTGTGGTTTAGACATAAAATATAATAAACCCCGTTGCCTTTTACCTACAAGCAAATGGGAAATATTTAAAGCTTCTTACCCATTAATATCGATGCTATTTAAATGTATTTTAGGTTAGGTATGTTTATTGTGTAACTGTATATTTATATGTAAATACATAATATATCCTTTTTCTTCAGAAATACAACTACAAAAGAAGTGGAAAAGTATACGGGACAGTTTCCACAAGTACATATTAAATCCGCACAGGACGAGCAAGCCGTACATTTATACCAGACATTTGCAGTTCCTCTTGAAAGACAAGGAATTACCCAAGAAAGACGAAGGTGGTTCAAGCGGATCCGAATGCGCACCCAAGCGGAGGAAAACCTCGTGGAAATCCAAAAAGACTCTAAAACTAACGAAAGACAATGAAAGTTCAGAAGAAGACAACTTTCAATTTGACAATGGAGATTCAAGGGAATGCTCAAATGATGAACAACCTCTCGTTAAAGCTGCTACTAACAGTACTCACCCCATGGATGAGTTTGTTTTCGCCAACGTGGACACACCTTTAAAATCTGAAAGCGATGACCCAGACAGACTATTCCTCCTATCTCTCCTACCACATCTGAAAACAATCCCAGAGGATCATCGTCTCAACGTCAAACTGGAATTGATGCAAGTGCTGCAAAGTGCAAATTACAAAACAGCGAGACAACATAAGATAATTTAAGTTTATTTACATTTAAGGTTAACTTTATTGGAATTAACGAAGGAGGTGTAAGCAAGCATTCCGAAATTATAGTATTAAAAGTTATTATTCTTCAAATTGATTCGGTTATTTTACCTTAAATCTAAGAAGGTGAGCGACTGCAGACCACCGACCGCATCAGGAACACTTCTGATGATGTTTTGTGATAGCAGTAACTTCTCTAAAAATATATAGTTGGTCAATTCCTCTGGCACTTCACTGAACCGATTTTTAGACAAATCTGGAACAAAAAACAAATCTATTTTTAGAATGCCGGCATCAGAAGCTTTAGTTGCAATAGTGATTCGCCTTTTGCATTACTTTATATATAAGAAGGTACTATAAATATATATGTGTATTAACAGGTTATAGAACCCTGCTGTAGATCAATTAAACATCGGTTTACTAATGTTTTAAAATATAACATGGTAGGTACGTGCGTAGTAATATGATTTATTCTGTGGTATGAGCCCTCAAGTCAAGGCGGATTAAAACATAATATTTCGTAGAACAAACCCTTACTTATATGTAACACAATACACAGCTTTGTAAGCTCGCGCTCGGTGCAAGAAATAAGAGGGCGAAGATAATATTCCTTTCACACTAATGGGGAGCATTTTTACGGCTTACCCAATATAACAAATAATAAACGAACCCTTGTATTAAATCACTGGAGGTAATAAACGAAGTCAGAGCACATATATTATACTCCTAGATATTAATTAACGAAGTTAATATTACTGTAGGAATAAAAAAAATAACCAAGATTAAAATAATGTATTGAGGACATTCCAAGCATCCAAATTATATTAACGTAAAATACGATATGTAGCAGTAATTATATAAATGATATTATTGGACTGCGATTTGTGTCTGGAATTCCAGTGAGTATTAGAAGTAACATAATGACTTGCAATTAAGTACAAGACACTATTCACACCACTGTAAACTAGACGACAGGTTCGTCGACACTAGACACGACTGCAATGGCTAATGCTGGTACATCAGCAACCGCAGGCATTCCAGACTCGTTCTAACTACCAGCACTGATTACAGGGATCCAGTAGGAAATTTTACATTCTCAGTCTGTTGCCATACGCCTCTATTATTTACAAGCTTCCACATTTGATAAGTCTACAAAAATGGAAGCTTTAGTAAAAGGATGGTATGCATTGTATTTTTCAATTTAATTATAGACTTGTTTATTTACATAATTAAATTCAATGATCACGAATGAGTATGATTCTTATAGGAGATGGTATTCATTAAATGTATACTGACAGACTAAATGCAAGTTATGGATCACGTACGTTACGTAATAAGATGGTATGATTAAACAAAAATATATGCAAATCCATTGTCTAGCACGTGTATCGGACGATGCGAAAGGTTGTTGATGAGTCAAGACAAGACCACGGTGGACACCATTGTCCAAGAATGCACGCTTTTAACTTAACGGTTTACACAAATGAGGAAACTTGTCCAACTGGTTGATAACAACGTGACGGTACGAGGACTTAAAGGACAGACACAAGTCCATTCATAGAACCAAAACGATCCAAGAACTCGTGGAACATCTACATCACTTTACCGTGACAAATCATTATCGTAAAATGATTCAATAGAGCAATTAGTGGAACAATTTAGTCAAATTATTTGGATAGCCAATATAGATTGTGAGTAGCAAACAAGAGTTTAATTTGTTTGGTCGGACACCGGCAGACAATGCGATGTGTGTCAACTTTCAATAACGATGATTGGATCTGTACCTGACGAATAAAGATCCTGTTTTCAAGTTTATTTTTATATAATTCTTGTTTCTTTGGGTCAAGCTTTGTGACACTGGTACTGTACCTTCTGCAACCTATTAACTCAGAGTAGATAATATACTACGTACAACTATAAGCAAGCCCTTTATGTAACATACTTATACTTTTATGAATAGTATACTGTATTTTTTTAATAACATGTCTGCTATGCACTGAAGATATCAATTTATGATCTAAATATAAAACTTTAACTCTTTGCCTCGTCAATCCAATAACAGTTTAGTGACAATAGTTATTTTAACGCAAGAAATTATTGCGTTGTTAATCATAAATAGTACTTATTGTTTCTATTTTATTTAGGCGACCAATATACCTAGTAGGATTAAGCCAAAGTTTAATCGACAATACAATTTTCGGGTCATAACGTCATGAACACATAACATTCACGAGTAATTTACTAAGTGGAAACTATCCCCGAGAGAGTTTGAGTAACGAACGAAAATGAAGAACTAGGTCGTGCCATAAAGAAAACACTTTACTAGCGACTCCTAGTAAAACGCAATTTGACATTAACTGATCGTGAATAAAGTTTTCTTTTAGTTCTCTAAAATGTTGTAAGTGGTCGCAGAAAGCAGCTCATTCAGCGACAAAGAATAAAAAAAACAACCGTCATTAAAGCACGAGTACATGCAAAGGCGAAGAATAAAAAGGTTTTCTTTTCTTCCGCCAGACAGCGTGTGTGAGCCGTTAACAAAAGGAGCAGGTCTCGTAAGCATAATAACTAGAGACAGACGCTAACAATGAAGTACTCAGGACTTGATGAAAGTTTAAGAGACGTTGAGGTTATGATGGTTTCGAGGATGGGCTGGGCGGGCATGTCCGAATTTTAATTAGATGGAAAGTGCCCTATCGCTACTATTCATTATTTACCTCCAATTACAGAGCACAGACCTCTTTCATTTCAATTAACGTGTGGGCGTTGGTTTTCCAAACTAACTGAATTCATGGTTGAAGATATTATAATGTAAGAAATGTTTCTACTTACATGAAATCAAATATCTGGTGAAAAAGTTTGGTTAGACTTAAAAACTGTTACAAAAATGGAAATTCTATTTTCTAAATCCTTCTAGATCTAAATTCATTTTGTGAAGATTATGTGCATTCAAGTCGAAGTAAATCCATTGCTAGTACTTGGATAACATGCATCCTGGCCTTTAAATAATTATATCCTAGAGTTTCCGGTGGGTGTCATAAATACAGTGCGTTGGTTATGAGATACGTGACTCATTCTAGGCCATGTAATATTAAGTCTCTCGATAGTTAAATATAACTTGCGTCAAGCCGATGAGGTAAATGCAGACAATAATAAACAAGGTGTTTTTACTAGAGCAAATACGTGATAGCAGAAATAGACTTGTGTTATGTTATGAGCTGACAGTTTAGTTGAACGAGAACGTAATTAACGAAGACATCAAAGGCCGATGCAATCGAGAGTAGACTAGAACAAAACAAGAAAACAGCCAAAAACCAAATTCGCTGTAGAATTAAAGTATTCTAGTAATACTGCGGATATTTCACGATATTTCACTTGAAGCCACTGAACGATATGTGGTTACAATTCAATATTCATTTTATAGTAAGCCAAGTTTTTGGTAACTCAATCATGCTCTGCATGCTAGTATGATAGATACTATAATGTAGACACATTGGAATACCAAGTAAAACAAGTAAACAGAACAACAGAAGCAAAGCAATGCTGCGCAAAGTGTTTGATATAAGGCATCTGCGCGTAGCTAAAGAGATGATACCGGACCATGCAACCTTCTAGGATACTATATATCTATAAAATATAATACTCTGACTAGAAACCAGTCTACGTGAACGTAATATTTTTAACCTTCCCAGCTATATTCTATATTGTGAAAGGTTAGATTATTTTTACTCGACGGAGGGGCTGATACGGGATTTAAACACAGAAAAGCTAACAACCGTGAACTTTGGATTTCCAACAAAATGGCAGAGGTTAACCCAACATACAAAGAAGGTTAGAATAAAATGTGGACTACAAAGAAATGAGAGATTATATTATTGTACCAACTAAGCAACCAGTACTAAATTAAAATTATTAAACGTGTTAGTTTTCTGGATGGGCGATATCTCAAGTAAATATTGATTCCCTGTCAGCTGTCCTGGCTGATAAGAGACCCATTTAATGCTTACAGTGATAGTGATTATTTGGACTAAGTTCATAATGAACTACAGATTAGACTGTAACCGAGATAGATAGTAATGAAAATGAAAACATTATATTTGGGACAGATATGTTTTTTTACCATTCCGCATAATATATCGGTTGAGCAAAAGAAAAAAAACAAAGTAAAAGTTATACTGGTTCCATTAAAATAGAACCTATCTAATGTGGTTAGGTCACAGCATCTATGTGTACATAGCTAAAATATTTCTTGTTTCACAACTTGGCGCAGATAAACAATTCATAGACGATCGAGGGGTCACGCGCAAATAGACCGAGCGTACAAAAATAACTTGCGTTTTTATTTACTTTCACTGTTTACGCCATACTCGTGTATTTGGAATCATCAAATCATGAGCGGAATAAGCAATCAGAGAACATTCAAATGAACTGCTGCTGCCATCATCCTTTGCAAACGAGTTCTGAGCCTAGTTTTTATGTTGCTAAGCGTCCTCGAAAAATAACCGCCATCATTTACGTAGCAGAGCATAACGAGCCCCATTTTTCGACGCCTCCACTTCCCTGCCTGTGCCTACCGCACTAAATAGTTGTTTGTCACCGGAAAGACGAAAATAATGCACATACTACCCGGAATAACTTTACAAAGTGTCACACGCAGATTCATAGCCCACTAAATGTTCACCAATGAACATTGATACCCGCTTCATAAGTTCTATCTTTTATAGAGCACATACGTTGTATTGTATGGCTTTATCGCATAATTAATCTAGTGACGTGCCAACTGCCAAGTCGCTGATACACTGCGGACTGCGGCCTCCACAACCTTGACCGGCGACCTCGCCGTACAAATCTTACCAGCCCGCATTCAATAGATTCTTTGCCATGTTTTACAACAGCTACTGCAAGACTGGCAAAAAAATCTCGAGTAAAAAAATTATAGAACTCGTTCAACGAATTACTGATTCAACATATTTATCGATCATCAACTATACGAAACAAAGTTTTGGAATAATTATCTTTCTCGTAATCAATTCACACTTCCTTGCCTTGTCAGTTGCCGGTTCCCATCAATTCATCAAAATCTTGCCAAGACCATTGCGTGTATTCTTATTTATTTACTCAATGAGGTTAGTGTTACATCACGGACATAAAATTGTCCAACGGTTAAGATCTCTGTTAAACATACGAACATGTGCAGATGATATGATTAATTTGTAGCCATGAAATAAAATCCTTTAATGGACAGTTATACATTAATCAATTGATATTGGGTTCATTGTAAACCAGCCCAATCCAAGACGCCAATTCAGTTCACACACTGACGTTAAGCTACATAATACTGTACTGTGCCCCCGTTTAGTTATTCGCGACATTGATACGTGATTGATACTGTACGCAATGGATATATTACATAAACTAGAAACAATATGAAACATTATACGGAACGTGATTATTACAATAAATTAATTCGCTTGGCTGATTTCGAGGCACATGCGCTCATCTGACTCGAAGGACCAAGTACTACTGAGAATGTGTATTGGTCACTTCAGCCGCTAATAATTTCCTCTGAAATATGAACGTATGCGTCACTTTAATAAAAAAGGAGTGTCGTACATAGAGTACGGCATGAGTAGGTCTCGATAACGGTATATTAACGAACAACAAATGCGAGTTTTATTTTGCGATTACCAGCGCCCGCGGCTTTCGACCTTAATAGCAGACAATAAGATCTAATGTGCCAATTACCGTTCATGTAAGGAACTAGTTGATGGTAATGGTAAAAACGAGCGACATGTAGCGTAGCGGTACATTACTTGTAAAACAGTGGGTAATACAGAGCAATATTAATATCTACAGTGTAACGATTACATCAAAGTGGAAAACTAATGTGAAAACGAAAGTTTGGTCTTGGGTCATTATCACTCCTACGCATGATAAAGCGTTGCGTTCTACGTTTCACCTAATTTGATTGTTATTTACCACTATTGTTCCTAATAAATATGTATAGAGTCAAACATGACAGGAGTGGTACTTAATGCAACGAACTAATCAAAAGTAGGGACGTATTTGTCGGATAGAACAGACGGCGCTAGGAAAAAAGTATTATTTGAAAGGCTTGATTTGATAAAGGTCGATCACAATTGCAATTAAAACACGTCTCGAAGTTGAACTCAACAATGCAATGGTGGCATATGTGTAGTTCAGACGAAACAAAGTTTTGGCGCAATATGTATAAGTTTCACGTGCCGGCTGATCAATACGCCAGTCGGGACGGCGACCGGCTGTCGGCTTGGTCCCCTAAACACAGCTGATTCCACCCTCAGCCAGTTCGTTCACCCCTCACTCCGCGCTCCTTTGAACCCCTATGCTTTCAATCTCGGCAAAATACTAACATAAGATAGATGTTTAATTTCTAAAATCCTCAGTATTTATTGAAGACTGTAATTTACATTCCTTTACATAAATATGCACGATGAAAGTTTAAAACACGTGATGCAAATATTTATGAGACTGAAAATCAGGACGGCCATGGATATTTTTGTGGTGGACATAACGGAAAATGTATTCACGTAAAAGTGGAGGCCCATCTAGGGAATCATATAAGCCAAATTCCAATTCTGAGGTCCACGATGGCTACACCGACCAGCAACAGCAGCAGTATACTAAATATTTAAAGCATTTGAAACAAGATTTCGATCAACGGTGGTGTATGAAACCAAATCTCAAAATGGATGTCACTGAATTGGAACGAATTAAAACTTTGGGCACGGGAGCTTTCGGCAGAGTGATATTATTAAAGCACACGAAAAATTATAAAATGTATGCAATGAAGGTATTACTGAAAGAGAAGATAATTAAAATGAAGCAGGTTGAACACACTCTATATGAAAAGCGCATACTAGAAGCCATACGATTTCCCTTCACGGTTTCCATGGAATACAGCTACAAGGATAACAGTTACATTTACTTCATTATGCCGTTCGTACCAGGCGGTGAAATGTTCACTCACCTTCGACGGATGGGAAAGTTTGAGGAGCCTCTGGCCAAATTCTACGCCAGTCAAGTTGTATTGGCTCTGGAATACTTACATTTCTGCAGTTTAGTCTACCGTGACTTAAAGCCTGAGAATATTTTAATTGACAGAAATGGTTTCTTAAAAATTACCGATTTTGGATTTTGCAAAGTTTTACAAGGCAGAACATGGACATTATGTGGGACACCTGAGTATTTAGCACCAGAATTGATATTGAGCAAAGGCTATGGATTTTCCGTAGACTGGTGGTCATTTGGTGTTCTACTGTTTGAGATGAATGCAGGCTATCCTCCGTTCTTCGCAAATGATCCAATGAAGACTTATGAGAAAATTGTTGCGGGGAAATACCGTTGCCCATCTAGTTTTAGCTCAGACTTAAGAGATCTGGTTCGTAGCGTCTTGGAAGTAGATATAAGTAAACGTTTTGGCATTTTGAAGAATGGAGTGATGGACTATAAGAACCACAGGTGGTTTAAAGGTATAGAGTGGGAGTCAATTTTAAACTGCCGCACTACTCCTCCATTCATGCCCAAATTCAGAAATCCTGGAGACACTAGTAATTTTGAACGATACGAAGAAGATCCAATAGTACCCGCGTCGTACTGTCTCTTTGAAACTGAATTTATAGATTTTTAGTAAATAAAAATATTTTGCCGAGTACTAAAGTTTTTAAAACCAACAACAAATTCATTGATATCGACGCATCTGAGATAAAAGCTTATAGAAATTCTTTGAAAACTGGCTACGGATAAGGTAAATGGGTGTGTATCAAAATGATTAACTCAATTGATGGAACGGAACATGCTCATCCGATGTAATCTTTTTGTTTAGCCGTTCGTTTGAATCTGTTATATCGCACGTGCGTGATTAGGGCACTCCTCCAACATGCCCCTGCGCAGCACCAAGGGACACTCTACAGCGAATGCCACGCGACAAGACTCGCTTATTTTTAGACAACTGTTACAATAAGCTGAGGGTTCTCTTTTCTCATTTATATTACATGTGGTTGAATGATACAATTGTTACATTTTTTGACATTACTCAGAATTTAATAACTTTGCATGTGGTCTTCAAACACCAAACGACTGAAACTAATAAAACAGATGTACAACATATTTCCAAAGGAATTAACTACTAATTCATTCGTAGATGACCAGAATTTAGCCTTGCACGCTCTGCCAAGATTAGCATGAGTAACTACGTGTTGGCTTTCGTTATTACATTCTTTGGGGAATATAAAACATAATTTAGGCAACAAAGCATTGACAGAAATTCTAAGGTCAAGGTGACCTAACTCACTAACGCAAGTAAATGTTATAAACATAAGCAAATAAACACAGCATCCAATTTACTGCAATATACAATAGCAACACTAGGCAAGAAAACAATCAGAGAACAATGGGGGTACCACGTTGAAATGTAGCCTTTTACCGGTCGCGTGACAGTTTGGCATCCAAAGGGCTAAAACAACCAAGCTGTAGGCGAAGGAAGCGCAGTTCCGTCTCAACTCTCACCGCTGCTTCAGGAAATAACCAAAATATATCAATCACCCTTTTGCTAAAAACTTCTACTCTATAACATGTCAAAAATGTTGATTGTTTTCATTATTATTAGGTATCTGGTACTGGAATTTTTTGGATGGACATAAAGGCAATCTCTGCGAGGTGTACACTGGCCACCGGCCGACAAAAATTCCCTTAAAGGGCTGGTTTGTAGACAGTTCAGGGAGGAAAATTTCCCTACAAAATGGGGTAGGGCAATGGTATATCCCGTTCCAAAAAGCACTGCCCGATTGAAGAAATCAAACAAACAAAGACTTATATTGTGTGTTGTTTCTGCGTTGAGAAATGTTTACACAGCGATTCCTCTCAATTTGTTTATATACCGCTAAGCCACGCAGGCGTACGGCCTACCTGATGGTAAGCAGTCACCGTAGCCTATAGCCGCAAGCAATACCAGGGGTATCATTTGATTGGGATCTTTTGTAAGGTGGAGGTACAGTCCCCAGCCGGGCAGCTCCAGTTTTTATGGAAAGTTGACATCGTGTTAGTGATATCTCTGGATTGGCAGGCGTATATTTGCTACTTAAGCGCTTGATTGACAGTTTTGGAGTATAAAAACATGAATTCTTAAGTGACCTATCTATATATGTTTCTCTTTATGCTGCAGTTTTGAGCTAGAATTTACTGGATAAAAATTACGGTAACTTCTAATAAATTTACGCAACCTTATTTGAGTCAGTTTAAGACGTTAAATTCTTGTTAGCTTTATGACTGTAGGTCATTACGCGCCAAATCGCCAATGAAAATCAATGTGTAACTACAGCAAGGATTTATACATCATCGTTTCAATGCTACTTGGACTTGGCAAAGCTGAAAGTACATGGTTTTAAAATTTATTAGGACATGTTTTGAGCATTACTACATATTTTAGTAACTGTCTTTAAACTACAAAATAACACGAGGTGGGGATGATCGGAGGCGCAAATATTTAGCAGATCGTTGGATATAATAAATATTTTCAAGGGGAAATCGGGACAAGGACCGTGGTCCCAAACACCACATGAAATTTCAATCATTATTTTCATTACACCAGTAACACATATTGGAGATTATTGATGATAAAAATATTATCATATAAAATGAAATGTCACATCGGATTTATAAATTAAAAACCAAGCAAGATTACACACGTGTTAAACGAATATAGTTAAACCCATGTGATCCTCAGGCCACAACTAAGGGCCGCGTTTATCATAACAATAGCGCTATAAAGTTCAGTGCACCTAATATAACTTGAGCAAAGGCACGGTTACGAGACGTTAGCACTGTTAACGGTAGTAAAGCTTACAGATTACACAACGAACATAAAACACCATTACATAAGACTCATAAGAGCAAGGAACCAAGGGCCGATAGGCGCTCGCTACTTTCGAATGATAGGTCGTTAATTAGTCGTAATCTTGTAAGTTTAGGATTGAAAGAACAGAGATATTACAAGCAAGTCAAACCACTTATTGGCTCAAACTAAACTAAATCAATTATGACGTTATTGATTAAATCTATGCTAATTTCTAAGATTATACAATTCCACACAGCGATATTCCTAGGCTAATTTGAAAAACCCAATCTGTTCTCTCAGCTTGTATTATCGTTATTTAAATGGATGAACCTGTGAACACCCCTGTCTGATATAAAGCTATCTCTCTCGGGTGTTAACTTTTAAAAGAATACGTTTATCATCATCAGAACAGAAAACGCGTGCATAAGTTTTTTTTACATAGGACAATAACCATATTCATTGTTTCGTAAACAGTTGTGCTTAACGCCTGCAATGTGGGTCAGTGACGATGCAGATGCTGTAGCATTCGATGCAGTGAAACGCAAAGGGCGAGATGAGAGGGTGTCTAAAATAGGGTAGGCTGCACACACGTCTACATAAATAGGCTATCGATCAGCTTTCATAGGTTGCCATGATGACAGAAATATCGTACGAAATAAGAAGAAAAATAAAAGAAAAAAGAATAAAACCAGTTTCAAATATAAACGATTACCAAATCCATACGGGGTCCAATAATTAATCAAGCTATTCATAGATAGAAATAGCAACGCGATGGATAAAACGATTTGGCAATTTCTAATTGATATATAACTTTAGACCTACCTATGGGTTAACTACAAAAATCCATTTAATTAATGGGAGCCATAAATTGGGCCAATCATTTCATTAGTAGCAAAGTGCTATCAATTCCGTAATGAGTCTCTAGATCAATTTCAATATAGACTGAATTGCCTGGAAACTAATTACGCTAAAATTGGATGGACTAGACTAGACATAACACTTAATACAAATAAATAATTAATTAGTTGGATGAATTGCCCTAAATAATGAAGGAAAATCATTAATTATATACACTTTGAACCACTTAAATAGATTGGTATTGGTATTGATTTGTGATAATTCCAGTGAATATACATACAACTCATAAGTAACTGTCAGATTCTTCGATATTGATTTCAGAGACCAGAATCCACTTTGGATCGATGAGCCAGCGGCGTAAATAGCATACTCGAATAATAATTTTACGATTATTCCGATTGCCAATACAATGGATATTATTTATATTATGGTATGATACACTTGCATTCAAGAATAAATCAAGAGCAAGGATCAAAGCTCCTTAAAAGCTTGTACAAAACTGCCTTGTATTGCGCAAATAGAGCATGAAACTCGTGCACATGAACATCTTGATCATGAGAGGCGGCGTGAATCTCTGAAGAAGAATAATCTAATTTAACGTTTTAATTGAAACACTGCGTTTCCCACGATATTGGTTTGCACGCAAACAGAAATCTCCTTTTCTGCCTCCAAACAGTTTTTGTCGTAGAAAGTTCAGCTCAGCCTTTTGACAGCATAATACCTACTGAATCGCTAAAATTTACGACATGAAAGCTAATTATGAATGCACATTGTTCGTGAGTCTAACTAAAAAGCTAATGCTCAAGCACTTTTACTGACCACTTGGGCCAAATTTTCTCGTATGAAGTAAAACATTTTATGGCATCTCATTTAATATTGTTAGTTATTAGAGGCTTGTAATAACTTGTAAATATTTTAAAAGGCGTTTAATCCAGCGAGCTACCTTTATTCGCGTTCCCAGAGCCAATGTATTTTTTTAAGGACAAGCCAGACAACCCCGGCGCGGAGGAAGCTCGTCTTCACCTGCATACTAATTTATTTCAATACCACATCAACCGACCGAATTAAAACATCGTACAGCATAGTTGATTCGGATACCACTTCGTATTCCACGCGAATGGCCGGGTAAACATCATCAGTATTCTTAGCATCACCGCGGGACAATAGGACACGAATAAGAACGATGCATTGTGAGGTTTAAAGTTCGCCATAACTATTCGGCCTGAAGTTTGTGCGTGCATTCAAATTAGGTTACGTAATTAATATTCTATTATCCGCTACGCTATAAGCAAATTTGCATCGTTAAAAATCCACGTCATACGAACACACAAAATGGAAAATTTTAAGGGATACATAATTGCCTACACAACATTATGCCGATCTATTAAAATAACACACGCAACAGAATATCGGTACTTTCTTCACAGAAGAACTGGTTCTTTTACGTGATTATCATTCTGACTTTACCCACGTTTGTTTACCTTTTTTTGTAACACAACTCCCACTTGCACTCCCACACAAACGGGCTCTCGCGTTACCTGGGTTATGTCTGTCACCATTTCAATGGAAATCTGTAACTTTATGGGACATCTTTCGCCAGGTACGCTTCCAGCGCCACTTGCTTTTCAGGTGAACATTTGAATAATAATTTTATTATTGAAAGTATAAGGTTCAATTCTTCGTTTGTGTTATTTTACGTTCTAGAGGCAGCCAACTGGAATTGGCTGGTGGTGTTATCGTCCCCTTGTATCCGGAGTGTTGCTCCGGTCGAGCGAGCATGCTTCTGCACCTGTCGTTATTATTATATGCGGAGTAGGTGGTATCAGTTTGTTTATAGTTTGCAGGTATAACTTCATATCATGCAGTAGTATTCAACCAACGAATGGAATCATAAAATTATGTTTATTAAATTACTAGCTGTCCCGACAGACGTTGTCTGTCTTAGCTATGAATACATATGACAAATAACCATAGAACAAAGATCCTTTAGTTTATCCTGATATTTTTAGTTTAAATACTGATTCTTTTTTAAATTTTATTTTCATAAGAACCTTCTACCACATGTTAATTATCATATAGATATTTATACTGTGCTTCTACTAACCGTAATAAAGTAAAAACAACAGAATTAGCGTGTGATGCCGTGACCAAGGGAAATATGGATTCATTTTTATAATATAGAGATACCTCGGAATACAACGACAAAGAAGTCATTGACGCTTCACGCGATAAAACTTATATGACACCGTTTTGTTTATCACGAAACGTCAGAAAAACTAGATTTAAATAACTTTGATGTATAATTAGGGGCAAGTGTACAACATTTATTAACTACTTGGATATATTCTCCATAAATCAAATATTTATCTAAACTTATTTGATTTCGTCCGTCCGTTATTTTGGGCTCTAATCTAACATGACTTCTCCATATAGCAGGTAAATATATTGTTTGAGACATCAAAGCAGCAGGCAGACCGCACCTTTGTTAAGTACTTATATTATATATTTTTAGATATCGCGATAGTAGCTTTATCGTGAACCATAAATACGACTTTCATCGTTAAAACTGTGTTGCAGAAAAGAATGGTTGCCACAAACGCGAAAATTTCTCTAATGTGATTTAGATTGGATACGCTCATTATATGTATTGCGCGTTACAATTTTGTTCTCATAATCTGGATTTTATTTGGCAACATTATTCAACTATTCTACATTATTTTATTTATTAAAACTATATTGTAAACATATAAAATATTGCTTATTCAAAGGGATGTTATTAATTTGATCCAACGGAAGGTTATTATTTTATCACAAAACTCAGCCAAGCGGTCATCACATTTGTCCGACAAAACGAATGGGTTAATTAGGAGGAGCTGCTCAAGGTTTTTTACAATGGCATCATCAAAACAACAGATCTAATTAAGTACAGAAGGACATTCCCTAGCCCTCTCATAGTGTTTCCAGTGGCTTTAATAATATCAAAATTCACTTACAGTGAGCTCGATCTGGCCAACTGTTTCCAATTAAATAGATGTTTATTTCAATCATCTACATATCCGTTTTAGATGTTTGCATGGCGTGTTAATTCATAGCGGATTCACACTACAACACGAAAATGGGAATGCACTTTACAGATCTTTGGTAAGTAGGAAGGAAGGTAGCTGAGGCATCTTTATGACTTCAGGGAGTTAGAAAAGTTGACTGTATCATAGGTATAAGTACAGCAAGCGCCAAACTGTAAGCCCTATCTGAATCTGCGGTATCTAGAAAGGGGCCGAACGAAACAAAATGCAGAGCTATAACTATCTAGCCAATTTGTAGGTACGTGCTTAGGTACTTGCGCAAACTTCTGAACGGATTTAAAAATTGGAGCGTGTCGCGCTTCCATACCAACATCATCAGCCGCTATACGTCTACTATTGAACAAAGGCCCGTCCTTAGATTTTCACAATGAACGATAATTCGGACCACATCTAACACTTGCGAGCTACCTGGATCAGGTCATCGGTCCATAGAGGGGGGCCGTCCGATACGTTTTTCAGTCCGAGGTCTCCACTCCAGAACTTAATGGCCATTCGTTCTACGAGCTATGTTCCCTGCCCATAGACCTCTCAATAGTTCGTTGAGGTGGCTCATTATGAGCTTCCATATGGAACCATCTAATGATGAAAGATGGTAGCTAATATGATTTGCCAATGGCAACATAAGCTGACCAATGAGGTGAAAGTAGCTTTACAACAGCTGTGAGCTAGGTGTAGGTATTTCATAATGGCGAGTGGTCACGGGCGTTAGTAACACAGCCTACCTATTTGTCATGGGCATGGGTCTTACAATAGCACTAGTTTTCTCCTTTCATTATCAATGTTAATATGGTCATTCAAACCATTCTCCTTGTTCAAACCTAACCTGGTAGTGCTTAAATCGGTATATTTTAAGGGTAGGTACGTAAGGTGTAATCTATCCATAGCCAGCGACATAAGTATAAAATGTTCACCTTTGTTATGTGATGTGATATTGCTATTTATTCTAAGACTTTATTTCGTAGGTACCTATGTAGGTATCAAGGTAATAGAAATAGATAGGTGGGTACCTAGGTATCTCTGTAATATTTTAGTCCTAGGGACCTACCTACACATTAGTAGGTATAACACTTTGTTAGGTACTATCAACCTAGATACCTTTTTCGGAAATTCGTAGGACAAAAACATATCGATCAATATTTTTGGGAAACCCAAAACAATACACTTTTGCTCCTTTATGGCATAACTTTATGACACCTCTAATTATAGATAAGCCAATGAAACTATGCAGCGAAAATAAGCTTTTAAAATAGACCCCGTTCCGTTACTAGACGAAACGTCTTCGGCGCCGCCATGACAATAAAATAAACCTGTTATGGGCACTCAAAGAAATGCTTGGAATATTCTGACGAAATAAATGGCCACTTTAATTGCGTATTAGTAATTGCGAAGAATTCAATGAGTAGGTAGGTATTTTAAAATGTTGAGATTGATTTTTTTAGAAGCATGCTTTTATCAGTCCCTAAACTGTCCTTGGCAGTCAATTGCCATGTACCTAGTTAGGCATGTACCTACCTACTAGACTTTAATTCTGCACTTGGACTCAAAGGACTAGTTGTACATGTGGTCACACTTACCTACTGTCATCATCACAGGTCAAATGATCTGTAACATGTTGCCACTTTGTATTTTATTACTAGTACCTACTTTTTATTAGGGACAAGAAGTTTTTATTTAATTATATAGTCACACTTCATTAGGAATATATTATACACATCATTTATAAATAGGCATGCATGCTGCTATTAATTTTCATTAGATATTAAATGTATTTACTATGCAGAAACAGTTTGCTATATATAGCAAATATATATATTATATATTTATATTTTCATGGCATATCTTTCCTCAATAGGTATCAAGTGTTAGCTTGTCCTCTATTATGTTATAGAATTGAACACCAAACAAACCCTTAATCTATGTAGGTAACTACCTACTAAGATTAACCAACCTACATAGGCTACATACCCATGCAATTGCAAAGATTGTTTAGTTTAATATTTAAATTAATAATTCAGATTTTCGTAACATCATATAGACTATATCATTGTTGTACATAGGTAAATATAATATTTAGTTTAGTACTAGACGGTGATATTCAATTTAGTTCAAGATAAATATATATACACATATTTTTTATGCAGCCTTTTTGGTAGCTATGAAGTAGATAGCTGCTTATCAGTATGTATTTCTCAGAACTGCAATAAAAATACTAGATAAGCAAACATCAACATTTGACTGCCCTGTATTTCAAAAGCTGTTGAGTATTTTTACAGATAGGAGTAGAAGTAGGTACACTTTAAAAGTAGCTACAGACAATCATATTGAAAAATCACAGATTTCATGGGCTTCCATGTAGCTACCGACTTTACAATATATAAATAATAATCCAAATACCAATATTACAAGCTGGTCAAAGTTATCACATGTTTTCTAAGTCCCACCATACTGACTTTATCTTCCCTTTACCACATAATATCTAATAATACCCTATAGGCTACACATTAAGTATTCAACTCACCAAAAGTTGTTAAGTAAGGCAAGCTTGAATAAGAATTAAGTCTAAATCAAGATTAATTATTTTATCACTGAATAGTGAATACTACAAAGGGTAGAACATCATTTGGTGGTCCTTGTGTGAAAATGTTCTTATTGGAGTTATTGAGACATACATGTGGGATCAGATTTATGTGGGCGAAAGTTAGAAAATATCGTGTAGGTACCTTTGCAAGCTTATTATTGGACATCGAGGCAGTTATTGTTACTTTGTAGAATCAATAGCAAATTAATAGAACAGTTGTGTGCGCGTAGTTAGCATCATCTAAGTTGCTCGTTTGTTGCATCAATAGATTATGAATACTAATTGTATATCAGTTATTACAGAGTAGGGCTCATAAAAAGGGTGAGTCTACATTTCTTGGAACAACTGGCGCTTGACGCACGTTTATTATCTTGCTGTAAAGTGGAAACGGTTATCGCAAACGATCGATGTGATTACAAATAAACGCACCGCAACCAAATGCCGGTGCCGGTATATACATAAAAATTACAATAATTAAACTCACCACCTTACATAAACTAGACAATACGCGAACAAGTACAAATATATAGCACATAACATAGAAAATACAGTAAGTTTTATTTATAAAACTCGACTTACCAGCTACAACTGTATCGCTCAAGTCGTATTTCACTGGCTTGGGAAACTCCCGCAACTTTCGTCCACTTAATTTTAATTCACCACTAAGATAAGCATCTTCTAAAATTCGTTCTAATGATTTTGTTAACTGACTGTGAATATTATTGTGCCCATTCATATTTACACTCACACACGGCCCTAGCACGGCCATATTCTTTTGGAAACTGAATTTGACTGATCTGAAGATGGTTACAACTGTCGGTTCGGTAGACGGTAATGTCAGTATGACACAGATGACACTAGAGCCATGATTTATGTAATACTTCAACGGTGACAACATAGGTGACAAGGTGAACATGACAAAACAACCCGTACGCAACCTGCATATTTGACAAAATAGGCAAATAACACTTGACCGAAAAAAAACATATTTTAAGTTATCAGTAGTTCATAGCGTTAATGCGTTCACAAATTCGTAATAGTTTTTTTTTATTTCCTTAAAAATAAACCATAGAATATAGAACTAGAAAAGAGAGAGAGAGAATGTAAGACTACCTCAAAAAGACTTGTATCCAGAATTCGAGTCAGTCAGTAAAGTTGCGCTGAAACGTAAAAAAGCATAAGTGTCAGACAGACGAGAGAGACATGATATAACCTAAAAATAAAGAATACTGTGATAAATTAGAAAATAAAATGACTATATTTAATGTAATACGTTTAGCTAATATTGCGAAAATCACTGGCAAATGTAATATATTAAAAAGCGAGGTGAGTAAAATTTTTTATATATCGTTGATTTGCTGATCTGAAATCTACTTCTGGATGCGGTTTTTTTACGTAATTTTCTGAGCCTTGGCCTTTTCCAGTTCCGCAATGATATTGTAAATTATATAGATACGTGTTCTAATAGCTGGGGAATTCAATATCTAGCTTATCTCGCGCTGCAATTGACATAATTAAATTTTCTATGTATTATTACTTAGTACAAAAGAAGCCTCAAAATTACAGATTTTCTATCCTTCCTCGCAGACATACTCATCTTATGTAAAGTATGCAGAACACAAACCTTTGGAGAAGATTAGAAATATTGGTATCTCTGCCCACATAGACTCGGGCAAGACCACTCTGACCGAGCGAATATTGTTCTACACTGGCCGGATTGATGCTATGCATGAGGTAAGCAAATTTTTATGCCAAATAATTCAATTTGAAAGTTGTTATAAAGTGGTACTGCTGATTAATTACATGGAATCATTATTTTGTGAATTATTTATCATATCACATATTGCAATGGAATCATTATTTTGTGAATTATTTATCATATCACATATTGCAATGAACCTACATTTGTTTTGTTATATCCTTATTAGTTTGAACTTTAATTCCTTATTATTATAATATAATTCGTTTTAATTTAGGAATATTATAAGTATAACTTTAATGATTATTTTCACTGTTTTAGTCCGCATTATTTTATAATGTAGTTAAAAAGTTAGCTTCTTGACTGAGTCTGGTCAAAAACAGCAACTGCTGATTTTATGAAAATAAAATGATTACAGGTTACATCTCACTCATTCAATACCAGTGAGGTACATTTTATACAGTCTTTTTCTAAAACACATATTTCTATGCCCAGGTAAAAGGCAAAGACAATGTAGGTGCTGTTATGGATTCTATGGAACTTGAGCGTCAAAGAGGGATCACAATCCAATCAGCAGCAACTTACACGATATGGAAGGATCATAACATCAACATTATCGACACCCCCGGCCATGTAGACTTCACCGTTGAAGTTGAAAGAGCTTTGAGAGTCCTAGATGGAGCTATTTTAGTCCTCTGTGCAGTCGGTGGTGTCCAGAGTCAGACTTTGACTGTGAACCGTCAAATGAAGAGATACAATGTGCCATGTCTGGCTTTTATTAACAAACTTGATCGGTTGGGATCTAATCCTACCAGGTTAGTTCAAAAAACATAACTTATTATATTATGTACTCAAATGCTTAATTTTATTATGCTTATACCAACAATCACAATAATTTGCGAAAATGTATCTTAGCACATTGCTAGTCTATTAAACCCCTTTGCATAAGTTTTAACCTGACGCTCTTAGTGTGAATTCACAAATAAACAGATTGTGATAAAAACAATATGCATACCATACTAGCAAGTAGTCTTTACAATTTTCTAAATATGTAATGCCATAAATCTCATTGTGCATTGGCAAAACATCAAAAATCAATCAATAGACAGATTTTACACAATGGCTTGATAAATTTATAAGCTTAAAGTGCCCTAGGCCTAGACAGGTACTTATAGTATAGGTTTACAAAAGTCCCATAACAAAAAAAAAACCAAATGATTCAGTGATCACAATGTATTGTGCATTATACTGATAAAATAATGTAACTCACAACTTCCAAACACTTCAGGGTGATGAAACAGATGAGATCAAAAATGAACCACAATGCTGCCTTTCTCCACCTACCAATTGGCTTAGAGAAAGAATGTCAAGGAATATTAGAGCTTATTGAAGAGAGGGCTGTGTACTTTGATGGCGATTTCGGTGAGAAAATCCGGTATGACGAAATCCCTCAGAACAGGAGAGCTGAAGTACAAGAGAGGAGACACGAGCTTATCGAACATCTATCCAATGTGGACGAATCTTTAGGTAAACTAATTTGTACTTTACTTGAATGTGATAAAATCTAATTTGTGTTGCTTTGAAGTTTTGTGAAATCTGAGTGATATTTTCCGACGCCCTTGAATTTCTTTTCAGATGTAGGTATGCAACTTTCCTTACAATATTTTTTTTCTCAAAGCTTGTGATGTGACTAATCACTGCACTTAACAAACTCAAGGGTACAGACTGGTGGGATACGAACTCGCGTCGCTAGAATAGCAGTAGCAGGCAACGCTTTTTACCACATGGCCACCATGGCTACCTTCTATTCTATTCTGATAATACATCTGAACTATAGTGTAGGGTCTATAAAAAGTATTATGTTGCAGGAGAGCTCTTTTTAGAAGAAAAAACACCAACAGTGGCCGATCTTAAGAAAGCAGTACGCCGTACAACACTCAAACGCACATTCACACCTGTCCTCCTTGGAACAGCTCTCAAAAACAAAGGAGTCCAACCACTCCTCGACGCAGTATTAGACTACCTTCCACACCCCGGTGAAGTTGAGAACACAGCCCTAATTAATGAAGATAAAGGGGAAGGACAGACTATTGTGTTGGATCCGGCTAGAAATGATAAGAAACCGTTTGTAGGGCTAGCGTTCAAGTTGGAAGTGAGCAAGTTTGGGCAGTTGACGTACTTGCGGTGCTACCAAGGCATGCTGAAGAGGGGTGAAAATATATTCAATGCTAGGACTGGGAAAAAGGTTATCTTTTTCTTTATACCTACATAATGGTGTCAATTCTGCTGTTCAAAATTACTAAACTCAACTAATTTGACAGGTCTAAAAATATTGCCATCCCTATTTAGTAATTTTGAACAACAGAATCGACACCATAATATATGTTAAGAATATTGTGACTTTTTTATTTAAGTTTTTGGTTTTACTGGTTATGGTAAACCTGTGCAATTTATTTATAGTAAAGCATAATAAGCGCATGCGCAGATGCGATACTTGAATTTGAGTTGCTAAGGCGAAGGCTTAATCTCAGTGGAGAAATATTGCCAACAGAATTATGTACCGGCAATATTTCTTCTCAATTTGAAAATGTCTTTATTCTTGTTAATTTGATAATGTCCATTATTCTCAGGTAAAAATATCACGTCTAGTCCGCTTGCACTCAAACAACATGGAGGAAGTGAACGAGGTGATCTCAGGCGATATTTTTGCCCTGTTTGGTGTAGATTGCGCGTCGGGTGACACGTTCGTCAACGACAGCAAGCTGCATCTGTCAATGGAATCAATACACGTGCCAGACCCAGTGGTGTCGATGTCTATCAAACCAAAGAACTCTAAGGATAGGGATAATTTCTCCAAAGCTGTTGCGAGGTAAGTTCATTAACTTTTTTTTATTTCAAATGAACGAATCAGTATTACCCCATATTCTTCTGAACGTAGTTTTCCTGATACAATAATGAGTATTTCCACATTCTCACCGCCGTAGTTTTCCCAAAGGAGTACAGCTGGGTTTCTTCAAATAGAGATTTCTGCAGGGTCGGCAACGCGCATGCGTTACCCTGGTAAAGTGTCCATAGGCTACGGCAACCGTGTACCATCAGCACGCCGTATACTGGTTTGCCACATTAGTGTTAGAAAAATAAACAGCTACTAAGAAATCACGCTATCACTAGCTTGTTGCCAACCATTTATTGTACTAGACTCACTGTGCTACTAGCCTATATTTACTCACTGCTCTCTTAAATCAGAGTATTTATTGTACCACTATGGTGGCAAACAAGTATACGGCACGCCTGAGGGTAAGCGGTTACCGTAGCCTATAGACGCCTGCAACACCAGGGGTATCACTCGCGCGTTGCCGACCCTATTGTTATTTCAATGCGATTTTCTAACTCGAAGTACAAATTCTCTTCTGAGGACAATATTAATTAATACTAGCGGCTCACCCGGGCTTCGCACGGGTAGACATTTATCAATTATTTTCACTACCAGTAGTTCTTGAGATTGGCGCGTTCAAACAAACAAACTTCAGCTTTGAAATATTAGTGTAGATAATTACCCTACCTCTTTTCGATCATTGGTAAGCAACAATGATTTTTATTGTAAGGTTCACGAAAGAGGACCCCACGTTCCACTTCCGATACGACGGCGACAACAAGGAGACGATAGTTTCTGGCATGGGAGAGCTGCACTTGGAGATCTACACTCAGCGCATGGAGAGGGAATACAACTGCCCCGTCGAAATGGGGAAGCCCAAGGTTGCATTCAGGTAACTGCAATCTTATTAAAACAAAACTAATGAGTCTTACTATAGTCGCTATACATTTTGATCATGTGATCAAGTCGCGATTCTAAACAAATGCAGGACATTTCAGATAGTAATCTAAGGCTATGTTTTATCGCGGTAAGCATGCGGTTCCAACGGGATTTTTTCAATTCCACGTCGGCAAAATGGAGGGCAAAGCTATTCTGTAATAATTGTTACTCTGGTTTGGGCCTAAATGGCGCTGTGTGGTAACGTCCGGGCATTATCATTATTTATTTAGATTCTTAGCTTAGGTTATTTTTTTACAATATTTATAACCTAAAAATAATATTATTAAACACATAATATAACCTAGAGAGCCCAAGCTACCGATATCGTTTATTATTATTATTGACCCTTTCGGTCGATTCCTTTAAAAAATAACAATAAGATTCGTGTTCGGCTGGCTCGTGGAGCACATTATTGTGTTCCGAAATGTAACATGTCATTAGATTCAAATTTGTGTTGCTGTCTTGGTCTACCTATGAAGTTTATACAAAAAAAGAGACAATGAAATGACAGTTATTTCGGTGTATAACGCTTAGAATGTCACCTTCATGACCAGTCCACGAGCGAGTGCTGTGTGGCTGTGTAGTTTCGGTAACCAAAAAGAGAGGTAGGGCGATTTGGGATTTGCGCCCGACTGGGGACTGTACCTCCACCTTCCAGAAGACCGCAGTGAAATAACACTACTTGATGTAGTGTTGTGTTTCTGCAGTAAGTAAGGTTGCCAGTGCTCCACGAGGATACGCTGGGCTAGAAATAATGCTGCTAGCACAGTGAGCCCACATCAACAACATGGTTGGCACCCCGTTAGTGATACCCCTGGTATTGCTAGCGGGTATAGGCTACGGTGACTGCTTACCATCAGGTGGGCCGTATGCTTGTGTGCCACCTTAGTGGTATAAAAAAAAACAAAAAGGTTAATGTTGGTTGGCAGAGAGACGATGATGTCTCCGTGTACGTTCGACTACTTGCACAAGAAGCAGTCTGGCGGCGCGGGCCAGTACGCGCGCGTCACCGGCATCATGGAACCGTTGCCGGCTCACCAGAATACCGGTACGTATTGTTGTATAACATGTAGATTTGTAGTGTGTTTGTAGTTTTAATTAATTGAAATCAAACGTATGTCTTGAAGATATTTTTATTGTCAGAAAAGTGACAGAACATATAATGACTTAAGAAATTCGAAAATAGAATTACTTTTTTTCTGATGTGCCAGTACGCGCACACGTATCACAATAACCAGTACCTAGGTGAAGGAAAACATCGTGAGGAAACCTGCATACGACTGAAAAAAGAATCATGGACGTATGTAGTGCCTAAGAGACGGCGATGGACTCACCATCACGTTGGCACCAAATTAATATTGGTGGAAATGACTGAAAAGAGACAGAGCACTGATTCGCCAGAATATAACATATATTATGACGAGACCACTGGTCTAGTGGTTAGTACACCTGACTGCTACGCTAGAGGTTGCGGGTTCGATTCCCGCCGGGCAAACATTTATGTAACAAATATGTTTGCCTTGCGTCTGGGTTTTTGGTATGTATTATGAGTATGTATTTACAAAAAAAAAAGTATATAAGTATTATATCAGCTGCTGGTTCCCATAGTATAAACCTTTGCTTAGTTTGGGGCCAGATGGCGCTGTGTGATAATGTCCAAGCATTATTATATTATATATTATTATAACAATCTTGATTGAACTGAATAATATAATAAAATTAATAAATTCCTACTTATATTATAAATGTGAAAGTTTAGGGAGGATGGGTGGATAGATACATAATTATTTGGTGCTCAATCACGCATTAAATGCTCAACAGATTTGTACGAAATTTGGCACACGTATTGCTTTATAACCTGGGATACTTTTTATCCCGGGAAAATTTTAGGTTCTTATGTGACTCTAAGTTCAACGCGGAAGTTGTGAATGTCCAAAACGGTGTGGCGTATAGAAACTTTACGATAGTATTTTATTATTTTCAGTGCTTGAATTCATAGATGAGACGATAGGTACGAATGTCCCTAAACAGTTCGTTCCTGGAGTGGAGCGGGGTTTCCTGGACACGTGCCAGAAGGGCTACCTTTCCGGTCACAAGATATCCGGCGTGAAGTTCCGCCTGCAAGACGGCGGTCACCACATAGTGGACTCCAGCGAGCTGGCTTTCTTCCTAGCGGCTAAGGGAGCTGTCAAAGAAGGTCAGTTGTCATTGTCAAATTGGCGCGAAGTAGTCTTGTTTTTAAATGCTCGGTAGAGACGTGTTCTTTTTTTGTTTTTAGTTATATCAGCTAAAGGAGGTTTTTTTCTATCAGTATTTTTTATATACCACTGTGTACTATGTGTTGCAAATCTCGAGAGCAGCTGAACCGTTGTTGCTAATTCTTATTTTAGAATTTTCCTTGATTTACGAGGATGGTTCTTACGGAGAGCAAAACAAAATAAAAAAATTGCCTGAAAAAGTTAAAAAAACGAGTAGATTAAATATTAGATAAATGTCTGACCGTGCGAAGCCGGGGTGGGCCGCTAGTATGTAAGAAAAATATCCTCACTATTCTAACACCGGTGGTATAAAACAACATCAAGTGCAGTTTGATCAACTGTATGAGTCATCTTTATAAGAAATCTTTACTCGAGTTTAGTTCTAGAATACATTCAAATCTGGTTTCAAGATCTCAAAACAGTTAACGTTGAAAAAAAAAGTGCTCAGTACTCTAAAAAGAAGTAAAGTTTTGGTGATATGATGTGTTTATCTCCTATTACCAGTGTTCGAAGACGGCGCATGGCAAATCTTGGAGCCTATAATGTACGTGGAGGTGACCCTGCCTGACGAGTTCCACGGCACCGTGATCGGTCAGCTGAACAAACGCGGAGGGATCATCACCGGCACTGAAGGCGCTGAGGGGTGGACCACAATATACGCAGAAGTGCCGCTCAATAACATGTTCGGATACGCCGGGGAGCTCAGGTTAGAATTAACTTTATTATGATCGAGTTTGTTGTATTTGCTTTTTTCTTTAATATACTAGCTGTTAACCGCGACTTTGTTTGCATTTGTTTAAAGACCAAAGTAGCAAATGTCATGTAGCAATATATCTCCTTGTCAAATTTTATTACGATCAGTGCCGGTAGCAGGAACATTGTCGACAACGTATTCGAAAACGTAACTCGCGAAATGTCAAAATTGTCATACTAATTTTTAGTTCCACTTTTCACCGCTGTTCATTTTTCAATACAAAAATGGTCGAAGGCGATTCGAATACGTTGTCGACAATGTTCCTGCTACCAGCACCGTTTAGTCCTGAAAAGGTAGCTAACAAGCAAACAAACCGAGTTACTTTTGCATTAATAATATCAGTAGGTATGGATGTTACTCAGTTAAAATACCGCATTCTACTGGTGAAAGATTTTTTGAAATAATTTGTGGGAATAGCATAGGATGTGTATTTATGCAGTCCGATTATAGGCCAGGGTATTTCTTTGTAAATGTAAAAAAATATTTCATTAGGAATAAGAACTTTTGCAACGAAAGTTGCCCTAACATTGTGGTTAGATGGCGTTAAACATCTATTATGTAGCAAAAACTCAGCGTACATTGCACTTTTAAGTCAGGAAAAGATTAAGTAAAGGATAAATTTTGATTATAATAATATATTTAGTATCCAGGACATGTCACAAAACCAACTGAACCCAATTCAAGTGCCATACTATAAGTATTAGAATTTATATATTATTATTCTTAAATAGATAGATAAATGTTGGTCTAATTCGTTTGAAGGCAAAGCCACTGCCAATTATGCCTGATGACCTTTCAAACAATTCTAATGCAAACTATTTCCGTAGGTCAATGACCCAAGGTAAGGGAGAATTCAGCATGGAATACAGCAGATACTCGCCCTGCCTCCCCGATGTTCAAGAACAACTCATAAGGAAGTATCAGGAAGAAATGGGCATCCTACCCGATCAAAAGAAGAAGAAGAATTGATAGTGTCATCTCTGTCTAGCATTTAGATAATTTATATTAATGTACATTTATTTTATTTAAGGGCAAATTCCTTTAGTGTTATTTATTAAATGTATTATTTGTATCAGACAGTGCTTTATTATTAATTTGCATTATCATTTATAATAACCCCTCGTGTTGTACCTTGCCCAAGTAATTGTTCCCGGTTTGATACCTCCTCCCCCGGAGAGAATAACTTAAGGGTTTTGTGTTTCGTAAATTCACTAACTACGGCTAAAGGCTGGTTTTTAGAGCGTAAAAATCTGTAATTTTGTAAGTAAGTAACTATTTAAGGGGTTACTTAATTGCTTACTTACAAAATTACGGAGTATGTGCGCGTACTGGCACATTAGAAAACTAGTTCTAATTTTGAGTCTTCTTAAGTCAATATAATATATTCTGTCACTTTTCTTACAATAAAAATAATATCTTCAAGACAAACGTTTAATTTCAATTAATTAAAAACTACAAACATTACAAATTCACATATTATACAACATTTTGGTCCTTAATTTTGTAAGTAAGCAACTATGTAACCCCTTACATAGTTGCTAACTTACAAAATTACAGATTTTTACGCTCGAAAAACCAGCCTTTAGCCGTAGTTAGTGAATTTACGAATTCAGAGCTCTAATGCGGATTAATTAAGGTCTAATCTAGTGGATTTGTGGACTGACAGACAAAATTGGACTAGGAGTTTCTTTAACATTCATCAATCGCTTCATACATGCCTACCGGGTCCGATTACTCTTCACCTTTCCATCATTGAGTACTTTGGTAATTTGATCTAGAAAGTTGGACCTTGACCTTCCACAGCTTCTTCCACTCACAATGGATTGTATTTCTTTTTTGTGCATCAGGGCATGTATGAAAAGATTGATGAATGTAATAGAACCAAAATGAGTCAAGAATGAAACGGCGCCTATACTCTGCCTATCCCGTGCGAGACCTGGCGTGATGATATGTATGTAAGTATATATAGATTAAAAATAAAACAAATTTAAGTACATTTATAAAATCCCATTTATTAACGATTGACACGTTCAAAAACATTACAAATATCCGCGTAACAAACTTCCCGCCGAGCCGGTTATAATAATAATTGTTTTGATTACTTACTAATATTACAATATTTTACTTATAATTAGGTGCATATTAACTAAATACATAGTTGCTATTGCTAGTAACATTACATCTGTGGCACTCAAGAAATTAAAATCGACGATTTTATCACTTATTTTATTTAGTTTAATGCCGAATAAAATCCCAAAGATAAGTATAGTTTGGCCTACAAGTAAGTTTCACAGTAAGATTTTGTTTTCAGTAAAGTTTCGTCACGATATAAGAACAATATATTCTATACTTTTTTATGCAATTGAATTTATATTTAATTGTATTACATCTTCAAATACAGTACATTTTTTTTTCGTAAAAAGTAAGTTCAATGTAAACAATATTTCGTAAAAATATTTATTCTTTCAACTAGGTGTAAACAAACGTTTTCAATGCAATACATTGTGTAATGAGTTTAAAAAATAATCTTTTCTTTTATTTTCTCCTGAGTTTTAAAGAACGGATTAATAAATAATTTAAAGTGAAATTATAATCGGTACATCATTCTAAAAACAAAAAAATAATGATTGTTTGTAAGGTTTCAACATTAAATCAGAAATAGTTGGTATTCATAACAAAATATACAACGATAGCGTAGAAGTAAGAAAGTAATTTAAGTTTGTTGTTTTGTTAATGGGATAAGTTATCTTGTAAGTTTGATACTGGCTATGGAATACTGCGGGCAACGTTCCATTAACGGTGTGAAAACATGTGCGAACAATATTAGTTACGACGTTTCCTATCATTGATTAAAGGCTTAAGGACTTGTTAATCAAAGTTCAGCCCCGGATCTTTGATTTTATTTATTTCACTTATATTTATTTTTACCTTTACAAATACAAATATATAAAATTGAAGTAAGTGTCTGTTGTAATGCCAAAATAACAGCTTTTTTAGTCTGACTACTTCCTTTTCTCTTTGCTTTAACGTATTTTTCATAGCCCATTTCAGTCCCGCCTAGTAGTGGAACCAACAAAAAAAATGCTTGTAAGGAAGGAGAGAAGGCGGCCAACTTCACAATTCGGCCGCCCAAGATCTGGGGCTGTCAAAGTTAAGTCACAGAAACGTTCTAGGATTTAATTATTGAGGAAGATGTGTACTTAGATTTTTTAAATCTACGTACCTTTTAGTATGTATGGTAAAAAATAAAAGTAGGGCGTAGAAAAAAAAAAGGTTTGTTACAGCTTTAAAATTCCTATCCAATGCTTGACGTTAAAGAAAACTTCTTAAAACTGACTTTGTTTATCGGAACTTAGCTTCAAAAACCTCCAAAAGATGGCAACAGATTCTTTCATCTTATTTGTTTTTTATTAAAAGAGAGGTAGATCGAAAATGTATCTCCCGTGGGATTTCCCAATAAATTTGGAGCCACCGGCTGAAGGCTGTACCTACCTCCACCTTACAGAAGACCGCAGCCAAATAACACTATACTTTGAGGTAGTGTTATATTTATGCGGTAAGTAAGGTTGCCAGTGCTCCACGAGGATACGCTGTGCCAGTAGTAATGCTGCTAGCACAGTGAGTCTCATCATTAACAGGGTTGGTAACGCGTTAGTCATACCCTGATATTGCTAGCGGCTATAGACTACGGTGACTGCTTACCATCAATTGCGGCGGTACGGTTGTGTGCCACTTTAGTGGTAAAAAAATACATTTATTAAAGTAACTATTTTTACATCTATGTAAAATAAAAAGATTTGGCGACATCTAATCATTTAATAGTAATTAATAACAGAGATGTCTAAATGCTAATGGTGTTATTCTATTGGCACTTGTTTCACTATATCGTGAATCTAAATATTTCTATCTCTATGGGGGGAGTGAGTACAATTAACACTACTCTACGACTCTCAAGTAAGATTTTTTTTTACAAATTATATGTTTTTTAATTGGGTACGTCAATAATTAGTTTAACTTCGAAAGTTATTTCAAGAATTATGTTAAAAAAGCCACAAATAAGACTTATTTGTCTTTCTGTCTGTCTATTTGTTGAAATATTGTAGGTACTCCTACATATTCCTAGATATAAAATATGTTCATGGAGTTAATATGAATAATATATTCGCGACGGCAAATAATTGAACCAATTAACGCCTGAAACCTGTTCTATGAACAGCATTTTACTGGCAGCGTGCGTGCAACGTTGATCTAAATAGGGATAGTGTTGTGAATAACCGAATATCTCGGGTAGATAAAATAAATTTTAAATCAGAACATAAATCCGATTTGATAAACCTATGCCCATGATAAACCTAAGCCCTATGATAAATCTCCTATTTGTGACGTCCGCCATATTAAAATGGTGGCATTTAGGTTATCGTGCGTTGTCAAGGGACCCAAACGTCTGCCAATTTTCAAATGAATCAGATACTGGGAAATGGGTCAAACTTAACTTGCAAATTTTTACTAAACACACACATATATAAATAAAATCTTGTAAAATACATAGTACTCAACTACTGAAGCAACACATTTCCTATCTCTTCCAAAGGCATTATCGAAGCTCCCGTTTACGGTAAACGCCTAGCTACGATGGAAGCGGAAACATTGCTGATTAGACACCGTCCTAGTTCCATTTAAAATAGCTAGGGCTATTCTGAATGAAAATAGTAGTATGTAGGCTTCAGTTGTTTTCAACGTTGCACGCACGTCAAATGGCTGCCTACGAACAAGCCCTTAATACCAAATACCATTACAATACACATTAAAATACCATTTTATAATGTAGCAAATATTGTTAACTCTAACACACTTTGTGCCAATTGCAGTAACATTTACAACACGATTGTTAAAATATTACCTACACAATACTTAGTAAAAGTCATACCAAATATGACGTATTATACGGACATATTATAATATTTTTTATTTAAATCAGAACAAGTGGATTAAGTTACCGGTGTTAAGATATTGACATTTAACATGCAGATATTATAAAAATATGATTAGAGCTTATTGCATTAGACCGAAGTTTCTGCAGATGTGCTATTCTTTCTAGAATCACTTTTTTTACCACTCCAGGATTCCTTTCGCCTTACGATTTCACTCTGAAATTTTCCCAGAGGGTAATTTTAACAAATTTTGCTAACATTGAAACTAATACGATTAGATTAATATATGCAAAGCACAGTACATGCAAGTATAATAGAAGTAGAATCGAGAGAAAAAGAAGACACGAACGATTTTAATTAAAAATGTAAAACAATTAATTTGCTACATGGTTTACCAGTGTAGGTACGTAACATAACATAATGTACAAAGAACAAAAAAATTCATAGTTGCGTATGAAGATAAAAAACAACAGCAACCGTAATGATTACAAAGAATATTTCTGAAATAAAACATTGTGGTGAAGACCAAAGGTATATTTTTAGTTACAACAATATACTACATCAAATTGATACTACAATGTCTACAATCTAAGAGAGAAAAGTGATAAACTCTACTTACAGCAGAGATCAACCGCCCTGTTGGTAGTTATTCACATGGTAACAACTAATTCCTACAACAGTGTACTAAAATACACACATTTAGGTAAAGTAATATATACACAATATGTGGAATTGTAACACTCTAGAGTTGAGAAGTAGGTACAATAAAAATTTCATCATCGTTAATCATTTATACATATATGAATCGATGTCGTCACGAAACAAAGATTCCCTGAAACTTATTCGCGCTGTTGCCATCACAATACTGAGAAGTATTGCCATGCCAACACAAATATGTATAAAACACGTAATTGTCAATATAGGAACCATAAATGAAAACATCGTCCAAATATGATTTATTTCATATTTTGATGATGAAATTGGTAAAATTAACGTTGAAAGAGTTGATAAATTAATGTGTTCTACTTCATGCCGTGCCTCCTTTAGTCAAATACAATAAGGGGTGAGCATGCGTGCTAGAACCTGGTGTCGGAGATGCACACCTTTATAGAAGGATCATCTTCTTCAACTTCATCCATCGTCGACAGTCGCCGCTCGATCTCTGATTGTGCGTTTTTGGACAGCTTTTTGTGTTTGTTACTAAAATGTTATCAACAGGAATGTTTATTTAACCCATAATAATGTAGCATTGAGCTGGTCCAGTGATACTGGTATTGCAAGCGTCCACAGGCTGTAGTGACTTAACATTAGGATCTTCGCGCGAATCAGTTCATAATTAGAATTTAATAAATTCTGACATCTTTTCAATATTGAAAGCAAACTAATGAATATAAAAATACAATTACGAAATTAATACGAAAACATTGAAACGAACGTCACATTAATTACGAGATAAGCAAAAGTATTCGTGAAGAACTGGTACTGCTGACTTTATTCCTCAATAAGTTGCTGTACGAAGGGACGATCCCAGACGAATGGTGCAAAAGTTCACTAGTGCCAATTTTTAAGAACAAGGGTGACGTACAGGATTTTAACAGCTATCGTGGAATAAAGCGTATGTCACACAGTATGAAAGTTTGGGAGAAAGTGATAGAGAAACGGTTGCGAGAAGAAAGTGAGATAACACAAAACCAGTTCGGGTTCATGCCGGGGCGCGGGACAACGGACGCCATATTTGCTCTCCGCCAATTGTGCGAGAAGTATAGACGTGCGCATAAGAACTTGCACATGGTGTTTGTTGACCTAGAGAAGGCTTATGATAGAGTACGCCGAACGGTTTTGTGGTGGGCTCTGAAAGAGAAAGGTGTGCCTGTGAAGTATGTGGAGTTAATTCGTGCTATGTACGAGCGATCAAGTACGCATGTCCGTTCAGCCGCGGGAATCACCGACGAGTTCGGAGTCAAGGTAGGCTTGCACCAAGGGTCGGCTCTAAGTCCATACCTCTTCCTGTTGATTATGGATGCCTTGACATCGGTGATACAGGAAGAGGCACCCTGGTGCATGCTATTTGCCGATGACATTGTGCTGGTCGGTGAAGATGGGCTCGAGGTCCAGAGCAGACTGGTAAAATGGCAACAAAAATTGGAGAGTGTTGACTTGAAAATCAGCAGAACCAAGTCGGAATACATGTTCTGCGATTTCGGCGGTATCTCCAATCCTACGGCCATAGCATTAGACGGAAAACCTATACCAGTCTGTTCCGACTTCCGGTACCTCGGCTCGCTCATGCAAGGAGATGGCGATGTAGACAGGGCCATGCAGCATAGAATTAACACAGGATGGATGAAATGGCGGCAGGTCACGGGAACTACATGCGACTCCCGATTCCCGCTTAAGCTTAAAGGGAAAATCTATAAGACCATGATAAGGCCTGCTGTCATGTATGGATCTGAATGTTGGGCCACAAAGGCGACGGATGAAAGAAGACTGCATGCAACTGAGATGCGAATGTTGAGATGGATGTGTGGCGTAACGAGAATGGACAAGGTAAGAAATGAGTTTATTAGAGGAAGTTTGAAAGTGGCTCCAGTGACAGAAAAGTTGAGGAGCAAGCGTCTGTCATGGTATGGGCATGTTATGCGGAGGAATGAGGATAACGTGGTAAGAAAGGTTTTATGTATGAACGTAGATGGGTATAGGGGTCGAGGTAGATCTAAGAAAAGATGGATGGATTGTGTAAAAGATGACATGGCCAGAAAGGAAGTGAATACAGAGTTGACGGCTGATAGAAAAGGATGGAAGAGAAATACATATTGCGCCGACCCCAAATAATATGGGATAAGGGCAGGAGAATGATGATAGTACCTAAATGCTTCTATTAACTCTGAATACCTAGAAGATACGCACTCTCTATCTGAAAGGGTGTTAATTTGATTAAAACCCTTTAACACCCTTCAGTTCAAGAAGCAAGCAAGAAGTTATAAAATAAAGATTGAGTTAGAGATAGGTATTTAATATGTTGACTCACTTTTTCTTTGAAGACTTTGCCTTCAAATCTTTTCCATCATTCCGATTTTTAGCCTTATTACCGTTGTTTACTTGCTTCCAAATCCCAGTTTTATTTACCTCTTCCGATATATTTATCGATGTCAGTGGTATGTTCATGATATTTCCATTGATCAGAGGAATTTGAAGATTTTCCTGATACGTCGGTGGGTTGCCCTTAGTAGAAGGTAATTCCTACAAATTTACAGCTTAAGAAACTTATCTTAATAAAATATTTGGTGATAAAGTGAATTTTGTATACACTTACCCAAAATCGTAAGGCATAGTGATTTAAATGTGGGTAAGGAAAGTAAATGCGATGGAAAAAATAAAAAGCGATCGCACAACATAATACAGAGTTTATTTCGTAAAACAACAGTGAGTTACATGAACAACCAAAAAATAGACACTACTCGTAAATGGTACGATGACAAGGGAAACTAAAATGATTTGCCTGTGATATAAACATTTAGTTTTAACGGCAAATACGTAATATTTTTGTAAACCATCCCACCTCTGCGTCTCCGAGTTCGCGTAATTCGTCTTCATTCCTCTTCGACATCTCGGGCATGACATCATCGAGAATTTTCAGCTCCCTACGCGTGAAGAAGAGGTCTAAAGATTTCCTTATACCGATCATCACCACCAACATTAATGGAAATAGAATTGATGTCATCGAGAATGATTTTATCACCCAAAGACATACGAGGCATGTCAATTGAATGGCTGTGAATATGTGAACTCGTTTTATTGGCACCTAAAACAAATACATCGTTTAAGACAATGTCAATACCGTCTACAGAAAAAAATCATATTTTAGTAAAAAAAATACCTGTCTGAGGAACATATGATCCGGCTGATACTTCTGAGGCATGAACATTATCATTATTCTGTCAAAGAATTGAAGTCCTTTTAATGAAGCTACCCCCATATAGAGGAATACTCCAAATAGAACCGGCATAGGAATGTGACTGAGTACTGGAGTCAAAATTACCGAGAAACCAATCATCAGGAAGATCAATATATGTGTCGCTCTCTGTTCTCTTACTCCTAGGAATTGTGGCTTTTCTCCCGGAGCGGCGCATTCAGATTCGACTTTTAAAGAATTTACATGATTGATACTCAATACTGTAGCCGCTACGAACCATGGCAAACCCATAACCGAACATATCTGTATCAAAATCGCTAGTACAAATAAATCCAAGTGGTAACCACATCCTTTCTTCAACTTATTCTCTTTACGATTAACGATTACAGCTGTGATTTGCTGATCCATGAATATTAAAATAGTTCCTAGTAGTGCCGGCAATATTGCTACTATAGCAGACCATAATGGGTTCCCGTTGAATGGAGTTATTACCCAATTTCTGCTAGGCAGTGTCGGTTTGAACTCGGACGGCACTTCCAGTTTTGGAGTTTTGACACCTACTTTGTAGTCAAGAAAAGACATCGACAGAATTGCAATGATCACTGAAAAGTCACTTATTATTTGTCTGACCTGAAATCAACACAATGAAATTTTAATGAAATGTAATGGATGAAAAAAAAAACTCTTGATAACATCTGGCTATTTACCTTAGATGGGAAGAAAAGAGAATTTTTGAAATCCTTTAATATGATTGAAATCGTAAAAGTTCCCAAAAAAAGGATGATAGACATCAAGAATACGTCTGGTACGTAAACCTTTGTATCGCATCCGCCGCCAGCTAAAGTTCCGTTGTAGAGCTGAAAATACGAAACTTTCAATACAAAAGTTCACTTGTTTACGTAATAAATAAAAGTATAGGTCGCCGATCATAATTCACGATCATAAGACACGTAGCGTAGGTAGAAAATAGTATTGTGAAATATATGGACAGGACAATTTTTGTCAGGTCAGCTTGACATTCAGTATTGAGTGTTAAACGCTTGTAAGTGTGTTTGTAGAGTGCGAAATGGTTTATTTTATTAGAGTATTTTTTTAGAATGTTTATGAGAATATTTTTATTTAAAATTCATTAGAAATACATTAGTATTTCTAATGAATTTTAAATAAAAATATTAGCTTTCTGCACTTCTACTCCATATAAACTGCGCCAAATTACAGATTCCAGATAATAGGTAACTTAATAAAGGAGGTACCTGACATGACTCCTTGTCGACCATAGTCCAATTAAATGTCTCTGGTACTGTCGAGTAATTGCTTGGCAAACAGTAACATTCATAATTGAGCACTTCATCAGGGCGTGTCTTCAGTGGATTTTTTTTTCCGATAGAAATTACATTTTCCACCGCCTACAACGTTAGAGAGTAACATTAGTGATATGCGCAATTTCAACAAGCCCAACTAAGTAAATGCTAAATTTATTTACTACCTTATAAATGAAAATAAATGCTATGAGCGTAGCAAAGTTTTCTTCCGTGAATCTTGTTATGTAGCATACAAATGCACTGGCGTCGATCGCCACGAGTATGACTAATATCAACGTGATCCATGTGCCGATACAAAATCTAAACGACATGTAGTTCCATCCAATTTGTCTACAAAATTCAAATACTATAGTCTCAAACACTAACACAGGCCCTGTTGATCCTAAAATCGTCAAAGGTTGACCTGAAAAAAATCCGTAGCCCATACCGCACACAAATCCAGATATTAACGACTCCATGGCGGCCATATTTTTTCCTGTAGCTTCACCCAATAAGCCTCCGAAGGTTATAATTGGTGATAAGCATGCAAAGTAGAGAAATATCCATGATGCTACACATTGCAGAGCCAACGCGTCCTTAAAGTCGGACCAATACCATGGCAATTTCCTTTTGAGATCATTGACTAATCCTCCGAAAAGTTTTCCAGTTCTAGCTAGTCCTGACTCCTCTCTCTGTCTTTGTTCTTCTTCTTCCTCGTCTAGTTCTTCCTTAGGAGTGTTATCGTTTGGCCTTTTTCGTGGATCTTGAGAAGGGATTGCAGCTGGTGGCTCGATACGTATAGCCGGATCCCATTCACCAGGTGGCAAGACTGTCACAGCATCTAAAAACTCATCGATGCCAGCCAAAAGATGATCTCTTTTCTTAGCTCTATAAGCTACTTCATGGAATATTTCATCTGACATCAACGTCGCCATTGCTCTGCCTATTTCGTGAAAACTTGAGTTACTGTTTGGAGGGCCAAGTAATACGAACATGAATCTTGTTGGCACTGGTACTTCTGTCAAGTCACCCATTATTGTACCAGTTTTGAGCCTAACGAAGGCGGAAAGTGTTTTCTCAAGGAAGTCAACTTCACCTACTAATATGTTGGAAGCTTCGGCTCCAGGTGGTATTTTTCTCATGAAATGTGTATTGCATTTGTGGTTTATATCTCCGTTCATGTGAAGATCACCAGAACTGTGGTTACGGCTCATTGACATACTGCTTGGACTTTTAATCATGCCTTCGTCATTTGCGGCACCTGAAGATAATATTGTGTTATAATGTGTGTAGGTACAGACAATATTTTCCATAAAAATCTGAGCATAAACCACGTAACAAGCCAGAAAAATAAATAAGAGATGACACTTAAATCACAGGTTTCATACACAGTTTCACAAATGTTACATAAAATGTATTTGAGATGAGCTAACCTATGCGCCTTTTTTAGAGACGATTATGTTTAGTAATACTAAAACGATTACAATGTACAAAGCATGAGCGAAAGCGGTTCACATTTAAATTATGCATCAGCTTTTAAATGATAACACGGAACTGACAAAATCTTGTTTTGTGAAACACAAACATAAGAGAAGAAAGAACATTGATCAGGACAAGCGGTTACCCGCGCTAGGAAGGCCTAGGAAACGACTGAATTCCCCTTTGTGAGAATGTCCACTTGTTGAACCGCCTTCTTCAACTGTAAAGCAATACAAAAATGGTCAAAACATAGCAGGTTTTTTTTTATATAGGAAAATATTTATATTATAGCGATTTCTTCCAATAACCACACCAATATGTACAAAACGTAACGTTAGCCTCAGTGCTGGTGCTAGAGTGGCAGTCAAAAGGCGTGAGATCAGTGGGATATTTGCACACATGTTATCGTCTCACTCTTGTCTAACCTGGCACTGCAAGGTAAGAGCCCTTTGCGTCAGCTGCTTGGAGCAAGGCAGTGTGAGGAGATGAGGAAGGCCCCCGACAACTCCTCGAACTGGAGCGTCGAGAGCTACTCTCCTGGAAATCTGCTAAGATGACGCGACAACTCATTGTAATCTTTGCGGTTTAACTTGAAAAGCGATATGTATTCAAATAGTCTACTAACTTTTACAAGAAGAGTGATTCCGTCCAATATCAGCAAGTGACCGTATCAGAGGAAGTCTAGACATATTATTGTGATTTCGTCTCTCGTGTTGATGCCTGTGCCTTCTTAAGAGAGCATCTTTGACCTTTTCTCTGCTATCGTATCCTAAAGAACCATCAGCAACCATGTTGTCTAGCACATTATCTGCAACTTGCTCCAAAGAATTGGCTTCCATATCAAGGATGACTGATCCGTTAAGAATAAGACTGCGTAGTTCGAAGAGCGAGTGGAGAGACAAGGTAGCCACATGAGGCTTTGACCAGCGGTTGCCGCCTTCTTCTACATCTTCCTCGAATTTAATCCATCGTGCTGTCTCTTTCCATTCAAGTTCATCACCGTCTTTTACCAGTTCTTCCATTTCAGAAAATAGTGGATGAGATTCGAGTGTACTATCGTCCACATCTTCACCGAGTATGAATTGCACTCTTTGAGCAGGTGGTGTTACTGTAAATAATCAAGTGACATAATAGAATCAGAAATTTCATATTATTATTGTGAACAGAAATTCAATTACGAGAAAAAGTACTTTGAAAGCTTCTATTATTAGAAGGGATAAAAAAGTTAGAATAAGAAAATCTGATTAATGATCTGAATACGAAATTAGATACTGTGGAGGTTGAAACTTTATAATAACAAAACGTGAAGTCACTGCTAACTAATTTATGATAATAAAATAAGCTTTTATCGTAAACGTGATTTTTCATGCCAATTGAAATGAGTAGGTAGTAAAATTTAATGGTTATTTTACTGATAACGATATCATGCTGCAAGAGCACACTGAAAAAACTAATGCGCTTTGATGAAATCGTAATAAAAATCATAAAGAGTTAGAAAATTGCTGGGTGTTCTAATAGCTCTTACATGTTTCTCCATCATCCGTTACGCTCAGTCTTCTAACTCTCGACATCAACCCCGGCCCTAAAGCATTATCAATTATTTAAGCCAAAATAATGTATGTTTGAACTTGCTTCTGCCCGCGACATCACCCAGCTTAAAATCCCAGATGAACCTAACATTATCCCAGGAAAAAAGTTACCCCATGTGTTAATACAGGTTATAAACTATCTGTGTTCCAAATTTCATCCAAATCCGTTCAGTAGTTTTTGCGTGTGAATATCGAACATCCATACATCCATAATTACAAACTTTCGAATTACACTACATAAAATTAGTAGGATATTTTTTTACCCACCTGTAAGACAAAAAGCTAAAGCAAGTTGGCTGTTAAAACCCTACCAACATAATTATCTACTTAATAATCTTATATTTTACAAATTGTATAACATAATTATGAATATATCCAAGCCAAAGACATAAAATGGCTGAAAATAACGGTAAATTACCAGCTTTATAATCCCACCAAGGTTAGGTTACACTCGTGACTAAATTATGTTCTTTTGAGCTTAACGAGCACCCTTGTGTATTGCTTCGGCAAATTTTATACTAACTCAGTAATTTTCTAAGCAAGTGTGGAAATTCTATTCGTGACTTGCTAATGAAAAACAAACTTGGACTTTTAGTACCAATATACATATTTTTATTTTTTATATTACAACAGTAAGGGTTGGCGAATTTTTACTTTAGGGTCGGCAACGCGCGAGTGATACCCCTGGTGTTGCAAGCGTCCATAGGCTGCGGTAACCGCTTATTATCAGGCGGGCCGTATGCTTGTTTGCCACCTTAGTGGAAAAAAAAAATAACATCGCATTAGTAAGATATAACTGTAATGACGCTAATATGGTTGTAAATAAATAAATAAATAAATTCTTTTGCTTTATTTCATTCATCAGTTGCTTCATACATGCCTGCTAGTTCCGAGCACTTCTGCATCAAACTAATATCCTGTTTTGGGGTGGAACAAGTTAAAAATCTTCCATACCCGGTCTCTCTGTGTCCTTATCATCAGTGCGGTGGTGATGCTTGTGTTTGCGATGTGAATGTCGTCGAGCTGGCACGTGGACGCCCACAAACACCGTGTGAGCCCGGTGGCCTGCGGATAATTAATAATTATTTTTGACTATCTTTTATCTGGTCTCCCACAGCCGGCAAGTCTATTATCGTCTAGCTAGATAGATAATGGTGATAGAATAAATATAGATATATTGGATAAAGAGTCTCCGTATTTATCCAGTATAATATTTATTATAGCTATAATTTTTTTTTATACTTTTGTTTCTTTATATATGTATATTGTGCGAATGAAGCTTTAGTATTTTGATAACCTCTATGAGTAAAACATACCACATCGAAGTTATAGGGCCGAAAATGGTTCGAAAAAAGCGTGGTACGGCCGTGTCGCTTTTTGCTCAACTTGGAGGGACACTGCCGTGCCGCCAGATATTTGTAGTTTACAAAATAAATAAGCGTAGGCAGTCCCCATTCCCAGACGGACGAGGTCACCGTAGTAAAACATCTCGGAACACAATACTAGGGTGAGTTGACACTTGACACATAGTAAATCACACGCCACGAAGTCGGTCACGGGCTCAAAATGAGCTCCAACCTTTTCATTGTGAAGGTCATACGGTGGGAGTATTTTTTTATGGAACTTGAGACAATGTTAATAACATCCAGCTATATGAAAATTGTTTAACCAATCCTAATAATAAAATGCGAAAGTTTGTGAGTGATGTGTGGATGAAAATTTGTTACTCATTCACGCAAAAAATTACTCAACGGATTTGGATTACATTTGGAACACCGTTCAACGCGGACGTAGTCGCGGGCAGAAGCTAGTTTTTTTTATTCTTGCCTATTTAGACTACCATGGTGCAGCGGTTTGGAAAAAAGGCTGCCGTGAAGAAACACAACAGGCAACTGCAGTTTTGTCACTGATTACAATTGAATCAAGTAGAGCAATCAATGTATCTATTAGCGCAATTACCAGCATACTGTCAGGGCTGGGAGCTGCGGTCGATTGAATTAATTACGTTATTGGAAGTCTATTACAGAACAGATATGTTCAGTTGCATAGATGCGTGTGTTCTGTTGTATAGGCACCTTGAAAATGTTTTAAACATAGAAAAAAGGTCTTAAACGCGATATTAATTTGTTTATTTACATCGACTGTATCACCTTTCACCCAAGTACATACAATAACTGTGCCGGTAGCAGGAACATTGTCGACAACGTATTCGAAAACGTAACTCGCGAAATGTCATAATTGTCATACTAATTTTTAGTTCCACTTTTCACCGCCGCAGCGCAGTTCATTTTTCAATACAAAAATAGTCGAAGGCGATACGAAAACGTTGTCGACAATGTTCCTGCTACCGGCACTGTTCATTTTTGCGCCTGTAATATTGTCATTAGCACTTTGCCCACCTTATGTTTAGGATAACGGTTAGTAAAAATTCACTGCATATCGATTGGGTCTCTGGTCTATTGTCAAAACAGTGCCTCTTCAAGAATCAGTGGAAACCTACATAAAAAACGTATACAGGAGGAGTATTATTTGTCCACGATTTTCTGTAATGAGGTTTTCATAGTAGCATTTCTCCAGCTTGAAAGGGATGCTATCCCAATGCTTGCGCACCACCAAACCGGTGTGAGTTAAGCATATGGACAATAGAATCATTAACCCTCATAATACATAAATAGCAAAAAATTCACCAAAGTAGGTATGACCCTATTTTTCTTTGTCAATTATTTTGAACGCTTATACCACAATTTTTACCACAAACTAACGTTGCGGTTCTAGCTCTCGCAACTATTTAGAACAAGGACCCGAATAAAGTTAAAGTTTCCGGTCCCCACATAGCTATTCCTCTAAAAGCGGCCCGCCATTTCCTCTTAACCCGCAAAAGAGCACAATACCAAAAAGGTATATCTAGATCTAAGCGAAGTAAGATGTGAAGGAATTCAATTAAAACTTATTATTAAAAGTACATATATGTAGATAAAAAAATTGCAGCCAAATAAGCAACTTAATAGTATTCCAAGACAAATAATGGTGCCAATTCTGTTGTACAAAATCACTAAACTTAACTAATTTGACAGGTCTAAAAATCCCTTTCTCATGTCAAATGTCTCCTTTCAAATGTCTCCATATTATTTGCTTTTAGCTCTTTGACATAGAAGAGTTATGAGATAGTACTTTATTTTTTAAGCTTTAAAAGCCTTGGGGCTAGGAACGCGAGGAGAATATTCGCAGCGCTATCTTGACTTGTATACTCAGTTTTTTTCTCTTTTAAATGATTCAGAAAAGGAACGTTCAAAGGATTATTGCATTTAAATTTCCATAAATCTTCCATTAGCTCACGGTCGTGGTTTGATTTCCGAACGGAACAAAATATATAGCTATGTGAGCCGAAAAAAATCGTAGGAATCAGGTAGAAAATATACAGATTTTCGTTCGGATTTTAATTACATAGGGAAACAAACCAATATTATGCCTGTGAGTGTGTGAAAGCTTTGGTGCATTTAACCTTAAATTAATTCCGATAATAATTATAAATAACGTTAGTAAATAACATATTTATGTTGAATCTTTTCCTACATCCAGCGATGGACTTAGACACATTGGATATTCGCCACGTGTATCCCTCGCCTTATATTAAAATTCTCGAACGGTCCTCTACGTTTTGGATATATACCACACGCAAGCCTAGATAAAGGACCTTACAAGGCCCCGTGAATTTAAGAGAGACATAATAATAATAATGCTTGGTTATTATCACATAGCACCATTTGGCCCCAAACTAAGCAAAGCTTGTACGATGACCAACAGCTGATAGAACAAATCTTAAGGCTTAAATCATAGTTATATTAAATTAAACTGTGGAAAGAAAGTCCATCCAATCCAGACAAGCACGGTTTAAAAAGAAGTGTCTGACCCTAATACGCCATATCACTGCTGCAGCAAGTTGCGCTTAAAGTGTACTTCTTTCAAGTATCAGCATAAACCCTTTACCGTGGCAAACACTCTTGCTTCTTTCATACCGATGCAGATTTTCATCTCAAGGTCTCTACGGAGAGCTCAATGTGGCTGCGCCATCGATTTGAGTAAATGTGAAAATTTTTATTACAGATAAAGAAATTCCGCTGAAGCCCTATTAGTTTTTTAAAGGTATCAGCTTCTACTCGTGGTCCAGAAAATAGATTTTGATGGAGAACAATGCAACTGCTTAATTTCTGAAAATCTCAAGTTCCCGAGATTTTAGGCGTAGGACAAGAAATAAACCAATATCATAATATATATATGCCTCAAAATAGCGGTGCTGTGAGTTACATACAATACAACCTATTAATTGTCAATTAATAAATTAAATATATATGACCAACTTTCCCTTTCAAATAAAAAAAAATCGCACCAAAATTGGCGAATATATATGGATGGAAAATTGGACATACATAAAATAAATACATACAGACGACAAAAACCTCCCTTTTTTGTAAGTCGGTTAAAAAGTGCCATACGCAATATTTAAATAAAAAACCTTGATCCGCTGCTAGCCTAGCTAAATTTGGTATTAATTTCCTCCATGAATAGTAAATTGGCGTGGAGATTGATAATTATGGTATTTTACACAAAAAACAGGGCCTTTTAAGTCAAATCGCCACTTAATTAATGCGATAGAATAATTTAACATCGCCTGTCGTCGAGTCAAGCTAGGCCGCCTCAATTAGGGCATTCTTGTTATCACCCGAATAGGGCATTTTGCAATGTTTTTAATTTAGATAAGACGCTCATAAGATCGTGTGTTTTAATAAATTGGATCCAATTCATATTATTCTGTAGCTAATAAAGTAAAGCCTCAGAGTAGATAATATACTGCGTAATTTGGTTTTCCCAAAATAAGAGCAGCAAGAAGGGTGTGAAGAGATTTTTTGAAGGGTCGGCAACGCGCACGTGATATCCCTGATGCTGCAAGCATCCATAGGCTATGGTGACCGCTTACCATCAGGCGGGCCGTATGCTTGTTTGCCACCTTAAAGTTATAAAAAAGCGTCCTTGTCCTTAAAAATCCATAAAAAATAACAAACGTCATAGTTTTAAATTTAGTTGATGATGTAGGTACATAATATGACAAAATAAATAAACATTTCTGAATTTGTTTTGGTAATTGTAGTTAACTTCTCATTTGATCGACAGATAAGTACTTCTCAAAGGCAAAGTCATAATCAAAGTTCCTTAAAAATCAATAACAACGCCGACTCGTCCAACGTGATGTTAGGTACAATCTTTGTTACTCTGACACGATGTGCCCATCCGTTACCATAACACGATATTATGGTAACAATAAATCCGTGTCCTGTCGTAACTTCCATGAAGTTATCTCTGTTGGTCTTACAGGATGTAGGTACTCTTTCCTTGCTCTATCACTTCTGTGCCTGTAGCAGGAAAATTTTTCGACTGCGTAATCGAAAACGTAACTCGCGAAATGTCAAAATTTTTTGTTCCATTTTTCCCCACCGCAGCGCTGTTCATTTTTCAACACGAAAATCGTCGAAGGCGATGCGAGAACGTTGTCGCAATTTATTCCTACTCGTGCTACTGTTTTTGTTGTTTACTGGCACATAATTTTACGTCCATTACCTCTTTAATGATCCAGTTCTCGCCTACCTCTCAAAATTCATAGTGAGTCTAATGCATACCTTCAAAATCCTGTTCGGTGTAGTCATGATGCGTGTGTTTCCGCGCCGCCGGGTCTGTCGGCGCCTCTTCATCATCAGGTCTGGACTCCATGTCCCTCGGACTGGAACAATTAAAATACATTTAAAACACAATCTACACGGCACACGAACTCGTATCAAAGCATTACAAATTGTAGCAATAAAAGTTCTGAATCACGTGGTTTATTCCCAGGTCTTTATTCTTTACTTAGGTTTTCCCATTTAGGGAAAGTATGAACGCCTTTCAAGTAAACTTTAACGTTAATCAGATGTCCCTGAACAAAAGAAATGAATCACAGATTTATTTTATATTTCAAACCTATATTTTAATTAAAAAGCTAGACGAAGTAATAATAATATAATCATGTTTGGACATTATCACCCAGCGCCATCTTGCCCCAAGCTAAGCAAAGTTTGTACAAAGGGAACCAGTAGCTGATAGAATTTTTTTTTTTTTTGTAAATACCATATATACATACATACCAAACACCCAGACGCAAGGCAAACATATTTGTCACATAAATGTTTACCCCGGCGGGAATCGAACCCGCTCGAACTACCTCTAACGTAGCAGTCAGGTATACTAACCACTAGACCAGCGGTCTCGTCAAATAGTGTCGCAATTTAATCTAAAGCTCCTACAGTGCCGGTAGCAGGAACATTGTCGACAACGTATTCGAAAACGTAACTCGCGAAATGTCAAAATTGTCATAGTAATTTTTAGTTCCACTTTTCACCGCCGCAGCGCTGTTCATTTTACAATACAAAAATAGTCGAAGGCGATACGAAAACGTTGTCGACAATGTTCCTGCTACCGGCACAGAAGTAAAAAGTTATTTTTATTAACCTTCAAATGGTAAAATAAACAAGTACATACAAGTAACATAACTTCTATTAGAGGACATTCCGTCAAGTGATCCTTACTGTGAAGTAACATTAAAAGGTAAAGGGAGTTCCATTAAACTTCACAAGAATCTGTTAAACGAATTTTCCATTTGTGCAGCCGATGCTCGATCAATAGGTGTGCTTTGGACTTAATAAAAAGTTATTTTGCCGCCACTTATTTGAATAGATATTATTCTTATTCCCAGCTCTCGGCATAGATGGTACCTGCTACTGGGGCATCTGTATAGCCATGTAAGTAACGTATAACCACGACACGTGTTGATACTCATGAAACCCTATTAATACGGTCGACCGCATTTCAATCCCTGTAAAACTTTACCAATTAAACAATTTGCCTTTATCGTGTTGAGTCAGAGATGTGGCTGAGGCCTTTGTGACATGTATTATCCGTTGAATCAGTTTATCGCGAATTTTATTGCTTTATTTTTCGTGTATCGTTGTAAAGAGGTATTGCAATTTCTGCTCATAAAATATCACTTCAGTGTTATTACGTTCACAGGACGCCGTTAAGCCCAAAATTATGTTAACATTATTGCAAATGACAAATTGTTATATAATGGAGTACTAGCTTCTGCCCGCGACTTCATCCGCGTTGGGCTTAGAATCCATGGGGAACCTAACATTTTCCCGGGATAAAAAGTCCTTTGTGTTAATCCAGGTTATAAACTATTGGTACGTGTGTCAAATTTTATACAAATCCGTTGAACCGTTTTTACGTGATCGAGCACCAAATGTCCATACATCCATCCTTACAAATTTTCACATCTATAATATTAGTAGGAAGTAGGATGTTTTTTATTTATTGGAAGTATCTTAGATAATATAGCCACTGAAGTAGTACCATAATTGCGTAAATTAAGATGTCAGTTAAACACATTTATGACTATAAGCACTTACCTTAAGCAAAATTGAAAACTACCAAGGCCTCATAAGAAAGCTCAGAATCACTCAACGAGCTACGGAGAGGGCTATGCTGGGTGTTTCTCTGCGAGATCAAATCAGAAATGAAGAGATTCGCCGAAGAACTAGTTACCGACATAGCCCAACGGTTTAGCCAGTTGAATTGGCAATGGGCAGGGCACATAGCTCGTAGAACGGACGGCAAAAACTGGAGATCACACACTGGAAAACGCGGCTTCGGACAGTCCCCCATTAGATGGACCGAAGATCGGATAAAGGTTGCTGGCAAGCGTTGGATTCGGGCCGCATTGAATCGGACATTGTGGAAATCTATGGGGGAGGTCTTTTTTCAGCAGTGGACGACTATCGGCTGATGATGATGAAAATTACAATTATGATATAGACACATGTTTCTCCTGCCGGCGATTGTTAGAAAGTACATTAAATCCAATTTTGTACCTACTTCGATTGTGCATAAAGTTATTAAATAGTTGTGTTGTTTATTTAAAGAAATAAACAATTCTTATAAATATGAAGGACTTCGCTCTAAATTCACAACAGTGCCGGTAGCAGGAACATTGTCGACTACGTAAACGAAAACGTAACTCGCGAAATGTCAAAATTGCCAAACTAATTTTTAGTTCCACTTTTCACCGTCGCAGCGCTGTTCATTTTTCAATACAAAAATAGTCGAAGGCGATACGAAAACGTTGTCGCAATTATTCATGCCAGCCCTACAGTTCTTAGAATTCTAGGTAGTAATTAAATATCCACTCACTTGAATGTAGTCGGTAGGCGGTAGGAAAATGTATTACGTGTACTTACAATAAGGGACGAATTACTCTCACCCACGCCCTACCAAATTACTAAGAACAAGATGTTTCGGTCTATATTGTACATAGTAAACAAGATAATAAATGTCACTTGTTACAAAAAAAAACAGATAAAATAAAATATCTACCTACATACTTGTATTTTTGTATGACAAGCAGTGAAATTCTACAAGAAAACAGTCTATTCCCACTAGTTTATTGTACAGTTCAGCTGTTGACTAAACTAGGGCGAATTGTTTCTCGGTTGTTCAGTTAATATTTAAACAAGCTGTTGCACCTGGTTTAAGTCGTTCTTGATTGATTTTTTTATGGGCGAATATGATATAAATATATAGGAATTGACATAGATTAGATATAATTTCACTGTATATTGACATTATGAAACATTACGAATGACAGAGGTTGATATAGAATCGCACAGTTTTCAAGGTCAAGAGATCAAATACAATGTAGTGTGAGTAAGAATTAAGGTCGCAGGTTCAATAAGCGAGGATTACAAGCTATGTTTAGTTAGGGATGCTCGACACGCTGTTGTAACAAAAGTGGCCCTTTTCGCCCTGATAGAAACAAATAAGCTCAATCTTTGAATTTGGGTCACAAAGGGGACACGTTTTACGCCCCAATTATAATATACGCAAATAAGTAGAGTAAATATTTGTATGTAATTTCTAGAGATTTATTTATAAAGAAAAGCAGTATCAAAATATGTGCTACAGTTTTCATGATGTGATTACAAGCAGACATTGGGTTAAAATCATTTAATTGGGAAAATTATTTCGACTAAACACAATTACGATTGATTGAAATACCAAATTAGCAGATTAAAATTACCAATTTGGGGGTATATACATGGATGCCATTTTCATGGACTTTTATTTTGAAAAAGAAAACCCCTTGAAATTCAATCAAAACTGATTCCACAATACGAAGTCGCTGGTACAGCTAGTAATATATATATATAACATACATACATACATACACACACACCCGAACATTCGCATTAATAATATTAGTAAGATAAGTAGCGTTAATATTATATCTATATATGCCTATTTAAAGAGACGACGAATCATAGCGGAATTCATAGACCATTATTAATTTATCTAGATGCTGATCTAGATAAATTAATAACAGTGTCGGTTCTGCTCATACCTGCGTGTTCATTTCACACGGATATGTATGATTACACTTTATAGACTAATCACAACGTTATTACTGGCTAGATTGAACGCGGCACGTGAACCTGGCAAAGGAAATTGCACTTTACTGCCTACAGGGTTACAAATTATGTGAATCGCGTACGATCATAAAGGTTAGTTGATCAGTTTCTAAGGTGAAAATTGATTGTCAATAAATTTGTACATACCATCTAATAATAATGGTCATATAGATCTATATATCTACCTAATAAAGATAGCAATTTCAGCTCTTTAGCAATGTTAGAATTACTTTTTCACAGCTGCAAGAAAAGCATTGACTATTTTATCACGTCAATAATGAAAATAAAATAAATTTACTACTGTATATTATAATTTCAACAGAGTCTAATTCACAATGTGCGCGAAATACACTTCCGTGCCTAATTATAGCGGAGGCTCGGAATGTTCAGCTTTGTACAGCGTTATGTGTGTTTTTGGCAAACGTTACTTTTGTCATTTTGTTTAAGTACGCCGTAGGGGAAATTCCGGTTTTATTTACAACAGTAAGATAGCAATATAACCTATTTATATTTTATGTATATTCTCCTTTTAAAATAATATTAGAGATCGCCTAGCGATCTAAATTATAGTCATTTCATATAAAGTCATTTCAGATTGTTTTTTTTTTACTGTCCAATGCCATCCGACATTGCTTTATACCATTACATTTGTTTTAATATCGCCTTTTTTATTAGAAAGGCAGATATAAATCTACGTGAAACATTCGGCGTTTTTTTAGTAGGTATAGGTAACGGATGTACTTTCATATGCAATTAGTTAAAAGCAGTTATTTTAACATCACATTCAATTTTTTTATTTCTATGAATGTATATAATTATGTATATAGATATTTAATTTACTTTTCATTAAAGATAATGTCTTAAAACTAGTAATTAGTAAGGTTCTACTTACATTTCAAAGCTATATGATACATGTTCGTACGGGTAATTTTTAAAGTACACACTTTTGTACACCATTTACTTCAAGAACTAGATGAGAAATAATTCGATATACAAAAATATTATTGTATTTTTTTTAAAAACGAACAAACCGTTTTACCACATATACGTACGTCTAAATGGCCCTACAAGTATGTACTTGAGAAAGGACAGAATTAAACTCGTGGCCTTCTGCAGCGCTTAGAAATGAATAAGCCTGCACGCAGGCTCTAATACGATTAGAAGATCGCCAGTGCTTAGGGATTTGATAACACAACTTATTTCGATCATGGTACCTCTCTATTCGGGGATGCGAGATTGGGGATCAGGCGAATAACAATACCGCGAGATCTCGCCAATTTCGAGATCTTGCGAGATTGACAGTCTTGTGTTTATTCTTGCAAATAATCTCAATATATGAATAAATTTGAAAAAAAAAAAGTTTGACGTATGTAATCAAATAAGAAGCGAAATAAACGACCAGTCTTCTCTTCTAATATCGACAAAAGACTTCTAATTATAAAACTGTTATTTTATAACAAGCCAACAAGAAGTCAAAAACTAAACTCATTAACTTGAGTTTCAGTTCATATCACAGCTAAATTGTCTTTTATTTTGCTGGCGAGAAAACCAGCCCCCCTTTTTGATTCACCGCTAGTTGGAACTACTTGGAACAAGATCTCAGGCAGTTATCCGCGAACTGCAAAAGTTCGCCTTTAATCCCCTAACTAATACATTTCATTTTAAAATTCATTTCCTTTTTGATTAACGACTCCAGCGAAATGGTAGTTAGTTTTCTGTCGCTGAGCGCTGCTACATTTAAGCTACGTGCTTAAATAGGCTGAAATCTTGTGAAAACGAGATCTTGCGAGATTGCATTCTACTACGCCAACTCTTTGTAATAATAATAATAATGCTTGGACATTATCACACAGCGCCAACTGGCCCCAAACTAAGCAAAGCTTGGACTATGGGAACCAGTAGCTGATATAATACTTATATACTTTTTTTTATTTTGTAAATACATACTTATAATACATACCATACACCCAAACGGAAGGCAAACATATTTGTCACATAAATGTTTGCCCTGGCGGGAATAGAACCCGCGACCTCTAGCGTAGCAGTCAGGTATACTAACCAATAGACCAGCGGTCTCGTCTTAATGAAATATATCTTCCGCTTAGTACATTTGTCTACGATAAACTCCTACCATACTGCTTGTAAAAAAAATGTTATGTACCATTTCCTCGTAAATTTATGACTCGTTTTTTTTTAATGTTAAGTAGATACGAGGTTCAATATAAATTTTTATCAATAACATTTTTTATAAAAAAATCTATGTCACAGTTAAATGAAATCTAGTTGTAATCATTTCATTTAGATAGCATTAAATAATTTGTAATAAGACCCTAAAATACAGCAATCAATCACCTCCGGCCTAGCTCATAACCACGCCTTATTAGTTACACAAACCCATTACATTTGTCTTAATACAACTGTCATTAGAGGCCTCATTTCTTCAAATAAACGGTGAGTGATGAGGTTGGCATATTAGACCTCAAACGGGATAGCACAGTTCAGAATTAACATGTACAGTTTATTAATATTGGATGTGGAAGACGAAGCAGAAAATGATTGTGGTCTATATACTCGTATAAGGTATAGTTTTTTCCCGCGAACTCTCCCGCGTAGACAAATAATGATACCCTTTGCCTCAAGATATTATATAGCGTCCTGTATTTGTTAAAAGACCGAAGAAGCTATGTCCATCCCCAGTTATAATCTCCTCGACAAACAAACAAACAATGGAATTGAGTTACGTATAGTGTCACTATTACGAGTAATTGTTGAAAGAAGTTTTAAACTGGTTCATAAATTATCCCAAACATACAAACAAATTTTGACTTTTTTTTACTTAATCTTACCTGTGATATTAGTATCTATCTCTTTATATAAAAATTAGTCCCTATTTCCCTTGGTCGTGACCAAGCGTGGCATCACGCGTGAACGGCTGGACCGATTTCGCGAATATTTTTTTATTTTTGTTTTTATCATTGTCACGACGTTCTTATGAAAAAAAACCGGAACCTTTTTAGTTTTGCGATAAACTAAAGGTCTTTTTTGCTATGGTGTATTTGACATATATTATGAATTCATAGCTAAGTGCATCGCCTCTCGTGTCAGCTAGTATTAGTATAAAATACTATTATATTCAAATACAAGTATACTACCACTCAGTAGACAATACTGCATAAAAATAAGTGTCATCCATACTTATATTATATATATATATGCGAAAGTTACTCTTTGTTTGTTAGCTACCTTTTCACGACTTAACGGCTGAACGGATCGTAATACAATTTGACAAGGAGATAGATTATATCATGGGGAAGGATATAACCTATCTCCAGGCTACTTATGTCTTTAAACAAACGCAGACAAAGTCGCGGGTAACAGCTAGTTCACTATATAAGCAACTATGTCACACAAGCCACAATAAAGGAGTGACAGATTTTAAAGGCTCACAGGGTGTTTCAATGTCTCTTAGTGGCGTCTTGGTTAGCTCACGTCGACACACTTTACAGGGCTAACCGCAACATTAATTCAACCGGATGATGTTTTACATTAATGAGTTGTTGATCGACGTTGTTTTTTATACCACTAACGTGGCACACAAGCGTACGGGCTCACCTGCTGGTAAGCAATCACTGTAGGCTATAGACGCTAGCAATACACAGACGAGTTGCCAACCTTAAAATATTTTTAGAAGCAAAAATATCGTTTTAAAACATGTTTGTTATAGGCACAAGGCATGAGATTCAAGCAATATAAATACGTACTAATATTATAAATGTAACTCTGTTTGTTTGCTACCTTTTCACGATTAAACGGTTGAACGGATCGTAAGGAAATTTAGCAATAAGATAGATTATAGCTTAGTGAAGGCCATAGGCTATCTTTATCTAAAATAATGTGGGCGAAGCCGCGGTAAAGTTAGTTATATACAGGGTGTCCCAAAACTCAACGATAACCTGGTACCGGGCGAGAGGCCAAGGTATACCAGTTATGAAAAAAATAAGAAAATAATCTATGTCACTTAGTCAAGCGATGATAGACATTTTTCGGAAAAGTAAAAAATTTGACACCCTTGGTCGCATTTTTAGGTACTGTGATCGCAATTTTCACAATTTTACAGTGATTTTTTTAATAATGTTATCTCAAATAACAGTTCTATTAATGGTAACCACAAATCATAATCATTGTTAACTAAGTAAAATAAATTAAATTTTGACGAGTTATGGTTTATAAAATTTATGTCAGTCAACTTTGACACTCTACGTTGGAAAAAAAATGTACTACACTACCTATGGCAAGTTTTTTTTAAAAGATGGCCCATTTAGTCTAGATTTCAAAATAGTACAACACTTGCCACTTTTCTTGCCAATAAAACTGCTATTTCGTATTTTTTCCGAAAGGAACTCATGGAAAATTTAATCAAAATAAAACGGTAAATTATCGTAACACTTTATTATCCTCCTAAAATTAAAGCAGATGCTCAAATTGTTTCCCTCCAGCACGAATACAAGCTCTGCATCGCCTCAGAAATGACCTGTTCACCAGTCTTGCAAATCTCCTCGCATTGATTTCTTCTGATGCTGCATCAATTTTTTGGCGCAATTCTGTTACATTTAGAATTGGTTAATTTATTTATTAATTAATGAAATAGGTAAAATTTGTTTTGAATATTACTTAATGACTATTCCTTCACTAATAAACGTATATATATATATATATATATATATACGTTAATAAACGTAGGATGTATTTATATTAAAACAAAAAAAAACAGACGAACCAATAATGCCAACCAGCTATATTTTTTTAGGTACCTATTTGTTGTCCTACTTACCCTAAAAGGATAAGAAAATAAAGAAAAGAGGCGAGAGAATATAGGATACTTTATTGTACCACGAAATGAGGTGGAATTTTCCCATGCTTTTAGTTTTACGGACAGTATTACATGGTATTAGTCGACCGTTCAGTCACGCTTTCCGGATCGATTAGTAACCATCCAAAAGAAAACAGCCTGATGTAATGCTTGGAGTTCTGGCTACCTTCGCCTTTCGATAGGAGTTGGTAAAAGTGTGAAATAAGAGCTTTTCCTGCCATTCAGTGGTTCCAGAGATTATTCCATAACAAACAAACAACAATACCTCAGAATAAGATTTGTATAGATGAAACAGTACACTCAATTCCAGAATACGCATTTATTTAAAACACCGTGGCGCACGAGATAAGAAACAACAAATTCCTATTTCTTAAAATAATATTCTGAGAATACAAATTTCTCTGTAATAAATTGAACGAGTACCAAATGAAAAGAGATTACATTTTTCCTATTTCAACATTGTGTAAATTGAGTGGATCTGTCTTTTTATTGAATCCGACAAATTTGCAAATGTAGGAAGCTTCTGTCAGCTCCTCGTCTGCTCTAGACATTTGATTTACATAGGATATTCGACTACGGACAATGTTCTTCGTGATCTGTGGGTCTACTAGGTATATTTAATCTAGTTACGCGTTGACAGTCGGATAGATTGATTAATTGAATTGATAACCTCTTGTTACACTCTAGGCTAAAACATAATATCTTGCCTTAGTGCTATCGAAATCTAATTGAGTCCTGTTTTCAATGAAGTGCAGTATATGGTAAAAAATATATTTAAGTTTTAATCTAGTGAGCTGAACATGATAATTTGCACCATTATGTTTTTTCTATACCACTAAGGCGGGAAATAAGCATACGGCCCACCAATGGTAAGCGGTTACCGTAGCTTATGGACGCTTGCGTAATTGGTATCAATTTCGCGTTGCCGACCCTTCAAAAATGTCTTCAAACCCTGCCCATCCGTTTCTATTAGATACTATTACCTCAGAGTAGATAATATACTACGTACAACTAATGCGAGTGAATACACAATATGCGACAATTTATAAAGCACACAAAAATCCCGAAGCGTCGAGATATCATGGGAGCTCAGAGTGGGTGCGTGTAGATCGGAAATTTAGTACAAAATATGTTGGTAGATGAAGTTTTGAGATATTTATTTCCATACACACAAATTGATTATGATGACTGGACGTTTAGAATGTAGGATAAGTGTATGGAATTCTGAAACTGTGTCGTAGATATTCTGGCATTCCATAATTATTATAATAATATGCAACAGTATCAAAAGTATAGAATAATGAATATGTTTCTCGTCATAAGCATCAACCTTTTATTGTAATTTATTAGTATAAAACAATCGTTAATTACCGTGAGATTCTCTTCGTTGGTAAAGGAGATGTTGATCCGGGCTTAATATTCATATGTGATAGAGTTTCATCATGAAGATCCTAACACCCAAGCTAAGCTAAGCTTGCAAAATAAAACTGCCTAATACTCATAAAGCATCAGCTACGTGCCTGTATTAGAAATTTGTAGCTTAATTTATATGTGCGATGTTAAGTCGCGAACCTTGAGGTAGATAAGATAATATAACTTTTAAAATGTAACACATAATTAGGGCCATCGAACTCGATAGATAAAGGAACAGATTTTCTTTTACAAAAAAATTTACATTTATCATTTTTGTTTTTAAATAATGGTTGCATGGACATTTTATTTGACAAATTCGAATCAGATGTACTTATTTTTGATTAGCGAGCTTTATTTATTATTTTATCTGTCAGAGATTTGATTTTTTTAGTTTTAATTTTAATTAAAAAAAAAACATTATTTTATTTATTTGTTTCTACCAAATGAATACAGCATGGAGTTCTTTAGGAAGGACACGTAGATAATGGCCAAATTTTGTCAGGAAATCTTCTGCGTACCCCTTACCATCTGGCGAGACTCGCATGTGTACAAATCCTAACCCTATAAAAGAAAGACCAAATTTATTGAGCATATTTATCACGTTCTCTAAGTTTAGGTCTTTTAAATTCATGTCGATCCGACCTGTTACTATTTCCCTAAATTGTTTTGTACAGCAGCTTTATTCACGTAAAAACAGTACATGTTAAGACTGCGCCGTGTGGAATTATTAACGGTATATCTACACAGTCTGCATTTTTCAAGCGGGCGTGGGCGTCACAACCGAAACTATGAGTGGTAGCGAAATGTACTCAAAAAAGTGTCGAATTTTCATGAAAGCGAAAACTACATCGTTGTATTTCTGACGAATCAATATTCCTACTTATATTCGGTTATGTTCTAACCGCGTTTAGTATTTAATTAAAATTGTAAGTATATAGGTATATTGCGTGGCTGAGCATGAATAATATGCCCAACCACAGCCTACGGCCGCTTGCAAAACCGCGTTACCTACGCTACGTTACGAAGTTTCTAACACTGGTTCACAAGCTTCGCACTTCTCTCATATAACCCCATTCTAGTGCTAACGATACAAGGGGAGAGGACATCATTAATTTTGGTCCAAATCTGAAAGTGCCGGCCAGCGCTTTTTTTTTGTATATTCTGTTAGAGCTAGCTCGTCTGAAATTTTTTTACTGTGGCACCAAACCTGTAGGACCATTGTAGTTAATTTTATTTGAGTTCGAAAATCTGAATTTTCATACATTTTTGTAGAAAATAGGAATACAAAATAACTAAAACAAATTAAATGTCCTGTGATGGTTAACTTTGGTGCCGTAGTAATAAATGCTCAGACAGACAAGCTCTAACAGAACATACAAAAAATATGCGTTAGCCGTCACTTTCAGATTTGGACCAAATCTCGATGAAACATGGATGATGTCCTTTATGATAGATTTTATTTAAATTGCTTCTGGAATTGATATTCGAACGTTTGTAATAAATATTATTTTGCGTCTAATTTGTACGAGCTCAATAATTACGTTTTCAATAAATAAGTTATAGTATAATATTTTCTACTTATCTCTTTTTTCTATCGTTGGGAAATAAATTAAGCAAAAGAGCCCATAAAATAGTTGTAATGATATTTTATGCGGCTACTAGTGTCGTAATATCGCGGCCTTTATGGCAACGTTCAGGAATCTAAACTGTTACTTCTCATATTAATGTCTTTGTAACTACATATTCTCGATTTATATTAGTTTTTTATGTAATCCTAGTTATTATCCCGTGATTCGATTCATAATTTATTTTATTTCCTATTTTGCATTGATTATTTTTCGATCATTTTTTCTTCAAAAATTGGTGATGGCAATTCGTTTTCCGAGTTAGTAACTCGAAAAAATTGCTGTATGTGTTCTGATATCCATATTATAACAAGGTTAAGGGATTTAAAGGATATACCGTATAACAAAATTGCCATCATTTGTATGTGTAGTAAACCACAGTAGTGGGGTGGGGAACAGTGCATACTCATATGCATGAGCTTACAATGGAAATATGTAATGAGCTGAATTTTATAACACAATATGCGCGTACAATATCTTTCCTGTCATACTATATTTCACCTACGACTAATACAACGCCTACAACACGTTACAGCGACACTGGTGCTAAAATTCTAAATTAAAGCTTAGAACTGTCAAATTAAGTCCTGTCAAAACGATGAATATTTTAGTTTCAATGCACAAATGAATAGGGTTAATATTTTAGTTAAGTTTAGTTTAGACAGATGAAGTAGGGAATCAGTACCAGTGTCAGTCAGATAGGTATCTGGTATTTGTTTTAAGGACACTACGTAGGCCCTTGGCGGCTGAGAGTTATATGCGTTTATAAACCTATTACCATTTACCCACAGGGTTCTAGAGATGTTTTTTTTCTGGATGAAAGGCATCCTATATCCTTTCCTGTATCCCAGTCCTCAAACACAATTAATGATGATGGGCTTACGTGAAATCTTAACAAATAAACAAGCAAACAAACTCACGTTGGTATTTATAACATCAGTTACGATTGATGGTTCCATTCATATGTTCCATTGTACATATGTAGCTTATATTGACTCGCGAGTTTATCTGTTGAATTTTACTGCTAAAGTTTGTCATACGATAGTTACTATCGAAGTGCGGTTAAATTAATGAGATTTTCAATCGGAGCCGAGGCCAAATAGCATTTACATTGTGTTCAACGAGGCGTACTTTTAGTGATGAGTCGGGTGGAGCTAAATTAATGAGTGTTAAATATGGAGGGTGTTTCTCCCTCTGTTGACATGCGTTTGAATCGAGCTTTCGGCAACAATTTGTCTCGAAAACAAGATGGAATCAATTTTAACGTCCGTGGTTGGACTATAGAACTTTTGTATTGTGTAAATTTTGCGGGACACCGGTAACAAACTTACTATTAGAATGAGAAGAATATAAAATTATAGGGGCGTAGGTAATTATAAAAATGACGTAATGACATTTAAAAGTCGAAATGATTAGCCAAATCACACCTCTACGAATTTAAATTAAAGAACGAACATAGTTTTATGTCATTAATAAATGTTATTAGAATTCAGGAAAATAAATAGCAAAAGTACGAACATGTTAGCTTTGATTATATACTGTTAGCAAACATTTCTTTATATTTTAAAGCTTCAACTAAAATGTGTTCAGTTATATATTTTTTTTTATATACCCATAAGGTGGCAAACAAGCATACGGCCCGCCTGATGGTAAGCAGTTACCGCAGCCTATGGACGCTTGCAACACCAAGGGTATCACGCGCGTTGCCGACCCTAAAAAATCTTCATAGACCAAACAAAACACAATTCAAAATAATATAGTTCGACAGTTCTTCTGTAATATTCTTAAGTAATTAAGTATAAAACATAGAGTAGCAAATCATTTTCAGCTCTAGGGCGGCTAGAGCTGAAAATAATATATACCTACATTTCGAAAGGTAATGAAATTAATTATTTGCTTAGGATAGATATATTTTGATGTCTTTATACAAGAGACATTTAATTTCGCTTCTGAAATTTAATGTTCTTCACAGACTTGGGGATCAGTTGCGTATTTTATTTTATCTAGTGAAGGTAAGGCTATTAAAAGAATTATGTTAAAATACAAAAATGTAGGTAAAACATAGAAAATAACTGAAATTAAAAAACAATAATTTAGTCAGTCTTTGCGATACGTGTGGTGGACACTTAATAAAATTTTCGTTTATACTAGCTTTTTCACACGGCTTTACCCGTGTATCATTCTACTGATGGCACAACTTTTCAAATAAATACCGTAGTTTTTTAATTTATTAATTACGAACAAAATACAATTATTTTCTTACTCTTTGTAATGTGTGTACTTGTCGATAATAGTAATAGCGTTTTTCCTCGATTCACCCGCGTAGGAATCTATATGTCGCAACAGCGCCGTCGAACTATAGCTAAGAACCGACAATCAGAAGAACTGATATTTACAAAAATAAGAACAAAAGACTGTCAAACCATTTAGAAGGAAAATAATAACGAACAGACGCACACCAGAATATTAGATGGTATCACAGGAAAATTCTTAGCAGCCTACTGTCTTATACATACAATATAACAGTATCTACCTATTAAAAAGTCGTCTAGTGTATAATAGCTCAAAGTAGATAATAAACTACGTACTAATTGAAATGTCAAAGCCAGACACCTATTCGATGGAGACCCCTATTATGTATCTAGACTGCCAGTCTAGACGTGAACAGTTGGCAAAATCTATTCGTTAACTGTAAAGTTACGTGCTGAATCAGGTGGAGACATGAAGTATGGAGTACCGGTATGCTTTTGATCGAAATTGTGTAGACGACTAGATTATGAACAGTCTAATATAAATCATAAACACTAGATGGTTGCACCTTACTTACCTCTAGATTGGATTCGATTATAAAGTGCTAAGAAAATTATAATTTGAGTAATTCAATATACCAAATAAATACTTTGTGAAGTCTGAGATAGGGTTTAATATCCTTAGTTCAGGATTTAAAATGATGTTGGCAGTGCTGTTCTACATAATAAGGACTTTCAACTGCCATCATATTCTAAAAAGCCCTTTGTAGAATCACTTCTGATGAGCGAGATAGTTTCATATTCCCAAAAATGAGGGCGATCGTAACTAGTAGGTATGTGTATGTAATACTATTATGACGCGAGTTTTTCGAAATTATTTTACCTTTTTCAGAATAGCATAGCAGATGTCTTTTATAATTTTACGATGTTTATCATTGAGGAGTGAACTCCCCGTCTAGGTTTACCCAAAGGAATACAGCATGAGGTTTATTTATATGTATTGTATATTTAAAAATATTACTTTGAATAGAACCTTGGAACTTTAGTGATATAGCTGAATGAAATTAGATTCTTCAGTAGGTAATTTCATTATTTTCGTAGCTCTTCTCCTTTTTTGACTGATTTACGAGTGTATCCAATAATAATCAATCTAGCCAGTGTCGTGTAGCGCGTGATTTATCTGTCTTTAGGTTTACTTGACATTCAATAACACTAAGAAATAGCTGAGATAGATTCTGCTAAAAGCTATGTAGCTTTCTAGAATGAAGATTGTTTTCGGTTAGAAAATAAACGCTTATTTTCACACACACACGTAAATTAGCAATAAACAAAAGTAACAAATTTTAATTGTATTCCATATAATTATATACCGAAATTTTTATATAGAGGTTTTTTTGAGAAACCTACTGTACTTATTTCATATAATATTTCTACCCAAAAACTAGGTATTATTGCATTTATATATTAAATTTGGCCTATTTTATGTGGTAATAGTTTCTAACGCTTATTTATTAATACATAATCGTATTTTTTTTCATACAAATACATACATATTACGCCAAGTCCCTCACGGGGTAGGCTGGGTATAGAGTGCCATTTCACTCTCGACTTTCAGACCTCTTTTGATGCTTTTAATATAATATTTTTCAATTTCAATATGTATATGTATATATTTTATACGGCGTATGTTATGTTTTCACGAGGGTTTACACAAAACCGTAAATGAATGAATTATACATAAAATATTAGTGAAGTGAAAACCGCATTAAAATCCGTTGCATAGTTAAAAGATCTAAGGGTACCAGACGGGGTAAGCGATTATTTTATACTGTTAAGAAGAAAATATGTTATTTCTTAAGTAATTTCGCTTATACCCAAGATATTTATACAATGAAAAGTTAAGTATCAAAATAATGTTTTATACCAACGGCCGTATTATCCCAAGCAGGATCCAAAAAGCTATAGAGCGGTAAGTGAATTGGAACAACATCATAAAGACTGTTCAACTGAACGGCAATTGACTGGATGTTTAATGGGAAATCATTTAGTATTTTATTATCATCCAAAGCACATCTTTTGATCCGAATCTGAAAGTGCCGGCCATTGCAATATTTTTGTATATTCTGTTAGAGCTTGCCTGTCAGAACATTTATTACTGTGGCACCAATGCTGTATATCTACAGACGATCACAGAACCTCCTCCTTTTGAAACGGCTAATATTTTACCCACGCGATTGGGATAGTACCCCCCCCACATTAAGAACATCTTAGCCAAATAGCACTATTCTGTCTCATGTAGTTGTGTTTTTGCGGAGCTCTTGAACGATGCAAAGTGATCGCAATAAGGAGACCAAGGTATAGGAGTCCTCTTAACAATGAATATTGGCAACGCGCCAGTAATATTGATTGTAAGCGTCTATAGCCCATAGTAGTGGCTTATCTGTCTCCCTGTTCGCTTGATTGCCAGGAGTGTAAAAATACCTGTTCTTTAGTACTAGAGCTACTTTTGTAATGTTGTAAAAATCGTGTCCAGTCCGACGTTTTACACGTTCTTTACATCTATAAAATATAAAGAGAATAGATTTGTTTGAGATCTTTTATTTTTTGTATTAATAAACTCAAAAACTAGACCGATTTTAGAAATTCTATCATCATCAGAATGCTGTATTACGACTTAGTCAAATAAATATGGCTATATATTATATGGCTACGCGGGCGAGATCGCGGTGAAATGCTAGTTTCAGAAATATACATGAAATTTGCAAAAACATTATTCAAGCTCCATATTTGTCTAACTCCAATGTAAAGAGGAAAAAGTTAATCGAAGATTACAAAAATAATAAAATTATATATTTTATAATAGGTGTCAACAACACAGCTATACTTTTCCAGGATGCTTTTCCGTTCCGTTCGTTTATTTTTTTGGAAAAGATCCGTTCTCCGCTCTCGGAAGTAACAAAAAAAACATGAAATGGGCACTGAGTACGTACTTACCTACTAGATATAAGCTCACTTAACACGAAATTCTTTGCTCTGTGACTATACAGCAAATGGAATTGTGTAATATTTCCTATGGGATGATGGAAAGTGGTCACCGTAGCTAGTGTACGCAGTTTTATTGGCACGTTACCTAGTGCCAACATTATGTTAAAGAAAATTCGTTTAGCATTTTTTCTGCTTACGAAAAGGGGATTGCCGATCTTCAATTCAGTGTTTTTTGTAATAAGTGGTAGTTATTTATAAGTGACCTGACAGATGATGTTCTGTCCTTGGTCTTGAGATCGTACGAAAATCCTATAGAAAAAGGACTTCCAAATTGTCCAAATGTTGGGTAATATTTACGATTTTTATTTCCTTTAAACCTAAAAGGGTCTATTACGAACACTTCATATCAAATCAATAGCCAACTGGTTCAGCTGTTTCCTAGTGAAGCTCTTACCAACGAATAGCATTTAAATGTTCATTTATATATGTGTTTTCTTAAGGCCCTTTTGAACGAAAAATTGTGCTGTGGGCTATCGACTTTTTATCCGACATTTTAATAAGGCCACAGTGTTGCTTGAAGGTTATATAAAGTGAATCCTTCCCATTTTATGCTTTAATTAGAGCCAGCCTAAGCTTGATGAGATAGCGGTAAAATTTATAGCTTCTATCAACTTTAATAGATAAGGATCAGCGTATTAAAGTTATTAACATACTACAGAAATGTTATATTAAAAATATATATTTACATGTGTGAAATATGATTTTGAAGAAATTTATTTTGGTTAATATTCATTTCACTGGTATCTGGAAAAAACCGGCCAAGTGCGAGTCGGACTCGCGCACCGAGGGTTCCGAGTACACTTGTATTGTAGGCAAGGTTTCGTCGGTGACTCTTAACAGCGCGATATTCAGGAATACTTTTTAGGAAATTCGCATTTAAAAAATGAACTACACACATACGGTTTTCAGTTTTTTTCCTTTACTTGTGCTGTAAGACACTGCTTTTTTTGCCAAATTTCATGATTCTAGGGTCAACGGGAAGTATCTTGTGAAATCGCAAAATATGCGAATATTTGCAACATGAACGGTCATATCTTTTCTTCATATTGACTTACAAGTTTGAATATTGTACAGCCGAAAGAGACCATATCATAATTATTGAAAACAGCCTACGAGACCTGCCTTTAAACTCGTGTTAGTCGCATCAATTGTTCTGTCATGTATCAATTTATCTAGAGTAGCATGAATTACCAGGGAAATAATATTATTTTTAGCATAATTTTTAATATTCTCCTTCGGTTGCTATATTGGAGATTAAATGTTAACGCGTGACGTTTGCTATTTAAATGTCTCCTACTCACACATATACAATAGTTTTATAAACACTTGTATACAAGGAAGATTATTTTCTCGTGTGTCACGTTTGCCATAAAAGCTATAAGCTAATACTTTAGTAAGTGATCATGTGTGAACGAGCGTCGTTCGTGCTGATGTATTGAGTGATTTACAAGATGGAGGCAAGGAACCTATTTGATACTTCATGCCGCGCTGATCGGGATTTTTATTAAAAATAATTATTGACAACATTATTTATTACGTGCAAAAAATATTGCGTCTAAAATTATTAATGAGCTGCCTCTAAATGTCTACTTGTTCCGGAGTTGCAGTGCTATTCGGGATAGCCCTATAGTACATTCACTTCTGAATCCTCTGGCGATACAGTTACATAGACTCAAAAATGACTCAAAAAAATAATAATTTATTCAGTTTAGGCCCTATTAGGCACATATGAAGGTCTAAATTACCACTCATTCGACGACATACTCACTACAATGACACTCACCGTACAATCACAAAGAACATGACTTGCAAGATAGGCTTTCCATCTTACCGACGCTTGTTTTCATAAAGTTAGCAAGAGATGGACTCACGTAAGCCTCTATTTTCAAGGTGACATAAACAGAGTTATGCGTGTCAAATACCTACGTATCATTACTAGACTTAAAACTTTACCGTTTTAGACAAGGGTCGAGTGGGTGTTACTCATGAAAGTATTGATAGCCGTATTTACAGCAGTCTACGAGTGCTCATATATTGAACTTATATAAATTATAGTTTAAAAAACTAATAGACACGCTTAAAATGCATGTATACTGATGATTCTGCCGAGAGCATTACGACAAAGTAATGAAATTATTTTATTGGTACTACTTCACTAGTACTTGTTTACGCCTTATTTAAAATTATATTCAGTCCGTAATTCCGGAAAAATTACGATGAAACATTCCGTTTCATTGATAGATACAAACATACAGGTTAAGCTAATAAAAAGCTTGTTAAATTGTCCACTTTCGATCCTATGTCTGGGAGAAATTAAATTAAGTATTATCTCTCATGAATCCCAAAGGGAAAGAACTGACTGAACAGACTGAACCGCGAGCTTTGCCATGAGAAGATCGGCGTTTGGTTTGGAACGTGACTTGGTTACCGAGTACATTCGATCCATTACTAATAAATATGTAGTTAAAGTACATAAACGGATCTTTATCGGGACATTAAGCGTAATTTTGTTACGTCAACGATTCAGCTAGGTAGCACTAGCCATCAACACGAGTTGAATGATGACGGTATTAAACAAAAGAAGATACGAGTCTAGACGAACAAGTCAAAGCTTGGAGACGTAACGTATACGTTACTGGAAACGCAACGGTAAGTAATAAACAAATTAATTTATTTCGTATTTAGAAATCAAGATTAAAAAAAAAAACATTAAGTTTAGACCTTAGTTAGGCATTTATGAAAGTGTAAATTACCTCCGGCTCGAAATAAATGCCACCTGAGAAGAACCGGCAAGAAACTCAGAGCTCTGTCTTTTTTTCGTGTAACAATCATGATATAAACAATATTTAGCAAAATTCTTCCAGATATAAGTATTTACAAATATCAAAATAAAGCAGAGGAGTTGGACGTACTGTGGACCCCACTACCTCAATATACATATCGAGGTTGGATCCTAAAACATCCGGAGAAGAGGTGCAAAGATTTGTCAACGAGAGGATCAGATTTTAGATCCCTATATAACGCTACACCTGCAGAGATTGGAGTCGGCAGGAGAGACTAACTTCAAGTTCTCAAGGTGTTGGGACATGTTCTTCGGTTAAGACGTTTGGCCTACGGGAATAGTATACCGTCGCTATAGGGATGCGCCGAAAAAATCGCTTTAAATATATAATTGACTCAAAACAGATTAAACTATTTACTAAAACAGAACTTAACCTACCAACTTATAGATAAAAGATCTGACCCAAACCAGAATCATGCGGGAGCGTGCCAAGAATGCTGGCAGCATTGCCACGCTAGATAGCAATGCTGATTCACTCAGCGAGATATGTTCCGGCACGCCTGTCACGGGAGGACTCATTTTAAATATATTATTTTATGTACGTATGTTAGCTCTTAAGGTATATGTTATATGGGCTTCGTAGCCTGAAAATAGAAATATTATTTTTATTATTATTCCCTTTATTTATTTTACATCTTAGTTTTGGTTTTTTTTTTACATTATTCTTACAAAAAAAAAAAAAAATTATTATTTATCAAAATGGCTTTATCGGCCTCGCGATTCGTCGCTGCTATATTTATCCAGGGATATTCCGCATATTATCTACATCTACACTAATAATTTTATAAAGAGGAAAGATTTGTATTTTTGTGGGTTTGTATTGAATAGGCTCCGAAACTACTGGACCGATTTCAAAAATTATTTCACTGTTAGAAACCTACATTATCACTGAGTAACATAGGCTATATATTATACTAGCTACCCACCCCGGCTCCGTACGGGTGGACAAAATATTTGATAAATGTCTATGCTCCGAAACTAATGTCTACTCGTGCGAAGCCGGGGCGGGCCGCTAGTTTACAATATAGACGGTATAAGGTGAGGACAGAATATAAAAGGCTTCTCGGTGTATTGTATTGCTTTGGCTTCGCGACGAGGAAATCCTGCTGTATTCTTCTTTACAATATATTTAAACACATATTGCAGTTCTGAAATGTATGGCTCCATAATATTTGTTATTTGTGAATAAACTTTAGATATTTATGTATTGGTTAAATTAAGGCGTAACCATGATCATTTTTTTAAACATTGTTCATCTTATCCAATTGTATAGCAATAGCCTATAATGAAAAACATTTATTTTAAACAGGCTATTATAGCTTTTATTAAACAGTCTATTATTAGAAAATCATATTTTTAAATTACCTATGCCTATTCCCTTTTCTAAACAATATACTTAAAAAATATTACAATACAATTATGACTTCCTATCGGTGTTTGAAATTTTAATAAATTGTCAGTAAAATATGATATAATAAAAAATGTTTGAGGCACAGATAAAACAAAGCAATGAAACAATTGTATCACTATTTTTTTCTTTGATTAGGTACTAATTATGGGCTTAAGTATCAATAATATAATAATAATGAAGAATATCTACTTCTAAGAGTAAAAGTACTTACCAAATCACCAAGACTGCATCTTCAATAACACACCCAAAATACAAACTTGCCCGGTAGGAAACAAAGTGCTATTTACCACGCGCACCTTGCACTTATTTCATTGTCAGTTCAATGCTCTCACAATATAGTGTAAACACAAGTTCACGGCCAGTTTCATACACAAAATATTTACTTAGAAATATATTTCAATTGTTAGGGTATTCACAAAAAACGAGTAGCTCCTGACAGACGCAGCCTTCGTCTGGCTTCGGGGTGGCTAGAAGCACCCAATGCGCAGGCGTTGTTACCCCTACAATGTTTTTAAACTGTAACATAAGTAGACACTGTGCGAATCCGCTTCGCGAAAGGCTTGTCAAACGAACACTGTGTCGGTAACTGGAAAACATTACCGCCATAAATTGAAACAGATAGGTGGATAGTAACCGTAACATGAGTGGAGTAAGGTTTGAAATTGCTTATGTAGGTGGACAATGAATTCGCTACATTTAGTAATGAATGCAAAAGGTAGAGATATGAGAAAAAAATTAAATCCTATCCAGCATCCAGACAGCTTAATTTTTTGAGCTATTTGAAGTAGTCTGCTAAACTATATATTACGTTATATAGGTACTGCTTTTATTATACATTTTACAAGATTTTATTTCTTTCGTCTGTCCGGTGTGTAAGTGTAATCAAATCTTACAAGTTCTCACGCACTTCCCAGTGTCCGATTGCGCTGAAATTTGCCATACACGTTTGGTTCCCGAGACCATGCACGATTACTTAAATACAGCCCTTTTTTATCCAATATGGCGGACGACACAAACAAGAGATTATTATACTATTATTTCCACATGTTATATGTATCAAATGCTCGATGACCGAATAAAAGCTTGCATTAAAAAAACATTTTCATAACCCACTTGGTTATAACTCTCAAAAGTTTACCATCACCAGTATTACTTGCACGGTGCCAGTAATGCATATTATTTTTAGTTTAGATCTATTCATAGTACGTATTGATTTTCTGCAGTAGGTTTTGACATAAAACTATTTCTTGCACTTACTTTATGTGAAACAAAGTACATGCATGTTTTTGGGCGTATCGATTTTCAGATGTTAAAATATTTAAATAAATTATTTTGTTTTAATATTAAAAAAATGATGAATTGTTTCTCAAGCAAAATGATGAAAAATAATACCACATTTTTTTTCGTGTCAACTGAACTTACCTAGTGGGAATAGACGGTTTTTTATTTTAAATGTATCCTAAAAGTTAAATATTTAAGCACTGGCAGCTGCAATGCTCACAAAAATAACAATGTAGATAATGACAGTTGAACATTAATACATAATTGGCTGACTATTAAAATGCAGTAATGTTGTGTCCTTAGAAAATAAATAGTTAAATAGTATTAACTGGGGTTTTCAACTGAAATAAAAGCTTAAATAAGATAATACTATAACAGATATATGTCATTACAATAATGATACGAGCAACAAAACCAACAAAGACGTAGCCGCAGGTAATACAAGTTAGTTCAACTATTATTATTTTACGAACCTAACAGATCGTTCAGCCAGCTTTTGCCAGGACGTTGCCTGTCTAGCCACGATCTAGACTGGATTAAAAACAAAAATGCCACAGGCAGGCTACACACTAATGAACTGCTAATGTCTTATTTATTTTAATAAGTCATCTATACTAATATTATAAAGAGGAAAGATTTGTATTTTTGTGTGTATGTGTCTATTGAATAAGCTCCGAAACTACTGGACCGATTTAAAAATTCTCCGATTGAAAGCTAAATTATCACTGAGTTACATAGGCTATATATTATACTAGCTGCGCGCCTCGGGTTCGCACGGGTAGACAAAATCTATACTAATATTATAAAGAGGAAAGATTTGTATTTTTGTATGTATTGAATAGGCTTCGAAACTACTGGACCGATTTCAAAAATTATTTCACCGTTAGAAAGCTAAACTATCACTGATTAACATAGGCTAGCTGCCCGCCCCGGCTTTGCACGGGCAGACAAAATATTTGATATAAATGTCTACCCGTGCCAAGCCGGGGCGGGCCGCTAGTATTTGATAAATGTCTACCCGTGCGAAGCCGGGGCGGGCCGCTAGTTTCAAATAAAACAATACATTACAAGTTGAAATTAGTACTTATAGCTTATTTCTTTTGATTACAAATGAAGGCATATGTTGTAATAGGTCTTATACAAAAAGGTTATATGTCTATATTCAATATAGAAAGCTCTATCAATCGTGCTTAAAATAATGTTACTTTTCGCATAATTAATCCAGAACATCTAACTAATAAAAAAAAATTGCTATTCTTCTTTTCTATTTCAAAACATTTTTCGTAGTATAGCGCTAAAAAGGTTGACATCTGGTCATAAAAAAACAAAATGACAGAGTTATTGCAACGAATGCTAATACGGAGTTTTTGGCGGGAATCAGGCGGAGCGGTTGAGATTTTTTCCAGTGTGTCGTAAATTGTGTTATAGTGATCTTTAATGTGTATTTTTGGTGTCGATATGTGCAGTAAAGTTTCATTTAGTGACTGATTTATAGGAGCATTGGAAATAATGCCATAATACGACTTTTGGGTTAAGTGATTTATCATTTTGGTCAATAGGTTACCTCTAATCTAAAGGCCTGTTACGATCTGCTACTGCCGTGGGTTGTCTCCAGAAACTCCATTGGGCGTTAGAATGCATGACACTAGGCATTTTAATGCGGCAAACACGAGAAATTTTGCAACATGAAAATTCTCTAACACTCGACACTGGCAAAAATAGTCCCTGAAGGGATTGATTGCCATACTTAGGAAGAAGAAGAAGAAGAAGAATGCTAATACTGTATTTTGTTTTTTATGAACGAAATTTGAATTACTTAATTTAGAAAATTAATATACCCATTCTTTAATTTAATCAGGTTAGTCATACATACCTACAGATTTTGAAATAGTTCCAAATTCAATTTACCTCTCTCAATATCAGTACATAGTCAGAAATCTAATTAAATCCAGATTCGGCAGTTCAATCCCAACAAACAGACGAAAACGATGATTGCCAAAATTTGAACATATTATCAATTAGTTACTACACGAACTGAAATCGTGAATTGAATACCTTAAATAAATATAGTTATGTAATACCAATCGCTTTGTTACATTTCGATTACATATTGAACTAAGTTTGAGATTAATATAATACCAAAATTTATTAATAAAACAAACGCAAACGCAAATAATAAAAAAGATACTTCTATGTTACTATTTAACATTACGAAAAGACGATTGGCAAAAAAAGACGCTGTACAATCACGGAAACTCCGTATGTTTTGTAAGTGAATTTGTATTGCGATATCCCAAGGAAAAGTGTAACAATTTCCTCTATAGAACCTGTTTAACTTCGGCCAAACGAAATGTACAGTAACTTTAGCAAATTGTCTTTAGTTCTGCTTCAGAGCCGTCAGCATGTCGTACAGTCACGGCGACACGTGAATGTTTGGAGTGTGCATTTGAATTGTTACATGAAAGCGGGTGGTGCAATCATTTGAACATGAATAAAATAATTAAATGATCATTTTATTTCGGAAAAAATACATCTGTATTTTTGACGGTAATTTTATTGTTACTTAAAATTAATAATCAAAACAAAAGACATACAATATTTGCTCCAGCATCCTGTGACGCTGCTCCAGCAACCTGTGACGCTGCTGCAGCATCCGACCATCGTGCTGTGGCGCTGTTCCAGCATCCAGACCTCGATGTGACATCACGCTGCTCGACCAACGCGGTAGCACCCTGATGATGGGACGTGGAAGTCTTGAAACACGTGTCGGAAGAAACCACGCCTGAGCTCACACCTGGGCGCGGGCCGTTCGACCGTATCACACTCATTTAAGCGGACAAAGCAAATTATAATATATTTTGTATTCTATAAATATGAATTTCCGCAAAGTTACACCTGAATCAATTCAATATTTTCCTTACGATATTATTTATTCGTAACCAATTATGAGCTACGGTTTAGAAAGTACGTAGTAAATTCTACGCGGCGTAGAGCTGAGAGCTACTGCGCTGTTTGCTTTTATTGAGTTTATTCCTTAAGTGAGTTTCTTGCAGTTCGAAATCGATGATAGATTTTATAATGTATTCTGACTGGTCGACTTGTGACTTTTTATGCAGACATAACAACTGGGACACTAGCAATTTTAGTGTTTCTTTTTTTTTTATTATTATATAAAAAAGAAATAATAAGCAAACGAAATGTCATTAATATTTTATCATTTATAAACAATTGTTATAAGATATTGTAGAGAAGAGTACTCAAACTATAAACAACGAAATAAATTATCATAAATACAAATGTATGAGCTGTGCATAATCGGCAAACCTTTTGTATGAAAATGTTCATCAATGCTCTCCCCTCGTTTGTTATGGCGATCAAATATTCAATGGTGGCTCGCAGACACGTGCTGCTACGCGGGGTCATCGACCGCTGGCGTAGCGCCAATTGCTACGCCATAATAGGTATAACTAACATTATGGAATATGGAATATGGAGTGTTAGCAAATAAACACATAATACCCCCTACAAAACAAAGATACTGTACGGACTGAGCAATAAAAAAATAACGTAAACTATATTAAAAATGATGACATCCGATTAACAGTCCACCAAAAATCATAGTTAAGAACATTCTAGATTAAGTCACATATGAAACAAAAAAACACGAATAATTTTTTTTTTTTTTTTTGTGGCTTTTTCGTATTCTATAAATATGAATTTCCGCAAAGTAAAACCTGAATCAATTCAATATACAAAAAAACACGTCCGAATCCGGTGGTAGATTCTGACGATTTAAAAGTGTTTTTTTTAAGTCTAGACTATTATTATACATGGTATAGGTATACAATTCGTCTTTCAATTTGAATATTAGAAATTAAAAAAGGACACGCAAGAATACGAGAAATAGTCATGAGTGAGCTATCTATCTCCGTCACACCTACCTTTAATTATTCTTCTCTCTCACTTCGTTCTGTCTCAGGCATGAGAATCAAACCCGCGACAACCGTTAGACCAACGGTGTTGTCAATAAATAATAAACCTATATTTTATGTAATAACTACCTAATTTTTTTATTTTTACCTAGTTTTCGTCATCTTGGATAAAATTATAATCATTCAAAGCCAACAATAAATCAAATCAAGCTCCTTGATTCTGTTAAACATTCCAATCACAACCACTTGTTCTGCTGTAAACAGGCTCTGTTGAAGTCATTAACAGGCTATAAGCTTCGTTAACTAAGCTCCATTTAAAGTTGGGAAGTTATAGAGTAATATTAAAGAGCCAGACTCGAATTTTGAATCATTTGGATTACACGATTTATGAACGTTTGAAATTTAAGTTTTCGAAATAAACAATTGAAAACGTTATTAATAATATTATTTGTGATAAAAAAATCTTTACATTTGAAAGTGGATTAAATGAAGTAAGGAGTTTTTGGCGGGAATCAGGCGGAGCGGTTGAGTTTTTTTTCCAGTGTGTCGTAAATTGTGTTATAGTGATCTTTAATGTGTATTTTGGTGTCGATATGTGCAGTAAAGTTTCATTTAGTGACTGATTTATAGGAGCATTGGAAATAATGCCATAATACGACTTTTGGGTTAAGTGATTTATCATTTTGGTCAATAGGTTACCTCTAATCTAAAGGCGTGTTACGATCAGCTACTGCCGTGGGTTGTCTCCAGAAACTCCATTGGGCGTTAGAATGCATGACACTAGGCATTTTAATGCGGCAAACACGAGAAATTTTGCAACATGAAAATTCTCTAACACTCGACACTGGCAAAAATAGTCCCTGAAGGGATTGATTGCCATACTTAGGAAGATGAAGAAGAAGAAATGAAGTAAAAAACGTTCGTTTAAAATATTTAAATGACGCTCTATTATGATTCGATGTGCCAGTTATAGTTCCACACAATGCACTACAGTTTAATGAGAATGAAAAAAACAAGTACCTACTTGAGTACATTATCGTTTTTAGAATTGGGATTCTAAATTTATTATTCGCATGACATTTCTCACCGTAGGTTCGCAATTTAAACAGAATATTAATTATTTACTCATAAAATTGTATTAAATATAGAATGCTAAAATCCAATAAAATAGTTACTTACATTAACAATTACAGCACTTAAATTACAAAAATGGTTGGTTTACACTGAAAATTGTTTGTCCGTTGCGAGCGCAGCGTCGCCTATCGATCCGGCGATAACTGTCACTGGAAGTAGGAAGCTATGCTAATGGAGGTGGCTTTTAGGTACTAATGACAAGAACTGTCATGACAACGACTGTCAAGAGTATATTTGTTGTTATGGATGAAAGCTACCACCTTTTGGTTAGCATCGTGGATGTGGCAGTCATGCGTATGTTGTATGCGTATGGTTCTTTTTACTGATGCATAAAAAGGTCAAGAAATATCTTACCCTACGAGCGTAATTGACGCACGCGCATATTCATATACGTAGTCGGGGGTATAGCAAGACCGAAACAGACACTCATTACACTTTTCCTCTATACTTTACTATATAAAAACTCATCTCTCATACAAAAAGTATCGAAACTTTTTGTATTAGGTCTTGGTTAAGACTTACGGTTAAGTCTGAGCATCGTAAGAAAAACAAGCAAACGATGAATATTTATTAAAGTCTAGCTTAGAACTCGTTAAAAAAAACAACCCAATGGCCATATTTTAGTATTTAAACACATTTGACTGACTTAAATAACAAAAAAATACACGCAATTAATTTTTGAAAACTATACTATTTAATTAAACTTCAGACTGAAATATTATTGCCACATCCAAGTTTCCTATACACTGAACATCCACTCGTATGTGTAGCGACCTAAGGCTTAGACTCCACTGAGGCAGAGTGGATAGGACATCATCATGTGTTTACTCAAGCAGAGGTACGTATGTTTCAAATTTTAATACATGCATGAAGAGACGAGAGCCATACAATTACTTTTCAATTTTGGCAAAACAGCTATAATCGCATTTGTTTCTGCACAAAGTCAAATACTGCGTAACAAGTACAAATCTCCTAGAAAGGACGCGTTGAGAAATTTAGATTTTGCGAACAAGATTTTAGTTTTAATTCCCACCCATTACTAGTCTAGATACAATTTTTTTTGAGCAGTCATTTTTTTTGTATATTTTTGCTCTCCGCTACTCTAAAATCCGCTTCAATGTAGTACCAGCCTAAGCTCGAACAGCACACACAAGCACAAGTAGATACAATTCGGCGACATGTGCTAATATTGGAGTTGCGAGCAAACATTACTTTGTATCGTTAACTAACTAGGCGGAAAGGTTATATTTACCCTTTCGAGAGTTGATATTTTACAGGCCGAAGCCAGAGATAGCATGAGATCCCTCATGCTGCAGAGGGAGATGGTGAAAGTAAAAATGTTAGTTATTGTCTTGGAAGGCACCTTTTTAAAACCCTTGTAATGAGGGTCATTGGTGCCAATTCTGTTGTTCAAAATAACTAAACTTAACTAATTTGACAGGTCTAAAATTTTTTGCCATCCTTATTTAACCCTTTAGGAAGAGATAGCAAGACTTTTAGACCTGTCAAATTAGTTAAGTTTAGTAATTTTGAAAAACAGAATCGACACCATTGTTCACTAATAGTTAGCTGAGTTTTACCTCATATAATCGCAACAGAAGACTTTACAAATCAGTGTACTTAAGTTTCTTCAACATATTGGTCCAGTCCAACCTCTTTGATAGGGTGCCATCGAACTACAGAAAATGGTTATCAGCTATTATGTTCTCTGAAATAACAGCGTCTCCATCTGTAGCGAGATGTTAAATTACAGTGACAAGGAAGTTTGACATCGCGCATCAAAGAATCAGTAACGATTTCAGACGCAGATTTTTCACTGCACTGTATTCAATTTCTCTTTACCCAAATAAATACTTCTTTTAGTTGCTATTTGATATCATGGTTGCCTAGGCGGGTCGTAAGTCTACACTAATTAATATTAGTCTATCCTCTTCCTCAAAAATACAAATCTTTCCTCTTTAATTATAAAGAGGAAAGATTTGTATTTTTGTATGTAACGAATAAAGTCAAAAAGTACTGGACCGATTTTAATAATTCTTTTTTCATTAGAAAGCTACATCATCACTGAGTTGCATAGGCTATATATTATACTAGCTGCCCACCCCGGCTTCGCTCGGGTAGACAAAATATTTGATTAATGTCTATAGGCTCCGAAACAACTGAACCGATTTCAAAAAATCTTTCACCGTTAGAAAGCTACACTATCACAGAGTAACATAAGCTAGCTGCCCGCCCCGGCTTTGCACGGGTAGACAAAATATTTGATATCAATGTCTACCCGTGCGAAGCTGGGGTGGGCCGCTAGTATTTTATATAGTAACTTAAGCAAGTGTTTGAATAAGTTTAAATTCAAAATTGTTGAAGGTTCTAATATAGAAGTTCTAAAGACTAAATATAAAAAAAAACTTAAATTTACGTGTTTTATTGTAATCTGCTCTGCATAATTAAGCAGCCATTTAAATTATAGCTCAAGTTTTATTTGCTGAAGTGTCATCTAGAGCTTAACTAGCTTCAAGGAGTGTTGAAAAGTTTGAATACAAGTTATATTCTATGAGTCAGTGTTTGTTGAGTCAGGTTCACTAAATTTAATTCGTCATATTTATGCAAATGTAAAGCTTATGCACCTAAGAATTAAGTACATTTTCAGTTGACAGCTTAATTCAATAAAAGTTATGGGTTAACTAAAAGTAAAAGAGATAGAACATCAACGCAAGGGAACGATTAAGATAATATTATTAACAGAATAAAGTCCTGAGACCGTATACTTTTTACATAAACGTAATTAATAAAGAGTCACTAAGCAGTATTTTATTAAATAGCTACCATTTACATTAATGTACGGAAACAATTATTTTGTTAATTAACGAAAATAATAATGAGCATGACAGTATTGAAAAACGAGTTCGAAATTCGAAACTTAAGCATTCGAATTTTCGATGCTAGAATATAAGTAGAATTTGGACCTAGCGTTAGCGAGCTTTGGTTATTATTCTGAGATGTACAACCTTTTTTATTAGTCAAGTGTCAGAGCCACTTGTCTATACTTATATTATAAAGAGGAAAGATTTGTATTTTTGTATGTATTGAATAGGCTCCGAAACTACTGGACCGATTTCAAAAATTCTTTCACAGTTAGAAAGCTACATCATCACTGAGTAACATAGGCTATATATTATACTAGCTGCCCGCCCCGGCTTTGCACGGGTAGACAAAATATTTGATATAAATGTCTACCCGTGCGAAGCCGGGGCGAGTCGCTAGTAGCTAATAACTTTACAATTCGCTTATGAAATTCGGTTGCTCATATTGGAGCTCATAAAGCAGATAATACTTTTTCCTGAGATGAGGGGCACAATCACTACTACATGAAAGCAATTCCATCGCTATAATGCTTAGGCCGAAATAGTTGAAGTATTCCTCTCAGAACATTCACTTTAACTGAACCTATTAACTTGATTAAAGGATATTGTTTAACATAAACGATTTAATTTAAGTGCAAGTAGATTTAGTTTCATTAAGAGGATTTACGCTTAACTTAGTTTAGCATTTTAATTAAATTTCGGCGTCTGTTTGAGGTCTACATTAATGTTTGATAACCAAAAAGTCTTTCAAGAATTCCAAATACTATATATAATTTTGGGAATTGCCGAAAATACTATTTGAATATTTTTGAAAAATAATTTTACCCGCCATTACCAGTTTATAAATAACTATCTTTAACCCCCGTCTTCGCCCGCGAGTAACTAGATAAAGATAGCCTATGTCTTTCCACAGGCTATTCTCTATCTCATTACCAAATTTCATTACGATCCGTTCAAACAAACAGAGTCACATTCGCATTTATAATATTAGTATGGATACCGCTATATCTGTCTGAATTTGGTTAATACAAATTTGGTTATTCGTCATAGGATCAAAATTACAATTTGATTAATACTAGCTGTTACCCGCGACTTTGTCTGCATTTGTTTAAAGAAAAGTACACTTTATCTTTCCCCTAGTAAAATCTATCTCCTTATCAAATTTTATTACAATCCGATGAGCCGCTTAGTCCTGAAATGGTAGCAAACACACAAACAGAGTTACTTTCGCATTTATATTATTAGTATGGATGTACATATACAGTTTTCGTCCGCGTGTTTAATCGTCACGTTTAGTCGACCGAGAGAACACGTTTCTGTGTAAATTGAGACTGTATCTCGTGACGGAAATCATCCTCTCTCGGCTATATTTATAGACAGATACATCTCTTGCTCCGATAGATTTATACGAGCGATAAGGGTAAAGATAATGAGAAAAGTTATCGTTAATGTCATAATACAGATAGTTTCAGTAGATATATCTAAATAATCTTTATCTTTACTAAATATTGTAAAGAGAAAAGATTGGCATATTTTTTTGTAATAAATAAACACAAAAACTACTGGACCGTTTTTTCCAATATAATGCTATTTTATGAGTAACAAAGTATGTATTATATTGTTATGGGTGAAGTCGCGGTAAAAAGCTAGTACGTATTTACAAACCACATACCACCTCTAATTAAAAGGAAAATCTCAATAACTATTCACCTGATTGACTTGGTTCTTATGAAGAAATATTGAAACAAAAACAGCAACATTTTTTATTTTGGGATAAACTAAAGGTCCTTTTTTCTATGGTGTATTTGACATACGAATACATAGCTAAAAGTGCTAAAACAGGACAACGTTTGTCGGGACACCTAATTACTATAATATATACATTTAAATGTGTTGGAAGTTATAGCAAAATTGCGTCAATGTTTGTTGAAATGACACTCACCAATGTATGAACACTGATTTGTTCGTTTGCGTTTACCATTTAAGGTCCTAACACACCCTTCTTTGATAAAGCCCGCTGCACCTTTGTCTAAGCGATCCGGGCTCATTTTGTTCCAGTACTCATGATTGCCATCATGCCTTTAAGTTTTAGCAATTATGATTAGTTTTAGTGGGTTTGGTTGCCTCATGCTTGGTGCTGTTACAATTTTAGCGTCGAAAATCGTGGAGGGGTAAGTCACGTCATCCTTAGAAAGCCCATTAGCTTCTGTGCTTGTTTGATAACGTAATTCAGATAGTTACGTTGTTTTGTTCGCAAAGACTTCGGGTGGCAAATCTAATTAAAATTATACAGTTTGAACTGTAGGTACATTGTTTTATCTAATTTAATATTCATTTTCTTTATTATAAAGGCAATTAATTTAATAGTTCCATATCACCATGCTAGAGGTCTTCTGGCCGCAAAACGTGGTGTTTCCGCGGAGCACGAACGCTTAGTGAAGTGATAAATAAAATATGTATGTTAGTCTCTAAGGTATATGTAACATGGGCCTCGTTGCCTGATTCTATTTTAAATAAATATACGCATAGCAATTTAAATTTAAAATTCATCGTGTTTACATTTTACAGATCCCAGCCAGACTTACAAAGGACTGTACAGTCGTTATTCACGGACAGATCTCAAGTAGTATATGAGGGAGCGTGTAAATTTCTCAGATCCACCAAACGACAGGCGAAAATGTGTAGACGAGACGAAGGCTTCGCTAACGTTCTGGCAACTACCAAAGAACAGGCTATTAGAGCGTGCGAGGAATCCTTCCTGTACGATCGATGGAATTGTTCCCTATTCTTTAACAGAAAACCGAGAAAGGGAATCTTTAATAAGATTTACAGGGAGACGGCCCTCGTTCACGCTTTAATGGCAGCTTCGATGACACATGCTGTCGCTAAGGCGTGCGCTTCAGGAGATTTGTTAGGTTGCTCCTGTGTCGGACATTTCGATGAAAAATCCTCTTGGAAAGTAAACGGTTGTGGAGACGATTTCAAGCACGGAAAACGACTTACCAAGCTGTTTCTAGATCACAAACATGCCGGCACAGATCAGATAGCGGAAATTTTGAAACAAGACGTTGTAGTAGGTATGGATTCTATAGCCGAGCAGCTGAGAGAGGTGTGCAAATGCCACGGCTTTTCAGGGTCTTGCACGACGAAGACTTGTTGGAAGCGACTCGGGCCTTTCAACTCGGCTATGGGGTTGTTGAAGAAACATTACCATCATGCCGTGAAGAGGAAGATAGTGAACTACACTGCAAAGAGGGCGATCGCTCCGAAATTAAGAAGAAGAATGAGGGTTGATAAAAATAATTTGGTGTACCTTCAAAGGACGCCTAATCTGTGTGTTAGTACACAAGGCAGGGTGTGTAGGGATCGTGATAACTGTGCTACATTGTGCTGTGGTAGAGGTTTTCTGACTGCTAAAAGAACTGTGACTTCCAGGTGTAGATGTAAAATGGTGAATTGTTGCTTTGTTCAGTGCGACACGTGTACTGAAGAAGTGGATTATTATACTTGTAAATAACATAACCTACCCTGTTATTAGGATTTAAACATTATAAAGAGAGGTAGGGCGATTTGGGATTTCCCGTAGGTTATCCCATTTAAATTGGAGCCGCCCGACTGGGGACTGTACCTCCGCCTTACAGAAGACCGCAATGAAATAACACTACTTGATGTAATGTTGTGTTTCTGCGGTAAGTAAGGTTGCCAGTGCTCCACGAGGATACGCTGGGCTAGTAGTATTGCTGCTAACACAGTAAGTCCTCATCAGCAACATGGTTAGCACCCCGTAGTGATACCCCTGGTATTGCTATAGGCTACGGTGACTGCTTACCATCAGGTGGGCCGTATGCTTGTGTGCCACCTTAGTGGTATAAAAAAAAAAGAAGTTTAATTACCACAGAAGAGTAAGCTACGAGCTATTAGCTAGTTTACTTGTCTATGAATGAGATCGATTTGTTTTTGATTCACCGTATGACAAACGACACAAATACACACAATTTTATAATGTCACTGAATTGCTACTATTGTTAAGGATTATAAATTTTTATGTTTGTGCATAATTGCACGGCTGAAGGTTGTTGACACGAAACACGGAATTCCCTCGTGTAAAACTCCGTGGTCTTAATAAATCGTTCAATGTTTTTGTATAAGACATAAAACAAATGAGTTGATAAGTTTCAACGTCAAAGCGTCGAGATTAAACTTCTTAATGAAAAATGTTTACTGAACGTTATAATACTTGTGGGATTAATCTGGAGTCGGAGGCATCCTTGAGTTTTTTTATGGAGGCTTAAATGAAGAACTAATGTAAGTATGTATGAATAACTTTTTTTAATTTATATTTATACTTAGGTTAGAGTAAGTAAAATTTTGATGATAAACCTAATAAGAATATTAATTTCTTCAATCACATTACTTAGATTAAGCATAATTGTGTTGGCATTGTCATGGCTTTTAGTTAATTCTGATATGAACAAAATCATATTCTGAGAATACCAGACTATTTATTGTAGTGCTTTATTGTATTGTTGCAATGCTGAGTTTTCTGAATTCAGATTCTTGAATCACCAACTGCACTGGACCGGCCTTAATGATAATGTCTCTGTTAACATTTAAGTATTTCAATAATAAAAAAAAGAAGATGGATGGTCGTTAACAATGTGAGTGTGCAACCTTCAGAAGGTTTCGCAGGAAGCGGTTGTTGATAAGCTGTGATAAATCGGTACTTAGTTAAGATACATAAGTAGGTCGGTTAGTAAATATATGTCTGACGGAATATTTTGTTTTTATAATTCACTTCGCTAACACCTAAAATAAGTTGGGTTTTCAAAACATTCCTATGAAATTGCATACCTGCTCTTTAACCCAGAATAGTTTAATATATACTGGCTTAGAGGTAACAGCGCCATCTTTAGACAAGTGACAAAGGTATTTTTAGCGCCATCTGTCAAAAAGTGTTGGAACTATTTAACTCAGCATAACTTTTTATCTATGTTATCTGTGTTAACGTTACAGTACCAAACGTTTCTATTTGAAGCGCTGTGTTATAAAGAACATACAAAATATACAAGGACGCTAGCTAGTTAACGTGTGGAATGTTTCATAGATGGCAGTATAAGCGAATAATCAGAAAGCGCTAAAGCAAAAATGATTTTCACTCGATCCCAACATTTGGCTCGATATCAATAAGTTAAAACTTAAACTGGTGACAGAACTCAACAACTACACATTTTTTTTATTAATTACGCATCAGCGATTGACTAACAACTCACATGATGGTAAGTGAGGATGTGGTCGAAGGTGGAGCTCGCTATTTATTATTTATTATATACTAGCTGTGTCCGCGACTTCGTACGTGTGGAATATTTTTTTTTCATGGGCTTGATTTCTTTGCGCGCAACCCTAATGATTTTTACAAACTAAAGGCAACTAAGTGCCGCCTTATACCATCAGCCAACTACCAGTGAAATTTCAACCATTTAGATTATGTTCACAACTTCATGGGTTTCATATGTTGCGCGGAATCCTAATTGAAAGTCAAATAGCACTACTTGATGTAGTGTTGTGTTTCTGCGGTAAGGAAGGTTGCCAGTGCTCCACAAGGATACGCTGGGCTAGTAGTATTGCTGCTAGCACAGTGAGTCCTCATCAACTATATGGTTGACACCCCGTTAGTGATACCCCTGGTATTGCAAGCGGCTATAGGCTACGGTGACTGCTTACCATCAGGTCGGCCGTATGCCTGTGTGCCACCTTAGTGGTGTAAAATAAATGCAGCCTAAGTTACGTCTTATAGCAATGAAAGTTCTGTTCATATCGTTTCTGTCGTTCAGATTTTGTTCACATTTTATGGGTTTTTAAAAAAAATACAGTTTTGGGTTCAGAATCGGATATAGAGTGCCCTCCAAAAAATTGGACCTGTTACAGTTTTATTATAAGTATAGTTTCATTAGCTAATTCCTTGAGTTCAGTCATGTTTCAGTCGACATACTCTGCTGCATCGGAATTAAGATGCAACAGAGATAATATCGGACTAATGCATGTCGATCGAGAAATATTATATGCGTGGAAACCTTAAGTACGACTCTCGATGCGAAATTTACATAAATATCCGCCACCCACTATGGATTCTGCCTTTGATTTTATGAATTAGTAAGGGATTAAGGTTTTAATTTGGAATAACTGAGGGCATTATCAGATTTGTAAATATGTATGTGATTTTTTTGTCATATTTTAAATATTTCCATTTTTTTTATTCTTTCTAAGTTTGATCTAGAATAAGATCGTAGACTCAGAAAATAAAGGCTATAATTAAATTCTATTGCAAAATCCTATTAGTTAGTACAAATTGCTTGTTGTTCTCTCTATGCCTCTCTATGTCTGAAGTCTACCAAATATTGGTAGGTACATATCCTCACACTTTTCTCCTTGCTAGTACCTTATTCATCTTCATCGAATAAGCTGATAACAGAAATACACATCCTTTTTTGACAAAACTGCTATTCTTATTTGATAGTACCACCATATCGGTATTACCTACATATCTATGCTATATTAATGTTGATTCGCTTGATTGCATGCACTTTTCCACTCACCAGTACTATCAAGATCAGATTCCTAAGGATAGAACTGTACCTTCAAGCTCACAAGTGGATGGTCACACGTAAATGATCGTACACGACACGATCTGCTCGCAACTGCAGGAGCGCGCACCAACTAAATTTCAACTTTATACCAACCTTCTCACAATATTTGAAATGTCACGTCGCGCTCAGTATAGGGGATGTGTTTTATTATACTAAAATGTAGCAAAAAAAAAAGACTTTTTATCAGGTATTCCTGAACATAAAAACAGTTATACATAATTGATTACCTATGCTAAACATCCGGACTAATAAAATAACTTGAGAGAGTCTAACAGAAATTCAATTTGTCCGAAAATATCCTATATTTGGACAAACCCTGAAGATTGGTACGCTTACTTGTAAAGCATCTATTCAGCCACGTCACCATCACATCACAGTACCGAGAAACGCACCTTGCTGATGACGCAAACCATGATAATGACGCATAGTTGCCCTGGAAATACCCAATATAACGAACCGTTTATTAAGGCCACACATGAGCGACTAACTAAAATGAGTAAACTAAATAAAACCTCCATACATATTACTAGCCTAAAGATCGAGCTACATTATTATTATAACGCCTTTAATTGATCCATAAACCATTAAGGCCGACCACAAATTGCGGTTTGTTTTCCATGCCAACTCTTGTAATTACGATATTAATGAAAAATAAGTTAAAAAGATTTAGAGTAGAGATTTATTTATTTATTGACTCTGCCGCGGGTCGAGCCCTACTATTGGTATAGGTTTATAATTTCTCGAAGAATACACACTTATATGTATTGTTATATCGGTAATTATTAACGAAACAACATGGTTCTTTTTGGACAATCTTGAAATTAGATTTTGTCGACCACAAATATTTGTCATGGCAAAACGTGTCCACAGGCGACAAACATTTGTCGTCTGTCGATTGGGCATCAAAACCGCATAAAGTTTGTAACACCTCTGGGGACCCTTTTGGGAAGGCATAAAGATATATTATTATTAAATTTAGTTAAACATCGCAAGAAGTATTAATTTAACATTTAAAAATTAATAATTAATTTTAACATATATATCTCAATTTACTAATCATGTCTTAGTTTCACCTTGGTAGATACATGTCAATTTTTGCGAATCCATAGACTATACGCCCGTTATATACTAGTTACATTGCGAATCTATGGTATACTTTTGTAGTTTGAAAAATGCGAAGTTTTTTAGTAACCTTGTTAAAATGTTTAAAACATTTCATATAAGTGAGAAAACGCTATTTTTATCTAGAAATAAATAAATAACCAACGATAAAACCTATGCGAATCTTGCGAGTTTCAGTAGTACGGGCAAGTATTACAAAGCTGAGACAATGCTAATAAAAGTGATGTTATTCCGATCAATTATCGGTCATTAAACAAAGCTCTTTATAGTCCAGTGGTAACTTTTGGGTGCGCTTTTGTATTTTACATAAACATGGCATAGCTAGCAGCTATATTACCTTCTACATAATTTTATGCAGATAGCATTACATCAAGAGGACACGAGGATACGCTGGGCTAGTAGTATTGCTGCTAGCACTGTGAGTCCTCATCAGCAACATGGTTGGCACCCCTTAGTGATACTCCTGGTATTGCTAGCGGCTATAGGCTACGGTGACTGCTTACCATCAGGTGGGCCGTATGCTAGTGTGCCACCTTAGTGGTATAAAAAAAAAATCAAGAGATTAATAATTATATGCTTTATAAATTGTTTATTAACCTAGGTATTACAGACATAGGTATATCTTCTTTAATACTATAATATTATAAAGAGAAAAGATTTGTATGTTTGTTTTTAATTAATAAAGTCATAATCTACCGAACCGATTTTAAAAATAATTTCATCAACATAATGCTGTATTATAGGATTTATAATATATTGATACGGGCTACGGGGGGAAAGTCGTGGAGAAAAAAGCTAGTCATAAATAAAAAAAACAGAAAAAAAGTGTTTTAATGCGTTCCTATACTCCTATCCTATCCTACATACCCGCCGATGGACCTTTGCTAAGTTTTGGGTCTACTTTTTTAAAGTTATTATGTGCCTGTCTCTTTTATTGACTAGAAACGAATTTCCTTGCTGACACTCGTAAAGAAGCAGCCTCTATCTAAGTATGAAGCGGAAATCAAACGTCTGTATCGATTATTAATGTTTGCTTTAACCGATGAAGCTGTCGATGCCAGTATTAAGACGTAACTACTTTTTGTTTTCTGTCGAAGTCCTCGCTTAATTAATTATGTTAAATAATGCTATATTATGCATATCTCATCACACGCATCGATTCACACGGAATCTGACTCGATTATTGTTTATTTTTTAATCGAATCGCGATCATGAATCGATTTTACTTATCGATGTATCGGATGATGCCGGACCAGAGTAAAAGGGCGTAAGGGACAGTTAAGTATTATGATTCTGGATTTTATCCTAATCTGATCGTTTATGACTGGTTAACAACATTGCATGAAGCGGCTGTTTCTTGACCTTCGCAACTTAGCTGTTGTACGGGGGCAACCGGTTACATATATTTTGTTTATTATTGGTAAATTGACACCAAATGCACATTCCTTCTACATTCTAAAAGATCGGCATTTAAAACATATTCCAGTCTGCATATTTAGTAGGTTTTTTTTCCTTTGCTCTGCTAAGTTCTCATAAAATTATCTATTCAATAATGTAATCCATTTAGTTTCCCTTACAATATAGTATTATAATAATATATCCTTCCTCTTTCTTTTATTCTTCTCCAATTTGTTTTTGCATTTATATATTTACTAGCTATTTCCCCGCGCTTTCGCCCGCGTATCAATACAGCCTATTTTACTCAGTGATAATGTACCTCTATAACGGCAGAATAGTTTTAAAAATCGGTCCTGTAGATTTGGAGCCTATTCAATACAAACAAACAATAAAATCTTTCCTCTTTATAATATTAGTGTAGATGGCCCTGTATCATAATTTTCAGCTCTCCATTAATTTTCATAGTGTAACACATATCACTATAAATCAAGATCTTATAGTTGAATACATCATTTTTGTCTCTCGGCTGCCTGCATTATTTAACTCCTTCATCTAAACTCCCAAAAGAGTCAAGACTTGTATTCAAAGCAAATACAGACAGTTTCAACCATGGAGAAACTGCCACCCACCCATTTTTTGTCCTCATCGTATTAAAGGACTTAATTACAAATAACACACAAGATAATTGAGCGCATTTACACAAGAACCTTAACAGATAAATGCTCAAAGAGATGTCATCGCAAGAACGGTCAAAAATATCCCCAAAGGATTAAAGACTCTTTTCATTATTCTTAACAAAAAGAAGAATCGCAACCGTACGTAATTACTTTTGTAAGTACCTCACACATCGAACGCTCTTGTAAAATTCGGTAGTCGATCTTTGTGTAAGTTTGAGAGTCATCCAGTCGGAAAATTGCTACTTTGCAACCCTTAATCGTGCTTTAAGTCGAAAGAATCTGTATTGATCTTTTGAATGCAGGTGATTTTTAAAACATGAATGGATAAATCTCACTTACTTATTTATATATGTTACCAAGGATTTTTAACAAGACATACAAATATTAGCTTAATGCATAATTAAATTCCAAATATTTTTTTTATCATTCAATTGAATTAAAGCCGCAAATTGGTAAATCAAACAATTTCTTATACTTCTGCTTTGACATTTTTTAATAGATGATCTTCAGATTAGTTATCTATTGTGGATATTCATCGATCTACGAAGTTAACCGTGCTTGTCGTGAGTCTGTAGTTAGATGGGTGTCCATCTAGTTTGTATCTGTAAATAATGCACAGAATATCCTTCATTGGATATCAGCAGGAAAGCAGATATGCAGGTCAGTCGTAATTCTAAAAAGTCGATTTACCGCTATTAAAAATCCATTAAGTCATCATGCGATGTATTTATTGTGATAAGGCTTGGGTGTTGTCATGATGATGATAATTTTGGACAACTCTTATGGTCTTGATCCTAATTTTGAGTGAGTATTATATTTTCCTGTAAATTATGAAAATATCCCAATAAAAATGTGTTGTATAATTTTGAAAAATTCATTTGTTAGTTATGAAATAAAGTAGCATTCAATGCAACATACAAAATTAGCAACAAACAGTCAAGTTGCACATAAAGACGGATGCATACAAAAGATTAAGATTATCCGTAACCGATGCTAATGCAGCAAATTATAAAGGTCTTAACTAAAGAATCCAAAATTTCAAGCAGCACTTACCTGCCTCTCAATGGACGCGTCTAATCCTTACACAATATCCACAAACACAATGGTGTTAGTATCAATAAATGCACAAGTATTTGTTTGTGACAAAATTTACAGTTACGATCTTCTTTTCGTGGTCCGTGGTGCGTATGATTCGAGGCCAATAGAGGCTGGAGTTTCGTTTGATGAAAGTAAAATTTAAATTTTACTTTACAAACTTTGCGTGGACAGAATATAAATAAATCTAGTTTCATATTATACAGACGAGATCGCTGGTCTAGTGGTTAGTATACCCTACTGCTACGCAAGGGTTTGCGGTTTCGATTCCCGCCAGGGCAAATATTTATGTTTGCCTAGCTTCTGGATGTTTTGTATGTATTGTAAGAATATATTTACAAAAAAAGGTATATTAGTACTGTATCAGCTGCTGGTTCCGTAGTACAAGCTTTGCTAAGTTTGGGGCCAGGTGGCGCTGTATGATAATGTCCAAGCAATTATTTATTTAAATATATTTAGCATCGAATACTTTTTTATTTTACAGTCTAAAAACACGCTATTAATGGATTGCGAAAGCAACTCGCCGGCAACAATGGCTTGGTAATACAAAGTTGTTATGCTACCGCTCCCCGTTTACAATGAAGCTACGATGTGTTATTGAAGCGCAAATTAATTTGTAATCGCTTCTATGTATGTTTATTAGAACCAGTCTATAAGTTCCTACTTGAACAAGAAAAAGTTCGATCCGTTGAAGCACCACCTCGATTCAGTTGTCCATATGCCATGGTAACCACTTACCCCCTTACTGCGTGATAGTTCACCGAGTTCAGTTTAGTTATCCTATGCCATTGGAAACCGTTTACCCTACTGTGTGCTAGTTCACCTTACTCATATTTACATTCTCGCTTCGCGTGTCAAAGTAACACTTAAAAATCAATACAGATGACTAACAAAAAACAAATCATACAATCTCATTAGTATTTCATTAAAGCAGCAGTATTAAGAGCAGGCAGTCTGATAATTTAATCAAGCCTCGGTTGATATGCGTTGATAATCGAGAGTGACGTTTGACTGGGCCTGAGATGTGGTAGTAGTTTTGGACATTAATCTCATCACTGAACATAAAGTATCTAGTTTCGCTTCAGATAATATTTTTACATATAAGAGCTCTATGAACATTTTGAAATCGATGTTATGATTGCGCACTTCTATACATTATATCCATATATATTTTATTTTCATCAACATTTTTTTTTTAGCGGTGGCTCGTGAATCGGCTGAATTAGCAAAGCGTGCAAATACAGGGGTCTAGGCTCCGAATATGATTTTGTACCATTCGGTGTCGAGACCCTTGGTCCGTGGGGTCCTAGCGCTATAAGGCTTTTTAAGGAAATAGCCTTGTTTTATGTTTATGATATACAAAATATGATATTTGCTTTAATCCGCTTGAATGTATCCGTTTGGATTGCTTCAAATATTCTGCGCCCAGTCGAGCGGCAAAGGTAAAGCGAATTATACATCATAATAAGTAATATTGTATAATGTTGATATAAATATAATGAGATTACACAAAAATACCCCCTCCACCTTACAGAAGATCGCAGTCAAATAACACTACACTGATGTGGTGTTGTTTCTGTAGTGAGTGACGTTTTCAGAGATCCTCGAGAAGACGCTGCGGTGACAGTAATAACGTATTTTATTATATTTTCCAACTTATTGAGTGAATTACGCATATCGATATATCTGTGAAGTAAAGAAATCACTTATGGCCAGTAGTTGGATGGGTGATTCGAGTACCTCGGAGAGCACCCTAAGTTACTTAACAAATTCATAAAAACGCCTTATCGAAAAATATACCGGTATCTGCCTGGTATATATAAATATACCCTCAGTTACTCTAAGAGACCATATAACTAACAATTTAAATAACAAAACATGCTTCTGGCTAGTATAGGCGACAAGGTGCGTTGTCTCTTATCAGACCATCTCTTCAATTATGTATTGCAGCGTTAATGTATTATTTAACACGTAGTCGAGTTTCGACACATTCTTGGTGGCTCCCCGTGGCGACTGCGCGCTTGGACCATGGCGCAAGGTAAGAGAGGTAGCGATTTGTATTTTTTGTATTATGAGTTGAAGTAGCAAAACAGACTCAGAAATTAGTTTTTCTCTGCATTGTGCATGTTTTTTTTGTTTCAGGGTGTGATGTGGGAACCAATGCAAGAAGAGAGTGATATACCAGTTAGTGTAAACTATATGAGTTTTGAATTAATAAAAAAATCAGAAGTAGAATCTACACCCACATAACTACATCAGCGAATATAGCATAACTAACGTGATCACTAAAGTTGGAGACAAACATTACCTTGTCACGCGTGTAATACCAACGAATCCAATAATGCTTTTAATCATTGTCATTTGCTGGCAATTATAAAGCGTTGTTTGTAGTTAGAACGAAACTGAGAGAGGCATATTACATCATAGCATTTATTTGATGAACAATTTAAAATAAATTTACCAATAATGACGCATTTTTAAGATAGGAATTTGAATGGGTGCATTATACTCGGTCGCGTTTAAATTGTACCATATTATGACATAGCCTACAAGGTGTTGGGCATTTTTTCACGGTGACAACGAGATCGGATTGACAGCACAGACGGGTTAAGAACAGTGATACTGCAAGTGTTTGTCAATCAACTTGAGTGAGGGTTAAAATTTAACTTTTTGTTTGTTCACTTAGAACTGTGCAGGGATACGGCATTTTTATAACTCTTATTCTATGATCATTTTTTACGACCGACGTTGGAACATTCAATTCTGGAGTTTACTAACCTACTAGCCGTGGTGGCCTTGTGGTGGTATGAAGCGCTGCCTATTGCCTGCTATTCTAGCGGCGCAAGTTCAAATCCCACCGGTGCAGTAATTAGTCACACCACAACCTTAATGTTGAAGGATAACATCGTGAGGAAACCTGTATATGTTTATGAAGAAATTCAGTGCCACAGTTCTGCGATGAATAAGGTTGTCAGTGCTCCACGGGGATACGCTGCGCTAGTAGTAATGCTGCTAGCTCAGTGAGTCCTCATCAACAACGTGTTAATGATACCACTGGTATTGCTAGTGGCCATAGCCTACGGTGACAGCTTACCATCAGGTGGGCCGTACCTATGCTTGTGCCACCTTAGTGGTATCAAAAATTTACCAATCTAGTCTGCGTAGTACTTGTGATATACGAGAGAGAGCAAGCTTAGTGATAAATAGTAGGAATATTATATTCTTAATACAAGCGAAGCAGTATGGAACCATATCCATATATTTTCTTGATATAACCTCAGCCCCTTATCCGTAAATCTAAAATTCCTTTCAATGCAAATAAATTATCCCATAGTTTTTTTCTAGAAGACAGGCGTTAATGAGACTATTTTCAAGATATAAGTGCTCTTAATCTTTATTAATAAAGTTAACACCTATGCGGTTAATTAACACTTCTCGAGGTATATCGTGATTAATCTTTTCAGTTAATAATAAAAGTTATGTGTGCTCACCATTAATAAGAGCATGCATTTATTTTTAACTTAATTTAAGATGTTTATCAGTGACACGCAAGTCTGTACTGGCTTAACTAAATGTTTTGAAGTCTCGAGCCTCATTTACCATCTAGAAGATTGTAAGATGGGTTTTTATACTAAAACCGGCTAAGTACGAGTCGTATTGCGCACGATGGGTTCTGCTTTAACATATTCTGTGAAACTGCAATCCTCCATTAAAGAAGGACAAAATATACAGTCCATTAAAGATAGGAAAGACCGACAAACAGACACTGTACGCTTGTGAAATCTTTTAATATACGTGACTGATATATTCCCAAGTGTAGGTATTCAATTTTTTCCAGTAAAATGGTTGTGTCAATTAATTTTTAGGTATAAAAATCATATCCATTCGATTATTAGATCAATTGCCTGCCTCAACATTTCTTTTATCAGCAGATTTAATCGATTTTATCGTAAAGAAACGCCGAGACTTTCCTTATATTTGATTAAATACATGTTTAAATATTTGCGGTTGGGCTCATGAACTTTAAAGTCAATTTAAATTGTGTCATCAATCCGTGTCATTAAGGTTGCGAAACGCTCACTCTGTTTGTCATATTGAAATATCACCTCGCATAAGGCTGGAAGACAGTTAGTTTGGTCACTTGGCGTTTAATTCTGTAGTCTAGCGTTATCATGTGCCAGGCTGGCGATATGCTCGTGCGAACTCATTAGTGGCTCTCGAAGGGTTTATTCTTTATTATAAATTTACATCTAGGTATAAAAATATTGTATTAACAATGGTAATTCTTAAGGTTTCTAGTAGTGCAATTTTGAAAAAACAGAATTTTTTAAAATTAATATCTCAAAATATTAGGTCCTTACATATGAAATTGGCGTTTTGTATGGGAGGAACAAAAAGTCGAATATTTTTTAATATAATATATTTAATTAATCAAAGTATGAACCATTATTTTCTATGCACTTTTGCCATCTCATAGGTAGTTCATTGATCCCTTTACTAAAAAAACCAGTCGGACGGGAATCAATAAAATCTTTGAAGGCGATTTGGACTGCCCCATCGGAGTTGAATTTTTTCCCTTGCAAGAAGTTATCCAAATTTCGAAAAAAATGGTAATCTGTTGGAGCAAGGTCCGGGGAGTACGGAGGATGTCTTAGACTTTCCAATTGAAGCTCTTCTAATTTAGTAGCCGTCTGTAGCGCAGTGTGTGGTCTAGCGTTGTCGTGAAGCAGCAGTGGCGTGGAGCGATTGACCAGCCTAGGTTGTTTAGCCGCTAGCTTTTCCATCATGGTTTGCAATTCCTGACAATAGACATCAGCCGTAATAGTCTGGCCAGATTTGAAAAAACTGTAATGAACAATACCGGCACTAGTCCACCAAACGCTTACAAGTAACTTTTTTGGGGTTAATTTTCGCTTGGGGCAGGATTTGGCTGGCTGGCCAGGATCTAACCATTGCGCTGAGCGCTTCCGATTATCGTAAAGAACCCATTTTTCATCACAGGTAATGATTCGGTTTAAAATACCTTCATTATTGTGCCGGTTTAGTAATGTAACGCAGCAGTCGACGCGCGTTTGCCGGTTTGTTTCAGTCAATTCGTGAGGTACCCACCTTTCAAGCTTTTTAATCTTCCCAATTTGCTTCAAGTGAATTAAAACAGTTTTATCACTAACATTGCAGCCTGCAGCTAACTCGGACGTGGTTTGCGATGGATCCGCTTCCACAATAGCCTTCAACTCTTCATTATCAACTTGAGTCTCAGGCCGTCCACGGGGCTTGTTCTGCAGGTCGAAATTTCCAGAACGAAAACTATGGAACCAAAAACGAACTGTGTTTTCTTTTGCAACACGACCGCCATACACATCATTCACCCTTCGAGTTGTTTCCGCAGCACTAGTGCCACGGCGGAACTCGTACTCGTAAATAATGCGATATTTAAGGTTTTCCATTTTGTAAAATGAGTGACGCAAACAGAAAAAAACAGAAGAAAAAAAACAAATGAATGACGATCATCGAAGCACAAATACATGAGTCTATAGCTGTAAAAATTTGAATTTGGAATTCCTTACCAAAGAGGAGAAATTCGTGATTAAAGTGGCCAGTACGAAAAACGCCAATTTCATATGTAAGGACCTAATATAAACAAAGCTTGTTTATATTTTGTTATCGTTATGAGATTAATATCATTCACACTCGCAGTTTATAAGAGACGTCGTAATTGTAACATCTCAGAAATATGTAGGTTTAAGTTGGTGTTTGAGTATGGACACTGCTTTAACTAATTGAACGCGCTGCAACGGGATAGCCATTTAAAGTCTAAACTCATAAAATTTGTTCCCGTATCAAGATACATTTACGTATCAAATATTTCATTCCATTTTAGCTGCTTCACTGCTGCTCAATCACTGGCTATCCGCTTTCATCACTAAAGACCAGAATTTTTCATACGTCCGCGCTGGTCCACTTTAATTTCAAGTGTTGGTATGTATGACACTCAGATCTCAATGATAAAGCTTTCACTGAATAACTCAACTGCCGTTGATGAATATTACAGTATTTAAATTTGATATTGAAACAAAGATAGAAACTTTCAGAATAACAATATACAAGGTTAATTTAAGTTTATTTTTTTACATTTGAAGTCATGAAGTAAGTGTTTTTCAGATGCTTAAAATTTGTTCTTACCTTTGAATATAGCACGTTCATCTTGGTATTAGACAATAGTGAAATGGTGAAAAAGTGTTCTTTGCATAAAACAAAATACTGCAAGTACCTCGCTCATACAAGCTTTGCTATTTTTGGTACCTACCAGATGGCGCTGTGTGTTGATAATATTTATGTATTAATTTTTAATTTATTTAATTAAATAAATAATTAATGCTTGGACATTATCGCTCAGGCCACACAGCACAAACATTGTCCTATGGGAACCAGCAGGAGATAGAATACTTATACACTTTTTTTTTGTAAATACCTTTTTATAATAAATACGGTGTTTGGTATTTATTGGACGAATGGCAAAATATTTGTCACATAAATGTTTGCCCCGGCGGGAATCGAACCCGCGCCGTCTAGCTTAGCAGTCAGGTAAAACATAGTTCGGATTCACCAGAGGCACGGCTTCGACAAAGTAATTTACTGGTTATTACTTACTTACATTGAAAGTTTGTTTTTCCTGTGTTAAAAACCAAAACACAAACAACTCAAATCGCCCTTTATTAGTAAAACGAGCTTATAAATAGAAGAAAGATACAATTACAAGTTTACTATCTAATTCTATTACTTGGTTTCCGCCATATTGTTGGGAATTACGCAATTTATACCGGCGCCAGTTTACTACTTACTGTCTATGTACAAAATCTTTTGTTCGATAATATTTCATTCACAGACTGGTATTACGGCTATTACCCGAATTAGTACCAATAAAAATTTTCATTCACAAGAGCAAGCGGTATGTCCTTCGACTGACGATGTTGGTGGTATCGATAAAAAAACTAGAGAAAAAAACAGTTCTTTATAATGCAGATAACTTTTATCTACATTTGTTAGCACCAAGGTACTTTATTTCAAATTATAAAGAACAAGTTTCTTCTTATTATAGATTATTAATGGTTAATTTTATTTTATTTTCCTCATTAAAATATCAAGTACGTTTTTACTGCATAATTAAATGTAATATTGCTATTTAACATTCAACCTGTTTCTATTCTGAACCAATAAAAGTAAGTAAATGAAAGGCCTTCAATGAATAAGCCGATCATATGCCACCGGGAAGGCGCGAAATCGCAAAAATATTTCGGCTAAAAAGATCATTTATTTACGTGTCAGCTAGGATAAGAATGAAACAAAATAAATATGTATCGACGCCCTTTACTGGGGCTACGCCTCGAAACACCTTTTGGGATATTTCGTGCCGGCGCTAGCGCTCACAAAGGTAACAAAGAGGAAAAAAAAAGAAAAAAAAACTGATGTACAGCAGGCCCAAGCTATGAGCGATGAGTTCACATAGATTATATTTTCAACTCGCTTTATCCTGATAGTAAATATATGTATTTCTTCATGCAAATAGATTGAGATTACCATACAATATATTAACTACCTAATTATATAATAATAAAAATAATATGAATCAATAAAATCAAAATAGTAGGCACTTATAGATTAATGATCTGACCCATATCAAAATCACGCGGGAGCGTGCCAAGAATGCTAGCAGTGTTATCACGCTGAATACCAATGCTGATTTATTTACTTAGCTAGATCATGTTCCTCATTGTGTACTCTACCACTGGCCGCCATCGCTCATTTAAATGGAATGAGCCGTTTACTGGTGACTGCAGACCTACATGCTATATACCTGCAGAAGACGAAGCAGAATACCGCAGCCTAAAAATGATACTTCTTCGTAGTGTTGTGTTTTTGCGGTGAGAACTATTTCCAGTACCAATTTTAGACTGCATTGTGATTGCAGGGGGCCGACCTATTACGCTGCTAGAGCCACAATTCCTCTTAACATTTAGTTTGGCAACGCGTTAGCGAGTTGCGTTGGTATAACACATTATACACTTGGTATTGTAAGCGTCCATAGGATATATTAGGTAAAAAATTTAGATAAATCTGGCAAGTAAAACGTTTGTTTGATACCTTTGTAATAATAAAATAATACAAAAGTACCCGTAGCTCCTTTAACTTGGACCAAGTCATAAGAAAGCGTTGTTGGGTCTTTTATGAAAATTTCGATGCGTCGGGTGCGAGATACTTTTTTTGTAAATTCACGTGGGAGGTGGTACGTAATTGCCGAAATTCCTAATTTTTGACAATCAATGGACATGATATTGCCATTATGACTTTCAGAAATGGTCCAGAACTGATGGCCCGTACTGTGTTTTATGAAATATGTTTGGGAAAAATGTTGATGGGTATATCAGTGCCCTTCACGATGGTATTGTTGCATTGTTACACCTTATACGTCAAATTAATAGTGGAGTATGAAGTTATGAGGATTTTTATTTTATCGAAGAGGTATTTTTCAAAATAGACATTATGTTTTGTTTCTTTTTTATTGATTTCTACATTACAGAATAGAATAATTCCATTAATATATTTTTTTATTAAACAACGTTGGTAAATCTCGAGTGAACATGATAGTTTCCGAGATAGTTCATATGTACTATCTCAGATATTACAATATAAAACAGATGATTAAATAAAGACTATAAAATATGAATAAAAAGAAATAATAAAATTAATTTACCTTCTCCTAGCCTAAATTCGACAGATCCCAGAATTGTAGGCCCAATAAATACATTCTTAATCCCCTTTATATCATATTTTAATACTAATCACCTCCAACTAATTAAAAACCTACATAACTCAGGCAAATTAAAAAGACGAACCGAAAAAAAGCATCCATAAAGAACCATATTTATATTGTGTAACATTCGTTCATTCATTCGTCTTTAGTGTGAAAGCAGTGTTGGACTCACACGTCGATAATGAAGACTATGGACGTTGATGTTTTAATAAGTTTATTCGTATATGCCTCTCGTTCTAATGCATTTGTTGTGAGAAGGACCGATGCAGAAAGGCATAGTTTCCCGGAGAGCAATCCGCTCACCCCACTTATTCAGGTCCATTCGTGATGCTCATCAGATTTTCATCTAAGAAATTGTGAATCAGATAGTGAGGGGACATATTATTATTTTATTTCACATCTTGTATTTTGTATATAACAGGTTTCATAATAAAAATTTACTACCAGTACAAGCGATGTTTGTGTCGAAGCTAGTATCAAGTATCAAGTCAGTGCATTTTATAAACAAAGCTGAATAGCTAGAAGCTAATATTTGTGAGGTAGAATTGGGATCCCCGTGGGTTTTCCTATTAAAATTGGAGCCGCTACTTTGATGTAGTGTTGTGTTTCTACAGTGAGTAAGGATCCCAGTTCTCTACGAGGATACAGCACTAACGCAGCGTATCCTCACTCACTATGCTAGCAGTATAACTACTATGTATGCTGCTAGCATAGTGAATCCTCATAAACAACATGGTTGACAACGCGTTAGTGATACCCCCCGGTATTGCTAGCGGCCATAGGCTACGTTGCCTGCGTACCATCAGGTGGGCCGTATGCTTGTCTGCCACATTAGTGGTATAAAAATGGAATTGAATTATACTTCAGTATGTGTTGATTCATCTGAATTGGTGGGACTAATAAGTTTAATAGCTCTAAGTAATACTTTTTTGTATGATTTAGACATAAGATATTTAATACCAGACAATTTATCGACATGTCATTTAAAATATCGACAATCACGAACTGTAATGGAATGCACGCACACCAATCCTTGAGCCCCGCCCAGTGCATCAATAACTTGAAGCCACAAAACAATCTTAAATACCATAATTTACATCAAAAATGTGCCGGGTTTGTCGCCTAATTTGTTAATATTGTTTTTCTACGTGTGTATTTTTTGTCCTCTTCAGCCCTTGCTAAAATGAGTAAGCTATTATCATGCTTTGTGTGACCCTAAGATTAATTACGATGTATGAATAGTTATTATTTTTTCTCTCTTTTCTTCGTCGACGTCGGGTTGTCCTATTAATATTATATTGGTGCTTTTGACCTACCTGACTCGCAGGCGGTGCGGTGTAATGATTTGTTTTATTAACTGTTACACATTTCTCTTTTATTTATTTTTTGAAGAGCTGCGGTTGGAAGATGTGATTCAATTAAATGTATTTTAAATTCCTTAGTTGAGCTTAGTGTTCAGATTTGTATAAATTGTTATAACAAACTGCAAAGTTATATTTTATATTGAACAGAAAAATATTTATCATTAATTGATGATAATATTACAATCTTCGTACAAATAATTTAAAAAGATTAATGATGCTACAGGTCTGAACTATATCAGACAGCGCCAAACTAAGCAAAGCTTGTACTATGGGAACCAGAAGCTGATATAATACTTTTATACTTTTTGTGTGTAAAAACATACTTAATATACATACCAAACACCCAGACGCAAGGCTAACATGTTTGTCACATACATGTTATCCCCGGCGGGAATCAAATCTCCGACCCCTAGCGTAGCAGTCAGTTACACTAACCACTAGACCAGCGGACTCGTCTCAAAAGGAATAATAATAAATTTATTTTTTTAATCAATGAAAACATATCAATTTAATATTTGGGAATAAACTGATATATTACTCGAAAGGGACTGAGCGGGATGTTCGAGTATGTTTGCATTGTATCCTTTATTTTTTATAACTATACCTAATATATTCTTGATCCAGGTATTCAAGAAAGTCCTTAAGCAAATTTCATCGAAAGAGGTTGGTTGTTAGTGGTGAAACAGTAATGAAAAAGAATAGAAGTATAATTGAGTATTGTTGACCACGAAGACACAAAATAAACGATGTACGAACTGAGGAAAGTTAAGAAATAGGTACATACTTTCACAGAAATGTATACAACCCCATCCTTTCAATGAATATATCTCTCCAAAATACCAAGTAGATTTTTCTTCCACTTTTTACTTAGAATAATAAATCCTTTGTTTGCCCAAAACAATGAACAATCAGTAATCCAAATTATCTTAACAATATTTACCCTATGTTGTAAAATATTGGGCTAATCCTTCCGCATTTGTTTTATCATATGCTCAGGTGTTTTACAACCATCATGTAAAGGGAAGCAAGTGCGAACGTGTCTTTAAATTGTAGGCGGAATTGTAAAATGGGTCCACAGACAATAAAATTTTACAGCACCACCTTTTGCAGTTGGCTCAATAAAAAATAACAGTTAAGAAACGGAGTTATAACGAAGGGTTTTACCAAAATAAACAGCTTGAAAATCTTACTAGCTACCATCTAAATTGGTACCGAATATTCTTGAAACTGCGCCTGGGAAAGGAAGTGAATACAGAGATGACGGCTAATAGAGGAGGATGGAACAGAAATACATATTGCGCCGACCCCAAATAATATGGGATAAGGGCAGAAGAATAGTGATGATCCTAGAAACTACGCCATAAGCAAATTAGGCAATTATCCGAAGTAACTATTTCTTCGAGAGATCCACGAGCCATTAGACTGCAGCCGAATGCTAAATACTCTCGTTCAGAGGGTGGCTTGTATGGAAAAAATATGAATGATTGATTGAGGCGTCTAGTGCCAAAGCATTTAGTGGTATATATACAGCTATTTTAGGTATTGTGAAAATTGTAGTACAAATAGCTTCTAAGAAATGTCGTTCAAATTCGGCCGACCAAAATAATGTAGCATGACGTCATAGCCAGTGCAGTTCCATAAAAACGAAAGTGCTGATCACTGTGGCCATGTTTGGTGTAATTTTAAAAGGATTTAGATAATTACCATTGTCGGCGTTGGGCCATAAAGGTGCCGGCAAAACCGAACTTCAGTTTCACGAAACAATAGTCTCCTGATAAGCTTCCAAGAATTTCTATGCAAGAATCACAAGTACTAGTTACTACATAGGTTTCTAGTTCCAATACTTTTGCTATTGAAAGTGAAATAGCTAGAAATATATGTGCTCCAATATTTTAAAAGGTATTTCAGTTCATTGTGAATACCTAGAAAAAATGGTAAGGAGATATTATTATTTGAAAGAGTTCCTATTTTCTTATCTCTTCTTTCGTTGCTGTGAGCGGGAATCTAGTCAGTTCTTGAAATATTTTAATAATAATTAGTTATTTACGCTAACGTATTGAGTTTGATATTGTTTTGGTTTCGTATTTACATTTTGGCCAAATTTTTCTGCTTAAGTTGGATTTTATAGTTAAAAACGTAAATAAAGAAATATCATTTGTAATGATTTTCGAAGTGAATAATTTTCGTTGGAGGCAGTACTCAAAACTAGAATTTCATTAATGCTACCCACCGTATCGCCTTACACTAGTAATAAAAACTCTTAATTAAACAAAATCTTAATAGACATACAAACTTAATGAAAATAACAGATTAAAAGATCGTTGAGTGAGGTCCATTAAAAATAACTTTGATATGCTCTGAACTTTGAAGGGTCGTAAAAGTCGCGATGTGTTTCCTAGTCATTTATTTAAACATCAAAACATTTACAAATAAAGTTGGGCATTAAATAAAAACAGTGGCCTGTTTATAACCTCACAGGCTAACACGGCCATCGGAGGCTTTACGACACGATAACGTCACGCCTTCGGTAGGAGAGCGTAGGGTCGTAAAAGCGAATTGAGATATAAGAGTTACTTGCTTTGTCAAAATGTCGATAACTTTGTCGGGTTTCAGTGCCGGTAGCAGGAACATTGTCGACAACGTATTCGACAACGTAACTCGCGAATTGTCATAATTGTCATACTAATTTTTAGTTCCAATTTTCACCGCCGCAGCGCTGTTCATTTTCCAATACTAAAATAGTCGAAGGCGATACGAAAACGTTGTCGACAATGTTCCTGCTACCGGCATAGATGAGGACGCCTTGTCTTGTATAGGGACACTACAATAATCAGTTTAATCGTAGCGTGTTCCGATTTTTAAAAACCTTATGCACAATTCGAGTACAATGGTTGACTTAATGCTAAAGCATTTTCTCTTGTGCTTTAGTTTCCCTTACTAAGTTATTGGCACGTATTTTGTTTAAAGATTTTGAGTTAGATCCAAATCCATTGAGAACATTTCTTTATTCTTCATTTTGCTATGTAAATAAAATTATTTACGAGGTTTATTTAAAAACATGTTTTGTTGTTCTTGTGAAAATGCTGTATATTATAAACAAGAGATTATTCGACTAATCCCACGCGATTAAAGTTACAAATGAAAATCCAGTACAAAAACAGGGCTTTTAAAAAAAACTATTTATTTGCAAAGATAGACTTATCTTTGCAAATAAATTCGTTTAAGATTTTAAGCACATTATACATACAGCCTCTTAAAATACCAAGTGGTGACATTTCATGCAGTGAAAGTGTTACGTCACATATTCTTTACATAAGTGTATATATGTATTACGTATTATATCCTTTAGATTTTTTATAACAAATATTTGAACGAAACTGACTGAAGTAATTATAATGGAGCATAATAATGTGACGTGTCAATTCTGTATGAGGGTACTGTCGAGCTTAGAATAGTTTAGTATGTAATTTTTATAACGTAATAAATCGACAGTTATAACCACGCTACGCATTACGCAAGCGTTGACTTAGCTGTCAAAAGATATAACCTTTTTTAATTTTAGCTTGCCAATTTACTGCAACAGCGCTCCTAGTCTTTATTTCACAGCGTCTAGTTCAATTCCCTTACAGAAAAAAATGCGTGTGACGCACCAGAGTGAATCAATGAGGGATACAGACTAACCTTATGTGGAGTTGTGATTGTCATTATTATTTTTGTTAATCGTATCTATTTCATTTTCTTGGATAATTATGAAGTAACCCATGTTCATGGTCTACGTAGATATCATTACCGTGTCATGGTGGAAATTTTAAATAGGGTTGAGTAAAATAAACAATCATTAATTCACATGTACTTGTTAACTTTACACACTTTTTAACATTATATTGTCATAGATTAACGAATAAGTTAAAAATAATGGTATTATATAAAGGCATGTTTATATTATCTGTGTGTATCCAAGCAGCAAATGATTACCTGACTGTACCAGGAAAAAAACTGTAAGAAAAATATCGTTAACAGTAAAACCCTTGAGAGCGCGCTTGTACTCCATTATATGAAATACCGACTCATTATTACGACAAAGAGTGGCGCTCGCTCCCACAGAAACATTACGATATGTTTCTTCAATGGCGTCCATTTCGGACGTTTTATTTTTTCGACTCCCGATCGAATTTCAAAGATTCACACGGTTGAAACTGTTGAAAGTGACCCGTCGTGGGTTTTTACTTAAATACGGCGTCGGATATTAGTGCCTATGGGATCCGATGGATGATTTTGATAAGTCTATTATTGTTGGATCCTTTGTGGAAATGCTTAATGTGAAGTGTTCATAAGATTTTATTTTTAATTATTGTGTTACTTGCTTTTGGTAAAGAAAAGTTGTAACAAAACCTCAAATTCCAGAAGTAAATCGCTCCGGTTTTCGATGCGAGATTTCACTATAATTTAACTTACTGTGCTTTTCGTAAGGTAATCCATATTAATATTATTAAAGCGAAAGTAACTCTGTTTGTTTGTTGGCTACCTTTTCAGGACTAAACGGCTGAGCGGATCGAAATAAAGTTTGACAAGGACCATAGATTTTGTCTTTAAGCACATACAGACGGAGTCGCGGGTAATAACTAGTTGCAAAAAAATATGTATGTTACATTTTAAGGCCTCTGCCCTACCTCTCAGGCACGTCATATTAGGTTTTAGTATTGGCGAATTAGAAAATACCTATAATATGGCTGTGTTTTTATAGAAATTCGTATCACACGCCTTCGCCCTATATAAGCAGCGATAAACTACCAACAGTATCGAAAAGCTAATCTAAACTGCGTCGGTGTGAATACTTACTTTGATAAATGAATGTGCATCGAAGACGAAGTGCTGCGTCTAGACTTTAGTGTCTGTGGTATTGAATAGATTTGACGAGGTGAATGACCTGATCGTGACGTGTCAGATACTTACAAAATATGACTCACATATATTTATCCCATCCATTGATACACAAGCAACCCAAGAGTTGATTGAATATTCATGTTTTTATTCGAGTGACCACACGCACAATTAATGCCTACCTAATTTCGGTTGCGGTTGTGGATAAGAATCGCAATTTATGCTAATATCTATATATCGGTAAGCGTTATGTATAATGAATTTCGGTAATCGGAAATACCGCAAATGTTCGGCCTTTGTCGTTGGGTGGTAGATACGATACCGTATTTATGTTTGTGGAATTAAAATGTTGCTTGATCATTCAATGAATATTAATTAAACATTCAAAATTATTATATACTATCTTCTGCCCGCGACTTCGTCCGCGTTGAGCTTAGAATCTCAGGGGAACCTAAAATTTATAAACTAAACCAGGTTATAAACTATCTGTGTTCCAAATTTCATCCAAATCCGTTGAGTAGTTTTTATGTGAAAGGAAAGAGTACGAAACATCCATACATCCATCCATCCATCCATACTCACAAATCTCGCATTTATAATATTAGTAGGGCTTCCATAACACAATGCTTAGGTTCACTACTAATAATTGTTACGGAATATTTCATAAGCAAGACCGAAACGATTAAATGTCGATGTTGTTTCACAATTCGTATCTAAATATTAATTCGTATCGTATTTCAGTAGCGAATTGAAGTGCAAAATTTTACATAATCCCATAGAGGTTTAAAATATCGTTAGCTGAGATATGAGATGATGAGTCAAAGTACTATATTCGAACGGATATTTTAATTTAAACATGGTAGATTTCGTTCACAGTTAGGGATATTATAACAACTGTTAACTAGCATAGAACAAACGTAATTTGTGGAGTACATAATTCTTCGAAAAAACTACATCAAAAGAGTGTTTATTCAGTACTAAACAGGATAGCATTACTGTGATGTTATACTATTTCACAGTTTAGATTTGGATTTATTTATAAATTTAAATTACCGACTTGCATGATAAAAATGCTATCAACATTTTTTAATTCGAGCATTGTATTTTTCTTATCGACATAATAAATGTCAATAATATAATATATTATTCCAGAATACAAATTCTAATGATAGAGGAATCGCTGATCTAATTCCCATATGTATTTACTCTGAGGTATTACCAACTGTTCGCAGATAGTCTATCTGCCATCGGCGATGGATGAATTTTATTACGTCTAAGCGCAGAGTTATCTCTATACACACGGGTGTCTGTTATTATATTGTCTTACGGTATACGGTTTTAATCAGCTTAGTCAGAGTGCAAATCTAATCTTTTTACATAATTACGTTTTTATTTCTCTAAATAAGCGAAGCCGCGTTTAACAGCTAGTTATCAATAAAGTAGGAAATTCAGGGCTAGCTTACGAGCCTGAAGTTAATATTTCAGGCAGTAATGTATGGAATAAAAAAAAAACCTCTTAAATAACATAGTAAAATGTAAATGAAGTGGTCGCCAATTTTAATTGATTTACGAGCTTACAAGTCTATTAAATATGTAATCTGGCAACATTTTAACCCCAGTACTAAAAGTTGAATAATAAATTAAGTGTGGCAGAGCGGCGCGAACTCGGACGCATCTTAATTATATTAAAATATATTTTGTTCTGTTACCGCCACTCATACGTCGGTTCACTGTAGACCTCATAGCTCTATAAGAAGTACAAAATATTTATAAGGAAAGACTGTCAAAAACTTCGTAGATCATTTTTTTATACCACTTAGGTGGCACATAAGCATACGGCCCACTTGATGGTAAGCAGTCACCGTAGACTACAGCCGCTAGCAATACCAGGGGTATCACTAACGAGTTGCCAACCATGTTGTTGATGAGGACTCGCTATATAAGCATCATTCCTACTAGCCCAGCGTATCCTCGGGCGGCTCCAATATTAATACCCACGGGTGATCTCAATTCACCCTACCTCTCTTTTTAAGCTCGTGGTGTAATTTTTCACTGTACCTAAGCTTAGAAAAACTCATTGGTACAGGTCGGGGCTTGAACCTGGGCTTATCTGATTACGGGCCGTTACTTCAACTACAAGGCCACCAAGGCTTGGCAATGTAAGAGTGAAAAAGTAATTAGTACCTAAGAACAGCGTGGAGTGATCGAATAATGTAGGAAAATCTTTTGCTTCTTGAGACGAGATTTGCATGTTCATAACATAAGGGCCATAATAGAATGCTGATTATGCTTGGAAATTATTACACAGAGCCATCTGGCCCCAAACTGAGCTAAGCGTGTACTATGCGAACCAGCAGCTGATAGAATACTTTTTTTTGCAAATACATACCAAACACCCAGACGCTACGCAAACGTAACATGCTTATCAAATATTCACCCCGTCGGGAATCGAACCCGCGACCTCTAGCGTAGCAGTCAGATATACTAACCAGACCAACGGTCTCGTCAATATAATATTGAGGCCTAATCGAATAAAAATATTGTATTTCTATTTTGTTGCCTTTATTTAGTCACCTCTATGGGTATTCTTTAGTCTGTGTCCGCAGCAAGCTGCAAAATAACGTGTGGCGGCGGCATGCCGGTGGTCCGCGGCCGCTTGACGGATCAATTACCTTATTGTGCTGCTCTGCACGAAGAATAGTTAGGAATCTGGACTTGGGTTCGTATACTTATATGTTCGGTGCATTTTAGAGCTATATTTTAAATTTAGACATTTCTCTAAAATAATATGAAACTTCGAAACTCAATTTAGACCTACGTGAAGTCAAACTTAAATAATGAATAAGCGACCATTGACATAAAATCAGATTTTATTGGATGAAATTCTGGCTGTCGCGACGCCAAACCTTCAATCTGTAAAGTACTATAGGATAAGTATTTTTTTGTATATTGACTTGTTATGGGAAATAAAGGAATCGCCTCAGCAACCTTTGCAAGCTCACATCCTGTTGCATTTTAAATAAAAATACAATTAAAATAATATTATTGATGGACTGCTCCCAAAATAATAAAAAAAATTGTATCAAACCAAAAATATTTTGAGAGAACATGATATATTGCTGCTCAGGTATTAAACAAACTTAATCTTAATCTTGTACCTACTATAGGAATCCTAAACATCTCTTAATAGCCATCCCAACCAAACTTTGCCCCCGGCTGTATAAAAATACGGGCTGCGGAGCTAAAATGCTGCTGCATAGAGAACTCAACGTCTAACTGAACACGTCGTAAAAGATGACAAAAAATTACCTCGATACTTTTAAGGTTAGAAGCTTAGTAAAATTAAACGTGGTAAATATAATATTGTATTGTGAAAAAAAAATTGTTACTTTGAGAGTTACCGTTGGGTAAATAAAATAATATAATAATCATGTGAGGCTCTAAGGAAATATGACTGAAATTGTAGACTTCATAAGTGCCTTACTAGGGCCTTAACGTAATAAATGATTTATTGATTTAATTTTATTTTCTATTTAAGCATACGAAAATAAAATATTTTCATTTTTGTAAGTAGATTATCCAAAAAATATTCCAGCGAGCAAATCGTTGCGACGCAGCATTTTAGTGTTCTGCGATTCGATTCAAGAGCAAACGTGTCCAAGGTTAAAAGTTCGACCTTGACAATTTGCACTAGATGTTCCGAGGCAATTATCCGCAAACTAGTTCTTGTGGTTTTTGCCTCGCGTGATCCGTAATGAAAGCGAATTTTATTTAACGGCTTCAGGCGAAATGTTACGAACTTTTGACAGATTTGTTGTATAAGTAAGTATTCATTATTTTATGATAAACATAAAAATATATATCTGTGAAGTCTACTTCTAATGATCTAATTTTCGACTTAGTTTGACAATTGTTAATTTTTCATACATAGGTAAGATTAAACCATTCTTGAACCTGTGTGGTACGAAATACATACGTTATAAATGTCATAATTTTATAGAATGCATGTTGGTCGCAACGCAAAACGACCATGAAATTCGCTGCCGAAATTGCTCACACCCTACAGATTTATTCATGTTTTATTTGCATAATGCAGCTTTGGTCAGAAACAATATACCTACTCATAAAGAAAATGTTGACTTGTTCTAACCACGTTAAGCATTCACTTTTGAGTGTCGAATATTTCAGCAGCATTCTAGCTGCCATCACGGAAAGCCTTCCGTGATGGGTAATCCGCGGGTAATGTAAAATAAGGTGTGATTGTATTTGTTTACGCTCGATTGAAACTCACTCGATAGTCAAGTATTTTCAGTAATTATATAGGTGAGGTGAGGTAAATTATTCGGTTCGGTAAATATAGAGGTTCGATTCCCGCCGGGGCAAACATTACATGTCAAACATGTTTGCTTTGCGTCTGGGTGTTTGGTATGTATTATAAGTATGTATTTACAAAAAAAAATATAAGGTATTCTATCAGCCACTGGTTCCCATATTACAAGCTTTGCTTAGTTTGGGGCAGATGGCGCTGTGTGATAATATCCAAGCATTATTATTATTAATAATTATTATATTCAGGTCATAAATTAAATTATTTTTGATAATGTTTCCAATGTTGACTACATTTTATAATAATGAATATATTTCTTTATCCATAATTCCCCCGAAGCCCACCCCAATATAAATAAAATTAATTAATTAAACCTCATTCACACACCACAATTGATAATTCACTTCAAACCAATTTTTAGATTTTTTGTTAGTCATGAGTGACTTTTTATCAAACGCCGTATTCTGAATGACTAAGCCGTGATATTAAAACGCTATTAGTCTAAGAGAGCTCGATATATCATTCGAGGGCGGTGATTTTATCGCGTCTAAATGCAGACAGGAATTTAGATGTCTCAATGTTTTTTTTTCTATAGTGGGCAGTTTTTGCGGAGCCGAAAACAATGTTCCGATGGCTATTAACAGGTCGGCGAGTTGTTGTGCTAATGCGAAATGAATTCGAATTCTCGATGGTTGATTGTCTCACGGTTGAAGATGAATGTCAGAGTAGACCTCCGTGCTTTTCTGACGGGTCTCACGTAGCTTATTACTTTTATTTTTGACCTACTAGATTTTTATTTCCCTAGTGGTAACCCTACATAAGTCTGGAAAAGAGTTTTACGGTTTAGTTTTACGGACACTGAAATATAAGCTTGAAATTAAATATCACTACATAGTATAAAGCAAAGTCGATTCCCGCTGTCTGTCTGTCCCTATGTAGGAATGCTTGATTTTTAAAACTACACAACGGAATTCAATGCGGTTTTTTATAATAAATAGAGTGATTCAAGAGGAAAGTTTATATATGTATATGTATAATGCAACCGTGCGAAGCCGGAGCGGGTCGCTAGTTAACTTAGAAAATCTTTGTCAATAAATCCAGAAAAAAGTAACATAGTACCCACTACTTTAGCAACATATCAGTTACACTAATCATTATTATTAATGACGTTACGGTCACGTAAACGAAATCAGTAAACATTTTATTACCATCTCAAGCTGCAACATCACTCCACCTTAAATAAAATAAAGCACATCTCAATTTACAGCCTCCCAACAACCATGAAATAACGAACGGATTAGATGAAGATGACATCGAACATTTCTGCTATTAACAAACATAAAAGAATTATGCTCTGTCATAAATATATCATCAGCAGTGACGATTTTAGCGGCAATGTAACAATTCTTATGGATCGGCAGCCCACTTGGAACCATAAAATCTATGAAATTCAAGGGGCGGATGGTAGGGATTTTTTCTAACAAATCTCTATGGGAGGCGACCACACCGCCGGCCATCCCATACAGAACCTATCCGTAAACACAATAAAATTCAATATTTACGTGCAATAAACTTACAATGAGTTAGTATCAGTCAAAATGGTAACCGCTTTGCTTACATCATGCGATTTTAAGCTCTACAAGTTGATAGCAAAGTTGGTTTTCAATTCGTGTCTGGTTCATAGAACTTATTTGTAAAGTTACCTATTGTCTAAGAGTGATATTTGTTTCGTAAGCGATAAGCGAGGGATGGGAAAGTGGATGTGAAGACTTGATGTTTTTTTATGTTTATTTTTGGCAGTAAGTTGTTGTTTGTATGTGCAGGGAAGTTAAGTTGCAGTCAACTCGCGTAACAGACCATAAAGGATGGTAGAACCAGAAATATGAGGTAGATATCAGTATTCGTATTCGTATATAAAAAAAAACGCGTATAAGACCCGTATTCATACCTCATATATATATTTTTATACCACTAATATTTTAATACCACTAAGGCTGCATTTATAACACAATATACGGTCCATCTGATGGTAAGCAGTCACCGTAGCCTACAGCCGCTAGCAATACCGGGATATCACAAACGAGTTGCCAACCAGGTTGTCGATGAGGACTCACTGTGCTAGCAACATTTCTACTAGTGCAGCGTATCCTCGTGGAGCACTAGCAAACTTACCTACCGCAGAAACACAACACTACATGAAAGTAGTGTTATTTGACTGTGGTCTTCTATAAGGTGGAGGTACAGTCCAGGGGGGCTCCAATTATAATGGGAAAACCCACAAGAGATCCCAGTTCGCCCTATCTCTCTTTATTAGATTAGAATTAACGCAGGTTCTTCATACGACAAAGGAAATATACTTACGACTCATTAATATCATAATCATTGAACGAACATTATAGGTACTGTAGGGGAAACTTTTACGTATGTCATATTATTATCACTAACTTACAGTAAAAAGTCGTTGAAATATAATCGCTGTTTGCTGTAATATGGGTTGATGAGGCAGATAGTAGACTGTTGTGTGAAAGCAAGGTTAGATATAGGTAGCGATATTCTTTAATGTGAGAGAAATAGCAATAATATTTACTTTAATTATTGGCATACCTATCCACAATGATCTGTTACTTGCCACATATATTCTTTGCTTCACAACGACCTTTATTTTGCAAGTCATCCGCCTCTTTAGTTGGAGGCCGTCCGAAGCTGTGTCTTCCAGATCAAATTAAAGAGGTACATGTAACTTTGCGCAGAACGAAGTGACGCTGGTTTAAACTACGCCTTGCAGTATATAGGTATGTCTAAGATTACACGCGTACACCTACAACGAATACAATAAAGCTACGCCTTGCCCACGAACTACATGTTTGAAAAATTGGCGGCATCACTTCGTTGTTTGCAAAGTTCCTTCTAGTACGTAGATTCCAGTCTAGAGTCTACTGGTTCTATTGTCCTTTACGCTATGTTCTCTCCAATACTAGTATTGCTACTACATCTGATGTTTCATATAAAATGAGCAAATTAACACGACATCACCTGGCAGTCCATAAAACAATGAGAAATTCATTAGTTAACACTGCTATTGTCGATTATCGACTGGACTCAAGCCAGGCGTGAAAAAGTTTACAACCAAAGTAAAATATTACCGAAAACCAACCTTGGCCTTAGCAGCTTAGAGTGCAAAATAGCAAGTCGCCGAGCCCGTAACACAATGCTCAAATGCTCGTAATGAGTCTTTATTCATTTTCACTAGCCTTAATTTCACGGCCTCTCTTGTGGACTGTACTCCTGTTTCAGTGAATGAATCCGATTCCACGGCTACGAAGAATGGCAACTGTGCCATTGAATAATTAGCTTTGCACACATAACTATAAAGTTCACAGGAAAAAGCGGTGTGTAATTTTAACAGTTGGAAATGTGACTGCCAAAATTATGGCCTGATTCTGTTACCGTGAAAGAATTCCATTGATTTTCGACAATGCGGTTCTGTTTAATTGTTTTGAAACGCCGTGCTTATTATTTTAAAGGCGTTTTACAGTTCCATTAAAATATAAGAAAGTGTCTTGTAACAAAACTGGAGTGGCTGTATTCTATACGCTACTGCGATTTTGGAACCGAGTCTTTTGTGGCATTTTATAAATAAACAAATTGAAACGTCTGCTTATAGGTTACAGCTTTTTCACCGCGACTTCGCCCGCGTAGCAATTAAGTATACTATTACCCGTTTACCCGTAGGAATGAAGCATTTTTCCTCGGTAAAAAGTAGCATATGTCCATCAGGGATAATGGCGGCTTCTAATGGTTGAAAAAAAAAAATCGGTTTTGTAGTTTCGGAGCTTATATTCAATACAAACAAACAATGAAATCTATTCTCTTTATAATATTATATTAGTGTAGATTATTATAAGTAAACATTACCCTACGTATTCGTATTGAATTAAGTTTATTTTATTATAATTTAAGCGTTCTTTAAGAGCATCGCATAGAAGATTCCAAAACTGGAATAATTTTATTTAAAATGTAGAGGATTCCTGTGGTATATGCGATTTTATGGGTTGTTAATTGTCTATGAATGTGAATAGCGGTGCACAATTGACCTAGTTTACTTAAATTACTATAAAAACAACGACGTTTAAAATAGTTGGGACTGACGTCTAAAATCAATTAAGCCATGTTGACATCTGCTGTCTCACCCCTCATTGAACCCCATACAAGGTTATTCAATTAAACCATGCAAGCATATGACATGCATGTGCCGTAGGGCACGTGCTGTCCCATTTTTTCAAAGGCACTTCAGCTCAGTTAATTGTTTTAGCGTCTTAAGTTCATGGCAAAAAAATATTCATGGTTGACGTTGCCTTGTGATGTGGCACAGGAACACTTGAACTGAAAATAGGTTCGTTTATTTATATGTATAACTATTAAGGTTCGTTTATGTATAACTTTTAACTGTATCTTATACTTAGAACTGATCAACCGAGTTCTAAAATTCTTTTTTATTTGTTTAACAATACTAGATTGGCTGTATATGTGTTGTCTTATTAAATTAAGTCTTTTTTTTATACCACAAGCATACGGCCCGCCTGATGGTAAGCGGTTACCGCAGCCTATGGACGCTTAAAGACCAGGGGTATCACTCGCGCGTTGCCGACCCTAATGTCGCTGCCAGAAGTGCATAATTATATTACATACGCCTCTACTATTTATCATATTAACAGTACAGTTAAAATTTCAAGTTCTATTCTATTTCTCGCGAGTTTTTCCGCGCCGCGTCGCGTTGATGTCTTTGTAAGGGCGATATAGGTTTCGTAGATTCGTAGCAAACATAATTGTGATCGTTTCATATTTTATCGTAGTGATCAAAGGCTTTTAAAAACATTTTAGTTTTTAATAGTTTTATTCGTGCTATACTAAATATTATTTTATATAGATTTTGAAAAAAAATACCAAAATTTTTTTTCGCTGAGAATAGGATTGGTAGCATTTTCAGATAGGATAACTAGTTCCAGCTTTCTTAGTTAGCTGTTAAGCTTTGATTACTTAATAACGATTGTTTTGATAGTAAACTTTGCTATGAAACAAAACAACACTTACAATAGGCTACTCTATACAAATTTAAGTAAAAAGTTGACTAACTTATTAAGAAGACTATTTGCCGTAATATGTCAAATATAGAATTTTCACACGTGTCCTCAATTTGCTACAAAGTCCATGAAACCAAAAGTTTAGTGCACAACAGGCTGCGTAGGCGCACACGTGGTCGCGACGCCGCGTCGGCCTCGCTGATTGGTCCCCCGCGCCCCACCCACCGTGACTCACCACTTGTGCAGATCTGTAAGTTAATACTTAACTTTGTATCATTCAATTGTTTCCGTTATTTTACAAGTTTTAGAGTTATTTGAATTTTATGTATTTGAAGCGAAAGTATTACTTAAAAAAAAAACATATTTTATTAAAATTTAACTACTTTTAAAATATTATTATTTATTATCAAGAAAATAGTTTGTTTTATATATAACGTAAAAAAATACAAAAATGGCATAACTATTTGTAAAATACAAATTTCTATTTCACTTCTAGCTTCTAACCGTATTACACATACATACAAAGAAGTATATTATTGGTAATAATATGTTTTTTGACTTAGTGGTAGTACTAGAGTATTATTGAAAGGAGTCCCTGTAGGGTTCCAAAGATACTGGCAGCGTTCCCCCCCTGAATAGCAATACTAAATCTTTGATTGCTAAAGTATTGTCAATTTCATAATTGCTGAATACCAACCGAACAGCATTACGTTTACATCGGACATAAATTCTGTAACACGTTACATTACACTATGTTACAGTGTTACAGACATTGTAACATTTATCTTCGAGCCATGAGTTCCAGGAACGTAATCTAAGCATTAGATTTCCAAGTTATTATTTCGTACTTAAGTTGGTGGTCAGCTCACTTAAGAGTTCTATTTGGTAATGTTTATTATTATTATGCAATTCAAGTGTCGTTTTGTTTGATTGTGGATTATATTATAGCAATAATAAGATTACAGCTGGAAATAAGTTTAAACCCAATCGACTTGAGAATAGAGCTGAATATTGTTTGTTTTAGTGACTTATTATTAGAATTATACATAAATAATGTTTGCTTTATTAATATATTTTTTTAAAGTTAGAAGAAGTTGATTAATATAGGCAAAATGTAAGCCTAGGTATATTTAACCACTATTGAACATGTGAGTGAAAATATTATTATAGCGGAATTGTTTTATCATGAAAATTACCATCAACATCATCATAATCCGGCCAGTTTAAACCTTTACAAAATACCGAACCTTAAATCCCGTTGCTTAACAGCCTTAAAGAGCAAATCTCGCCAAAATTGCATAACCCACCTAATGAACTAAACAAGGCGAAGAATAGTTAAGAAAAAAGTGCGGCGCGCGAGACCAATCGGGGTTAGAGGCTGGCTTTGTCAGGTAGAGGCTGTGGCGCTGCCTCCCACCACCCGACTCCGCCTTGGACGGCCGAGCCGGCCGACCGCCGTCAGAAGTGCCTGTGCCATTCGCGCCGCACGCTCGCGCTCATGTAGCTGATCCCCGCCCATCGAAATGAAGTGTGTGTGGTTGTTAGTGCTCACGGCTCTGTGCTGGAGGTGCGATGCCGGCGGGAAACCTCGCAGAGGACGCGGGAGCATGTGGTGGTAAGTCTGCCTATCCTACTTAAAGTTCATGTCAAAAATGTAGGTTAAACGTTGATTGATACGTGTAGCTTACTCCAGCTCTGGGAGCTAGAGATTTGTATCAAAAGGTGCCATTGTTGGTGTGTTTGCGTTTGTTTACTATGTACGGAAAGACAAGTCATATGAATTGGTATACATGCATTAAAAACACCATACATGATACATAACATAGATATATACCACTAAGTCAAAAAACATATTATTATCAAATCTTTAGTATCTTTACCTAAAAACTACGTACTCTAGTCTCAGAGCTAACAAATTATTTATGTTAATTGGGTAATAGTTATCTAACTAGTCAATCTATAATAACTTAGTTAACATCACTTTCTGGATCAACTTTAGTTTATTATATCGATCTAGGTATATAGCTAAATCTCCACTATAATATATCTACTATCTAAATAGCACCTATTATTCCCCATCTACATTAAATTCCAATCGCACTTACCAGCCTGTGCTTCAGAGTTAATTATGAATGTTATTAAAATATAGTGTAATTACGATATTTTATTGTTATTAAAATAGACAACACCCCCCCACTTTTTTCGGGCTTAGTTTACGTATGCGGATCCTGCGGCCGGGTCTGTCGATTTCGTATTTCGTTTCAGCCTTATTAGCAATGTGTGGGAGCGCTTAAATGGTTGATGCTACTTAAATACTCTTTATTAAAATAACTCTTTCTATTGCCGTCAAGCTTGAGATGAGTATGAAATCTTTAGGGCCCCGTTTAGAACGCAAAAAAGAGTGGAATAGACAATTTATCGTGACGTCAGTGCTATAATTTTAATGGGAAAAGTTACTTACTAATAAACTTATTTGTGACTTAACTATATTAGTATTTAAGTCCACGGGCATAATAGACCTATAAAATATTAAAGTACTTCTGTTAATTTGACATAGGTTAACTTTTACTACGAAAAATATTGTACATAAAAAATCTTTGATATCAAGGCTGCTTATGTTAGTAATCTGTGAATCTACTTAACAAATTTTGACACTTCATCACTTGTAGACAGCTAAACTATTGCTGAGAAAATAGGCTATACATTATATTGCAACGCGAACGCAGTCGCAGGTAAAATCTAGTAGTAAATACCTAATTTACAAATTATATTCTCGCGTCTAAGTTGTTCACAATGCAAGACATACATCATCACGCCATCCGTCACCGGGTAGGCAGAGAGTATAGAACGCAAGAGATTAACCAATTTATTTGATTATACACGTAGTATGTAATCTACTCTGAAGTAATACTCAGTACAATGCTCGCCATAGGATATTCCGGGTACATAGACCTGTAAGCTATTTTTTTAAAGTTGCCTAACAAGGCGGCAAGTGCTATGACTAGCAGATATGCTTAGTGCTGCAGCTGCAGTGATGTTGGTCTTACTATAGACTCTTGTAACGCGTGACAGTTTTCACTAATCAATACACGTGTAGAAGTATCTGTGAATCCCCTTTAACTTCCAAAAACAATTGGTCATCAAATCGCTTCCGCATACCTACACTGTGGTTCAACACTGTTCAACATTGTATAACTATGTTGTATTAGTCAGATGTTGGATGGATGCCTAGGTACTGATAATTAGCAGATCATTAAATGAGGTGCAAGCACGGTCAAGTACGAATAATGGCGTACTTAAAGTTTATATGCACTTAACTGCATTGCAAGTACTTGCCAATACCTACCAGGTGGAGAGTTACTTTTTAATGTGTTATTAAAATCCAAAAAAGGTTACTTAAATTATTTGAAGTACTTTTAATAACTTAATTAGTTCAAACATTATACTTGTGGTTACTACAGAAAAATGCTAGTTGTGAAAATTATCTACACTTATAATTATAAAGAGGCAAGATTTGTATTTTTGTATGTAGCAAATAAACTTAAACATTCAAGACCAATTTTAAATCTCACCAGCGGAATGCTATATTATCACTGAGTAACATAGGTTATATATTATGTTGCTACGCGGGCGAAGTCACGGGGTATAATGACTGATAGAATATGATGACAGTTTGTGTTAAAAGATTTAAAAGGTACGATATAACTTACCTATATGGATATCTCATTAGATGCGTTCAAATTAAGATGCATGGCGTGCTCGATCGTAAAACTTCACAAAATTTATTTAATACTAGCGGCCCGCCCTGGCTTCGCACGGAAAGACAAAATATTTGATAAATGTCAAAGCCTGCTAGTTGTTATGTGTTTGTTTACATTTTGATTTAAATATTTTCTCTGTGTATTGGACATATTTCTAGATTTATTTTTACGTTAAACATTTTCAATATTTTAATAGTGAGATATAGCTAGATTTAATAGTTAGATAACCCCAAAAACTCTTAAACCATAAAATTGGTCCAGACTTTCTTGAGTTATAAGTGGTGTACCTAACACGACTTTGTTTTATATACATATATAGATATAGATTTTATAAGAACGAACGGAAACTGATAAATTTGATTGCTCGCCTGGGGCATGTTCGCCGTATTTACGGAACTAATCTATGTGACAGATATACGCTTCAACTTATTACCATTCGTTAGATAGTTATACTAATAAGTTGCCAAACAAGCATACGGTCTAAATGATTAACGGTTATCTTAATCTGAGGAAGGTTGTTATACCAGGAGTGTCGCTCGCATATTGCCGACACTGCAAAAAAGTCTGCATATAATAATAATAAATATTGTAATAATAATAATATTTATTTGCTCAAACATGGTAGAAAAGGTATTACATATTTATCGAGCCTATTTTCATAATAGAAGTAATAATTTTAGTAATAATAAAATGTTTAAACTATATTAAGTCGACGTAGACTAGTAGATAACACCAGTTTTGTTAAACCTCTGTAGTTTTTGTGGTGTTAATTTTTTTAATGATAATATAACAGTCTTTATTCAAAAATGAATTGAAAAAAAAAGAGTTTTTCTAGGCTTAAACTAACGTTCGCGAAAAGAAGCTACTTTAGAAACGCATATTTATGAATGTGTTAGGTGTAACTTCCAGTCGATGACAAGAGGTGCGACGGTAAATGGATGCCATAGGATTCATCCGAAAACACTTCTCTTTACGTGCAATAAAAAAAACCATTGAATGAGAAATGAAATGGATTGTTTTCAACAAGGAAACAGACGCCTGCGCATCTCTGTGAGTTGACTGACAGTATCAACACAATATTTGTGTTCGCTATCACTCGCTCCTGGTATGCGACCTGCTTAATCCGACATGTAGACTTCAGTATCTATCAGAACTAACGTAGGTACTTAAATACATTTACAAAATCACAAATAGTAAAATTATATTAAATAGCTATTACCCACGGCTTCGCCCGCGAGCTTTCAGAGAAAAAAATATGTAAGAAGATCACTCTTATTAAGCTGATTAAGACGGACAAACTTTCAACCCATGTTTCACCCCCTTAAGGATTATTTCTTGATACAAAAAATAGCCTATGTCCTAACCGAGGTTAAAGTCTATCTCATTGCCAAATTTCATTACGACCCGTCCGACCGTTTAGTCGTGAAAGGTAGCGAACAATCAAAGAAAAGTAACTTACGCATTTATAATATAAGTAAATAGATAAATAGATAGATAGATAGATACACGTTATTGCACAACAAGAGGATACGCACATTGGAAACATTTTACATTTTATTGTAAAATTTGTAAATATTGTAAATATATATCCATACATGCAAATATATTTACAATATTAATTTCAAGAATTGTTTGTAGTGGATACAGTGGGTACAAACAATTCTTGAAATTAATATTTTAATACTATAACGAAATAATCTATGTCAGGCTTGTGGCTATGTGTAACCCAAATCCCAAATACAAATTAGCAGTTATATTCCATCCATACTTAATACAAAGTAACAAAGAATAAAAGTTTAAACCAAGGAAGTTGAATTGTTCAGCTGTATAATACCAGTAATTCTAGAATGCTTCTGGTTTTAATTCAAAATATTTGGAACAAAAGTTATACATGTTTTTATAATTATTAATGAAATTAATTAATTCAACAAGTCAAAATATTTCATTCTAAACAGCAGCTATTGAGATCAGATGGGCTCAGTTTCGTTTGACACCTGGCTCCTGTTATAATATCTAAAAATATCGGTGACACAAAATTGCTAATATGTCTAATTAATTTGCATATCCTTGGCTCTTTATTGCATAATAATTTACATCTTTATTCATATACTAAGATACATATCTCGTTTGTTTAATTAATTCTAATATTATCTTTAAAAAAAGTTGTATATTCAAATTAAAACTTATTTATAAGCATTAACATGTGTTTCTTCCAATTTTAAAGTATATATTTATTTCGTGGTTTATATATTATATATTTGCGTGGTTTCGCAAAAACGGGCTAGACAAACTAGGCTGAATATGTTTAAAACAATTGTCTAAAGTAAGGTAGAAAATAATAAATAATATAAATACAGCCGAACACAGAATCTCCCCTTCTTAGTTGTTTTAAAAAAACCAGCGCTTAATATTCGAAAACAAAACACAAAAATTACAACTGTAATTTTCATAACAGAATAGTTTGATTAAAATGAAGGTGTTTGAACAAAAGCAACAAATTATAAAATTAGAATTTTAAAATCCGCGCATCTCCATTTAATATTTAAGGAATTAATTTGCCAAATATATTTATAACCGTAATAATGTCTCGAGCCATTTATGATGTTTAAATCTCATAATAAAACGTGTTTTGAATATGCTTTCACTCTTGTTTGTCGAAATATTATCATTAATAAAGTAAACTGCGGTGCCGACGGCAACTTAGAATCAGAGGTTTCGATCTTGAATTTATTTAATGCTGCCTTTTACGAAATTTAATTATGTTTAAAAGGAGTCCATTGTCATCAATTTACAATGGATTGGATATTATTTTAATTTTGTAATGATTTATTTTTCCAGTATTTTAAACTTTATGCAATATCAAATTATTTCCGAATGAGTAAAATACGGTAATTCTTTGTTTATTTACGAATAAAATTCCTTTTTAAACAATAAGCTCAAAAAAATTATTGACACAAAACAATATGTAAATTTTATGCAACTACTTTTGAACGATCAAAGCATGAACCGATGTTTTTGATTTTTTGTTACGTTTCTTATAAAACTTAGTATGCAAGGCTGGTATTTCAGAGTTAGGCATTGCATTTTTATACAATTTAACATATTTAGTTCATAATATGATTATATTAAATTTCATACTATAATTTTAAATAAACCACTATGAAAACCTAAAATAAAATTTATAATTGTCGCTTCTATACTTACAAAGTGACTTTGGAGCTACTATCGCACTCAACAAACAACGTCGCGTGCTGATTGTTGTATAAATACGCTTCTGTTTGTAATATTAAGTTATAATTTAGTTTTAAACTTTATTAGCACTAAATGTATCTACTTAATGTGACGTAACGTTGTCCGTCGGAAAAGTTATTAGTATGTATTGCTGAAAAAAGTTGCTTTTCTCGATAAATTCGCCCGCAAAGCGGAAATAAAACAATAATATGTCTAATAAAATATCGCGTGCTTTAGTTAGGGATAGCAATAGCAATTTATTAATATTTAGAATTGTTTCAATAGCCCTTGAAATAACCTGGATGGGTTGTATTTGTATTTGACCTAATAATTATAAAATTAGTTTATTAATTGATAAATTTACAGAATTAACAGGACGATTGTAAAGCGATTTTTTTTTCAGTATTATGATAAAACATTTAACACAGACGCGCAAATTGTTTCGCTCTTAACTCGAATATATAATTAAATTTCGCAATAAATTCCAAATTAATTCTTACATCGCTGTATAATTATAAATACGTTTCATACATTACATTAAATAATACACTTCGTAATTACAATAATCCGTAATCGAAGGCGATCGAAATAAAAGCCTTCACCCGTTCCGACGGTCGGCTGCTTTGACCAGACTGTTTGACCACTTTCTAAATGAAACACTTTTAGGTTAAGTGAACTGTTTTAATTAGCTGCGTTATTAAATATTCACGTGAAATAAGAACAAGAATCAGTAATAAAACAACTATTAACAGATAAATAATGATTTCTCACATCTATATTGCATTGACAGCTTTTTAAAATCCTTTTCTCCAGTTTAATGTATCACAAATTAGCCTACCATAAACGGTTTTATCATCAAGCAGTATTTTTGAACACAGAACAGTTTTCTTCTTCTTTCTAACTATACCTCTTTACTTAGGGAATATTTTTTATACCTTTATACTCCAGAAGAGTGTTGTAAACTTTTGAGTTTTGTTTTTGAGAAATAAATAGTAGCCAGTTACAAAAATAGTTATAAAAAAAAAAAAAATGATTCATCACAGACAAATTTCAAAGTATGTTTTAGACAATATAACATTTCGAATAAAAAATATTTAAAGACGTTTTACTGCATAACCATACTTTTCTCAATAATTCCATATGGAACAATAAAATTATTATTTTTTAAATATAAAGCAGACTGCTCTCTGCTTTACCGATGTGCTCTCAACGTCATGTCCGTAACGCTTGAATAAATGTCACTCCTCAAAAAATATCCCAACCGGGGGCCTATATATATTACAATAAAGTCCAAAAAAGAGTAAACTAAACGCATTTTTTTACTTACATTTCACCACCTACTCGTATGTTGCGATAGTAACTAGGGCACATCACTAATGCCGATTGTAAAACGTCTCGCATCCATGACGCTCGCGACAAAAAAGAAATCGCCACACCTCGGCTAATTCATATTCATCACATGTACTTCATATTACATTACTCTTAGTATCGCATGCCGGAGTCATGATACTTATGATAAAACATGTCCAACTTAAAGAAAGCCCTCTCTCCCACCACGTAAAAGCTGTTGAGAGGTCTGCTAAAAATGGTTTGATATTTTGACGCCAACGAATTGAATAACGAAAACGTAATTTATATGCGGGAAGCGTAAAGCCGAATTGCAAGGAAGTAGATTTTAAAACGATTGATCGTATTGTGATAAAACAGACATACACTCAAATTCTTAGTTACCTCGAGATTTCCTCGCTTCGAGTTAACCTCAATAGAGGATTTGCCAACCTTATACCACAGAGAAGATAATATACAGCGTTCTACCTACCTTCCTTTATCATAATCATCATCATCCATTCTGGTCCAAATCTGAAAGTGACATCCAACTCATTTTTTTTGTATATTCTGTTAGAGCTTGCAAGTCTGATTTTTTTTTACTGTGGCACCAAACTTCTAGGACCATTGTAGTTCATTCAGATTTTCGAAGTCAAATAAAATCAACGAGTATGGTCCTACGCCATAGAAATAAACGTTCAGACGGGCGTTGGCCGGCACTTTCAGATTTGGACCAAAATGGATGATGTTCTTTGCAATCGAGGTCGTATTGTTGGACTGCAAATAAAGTTGGTAATCACTGTATATTCGATACAAGGCTTAGTGAAGGTTATGCAGGAGATACTTCACTAACTGACGTTGCTAATAAATTAGACTGACGTTTCCGCTTATAGGATGAGTATTTTAATTTATGACAAGAAGCACTTAGTCAATGTCTATTACGACTTAATGATATGTTTACATACATTTAGACAAAGTTAAGGCGTCTGTCCACTCATTTTGTTTTATTTAAATTAAAAATAAACTTAAATCACACATTTTTTTACGTATGTATGAACTTTACCTTAAGAATAGTTGAACGTATTTAGAAGGATTTGTAACTGTAAAGAAGACTTTAAAATCATAGTTTAAGAGCCGTTATCACCTCCATATTATGTAAACATCAGGAGTTTGAAAATAGAAAAAAACTGGGGCGTTCTTACTTAGGTACTGCTGTGCGCGCGGTGACCTAAATTGAGTCTAATTAAGTCTGCACTTGGGTCTATGTTTCACTACTTATTTCCAGACTAATGTTTATCTCTATTTATTTTGGATCTTCTACAAAGAATACACACACATTTACCAAAAAAGTGACAGTTTTTTTTAAGGAGTGCTTCTTCAACTGTAGGAGACCACAACAAGCACTTAATAGCTATCTAGGTGAACATACAAATAATAACATTTTTTATAAGGATACAATATTGATAGTTCCGGAAATAGAAGCAAAAAAATAAATATTAAAGAATAAATGAATATAGAATACGTCTCTAAGTTCTTTTTATATTTCCAACATGGAGTTCACGCAAATTATTCCCACCCTCAGTCTTCCCAGTCCAACGGTACCCATTCTGGGATAGGTATTTCTCGAAATTACAATGGTTTATTCTTGCGAGTAAATATGTCGGTATAAGCTAGCTTCACACAAATCAATACATGTCATTTGTTTGTAACATTAATTTCAAATTTAAATCATTATGGATTGATTTATTACTTTCAATATTTATTGATATTTTTAGTTAAATTAGGTTGTCCTCAAAAGTCAAACATACTGGATTTAGTAAGTATCTTACATATGAATCATTGCGTCATTATGATTGTTGCATCATAAAAGACAGAGCACTGAGTTTCTTGCCGGTTCTTCTCAGGTTGTTTTTTGCGAACTGGTGGGAAAGTAGACCTCCATGAGTGCCTTGCCTTATAATGGCTTAAATAGATTTTTTTTATTTTGATATGTTCAGCTTAAACTCGAAATAGTTTAGGAAGGTTATTTTAGTGCATATAGAATTCACGTAAGACGATCCTTAACTACGTCTTAATTACTCAACCATAGACAAGCGTTCAAAGACAATATTTGTTATTTTGACACATTCACACAGGGTTTATCGCTGTTCAAATATTACGTTTGTCTGTCAAAGCCATTGAGGGTTTTTTCCCTTAGGATCTCTTCCTTGTGTTTGGTTACCTACCAACGTGCCAAGTGCAAAGGACCTTATATTATGGACAGGCAAATAAGAATTGTACACACTTTTTGTTTTAAAGCACCTTGTGGGTGTCGAAATGTGCCAGGTTCTAGAAATTTATGGACATTGATTCAATAAACTAGGCTTATCATGGAATTATAATCATTTAATACACACTCGAATCCTAAAACACGTAATTTCTATCAGCAGGTGCCATTTAAAGTGACGAATTTGTTATTCCCATTAGAGATCACACGAGAGGTAATTAATCTACTAAAATTAAAATACGCGTGTATTAATGTTAAACGAAGCATTAAATAGAGCACTATAGCTACTTTTATATTCGACTGGATATTAAGTTTATGTGAAATGACCGTACTAATATTTGAATTCTAGAACTGGATTGATTCGGTTATAAAAACTGGTGTCGTCACAATATAGGTAGCATAGTAACATTGTGCGGATCGACATACGAGTGTCATGACGTGTAGCGTTGCCACCGATATGACCACCAAACTACAGTGACTGCTATTATAAGATGTACTAATTTATGACAAAATATATTTCAATAAGATATTGGAACATGACAATGACATAAATACCTAAATCAATCTATACAATGTTCAATGATTACCAAAATGTTAACCCTCTCAGCGTCTCCTGTTTTGGATGGAATGAGAATTTCCGACGAACGCGTCCATATTTACGTAACACTCAACTACAAAGAAAAGCAAATAGAAAAGTAATACGATTTCCAGCGTTAGGAACGCAGCGCACCGGCGCGAGAGTGCACCGTGCTAGTTTTTTTATAGTGGGCCGAGTGCGTGGTCCCCACCGAGTCAACAGGCCGTGATCTCGATCGCTCCGGCCGTGTTTGCGCGCGCGGCCCTCAAGGATTAATGCGCGACGCAAATATTTATCCGAACGTCTGCGGATTGACAGTTCGATCCTCAATTGTTTGTTGTCTTTACCTTTTCAAATGAGCATTTCATTTCGAGTTGCACCCATTGCCTTAAGTGGCGTTCAGCCTGTGTTTATTTTAACCTTTTTATTGTGAAGGGCCTCTGCAGGCATTGTCTCCCGCGACGGTGACAAAAGTCAAACTTATCGCGTGTGGACAATGAAACGTTTTTTACCGTCACATTATTTGCAATTCTCGGTTCTGGACATGTTTTTGCAATCAATCCTACGAAGCAAAACACTTTTTTTTGTCGCAGGGGCATAGCAAAAGCGGGCGAGCCAAATAACCTGTCGCCGATTTCACCGGGAGTTCTTTACATGGATCCAGCTGTTCACGCGACGCTGAGGCGGAAACAGCGGCGGCTAGCCAGAGAGAACCCTGGCGTGCTCTCAGCCGTCGCCAAGGGGGCTAGCATGGCCGTCGCCGAGTGCCAGCACCAGTTCAAATACAGGAGATGGAATTGTTCCACTCGAAACTTTTTAAGAGGGAAGAATTTATTTGGCAAAATCGTCGACAGAGGTGAGTGACACATACCTCTTTATTAGATTAATTACCGCTAAACTGATAAGGGTCGACAACTTAATGCTTGTATCACGAGCGTAATGTCATCCTTGCACAAAAACTACACTGGACATTGAAGCGGTTTAACGCTTTTTATTTTACTTTTAACACGTCACTCATTTGTCTCAATTTATAATGGAAACAAAATGGTCGAAACTTATTTCAAAGGATCTTAAGTCGATAATGCTCTTCCAGAACTAACGAAACAGATTATAGGCCATTGAAACGTATAAATAAATCTAATCTTTAAAAAGTCGACAATCCGATGTGCTGTTTAACCCTGCAAAATGCTTGGTCGGACAAAAAGGTCCGTTTTGTATAAATCCCCTAAATCCAGTCACAAAAAGAGGCTACAAATTAAGTGATATCTTTAGTTGGCAACCCTTTTAAAAGATGTTATCTGTATTGAACGGGAGGGTAGCGCGTCGGGGGCACATATAAAGGACTCATCGAGATAAAACATCCTGGATCAATTACACGAGCCCAAGTGACGTCCCGGTTCCCGTTTGTCGATAGCCGCTTTTTATTTTCACCTTTTCTCATCTACGTATTAAGGAGATTCGTGACTTTGTATTTATTTATGTGATCCAAAATTTTGCTAGAAATGCTTACAAAAAAGAGGCACCGGTTCACAATTGCGCAAGCGTCGGGTCCATTTAGAAGATTTGAATGGAAGTAGATGCTATCTGCAGATACAAATCAGCAAATAGATATCCATTAGTCTCACAATACCAACGGTGCAAGTAAATTCAATAGATAAGCGGGAGATTACAGCTATTTTAGAAGGAAAGCTTTTAAATCCCCTGTAGTATTTATTGCTTTCACAGTCAATCTATATGAACTGAAATGCAATAATAAATTTATTTTCAATGTTGGTAATAAAACAAGACCATTATACAAAGGTGCACATTGAAATTAAAATGTTTTAAAAGGTACTTACACATTTTATGCACGCCGGCAAGACACAGATGGCTTTTATTTACAGGCAGTAACGTAAAAATTCGCTTAACAATCAAGTTTGATGACAGCAAAACGCTATTTTGTTGCTCGAATCGAAGCTGCCCTATCCCCGGTGTCCGATTTCGATGCTTTGTACGCGATACGCCTTATTATACATTCGCGAACATCTGTTCAACAAGAATAATACGCTATAATAGAGAAAAAAGATTGTTTCGCGATTTCATTCGTAGTTTTTTGAGTAGGTTATTAAGAATTGAATAATAAAATGTAAATATTGAATGAAGATCCCTGCTGGATGCGCTCTTGTCGATAAAATATTTTAATAACGAAAAGCTTTCGATAGATCGAAGTTCACGATGCGCATTAGGGGGTTATCTGTAGAATTATTATTTCGAATTGAGAACACACGCTCTTTTATCGTGAGCTAATTTGATATTATTTCACATTCGGAATACTGTCGGTAGTACCTGAGGCTATCGACCTTTGGAGGTTACGCTAATGAATTGTGCAAGCGCCCTTGGGGTAAAATGTTTCTATTAGAAGCTTTTGGAAGCCATGGGATGGGAAGCCGCAGACGTCTACAATATCTTCATTCATTCGGATATCCTTACGTTTACTTGACGGGTTGGATTAGGTCTCGGATAAATATTAATTTGAACACTGGCTTAAAATATATATTTTTAATCATATGAAACAAAGGCACAATAGATCTATCATCAGACTACTTATAAAAATATTAACATATAAAATTGGCTCTCCCAATATTATAAAATAATTTTAATGATATATTGCGCATCACAAACAATTTTTCATTTAGACACGCTTAAATAAGACGCTATGAAATATTTAACTAATATAATATTCATAGAAAACTTAATTGAGAACAAATCGCAATTAGGACTATGTGTTTACATAATATTAATATATTAATTATATTTCTGTTTTCTATATTAATGATTGTCGTAAAGAAACATGTTAGGTTGGGTCAACACAGCCCGGGGCTGAATCGCCCAAAGAGAGTAAATCAAAAGTATAATCAAGTATGGCGGTCAATTTCGTCTTATTTATTTATGTAAGTAAAACGACTTAAATTGCCGTGACAACTAATTAAAGCAATAAAATGCTAAGCACAAAACTGCGTGGACTTTTAAAACCACTTTCTATTGACACCTTTGAATACGCGCATAAACTAGGCAGTACACTTGAAGAAGGCAAGATTAATCGAAATGCGATCGTAAATTAGTGTGCCTAGAGCAAATATAAATATTGATACGAAAGTACTTTCAGTAATGAAGTTCAGTATCATTTTTCTAAATTAATATCCCGATATAACATGGACCACCATCGGTATAATTCCATTCGGTAAAAAGAGCACGATTACAAAATTTATGTTATATGCGTGTGCATTTAGAGCATATTACTTTATTAAGAGCTGGGAGGGCGAGCCGCGTATCACAGGCCGCCGATAAACTCCTTTAATACATTGCAATTACGTTCATTTGAGAAAAGCATAAAAAGGACAACTGACCGCACCGGGGGGGACTGTCAAAACGCTACTCATTATACAAAAAAAAAGAGTCGCAAATATTAAGAAACTCATCAAATTCCAAGTTTTCAAATAGGGCTGTCTCACAACGTGATTATGACGCTCGACGCACAAAGACCCCCCGGATGCGACACGAATAACTACTAATTTACACGTTGACACGCCATTCACACATCGGATGCGACAACTTCATCTCATTGTGGTGTAAACCTCAAGGATGGTATTATCACAAATGATGACAACGATACAATAGTAGGGCCTTTATCCGACGGCCCATTGTCGACCCGAGAATAGAAAAATATATGGGCCGAGGCCCCGCAGCGCGGCCTCCTGCGGCGTAGCGACCGATGTACGGGACCATCTCCACAGAAGCCACGTTTACACCTAACACAGCTCCTAATGGCAGGTAACTCGCCCAATAAAACCCGACCTTTTTCCAATATTTCCTGTTTTGGTGCATAACGTATGCGCCCCCAGATTCCGACGTCGTGGGTGGATAAAACGTATAAAACGATCGGCACCGAAAATAAAGCCGATATAAAATGCCCTCGACGAAATATTTAATGCTCAATTAGATAAGCGTTTTGGGTTTTGTGGCGTTTGAATTGTTTTCGAGATAACGCGCGTTTTGTGAAACTGAAATGAGTCGATTAAGTTGGATATGGGCGAGGTGACCGCGGGTGCGCTTGTGTTTATTAACCGATGGCCGGCCTGGCTCCTCCGATCGCCTTCTTATTGTTTATCGACAACTCACTTAAACTAAATTATTTTCGGTGCTTTTTGTCCAGTTTGGAAACAAATGTCTTTGTGAGTTGTGTGAATGGGTGTCGTGGCGGTGGCTGGTAGCCGGTGGTAGCTGCGAGTGCTTTGTGCCACTCACAATGAGTGATATACGACCGACGTAATTTTGAATTGTCGCCCTGGAGTCTTGGGACGCGCTCTCAATGTGAAATTATCACCCATACATGGCATAACGAAAATGAATTATTGCCCCTTATGATCCATTCTCGGCGTACTTTTACAGCGAAATTACCATCGATCTCTCCTATACGACTGTACTACTGCTTCCTAGTGTCTTCAAGTTAAGGTGCGGTATTTCATTAGTGGTATTATTATTAAAGCGAGTCTCCCGCTAGATATGTCATTAGAGTGTCGTAAAAGATTATGTTTAGATACAAACAACGCGGCGTCTATGACTTCATCGCACTCGAATAAAGCCGTCTGGGACGAAACGATTTCTAAACCGGCCAAACACCGTATTATAAAACGGGTGATTTATGGTTGTTTTGAGTAATTACGTCTCATCAAATTTGAATAATGCAAGCGCTCATAAATAAGGCACAAGAGGCGCGACTCGCGAAACCGTCATAAGTCAATCCTTCAAATGTATCTTTCGGAACACCTCAGCGTGATGACTTAATGCGGACAGGTACATGTTTAATTAGTACATTAATTTTGAATTATTTAATGGGCTTCTCCGCGGGACCAGGTGTTCGTCAAATGTCAACAGTGATCAAGTTTTATTTCAACGGTGCGCTTGGATGGGTTGTGGTAGGATTTATGACTTTTAAACTTTTTATAAACGCCTTGGCTTTACTGCCAATCGACCCGGCCAGTATAATATTATCGCTCGGTGCGCGCTGTTCAGTGTTCACCCACTGCGGGACCATTCATTATCTCCACAGATAATCCACGGACGGCACTTTATTATCAGTTATTACAATAATTTACTTTTATAGATCCACATTATTCACGTTTGTTCTTATTTGACTGCGATTTGATGGGGCGAAATTACCTCAATAAAATAATGGCGTGCTTCAATTATGAGCATATTTTATGGCTCTGAGAAACAAACATTTATTTGTATTAGACGTTTGTTATACACGACCGGTGTCAGATTGCGTTGTTTGTAAGTTTAATTAGGCTCATGGTGGGTATTTACATTATATTTAATGCCGTGACTAATGCGTCACCTCGGCTAACAGGCTTACATCTGTCATAATTTTTCTACGTCGCGATTTATTTGCAAAATGCGACAATCTGCTTTGTCGTCCGTTGTGGTCGAGCCAATGATATATTAAATCGATTTATTTGTAGTTTAATATTAATATTTTATTCAAACAAAAGAGGTACTACTGAATGTAGTGGTGGGACGGGTTTGTCGTGAATCATCAGTAGTTGAAGACCGGATTCTGTCGACTCGCATCGATTAGTAGTACGGATGAATCGTTAGATTGTGGAGGTAGAATAAAGGTGATGTAAAATCACAGCGGGCCACGATTCACATCAGTTAGTGGACAGATGTGTCGACAGTGTCCTAGCGTTATGAAGATGTGTGCGTACTCAGCGCGTGGTACCATTAGGGTTGTCTCACATGCCTCTTTCGATTGTTTCTTTTAGTTATATTTACTAGATCTAAACTTCTATAGTTTCATGGCATCAGTCTTTTACAATTATCTCAATGCTCATTTTTATGAAAGCCATAAGATTTTATACAAAGGCCTGTCTGGCATAATATTACTGCTTTTATTTTAAGTTCACTAATTACATTTATGACCTGGCTTGTTTTTATGTACCTATAAGCTTCCATTCTAAATGTATGATGATCTGTTCAAAACTTTACTGAAATAAAAATGTTTTCTGAATTCGTATCGGCACATCCTTAGCTCGACCACCTGGCTGAGACACCCCGTGGCTCGACCTCCTCATAACCACAAAACAGATATCCGTGAAGCCTCCAACGTTAACAGCTCTATAAAAGTAAAACATTCCCGAACCAAAGAGTTATTCCCGTGCCTTAAGGATATTCGGTCCGAGCTTATGCACGGCAATTTCACACCACTAGCTTTAGTAAACCATCTTAAGGCACATAATATAAGGGTAAAACCTGAATTATATTTTTTGACTCCTCCAGAAAACTATTTAAGAAATCGTTTTATTATGTAATTCATAATATCATCATGTTAAGTTTTATGGTATGGGCACAACAGTTAAAGACAAGCTTCAAGCAAACACTAACTTTAATCATCATGTAGGTAGGTGTGTGTACATGCATAATATAATCTTAATCTACCTACTTATTATAATATCACATCTCCCTTCACAATAATAAAGAAAACAAAAACATATAGGTATATTTATATAAAACATGACTTGTTTATGACAATGACAAACAGCTGTTAATTAGACATTATTATCTGCACATTTTTTACATTACATTAAATTGATTATTAATATTTAGCAACTTAATCTAGATAAGTTTAGCTAAAATGAGTTGGTATAATAACATATGGAAATAATATTAACAAAATTATTTATACTTATTTTAATTTTATATGTATTGCATAAAACAGATCGAAATTTAGTTCATGTGCTTATTCAGTATGATTAAGATTTGTATAACATTCAATAATTTTATTCATAAATTATTATAATTTATAACATCTTAGGTATTACAATAAAAAAAAACTTTGTTAAATATATGCAAGTTGATTTATGAATTACATGATTGTACATATTATGAAATATTGTAATTCTTTAGCGTCTTTAACATAACTACACTTTACTACCTTCATCTCAAGCAAAATCATCTCGACCATTTGTATTTAGTTGTACCTACTATTTTTTACCTATATTATTTACTTATTGATGCCGTTCGGCTAGATTCTTTGTGTTCGGTGGCCCCATCTATCCGGAGCCCTCACTGTCCTGCCGGAACGTGTAACATAATTATTAGGTATCTGATCTTGTGCATTAGAAATATTTATATTTTGGGGAGTGTTTGACGTTAAATCCTCATATTCGAATGAGTATTCAGCAGGCGCGTCATGTCTCTGTTGTGAGTCGCGAATTATATGTTTGCGGTTTCTAATAATCTTGTGACCATTAAGTAAATCAATTTCATAAGAACGAATATTTATTCTTCGTATTATTGTTCCAGATATCCAATCATTAGTTTTTACATTTACTAAAGCTTTAACCTTTTCACCGACTATCAACGATGGCAAGTTTTTTGAGTTACGATCATAATACATCTTTTGCTTATATTGTCTGGTTATTAATTTGTTTTTAACATTTTTTTGAACCTTGGGTATTAATAGTCTGGAATGAGTTGGTATAATACTTCTAAACTTCCTGCTTTGCATTAATTCAGCCGGAGACGCTAAGTTATTTGCCAACGGTGTATTTAAATATTCAAGCAGCCCTAATCGGTAGTCGGTTTGGCATGCAGTGGTCTTTTTCATGATATTTTTAATAATTTGTACGGTACGTTCCACCTGCCCATTTGACTGCGGATAGCGTGGCGATGAAGTTTCGTGAGTGAAATTCCACTCTTGCGCAAATTGTCTAAAAATCGTTGATGTAAACTGTGGTCCGCAGTCAGACATAACAATACTGGGTATACCTTGTCTGCTAAATATGTCTTTTAGGCAAGACACAATATGATCTGAAGTTGTTGTTCTTAAGCGTGCAATCTCAATAAATTTACTAAAATAATCAACTATTAAAAGAAACTCAATGCCTTTAAATTGTAATAAATCAACACCAACTTTACACCAAGGAATATCGGGTATTTCATGTGAAATCAATTCCTCCTTTTGATTATGTTTCCTGTGTGATAGACATATGTTGCAGTTACTTACTAAGTTGTCAATATCATTGTTTATACAAGGCCAAAACATAATTTCTCTCGCCCTTAACTTACATTTTTCTGTTCCCATGTGCCCTACATGAATCCTAAGAAGCATATCTTTTCTCAAAGTTTTTGGAACGACTATCTTATCACCTTTCCAAATCAAGCCATGAACTATAGTTAAATCTTGTCGATAGTTCCAGTATGGTTTACAGGTATCTGTGGCTTGCCGCCTATCGGCAGGCCAACCGTCCAGCACATACTTTCCAATCTGTTGTAACTCCTCATCATCTTCCGTGTGTTTCTGTAACGTAATAAATTGAGCATCGGTAAGGTGGCGCTCGGCGTGCGCCGCCATTTCGCGCTCCACGGCACATACTTCATCTCGCAGCCCGTCCTCGCTGCAGTGCATTGCACGTGTGACTGACGCCGATGCGGGTTCATGCGCCCGCGACAATGTGTCCGCTATGTATAAATGCTTGCCTGGCTTATATACTAGTTCAAAAGTATAACGTTGCAAGCGCAATAACATTCTCTGTAGACGGGACGGCGAGTCTACGATAGGTTTTTTAATAATGCTTATTAATGGTTTGTGATCAGTTTCTACAGTAACGTCTGATCTACCATAAATATACGGGTAAAATTTTTCACATGCAAATACGCATGCGTAAAGTTCTTTTTCAATCTGTGCATACCTTTGCTCAGCATTTGTTAAAGACTTTGACGCATAAGCAACAGGTAGGCCGTTTTGCAATAAACAGCATCCTAGACCACTTTTGCTTGCGTCCACCGAAACGACAATAGGTTTATCCATACTATAATACTGAAGAACTGGTCGTTTAGACAGACACTCTTTTAAGTCGGTAAAACATTTTTCCTGCGGTTCTTCCCAGTGCCATTCTGTTTCCTTCTTAAGTAGCTGTCGTAAAGCTTGCGTTTTCTCTGATAGATTGGGAATAAAAGTACTTACATAAGTCACTAGTCCGAGAAATCTTTCTATATCTTTTTTATCTTTTGGTTTTGGCATATTTTTTATAGCTGTAACATGCGCTTCATCTGGACTAAGACCGTCCTTTGAAATACAGTGCCCTAAATATTTTATCTCTTCCAACCCAAACTTGCACTTATTTATATTTAACTTTAAGTTTACCTTGACGCATCTATCTAGTACCATTTTTAGTCTTTGATCATGCTCACTTTTTGTTCGCCCATATACTAATAGATCATCAATATACATACACACGCCTTCTATATCATCAAAATTTTCAAGTATCTTTTTATGAAAAACCTCGGATGCCGAGCAAATACCGTATGGCATTCTTAGAAACTTATAGCGACCAAATGGGGTGTTAAATGTACAGTATTTGCTACTTTCATCAAGCCTTAGTTGCCAAAATCCACAACTAGCGTCCAGGGTACTAAAATACTTCGCGCCTGACAGATTCGAAGCTATTTCATCCAGAGTAGGCAGTCTGAAGTGTTCTCTTTTAATTGAACGGTTCAACTCTTTCGGATCTAGGCAAATACGCAAGTCACCATTCGCTTTTTTGACCACGGTAATGCTGCTTACCCAATCGGATGGGCCCTCCACCTTAGCGATTATCTGCTGTGACTCCATTTCCATTAATTTATTTTTAACTTCATCTTTAATAGCGAATGGTAATTTACGCGGCGCGTGTATTACCGGAACTGCATCTGATTTTAGCTTAATACTATATTTCCCTGGAAGACATCCTATACCCGTAAATACGTCGGTATATTGTTGTATAAAATGTGGAATTTTATTCTGCGTCTGTTGCAGAGTCATGACGCGCCTAACTAAATTTAACTCCTTACATGCATATTGGCCCAAGATGGGCGTTGAGTTTACATCAGCTATTTTAAAATCCAAAACATACATTTTATCCTTATGAAACACTCTCAAAAATATTTTTCCTATAACTTTTATGTTAGCTCCCGTATAACCACTTAATCTGGTATTTGTTTTTAGCAAATTATTTATTGATACACCTATTCTAGGCAGGTAGCTTTTAGGTAAAACGTTAACGTCTGCACCCGTGTCCAACTTAAAACTCAAAATTACATTATTTATCTTTAAATTAGCGTTCCACTCATTATTACATTCACTGATGGAGTTAATTACCTGTTCTTGCGATTCCGCGACGAAATAAACGCCACACACTCTCGCAAAGTGGTGCAGTCTGGAACATCTCGCGCACTTTCTGCCGTAAGCTGGACAATCATATCTTCTATGCACGCCACCGCATTGCTTGCACCTGGCCGCCAGCGCGGGGCCCGCACGGGGCGGGAGCGGAGAGCGGTGCGCCGCTGCTTGCGCCGAGCGCGCGTTGTCCCAGTGCACCGCGCTGCCCATCTCTCGGCCGCGCCCGCGTCGGCGTCCTCGCCCAGCGCCCGGCCCAAAGCCCCGTGTTCCGGTTTTTTGCATGATAAAAACTTCCTGTTCTGCTTTTGGATCTTCCAATTTGTTTATCTCATTAAGGTGTTCAGTTTCCCGTTTAATGTTCTCGGAATATACTCTTGAGACAATTGCGGCTCGGCATATTTCTTGCGCTTTGTCTAATGTTAACTCATTTTCGCGTAGCAAACGTTCCCTAATCGCTGCACTGCGTATGCCGCACACCAACCTGTCTTTGATAAGATCGTTATTCAGGGCAGCAAACTCGCACGATTGAGCTAATTTTTTCAAATCAAACACGTATTGTTCTATTGATTCATTCTCTGATTGATCCCGCGTGAAGAACCTGTGTCGCTCAACCGTGATGTTTTTCTTTGTATTAAAGTGAGAATCTAACTTTGTTAAAACACCCTCCAAACTCGTATGTTGCTCACTAGACTGATCGATTATTTCACGACACTGCTCACCTATTATATGCAATAGTATGTTAATTTGTATCTCCGGCGTTTTTTTATGTAGTTCACATGCTTTCGAATAGATCTTGAAGCCTTTTTTCCATTTTTCCCAGTTTTGTGCTAAACTACCGGATGCCACATTTATCACGCCTTCGTCAAAATTAAACGACGATGGTGGAGCTAACACTGTTTCCATTTTGCCGATCACAACACTTCTTGAACAATTCAACTGTTTTATTTTGACTTTATTTTTATTATGTAGTCCACGTTATGAGTTGATATTTTTATTTTTAATATCCTACCGACTGCGCCATGTTAAGTTTTATGGTATGGGCACAACAGTTAAAGACAAGCTTCAAGCAAACACTAACTTTAATCATCATGTAGGTAGGTGTGTGTACATGCATAATATAATCTTAATCTACCTACTTATTATAATATCACAACAACGATACGTTAAGGGGTCAATTACCTAGTGGCGTTATGAATTTTTGTCAAGCATTATAAGATCTACCTGTCATTAATCTGTGCCACGAAAGATAGGTATATCAATTATAGCAATTGAACACCCGAAGCTAAAAAGTATCAACTATACCAGTTACACTGAGAACTATAAAATACATAAATTCAAGTAGTTGCAAGTAAAAGTTGAAAATCTGCTTCAATCTGCCCAAAGCTGTTGTTTTATTTACGTGTGCCATATTTAATTGGCATCTATTCCTCACGAATGAGAGAGATCGCTTCAACTCATTACCGAAGATAAAGCACTACTCAGCCCAATCGCATTCGTATCTGTGCCCTGAATTTATTCCGTCCAAGCATTGAATGATGGCGAAATTGACATTAAGATTCTCGGCCGAATGTCTGAAGTAATTGCTGAATAAAATACTTTTGTATAACATCCCAAAGGGACGCAAAAAAGCGAGTCGCAGCTGCGGCAGTGTGCGTGCAGTACCTAATTTATATCCGTGCACGATGACAAGTCAATAAAAAAATGATTTCATTTGCTTATTGAGTCCTTAATAAAGCTGGCGCGGGCTGGGCGCTCCATATATGTTTATTATAAATGACAATAAACAAATCTTTCCGATTATCTTTACATATGCGAGTATATATTATGCGATTTGATTTTATAGAGGTCCGGAAGGCCACCAAGGGCGAAGCTCACTTTGCCTTCGGAATTACCTTTCGCATGCCACTACACATGTTTAGGATAAGCGTATTATGATATTGAAGTAATTATAATCATTATTCGCTGTTTAGTACCATTACTTTTATCATATTGAAGTTTTTATTTATTTCTATACTTTAAATTAATATTTTGTAATAAATGTGTTGTTATTTTGCGAATATAGATACTTTGCATATTTAGTAATTATATCATAAAAAAAAGTAATTGATCATAATAGCAAGTATACTTGAAAAATCTCCAGAACTCGAGAACCCTTTTATAAAAGTCTAGCTCTGTTTATATTTATTATCATTTTCACACAGGCGAAGTCGCGGGTGGAAACATATCCTTAGCCTTGAGTGCGGGCGAGGGTACACTGCAACAATAGCTTCGTGATTTATGCGCATTATGTCGTAAACTTACAATGTGTACGTATTGAATTAATAACGCGATAATGTACGGACGGACACGACAGACGAGAAAGTTTATGAACATGTACTAAGTATGCAAGTTAATGTACTTAATAATGTTGCTGTAGATTCGATAATATAAGTGAGGTCCGTAGACAAAGCACAGCCGGTATTAATCGATGTAAGTGCACGAGCTATTAAATCGATGTAAGAGAGAGAATTCGACGCGCGCCCTACCACTTGTAATGATCAGATTTATAATCTCTCGGGTAGGTAAGAGGCAGCTCTTTTATTTTCAATCTTTGAGATATACCCTCTCTCTCTTTTAATTGTATTTTATGAGTATTTGATTCTAATGCCAGACCATTAATTATTTATTTATAGTAAACGATACGGCTTATGTATTCATCCGTCTAAGATGAATGGATTTGTGCAGATATTTCTTTGCTCAGTCCCCTATTACGTGAATGTGAACTTAACGATCAGCTTGCTATTTAATCTTCTTCTTCTTAGTCATTTCATCATGACTGAATGTCGTGTCTGTTTTGGAGGCTATTTACTACCCTCCACTGGCAACGGTCTTCGGCCTATCGTGGGGCGGAGCTGATGGAGAGCCCAGCTAGATTTCCAATCTGGTCTGACCATCTGGTTCGAGAGAGCGCACGTGGTCGTATCCCCTCCACTTTGCCAAGAATAACTAGCTTCTCTAGGCTGTCATTTTGGCGCCTCGCTACGTGACCAAAATATGAGAGGATTCCTTGTAGGCAGAATTAGTGGACAACCGTGTTTTTATAACTAGCTCTGCGACTATGGTTTGCTATTTACAGCCTCTTGTAATTCATTCCAGACATTACTAGGGTCACTTTAGGATTGGCAGAGCGCGAGTGATACCCCTGGTGTTGCAAGCGTCCATAGGCTGCGGTAACCGCTTACCTTCAGGTTGCTTTCAGTATGGTTGTTTGCCACCTTAGTGTTATAAAAAATAAAAATACTATATTACGAGTAACTTACCATGCAACTTCAGTAATAATGATAATCTTAACAAATGTGGAAGCACGATTCTAGACATTACGTTGTAAAGTGTTTAGAATAAAAAAAAGTAAACATCACTCGGAAATAATTTTTATTGCATTTAATATCTTTTCTCACGCTTTCCTGTAATCATTGGGAGGGATTTCGCTAAAAGGGACGGAAGTCTGTTACAGAAAGCTGGGGAAGCGCGCGCTATTCAGATTTAGTGACTACGTTCTTTTTCTAAACAAGAGATAACATACCTGTTTGAAAGGGATTTAAAATCAAAAACATTCGGATATCTTTATAGCGTAATAATGCAGGCAAATATGTTGGCAATATCAACAGAAACACTATCAAAGCAATGGGAGGGTCATGTCCCTCCGATCGCTATCCGCTGATGAGCACAAATGTCCTGCGTTTCTAAATTATAATGCCTAAAATATTTAAAACTGTCGAGATTTTTTATCCGTATACCCGAAGCAATAATAAAATTTGATTAAAATATGGACCCCTCTGTTGTTGGGACGAATTAATTATACGAATACCGAACATGCCAAAGTAAAATATGTGTACCTGGTATATTTAATACCGTGCTTTGAAAATGTATGTCGTTTTAGGGTACCGTGGACAATTGGCGTCACGCGTTGGCGCGGCGTTGGGACAATTGACCGTGTTCGTTCAGTTTAATAAATAACGCGAGATTTAACAGAAAGTTCTAGTGGGTGGTTTAAGAATCTTGTATTCACCGATAACTTTATTTTATTCTTTACTAACCTAATTATATTTATAATAACTATGGAAGCTAAGCCAGAGGTAAATCAACATGTCCCTAGAAATATGATTGCGATAAAATTCACGCTCATAGATCACTGGAAGACGAAAGTTAGGTTAGCGGTACATAATGATGTTTTTAACGTGTATGTTTCTATTGTGGCAGGTTGTCGTGAAACTGCTTTTATCTACGCGATAACAAGCGCTGGGGTAACGCACGCGGTGTCGCGCGCGTGCGCCGAGGGCTCCATAGAATCGTGCACGTGCGACTATTCGCATGTGGAGCGCGCGCCGCACCGCACCCGCGCAGCCGCCGCCGCCAACGTGCGCGTCTGGAAGTGGGGAGGCTGTAGCGACAACATCGGCTTCGGGTTCCGCTTCTCAAGGGAATTCGTCGACACTGGCGAACGAGGCAAAACACTCAGGGAAAAAATGAACCTTCACAACAACGAAGCCGGCAGAGCTGTAAGTTTTCAAGTGCCACTCGAGGTCTAAGTACCTCTTAACCAATCCCCGCTCAAGGTGCTACTGCCTTATAAAACAATCAGTTATCGGGCCAATGACGGCCATTGTCATCGCCGCTTGTTTACATTACCAATACGGGCGACGATCGATCGTCCACTCGACTTGTCGCCCGGTGATATTAATTATGCGTCAGCAAGCTCGGCCCATCTCGCGACGACTGCGCAACAGGCAGTCATTCGTCGCGCTTGCGCATATCCCTCCCACAGAACACCCACATTTGCATACCCACTGTCTGACTTCCCAAAATTATCAAAAACGGGACGACGGGCGCCGCGAGCCACCCAGACTCATCATTAGCCGTCCAGCTTAATTCCTGTCACGAGGGACGCGATGGGTGTCCACCTGATGAATATTCACAGCATTCCATCGATTGTTCAACACATATTTGGACACTAGTGCGTGTAACGCATTCGGCTATCTACATGTGAATGAATAAATACTCGGCGGCGTTCTACGAAGCGCCAGCGCTCGGGATAGGAAAATATTGACTGTCTCCGATCCTCGCGTCATTTATCTACCTTCTAAGAATGATGAATGTCTCTAGGGTATGATTTATGATCGGTCCACGCGCGGTGACGACCGGCCCACCTCCTCACGATTTGTAACAATTTGCTCGATCGTGAGATGCGATCGATGGAGTGCGCTTAAAAGATCATCGATCACACTGCATCGACGCTTATCGGAGGAATTTAAAGATATTTGGACATCATTATAGACCTCCACCTAAGATAGAATAGTTTGAAAGTTGAACAATAGGATGTTAATTGTTTTGTTTTGTCGGTAGCACGTGCAGACGGAGATGCGGCAGGAGTGCAAGTGCCACGGCATGTCGGGCTCATGCACGGTCAAGACTTGCTGGATGAGGCTGCCGAGTTTCCGCTCTGTGGGAGACGCGTTGAAGGACCGCTTCGACGGTGCATCTCGGGTCATGGTGTCCAACGCCGACCTGGAAGCGCCTGCGCAGCGGAACGACGCGGCCCCACACAGGGTGCCACGCAGAGACCGTTACAGGTTCCAACTGAGGCCGCATAATCCAGACCACAAGTCTCCTGGGGCGAAAGACCTCGTTTACTTGGAGTCATCGCCTGGTTTTTGCGAGAAAAACCCACGGCTAGGCATCCCCGGGACGCACGGGCGTGCGTGCAACGACACAAGTATCGGCGTCGACGGCTGCGACCTAATGTGCTGCGGCCGCGGTTACCGGACAGAATCCATGTTTGTCGTGGAGCGATGCAACTGCACCTTCCACTGGTGTTGCGAAGTCAAGTGCAAACTCTGTCGCACGGAAAAAGTGGTACATACGTGCTTATAGGCGGTCGGACGCTATTAAATACTTATAAACTTCAGTGCTGGTTGTGATTGTGACTCGACTTGTGAGTGGACCTGTTTCTGTACTTTGAAGATAACGGACCTTGTATATAATCGCTTCACTTTTTCATCTAGGTATCGGAGCCATTGAAATCGTATATCATGTTGACTTATGTAAATAGTTTCTGTAACTCTGTTTAATTCTTCTTTTATACACAGTAATTGGTTTGCTACTATTCGTTAATTTATTCGGCTTTTGATCGCGTACGTGTGATCAAATAATGTTGTATTTGCGGACACTGCCGTTAGTAAATTAATGAGACCAGTTTGAAATCAATATGTTTCTGTCACGTTGTCATCGGTGGCTAATGAAGAAATTGGTCTCGTTGATTTCCCTGCGCGGTCTGTTACGAATCTAATATATTTATTGAGCCGCCCGAGATAATACTTTGTGTTCGATGTGTCCGACTTTATATGATATTTCCTAATATCATTACAAAGTTAAAGAGCGTTTATTTCAAAGAAATTATTCGCAATACTGTGGCAATAATTATTTCAGCTTTTTAAATACTTTCCATTTTTATAGATTTCCATGTTGGTTCGGCCGCTTAACTGTTCTGGGACTCAACATCGAAATTATCTTGTAATTATAATTTCACATTATAATTAAGTCTGCTAATGGAAATTGTGACTTAAAGCCATTAACATAAAGTGCCTTCTTGGGTGTTCACCCGCGGAGGTTGCGTTCGGCCCTTATCAGTCAGTAAGAAGCGCCATCGTTAAAGTGTCCCACATTACGAGATAAACGCTCTCGAGAATTTTAATTAAATATTAAATGAATTAAATAATCAGTATTATGCTTATAATATTGTATGCGTGTTGCGTCTGATATTCCGAGATAGTGCTGCACGCGACCCTACAATCGTGTTACTTCTTGTTATACGTTTATACAGATGCTCTTTCATATACACTGTGCTTAGAGTAACTGCATGCTTACTTGGTGTGTTCAGTTCACCTCATAATATACAAATGTTACTGCATAAAACATACAGTCGAATTGAGAACCTCCTCCTTTTTAGAAGACGGTTGAAAATAGATTGCGTCGCAAACTGTTGACTTACGGAATCGCTGCTTTTTCATAACATCACTTACTGCCTTTTGATTTGGACCGTTGACCCTTTCACTAACATTTGGGACAAATTAATCCTGACCATTCGGGAATATATTTTCCGTGAATAATTTTGACATTCCAAATTTGTCAGTTTGCCAATGGGAAAGCTTTATGAATTTACTAAAAGTATATCAACGTGAATGATAAATTCATAATGTGATATAAAATAGTTTAGCTGATAAGTTGTTAGATAGCTAAATTGTACTGAGCTGAGTGTTTGATGAACGGCGATGAACGTACTAACTTCGTTACGTACTATGTATTAAGAAAGTATTTATTGAAAATATTGTTTTAATTTATTTTATTTTACTTTGAGAATGGAAAATAAAGTAAAATAACCTGATAGTTTTAGTGAAAAATCCGATGTTAAAACAATCGGTGTTTGTGAAACAGGTGTTTGAGTACTTAAAATCTTTGTAAGCGAGTTTTGTAGATAGACGTCGTGAGTACGGTTGGAAATTAAGAAAAAGGAACTCAGTGCCAGAGTACTGAAGAACTGATATCGCGTCGGATTTAAAAGACTGAAGTATTTTTTTAATTTCGTAGGGATAATTCCATGACTGGATTTATGAAGCCATTGTATTGACTTTAAGCATGTTAGCAATTGTGATATAAAGTATTTTAATGTAATTTAAAAATAAAACAGTTTTAATAATTTCAAGAAGAAACAATTCAATTGGTGCCATTTTTTACCGAACACTTTTTATTCCTGACTGCATTGGCGGGTTATTTTAAACAAAATCAAATATGTATTTCACAGCTTCATTAAATATTTTAAAATGTATTTTACGCATGTAAATATTGTCTCAATTTCGATATTTTTAAGTAATTTATGTGAATGTATCATTTTAAAATTGTTAATAGTTAGGTGAAAATAACGATCGAAACAGCTGAACTTATCCGAATCTCAGATATTATTATTGAATTATGTATAAATGTATGTACCTTTTTGAAATATATTTCGTCCGGTGACACCTTATTGGGGTACACACAATTATTATTATGTAATATTGGTTGTACATTAGCAGTACCTTCCTATTTATAATTAAAATATTGATTAGTTGTTACTAAAAATACAAAATTGATAAAAAAGATCACATTTGTTTTCTTGCAATTTCAATACCTTTACGAATAGAGTCTACTTCATCAACACTTACTTTTTTAATTCTCCATCCAAATACGATTATTTTTACACTAGTAACGAATACGTAGTCTACAGATGTGCTTGCTACTAGCACTGTTCGTATGGATTCATACAGTGAGATGGAGGTAGCAGGTGTATATTTATTTTTGTACACAACGTTAAATGTGTTATTATTAAAATAATAATAATAATAATGTTTATTTCGCATAACTCTTGCGCATAACGCAAAGAGAAAATATTTCCTCAAGAATAAAAATATGAGTTTATAACCATCAATATTGTCAATATTTTTTGAACCTAAATGAATTCTTAATTCTGGAGTTGCTCTGGCGTGATTGTATAGTAACTTTCGCATTTATAATATTAATTAGAAATAGTTTGGTATGACTACAAATGAAATAAGTCCATTGTATGTTTCACTTGCCTTTGCAGTTGGTGGCTACTCCTTCATAACTGCCAAGGTTCTTCTGGCACCACCTAATTAGCTACCTTCATATCTTTCTGTGCCTACAGACTGGGTTTTTTAATTTGTTTAATTTAAAACTTGCAAGGTTTGGCGGCCGATTTTTTAAACGAAATAAATTATGAAACTTTTTTTTCATTTGTGTGCATGTTTGAAATTTGTAATTTTAATGTTATAATAAAAAGAAGTAAAACTTACAGACGTACAAATAGATGAGATAGTCTATAATTGCGCTCTTGTCGTCGTCCAGACATTAAATGATAGTACCATATTCAAAGGCAGATATTTCAAAGATCATTCGATAAAGCAATGTTTGCATATCAAAGATTTATATTCTCGTGCATCGCTTACAAAGATCTCAATATCGGTGCGTCATATCTTATTGTTTTATTACCAACGCAACTGTGGGTTTCGACAGTGCAATTTTCTGAAACGACTTTATTTTCTAAACCGGTCGCTTTCAACACAAACTGGACCGTAAACCGACGCAATAAAGTTAAGTTTTGCTGGTTAAAGATGACGAAAGTGAAAAGTCGACCGGTGTTGGTGGTCGAAAGGCCTGGGGCTTATTCCCACGAATATATCTCTCATTGGAAAATTTATGCTTATGGACTGAGAAATCTGTCGTAAGGGATACGAATGGCGTGGCTGCATCTGAAATAGCGTGAATAATTTTTCACGCGAAAGGGTTTTTGCGACGTATAATGAAATCATCTTCGTAGATGGCCGAGTTCGAAGAGTGAAGGTAGATGCTTGAAAATATTTTCATAGGAAAAGGTTTCAGACACAAGCTGTGACGGTATTTACGTGTATGTTTACAATTTACTTGCTTCAATATAGTAAGTGTTGTAAAAACACTTTATCTTTACGACTCCATAGGTGTAATAATATAAAGTCACTCAAGGATATTTATTCGTTTTAAAATGTCAAATGTAGAGAAATGTGTTTATATATTTTCTATTATTTTCAGTGTTTTACCAGAGAGTAAGTAATTTAATTTAAAAAAAACATTCTACCGCCTTATTTATTCATATCAAATATATATTTCATTCCATTTTGATGTGATATTATTATTTTATTTTATTTTTCATCAACTTCTACAAAATAATCTTTTGTACATAAAAATAATCTATTATTATACTAAAGCGATTTTTTTCTAAATTATATATTTATTCAAGTCTTCCCACAAGGGTTCCCGAAAAGGTAGGGGAGCTTCAACGCCCACTTTCCACCGAAGATAATTTGGTGCCAACGTGACAGATGGTAAGATTGGTGAGTCCGTCGCCGTCTCTTAGGAACTATATACCTACGTCATTGAACTTAACATACATAAAGGTGTACTTAATGTATTTTTATAAGGAATATTATCATCGATTTCCGCAAGTGATGTTTACTCGAGGAAATCCGTATCCATCGATCCACAAAGCAGTTACTATCCGTCAAGCAGGTTTGATGAAGTTCTTAATGAGGAACTCGATCCTAAAGCGGAACCAGGATTCAATCTGACTCCTGAAGAAATTACCAGGTTAAAGATTTGGCCGCAAGGAGTCGTACCCTATTATATAGATATCGATAGTTTTCAAGGTATTGTTTTTTTTTGTATCTTTATTTTTAATATTAAAGTAATATATATCCACTTTTGTTGAATTAAATACTTCTCTTTTAAAAAAAAATTGGACCGTCAACGCGCGTGGGATATTCTTGATGTTGTAATCGTCCATAGGCTGCGGTAACCGCTTACCACCGGCGGGCCCTATGTCTGTTTAAGTGTTATAAAAAAGTTATGCTCCGGAGCAGCGTGTACGAATATTAATCTAAGAATATTTAGCTTTTGTAACCATGTCTGCATCATAAATTTTATTCATATGTATTAGATATTTTCACTTTATCAGTTTGGGTAAATTATTATTCTTATACGATTTTTTAACCGTGCTTGTTTAGATAAAGTACTGCGAGACAGAATTCGTGAGTTCTTGGGTATCGTGAATAGTCTGACGGGGCTCAACTTCATGGAACTCAACGTTGTTCCGACATCAGACGAGCGATGGGTTCTATTCGTCAACCGCCGAGGTCAACTAGAGTGCGCTGATCATTCCATTTTGAACTTTACTGATACGGGACCCCAGGTATATTTTATGTTTTTGACAAATATTTTGTAACATACAGATCATCAAGTCATGTTCGTTTCGGTTTACTTTGTCACACCTCAACTTCTGTTGCTCTGGGCCCTGATCTTAAGCTGTTTTCTTATTGGTTTTTATTTGGTCAAGGACTATTACCAGGGTGGGAGAATCGTAAAAGCAGTTTAATTTTAATGCCTAGTGTCACGGTTTGTAAAGTTCCTGGAGAAAAGAGTAACAGATCAAAAAATGCTGTTAGGTCAGAAGTAACCTACGTAAGAACAAATCACTCCAAAAAGGTACATTAAAGCATTGAGACCAATGTCTTGAATATTGATCTATATCCCATGACTCTTAGCGCGTGGTCCTCGGCTATGACTGCATGCTACATGGGGAGTTGGCAGAAGCAGTGCTGGCTATTGCCGGCGTGCCGCCACAGCACGATGCACCAGATAGAGACGAATACATTGAAGTTATCGAGGAGAATATTATACCAGGTACTTCTTCGTACTGAGTTTCTTTTTGAATAGGCAATGAGTTGGTTTTTATTTTTCTCTCTATCGCTTTGGCGGAAAGCTTATATGCTATTATAGTGGTACCAAGATAAAAGGTGCTTTTGACATCTAAGAATGTGACGTGAACCAACTATAACACGTCGATTAAAAATATGAATAGATCTACGAAAGCGATAGATTTAAAGACCTGTTACAAGTCACCTTTTATTGACCCAACTATAATTTGCAATACAATTGTTCTACTCAAGTAAATAAACATAATATTCAGTATCAGTGAAATAAAAATGCCATTGCAGCTGAAATGCGCATTGTATACTTTGGTACTTACCTTTCAGCACATTCAATCGTTAATGGTTTCTAAGGTTTAACTCAATTTCATAATATTTATTATATATTTCCATATCAAGTACATAGCTCGTGAGAATTGAGAATCTTTGTTATTATAATGATGAGTCACACTTTTGTAATTTGCTCTCACACTCACTAAGCTTTACACTCGGTGGTGAGTCTAAAGCAGAATCTTGTGATAATAATTAAAACTCGTTCCAGAAAAAAAATATTTGTTCAGAAAATTTCAAAACGACGAATGGCTTTTCCATGATCTTCCATACGACTTCCACAGCGCCGGTCATTACGATTTCCACAAGTTTTCTATGAACGGCAAAGTGACTATAAAACCTAAGGTATTTTATTAAACTTTGATTTCATATTACTATCATTCAAATAATTCGTTCATTTCATATTAGTCCCATTATGCTCAATTCTGAACTTTAATTACAGAATTATAAAGCTGGAAACCTATTCGCTTCAAGTAATGGTCTCAGCAACCTCGATGTTCGTAAAATTAAAATGTTATACAACTTTATTTCCCAAAAAACTCCCACCAATTTGCCCGAGTGCTATAAGCTTTTCAATAAGGGATCAAATTTTGACCAATACCATCGTTTACATACGTTACCAATCCCTCGGCGAAAGCCCAAACAGTTCCTCAATCGACCCAATACTGAAACTGAGCTGAGTAATGAAGAGAAGAATAATAGTACTAACACGGATAGTGAACCAGACAAGGAACCGGACGCATCTTTTGATGAATCATATGAACATAAACCGGAATTACAAAATTTAAAACGTCTGAATTTATTGAAAGTCGGAGCAAGGCAGATCCTGGCAATGTCTGATTTCCCAACAGATCGCGAAAAAACTAAGTCTAAATTAAATAAAAAAAATATCCAAAACTTGTAAAATAAGTAGTTTAATTATAAATCATTTTATACATTGTCTATCACATTACAAGCATGTTTGTATGTTTCGTTTCACGTAACACGTTTCACATATGACTTCACAACACCATTTGAAGTGGCAGTTGCAGTTTTCAGTGTCTCTAACTGAAGATTCAATGTAACCTCTTCTGCAACATAGTTGGTCACAGCTGTCGGTACCGGCAGAGCTGATGTTGCACTGCCGACCCTCGGTGCCCAAAGAGCCAGTCTTCATGTTAGGAGCGCAAAAGTCTGGCGACTCCTCGGAGTAGATTATGTCTTTCTTGCCGGGCCGCTTAATACTTGGGCTCTCGGGCATGAAACTATCACCGTCATTGCTGGCGATAACCTGTTAGCCAACATTTTTTGAATATGTTTAATTGTATTATTTCAGAAATATGGATATAACATATGCAAGATCAGATTTATTGTCTAGTTGAAATTGGTCCAAATCACTATGCAACAGATTAAATTCAGATAAGAAGTTTAAATCTTAAGAAACATTATACATATGCAAATTCTAAAACAGTCGCTTCTGTAACGTGTATACAACAATAATCTCAATTAATGTCTCACCTTAGCGGCACCTTCAAATCTGTCCCGTAGCTTATCACCAACCTCCCTGAAGGTAGGCATTCTCCACCAGCAGGTCCTCAATGTGCACGAGCCCGATAACCCGTGGCATTTACACTCTATCCTCATGTTATTTTTTATAGCCTGCACAAACAGAATTCAAAGGTTAGTTGGTAATACATTTTACGTCTTTAATATAATTATTAGCTACTCAGTAATAATATAGCATTATGTTGGTGAAAGAACTTTTTAAATCGGTCCAGTAGTTTTTGAGTTTATTCATTACAATCAAAAACAAAACATACAAAATTACAAATGATTTCCCTTTATAATATTAGCATTGAAGAAAAGGAGTAAAAAAATCTTGCTACACAATTTTAAATTTTACAGCTACGTTATTTATTAACAAAAAAAACAAACAGTATTTATCTTTACTACAATTCAAATCAAGTTCCTAGCGACTGAAACGAAAGGTTACGAAGAAGCGAAACTAATGAAAATGAAAGATGCGACGTCAAATTTTCAATTACAATGACGCTTCACATAAAATGCTTACTAACCAACCTCCCAGCGTTATGATTATGGAGCTTGATAAGAGTCTTTATATCGCTCCGCTTCCTGTACCGACTGTCCATGAATTCTCTGGACTTCTTGAGGCCAAAGCGCACGTTGTCGCTGCAGCCACCCCATTGCCACCTGTCCGTCGGGACCTGGGATGGGGGTAGAGCAACCGGGTCGCGACCCCGGCGCGCTTTGGGTGCACCCTGTGAACAATAACGGGAATATAACATGGAATCAGAAAATTGGTTGCGAAGAACGAACAGTCGCTAGTATGAACATCATTAACGAAGGTCGGATGTAAGTCGATTGTAAAAATCTGACTAGCTCCAATAGGTTGATTGGAATTTTTTTCATTGAGTTTAGTGAAGATTTGATAAGCGTCTTTGGAGATAGTGAATTAACAACTCACCAAATAATAGAAAATCACCCGAGTTAAGGAAACATTTTAGTAAAATTATATTGTAAAGTTGATTTGAAAATAAAGTCTTACTTTCCTTCGTCAAACTCGTACTGAGGCAATCGTTTTGTCGAATGATAATGCATTGCATGGCTTTGAAAATAAATCTAACTTTGTTAAATTTTAAATCGTGACCATATGTTTTTACGAAAATATACCAGAAGAAGAATTTACCTTTTCACACGAACATTCTAGCAGTGATCCAGCTGTACACGCTCTAGTGATGGAATAAGTTACTCCAGCAGCTGTGATGGCATTCACGAACCCTGTCTCTCTAGTGTCTGTTGGAAAAGATAATTTATACATTCATTTTGGATACTCAGATACGGATTTAGCCCAGATTTTAAAAGACGAAAGTATAAAGTACATAACAAGTATTTTCAATGGATGGAAGCGAGACATAGTTAAAGTATGAAATTAATAAGGGATACCAAACTGTATACGAGAATTTACAATGTCGATAATTGGAAGATATTTCTAGGCACACTAAAACACCGCAAACAAAATTGCAAGCGATGTTATTGGTGTCTTAGCACTCAACAATAGATTGAATGCACTTCAAGAGGAAAACATCATTTAGGTGGAGTTACTTTGGTGCGACTTAATAATATTATTTTGAAATAAGATTAATATTACTCTTCTGCTCTTAGTTGGCTTTGTACTGAAAAAAACAAACAAACAAAACGATTAATCATTTACAGTATAATATTGTCTCGATGTTTACAAGGTCGTAGAATTAAAATTTTCGACTGCATAGTCCATTGTTTTGAAATTATTATCTGGCGATGATAAAGGAGCATTGACACTTCTATCGCTAAGAACGACAATAAATTAGATTTCACACATCGTGACTATTTCATATTCGTAAGTTTGATTTGTCGCGGTGATTACAGGGCATAGAAAACAGACGCGAAGGCGACATAAAACAGAACACAAACTGTACAGTCGAGCTATTGACCCAAAAATCACTATTCACACAGCTCTGGTAATAAACGCCAAACGACGATGGGCTTCACGAATCGAAGGTCCATCCATAAAACATGTAGATTTGACACACTGTTGCGCTGTTCAGCCAACACTACATGTATTCCTAAAATAACATGACTGTATCAATAAAAATTTACCTAAAAATATTACTATAATAATATTATAAACTTTAAAATATTAAAGTTAACGCCAAACATAATAATGTTTGGCGTTTTCGTCATTTGTTTATCAAACGATATAAAAAAAAAAATTTCAACGCGAAGCAATATTCTTGATAAATAATAAATGCCTTGATAGCCAACTTCTTACTAACGTGATTTCGATTGCCAAATTTTCACAAAACTAGTCGATAAACCTCATGTCTGCAGGAATAATATTGATTATTGCTTCCTCACACTTTCAGAGCTCAAGTAAAGTACGGTCTGATTGATGAACTGCTTAACATTCGTAGAGACAGTATGTTCCACACTAACAGGCACCTGGCTATAACAATTAATGGCAGTTCACCGATGGTGTATGAATATGCAGAGGGCATGAATAATGTGAAAATTGCTGCACCATCCACTGAATATTCGTTGGACATCACCGCACTGTGCTCAGGGCATTGACTCCAGATGGCTTTCAATATTAATGAACCCAAGACCATTGCATTACAAATATTACATTTTTAATTTGCTGTTGAGATGCTATGTTCTAATCGTAACATGAGCGGGAATTGAATCCACGATCACTGGCATAATTAAACCCTCACTCCTCTCAGATCAATGGGCAATATAACACAAAGCTAAAAAACAATGGCCACTGCCACACACATCAAGTTTATCAAGTATTCTTAATAAAGAAGGTCCAGTAAAAGGCTTCATGATGACTTTTGAAAGAATCGTAGCGGATAAAAGTCAGATGGCAATAATTTGAGCAAACATCTAAGTAATTAGACACATCGGATAAGATCAGTTGTCGAATCTGACAAGATTTGGGAAAAACCTACAGAGAATACGGCTCGAAAAGATAATGTTGTAACTGAAATGAATCCAATACAGGTACTGCAAATAGCTAAAATAGCTAAGTTCATTTCAGAATCTCGAGTACGCATCGATCAATTTAAATTGTCCGTTGATTGTGCCTTTGTATCCTTAATCATGTCGTTATAAACACACAATACTATTCACATTGTAACACGTCACGGACGGATGGGCATCATAATTGCACATCTCATTCACGACATATTGCAAAATTTTCCCATTATACTGCAGCAGATTGAACTATCCTTCGATGAATTGTTCGTATAAGATTCACATTGAGACCATACACCAGTAAAAAGACAGACTTCTGCTTGTGTAGAGGTACTGAACAGTCAAGTAGGACATCTAGTGATGATCGATTACAAAACTGATAGAAAAAAGCGGAAGCAACACATTTAGTAAGTCTTATTTAACGCACATGACAGCACCGGCAGCACCGCTGAGGTCGAAGTAGTTCGGATAGTACTCTGGCATTCATTAAGTTGAGATTAGATAGCCGCGTGTTTGCGCAATGCGGTGCAGTTGACAGGAGATCGCCATCGTCCGCGCCTATCGATCCCGACCCATGCTAATTGGACCCGTATGCACCGGCCAGGACGACGCGTATCGAGCTCGCATTCCCGCCACCCCTCCAAAGAGATACAGCAAAATTTATTGCACGAACAATTTATATAATTGACGTGAGACAAAAAAGCGAGAGCGCACACCCATCCAACGCAGTATTCGAGCCGTAATTACACCGCGTCACGGTCTGTCGTCTGTTCATAGACTTTTTTGATTAAATCTCAACGGGAATGGCAAGGATACGTCCTCTGGAATTATGAATGGAATGTCAATTTCAAAATATTTCGCTAGACGTTTAGTCGAAGGGTAAAAAGTTGACGTCGAGGAGGTGGGAGCAGGAGCATGGGAACAGGTCCGCCCCGCGCGGATGCCTCGGACGCCGCTGTTTTTCTGGTGCGCAGGGTGCGCTGTCGATGGGCCGCGCGGCCGCGACACTCGCTCGTCATTATAAATCCACGGCGGTGAGCTCACAGCGCTGCATTCCTCGCGCTCCACCCGCGTTATGCGCTGTAATTATCGCAAAACGCAGCCCCGACTCGCAAATATGTCGTTGAGAACGAGGGACATGACATTCTCATCACCGAATGCTACCTTGTTTCGTGTGTCCTCGGCCTCAAATACGTTCAGCATTGAGCCACTCCCACGAGGCTCGCCAGCTATTATATTCGAGTACCTACCTCATGACGGAGAGGTTTTTGTGTGCACTGCCACGAGCGGTCGCGGAATGTCGGTATTCGTGTCCGCTGAATAATTCAGCGGAATTGTCGATCGATCAATAAAACCGATCGAATCAAATTGATTCACACTTGAGCGTTGTATGGCTTCAATATCTCGCGTGTTTTTGCAAGTTCAAAATACTTGGAAGTCGTTCCGCCATTCGGATCGAGTCAATCACGCGCACGTGCGATGCTCGGACATCTCATGAAAATGCTACGCACAGTTTTCTTGAATCGGATAATTAGTTGGCTTTGTGCGAATGGACTGTCTGCTAGCGACCTGCAGAACCAGTTGCTTGTAGGAAATGTGTAATTAATATACTTGGAACTTGTTTCGCAGTTAACATGGGCCTTTTTGCTTGTTAGGTAGACCATAGATCACTTCTGTCTGTCAGGGCTGTCGCAGTGATTATGACGTCCGATGCAGCATTCGGTAAATTATTCAGCATTATCATTTCAAATTAGACATAATAAAATGTTACAAGCCCAATCAAAATAAACATAAAGTAAAGTAAGCAAAATAAACAAAAAAAAAAAAACAATAAAGAATTTGCAATAAAGGATGGATTTTGTAATGGTGTTACACTACGTGACTTTCGCAGCAATTGTGTTTTCGGCGATAACAGAAAATGAACTTGATGAAGTCGAAGTGATTAAGGGACAACCAGAACCAGAACAACCAAAGGAAGCATTCGAAAACATGGATAAATTACCAGAGAACAGCTAGAACGTACCCCGAGCAAAAACTAATAATGAAATACGGCTGCCGAGAATAAAATCGCATCAAGACCGTGTTTGTTTTATTTCTTGCTGCTTCTGGAGACTAAGTTATGCTTGCCTCGTTGAATGAAACACACTTATTGTATGTATAAGTAATGTTTTATTGCACAACCACCCGTGTTCCAATTGGACTAATCTTTATTCATTAGCTTTTCTCAGCATTACTTAAGCTTGGAAGAAACGGTGGGCTTAAAATCACTTTGTCTGTACTTAATGAGTGTATTCAGGTAAAACAAAATATCCTAACTGCACTGAATGTGTTAAGTATACTATGAATTTAACATACAAGGCATTAATACTAGCCCAGCATATCGCATAGAGCACTGGCAACATTACTTACCGCAGAAACACAACACTACATCAAAGTAGTGTTATTTCACTGCGGTCTTCTGTAAGGTGGTTCTTAGTCGTGCGGCTCCAATATTAATGGAAAAACCCACGGGAGATCCCAATCTCTCTCGTATTTAGCTCATGGTGTGATTAACCACTGTACTTAAGCTTAGAAAAACTCATTGGTACACGCCGGAATTCGAACCTTGGACCATCAGATGACAGGCTGTCGTTCAACCACAAGGCCGCCACGGCTTCACAATTACGGCTTAAAATATAAATTAATCAAAGTAAATTCAATCAGGAGTCGTCACACAAATTCCGTACGGCAACGAAGTGAAAAACCAAGATTAGTTAATGTTCGATTAACGCGATTTACAACATTAATCACGACCAATAATAACATAAATTACGTTGATATAAGGCAGTGGGAATACCTTTGAGCGTCAAATTGAGCAGATAGCACGGCCGACGTCCGCAAGATCATCTCAACGCCGGCCCATATGTGAAATTGCTGGGAATTTTGCAATTTTAATTTTATTTATAACGAGACGGAGTAAGGTGAGAACTGATAGCGTTCTATAATTGATTTAGTACTTAAAGTTAATAATCAATTCAAATCTAATAGTGGTTTAAAGGACCTTCACGCATTCTCAAAAGGGCGATTTTTTTCTACTACTAGGTGGTGGACGAGCGTGCAGTCCACCTCATAGTAAGCAGTCATCGTAGCCGCTAGCAATAGGGGCATCACTAACGCGTGGCCCACCCTGATGTTGATGAGGACTCACTGTGCTTATTCATGTTGTAGGTAGGCAGTGAGTCAGTTACTATACACATCTAATCAGAGATATTGCGATCCTATAGTGGTGAGCCGATGGTGTGACCACCACTATTCGTAGGGAACATACAAATCTCGATGCCGTGCCGATTCTTTTTGGAAATTCATTTAAGTAATTTCATATGTTTAAAAGGTATTATCCCATACTATATTCCCATCAGTGGTTCTAACGTTTCTTTAAACAAAATCTATACAATAATAAAATTGTACATACAAGTGTCTGTAGAATGAAAATATTTGCCAAGAATTGATTGAGGGTCATGCAAAGAGTGTTACAGAATATAATAAGAGTATTTTAGAAACTATTCAAATACCTATCTGTTTTTTAGTCTCCCCGCTTATTCTTTCGACTTGCGTCTGCGCACAAATCGGCCGGACGTTCCCGCTAGAAACTGATAAACTGAAACTTGCTCCGCGATACAGATCACAGTCGCATTCGCTCTGAGTCCACTTTAATTTAACCGTTCACGCACTCCCGTACAGGAATTTTAGATTCGGGATGGATTTGGACAGTTGTTTTGCAAGCGCATCCGTTAATATACACCTGGTTCATTATAAATTACTTTCATACAATATGATAAATGTTAAAGGATTTTTTAAGTCCTCAATTCCGTATAGAAGAATAAGACACACTGTGGTAGAAGTTACCGTAGCCTATGGACGTTTGTAAAATCAGTTTCAATTGCGCGTTGCACGATATCGGGATATGCTTAGGGCTTGTTAAAAATTATATTTAAATTAAATACCCAAGCTTCATTTCCAGTGAGGGTGAATAGCGTTATATTTTGGTTAGGTTTCCGAAGCATAAATTAAAATGCCACTATTATTTTCTTATAATAACTATTACTTATTTGGTGGCCACGTTAAGTAGCGATTATTTTCAATACATAGCAATATATCAAAGGATATTTTAAGATCTTTATAAACTATTTTAGATACGACATACTTTATCTCTGCATTATTAGTACTATGAATAAAAATACAAATATGCTGCAAAATTCTTGCACGTAGATCTTTACCCCCATTCCTTATGGGCTTGAGTGAAACGTTAGCCTCGCGTCGCTTCCTCGCGACCTGCCAAGTATCGTGTGTCTGGATACTCGGTGTCATAAACATTTGTGTCACACCTGCTACCTTTGCTCGCTTTACTCGTAAAACTATCATAACCACCCTTTATTCCACCAAGATTGAGAGCCTACGCCTGACTGCTAACTAAAAAGTTCTCTCAGTTTATCGTTGTACGGAATCTTTAGATCTGTCGACTAATTTATATTAACTGTCTGTATATACTTCTGTTATAACTGGCTATATTATGTATATATACTATATAGTTTTGACACTAGGTCTAATCACACGTTGTCAACCATTTACTTACACTCAGGTAGTGTAATTTCGCTGAGATGTTGTTAATCGGGAGAGGTAAATGACTATACTTTAAATATGAATAAATGAAATAGACCGAAAGGATACATCCATTTTATTACCACCGTTTAAGTACGTATCACTGTAAATACTTACTCAGAACAAACTCGCTGCAATATAAAGCTCAGATGGATTCCTTAAGCGCAGATCAACTCATTGAGGAGACAATACATCCAGTTGTCACTGCGACCGCATCGGAATGCTTAAACGAAGTCGAGCATTTTATCTCATCTGATTAATTCAAATATTTAGTGCAATAAATACAGGTTGTAGGGGTGGAGGCGGGGGTCGGGGAGAGGGGTGACGTCCGCAGCCGTCGCGGGGCGCGTGTCCAATTGCGTCAGTGTCACCGCTGGCCCATTGTGGCCCTGGCCGATATACGAGCACGGCCAAGCACATCTGATTTATCGACGGCCCACCGCTGGACGCGCGACTCTCGCCGAATAAACTCCATTCTCACGCTACTGAACGCACGCGAACTCGTCGCGTATTCCCGTATTTAAATGGAGCGATCGTTTCTCATTCCTTCCCCAAGATATTTTACGTCAGGTAATACGATACCGCACTGTCCGGCTCTTTCTGCTGTTCTCGCGTTCGTTTTTTCCCTCGGCCCGCTATTGTTCACTTGTCAATTTCTTTAGCTAATGCGAGTAAGCGTCTCATTATGCGGTGCGGTGCGTCCGCGACGCGCATTGCGTGTTGTGACAGCAACCACCCACCGGAAGGGGCCGAGCGTCATTCACTCCCACAAAACGCGAATACCTTATTCAGCGACGTACGATGGCTAATTTGAATGGATTGAGCCCGTTTGATGGGAATAATTAGCTCTGTCAATACGCACCCCAGTCGGGCCGATGCGACGGTATATCTCTGTTAGACCGTGTAAGTATTTCGTGCGGTTAACTTTTGTTTTACCAGTTAACGCCTAATTAACGCATACGGTCTTGGTTGCGTCACAAGGCGCTTCATACTATACTCATTATACTGGGGCTTGGTCATGCTGCGCGACGCAACAGTCGATTCAACTCACTGGATAATAAGGACGGGCGACATTTCGCAATCAGTCAAGCTGTTACCTGTCATAGGGACCCGTAAAAGCATTTCTCACAGGGACTGGCGGACTTCGTCGAACCTAAATACCTTACTAACAAACGACTTCCCTTATTTTCCCTCATTAAATCGCGTGTAATTACACTTTAATACAAAGTTATCTCAAAACGGTATTGTAATTTCTTTAAAAGTCACTCTGAAAAAAGGAAGTTATCTCGGCCGTTTCGACCGTCTATTTTACTGCAGTGGGGTATTTCCTCTTATTTGGCGCAGGCGCATTGGAGCTTCATTGGAGACAAGTACGTATAGTCGAGTCGCGCGCGCCTGTCTCTCGTGACGGACAGACGGCCGGTTGTCCTCGAAAAATAAAAGTGTTAACAGTGAGTTACGCGCGGGATACCTGTATGGCTTTCTTTATGCGTGTGAAGGCGAGGAGCTGATGCTGTCAAGTATTATTCTGGTGATAGCACGATATAGGGTCGATTCCACTAACAATTTCGTGACGTCTATTACCCTGGTGGTGTTTGACTTTGGAATAACTCTACGAAGCTGTTGTTTATGCCTACACGAGCCAGATTACATACGGCTTCCAGATCCAGTTTTTAAGCATTACGAATTGCGCTTTATATGGATTGAACGGACACTTTTCTTTTTTTACTCGTAATTAATTTACGTTTTATTTTAACGTTTGTAATGTTATGAAATGATATCTATAAATTGTATTGGAAAGCGATTTACCTAGGTATCGCACATAATTTTGAATTCAAAAAGGACTGTCACACCGAGATAAGACTCAAGCTCTTTTGACTTACAGTGGCTATAGAGGTCACAAGACACCCAACTCATAGGTATCAGAATTTTGTCAAATCTCGCGTGGTCGGTCGGTACCACTTCGGCTTCGGGGTCAGAAAAAGATAAGATATGAACTGCCCGGATATATTACAGCATAATTAAGAACATCTACGCGTCGGGGCGCCAAATGTATCGCCGAGTTTTTTGTCTGTATAAAGCCATCCTTTAGTATTTATGTGGGGTTGTTGGGAACTGCGTGGGGTCCCAACAACCCAGTAGTCGGGTTATCGCGTGGTAATCTTTACGAGCCCTGGTACTTGCGACCTGTCGACAGTTAATGGCCACGAAAGATTAGTATTGGGCCCACTTTTTGGGCCCAATATTGTGAAGCCCGTGTTTGTGGCCTTGTTTATGGCTTAATTAGGCTGTTTTGTTTAAATGGAAAAGCCTGGGCTTCATGTCTAGCTGATAAGGTGTCGAGGTATTTACGATTTGATACCGCATTACGGGAGGTTTATAGTTTATATGCGTTTGTTTTGATTGAGTAAATAACTTGTTCTACGCTACCTCACGTAGGACTTTTAATCCTTGGTGCGGAGATCGGCAGAAGGCTACCATGTTTGTTAAAATTCTTATGAATCGAAATCGTAATTTAAAACTTCTCTTCCAAGCATTTTCCTAACGCTTAAACCACTATTTTAAAGGCGAATTTTGCAACGATATTTTAGTGGTGTACTATAGGTATATATATAATAATTTTTTAAACAATGAACAATTGTGTCTGTTTTTTGTGCGAAATAAATAAATGCAATCTGACAGATTTCCACCTGAAAAGTCTGCCATAATTGGGTGCTCGCATACCTTTACATTTCAATCTTGAGACCCATTGAAGAGATTATGATAAATATTTAAGACACATTGTTGGCACTTATAAATCAAATTAAATACAACGGTCCATTTATGTAGTCAAATGAAGCACATTTCAAAGCGTCAGACAGTACTTCTGATAAAGAAATTTAAATAAGAATGAACTCCTTTTTTCATTGATAAAGATTTGACACGGAAAAAACAACGAGGGAAGGAATGCACCGACTTACTAATGAAAGGGACCAATTAATGATGATTATTTTTTCTCATGTGTACTGGACTTTATACAGGTGGATATAGAATATTTTATTGTAGACTCATAAAACAAAGACCTCTACAATTTTGTAGAAGTCTTTGTAAGAAATTATTAAATAGTCAAACAAAGGCCAGATAAGATCAAATGACGACTCGCACGCAGCCAACAGAGAACTCTGGCTCCCCAGATAAAACAGATGAAAGCTAATTGAACATTTTAGACATGTTTAAGTAAGTGAGCATTATTTTAAGGCAATCGCTCGGAATTTATCGTCCAAATTAATTATATCTTTAAGCCTATATAGATTTCTGCAAGGTAAAATATTGAAAAATGTAAGAGAACTTATTATAATGTAAGTTTTACATGAAAAGATCAGCCTGTGTACATTATTTTTTCTTGTCACCGTGTGATAAAATATCCGGGACTAATTCAGTTCTGTAGGCCGTTGCGCCCGCGCCACCCATTGCCGTTCGCATCAATTTATAGGCTTTTAACCTAATTTGTTGACCGTACCCCGCCCCGCTACTCCTCTCTTCCCTCCCGACCCACCGCCCACGCGACTTGAAGCTTTATTTAACTTTTTTAATAATTAATTTTGTATTGAGATCACGTTTGCCCTTATCTCTAAAATGGATTTTAATCCTGGATTTAGAAGCTCGAGAATTCATTAAAAGGATCAGATGATCTCGTTTTGCTAAAAAAAGGTAGCGATATTAAGATCTGAAGTATCAAATTAAGCTATCATGACCACCAATAATATATCTAATTAATGTATTTCACATTAGCAAAACGGCTGTCGATGACCATGCGAGTCGTAAAAACAACCGTTGATATTTTGTGTTAAGTATACCTATGTATATTATAATATCATATTATATTGTTAAATGCTGTGTATGTGCAATAAACAATTGTTGCATTTTAATATGTTTTTTGTTAGCTCATAAAAAAGGTGTGGGGCCGGTAAGTTATTGCAGCAGGCCCAAAAGGTAGGGTGGTAAAGTTTATAAATATTTTGTGTGAGCGGGAGATTTTGACAAATACCACTTAATTTACGCTAATGAATCCGAAATGAATGTCCGTCGACGAATGCGTTTATAGAGGTGCTGCCGGTATCGATGTTTACAATCGCTCTGAGTGTTTTGTGGGGGCGTCCTTAATGTTCATGAATAAATTTAACTTTCGAATCAATCGATTGCCTGACTAAGTATTGATTTGTACATTATAAAATGCTTAGTTTATTTCGGTGATTTTTTATTTAATACTAAGTATGTTTTCAACGACAAAGTCTAAAAGGGACCCCATAAAGTGAAACAGAAACGACTGATTTCAATTTTAGCAACATATTTAACCAAATTTACATAAAATATAAAACAACCTCGGGAACTTTGCACCGATACCTACATTAGTTGGTCTAATGGCTTCATTAGTTTCCACTTAATCGATATATTCGTTACTTAGCCCGGCTCTAAACCGGGGCACATTTAGATAAACGACGGTTCGCATAAAAATCAACTCTTTTGGGCTAATTCGATTAGGCATCGATATCCATCTGTGCGATTTAACACATTTCGAATTCTTTTGTCCGACGACTAATAAAGGTGCAGGTAGCAAACCTCGGCCCACAATTACAATATCTTAAATGCTGATGAACTCAGCGCGGCAGTTACGATAAAATATTTATCGATTGTCCGACGATCGACTCGATTGATCGTAAATAGAAATTATCGATTCAATATAATCTTTTATACGTCATGTAAATCATTCGGTTATTGTTAATCGAATAATACATTAAGGTATCGAGAGACGTGATGATTTTTGATGGCTCTTCTTTAATTCGCTTGATTTCTTATTTTCGGAGTTATTGGACATAAGCTATTATTGATTTTTTGTGTAGGTTATACTAAAGCGTTTTGTTATATGGATGTTGAAGCCTATTTAAATTACCTGTCGAAAATAAATTATATTCAGAGAATATCGATGTAGTTGTGTTAAATCTTATGGCATTAAGCAAAGTTTATATATTTTCTATACAAATCTGTTTATATGATACCTCTGGTATTACAAGCGAATACAGATTACGGTGACCGGTAACATTCTTCATAGTATGGAAAAAATATAAATCATAACAGTTTCTTATAAATAAAATGTATAAAAGAGGTCATTAGGTCAGGAATAATAAATAAATAAATAATAATGCGTGGACATTATCACACAGCGTCACCTGGTCCCAAACTAAGCAAAGCTTTTACTATGGGAAATTAGGAACCAGGAGCTGAGAGAATACTTTTTTTAAATACATACCAAATACCCAAATACTATACATTATACTTGTCACATATGTTTGCCTCGCCGGGAATCGAACCCGCGGCACCTAGCGTAGCAGTCTGGTATACTAATAACTGGCCCAGCATGTCGTCATATAAGTAAGAATTAATTATTTCCATCACAAATGTACACACCTCTCATAAGTATCTTCCTCATACTCCGCCTCTGGGTGGTGCAGTTCCACCGTCTGTTCCTGAACTGGTGGGCACACTCCGTGGCGCCGAGTGTGACTCCCCTGGTGATCTCCTTGAGCAACCCGGTCTCGTTGCGACACACCTGCGCCAGGCGGCCACGCGTGCGACGGTTCTTCTTGCAGATCATGCGCGGGTCTAAGATCACTGCGCTGCCAGACGCCCTGCAAGAAAAAAAATCTGTAGCTGCTTACGATAAGGTGGACCGTATGGCTGGTGTGCCATTTTTCTGGTATAAAAAAATCCCAACCGTAGTGTAAGAACCTAACTGGTCACACCTTTTGGTCTAGTAGCTAGTATACTAACTGTTGCGCGAGGTGTCACAGTTTTGATTGAAAATAGGTCGCGACCTTTCGAAAGTACTTATCGCTTAGATTTTTTCCCGCAACACCTGGCACAGCAGGTATACTGACCAGTGTCTTCGTTTTTATTAGCAAAATAAATACAAAATGTCTAAGACTAATCGCAAAAATGTTCTTTTAATTGTCTCTTCTAGAGCTCACGACGTGTTCTAGAACGGGAAGTGATGTGATTATATTAAAAATGAACAGAAAAAGTTTCATAATCACAAATCAGTCGTAAAATCCGACTCACTCAATACAACTAGTGTTGTGCTTTCAACTAAGCATCGATTTACGATCCGCCACGGTGAGCGTCGACAGGCGAGCGCCAGGTCGTGGCGAGTGATCCATTGTTTACTTGATAAGAGTTCATTGTCAGAGGATCGAGTGCGAAGCTAGTTCGAATAAATTTAGACGTGTCTGTAGACTGTGTTCCCGGAACTAGGTCCCGGTCTCGCCAGTTATCGATAGCGACGCAGAATCGATTATGTGTAATCGGGTTGTTTACCTCAGCTATGAAAATTTTTCGTAGTTTTATCAAACTTTCCAGTTATAAGACATATATGTTTGTTTGATTGTTTTTTCAGAGGTAAATTGAATAACGTTATTTATTGTTAATCAATGAGTAGGTAAAAGATAAGCTCTTTGAGATTTAAAATGTAATTATCGTCACTTTAAAACTGCCAAATCTGACGAGCCGTTTTCAAATTATTTTGTTTCATAAACATGTGGAAATATGTTTTTATTTATTATCCTGTAAGTGACGATAATTTAGGAAACCTTTCTTTTTAAATTCTTATACTTTTTCATAATATTCTAGATGACTCGGTGAAATTCGTATCACCTACATCTATCTATCTATACCCATATTAGGTAGGAACAGTATTAGTAGTATTAGGGAAAATAATGATTTTTTACAAATATTTCAAAAACAAATCAGTCCACTCGGTATCATGGTTAAGGAAGGAATATTATTTATTGAAAATTATCGATAGTTTGTTTAATTAAGACACATGCCTAGGTATTATAAGCCTAGTTCTTTCTATTCTGTGCCAATCTGTGATCTCTCAATACTCGTGGAATCAATCTTCATTCATTCCCAAGATATGTTTACATCGTACATTTCTCAGTATGATTCTGATAATATAGGTAATGCAGTTATATTATTTTATGTAGTTTAACGACCTTCGGAGAAGAAAATACATCTAAATTGCGAATTGTTTCATATTTTTTTATAATTCATCTTAGATCAATTAACTTAGACTAGCTTTCTCATCGACGACTTCGGCCACGTAGAAAAAAAAATAAACATAGGCTAAACATATAGGTACATATTTGATGTATAAGAGTATACATGTATGAAGAGAATGATGAATGTAGAAGACGTAAAAGTTGGGCAAGTCAAGAGTAAAACTGGCGCTCTATACTCTCCGCGTATCCCGTGAGGGACTTGGTGTGATGACATGTTATTCATCAAAAGTGCCACATCAGAGTTTCTACGAAAATAAACGTAATAACTGTAGCATTATAAGTGCTATTTTCATTTAAACGGCCCGCATACCTCGCGTGAGTCAAGTCTGTCGAAATTTCCAGTAGAAAACTATGAATCTTGAAACCAATTTCATACAAACAAGTAGATATTCTAGCGATTGACCTTCGCTTTACAACTACAGTACAACACTAAAAGTCGAGATAGGTGTAAATTATGACCGGCTGTGTACCAAGTTTAGAAAACCGAATGATTTTATTAAGCCCGTATCCCTAGTTTGTTTATCTCCGTGAAACGCGGTTTCATAATACTTCATACATCGATGATTTCAGCTCAAATTGATTATTTTCATTCGGAGTTTGTTTTTTAGGATACGGTCAAAGTAAATATTCCAGGAAATGTTTTACGAATAACTGAAGAATTAGACTTCATTGTTTTCGTTCATTTAGCATTTTTATATGTAATTTGGTTGATCCAATAAATCATACATTTTATTACCGCATTTAAGCTCCTTCCTTGTTTATATTATTGAAAGTTATCGTTATAACAACCTTTATTTACTTTGACTGACTAATTTTCACACTTTAAATATATTTATTGAATAAATCCAGTATTCAAAACATACAACTTTTAGACGTTTCGCAAATTGCTAATTTGTCATTTATAGTAGTCGCTAATTTGTTTACGTAACAAATGACACGTGTGGGCGGGCAATTGGCATGCTTTTATGAGCATAGATCTCGGATAAAGCCGAAATACTTAAAGGCGTACAGAGACATAGAGAGGGAGAAGGAGAGATAGTTAGAGAGAGATAGAGAGAGACTCCTTATTTCAAATGTCATACATGTAGATGTAATTTTTATACGACCCAAATACGACGTCATGTTCAACTATGATTGATAACACCAAGAAGTCGGGCCTTTGTGCTTATCGAACTTAGTTGCAATACTTGCAATGCTATCTACTTAGGTCTGATTCGCGATGGATAGGGCATAAACTTAATGAAGTAAACGATTATAAGTTTTTTTATATTCCTATACCTACTACTGAAGAATATAATATACAATAGTAAATATTTATATATATTATATAGCCTTTGCTAATCAGGAAAATGTCAATGCAAGAATATTCTATTACGAAACACGTTACAGTAAAATGATATTACTTTGGCCACTACTTAGGTGTTTCTTATTGACAGGAGCTGTTTAGTAAACTGAGAAACTACAATTATTTCGTCTAATACAAATGTGAACTCTCTGACACCAAGTTTTAAGGTTGATATCCCCATGTAATTATGTGAAATGGAGTGGTGCCAATGCGGCGACACACCTCTACGTATCCCAGACGAATAAATTAACTGTGATAAGTTGTATGTCAATTAATTATTCTTCAAAGCACCACATGGTGTGAATCTCGTCTAAGCGGGGAAAGGAAGCGCTCTAATGACGAAATATGACGTTTATATCACCTAGTTTGTCTGGGATTTAGAAAATTACATACCTGTTGCACCAAAATAGTTTGGTAAAATTAAAATGTCAATAGAATCTTGTTATTTTAATTAAGAAGAGTAAATAAAGGAAACGAGTGCCGATGTAATCCGTGTGAAAACCGACTCATTAAAATTCATATATCTTCAATCTTTCAAACAAATACGTAAATCTAAATACTGACAAATTTGTACGAGGAACATATAAGACTGTACTGTTTCCGATTCCATGCATCGAGTCTAAACAGCTACAAAATATTTTACTGAAATGTCTGCTACCAGACATTCACAACAGAGGAATTAAGGCGAGCAGAGCTAACAGCGATAATGATGAAACATAGACATTAATTTTCTTTTAAAGATCGTTCTTAGAATACGCTACTGTATGATACGAGCTGTCAGGACGATAAGCGACACATTTACTAAAGCTTCAATCGAAAATCATCAAATTGAATCAACAAATCGAGTCGGGGGCTTTTGGGAAGCCATCTTACATTTAACAAATATTTTTGAGGGGGTAATTGGGACCACGAGCGTTTTCCCGAACACCCCTTTAAAATTAATCATAAAAAAGTCCAGTAATGAGTTCAGACGCAGAATTTTAATACAATGTCTATGACATGCGAGATGCGAATAGCGCGTAGTCGTGATGAACGGCGGGCATCTAACCGTGACCTATGTCAACAGAAAGATCAGATCACACTTGGCACCGGCGCAATTTTGTAGTCTATTACTAACAATATAATATTTTCGCATCCACTAACAAGAGACCATACGAAATCGCGTTAATTAGCCCTCATACTCACAATATCATCAACACTAACCTTTCGGACTTTGGTGTTCACTTCCTGAATGTACTACTGTGGTTCTATTCTATAGGACTATTCATGGATTCTGTATTCAATAAGGTTTTTGATACTTATTACCTAGTTCTACTGGAATTGGTGATCTGTTAGGAGCGAAGAAACTTCCGTATGATGTTCTGAGGATACGCTGCGCTAGCATGATGACTCTAACACTTTTAATCACTTAGTATAGTTCGCGTTGCATATGCAGACTTATGAAATACATACTAGCTTTTTCCCGTGGCTTTGCTCTCATTAGGATATAAACTTCTTTCGTGTTAATTTAGCGCATAAGCATCCTTTCCAATTTGATTGAATTCCATTCAGTCTATATATTAGGTCCTTACATATGAAATTGGCGTTTTGTATGGGAGGAACAAAAAGTCGAATATTTTTTAATATAATATATTTAATTAATCAAAGTATGAACCATTATTTTCTATGCACTTTTGCCATCTCATAGGTAGTTCATTGATCCCTTTACTAAAAAAACCAGTCGGACGGGAATCAATAAAATCTTTGAAGGCGATTTGGACTGCCCCATCGGAGTTGAATTTTTTCCCTTGCAAGAAGTTATCCAAATTTCGAAAAAAATGGTAATCTGTTGGAGCAAGGTCCGGGGAGTACGGAGGATGTCTTAGACTTTCCAATTGAAGCTCTTCTAATTTAGTAGCCGTCTGTAGCGCAGTGTGTGGTCTAGCGTTGTCGTGAAGCAGCAGTGGCGTGGAGCGATTGACCAGCCTAGGTTGTTTAGCCGCTAGCTTTTCCATCATGGTTTGCAATTCCTGACAATAGACATCAGCCGTAATAGTCTGGCCAGATTTGAAAAAACTGTAATGAACAATACCGGCACTAGTCCACCAAACGCTTACAAGTAACTTTTTTGGGGTTAATTTTCGCTTGGGGCAGGATTTGGCTGGCTGGCCAGGATCTAACCATTGCGCTGAGCGCTTCCGATTATCGTAAAGAACCCATTTTTCATCACAGGTAATGATTCGGTTTAAAATACCTTCATTATTGTGCCGGTTTAGTAATGTAACGCAGCAGTCGACGCGCGTTTGCCGGTTTGTTTCAGTCAATTCGTGAGGTACCCACCTTTCAAGCTTTTTAATCTTCCCAATTTGCTTCAAGTGAATTCAAACAGTTTTATCACTAACATTGCAGCCTGCAGCTAACTCGGACGTGGTTTGCGATGGATCCGCTTCCACAATAGCCTTCAACTCTTCATTATCAACTTGAGTCTCAGGCCGTCCACGGGGCTTGTTCTGCAGGTCGAAATTTCCAGAACGAAAACGTTGGAACCAAAAACGAACTGTGTTTTCTTTTGCAACACGACCGCCATACACATCATTCACCCTTCGAGTTGTTTCCGCAGCACTAGTGCCACGGCGGAACTCGTACTCGTAAATAATGCGATATTTAAGGTTTTCCATTTTGTAAAATGAGTGACGCAAACAGAAAAAAACAGAAGAAAAAAAACAAATGAATGACGATCATCGAAGCACAAATACATGAGTCTATAGCTGTACAAATTTGAATTTGGAATTCCTTACCAAAGAGGAGAAATTCGTGATTAAAGTGGCCAGTACGAAAAACGCCAATTTCATATGTAAGGACCTAATATTAGGTCCTTACGTCGACTGCTGCGTTACATTACTAAACCGGCACAATAATGAAGGTATTTTAAACCGAATCATTACCTGTGATGAAAAATGGGTTCTTTACGATAATCGGAAGCGCTCAGCGCAATGGTTAGATCCTGGCCAGCCAGCCAAATCCTGCCCCAAGCGAAAATTAACCCCAAAAAAGTTACTTGTAAGCGTTTGGTGGACTAGTGCCGGTATTGTTCATTACAGTTTTTTCAAATCTGGCCAGACTATTACGGCTGATGTCTATTGTCAGGAATTGCAAACCATGATGGAAAAGCTAGCGGCTAAACAACCTAGGCTGGTCAATCGCTCCACGCCACTGCTGCTTCACGACAACGCTAGACCACACACTGCGCTACAGACGGCTACTAAATTAGAAGAGCTTCAATTGGAAAGTCTAAGACATCCTCCGTACTCCCCGGACCTTGCTCCAACAGATTACCATTTTTTTCGAAATTTGGATAACTTCTTGCAAGGGAAAAAATTCAACTCCGATGGGGCAGTCCAAATCGCCTTCAAAGATTTTATTGATTCCCGTCCGACTGGTTTTTTTAGTAAAGGGATCAATGAACTACCTATGAGATGGCAAAAGTGCATAGAAAATAATGGTTCATACTTTGATTAATTAAATATATTATATTAAAAAATATTCGACTTTTTGTTCCTCCCATACAAAACGCCAATTTCATATGTAAGGACCTAATATATAGTCTATATAGTCAACAATAATATAATTGTTTTTATTTACATATGTATTTTATACCTACATCCATGGAGAATTTAATTTCTTGGAAATGTGTTCACATATATACATTCTTTCACACATACTTTCGTATTTGTAATATTGGTTCAATCTGTGGTCACCGCGCGTCTGTCACCTGTCAATCGGTCGCTCGACACATTGCAAAAGTGTATTTGTATTTCATGTAAATACAAAATTCGCGTAACAAAAATACGAATCTACTGAATAACAAGTCATAATTGTTTACCACAGTTGTCTGCAACACTGAAAGACTGTTGATATTACACCAACATACTGACAAACATAGACAGCTCATTCTGTTATAGAATTTGTAGGTGTAACCGAAGTTTTACACGAATTTAATTCTTAATAGCAACTTGCTGTAAAGAAGAAAAAAAATCTATACAGATGGAGGAATGTTTAAAAAAATACTAACCGTCATCTTTACCATCGGGCTCTTCAAATCACCATCGTTTATGGCAGACAATGGATATTAATTACGTAAGTCACTTGCCCGAGAAGTCTGTAAGTGAACGGCCTTCATCATTCTCCTGCCCTTATCCCATATTATTTGGGGTCGGCGCAATATGTATTTCTCTTCTATACTTCTCTATCAGTCGTCATCTCTGTATTCACTTCCTTTCTGGCAATGTCATCTTTCACACAGTCCATCCATCTTTTCTTAGGTCTACCTCAACCCCTATATCCATCCACATTCATACATAAAACCTTTCTTACCACTTTTTCTTTATTTCTCCGCATAACATGCCCATACCATGGCCTTGTTCAGTATAATAATTCACAACCGCGAAATATTTCAAAGTGACTACTTTTATCGATACGCGTGGAAATTTCGTCATGTCGGTTGAGTTGGCACCTGATAAAAACATCCCATTGAAATAACTATTACATCTTAAAATATCACGCTAAAAATAGCGTGTTAAAAGTGTGATACATCACATCAGGAAAAGCGATCCTCATTCAACTGGGATGACAATGAATGACATTGTTTGCGGACACCGGGCGAGGCGCTAACTCGCGACTTCGTTGCGATTAGCGACTGTATGACGACTTAACTGTAAACATCATTACCATTACCTATAGACCACTTTCATCTACAACCCTCTCTACAAATATACACCTTATAAAAACGAAGTAAGGTGGATAAAAGCCGTAAGTGTAACTCTGTCACGGCATTTGTCAACACCCCGCAATCGTCAGACTAGATCGCTATGTCACAGTGTATGTGAGCAAACACTTTTAAAAGTTTATGTGGCCATGAGCAATGTTGTCCTAAGGTTTTAGCGGTCACATCATGGACTCTCTTGGCGACTGACGTGTTTGTAGTGTCGTTAAAATTGGGTCTCATACTCGTTAGAATCGCGGTCGCATAGTTAAGGCTTTTTTACGCTTTCGAAAGCTATGTGGGATGGAGAATCTGTATGCCCGTCGTGTGTTATACAATTTGTACACACTTAAGCACTTAAATTTGGTCACGTGACCGTAATTATAAATTAAATATAACATTTATTGTATGACATACCTTCTTATTCCTAAGCAGGAAGTGGGTAAGTTGTTTTTGTAAGTTTTAGATCTTGAAAATTTATAAGCTGTGTGATGTAACGAGTTTATGAAACAAACGCGTCATAGGTTTATAACGGTACCTGCATTGCTTAATATGGTGTAATATTGAAGTGCCGAAGATTTAATAAGAAAAGATAAGATACCAACACACTAGAAAATCTTTAATTTAGCACTTTATAAAGAACATAACATTAAATTAAATTCCAAATTTCCCAAAAACATTGCTATGCTGGTCCTTTACCATCCTTTATAATAATAGATGGAAAATTAAAAAAGGTTTAAAATGTGTTTAAAGAATAAAATTTATATAACAAGTACCTACCTAACGTAGTCAGTATGTAGTCTGACTCACTTCAAATACCTAAAGGATACGGTTAGGTACAATGTAGTAGGTATGTCGAAGGACCAGAAAAATGAGGTTGTATTGTCGCAAGTGGTTTTAGCGCCACCACAGTTTATGCCCATCCATAATGGGTGCGAGGTGCGATAATTGGTGAAGTTCTACGCACAATGACGTACACTGTCCTCTGAGTATTACGGGTACCAAAGAATAAAACTTTAATGCAGACTGTGCGTTTATAGCACCGTTATGCATTTGTTTTATACCAAAGAGGTGGCATGCTAAGCAGTTTGTAACACCAACATAATTATGTAGGGAATAGCCTTTTTTGTAAATAAAAATGCCAATTTCGGGGTAGGCAAAAGTACGTGCCTTAGTAGTAGTCTTGCCTACTCGTAAATGGGCAAGAGAGTAGCCACTTCACTCTTATAGTATGAATAACAATCTGAATTTTAGTGAAGGAATAACTACACTATAAATATCAAATGATATACTTCAGATAAATGCTAAATAAGGGATAAATTAAATTTCCTTATCCGACTATTTTTGTAAGCAGGCAACCAACATTAAGACTATGATTTACTACTTAAACTTTTTTTGTTAATAGAAATAAATGTTACAAAACTTTTATTTTTACTCAATTTTATAATATTGATTATTTATCTAATTAATGCTTCTTAAGCGTCTTTCAGGAACCCATAAACCATTCAAGTGCTTTAATAGGTACTTACATAATTCAGTGTAGTTACAGCCCACATATTTATTGTTAGCACCTTCTCTTCTGCGGTAACTAGTCTTTGCCATAACGACACACAGTTAGCGGCGCAACGCTAAGCACACTGCAAACATGTGCGGGCGGTCGCGTTGAGCGCGCGCGACGCACGACAGGGCATCGCACTACTGCGGTGCTAAATGAACTAGTTCCATCACTGATATGTACCGACTTGCTCTTCTTACTTCAAAAATTATTATCTTCGGTAGTTTTTTGTAAGTTTTGTTCGATATTTGAATAATTAGAAGGGAAAACTTGACCTCAGAGTATTTAAATATACTACCGTTGGAGATGTGTCGTTATACGCAGAAGAAGTAGTCGGCGGAATGCTAGTATTCTCGAAAGCAAGCCAAAGGGCAAGAGCAAAGCACACTAATTAGATTGTCAGACAGCCGGACTAGTCAGGGCAAACTATCTTAAACTGCATTTTTGTACATCCGATCCCTGCCATATTTCATGGTTCTAGGTCAACGGGAAGTAAGTAACCCTGTAAGTTTTGATTCCCTTGTGAAATCGCAAAATATGAGAAATTTTGCGACCGTAACGATCATATCTTTTCTTCATATTGACTTACAGGTTTGATTATTTTACAGCCGAAAGAGACCATAGACCCGCGTATTTCATATTAATTTCAATTTGATAACTCTACGCATTCTTGAGATAAAAATTCTTGACAGACAGACAGGCAGACAGACAGGCAGACAGACAAACAGACAGACAGACAGACAGACAGACAGACAGACACAAGCAACACCCGTTCACAAGTATGACGCCTAGATAAAGATACAGGATACTTTTGAACAATACGCAGAAGAATGAACTACATAATTATGTACCAAGTTGTTGTACCACTACTATGAAAATTTAAAATATCTTTAATCATCATTCTTACCAGCGAAAACGCACTGAAGGTTGGGAACCTATTAAAAGCTTAGTAACAGTAGAAAACCTAGTTATGCTGATATCTAGTTCGGTCGAGGTGATAGTGATTGAAAGTGCGATAATAAACATTGCGCCAATTAAAACTAAACTTCAGTAGTGTGAGCTCTGGTTTGTATCATAATTCTTATATTCCTGGTAAGAAGAATGACGTCAGATAATTATTTGTTCCTTTTAATAATCAACTCTGTGACTATCTTGTTTAGATTTATCAATCCATGATATACTAAATACTATAATATTATGTTGTCTCTGTTCGTTTATTACCTTTTTAAAACTAAGCGGCTGAACGAATCGTAATTAAATTTGGCAATGAGTTAGATTTTAACCTCGGGAAGGACAGACAGATGTTTTGTCCTTAATCCTTAAGGGGTGAAACAGGAGTTGAACTTTTGTATACCGTCTTAATCAGTTCAAGCAGAGTGCTCTTCTTAAATAATTACGTTTCTCTAACGGAGTGAAGCCGTGGGTTACAGCTGGTATCAGTATACGGGGCGAATTATTCGAGTGGGCGTGGATGGCCAAATCCGGATCTATGAGTAATAGGTATGTAGATGAAAGTACTTAAAGAAGTTACAGGCCTGGTTTTGATTAAAACTAAAACTGCATAATATTACTTCTGTTAATTAATATTCCTAGCTAGGAATCGAACTCGTTGATTTTGAAGTAAAACGCACTCTCATTTATAGAGAGGTATGGTGAATTGGGACACCCCGTGGGTATTTCCATTAATATTGGAGCCACCCGACTGGGGACTGTACCTCCACCTTACAGAAGACCGCAGTGAAGTAACACTACGTTGATGTAGTGTTGTGTTTCTGCGGTAAGTAAGGCCTATAGACGCCTACAATGTAAAAACGCAAGTAAGGTTGCCAGTGCACCACGGGGATACGGCTGCGCTAGTAGTAATGCTGCTCGCACAGTGACTCCTCATCAACAACATGGTTGATATTGCTAGCGGCTTTAGGCTACCGTGACTGCGTCCATCAGGTGGGCCGTATGCTTGTGTGCCAGTCGATAGTGTCTCTAATAAGGATTGAATTCTAGGAAGTAGTCACTCCTTCGTTCTTTAAATATTCATACTACTCGTATTAAAAGAGACTAGTAGTATGATCCTAAATTAATCTTGATTTAGTTATTAATAATTACCTAATTAATGTACGTGTTTACGTAGCTCAAAGCAAATAGAAAAAATAATCGGACTAATAGAACGCAATCAAATTTAATCACAAAAATAATACTTGCGTCACTCCATTACATAATTTATTTAAATAATTAAATGCATCACTTTAATAGACCAACATTTGATACCACTACTAAGGTAAAACAAACGGCTTTATAGATCAAGTAGGAAGTGTTAGTGGTACGAAAACAGATATATGTATAAAGTACCCAATTAAACGCGGTGAAATGAGAATATCTCTATTTAGAGGTTATCTATCAACTTTTATTGTCATTACAGAACCGGAATGCTAGTGTTGTGACTGCTCCCAACTCGTTACAAAAGCGGATATTAGCGTGTTTATTATCTGAATGTTAAGGGAGAGACGGTAGGAAGGATCAGATACATTTAATGCAAAAAGTCCGAACCGGTTTCCTCTTGGCTTGAAACATGAAAAAGAGGTAGGGTCTGGGCGAAAATAGGGTCTGCTGTGGGTTCTCAAAATTTCAAGTTTCTAACCCTGTTCGTTTAGGTTGTGCGTTGATATGTCAGTTAGGCAGTCTTCTTTTATATATACAGATATTTTGGTATCAGATATCGCTGTGTGATATAAAAAGAATATTCTGCTTAGAGCCACTTCTGTAATATTTTGAAAGACCTAAATAAATAATCATTCGATGACTTCCCCTTAATATAATTGATGGCTACTATTTTAATGTGAAGTAAATTAATTAATTACCTCGTAAATCTTCTCAGATGTGCTATAAAGACTACCTGTCCATTAACCAGATCATATTTTGTTAAAACATAATAGAATCATAATAAAATATTTTGTTTCTTCAGATAAAATTATTGTTGCTACTATGAAAATGCCACATCAATATTAATTATCGCCATATTTATTGCTAATGTTATAAGACATTATTAAATAAATTAAAGTTTTATTATAAATGATTTATAACCCTATCATCTTAAGGTTAATTTAATAATACCAATTAATTATGTTTTGCACACTATTTAAACGTCATCTACAAAAACAGTTTTAGCAAAAAATACTCAAGTGATCCTGCGGGACTGTCGAGATGGCTATAAGAATGAACCAACTTCTGCCCGCAGCTTCGTCCACGTTGATCTTAGAATACTAGAGGAACCTTAAATTTCCGGGATAAAAAGTAATCCTATATGTTAATCCAGGTGATAAACTATACGTGCGCCAAATTTCACACAAATCCGTTGAGCCGTTTTTACGTGATTGAGCAACAAACATACATTCATAGAAACTTTCACATTTATAATATCAGTAAGATCAGTAGTATCAATGTATGAATGATAATCGACATTCAATTAGATCCCGACAAGTCACTTTTGAAGATCGGCGAATCTACCACACTTTATTTTTAGAGAAGTAGGGCACATTGGTGTTTCCTGTCCCTTTTTTTATACTACTAGGGTGGTAAACAAGCATACGGCCTACCTGATGGTAAGCGGTCACCGTAGTCTATGGACGTTTGCATCACCAGGGGTATGATTCACGCGTTGCCGACTCTTTAAAAATCTCTTCACACCCTTCATGTAGAACCCCATACTGCACTTCTTTGTGAAAACCTCGGCGGGGAGTTCATTCCACAATAGAAGCTGTACAGTTGATGTATATCTCCTTACAGAAGATCGCAGTCAAATAATGCTACTTATTAGTAGTATTGTGCTACTGCGGTAAGTAAAGTTTTTAATTTAGCATGAGCTGTGCTGCCAACAAGGAGATCTTTTCGACACTTATACCGTTAGCACAGCAACTCCTCTTAAATTAAGATTCCAATGTGCTAGTTTTTTCATACCGCAAAGGTGGCACACAAGCATACGGCCCACTTGATGATAAGCAGTCACCGTAGCCTATATCCGCTAGCAATACCAGGGATATCACTAACGAGTTGCGAACCTTGTTTTTGATGAGGCGTCACTTGTGCTAGCAGTATTACTACCACCAGTGTATCCTCGTGGAGCACTGGCAACCTTACTTACGTTTTTACATTGTAGGCGTATAAAGGCCACGGTGACTGCTTACCATCAGTTCGTTTGCAGATATGACACTTTTGAAGTATAAAAAGCAAGATAGGCTTTGACCAAGTATATAATGGTATGTTTATAATGGTAATGGGTGTTTGGTATGTATTATAAGTATGTATTTACAAAAAAAAAAGTATATAAGTATTGTATCAGCTGCTGGTTCCCATAGTACAAGCTTTGCTTAGTTTGGGGCCAGATGGCGTTGTGTAATAATGTCCAAACATTATTATTATAATAATATTATTATTATTATAATTAAAAGCTTTGGCACACAATATAAGCAATACAACAGTGTTTTTAATTTATATTATTTTTTCATTGAATCTTTAACGAGAAGCTTCGACTAAGCATTTCTGAACTTATTAAGATTTATTCATAGTTTTGAAATCTCTCACTTTAATATATCAAAAGCGCTTATCAATCCACTCTGTGATTTCCTGTATCGTGGGATTTATGGAGCGGACGTAGGCTTACGTCATTTGCGTATTTAATTAGGATGAAATACCCGTACTTTTAATCTTATAAGCATTTTGTATTAATTTTGATCAGCGTCCCTATCGTGCGGAGAAGGCTAAATTGCGAAAACTACATTGTGTCGTGGAGGCGCGCATTGCAAAGATGTCGTTACGTTGGTACTTCATGATGTATAAGGTTTCTACTGTCGATAACTTATCCCGTAATATTATTGTGGTCTCAGAATAATTACTAAAGCTATTAGCGAGCTTAAGTTATAGTGTGACTATCAAATTAGGAATAAAATGAGTGTGGAACTTTAAATTAAAAAAAAACGTGTAGGTAATTTGTCGTTAAAATATTATACATAATAATAAATAGCGATGCCGTGAGATGATTGCATAATTATAAAGGTCAAATATATATTATATCGTTTTGTAGCCCAAATTAATCCCGTACATAATAATTACCGACCTGTTTCATATAAAAACGTGTTATTTTATCATTAGCGAATTGAACGTTTCAAATTAATATAAAATTATTACAGACTCCGAGGCAAAGTCATCAACATCAATCCATCAATTTGAACATTCCTCAATATTTGACGCCCCTGACCAGGCAATGACTGACATAAACAAAAATATGTCCCATCAAACGCCATTGACTTACTGCCACATAAGGAAGCATGCAAATTGTGGAAACAGTTTTACAAAATATAATTGTTATTTATGTATTAATTTATTTGATTATAAAATTTTCTCCGCATGTATTTACAAAAAGTATTGTATCAGTTGTCTATTAGTTCTAGTACCCACAGTACAGGCTTTTCTTACTTTGAATGTCCAAAAAATAGCCGTGATGGCCGTGGTATTGAGCGTAGCTACGCAAGTTCGATTTCCACCGGTCTGTACCAATGTGTTTTAAAAAAAATATAATTGCAGTGATCAGTCATACCACGAGCTATGGTGAAGTAAACAGAGTGAGAAAACCTGCATACGTTTGAGTAGAAATTTAAGCTCGTATGTAGTGCCTAAGAGACAGCGACGGACTTACGTTGGCATACAATAATCTTTGGTAAAAAATGTGTGTTATGTATCACATCTGCCTAGCTCTTCGGGGACCCTAGTGGGAAGGCGTGAATGTGTATTCATATGTTTATATTAAAAAGCTGAATTATTCGATTCAAGTTAAAAATCTCAGCCATTGTGAACACAGCCCACTGTATAAATTTTTATTGATCGTGTACGGGACTCCTAATTTAGGGCCGGTTGATTAATTGCAAATTAAAGTCTTCGCCGCAGACTCCGGCGTACTGTATGACTTTATTGAATTTCAAGCCCCGTGATTTATGTTGAGGTACTAATTTATTGTTATCTGGGGGCGTGCGATTAAGGACGCTTGCGCGATGGGATTTTCGGATCGAATCGTTATTATTGCCCGCAAAATTGCTTACAGCTGCGAATTTTACGCTACAGCCTCTGATTCGTTGTTCGAGTAGGTTGGAACAAAAGATTCTAAAATGAGTTTTTTTAAATCTGGGAATACTCAGTGTTCACTGACTCATAATGAAATCTCACAAAGTGTGCCACAACACTGTCCTAGCAAGTCACTAGGCCTGTACTGTGTAATGAGACGGTAAAGGTTTTTTGCTTTATCATTATGCTAAGTTCCATTGCAAAATTAGTTCGTTGTAATATATGCCTTAAGCTAAGAGTAAATAATGCCTAAAATTTTGTGTCATTAATGTGTCGTCCATAATGATAAATGTGATCTTATTGATTAAAATGTCAGTTTGCTTAGAATAAAAAGATACTGATGATGTTAAAAATGCTATAAAAAGTGTTTCAGGTTGGATGTTTGTTTGCTACACAAATGTAAAACGGATGAACAGATTTTCATGTAGTTTAGTGCATGTATAGATCACATTTAGTGTAGTTACGTGGGTATCAAAAATACCTAATGACCTTAAAAAGGTAGGGTGGAATGTAGCGTCAAAGGTTGTCAACGAAAATGTAAGTAAAAGGAAAACATTACAACATGAATATGAATGGAAGAAGAAAGCGGAGAAGGCCAAAGTCTACCTTTCTAAATCAAATCTCCAAATTACACAGACATGGAAATCAGAACCAGAGAGCCTGAGAGCATGTATGTATATGAAGAGATTGATGAAAGCATTTATAAAGAGATTGATGAATGCAGAAGAAGCAGAGGTGTGCAAGTCAAGAGTGAAATGGCGCTCTAGCATGACAGAGAGAGAAGACGCTTTGCTAAGTTTCTTAGCGGTTCTTCTTAAAGTTTTCTGAACCAGCACTATAAAGTTGCCCTATTATGACCTAAACTGAATAAATTAATTTTCATTTTAATTATTTGGTTTAATTAGCAACCGTAATAAAATCTTCAAATATCCATATAATGACCTCGTTATAGAGTGGAGCTAGAGGTGAAACTTTTAATATTGTCCTGAGGGTGACACCATTATAACAAATGGAAACTGGAGACCGCGTGACTGGTGACAGCTCCTGTCAAATTCATATTTTTTTGCAGTAGCAACTAGAAAGAGACTATTTCTATCTATGGCACCTGTCACTTCATTTTCAAACTTTAGTTTTGGCGAAAGGCAAGCAGAACCGTTTGTGTTTTAAATGCAAAAGTTATATTACCATTTGAGAATAGAATCTATACATAGTTATAAATAAGAAAAAACAGTTAGTCTCTCGTTACGACCCCGTATAGGTATACCCTACTCGAAACAAGACACAAAAACTCAAAACGAATACCATACTCACTGAATCTACTAATCTTAACTTGCAGTAAGTATGATGATTAGGTACCACACCAAACAAATGTTATATATCTTTAATGTTGCAAACATTCCTACGGCCCGCCTGAATGTAAGCTCTGATCGTAGTCTATGGACCCTTGCAACACCAGGGGTATGACCCGCGCGTTACCGACCCTAAAATGTAAGTGATGTTGCAAAAATATCTTAAGGAAGCCGCAAAAGTCAACTCCAGCGCGACGGTTGTTTTATATCCAAGGATAGACTCGATACAAAGCGAATAATCACACTTGTAAACATCACACATTCACACGGTGACCTCCCATGACGTTAATATAATTAATACAAAGATAATTCTTCATTCTGCCTGCTGGTTATCTCTCCATAACTTACCAGTTGAACCAGTCTTGATGGATTTTGTTATGAAGTTTACTTGAAACGCAGAGTATGGGACATAGGATTGCTTCCTCCATGAAGATGTCAATTACACAGAAGAAGTAGCGAGCGGTGAGCTAGTCCATAGTTACTAATACTTTACTTTTACTTTTTACAATATAATATTTTACTTTTACTTTTACTAATATATACGAAAGTAACTCTGTTTGCTTGCTACCTTTTCAAGTCCAAACGGTTTAACTAATCGTAATAAATTTTACAATGAGATAGATTATATCCTGAGGAACATAGGAATATATTGTCTTTAAACAAATACAGGCAGTCGGCTAAAAGCTAGTATATATATATATATATATATATATATTATAAATTGTACGCGACAACGGTAATGCTGTGAAAACCGAAGGCTTGGTTGCCTACCTCAGTATTATAAGAAGTCGTATCGATTAGCATAACCTAAAAAAAGCACGTTGCAAGCACGTCCATATGATTCCTATAGCAACTTATTTCATCAGTGAGGCTGTGGCATAAATACTTATGTTTAATTTTAAAAAGAAAATGACACACCAGTTACTTTGATACGTCACAACTAGATTAGCTCCTAAAATACCTTCTTAGTTATAAAACAACATAATAAAGCCTTAACATAAATGAAGTTTTATTATTTACTAACAATAATTCAAAATGATTTTAAATAAGAATACTACTTATAAACTTACTTGGTATAAAATGATTTTGGCGAAGATTTCCTTTTAAGTGTACCTGCATACCGTATATACCAACTCAATCCAACTTGAGATAACTTTGTAAGCGACCAATTACGATGATGATGTAAATTTTTGATTCGCTTTGTAACGATTAGGTGTACTAATTATCACATGGTTAAGCAAAGAATTTGCTTTGGGAAAACTGCTAAATTATAAAGCGAATTTGAAAAGAGCGCAAACTAATTTGAGAAAAAGAAAAAATCAATTCTGTATAAATTTTTAAGCTTCGACAATGACAGCAAGAAATATTTTGCTTCTATATCGAGAAAAATATATTTTTAATAAGTTTTTATATCAATTTTATTACAAGCGATTATGATATATTTTAATGATTATATATGTATAAACTTAGTGGAACACTTGGCTTCGTTAAAGCGCTGGGAAAGCTTACGAAAGTGAAAATATTCCAGCGTTTCACAAGTAGCCGAATTAATAGAACTGGCTGGAAACTTTGTATACTAAATAAGTTTTGTTGTTCATACTATTTGCTAGATAATGATAAGTTTAATAAGGACACAACTCACCACCAGGAGTCGGTGATGGGCGCAAGGAGCAGCAAGCACGCGGCTATGACAACAGGTCGCATCTCTCGACATCACTTCCCCGACCGAACCATTCCCACCCTATTTGATCAACTCCATTACTGTCTAAAATATTTTTTCTTTTATTTTTTAAATGTTCGTGTGTCGATTTCGCGGCGTGTCGCGATCCCTACAGCGGGAGATCGCGCGGCGGACTGACGCTCACCTGGCTCACCCCGCCGCCGCAAGCGCAGCGCAAAACGATTTTCGCGCTATTTTGGCTAAGATTTTAACATTAGGCTTCGCGTGATTAGTCTTTTTAAAGTGGGGATACACAGACGTGCGTGGGCGGGTTAGTGTTATTCGATTTTTAAATGAAATATAAGAATCCTGTTAAATGTATCTATGTTTTTTAATGTCGACAACCTGTTATGATATCAGTTCGATATTTGAATGTGGAAATGCATAGTTTTCACCGTTGCACAGCTGCTTAGCATTCGATAGGGCAGCTCTAATACGAACCAGATTACCCGAATTCGATTGATGGACAGAGTGAAGCGTTCGGAACGCATTCTATTATTAGTGTACACGTGCGAAACTCTAATTGTGTTGAACAAACATTCTCAACTACACCTGGCGTTTCGGTCCGTCTTACTAATATGACAGTATTTCACAAATTTTACATTAACGTTCAGATTTATGAAGCGTAACGCCTCACAAATGCGCCTGCTTCTGTTAATTATAGCGGTTACATTAAATCGTAATAATTGACTGTACAATAATATATTTTTAATCATTAAGTCATTAAATAAGTTCATATCACCGAACTAACGCTTCAGTGTATATTTATAAAAAGAAATTTATTAAATGCTTAAATGATAACGTGACATTGAATCTTTACTCTTTAGGTTAGGTTAAATAAATAGTTACGTTAATAAAATTACAAAATGTTAAATGGAATTCGAACAATTTTGTTAAGAAAACAATCATTTTCAAATAATAATCCATGATATTTTCAACTTTCGGTAATAAAATAATGCTAATTTTAAGTGCATCAACAAATACGTCGTTCGAACAATCTTATAAAAATCTTTCAAATTGTTTGATCGTAAATTGTGCATCGGATAATAGAAAGAATACATTGAGAAAACAATCTTAACGCTACCAGCGCCTTTTATTACCCCATTAAATTAAGAAACGCTCCTCTTCGTAAACAGCTGTGTATTTATTACGCTACTAAATAGCGAACTTTTCGCGTCGCAGTTACTAGTGCACTGTTCTACTCGACTGTACTGTTAGTTAACAGATTTGGCGGACATATTATCTGATCTTAAAAAAAAAATGTTGTAGTAGCAATGTGGTCAAATGCGAAAAATAAGTTATCTTTGATTGGAACCGAAAAACAAATTATGTCATCTGCTTTGTACAAGCTTGTACCTAAGGTTCTTGTTGATTTGTTTAGATATTTCTGCAAACTATTTAAGTGACGGGAAGATAAAGTTGTTTGCCCGATGTTAAGTGTTACCCCCGCCCATGCAATTGAACGGATACAATTCCACTCAGGTCTATAAAATATTAAATATCGCGTGGAACTGCACTACGCTCGTCACCTAGGGATCTCAGATCATTAGTTTTCTATGCACAGTCATTTACATAGCCAAAGTGACTTTAAATTGAAGACAGCAATGCATTAAACTGCTAATTGATGGCAGCATATCTGGTACAGCAGTGGTACCTACCTGGGTGGCCTCTTGCAGTAAGATAACTACTACATATAAATGGCATTTCGCAAATGGTTCAATCGCTTAGAGCCCGCGGCATATCCAGTCCACCGGCTGGCTATGATCAACAAGCGCTCGAAAAGTCATACTTGAAATCGTTGAAGACATAATATTTCAATACGGAACCTTTGTGGAAGAGCGCGTCAAACAATTCCGAAAGCTTTTGATGTTATGCTCCTAACACTTTGTAGAAATATTCCTTTGAAGCGAATAAGGAGTGTAAACATTCATTCATTTATTTGCCCTAATTAAATTTTTTAGGTAATCGATGTGGGGAAGTGCTCTATACCTTTGATACTTTTACAGCTGTCTTTGAGTGCACTTGGTTTTAACAATGGAAACATTTTAGACTGATGGTTGCGACTCGCTCGCTAGCCCAGTATCACCTCTGTAGAATAAAGTTCTATGCCGCATTAAGATGTAATGAATAGTAGGGCGATTCGGTATTTCTCGTGGGTTTCCCATTAATATTGGAGGCGCCCGACTGGGGACTGTACCTCCACCTTAGAGAAGAGCGCAGAGAAATAACAATACTTTGACGTAGTGTTGTGTTTGTGCGGTAAGTAAGGTTGCCAGTGCTCCACGAGGATACGCTGGGCTAGTAGTAATGCTGCTAGATTAGTTACTCCTCATCAACAACAGGGTTGGCAAATCGTTAGTGATATCTCTGGTATGCTAGCGGCTATAGGCTACGGTGACTGCTTACCATCAGCTGCACTTGTGGGCCACCTTAGTAGTATTAAAAAACACATAAATATGTGATCGAGTCTTAATGTTTTTTTATCGTGTAAGAAAAGAGAGATTACGTAAATCCAGTTATGAAATCACAGACACAATATTATAAATATAAATATTTGTTGTAGGACAGCCAGTGGTATTGAAGACTCGGGCGCTTTTCACTTTTAAATCCAAATTCAGTTACCTCCGCCCGTTGAAGTAGGTGTTTCTCTATGGACTAGGCGGCAGAAGTCTCGTTGTAAACACTTAACAAATATACAGCCCACCTGATGGTAACTGCAAAAATAACCAATTGCTCAGAGCAATATAATTCTACTTGACACAAAGGGTAAATTACAGCAGTCGCGTTTCTACTCTAAACCGAATCACCACTTCTTTCCGACTACCAATGTTGGCCATATTATAATAACCAATAATTGGCCAATATGCTAGTACATTTCGTTGGCCGTTGCATTGGTGCCTTTACTCACTGGAGCCTGTGAATGAACTGTCATATTCGTCTAACAACTTAATACGTGTGTCCACGAATACAAATACGGCAATTATGCAAATAGTCGTGGCCAATTATCGTGTCTGTACTGCTGCGGCGATGGTGAGCGGTTTGCTACTAAATGTGGCTGTCAAAGTTTCAATAAGCAGTTTGTATTTATTTAACTGTAGCCCACGACTAGCGTGAAAGAAATCCGTTTTTCTGCAATTTCTTGGGAAGCAGTTGTACTTTCTTTCTCCTTTCTGTTTTTTCTCTGACATATCGGAGGAGCTGATTTTAATAGATTACTTTCTATGAAGTCCACTATCTTTCAGTGAAAGTTCAGTCAAAACGAGGTTAGCCGTTTCTTAAGTAGCGTTTAAAAATACACAGAAAATATAAATAAAATGCGTCACATAATCCCACAATATATGAATTACTTTACATGTGTCTGATTACTGAAAAGATCGATCATTATTTTCTTATTCCTATGCAACAGTTAGTTAAGTTTTTATGAAAACCTTTCAATTAAATATGGAATGTTGAGAACCATAGACACCAACCACTTAGATCAACAGCAATTACTGCTTTTACAATTCTTTAGCTAATTCACAACATTATTCTACAAGGTTAAGTAAAAAAGTTTAGTACTTCTAGTTTATTTAGATTTAATGGTTTTATGTTGGTACTATTATTGGTTTGTTACGATTTACGACAGCTATTAAGAAATTAAATTAGCAATGCAGGAGTTGTTAAAGGATTATGCAGAAGAGTTTTAAAATAGTTAAACATTTTTGTAGATACTACTATTTGATGCATTGAACAAACTTGATTGCCTGAAAGGTCACCATAGTATGCTTTTCGCTTACTATAAATAATATCTATATATAACAATGATTTCCCTTGATCACGGCATCACACGTAAATGGTTAGGCCGATTTCCCTTATTCTTTTTTTGTATGTATTACTGTTAGTAGAAGCGTAGTATATTATCTACATTGAGGTAGAATGTTCTTATGAAAATAAAATTTGAAAAAAGAATCGGAATATTTTTAATTTCTAAAGTTTTATACAACCGCTGCTTTTTCGTTACATGACAATCTACCAGTCAAGTCCTATAGCAAGTCACATTTAAGAATTTCGTGCCAAACTGGGCCCGGCAAAAATTTTCAGAGGAGAGGATTAAATCAAAAGAATTACCTACTTACAAAAAGGAATTTCGTGCTCAAATTTAATAACAGCAAAATTTTGTCTAAAATACGTTATATAAATCGTGGACGAATCTAGCCTTAACTCAAGAATATAAACTCAATAATCAAACAAGGCAACTTCTCAATGACACCGGCGGCACTTGGCACGCAACTAGATGGCCCTAGAACTCCAAGGAATAACACTCGCATGTAAACAAAGCCACGTAAGTGCACTTGACTTAAAATGGTTCCAATGTCGAGGGCTATTTGCCTCTTGACGCTTAGCTAACTTGAACTAATCTATGAATGGAATATGAATTTTTATTTTATATTTTGTTATTTAATCATTGCGTGTAATTGTGATACAACTTCTCTAGTTAGTAGCAAATTGGTTTTTAATTTTAATTATTACTTAGTATGTAGTGAAGTTTAAAAAAAATATGTATTTAATTTTTGTACTATGAATATAGCAAGTAAGCCTTGCCTAATGATAGTAAGCAGTCACTTTATTATATACTCCTATACTATATTATAGACATAGACACTTATAAAATATCAGGGGCATCATTTAGAAACATTAAAGCGTAGGAATGATTAAAAATCTTATGTTTTTTTCTTAACCAGCTTTAAAGCTTAAATTCGTAGTCAAATTAGGTTATGTAAGTAGCATATCAAGATACATTAACAGTGCATAAAGTTATCTCTTAATTAATTTAAACAATAAAACCAGATTACGCATGCCATCTATTTTATTTCAACATGTCATAACTCTGTCGACTTTTAAGTAAATCGATTTAATTAACGAAAGGCAAGGCCATAAAATAACACTAAAACTTTAATAAAAAACCATACTTGGACACTTTACCTTCTAATTTTATAGCCTTCTTACATATAATATAATTCATTAACTGCTTATTTTGTCATATTAATTTACAAAGTTAGACGATCGTATCATATTTTTTAGAAAACAATTTAGGTGGTCCGTCTAGAAGTTAAAAAAATAAGTTTAAGAAACTCAATTAAAGATGGCTCAATCAACAAGAAATATCTAACAAATCAATTTAGTAATGCAAAGAATTCATTCACCTTTAGTGTTGTTCACAAATCTGTACAAAGAATCGATATATGATGTTTTATGTAGATAGGTGTCATATCCTCATGTATAAAGTATGATTCTAAATAGGGACCGGGAAAAGAATATGGGCAAATTTTTATCACGGCAAACATAATTGATTTATTATCTTTTCAACTATTCATTATAATATTTCGTCTATTATAATATATATTTTTATTCCTAAATCTAAGTCGACAATGTCGCTGTCAACAGCTACTTTAAGACAAAATAAAACACTTAAAATATAATCAATTACAAAATATATGAATCATATTCAAGTGATGTATCAAGCGGTATCTGAATTTTATTCAATAGGCTGTGAAATTTACAATCACACAACATTATGTTGTCTACTGATAGCATATTTACAAATTAATTCATCGATAACACATCAATTACGGATAAAAAGCGTGCAGCACTAATGTTATCGCGTCATCGATTAAAACATTTTGATTAGCTTTCAACTTACGAGCAATGTCATAAGCTGTTAAGCTTAACAAAACGTCGTATACGCCATTATGGGCACAAATCTAGTGGTCATTTCGTTTCTCGACAGGTTTTATAAATTAAATTCTATACATTAGACGCTTAATATGGTACTAGATGGTTGTAACACAAAGAGACGTGATGCCACCCTAGTCAAGTGACTGTGCGGGAATTTGACGATAGTGATCTTAGATCTCGATGTCGATATGTCTTGAAATAGCAGTCTCTCGACATCCCTATTGAAGTTATGAGCTTGACGATAATTTTAATGAATTGTGACTTAGAATGACGCATATTGAAAGGATATCGACTGTAGATAGTTTAATGGAAGAACAGGATCTTTGATAGCTCTGTGTGACTTTTAATGTGATTGGACGCGATTAGATACCTTTTAATTTGAAAATATTAAACAACTAGATAGTTTGGTTTCCGCCTACTTTACATTGCTGTAGTCTAGGATTTTTGATATTATTGAACACCTTCGTGGAACTGCAATCGGATTTACATTTCTATGGTTAGACACAGAGACATGTAATTATACAATCAAAGGTCAGACAATGCTCTAAATTTAATCTTGACCGTATATTGTTATCTCATATTTTAGGTTTTATTTTAGATTTAAGAAAATGTATATTTTTTCAAAATATACTACTCGTATATGACGTTTTGCGAGCGAATAGTAGTTATGTATATGGTTGTAGATTGTGGAGTTTGAAAGTGAAAAGCGGCATTAACTCAAGTTAGTTGTAGGCAAGTTTTGTTCGCGCCGGGTTGTGGAAATAATTAGTGCCCCTTAAAAATGCTCATTTACAACGCGTGATAAATATTTACGAGTTATTGTTCACCGCTATAGCGAAAGAATAATATTGACGTTTACCGAACATATTTTTGGTTATGTTACATGCAATGTCTCTGTTTACAAAATTCCATATCAATCTATTATATAGATTTAACGCAGTTAAGGCAAATCTGTTTTAACTTTTGCAATGAGAAGATTTAAATCTTCTAGTATTTAGGTTTGCCTACCCACCTACAATAATATTTTTAACTTATAAGTGATAAAAAGTGTGACGTCAAAATATATTTTACTAGCGGTCCGCCCAGGCTTCGCATGGGTAGACATTTATCAAATATTTTGTCTACCCGAGCGAAGCCGGGGCGGGCAGCTAGTATAATATATAGCCTATGTTACTCAGTGATGATTTAACTTTCCAACGGTGAAAGAGTTTTTGAAATCGGTCCAATAGTTTCGGAGCCTATTCAATACAAACCCATAAAAATACAAATCTTTCCTCTTTATAATATTAGTGTAGATGTACTTTAAAAATAATTCTTATCCTCACATACCTATCGCGAAGTGGCAACACGGGCGCTCTTAACGACGGAGTAACAAATGTTTACAATAATAATTTCTTAATAACATTACATTTTATTAGCCCCAGTTCGCGGTTTAATGAGTTAGTTAATTAGTTACATTAAACAATGGTCGCGAACTATACACACATGCGTTTTGTTTACGTTAAGAAGTTGTGTGAAAAAATTACGTCGCATTTAGTGGTTCTGAAGTGCCAATATAAGTTTTCACTAACTAAACAACATTATTAAGTCGACACATTGAATTTGACTACCAGTGATTCTAAATCGCAAGCTGATCCAAAGGAAATGATGAGTTGTCATTCAAATATTTTATCATATAACAAAATTTCTGTATTTTTGTTGTACTACTAACATACATGGCTGGAATACTGAGGGTGTCACTGACGCGCTGCCCACTGGTTTGGAGAAACTCCATGCGATAACAATAAAGGACGAGCATGTCTTACTACCAACACAAAGAAATCCTAGGACTCTTCACAGCAGAAACTCGACCTCACCAAAAAAAAGGTACTGTTATTTTGTGACCTTCTGTCTTCTGTCTTCTTTCTGGTAAGGGCCGCTGCTCCTACATATATAAGACCCCTTATATGCGAGATAGGTATCGCTGTACCATATTTCTCTTTCTATAGGGAGTTTTGCACTGAGTCATCAATGAGTATGATTAATGCCTTTAGTATATATCCACATAAGAAAGTATTCATCGTATATGCTGTCTGTATTCCGACTATTCATCACCCAAAGATGATTAATTTCAGCAAGACCTTCAATTAAAGCCTGAATCATGATTTTTTGGATAATAGATTGATTACCATGACTGTAAGCAATTCGTAGAAATATGAGTTTGGTAGTTTTTATAAAATTCAATGTAATGGAATTTATGAAATGAACAACGTTTAATAAGCAATTAGGAATTAAGAATACGAACCACCTATAAATAGTTACGATTTAAGGGTTCCGTACCCAAATAAATAACACGAAATCCGTAATTGTTTTAAAAAATGCCCGTCAGTCGCTTACTTAATACAGCTGGTAATTAGAGCGATCATGGCAAAGGGCTGCACAAAAGATCCCATGGGTCCAAGTGCATCTGGGGCAAACTGGACCCGTTCAGCCTATTAAAATAAGATAAGAAGTCACTCGCTTGCTTATAACTCCGCCATTTCTGAATCAATTCTTATGCAATTCTATATCCAGAAGTCTTGTATCAACAGCTGATTTTTTTTAATTGGAATAACTTATATTTACCTACTATAGAATATAATTCGGCAGAGCCCATTTTCAGACTTTAAGAGAAACTCTTTAATTTGCACCTGTCATGTCTTTTCTACAGCCTATTATAGGTATGTCCTCTGATCAAATAACAACACAAATGGAACTCTGCGAACGAAGTGACGCGATTTTTTAAACATGTAGTGCGTGGGCAAGGCGTAGTTTCATTGCAGGCGAGTGCGTGTAATTGTATAAGTGTATGTACACTGCAAGGCCTAGATTTAACGAACCTCACTTCGTTGCTCGCAAAGTTCCATCTTTTTATTTGATATGTGGCTTGACATTTCTCAGGAAAATAAGCAGGCTGTGTTGTCAATCATTGGGCCACATTAGTAGGCTGTGATTTCATCGGTGACTCAGGTCGAATGCCACTTGTATTAATTTAATTTGTCCCATTCCCATGGCCTGCTTACAGGAATGTTTTCGTGCGGAATTTTAGCGCTTAATGTTATGTTTCCCATAAATTAGGGCTGTCAAAAGAAACACTCCGATAATTATATAAAAAAATGTGAAGGTAACATTTTTAACGGTCCCCAAAAGGGAGGTTGAATTCAGATTTTTTTTCAAGTAAAATGACATGTAAATTTACATAAATCGTTTAATAAGAATGTACTGAACAAATCAATGCTGCTATTATGGAATCATCGATTCTAAGAGGGAGTGATACTAAAATGATAGGTACGTATTCTAAAAATACAACCCTAGCAAAGCTAACGCATGTTAGGTATTTGGTATCAAAAAGGGTAATGCATTTTTTAGATCATTCTCATACTCAGTTAGACTAACCGCGTCGATTAAATAAAAAAAAGTTGCATCAAAACGTCTGTACCGAAATAACAACAAACTACAAAGAATGAAAATATTTTTTCAGATAAGCGAGCAAAAAGAGCTGCACTGCCCGGGAATCGAACCCGGGTCGCAAGAATGGGAATCTTGCATGATACCACTACACCAGCAGTGCTTGATAACTAATCATGAAATTTCCGTACATATTATCGTGCTGCTTTATATATACTTTGTGTTTGTTACTAAATTGGTTGTACATATTATAGTTTATCATGTTTGACTTTCTAGTAATATAATTTAAATTCATTATGAAGCACAGCAATTCCACTATAGTCAATATGTATTTTGCTTAGTGGAATCGAACCCAGGTCGAGCGACGTGTCGAAGGCGGTTTAAAAGACCCAAGTGAGTAAATACTAGATTAATACATTAAATATGTGACAGTCATCCTTTAATAAATATCAAAGGACCGTGGCCTTTCTCACACCGTCGTCGGCTGCGTTCCGAATTCGTCTCGCCCCCGGAGTCCTTAATATTTGCCCAATATTTTATTTGTTCACATCAACATTTTAATTTATCCCCCCCGCGTCGCTTTTGGTACGATTACGGACAGGTTACGAGTGATAAATTCATTTCTTTATTTGATTTTTACATTTACAAACCACATTTATTAATTAACATTTTAATTGTTATTGTTTTTGTCGACGAGTTTCCGCAAACGTCCAGGTACAGTCAGTGACAAAATTTATTCCTTCTATTTATTTAATCAATTAAGGTGAATAAGTCGATGCTTCTTATGCATGCGAAAACACCCAACCCTCTTCCTATTTTGGAGGCCGCCATGAGCATGCCTCCTTCTATCTAGCCTTAGGCTGTCTAAAGATATAAATGCAACAGACGCACGTAGCCTATACAATAATAGTGCACCTAGAAACATACCTAGTACCCGAACATGCCCGAAAGCGAACCGGACGCGGCGTGTAAACACTCTTCGGCGCGAGCGCAATAAAAATGCTGTAAAATTTTGATGTTTCTATTCAACAAGACCTTTCCTGCTCGCACGCGTGCTTAAACATACGTCTATCTCGCTCGCTCTCCTGAGAATGGCTAAGATTATTATCAATGCACTTTACACAAAGCAGAAGTCCCGAAGCCTGGCTGACATTAATGTGATTTTGAAAGTAAATTGTGTCGGTTTTGTACACTATAAGTGGCATGCAAACGAGGTGTCAAGTGATAAAATTAATATATGGACCTAGATCTTATCTGGACTAGGACGGACCCCACGTGCGAAGTCGATTTTTTTTATAACACTAGCTGCTAAGGAATTGCCCGCTTGATGAAAAGCGGGCAAAAACCTGACGCGTCACCAAACTCGTGTTGAGGACTCGCTGCGCTAGATTACAGCGTATGAACCGATATTGGTGCCAATTCTGTTGTTCAAAATTACTAAACTTAACTAATTTGACAGGTCTAAAAATATTGCCATCCTTATTTAACCCCGCATATGAGAATGGGGTAGCAAGACTTTTAGACCTGTCAAATTAATTTTTTTTTTTTTACTGTGGCTCGACTACTAGTCTCATCGACGTACAGACCTCCCTACAGCCAAAAAGCACCTACACTTTCTCTATACACGGGAGTACCAACACTACAGCACTGGAGTAGTATTTAGCTGCGTGTGAATCTATATCGAGTATTGCATAATATTTTCGCGGGTACAAGTAGATGATAAATGAAATAATTAATTTAGATACAATTTCTATACTTTTGTCTAATTGTTGTAGTATATTATCTACTCTGAGCTGGAAGCAAAAATATTTGAATTTAGAACATTCGATGCAACTTTCAAGCCACTTGTTTTTCTTGTTCGGCTAATAAAATGAGATATTTTAAGTTCGGAATCATAAGGCTGCCTACGTCATAACGTACGGTGTAAAACAAATTAATTTCGGGCGCAAATTATAGACGTGGCCTGTAATCGAGCGCACCGCGTTCTCTTTTCTTTGGGATCATGATAATAATATAATGGTGGTATTAAAACTGCGCGGACATGATGTTTTGCATAACTTAAATTTAGAATTAAAAAATTTCTAAATTGAAAAATAAAAAAATACGGCCCTGATTTAGGCTGTTTTGTTCATGGCACGATGGTTATTGCATATGTATGATATTGATTGAACTACAGTATACAGTGGTGTGATGTATCGCTTTCGACTATTTTTGAAAAGTGAAAAGGTGAAAAGTGGAACAAAAATTCGTACGAACATTTTGAGAGACGTTATCGAATACGTGACCACTCAAAAGATGCTCTTGCTACCAGTTTTGTAGTTCAAGAGATTAGCCTCCTTCATAACAGTATACAAATTTTACCATTACTGATATTTTATACGTAAAACACAGATTTTCAAGTTTAAATTAAATATTTTCTACTGAGAAAATCCAATGCAATTTCTGCTATCTTTCGCGTATCTCAACTATAAAAAGGTGTCTGATATATATAATATAATTGGTATACCTACCTATGGAAAAAAAAAAGTAATTTCGGGAGAATGTTATGTTGTAATCTGTTTAATATTGAAGGCAAAACTGTTTAGTATTTGGTTAACATTTGCTCTAATATTTTATTGATAAAGATGCCACAACCAAATCTCTGCTTTCCTCAATGTCATCCACAATGCCTCAGATGCTTATCTCATTAGTAATTTCATCGGAATGCGAGCGGGATCGATATAATGTACTGCTTAATGGATCGCTATTAGCCAACCTACACTTATGGTGCTTAAAATGCTGCTTACTTAAATTCAATGTAGGTATGAATTTTAGACTATTTATTTTATTTAGAATTAGCCTTACCAAAGATTTTATTTGTAAATATTAGCTCACATTGAATCTAAATTATGATGATATTGGGATGGTAAAAAACGTTAGATATTATATTGGATGGGACAAAATTTAATTTGTTTGCAACGAGTAACATTTTGGAAATGTTATCGATGCGTATGACAATATTTGTATGAAGCTTCATAACAATTGATTATGACTTGATAGAAACATGAGCCACTAACCAGCCTTAGACCATTTAGGTAGGAATAGGTGTGTAGGTAGGAATACTTATATTATGTATAACTGTTTTAGAGGATTGCAGGACTTTCTACGTGAAACTGTGTGTTTAAAAAAACATATGATTGTACACAAAATACACACACACAAGCAAACAAACCGAGAGGATATTCGAGAGGAATGATGACGCAGCAACTCCCACACTAACATAAAAATTAAATAAAATTAAACAAACTGACACCGACTATTACCCAATGATTGTAATAATCGACCAACCGTCTTCTATTGAAATCTTTCTCACGGTCTCCCATAGGTTATTAATAATCTTCGAAAAGGAGGAGCAGTTGACGCGTCAATGTATGACGAACAAACTTAATGTGTCAATTAGTTACTTAAAAATAAACCTTATCGGCCTTGTTTTAAGTGACTGAGAAGATGCAGACATAATTTGTGCGAGAGAAAAGAGATTGTTATCAACGGACTACTCCATAAAGATATCGGCTCAAGCATTTGACGTTTGAGACAAAGTGATTTTGACGCTTTAGTAATTATTGGCATCATCTTTGTTACTTTTAGAGTGAATTATTTATAAAAAATCATGTTTATGAAAAAAAAAATTATTTTGATCTTGCAATTTTTTTAACTAATGAAACTTCTTCAAGTCAGTAAAAATTACGATAAAAGATTCCGTACATTGATAGATACATACATAAATACATGGACAATTCATATAAAATGATGCCAAAAACAATATGGTCTTCAACAATGTGCTCACAAATTAAGGAAATTATAATACATTTCCTTGTGAATGAATTTCCAATTTACATTTAGGTACCATATCAATTTAAAAGAGCGCATTCATATTTCGAATTCATTCATTCATTCGCTGAATGAAATTGAAAGTGACAGTGATAGGTATTCGTTTATTGAGAACTCGATAGCACCTACTCGCCGCGACGCGTTAGGGCGATGCCCCGGTACGCCACGCCCACCGCCCCTTAGCCCCTCCGATTCCACATTTTTCCAACAAAAATCCCAAAGTTACAATTATGAAATTTCTCGACGCAAAACAATTCCTTTCAACCATGAAACTCTCATCGTAACAATGCACGGATGTTTCATTTTTATTTGCACATTGACTAAAATGAAAGAATTAACTTCTAACTTTATTAAATTCTTCGTCCTTCGCAATTTTGTTTTATCATTTTGGAGTTTACGTAGTAGGAGGGTTTGGTTTATGAAAGCGTTAAGGCAATTAAATACATTTAAAAGCTTCTTTATATCATAACATAATATCTAATACATCATAAATAATAATATACTGGTTGTTAGCAGGCATACCACTCGCGTGATGGAAAGCGTATCAGTACCAGGGATATCAATTTTATTGCTAAACAGAGCAAGCAGCAAACGGCGTCCGTACTTCCAGCATAGCTTGTCCTCGAGTAGCTCTGGAAACCTTCACATAGTCACAGCAGAATTACCTACAACGTTAAATTAGAGTACCTACCTAGTGCTATTTGACTGCGATTTATAAGGTGCTGTCCCCAGTCGGGCGCCACCGATTTTTTAATAAGACCTTGGCATCAAAGTCCTTTAAGCAATGTTAATGAACTGCATTACTGGTATATTTGAACAAAAGATCTAACGTAAGTATAACATTAAATATAAACAGTACAATAGCGTCGAATCACCATGCACAATAAGAGGTAATTAAAGCTTAATCCAAATAATACTCGTGTCTAGTCGACTCTCTCACTGGTGGTCGCAATAATATCGTAGCACCAAAGATTAAACAGAAGTTCGTGAAAAGAATTTTGCCTACACTCGTACAACTTCTTTGCGGCAAATAGAGGTCACAAAATCTTTCGAATACAATTAGGTACTACCTATACTAGATACATACTCTTTATTGCACAACAAGAGGATACAATGTTTCCGCCTGAAAAATATTAATTAAATCCAAGGTGGCCTTTGGGACCGCGGTCCCGGTCCCGAAAGCCCCCCGACTCATGTATGATTGGAAATATTATATTATCCTATTGTACAATTTGACGTACAATGTACATAGAAAATACACTACTGCCGTGTTAGTAGGTGTATATATGTAGCACTAATAATACTGTTTTATTTAATCTTTGCCATCCTAGATCAATATAATTAATAATTATACATATATCTGGACCAATTTTATACAAATTTCCATAGGCTTTAAAAATAAAACATTTCATAAAATCATACATATCGTATGGGTATTAATTTAAAAATATGTGATTTTTTTAAATTGATTTTAATTGTTTAACTATTCTAGGTACACAATTAGCAAATTAGTACGTGGTTAAAACTTCGAACATGACTAAGTAAACGTAATGTACCTACTATTAAGGTATATTATTCTATGACATGACTGCGCACCCGCGGTGGCGTTCCCACAACAGCCTCCATCCATTGCTCACCAGGCGAACTGACGAAATTAGATCGATTAACATGATAAATCTATCGATTGTAACATCGTAGCATCGATACAATCGATATACCACTGACAAATTACGCCCTGTCCCGTCTGCGCTTAATCGATCTTTGATCTTGATACGTTCACCGATTGATTTGTATTGATTTTTAATCTGTTGTCTTAAAATTGATTGTTTTTTGATTCGAATGTAGGTACCTATGTGTTAGTAGGTTGTAATTTAATACGTAGTGCAAGGTTGTATTTGTCAACAACACAATTTCTTCTCGAAGCGACATCCGCGAGCCTAATTATCTACTTCAAGTGACACGTAACAAAATAAAGTATATTTATCTATAGAGTAACGTATAAAAATTATTTGTGTTACGAGAAACAGAACATTAAATTAGGTGCGTACGTACTCATTTATTCCTCTTGATTAGGTAGATATTTGCTCAGACAATTTTTAAATGAGCCTAAGATAATAAAATACCTTATTTATAGTTGTACTGGCTGTACGCAGTATATTATATACTCTGAGTTTATAGTAACTAGATAACTAAAGACAAAAAACTTTATATGATAAAACTGACTTCACAAAAATTTATTAAGCTCGCCTTACACTAGAAAAACGTAGACGCACAAACGATCAACGACCGTGATTGTTAACTACATACAAAAATCTATAATTCACCGTAAATTAAATTAAAGCTGCGCAATACGTATCAGCGGGCAGGCTCGCCCGGCATCCGCACAGCTCTCATAAATCACTGGCACCGGCATCCACTCGCTGACAACCTGAATAACTCCGTCTAATTGACTGGAAGAACCCACTCTACGATTCCGATTGTGATTTTAATTCGCTCTTACTGATTTACAGTTAGCCTCGTTGTAAGTAAATTACCAACAAGAAGCAGCCTTATTTGTCTCTACAGCAGGATCAGCTCCTCTCCCTGTAGGTATACGAGAGGTCAGCTTGATTATCACGATTTTCCCTCTATAAGAGGGCGCGTTGCATTGCGCGGTTACGATCTACCCTCTATACGAAGGTAAGTGACCTAAAGTATGTATATATATATTCTGGAGGTCTTTTTTTATCGAATTTGTAGCTTAAAACTACCTACTCGCCTCATCATAAGTAGATTTATTTTTTGAAAATAACAAAATACCACTCACTAATTTTAGGCGATAACATATTTATTCTAAAAGAGAAAAGAACTTAAGCCTCATAAAAAATATACAATATGTTCAGCAATAAAAGTCAGTTAACATTCAAACCATATCTCATGCATAGATTTTGAAACATGCAGAAGATATCCCATAAAATACTCAACCAATCATACCTACGGGTTTATCTCCCAACCATTCAAATCTGGGTAAATGCAAATTGCATTGAATCTAAACTGCGCACGTAACATCATCAATATTCTTAGAACCAATATAAATTAACAAATAATCAACAGACAGACTGCGCAATAAAAATATCTATGTAAATAGCTGCTCAATACAAAGCGAAGTTTATTGCCGTGTTTCAATTATCGTACAACTTTGCAAGGAGAGTGTTTAGAATGCTAATGGAAGGAAAACGGTGGTCGAGATACTAGATGTCAAAGAGTAGCCACAGTGGAAGCCTCAGTAAGTACACCTCATTAAAGTCCTGTTGTTCTAACGCGAAAACAACTTTTTTCCGATGACAGTTTTCGCGATGAAACAATTATTGTAAACATACCAGCATAGTTTGAATCCCGAATAATTCTTCTTCCACTGCACGTATCACAGATAAGTAAAAGGTTATGTTACACTCAAGTTACAGATACGAAATAAGTAATACTCATAAATCTTCTATCAAAAACTTTTCGTACTGGTAAAATTGTAGGCACGAAACAAATGACGCTTCTACGGCAATACAAAATTTATAACTACTCTATATTCCACGTCGATGCGTGTAGGGCAGAGCAGTTTATCAAGATGGCTAAATGCTCGCAATTAGCTCATGTGAAATGTCACATACACATGCTAACGAGTCCCGCGTCGAACACGGCCGCACACCGCACAAACTGCGGAAGATCCCGCGGCTATCTGGGATTGGTACAGGCGGACCGTGGAATAGCGACCAGGGTTGTGCTCATGCGTTTAATTTGACGCAACATGTCCGCTACTATAATGTAAGTGCAAAGCACAAAAGATCGTGCAAATTTAATTGCAGTTTTCCAATTAGATGCAAGCAAGTCTATGATTCGAAAATCACATAGTTAATACAATTGCTATACAACGCTTAGCAGTTGGCATGCTACAACAATTTTTTAAAAAAAATCTAAGCATTTATCTATTTTTATAATCGATACGTGCACTATCTAACTAAACTCATAGAATTTATTTTAGTTATTTGACTGCTACTTTAAAGAATACAGCAAAATGTAGGACTCATCACATGTATAAGCGTATAATATAGATGGCATTATCTACACCGTAGTTGATATCGTAGACGTCGTAGCACGCCTAGTCGCGTCATAGAGTCGCGCCCTTTCGAGAGCCCTAAAATATCGCGTTCGACCCTCCGCTGATTTATAGCCCCTGTATATAGCCCCCTAAAGTTTTCTAATTGTGTGTACAATCTTGGACATAATTAGCACGGGCTTATGAGAATGTGGTGACGACGCACGCCTGTAAATTCAGGCTATAAATGCACAGTGGGTTGAATTGATTTGTACAGTAGATTGAGGATGCTGTAATTTAAGAATTGAAAGAGATGAATGAAATATTATTGTGTTAATGTCCTTTACAACACCTTTGGTTTAATAGTTTGTGGCTGACTGCTAGCCAGTAGCCTTAACACTTACGTATTCGTATCGGTTTCAACTATTTTTATATGGGACAATGAACAGTGCTGCGCCGGCGAAAAGTGGAACTAAAATTCGTAGGTTTTTTCAGATTTTGAGAAAAACGTTTTCTAATACGTGGTCGAAAATTGTTCTTGCTAAGGCTAATTCCTTTGTCAGAGCAAATATTTTTTTAATGTATAACTGGTTTGTAATTAATAATACTTCAGCATCAAGGCTGGAGAAAAGAGTGTCTAAGAATTTTATTAGCAGTCTGATACATCCGCGAAGTAAATACAAACTTTGCTTGGTTTGGTTCCAAATGGCGCTGTGATAAAGAATATCTGCATATTACATAAGTATGCGTTTATGACCTAAATCTAGCTTAGGGCGTACAGGTTACAGTGAAAAAGTTTGGTTTATCTAAGAAATTAATTTCTTGAAATATCTATAAAATTAACAAAATTCTGAAATAAGTTCTGTTGGTTCACGACCACTCCACTCTATGGTATAAATCAGTTCTAAAAATTTCGCTTGTAAAGTGGGTAATTTAACAAAAGCACTGGCAGTACCGCAAATTTTCCCTGCATCTTGTGGTGTAGCGGACAGGTTGCGAAGTAAATTGATAATGATAGCGAATGATGCGTGACAGTAGCTGCGAGCGATGTGCTGTGTGTAGTGCTTAATCGTATTTAAGTGTCGAATGGGAGTTGCCAGATAGGGAAATTTACCGAGGTTCAACGGTAGTATTTAATTTATTATAATAAAATTATCGGTTCAATATAGTTGTAAATAGCTCAGTACCTGTTTCTGAGTGAATCATCGTAACCAATGGTACTTTCATAATGTTTTTTTTTACTAAAAACCCTCCACCTTGAAATCCCCTAAACGTTAAGCTAATAACACCATCGATTAAGTCACCTTTGAAACAAAGGAAACTAAATCCAAATCGGTTCGTCCTTATAGTAGTCCTACGATGCCACTATAACGCCCCTTCTTTTGGTGAGATATAAATCATAATATTTTCATACAAAATATAATTATATATTAGGTCCTTACATATGAAATTGGCGTTTTTCGTACTGGCCACTTTAATCACGAATTTCTCCTCTTTGGTAAGGAATTCCAAATTCAAATTTGTACAGCTATAGACTCATGTATTTGTGCTTCGATGATCGTCATTCATTTGTTTTTTTTCTTCTGTTTTTTTCTGTTTGCGTCACTCATTTTACAAAATGGAAAACCTTAAATATCGCATTATTTACGAGTACGAGTTCCGCCGTGGCACTAGTGCTGCGGAAACAACTCGAAGGGTGAATGATGTGTATGGCGGTCGTGTTGCAAAAGAAAACACAGTTCGTTTTTGGTTCCAACGTTTTCGTTCTGGAAATTTCGACCTGCAGAACAAGCCCCGTGGACGGCCTGAGACTCAAGTTGATAATGAAGAGTTGAAGGCTATTGTGGAAGCGGATCCATCGCAAACCACGTCCGAGTTAGCTGCAGGCTGCAATGTTAGTGATAAAACTGTTTTAATTCACTTGAAGCAAATTGGGAAGATTAAAAAGCTTGAAAGGTGGGTACCTCACGAATTGACTGAAACAAACCGGCAAACGCGCGTCGACTGCTGCGTTACATTACTAAACCGGCACAATAATGAAGGTATTTTAAACCGAATCATTACCTGTGATGAAAAATGGGTTCTTTACGATAATCGGAAGCGCTCAGCGCAATGGTTAGATCCTGGCCAGCCAGCCAAATCCTGCCCCAAGCGAAAATTAACCCCAAAAAAGTTACTTGTAAGCGTTTGGTGGACTAGTGCCGGTATTGTTCATTACAGTTTTTTCAAATCTGGCCAGACTATTACGGCTGATGTCTATTGTCAGGAATTGCAAACCATGATGGAAAAGCTAGCGGCTAAACAACCTAGGCTGGTCAATCGCTCCACGCCACTGCTGCTTCATGACAACGCTAGACCACACACTGCGCTACAGACGGCTACTAAATTAGAAGAGCTTCAATTGGAAAGTCTAAGACATCCTCCGTACTCCCCGGACCTTGCTCCAACAGATTACCATTTTTTTCGAAATTTGGATAACTTCTTGCAAGGGAAAAAATTCAACTCCGATGGGGCAGTCCAAATCGCCTTCAAAGATTTTATTGATTCCCGTCCGACTGGTTTTTTTAGTAAAGGGATCAATGAACTACCTATGAGATGGCAAAAGTGCATAGAAAATAATGGTTCATACTTTGATTAATTAAATATATTATATTAAAAAATATTCGACTTTTTGTTCCTCCCATACAAAACGCCAATTTCATATGTAAGGACCTAATATATTGAAGTCAACATTCTCCAGACAATGCATTAAGATTTCATGTCGTAATTCTTTGTACTAATTAATTATGATTCTTGTCTATAAGTTAATATCAAAGGCAAGAAAATCTATGCACGTATTTAGCTTGTGAATAAGTAATTTCATATTATTGGGGAGACTGAAATTTCATAGTAGCAACCCGTCAATAAATGTGGTAACCAATACCACAGAGCGATCATCGCGAGGTATTTATATAAACACGTATGTTGACGTACTAATGATGGTCTGGAAGTGGCTATTTGCTTTCAATAAGCAACCTCATGCATAAACTTAATGCATTATGATTTAGTCATAGTTCACAAATTCCATAGTTCACGCTTTGAAGCTTGACTTAGCTTACCTTAACCTTTATATAGGTATCCTATAAATAGTATTCATTATATTTAACGAACGAATGTGTAATGAAAGACTAAAAAAAGACATATAATTCGAATGTGAGTGGAAGAAGAATTCCGTGCAAGGTCAAGGTCCAACTTTCTAGATAAAATTACCAAAGAACTCAATGATGGAATGGTAAAGAGTACTTGGAATCGGTGGGCATGTATCAAACGATTTATGAATGTTCATGAAGCAAGAGTATTTACAATATACTTTCTCATTCTCACAATTATGGTGAATTTACACCTCATATATGCTAAAATCCATTGGCTGTGACGGCTGCAGAGCAGGCCAAAAAAAAAATATAAAATATATACACTTGAAAAACAAAACCTATAAAAAAATAGGTATATAAAATAATTAATAACTGCAGCATTCGATAGAAAAATATTGCTGGTCCATCTCGAATATATGAAGCCAGTATAATATTCATGATAAATGAGAAATTTCAACACCTACACGAAACCCGTTAGGTAGACGATAACCACCGTGACTTTATTACTTGTAAATTGTTATATTAGCGCGTATCTCTTCATTAGACATGTTAAAACATGTTCTAGTGTAAATAAAGATTGGACACCTTAATGAGAATTTATATAGTAACTGTACTTTGTCCGTAAACAATTAAGAATTTACATTTATTTATTTACATACAATAAGTAAAGAGACGAGCAAGTTGTATTCTTGACGATAAGCGTCACCCCTGCCTATTAACAGATAGAGTGTGTGTGTGTGTGTGTGTGTGAGAGAGAGAGAGAGAGAGAGAGAAACTTTTAATGTAAAAGTCCCGCGTGGTCCCAACTGCGCTCACCACCCCGAGACCTAAGTTCTTAGGTCTTCTAAACACATCTCTACCGACAAAACTACCATTTGACTTGCGCAACTCATTTTGCAAGGAAAAACTAGGTAAAACTTAATGTCAAACATCTTCTGAGTTCTGACAGAACATAAAACATTTAATTGGCAACAGGTATCGACTGTTTACTCGCTCTCCGAGACGCGGAGGAGGAATTTTGATATGGTATAAGCTATGGGTAGGTAACCTATTGAACTGTGGCCATAGATATGTTGGATATTCTAAATGACAATCATACCAAAACTGGTCCTGAAAATATCTTAAATTAATTTAAAGTATCCAATCTGTTCGTTAAGACAAAAAACTGATATCCGAGTACTCTTGGCTAAAGTGGCGAGGTATGGAGATCAAAGGATAAATTTACATTGAGCCTTCATGACCGCGCATAACTTGCACATAATTCTCTGGTGTGAGGTAGTTCCGAATCGAAAACGAGATACTTTTTCCTGCGAGAGAGAAAAAGTAAAAGTAGCGCACCCTAGAATAATCTGTCACTGAATAAATTTTGTCATATTTCGAGGGTTTTTGGCGGGAATCAACAAGAGCGGTTAGCATTTTTGTATCCTGTTAATTAAGTAGGAAAGAAATAATAAATGAGTCGTCTTTAAGTCAATTTAATTAGTGGTTAATTACAGAAAAAAACCTTAGACTTAAAAAGACATGTATCCAGGTCCCTAAAATCCTTAATAGAATGAGGAAAACGATTAATGCGTAAATAAATCATATATTTGAACAGTAGTAAGGGATCATAAGGCTTAGGGAAAGTGGCATATGACCACGGCTATCCTCTGAACATCACTATCAACATGTATCAAATACATTATATTAAATTACGTGTAAGTGTGCTGGCGTTTTGCCAATTAAGAGTGAAAAGTAGGAAACTATCAAAGCAAAAGCCACTCACTTATCAACCGTTTATGCAGAAAAATATTATGTTCCACATAGAGGACTTACACGCAACGAATTATTATTTCGCGCAACTAATAATTACACACTGAGCAATTTGTCTACAATTAATTTTATATCAACTCAAAAATTACATAGAGATATGTCACACTCTTTCGCGCTCTTTTCTGTCGAACGTCAATCAGACATCTGGCGTCATTAAAATTTGATGGATCCCTCATACACCGTCCACTGGGTTACCATTTAATTAATTACATATTTTATTACTTCAATGTTATAATACCTACCTATATGTGAAATATTTTTATTAACACAAAATCTATTAGTACAATAACAAATACCTACTTTTGGACTTACATTAATATATGTAGTATTTCTAATAATATTTAACGTATGCAGACGATAAGTGTAAATAAATATTGATTATCTTGTCTTTATTGTTAGATCATGATTTTTCAGTACATTTTGATCTTAATTTTTATTTAATTAAGTAAATATTAGAATAGTTTATTTTGCTATAATAATATGTTAAAATAAAATATATGTTATTGTGGAAATTGAGTCCTTTGTTCAGTAGTGGACGTCTATCGGCTGATAATGACGATGAATATTTGAAATGTTTAAAAAATACTAAATGACGTACTGGTCTACTGAAACTCACGCACAGTTACTGCTGGGAACATTTTTAATCTGTCTGAACGAAAGCTGACAAGCTTAAAAATATTGTTACTATTAAACAAATAAACGCCATGAACTACTTCGCAATAGAGTCCATCGCGAGCGCATTCGTAATATTGTAAACCATACAATCGCACACGCGCCCATTTCATTAATGAAGCGTTTGTAACCCTTAACCTAAGGGTTATTATAATGGTTAGCGCAACCCTCTAACATCTAACTATTTGTCATCTGTGTAATTTAGATGTTGTTGATATTGTCCTCAGCTTTTTATTTGAGTACCTAGTAGTCAATGTCAATTTGAGTAGTCCACGTTGACTTAGATTGATCGACGTTTAAATTTGTATATTTTTTTCTGCATTGCCAGATACCTATATGGTCTTCAACCTTCTTTCGGTCTTCTCCTGGAGAATCTTTTCGAATGTAACCAAAAACATTTTGTGCAGCGTGCCCTTTCGCATAACGTAGCGTTCTTTTAAAGCATGTGTGACTGGTGTTGACTGTTATTATAATAAAATGTATCTCTATCTTTCTAAGAAGTGCAAATTATATCTATTAGTAGCTGTAGCTTCTTTGAGAAACCAAATTGCCCCACCACCAAATATCGCTCAATATTCAAATAGTTCTAAAAATCAATAGTACCTAAAAATCTCGTTGACAACGACTGTAGTTTCCCATGGTCGGGAATAAAACGCGTGGGGCGGCATTTTATAGGCAGGGATTGCGTCACTGGTGCCACTGTCAAACGAGAGCTCTCTGTGTGCACACGGCCGCCTATCGCTCATAACAATCAAACCGTGCCGAAATATCGGAAATAATCGCGTAAACAAGTATAATGAGCGAGTAGGTGGGGCCGTTTTGAAGACGCCCCTCTAGCGCTTTTTTTTCTCTCGGCTTCTGGGCGGCGCGTATAGCACGCCTCGCAGCCCACGTTCGACACACCATGAGCTAAACACGCTCCTCGCTCACGCCGACGGCTAGCGGCCGACGGCTCCACTGAACGTAAACAAACCACAATGCGAACAAAGAACAGAACCCGGGAAGACTACGTTTCAAATTCAAAAAGCGTTGACATATCCGCGCGCAATTAAAACCGGCCAGTTATCGAACAATCTATTTGTTCAGTGTTGTTTTTACTACTATTTTTAATTGATTACGCTAGCTAGTATCGAGAGAACGAAAGCGAATAATAACAGTATTCAAAACGTTGTTCGAAATGTGAACGAGTGATTTGAGTGCAATCGCGAGTTGGAAGAGACAAGTTACAATGAGCCCGCGAAATAAGCTAGTGTTGCCAACATGAAAATAACAGAAGATAAATTCGGTGCGCACGACAGAATGGTCAGGATTTGTGATTCGACTATTGTATTTTTACTGTTTGTTTTATTCAATATTGTGAGGTGAGTACCAAATGATATGATCTATTACTATACTATTACAAATGAATATTTATAGACAAAGTTCAGATTTTTAAAATTAGTGACTTGTACAAACTGCACTTTGAAACAAATGTATGATTTTTACCAAACTCAAGTCTTCTTTAAATTTATGCATGTAATGAGCTGCTCTATCCGTTCGTCCGAAAATCAACACTGTTTACAAATTTACGAAAAGACCACTGTCATCTAGAGCTGTTCTTTACGATGGAAAAATTATAATGTTAAGTCGAGCCAGAAGCGCCATGTCGGAGTAATGGTAATCATTCATACACAAAAACAAACCAATTGGATAGCTTCTCGTTTCAGAAGTTGGTTAAAAAAATTAGTATGGATCCTTGTTGGGTACTTACTCATGGTGTAGGCAGAGAGTATATGGCGCCATTTCACTCTTGACTTACACATTCATCAATCGTTTCATACATGCCTGCTGGTTCCGAATGATAATCACAGATAATAAAAAGCCGTACTTGTGGAGCTTAGAAGAGAAAAGTAAAAACCACGTTATCAAAAATAAGTCTGTTAAAAATGTATGGATATACTCTTAAGCCGTAAAACATTACCTACTTAGTAAACACACGCATAACTCGAATACAAATACACAAGTACAGTTGAATTGTTATTTTATAAGCAAAACTGAATATGTGACTACGAAATTCCTCCAAATTAGCACAAGAATCAAGATCAATTAAAATTATGATAGTTCTTATAGCTTATGTCAAATTTGAGTATGTATATCATGCGCGTCAATTCGAATACGTTAACATTTAAAAAAAAATACTTTTGGCTCTCAATGTACAATATCTCTGGACGTTATATAATTAATTTTAATTATTTCGGAGAGCACATATGAATTGAAAACATTGATGAATGTAGAAGAAGCAAATGAGGTGTGCAAGTCAACAAAGAAATGGCGGTCTATACTCTTTGGCTACCCTGTGAGGGACCTGGCGTGATGATACGTATGTATGTCATTATTTTTACAACTTGTAATATTGGCAACGGATAATGTATTACATTTTCCTCGTCGTGTTCGTCAAAGTGAATCAATAAGAATAATATAGCTTATTCCCGAAATGATATAATATTTCTGCGGGTTGCATGGTAAAATGTAATCCATAGACTAAAGAAAACATGTCGTCGGCCTTCTTGTTGGTCTAGTTTAAGTGTTGCCATTAATAAATAATTAAATTAAAATTTAAAACGAATAATTGAATTGTGCGTGTTAAACATCCATTTGCAAGCCTACGATGGGGCGTACACATATGAATACAAAACAGAATCATCAGACGCCTAATCATGCAAAGCGACCCTAAGTAGAACCGTAATGAATAATGATAGCCAATGAAATGTATGGTAATGCATGCAAATTTAAAAGGTGACAATCAGAACGGCCCACCCAATGCACGGCACGGGTTTGCGGAGTATGTTAATGCCAGCTGATATGCCACTGCATATAGTCGGGTAATCGTAAGGCTGTTTGTTACTTGATTGATGTTCTGTGACAGCGGGATAATATTGCTGGAAGTGCTATACAGACGCTTAATTGATTTGAAAATCATACCCCCAATTATAACATATACATTCTAATATTTAAATCGACGGAGTTATTATTATCGAGTAAATTTGTGGATTAATTGGTTTAAGGTGTGCATAAATTAGATCATAGAGAAATGATTTAATCTATCTATACATATACATACATACATACATACTACATACACAAAAATAAAATTGAAGTGTCTGTTTGTAATGTCAAAAAAACAGCTTTTTACAAAATGCATATGAAAGTGAACACGTTTCTGATGACTAAAAAGCAAATTTATTTTTGTCTGTCTGTCTGTCTTTTTGTTTGGGGTAATCTCCGAAACGGCTGAACCGATTTAAACGAGACTTTCACTGGTAGATAGCTTGTTTTACTAGGCGTCAAATAGGCTACTTTAATTTTGGAAAAATAATTAGGGTTCCGCATAAAAACCATTAAATATTTCACACATTTACGGGACCGCCACTGGAGGATAGCTGATTGTACAGGATGTAACTAAGGTTACTTTTATTTCGGAAAAATAATTAGGGTGCCGCGCAACAAATACCAAACTTATGAAATTTTAAACAAAGTCAAAATTGTTGCACCGATTTGTACGGAACTTCGACTGGCAGGTAGTTGCATTTACAGGGCGTAAATGAGGCTACATTTATTTTGGAAAAGTAATTAGTTTTCCGCACAAAGCACTTTCACCCATGAAATTGTAGACGAAATTAATTCCACGCGTACGAAGTCGCGGGCACAGCTAGTTACTAATATCATAAAGAGGGAAGATTTGTATGTTTGTGGGTGGGCATGTTTGTATTGAATAGGCTCCGAAACTACTGGACCGATTTAAAAATTCTTCACCGTTAGAAAGCTTCATTATCACTGAGTTACATAGGCTATATATTATATTGATAAGTACCAACTACTCTGAATAAAACTTAACAAAATTAAAGAGCTGTTAAATTTTTTGTACACCGGTCAACTACAGTAGTGAAAAAAAGAACCACAATTTGTTGAGATTGGATTGCTAATGGAAAGATAACGAATCTCGTGCACAAATTAACACTTAACGAATTAATTGGAAGGTATCACAATATTTCACAAAGGTATCGATCGAACCCAACACAAATCGTATCTCCTCATCTCTCTGTATCATAGTAAACAAATAACTACTATACATACATACGCTTCTTGTACATGGAATTTCAATCAGGCTTGGAAATCTGTAATATAACATCGTAACTACACACTTTGTGCAAATGATTTCAAGTCGTGGATTAGGTTCACTTAAGGTCCATAATGGGTTGTAAATACTGAAGATTGGACGTTACGTTATTATACAAGTGTTAGGAGGAGAAAAAGGGAAAAGTATTCGCAGAATTGTCGGCACGCCTCGAGAAGCAATGCGTAGATGTAATTTGTATTGGAATAACTTTACAGAATGTGTATTCCATCGGCCGCGCCACAACTTCAGATTTATTTAATTTTTTCCACAAACAACGTCTTAAAGCATGAAATTATTGTTTTTATCTCGTCATGTGGTATTTTTGAAGCAATTATTAAGTTTTGCGACCGGCTTTAATTGGATCAGTCGGGTTTAACGACGCGACCGTAGGTAGTAGCTGCCCACAAATCTACCTACAACGCACACTAGGGAGGTTATTGCATCGATATTCTTTACCGAAACATTCGGATATGTTGCTAAATAAGAAAATAGTCTAAATACTTCTAAACGCCTAAAATCTCTAAAGGAACCAATGTTAATTATGTTTTTCCTTGGTTCACCAGCAAATTCAGCTTCAATGACATCTAATCATTGATTATATATTGAGAATAGTAGAAATTTTAATTCAACAGACAGATTATTGTCCTGTTTCATATTATTGACATTTACTGATAAAATTTAATTATGGAAAGGGCTGCATTGAAAAAAACCTTTAAATGTTTTGGAATCATCATTGTATACGAACTTTGGCTCTCTAAGATCTTTGACAACTAGTGTAACTCAGATAACATATTTTCCATGTAAAATGGGTTGCTAAGATGGCAGTCAGGAGTGAAAATCTGGTAAGCAGCCACATCGTGATGGATCTAGTGCAGATAGATAATTATGATGATGACGTGTCAGATGTAAAATAACATATCCGCAATCAAGAAGGGACGGACCTCACTAAGTGACAAATTAATGTTTATGCTGTCATTTGGATGGGCTAATTAAATCAAATAATTTAGATAAATGAGTTTAATCGCATCGAATAAATACTGCGTCTTTTTCATAACAATGTAAGTACGAAAATCATCGCCTTAATGATTTTCGAAGGATACAATATTACGAGTCCTAAAAATAATTCTGTTCTGTAATTTCGTTCTTCTTATTCTTAAATGTAATAAAATGAAACACAATGTAGGGTTTTAGTATACTTATTGCCAGTGCTCCACGAGGTTACGCTGGGCTAGAGTAGTAATGCTGCTAGCACAGTGACTCCTCATTAACAAACAGTCTCAGCAACTCGTTAGTGATATCTCTGGTATTGCTTGCGGCTATAGGCTCCGCTGACTACTCACCACCAGGTGGACTGTATGCTTGTGTGCCAACTTGGTGGTATAAAAAAATAAGTTCTACTTTTCGCCGGCACCGCGCAGTTCATTTTCCCATACAAAAATAGTCGAAAGAGATACGAATACAAGTCGAAAGTAGTTTTTGCTGAAGCTACTGTACACCTAATTTACCCCGTTTTACGCAATGCAGAAACACCATTCTAGCAGCATTACATTAAAATCATTAAATGATATTACAGCCCATCCTTTAATAACACGCATACCGCAGACCGTGGGAAGATGCTAAGATAACGAACGGTCCTGTTATGTAAAGGCGGAACAAAATGTTTGACTTTGTTACAATTGTTTTGGAGTTCTGTCCAGAATCAGGTAATGAAACGCTAATGGTTTGCGTATACGGATTGCTTTAATTGGGACCGAATGTTTGGTTATTTAATATTATATATATATATATAGGTATGGTAATTTGTTGCATATACTTGTATAGAATGGACATATTGGTGATAGATTTTCTCGAAGGGATTTTGAAGTGTCCATAATTTAACAACAATTTACCTATATTCCGAATCAGTGGGTATAAAAATAATATTTTACCCTGAAACAGAAATCCGTGTATATTATAAGTGTGCAAGTAACTCTGATTGTTTTTTACCTTTTCACGACCAAACGGCTGACCGGATCGTAATGAAATTTGGCAATGAGATAGATTTTTTCTTCTTCTAGGCATCTTTATCTAGAACCACGCGGGCGTAAAAGCTAGTATACATAAAGTAAGCGTGAAATTCGCTGTAATAATATACTTACATGTTTATTTTTATTGCGACCACAGATAGCAGATTTTTTTTCGTGAATAATACGAAAGAGCACCTACGGAATCTCACCATTTACCTCAGATCATTACTTGACAGGTTAATTATTGTACATTTGGTTTAGTGATAAGAAGTGTGTATTTGTACAAAGTGAAAAAGATGATGAGACAGACAGCTTGTGTATATTTTTGGACTTAAACAAACTGTAAACGTTAGTTTACTCTACGTACAATTTCGTAACGAAATGGAACTACGTAGGGTTGTGTACTTTTCCGTGTATTGTTATGTAACGTTGAAATCCACTAGCATAGGGAACCTGTAATAGTTAGCTCTATTCAAGATTTAAGGCAATAGCAAAAGCCGCAATCCAGCAATACTCTTCTTTTTTGTTTTTTTATACCACTAAGGTGGCACACAAGCATACGGCCCATCTGATGGTAAGCAGTCACCGTAGCCTATAGCCGCTAGCAATACCAGGGGTATCACTACGGGGTGCCAACCATGTTGCTGATGAGGACTCACTGTGCTAGCAGCTATACTACTAGCCCAGCGTATCCTCGTGGAGCACTGGCAACCTTACTTACCGCAGAAACACAACACTACATCAAGTAGTTTATTTGACTGCGGTCTTCTGTAAGGCGGAGGTACAGTCCCCAATCGGGCGGCTCCAATTTAAATGGGATAACCCACGGGAGGTGGGTCAAGCCTGCGCTTGACCCACCTCTGGCTGGAAAATCGTCCCTTCGTGGCGACAGAGAACTTAGTTTCTTGTAGGTTGTTCTCAGGTAGCCTTTTTACGGAACCGATGGGAAGTTAGACATTCATAAGTACATTATTAGGGCCTAAAATGAAAAAACATTTTTGATCTTGATTTTGGCGGCTGGACATAATCACCCAGCTTGTATAATAAAAAAAAACCTAAATTCAGTATACTGATTTATGGAGGGAGAGAAAGAAGCTTTTGCCATGCAGTAGCATTCATTGGGCTCATTATAATCATTCATAGGCCTAAGGCCGAATACTGAAACAGCATTCAAAATTTGAAGGCCTACGTAACTATTTATGATGTCGTCAAATTAAAATTACACATGTAAAATCGAAGGCCACTCAAAATTAACGTAGCATCAGATTTGAGTGCCGTTTCAGTATTCGGCCGGCAGCCTCATCCATCTGGTGGAATGCAATTTAAAATTTAAACTAGGTACATACTTATTATTTTATATTTCAAAAACCACAGAACAGCGTGTGATATCGGCCAGCATCTCAATAGTCACGTGTGCGCGTACATCTGATGTAGTTTTATCTGACTACGTGTGGCGACACACTTTATCCTTAGCCCACACTTCCTGGACTTTAAAACGTTTACGAGTTGAAGGTAACAAGTAATAGTGTGTATATTTTAAACAGGCAACAATAAATAACAAAGAATACATTTCTATAACATGGGAATGTACTCGCCTCTATAACCTTCGGATTATCCAATTAGGTGTTAGGTAAAACTACTCCTCAATTCGATTTTATTTAAGTAAGATTTATAAAGGTTCTAATTTGGAAGGAAAAGGCTATTCAATTGTACTGGATCAAGGGATACATACGTCTCAAAAGCATATAAAGAACGTATACATAAAGACCAACAGTCCGTCCTGAATCCGCGTGGTTGAACATGACTCGTAAACAGAGTAAATGTCTCGGCTTGACAGCGCTGTCAAGCTATTTCAAAGCTTTAACTTTTACTATTTGAAAGTAACAATTTAATACATAGCTACTGGCAACCGACAAATAAAAAATAAAAAATCTATATTTGAATAGTTCCATTAAAAGTTCTACCTATTTTGTCTTATTATTTCAAATTTAGAATCATTTCAAGTTTATTCTAGGCATGTTATTTTTTTCTCGCAGTTTGAAAGCATTTTGAAAGATAATATTTAATAGTGGTCCGTTTTAAAATAAATTGTAATAACATCAACAAAATCCGTCGAACAAAATGTGTATGTATTTTTCTTCTGAATACCAGCGTAGAACACTGCCAGGCTAACTCAGATGAATATTTTAATTGTGTTTACGAACTCCAAACATTTTTAATTTCAATTCAACTCGCAATAAAACATTCCCCGTCAAAATTTTATTAATTAAGAAGCTCCGAGGCTCGCCCGCGGATACCTCACAAATAGCTGCGGAGGCTACAAATTGTTTCATAAATCCAAAACTATTTGATAACATCAAACTGTTGGAATAAATTAATTACTGTATCGTTTAAACTAAACAAAATGCCCAATTAGTGATCTTTGTTCAGTGAATGTTTTGAATAGATTAAAAGTTGTAAATTAAGTGATTTTTTATCTTGCTTTTGCAAATTAATGTTCGATTTGTGATAGATTAGTTTTTGTGGCCCTCACATTTAAATGTCAATAACATTTTATTGCTAGTATGCTTTGATTATTGTATATCAGTATAATATAGGTACTCAAAGCTAGTTTGTTAGAAGAAGCACTTAAATGAAATAATTGACATCATATTTATGCTTAGCACATTATATGTATTTACAAAAAATGATATCACTTCACCTAAAAGCCGTATTACATAATTAATTTCACTATGTGTCAAATCAATTGATTTCCAATTTCCAACTTTAATTTAATAAAATAAAGCTCTACGGCCTACGACACAAAATTACCCCCAAAAACACACTAGACACCTCTAACATCAACTTTTAAGTGACACTGAAACAAACCACTTTCTTTCCAGCTCCCGAGATAACATGCTGCCGACCCTGAAGTTGAACTCGGCTTTAACATGTCGGTTAGTTGGAGGCCTAACGAGGGAACAGAGGGCCCTCTGCCACGAGGCCCCAGACACTACCACCATCGCGTTTGAAGGCCTGCAGCTAGCAGTGAAAGAGTGCCAGCACCAATTCCGCTGGCATAGGTGGAACTGCTCGAGTCTTGCAGGGAAGAGCAGCAACCCTCATGCTAGCGGCATCATGAGGCGAGGTAGATACTTTGATTGAGACTAAAAAATATATATATATTTGAAAATCCTTTAGAAAAAGTCGTTGAATTTATTGTTGGTTCTTCTCAGAAAGTATTCTTCATAGACTTTAGCTACAGTTGACTTTTTAAGCCTATGCTGACGGGGCAGATATTTCATATAATGTTCACTTGAATTACTGGATAATGTTAAAGAAAAACACGAATTATAAATAAATAAAATAAATGATCATGTCTCTTATATATTACTTTCAAGACGATGTTTTTACAAATGAAAACATAATCATAGAGTAATTCGAACAAAACAATTTTGTTTGGGGATTCTGAACGCGCGCAATGTCCATTTCATAAATAGCATACGGAAATTACAAGGTTTCTGAATTTTACCTACGTTGTTAAATATACAAAGTATTATTTAAAAAATCTAACATAATTGGTTTAAAATCTCGCATGATTCAGCAACTGTCGTAACGTAGCAATCCACGTTAGGTGGAGAGCGAACAAGTCACCTCGACCCGTTCGTAATTGGTCACCGCATTTATCGTTTATTTTACTTCGTACTGAACTTTAAAGGAATCTGCTACTTGTCCATTCACATTCCTTTTTTATTGCCTTGTATGACCAATATTGACAATTGCTTAAGAAATTGTATTCACATACACAGACATATATTATCATGAAATAGGGTTCATTTTAAAGTAGACGTTAATAAAAATAATATGACACGCATGCATGTACCACCGGAATGAACGTATAGAACAAAGCACTTTTGCTTGTAAAGTTTCCGCGTGGAGAACCACGAATTTTTTACAAATATTTTAATATAAAATGCAATATCGAGTCTACAAATTGTAAAAGATTTATATAAAATGCATAAAAAATCATTTGTACGTTAAAAGTTCATTATGTTGTTGAGGAAACTACCATGACTGAAGCTTGTAACCTTACCAAAGAATTTGTCAAAGAGAATTTGAAACGGAGATAAAAATATATTTAAAATAGCCACCTCAAAGTTAAAAATTTAGCTGAAAAAATAAAGTAGAGAAGGAGAGCAATACGAATAATAATAATTACATTTTGTTACTGAAATAACACCAACCACCAATAACATTCAGAGATTACTTCAAAACACGGCGCTCTGGTAGCAATCAGTGCCGATTAAGAACGAAACCAGTTGAGACTGGCAACTGGGATATGTAATTTAATTTTTTTTCTGTTATTAAAATAAACGCAACTAAAATCTTAAACCAATCGATATCAGCCATTACAATCCGAATTTATTACGACGAAAAATTATTCATGCACATTACCTCACCGGTGATCTGACGTCTGGGCGTATTATCCTAGTAAAATACTTATTTACAGAGCATCGTTTCTTTATGCCTACGTCTCGGGTGTGAAAAGGCTTTGTCGACCTCGTTTTTTCCACAATCATCGCACACGTCGACGTGGAAATTTACGAGCATGGAGGATGGGAGACAACAAATAATAAGGTGCCCCTTGGTGGTGGCCAGGTGGCCAGGTGTTCCCCGCCCCGCCTGATTTCACGCTTCGTGTGGGTCCGCCGCCGCCGCCGCCGCGCCCCGCATCCCGCTTTCGCCTCCACCAATTAATATCTTTACTGAAATTGCCTCGGACTCGAGCTCCAAACGAGTACTCGATTTTCTCCAGGCTCTTTTATAGCTGCATGCATTTTGATATTATACAGATATTATACAGTTTGATATTCCCCATTAACCTGCGTTCGGCCAGATGCGGGAATGTGGGTATCTTTCGTACAGCGTTCCCTTAAATAGAGTTATAAAATGTGATTACGAATGAAGGTGAGAACTGTCTGTGATCGACGTTGGAAACACCGAGCCATCGCGACTGGACATCAAGCTGTATTAGCATTGGTAATGTGCGTAGCGACACCTTCCGGCCCTTCAGTGACACGACTCTGTTTAAATTGAAAAATAGTGAAAAAACACCGTAACTAAACACTTAAACATCTTTCTTAACTCGGCCATTGTTGGCTGTCCGAATTGAAGCGACGGGAGAATGTATTCACAAAAAGGTCGAAGAACAAATCGAGAGGCTTTTAAATAGGATAATAGCGATCGATGATCGAAGAAGAAAGATAATAATGATTCCGAACCGTTGGTCTTTTTTGCCGGGACGTGTAGACACATCGATGAAAGAGCCCTGCGACGGATGGTATTCTGGATAGATCAGGGGATTTGTTCCGCTTCCCTGAGATCCTCCACACGTTGTTAGCGCTGTTGTGGGACGTGACGCTGGCACAATACCAGCGCGACACCGTGTGATGACTTTTGTGGGGTTAATGAGACTATTGTCGGAAAATGTTTTCGCCTCGGGCGTTAATAGTGGGCGATGGTCCGCGATGGTGGAGATTGTGTGGCCGGCGCAGGGTCGCGTGAGAGAATGGCGCGGCGAGGGTGGCGCGCTTGCGTCGATACATATCTGACGGCGAGCGCACGTGACCAGAATCCACGAGCCGAATGTGTCATAAAAAAGTGACATTTATTGGCGTTTTATATCAACAACGTGTCTGCAGGTGACGGAGAGCCGGCGACAAAGTGCTTGTGATGCTGCAAAAACGCGATACGTGTTATGAGACGTTCTTATCTGGCGAAGTGGTGTGGGAACTGAGCCGGTCACGACACGCCAGGTCTTTATTATCGTACGATTTTTATTACATCATATTTCGTGTTAATAATTTTAAACAGATCGACAGATATGCCAAAATATTTCCGCGGTAATTTACGGGTGTGGCGAGATTACCCACAATGCATGAGTCGAAATCATCGCTGACCTAAAATAACAACGTTTAAAAGGATCCAAACAAAAAGAGGACGTGTCGAAATGTCTCAATGCGATGTAGCTCAACCCTCTAATGGTTCAGATAACATCTTGCTCGGTGCGTTACTGAATCGTGCTCCTTCAGATGCATCTAAAACTGTGAGAAAAAACACACAAAAGATGTTATAAAAACATGAATTGGTCCAAAGTTCCCAGTTTCAGACGTGACATCGAGTGCCTTTTTTGTTTCAACTTTTTGTTCCCTATCGGATTATGAGGCGGCTTTTAAGGGTTAATTAACTCGAGAGGTGTGTAGTGATGTTGCGGAAATTTCGGGGCTAATGTTAATGGAATGATGATTCAACTGATATTAGTTTTGTTTTGTCGATAGAGATAGCGATAACATGTATGCATCTGATAAAATTACTCAAGTTTGTATAATTCGTAACTTTATTCTACTCACGGAGATTACCTAATTATTTTATAGATTAACTACTTTTCCGCCACCGTCTTCGTTTGTATTAAAATCCTAATAGATGAAAAATCCTGCAAGTTTAAACTATGATCCTACGCGACTATTTATAGCCTGAATGTTAACGGACCATTAGCCGCGTACAGCTGCAAAATTTTAACCCAATCCCTTCAGCTTTAGCACCTACCTCTAACATATAACAAAGATACTTACAGACAATCATTTAAAATCCCAAATCTCCTGTTCAGACTTCAACAACATTTTTAACTTTACAATATCGTACGAGTGTATAGTTTTCGTGTAATGAATAGGATTTCTTAAACACACGGTAAGTATAGGCTCCAGAAAGGTTTTCTTCACGTATTTACATCAGCCATGTTAAATAACTTTGACACCTCCACTTCAAATTACGTTATTAATGTTCCGTCCTGCACCTCATCAACATGAACCCTTTGTGGATCGTAAATTCGTCGCGGGTGACGTCACGGCCGGCTTATCGTTCGGTTTTGGTAATTAGCGATTCGCAACACACGACCTACCTCCGGGCGAGACATAATTGATACAAAACCCTCCCAGCCACCAGCGAGTGTATGATAAATTAGTATTCATTAATTATCTGAATGGAAAATCTATTTAGAAATCACTAAGGATTATCGTCGATTACAAATTTAGTACACGCTCGTTTTGTATCTAGATAAATTGAAATCATTGTTTAGTCACTTGCTTAACAAGGCTTCAAATATGTTTACAAGTCCATTAACCTCGACGTGAAGTAATGAAACACAATAAAACATCATCCTCGGTTACATGTTCCATGAAATTCGAATGGACGGCCAAAAAAATATTTGCAAGTAAATATAATGGAAATATACAGGACTTACCAATAATTGAGGAGAAAAACTTAATGTGAGTTCATTCATTTTGGCGCCAGATTTATAAGCTACGCTGGTTGGCAACGAGAAAAACAGCTTTTGAGAAACATTGAGTGCATAATCGTAAATCACTAGTGTTGTAGGCCGGCATGCGCGACGACGCACGCGCATCGAACACAATGTTACACAACACGGAAAAAGGCGACCACCGCCGGAGATGGACGGAAAAACCGATCATTATGCGATTATGCGCATTCGATTAAACGATAAGCGTTCGCCCATACATTTTAAACAAAGAATCGGAGTCGAAATAAAACCTACAATGATAATTGAAATTTGTATTTACTTAGTAGCTTTTTATGCGTCGGCGCCATCATTCCTAATATGGTGCGAATGTAGATTTGCCAATTTAATGTTGGTTCGAGGAAACGAGGTGGCGACAGCCATCTGTTCCGCTGATGGACGGGTATAAGTAATTAGGTCCGCTGAGAATTACTCGTTTTTGCTACCACTCGCTACACAGCCTTAACTCGCTAATGGGAATTATTTAAGCCTTACATGTTTAATAGATACATGAATAGATACTTCTGCTCGTCTACTTTAGACCCTAAGCGGTCATTAAAGTGTCCACGCTGTTGAAATTAATTAACAAAATATACAGCAACTAATTACAATAACGAAAACATCCATAACAAAGACTGAGTGCTATAAATCGTTCCTGGTTTTTACGTTGACAACTCGTAACGAAAATAATTACATGTCATGCATTATTAAAACAAACACAAACAAAAAAATTAAGGACAAGTGTAAGCGAAGAATTTAAAATCTGTCACCCGTTCGAAATTCAGAGCATTTCGTCTGGAAAAAGTCGCATACGAAAATCGGAATTGATTACAATCGATTAAAGACTGCGCGAGTATCGAGTGCGATTGAAAATGGACCTTATTTCATTACTACTCAGCAGATAATTGACGCAAATTGAGAGACTAACAGAACCAATTTACATATCATGCATAATTAAGGTAAACTGAAAATTTAATTGAAAACATCTTACCTATTAAGAAAATGATATGATAGCTATTACCTATCTACATCAATATTAATTCGATATAAGAAAAACAAACTTGATACCCCTAAACTTAAACTGCTCTAGTCTATGTCAATTAATAAGGCTGTGTGATTACTTTAAAACTGTTCTTAGAAATTCTAAATATATATTATTCTATTTACATCCCTAGCTTCGGTTAGGAATAATTTCTCGACTTATGAATACACTTGATATTAATAAAATGCTAAGTTAACTGTTCTACCTACTTAGCATAGTACCATAATAACGACCATAACTGTACAGTCAACCTCCGCTCAACGAATCGAAATCGATCAATCGAGCGTGGTATAAATCGCGACGTATCGATTCTATCGCGACTCGTTCGATCTACAAATATAAATTTGTCACTGGCCACTCGGAAAAAGCTCTTGGTCGCACAGAATTTATAAATAAACAATAATATCCCCTATTCGGTTGGTACATCGTCACATTCGTCAGCGGCTCGCATTCGATACAGAACGATAACCGTAGTGAGGTGACCTGTTATAGCATACGATATTTTCAAATACGATTTAGATTAATCTGAATAATTAACGGTGACTATGCGATAAACTTATTGCAATGAAATGTTTTCACTCTAACTAACATATAGTAAGATTATTTGAAAAAAAGCTATTTTTCTGTTTTATCTACCAGAATAATACTACACAGATTTTGGAAAAAAAAAAATCATTGATAAAGGTCATAAAAAAGAGGTATGATGTACAACCACGCACGGTCATTGGTCAGATCAAATAGCGCGTCCCTTTTCACGTAATCACTTCCACAGATTGCAGGAAAGAGGAAAGATGTTACACAATCAAAATGCAAAAAGCTTTTCCCTTTCCCAAGGGATTAAATAGAATAATTCGTATTCAACTTTGTATAGCACAAGTATGTCTCAAATAAGTTTAGTAAGTAGTTTTTCGTTACAAACATGTATGAAAAAATATCGCATCTAGATCGTAAGGTGTAAAAGTTGTCCACATGACGGTATATTAATTCATCGTCCACGATCACTGCAGCGAGATAATGTTTGATTTATAATTATTATCGTTTTATCAAACGTGATTCATCCTAAATCGTGTCGTCAGTTTTTGTACGTACTAGTTTGATGTACTGAAACCGCAAATGTGGCGAATATATTTCTTTTTATTTCCTAAAACAGCACACTTTTTTTGACAAGCCGCGGTGGCCTTGTTGTTGAAGCAACGGCTTGTGTTGTTTCTGCGGTAAGTAAGATTGCCAGTGCTCCACAAGGATACGTTGGGCTAGTAGTAATGCTGCTAGCACAGTGTCTCCTCATCAATAACAGAGTTGGCAACTCGTTAGTGATATCCCTGGTATTGCTTACCATCAGGTGGGCCGTATTCTTAGTTATATAAAAAAATAGATTCCACATTCAAGCGCTGTTTTTGTGAAAAGGAACGTCCGGCATTGACTTTTTACATTAACTACCCGGCTTATGTCACTGCTTAACATCCGGCAATTATTATAATCTATGGTGTGTTAAGCTTTTGTAATTATGTATCTGTATGTATGTATGCGTCGGATACGATGTACAAAGTTACAACTATAACGCGCTGCACTGCCTTAAGTATGGTCCATTTAAAATAAAAGTGCCATTATATTAATAAAGCGTATCTTTGGACGTCAATTAGGCTGGCTATAGAGCGAGAGCCACTAATCCGTCCGATAACACAACCGATCCTCGAATTAATCACTCGGTACAATCGAATTAATTTATTCGATTCACCCGTATCGCTCTTATCGATATGGTCCGCTTAGGGTGCGTCCGTGGGATCTGAAGGTCGAAAAATTTAAAAAAGAACCTCAAATTAGAAACCTATTCTTTATGTAATGTAATTAATTTTGCATTTCGTTATTATATTATAGGTTTTAAAAGAAAAAATATATATATTTTAAAGTTACAAATGTATATAGGTAATCTGTTGTCACAAAATACATATTTAAAAAAGTGCAATTATTATTTTCAGTCTTGTCAGTTAACTTTCATGTAATATAAAGTCACGCTTGACATTACTCTACAGTCTACACGCAGGCATGCACCTTATAATCTTACTTAGGTGTTGAATTTCTAAGGTAATCGGCGTTGAGGTACCATTGCCAAAACAAATATAAAGATATTATTGGTGGCCTTGTGGAATGAAGCGTAGCCTGGTATTCTATACTATCGGGGACTCTTGTGGGAAGGCGTGAAGATATATTATTATTTACCGTATGGTCTTTACGGTTTTTGGTAACAATTCAAACTATTCATCGTCGGTAATATTACATCTCCCGTCCTCTCTAAACGGTGTCGAGAGGGTAGACCGATGTATAGTACATTCGGTGGGCCCATCGCTTTCGAGCACATCTCACTCCCACATTTAAATATCTAACTGATAAAAAATCCAACATTACTAAGATTTCTGGGGCTTACCACTTCATAAGAATCAAACCCAAGCCTCACATCCTTCAACAACAAACGGGACTCATCAAATCACCATTAAACTAACCGTAATCCCTTATTAACAGCTAATGCAAGCACTGTATACATCTAGATACGATGCGTGAATCAAGAAACAGGTGCCACTGCACTCAATAGTATAATTGCCCATTAAGAAGAGATGGCTCCTAAAGTCGTTATAATCAAAGCCCTATTCAGGTTAAATACAATGAAATAGCGAGAATAGCACATAATTTAACTGTGAGAGACGTAACAACTGAACACAATTAACCGGCCTGCTGGATGGCCGACCTTACTCAAATGCAAATCGCGCATCCATTCTGTTTATGGTAAAAAGATAACATTGTGTGAAATCAATAGCTTATCTAACGAAACTGTTTAATTTATTGCAATAAAACAGATAAATGCGAACACTATTCGTTCCGCGTTCCTATAAGTCCACGTCTTGAAAGCTGACTAGTTTATTGCGCGACATCACCCGCGTCAAATTTTTGTTCAGTTGGTAGACCTGAATCGATTGCAAGGGCATTTGACATACATGATACAACTTCTATAAAACCCATTCCCAATACGATTAAAGGTATTTAGTTTTTATTATCATTAGTCAAAAATGGGAAAGAACTCCTACGAGTAGAAATAAGATAGTGAGGCTAATCGAAACAGATTTTTTTTCTAACTTGATATTAGAACCTTGAAAGCATATAGAAAAACCAAATTATAATTTTATTTAGTAATTAAATATATCTCAGTTATAACAAAATTTCAGACAGTCCTACATTTAAATCTATAAGCTATAGATAAATACAGTATCGCTTAAAGATCGTAGTGCACTGATATTCATGTTCGTTTAAATTTATCGCGACTCTTGCAGTCTTCTACATGGGCGGTAATGGTAGCGATATGAGCAAATAGTTCCAGTAAAACATTCCACACATTTGAATCTCAATATAATCCTAAGGTTTAAGTCTGTTAAGCGGTTCATGGCAAACTAGGCACATGTTTAATTTGGCTGCGCAGGAGATTGTGGAGATCTGACTTTTGAGAATTGCATTTTTTAACGCATAAGGAATTGAATAGCAATTATTGTTGATGGCGTCATAATTATAACATCAATAGATATCATAATAATAAAGTTAATTAATTATTATCTTCTATCTATTGTATTCCCTTCCTTTCAAGCCATACCGTCTTTCACACAGTCCATTCAAGTTTACTTACATCTTAAAAATATCATAATTATATTATCAGATGGTAGAAATTAAATGATATGCGGCCTTTTAGTCTTCTGCATGCATTAAGCCTATGTACCGAATAAGGGAAATAAAGAACCAGACTTATCGGCTTCTTGGACTTCTTGGATACACATTGCACTAGATGAGGCAAAACTATTGGAGATGCATAATGCCTTATGCACGTATTTTTTATACCACTAAGGTGGCAAACAAGCATTCGGCCCGTCTGATGGCAAGAGGTAGCGGTATCCTATTAAAAGCAGACTCATTATGAAAATAATTATATTCAGGCAGAATTCTGTTTTAGGTGTATAATCTAACCGCTCTAGTAAAAACTAAGTCTTTGGTACAGGTGTACAGGCAGTACGATTTTGATGCAAAAGGAAACTAGTTCGCTATTGAATATTCAAATACATTATTTATTTCAACTCTGGCGAGGACATGTTCCATATCTTGTATTTTCTGCGTTTAAAGGAGGATTTATTTAATGGGATAGGTTGATATGTCCCACTAAGATGTAGGTACAGAGGGTTTGTAGCCTTGGGTGGCCTGATATCTAGTTACATTTGCAAATTCTTCGTTTGGATTACGAATTTGTAAATTTCCTTCGAATGGTGATGATCAAATGAAATTTATTAAAATATTAATTGTGTACAGTAGTAACCTGCTTGAAGTATATCTCTGACTGTGACGTTTTCGCGGATGAATTACAGATGATAAGTTCAGCCTATTTGGAGTAGTGTGTGGTTACCCATTTAACTACTGGCCATAATTAAGTTTGCTTAACTTCCAACATCGATATTTGTGCGCATTAACAACTCTGCCATAAGTTAAATTAAAAATAAAGCTACGGTAACCGCTTTCCATCAGGCGGACCGCTTAGTGGTAGGTAGGTGCCACTTAAGTGGTAGACAAAATAATAAAAATCACCACAATATGTCTTTTCTCTCAGGTTTCCGCGAAGCTTCATTCCTGTATGCCCTGACGGCGGCAGGGGTAGCGCACGCAATAGCCCGCGCATGCGCACAAGGCCGGCTTCTGTCCTGCGGCTGTGACCCCCTCGGCTACAAAGCCTCCCACGACCCAAGGGGGAGAACACGAGCCAACAAGTGGGAATGGAGCGGGTGCTCTCATAACGTGGCTTACGGCATCGAGTTCTCCAAGAAGTTTCTAGATGTCAGAGAACAGGTCGACGACCTCCAGTCGAAGATCAACGTGCACAATAACAATGCTGGGAGATCGGTGAGTAATTTTAAATTTCGAGTACATTATTTTATGATGATTGTGCGATTATTCTAGGTAAGTGGTCAATTGATAATATTTATTGCTGGTAGGACCGAAGTTAGTATTTAAAAATCAGATACTGATTACGAATTTCGAACTTATGTTCAAAACTTGACTCTGTGCCAGACGATATCATATGGAGAAGTGTTGGGGTGATACCTTCACATTAAAGTAATTCTTTTTAAATAACCAAGCTCTCGCTGAAGGCAAAAATTGCCAGATTTCACGCAACTGACAGCAGATCTGGTGAATATTTAAAAGACAGTTTAAATCTGTAACTGTAGTGTTGTGAAGAATTTACTACATTCTCTTGGGTATATCTGTGGAACGTTATGTCTTTTGGTAATTATAAATTCGGAGCCATAAATATGTTTTTCGGTACACGTTGGCAATATAATGAGGAGTAAGTAGGCTACTAGCTTAGGTACTCTACCAGAGACGTCAATACAACAAACGATAGAAATCGACGCGCGTAGGGACTTTGTTTCAAGACGATTCACAATGCTGGCAGCTTCGGAACGAAAAACTTCCCTATAAACAGCTACCAGGAAGTCCTTTTAGTACTTTGACGACCAAATTCATCGCAAGAACTACACTTAAATAACGTAGTAGGTATGCGTTATTCTGATCCGTGGTAATATGATCTGAACGGACAGCCCCAATTTTGAAATATCCCTTTGATATTCAAAGACCAAAGATATTCTCTACTACTCCTAAAAATTATACTTCGATTCAACTTTATATTGATTATTAAATACAAAACAAGAGCTGTTTTTTAAAACAATTCAGTAACACAATTATTCGCCAATTAACTTTGATGTCTATTCAAGTGGAAGCGACAGAGTTTGAAAAGACACTACGCGTGATGGTGCTTCAATTTTCTTCGTTAGACACCGTTTGATGTTTCGCTGGGGTGCATTGTAAATCGCAGATGAATACGTAACTCACCACTTGTAACGTAGAACTGCAAGGATGAGGGAATGTCGGCAGAAACTAATATTAAAGAAAAGTTATAAGGCATATGAGGTATTCGTCGTGGATATGGTGATTGCGCGAGAGTGAAGTGGTACCTTGCTTTTCTAATAATAATAACAACTTTATTGCAGGCCCGGGACCCATATCAAATTACAAAAATAATATAAAAACCTAAATTTCATAAATACAAAAAAGAGAATAAAACCATTTTAAAACTTATTTAAAACAAAATACAATATATTCTTTCTATACCATATTAAAACTGTAGAAATGTCGTGTACCTAATTTAAAAAACTATAAAATAATTTATATTGTTGATTTATTCGAGACCGCTGGTCTAGTGGTGAGTATACGTAACTACTGTTAGAGGTCGCGGGTTCGATATCCGAGCATTATATTAGGTCCTTACATATGAAATTGGCGTTTTTCGTACTGGCCACTTTAATCACGAATTTCTCCTCTTTGGTAAGGAATTCCAAATTCAAATTTGTACAGCTATAGACTCATGTATTTGTGCTTCGATGATCGTCATTCATTTGTTTTTTTTCTTCTGTTTTTTTCTGTTTGCGTCACTCATTTTACAAAATGGAAAACCTTAAATATCGCATTATTTACGAGTACGAGTTCCGCCGTGGCACTAGTGCTGCGGAAACAACTCGAAGGGTGAATGATGTGTATGGCGGTCGTGTTGCAAAAGAAAACACAGTTCGTTTTTGGTTCCAACGTTTTCGTTCTGGAAATTTCGACCTGCAGAACAAGCCCCGTGGACGGCCTGAGACTCAAGTTGATAATGAAGAGTTGAAGGCTATTGTGGAAGCGGATCCATCGCAAACCACGTCCGAGTTAGCTGCAGGCTGCAATGTTAGTGATAAAACTGTTTTAATTCACTTGAAGCAAATTGGGAAGATTAAAAAGCTTGAAAGGTGGGTACCTCACGAATTGACTGAAACAAACCGGCAAACGCGCGTCGACTGCTGCGTTACATTACTAAACCGGCACAATAATGAAGGTATTTTAAACCGAATCATTACCTGTGATGAAAAATGGGTTCTTTACGATAATCGGAAGCGCTCAGCGCAATGGTTAGATCCTGGCCAGCCAGCCAAATCCTGCCCCAAGCGAAAATTAACCCCAAAAAAGTTACTTGTAAGCGTTTGGTGGACTAGTGCCGGTATTGTTCATTACAGTTTTTTCAAATCTGGCCAGACTATTACGGCTGATGTCTATTGTCAGGAATTGCAAACCATGATGGAAAAGCTAGCGGCTAAACAACCTAGGCTGGTCAATCGCTCCACGCCACTGCTGCTTCACGACAACGCTAGACCACACACTGCGCTACAGACGGCTACTAAATTAGAAGAGCTTCAATTGGAAAGTCTAAGACATCCTCCGTACTCCCCGGACCTTGCTCCAACAGATTACCATTTTTTTCGAAATTTGGATAACTTCTTGCAAGGGAAAAAATTCAACTCCGATGGGGCAGTCCAAATCGCCTTCAAAGATTTTATTGATTCCCGTCCGACTGGTTTTTTTAGTAAAGGGATCAATGAACTACCTATGAGATGGCAAAAGTGCATAGAAAATAATGGTTCATACTTTGATTAATTAAATATATTATATTAAAAAATATTCGACTTTTTGTTCCTCCCATACAAAACGCCAATTTCATATGTAAGGACCTAATATAAACAGAGTACAAAAACCATACATATAATTCAATCTCTTACTATACAACAACGTGATAATTCATTGATAATAGTAACGTAAGAATGGTGGTTTCTGCACAAAAATATAGGGGATAAAATCCATATTTTTTGTAAAAATAAAACGTATAAAAATCAACCCAGAGCGTAGAAATAGAGCCGAATAAAAACACACCACAATAACTCGTCACCACTACTCGTCATCACTAAAAACAAAAGTAAATTATAGCTAACTACCCAATTGTAATCCGACAAACAATGTGTCACGTAACAGAGTCTATTTCTTTATTACACCATCCAAAACCTAGAGATCCTTAGATTAAAGGCCGTGTTAAGTTAAAATGGGTCACATTACATTTGCTTCTTATGGTAAATTACACCCAAATCGGTCCACTAAGGCGTCAGAACTGAGGTCCAAACACTACAAATTGGAGAGCGGCGAAGAGGCGTGGCTAGCAATCACCTAAGTGGGTGGTCTGTTGCAACACTAGCCTATAAATATAGTAGGTATAATATTGCATTCGCCGGTCCTTTTGGCGGTCACACCCCGTTTTATGTGCTATAAACTGTCTTATATGGCTAAATTGCCCGCATACCATTTGCGATATAAGCCCTAATGATCCCAGTTTTGATTGTAAGGATAAAATAACGAATATATTATGTTTTATCGCTTAGATCTGAGTCTATTGTATCTAGGTTTGCCATACGTCCCACATATATATATATATATATAGGGTACGGTTACCGTATTTTCGTAGCGAATCCCGTTTTGCAGTTTGTCCCGTATTTACCTAATACACCAACGATCGGATCGATACAAAAGAATTTGGTTATATATTGTGGAAACTGCTATTTGGATATATCAATTCAATACTATAATTTTAAATTAAATCACAAATTGTTTCGTACTCAAACAGAAAATTATAGTATAAATTCTGGCATTAGAGACTAATAACGTATAACGACATCAGTAAAAATTGGTTGCCTCGTCACTTGATCTTTAAAAAAGAGACCTATGCCTTAAAATTCCAATGCTATTTATCAATGTAAGCGAGCATTACATCGCTTAGTGACATCTAAACATGTCAAAAGTGGTGATTTGTCACTACAGCCTAATCTACCGCGTGCCGGTCGACAGCTAAGCCAAAATACCCGACCTACCGTGTGAGATTAATTCTAATAATTTAATAGGCTCTTCCTTCTAATAATAAACATGTCAAGATGAAGTTAAATATAACAGCTGCCAACTTAACGCTTCCACTAATTAAGGGTAGCATATTGAAAACTACACATTAAAGCGTAGATGATAAGGTTACATATTTATTGTTGCTATTGAGTGGACTGCAAAGATAGCTTTGTAAATAAAATAATATTAGTGTCTGAAACTAAATCTGACGTTAAGGCGGCATAGCATGTCTCGTGGTTACTTATTAATATAAATAAAGGGTATTTACGATTGAACACAATTTACATCGGTACGACCTTTTTTTATAATACAAACACGAATGCTACAAATTATTTAATTTGTTATACGTTTAAAAATAGCCGTTAATTATACGCTTGGAGGCTAATGCTTAATTTATAATTAGAACTGTGACATTTACTGCGAGATAATTAGGATGTTTATACACTTTCGCTTGAGACACACGTGCAATAAAAAGATATCTAATATATGGCTTTCAATTAGTTCATTTTTAAATATAAATTTAGAGTTAGTAAATTAGAGTGAAGGACTGAATCTGCAACAATAAAACTCAGTCTCATTACGTATAAAGGAACTAGTAACGCCATCTAGTGTAAAAACAACACATTTCAGTGTAAAATAGCAACATCTCTTTTTTAACGAGCTTAGTGGATGACACCTCAATGACACTTATGTTTTCATGGTTAGTGTACCTGACTGCTGCGCTAGGTGTCGGGGGTTTGATTCCCAACGAGGCAAATATATCTGTTTGGATTACTTGCTTTGGAGTGTCAGAATAGGATGGCAACCTTATCTACTTACCCTAAGAGTAAGAGAGAAGTTAACATCACTTGGGCGTTTCAATAAAATCGCAATAATTTAAGGTTCTGTAGCTATTACAAAAATTGGCAATTTGGATTGACTATAATTTACTATAAAACTCGTTAATAATGACATTTACGAGAGCAGACCTGCGCCAAAGCTTTCATTTATACACAAAGTTGCGTTTATAGACGGCAACTAATTTTAAATGTGGTCATTAGAAGATTTATTTGAGACATAAAATCGTTTTTCATCATTTAAAGCACAATTAGCAGTGAAATAGCCAAACTGTGTGAATGCTTCTGAAAAAACGAACATAAAATCATCACTATGTTCATGGGTTTAAGGATAACTTTCTAATTAATTGAAAGAAAACAATAAACTTACAATACTTTTATAAATATACAGCAAACTGTTCTCTTAAAAATCAATACCTTTCCTCTAAAAATACTACGTAGGTACTTGGAGCTGGATTTGTTAACCATTTAGAAACCAAAGTTAGAAACGTAATTCGCAGTCGCTTTCAAGGTAATGAGAACCATTTCGTTAAGCTGCTTCTACATTCATCAATATCCAGACATGTCCGCTGATTTCTAACCTTAAAAAGTAGAAATTCGATAAACCGCTAACAAATAAAACTTTTTGTGGCCATCTCTATCAAAAACGCCTGCGTTGGATGTTATGTTATGTTATAACAATCTCAAACATGACCTAAACATATCGCAGCGTGGAGGTAAAATAGAGCCATTAATGTGAGAAAGCAGCCGGGTGGTCGGGCCCCACACTTGACCATTGTCCGCCGTCGTTTTGTTTCGTAGCCACATAATTAACGCCCAGTGAGATCTCAGTTAGACACGCTTGCTTATAATAACCCTGCGATGATATTTTTATTAATGTCAAAATAAAAGCAGCCGCGTTTGCACCGCAGCGTAACATATGAATTTGTCTAGTAAAAGTTGTATAGGAATGATTGTATGCAATATTTAAATGTTATATATAGTATCACATAGAGTTCAACTGTCGAAAGTTTGTGTTAGACCATAACCAAAGTTTGATGAGATATGCTTTTAAAAATAAATTCGCAACTTAGGAGTACTTTGCTCAAGTCAAGCGTTGTCGGTTGTCTATAAATTGATGCTATATGACAAAGGCATTCTGCCTTAAGAGCCGTAGCTATCTAAATGAGTGGACACAAGTGCAAAATGTATATTTTCATAAGTGTGCTTACACACTAAACTGCTTGAATGCACTGCGGTCCGGTCGGTAGGTAGCAAGCTAGAAACTAACTGTCTCGAAATGACTAACAAGATGAAATGCCTCATAAGACTGTTAAATGTGAGGCAGCACTGCAACGCGTATATACAGGTGTTACATTCAGCCATCAGGCATACAAATCGCTAGTCTCATCTCTACGTATTAAAAAAAGTTACATCTCTATGTAAATGGCATCCTTTTGTTGTATCACAGCGTGGCTATAAAAGATCTCAGACCCGATCCACACAAGGAATTAGGCACGACATTAGAGAGCCGAGGTGATAATTACCTTACAAAAAACCGATTCGATGAGTTAATATTTTGTTATGTCTCGATGACGGGTCGATATTTCTATAAATATGATTCGATTCTGTTGCTATTGATTTTTTGATCGATTTTTGATTAAGTCAAACCTCTTTGCGTCAAACAAGAGTTGCGTATACGCTTCCATGATGATTCTTGAAATATCGATGCGAATGAACTGCATAAGATTTTATTGGGTACGATTAAAGAGTGTAGTTTTTGGCAGGCAATAATATAAATTATTTTATATTATTATTATTATTATATCTTGGGCACACAGACTCAACCGCTGTCAGGCAGCTATCGGTCTTCAGGGAACTTTGTTTTTCCGAAGGATCTCCAACAGGGTAGGCAGAAATGTAGTCTGGCTACCCGTATTTATGCCTATATTCAACAATACCACGGATATAATTCGCGTATTGACGACCTTAATATTAAGATAAGAATCGCTGCGCTAACATCTGTTTTCACAGAGCGAGGATCGGTACACCTTAGTAACACAACACTGCAATAGTTATTCAACTGCGTTGTTCGGTAAAATTAAGGCACTATCTGGCAGCAACGATTATGAGAGGGAAATGCCATTGTCCTACCACTTTTTCTAAATTAAACATAGGAAAACGTATTATCAAATCATTAAATTTAATTTGAGAGGGATTCTTCAATGAGCCGTTGAAGGCTTGGAACAAGTCACCTACATTCCAGTTCTCCATGTGCGGTTTGAAGTAATGGTTAATTTGTAGCCATATTAGCCACGGCCGTCCTAAAACCTATTAGCGCTAGTCACTGCAGGTTAATCGCCCTGAGATTATGTTCTGATTCACATTTCAAAATGTTAACAATAAAATTTATATTTCTACACACTTTTGTACCTATCCAAATTAGTCGGTTATTTATAGAGAACGTTTTTTCCCGACGTATAATACTCATTTTGTTTCGCAGATTTCATTTAGCCGGGTTGGTTTATTGATAATCTGTGATCACTAGTCTAATTATTTAGGTACTTATGATATAAAAGATTCCCTGCAGTCTGTATATAATGCTTAATTTAATATTAGGTCCTTACATATGAAATTGGCGTTTTTCGTACTGGCCACTTTAATCACGAATTTCTCCTCTTTGGTAAGAAATTCCAAATTCAAATTTGTACAGCTATAGACTCATGTATTTGTGCTTCGATGATCGTCATTCATTTGTTTTTTTTCTTCTGTTTTTTTCTGTTTGCGTCACTCATTTTACAAAATGGAAAACCTTAAATATCGCATTATTTACGAGTACGAGTTCCGCCGTGGCACTAGTGCTGCGGAAACAACTCGAAGGGTGAATGATGTGTATGGCGGTCGTGTTGCAAAAGAAAACACAGTTCGTTTTTGGTTCCAACGTTTTCGTTCTGGAAATTTCGACCTGCAGAACAAGCCCCGTGGACGGCCTGAGACTCAAGTTGATAATGAAGAGTTGAAGGCTATTGTGGAAGCGGATCCATCGCAAACCACGTCCGAGTTAGCTGCAGGCTGCAATGTTAGTGATAAAACTGTTTTAATTCACTTGAAGCAAATTGGGAAGATTAAAAAGCTTGAAAGGTGGGTACCTCACGAATTGACTGAAACAAACCGGCAAACGCGCGTCGACTGCTGCGTTACATTACTAAACCGGCACAATAATGAAGGTATTTTAAACCGAATCATTACCTGTGATGAAAAATGGGTTCTTTACGATAATCGGAAGCGCTCAGCGCAATGGTTAGATCCTGGCCAGCCAGCCAAATCCTGCCCCAAGCGAAAATTAACCCCAAAAAAGTTACTTGTAAGCGTTTGGTGGACTAGTGCCGGTATTGTTCATTACAGTTTTTTCAAATCTGGCCAGACTATTACGGCTGATGTCTATTGTCAGGAATTGCAAACCATGATGGAAAAGCTAGCGGCTAAACAACCTAGGCTGGTCAATCGCTCCACGCCACTGCTGCTTCACGACAACGCTAGACCACACACTGCGCTACAGACGGCTACTAAATTAGAAGAGCTTCAATTGGAAAGTCTAAGACATCCTCCGTACTCCCCGGACCTTGCTCCAACAGATTACCATTTTTTTCGAAATTTGGATAACTTCTTGCAAGGGAAAAAATTCAACTCCGTTGGGGCAGTCCAAATCGCCTTCAAAGATTTTATTGATTCCCGTCCGACTGTTTTTTTTAGTAAAGGGATCAATGAACTACCTATGAGATGGCAAAAGTGCATAGAAAATAATGGTTCATACTTTGATTAATTAAATATATTATATTAAAAAATATTCCACTTTTTGTTCCTCCCATACAAAACGCCAATTTCATATGTAAGGACCTAATATAGCTACTGCACAGTCAAGTGTGCCTTAATGACGTCATGTTTTAAGGGGATTGCTGTTAACACACCTATCTTTATTCAGTAAACACATTCACAAGCATTTAATTGAAGTGATGATAGCCCTTCAAATACAAATATTTATATTATTTTAAAGCAGCTTGACACATGAGATTAATTTCCAGGTCAGGCAAAGAAAATATGCTACTATGTTAAGAATTGTACTTTCGATGTGACACGGACGGAATTGAAAATAATGGGCTTACCACTTGTCACGATTGGACATAAAATATCTTTGGTGAAAAGCGTGTGTGGTCTGTCTAATAGTCCTTTAGGTGTCTACCCTTTTACTACGGGAATTCGTCAACCTGTAATAATTAAAAAAGAAATTTTATATTATTAAAAACCTTATGGAATGCCATCAATAGAAAAACTATCGCCGATAAAAAAAACTACTGGTATGTATCAAAGGCGACTAGCCATAGCGCCACTATTAAGAGCCATTGAATGCGGCGGCCCTCGGCTTGAGGGGTACATTAGCCGAGCGTATTTCACGACCGGCCGCCGAGGTGAGAACATAATAAGCGGTTCGGAGCCAATTTTAATATTCCGGCTTCATTACGACGTATTACAAACGTCTTGGGTGGCGAATTCTATCGCGAACGCTCTTAATACCAGGTTATTAAGGCCTGCCCGGTACGAGGAGGCGGGCCGACCGCCGATTTATTTGAATTTTTGCTCCGACTCAATTTCGGAAATTGTTCGGCCGGCGGCGTTGGCGAAATTAAGACGTCAGCCTGATTGCGTTGAGGCGTTTAATTATGTAAATGGTACGCTAGCTGTGGTGGGTGGCGTAATCGCGTAATGCCAAAGATGCGGTCACGTACAGGACAATTCGTTTATTCCCTTTATTATGTTCCGTGAGGTTGGCGCGGCCCTTTGTCCCGATGCAATTCCACCTGTCATAAGTCGGTTAAAATTGCACATATTCACAACATCGGTGTGGTCTAGATTGTGTTGGGAATTAGCTGGTATTTATGGGGTTTTTCGCATTTCTCCTTTCAGTTTAAAATGTTTGAGGCATTATAGTCTAAACGAAATCTTACGCTTGTCTTTTTTTATACCACGAAGGCATATGGCTTGGTGGTATAAGCGACGTCGCAGCTTATAGACGTTTGCAATCCCAAGGTTTTGGAGAGGATTAGCACAGTGAGTCCTTGCGGCATGTGGTCTACTTACTGCAACCACAGCGCATCCTCGAGGAGCTCTGGTAACCTTATTCTCCCCAGAAACGCAACACTACATCAGAGTAGTGTTATTTTAAAAGGAGTAAAAGCCCCTAATCGGGTATCTCAATACTTTTTTGGGAATCCTATCACGCATGACCTCCCTTATAGTTCTTGTAAATCCATCCTATATCTCGTGTCATGTAACATTCTCTTCAGATCCTGTCGTCACACATGGAAGTGAGGTGTAAATGTCACGGACTGTCAGGGAGCTGTCAGTTGAGAACTTGCTGGAGAGCTACGCCTGACTTTAGGGCGGTGGCATCTTCCATCAAGAGACAATATCGGAAGGTAAATTGACTTGGCTATTAAATCTGCTTTAATTAGTTTATCTGACTTTTGTGTTTTGCACGTACTCCTGATAAAAAAAATTACATGAATGCGAGTTTCATTAATTGCATTAATAAGATTTATGTTTATTAAAATCATGCTGTTCATATACTTTTCCAGGCCCTAATGGTAGCACAGGAAGAGATGAACAAAGGTGTTTCCGAGTTGAGAGGCAGGCCTCGTGGCAGAAGGCGCAGCAGAGCCAAGCCAGCACCGAAGACCAGCTTGCTGTTCTTTGAGAAGTACGATTTCTATTACTAAACCTTTGCCGCCTGTTTAAGTCCCTGTTCAGAATGAAATGTACATTGTTTAAAAGAGTAATTGCTGAATTTCTTGCCGGATTGCTCAGAAAAAAAACGTTCATACGAATCCCGTGGTAGATTCAGACAATTTGAAAGTAGGTACTTATTTGTTAAGTCTGCACAAATAAAGATGATTTTGAGTTGAGTTGGTTTCGAATGTCCAATTCTACATTAAACCAGCTTATTCAGATTGACTGCATGATCGCGTATACCCCTTATTTATTAGACTTCGTACGCGTGGAATTAATTTTGATTCCAATTTCATGGTCTTTTTTGGGGGGACCCCAATTTTCTTTTTTCAAAATAAAAATAACTGCAATAAAGTATCCTATATGCTAATCCAGATTATAAGCTACCTTCATTGCAAATTCCATGCAAATCCATTCAGCCATTGAGGCGTGAAGAGTGTACAAACACTCACACACCCAAACCTTCGCATTTATAATATTAGTAAGTTTACACAGCTAGTAAAATAAATCACGTACCTAAGGTCTCCAAGCTTCTGCGAAGTGGACCCGCGCACGGACTCCGCGGGCACCTCAGGCCGCGTGTGTCGCATCGGTCGCACGTCCCGCACGGGGTCGTGCGACCTGCTCTGCTGCGGCCGCGGCCACGCCCTCATCCGCCGGTCCAGCATCAAGCCTTGCAACTGCACCTTCCACTGGTGCTGCCGGGTCGACTGTGACAGGTGCCGGGACGACAAGTGGGTCGCCATTTGTAAGTGACCAAATATCGAACTTAATGTGTGTAGTTAGCTATACAGGAAACGCAAAACAAGACCCTGTGTCGTGGATAAACAAATTGAAAGCTGGAGTGTATTCGACAATAGAATAGAATTAGCAGAAGTTGCAGCATTGCTACTACTTTTCCAAATTAAATTAATAAAAGAGTGTGAATGTTCACTAGGAATGTTTAGCCTCGATCCTAGATTAAGGCAAGGAAACTTGGAAATGTCTATTTAAACCCTGGATCAAGGATTTAATAAAACTGTATTAATTTATTTGTTAGCTAGCAGAGGTTTCGGCACTGCTTTTCTACAATCGCCTAGTGTCATAATCCGGTATCTAAAAACGCTACCGAATTATGCGAGATGGCAAACTAAGCCGCGACAATGGCTTTAATTTGGCTTATCGTTTCAAAAATTCAGTAACGAATTTAGTAGCTAATATTTACGAGAATCGCACCACAGGCGCGGTAAAACGACTCAAATTTCACTGAGTGTTTAAAATTTTAGATGGATTTTTCACGAATTTACAATTTCTAGCACAAAATAATATTTTAAACGTATAGCTGGAACTTAATTTTGTTACTAACGTCCTTGCTTAGCATGGTGAGTTATTTGAAGCCTTACGCATGCTAGTATCATCAGAAGAGGCACTACACGCTGCCAAGCCTTTGAAACCATTGCAGATTATACAGAAATATAGAAGTATAGACTTAATTACACATTCCATTAAGCGGTATGTTTATGTAGATAATATTTTTATTTATTTATAGGCTTATCACCAACCAATTTTATGGTAATCTAAACAAATAAATAAAATTGAAGTGTGTATGAAATGTATAAATATAACAGTCTTTACTAAATATATGAAGAAATAACTCTAAAGGATTAACGCATATACATGTCAAAATTAATATTTTGACAATTGTGGCGAATTTATACATACTTTTTTCATGACGAATTTACTTTGTGACAAATGCACAATAACCCGTCCTGCCGACTCCTGCCTAAGGTGTAGGCAGGACGAGTTATTGGTGTGTCAAGGGGCATAGTTAGTTTATTAAAAATGGTTTTCCTGCTGCGTCACATTCATAATGTAGGCACGATATGTGAGCTTCAATTCATTGAAGCGTATATATTTTTTTCAACGTTGTTATCTTTATTTAATACATACTTACACCATATGTACTATGCATTTACTATGTTTTCTGCAAGTAAAATAATTCAACTTGGAATTCGAAAGCTTCAATTCAACGTATTCAAACTCGTTTATAAATTTAGAATAAGTTTCTTAACAATCAGTATTAAATTAAACGTATGTACTTACACGTTTATTGTACTTAAGACTAATGCATTCCAACTCTTATAGAAGACGACTTGTAAATAATTTATAAACGATCTTACAATCATAATTCCCGTTCCCAGTACCGTGATATTTATTAATGTTGTTCTCTTACTATTTATTGTAATAGGTTTAAGACTTTTTTACTATGTGTAATAAACAATCACATTCCAGACACTTTGACTTTGAATAAAACTCTCGTGACACCTTAATTATCTATACGTACAATAAAACAACCGGAAGGAAAGAGATAGACAGACAGTCTACGATTTCCAATTGTCAAAGCTAAAATAAAATTATATTTAACTAGCGGCCCGCCCCGGCTTCGCACGGGTAGACATTGATATCAAATATTTTGTCTACCCGTGCAAAGCCGGGGCGGGCAGCTAGCCTATGTTACTCAGTGATAGTGTAGTTTTCTAACGGTGAAAGATTTTTTGAAATCGGGCCAGTATTTTCGGAGCCTATAGACATTTATCAAATATTTTGTCTACCCGAGCGAAGCCGGTAAGGGCAGCTAGTATAATATATAGCCAATGTTACCCAGTGATGATGTAGCTTTCTAATGAAAAAAGAATTATTAAAATCGGTCCAGTACTTTTTGAGTTTATTCATTACATACAAAAATACAAATCTTTCCTCTTTATAATATTAGTGTAGATGATATTTTTCCAGGGTAGATCCTTGGAAATGGCTGAATGGCTTACTTTTGACGAATAAGATGAGTGTCTAATTATAATTATATAATTTTTTAGGTTATAATATACTATGTACCATAAAAACTGATAATTACCTCAGAGCAAATAAAAAAGCTATTATCACACATGTAGCACGTGGGCAAGGCGTAGTGTCATCGTATTCGTTGAAGGTGTGTGCGTGTACTTGTGTATATGCACACTGCATCGCTGTTTGCGAAATCTCATCTACCTTTTGAGGTACTTAAATGATTTTCTTCCAAAGCTTGAACTATGAGAACACCTTCAATGTTAAAAAAATGCAATGTGTTCGTTTCTTCTATCCTTAAAATATAACCCGATCAAATAATACAGTGTCTACCTCCTTCAAAACGTCAAATAAAAAAGAATTGTTGCTTACCTGCCCAGTAGCTACTTCATTCATCGTATTGATCTTTTCTGACATATCACTTGCGTCTCATCTTTATAATGGAATGTTTTTATTGTGATGTTCTCTTAACTAGTGCGCTTGATCGATTACGAGCCATGAGTAATTATAACGGAAGACGGATTACTTATTTGTATTGAGATTTTGGACCGATGCGAATTCATTGAAGGAAAATTGCTAAACATTTCGTTATGGTTTTTAGTCGTATTTGAGTTATTGTTGATTTCGAACGGGAAGTTGAAGGGTCCCGGCTAGTTAGTGTTGATGTATGAGTATCTGAGATGTGAGTAAGAAGATAATAAGGTAAGAAATTATATTTAAAAAATACTATTAACTACAAGATAGATAGATAGATAGATAACTCTTTATTGCACACCTTAAAACTATAATACAGAAACAGAATTTATTATACATATCGGTACAAATGGCGGCCTTATCACTAGATGTGATCTCTTCCAGACAAGCGTAATTTACTATTTGTAATTATACTTTTCCGGCAGAATTTCCAAAAAAACAATTCATACTTACCTTGTGGGAACAATTACGAATACAACAGAAATAAAATGAGATAAATTGGTGGAGCCTAAATGCTTTTGATTTTTATTTTTATATCCAGATATTAAGGTATTCGACACCCAATAGCTCTACTGGTTAGCAAAGATATAAGGCCTGACTGCCACACCAGGTGTTGCGGGTTCGATTCCCGCTAGGGCAACTTTTATGTAGTAAAACATTTATGCCTTGTGTCTGGGTGATTATTTAGAACAGAGAGACTATTAATATAGTGTAATGGAAAAAATATTTTTTTGGTACCTACGAAAGGCCAATAGTTGGCTTCCTAGAATATTTACGGTGGATTAAAACCAAATAAATCCAAATAGATTTATTAAATCCTAAATCCATCACGTGTCTTCAATTAGTTGTTCTCAAAGGCACCAGCGGCCAGCAAGGTTGTCAACCATTACATAATCGTATTAGTGACTAGCCTGTTCTTAATTCACCGAAGCCCTAGCACTTGTTGGGGCTCCGAGAGCCGATAGACACTCGCTGTCGGGGCGCGGGTGGTACGTGGACGTCTGCGAGGACTGAGATTACAGGTAAGGAAAAGTAATCAAATAATAATAATGCCTTTTTGTTTTAATTAATTAAAAATAACGTTTCTTTTTGTAGCTAGGATTAAACGTCCTTCAAAGTTAACACTAAACTTTGTGGTTAATTGTAAGAGCGTGGAGTCAAGATTATCCTATTTAAAAACATATTTTTTTGAGAATTTAAAATTTAGAACGCCAATAGATTCTAAATTTGAATGAGTAGTTTTTTATTGTTCGATATATTATTTTGCAATAAAGATATCTAGTTTTAAATGGCCAGGTTTACCAAATTACGCTCATCACAATAAAAACTAATCAATGCTAATTTACCTACACCACTCGGAAGTATTTTGAAATTAAGCTCTAAATATCAGCAGCTATTGAAGACTACAATGTTGGTGCGTCTCATAATAATGAGACGTATCAGTGGTGATACATAAGCAAACTAAACGGTGTTGATAATTTGAGAAAAAATGTGCATCATAATTTTAGCATAATATGTAAGCAACGTCAGTTTAAATGAAGACCATATTTGATTTAAAAGAATAACAACAATACATGCACAAATTTACCGAACAACTGAAGCCTTCTCATTAACCAAATAGAACACACACTGAGCCTACATGAATCAGCCACAACAATAAAAGGTTGTAACTTTTTCCAACAGAATTGTCCTGTCAATTATATGTCCTCCAAACATGAAGGACGGCTTAAACGTCTCGGCTTTACCGAGCCCTTTGGAGAGATACAAGCTAGGCACTAAACTCGGCTCTGGCATCTTTGGTGAGGTCTTTAAAGCCTCAGACACGAATGCAGCAGGAAAAGCCGTGGCGGTCAAAATTCAATCCTATACCGACGACAATGAAGTCCACATTCACGAAGAATACAAAATACTCAGGGATTTCACTACACACCCAAATCTGATAGACTTTTATGGAGTTTTCTGTGAGAAGTCGGAAAGTTTGAGACGTGTCTGGTTTGTACTAGAGGTAATATACATTTATGATGACAAGTGTACAACGAACTAACAATAATACTTAACAGAAAATATATTTTTTCCAAAGAATTTTCTTTAGACCAGTATTGAGAAATCTTTGGTGATACTAAATATGACTCATCTACATTCCAGTTATGCGAATTCGGTTCCGTCATCGATATCGTCAGAAAGTTGAACGCGGCGGACAGGAAATTATCGGAGGAACACATCGCGTACATCCTCAAATATACGATCAAGGTAAGACCATATTGGACCGTCTATAAACATGTCGCTCGTCACATTCGAGTCGAGATGGCTGTTTATAAAACAAAGGGCCTGCCAGTCCACCTTTCAACGGCTGAATCAATTGGTGGGTACTTTGAATGCAAACTCAATTGTTCTCCGATCAGTGTGTCCAGGATTCTGTTGGTCGCGTGACGTGGAATAATATATTGCCCGGCGAATGTCCACGTACGTTGAAATACAATCTAGGGCCATTACTTAAAATGCACGCCGCTTTATTTGATGTGATTCGCGACGGAGCAGTCGAACTTGTCGATGCGAATGTCAGTGCGCGTTCGACAACACCATGATGGCCCCCCATCGCGGCGCATCGCTCAATTATCGTAAATAATGCTCGCGCACATAAGATATACGGACCTATGACGCGGTAGCCGATGAGCTGTCTGATCTAGATTCCCCAGAAAAGACTGTCCCTTGTCAGCGTTTGAATAAAGTTCAAAATAACAAAATCAGGCGTGGGCTTTAAGCCGGAATGGTACCGGTGAAGGTTAAATGCGCATTATCTTTATGCAAACCACTTGGCTCACAATACCGGTGCGCAGGCCTCGGCGTTCGCTGATCTTCCACGCATATCTATCGATGTTGCATCTCGTAAGGTTGGATCGAAGCCTGTCTTGTGAGTGCAGTCATATTGATCGATATAGTAAGTATCGATAAGAGAAAACACCTCGTCCTGTCTCAAAGTTCTATTTAACGGAAACGATTATCTTGAATCATTTGGCTACCTACCTTCTTACGTACGATGTGTTAAATCATTTAATGTATTTCTTGCTAAGCCTCTGCTGTTAGAAGGTGGAATAAAAAAAGTAATTTATCAATAATTGATGTAAGTAATATATAAGTCTCATGTGAATACCTTCATACATTACATTCTTGACAAAATGTATCCAAAATATATTATATCAATTAAACTTATCGACTGAAATCAAGTACATCACTGAAAGTTAAACGATCATAATGAACGCATTAAGTACACTGATATATCAGACAGAGGAGGGCAGACAGGCTGCCTGCGACAGCACCGTGGCTTGATACGTATGCAAATAGGTCCCATGAATCTTTGGGCGTGTGCTTGACTGACATTGACGGCCCTATCTTCGGCAGACTTACATCCACACTCGAAAGACGGGCCATTAGGGGCGGTCGTTCCATCACTACTGGTTGCAACTTGAGTGCATTGATTGGTCCAATTCATTGCTGGTTTGAACGCTGCTTAATCTTGCGTTTGACTACTTTGTTTCTTGCGTTTGAAATCTGAAGTTTGTATTATAAGCAAGAATGAAGTTAGCCTTTTCTTTATCAAAGGGTGGGTTTCCTCTTAACGTACTCTACTGCTTAAGTGGGAGAACCGAATTATGTGAGATGAGAGCAGAACATTAGATGCTGGATCAAATGGAACTATATGTTGGTTAGATATGTTATCGATGCTGAAGCTATCAGGTCTACAGCTACAGTTACTATAAACACAAAGTCTAAAGTGGTTTACATGAACAATAACTTAAGAATTCCTATATTCATATTAATATTTCCCCTCGCGTGATTTTAGGCACTTGTTTACTTGCACGAGAATAAAGTGATGCACCGCAATATAAGATGCAGTAATATTCTCATCACAAAAGACGGCGAAGTTAAGCTATCCGATTTTGGTTTGTCGTGCAAAATGGCTAGCACGTTAGATAAAAGAAAAACGAACATTGGATCACCAAGTTGGATGGCTCCTGAAGTGGTGACAGGTGGGGATGAGGGCTATGGGAACAGGGCAGATGTATGGGCAGTGGGTATAACGACTATTGAAATGGCTGACGGCAGAGCACCCTTCCAAAATATGCATCCAACTAGAGCATTATTCCAAATTGTTAGAAATCCGCCGCCAAGTCTATCCAAGCCTGCAATGTGGTCTAATGACATCAATGATTTTATAACTGAGTGAGTATTATCTACAATTGATTTTAAAAGTTCTGGCCTGAAATAAAGAAGAAGAAGAAATAAATAAATAGTATACAACGTTTTATCTTATTTTACTACCTATATAACTTGCAGATGTTTAGAGAAAAATCCAGAACACAGACCCTTTGTTATGGAATTAGAAGAGCACCCATTCATACAGTCTGTTCCTGAAAATGACTTTCACGTAAGTGTCTATTTTAACTTAGGCAAATGAGTTACTTAAAACCGAAGTAAATAATAATGTATATTTTCTTGATTTCAGCTTTTCACTGAGTTAAAAATGCTTGCTGTAGATTTAAAAGATGTCGAAGAAACAGACAAGATGCCCGAAAGGATCATCAGAAATGGTCGGCTTACAACGCAAGGAGTTTCTGAACCGGAAACAATGCAAGTGGAAGATCTTGCTGCTCTTGAAGTTTTGACTGAAGACACGATCATTACTGAACTGCAAACTAAATTAGCAAAAGGTTCCTTTATGTCATTCGTTGGAGACATACTTCTTATCCTTAATCCAAACACAGTAGATGATATCTATAATGAAAAGGTATGTACTGCATTATAAACAGTTTTTCAACCAGTAAAAGCTTTATCAATAAGTAAAAAATAGGCGTCGTGTATTGAAATACTGATTAGATCAAATGGAAAACCGTTTTCTTACAAGTTATTTAAAAAAACCTATTGGAATTTCAGTATCACAAGAAATATGAATGCAAATCGAGATCAGATAATGAGCCGCACATTTTCGCGGTAGCCGATAGCGCATACCAAGACTCTCTACATCACAACGAGCCTCAGCACATCGTATTTTCTGGGGAGAGTAAATCGGGGAAAACTACAAATATGCTACACGCACTTTCACATCTAACGTATTTAGGAGCCATGAAGTGTTCTTCATGGCTCCTAAATACAGCTGACAGAATTCAGAAAGCGACAAACGTTATCCAGTCTGCTATTAGCTCCGCAACACCTATCAATGCTCACTCCACGAGGGCTATCTTCCAAGTACAAGTAACCTATGGCAGTTCTGGTAAATTAAGTGGAGCTATTTTCTGGCTGTATCAGTTAGAGAAATGGAGAGTATCGTCTACTGACATGTAAGTAAATCTCCATCAAATATTATTGAAAAAAAAATATGATTTGATGTTTGAATTAATCTTAGTGTAGGTGGGATTTATGTATTGCATATAGGATATTTATACCAGCCACGGCTAACTGCCTAGTATGTAATATGCTGACTATAAAATATTAATGTCTTTTAGGAGTCATGCAAATTTTGATCTGCTCTACTATTTTTATGATGCCATGGAAGGTACGAATCGCTTGGAGGAATTATACTTGGAAAAAGATAGAAAACATCGTTATCTAAGAATACAGGATGAACCTCCGAAAGGTGTTAAAGGCGTTCGAGAAAAAACTGAAAACAATGTGCAACGTTACAAAGATTTCATCAATAACTTAAAAGCTGTTGATTGGGAAGAAGAAGATATATCGTTTTTAGAAACCGTATTAGCTTCTATACTCGTACTTGGAAACGTGCGTTTCAAAGATGATAATTATGGCTCAGCCGAAATAGAAAATTCAGAAGAAGCTAAGAAAGTAGCTAAATTACTTTCACTCGAGGATGTCAAATTTCTTTGGGCCTTACTTAACTATTGTTTGATTGAAAGCGGAACAGCAGTGAAGAGGAAACATTCCACGGATGAAGCGAGAGATGCTAGAGACACATTGGCAAGTGCATTGTACAAGAGACTGATTGACTGGATGATTAATTTGATCAACTCGAAGCTATCTTTCATGAGATCTGTTTTGTAAGTCCTTCTCTCTCTAATTCTACTTTAATTTTTAAATGTTTCAAAACCTAATTTCACAATTATATTTACTAAAAATAAATATTTAAACTTGTTTTACAGTGGAGATAAATACTCAGTAAGTTTGTTGGATATGTTTGGCTTCGAATGCTACCACAGGAATCGGTTAGAACAACTCATCGTTAACACAACGAACGAACAAATACAGTTCCTTTATAATCAGAGGATATTCGCGTGGGAAATGCATGAAGCAGCAGAGGAGGATATTCCAGCAGTTTCACTGCACTTTTATGACAATAAGAATTCCGTCGATCAACTCATGAGCAGACCTCTTGGATTATTCTACATTTTAGATGAAGCTAGCCGTACTGGAAGCGGGCAAGAATTTATTATGAGTAAGGTTCGATTTGATGATAGTATTCAATCGAGTTTTTGTGCAGTTAACGGCCCATTGTAATTTTCCAGGTACAATAAAAAATACATGCAAAGGACCTTACATAAAACTGTCCGGGAGCCATGAATTCAGCGTGGCACATTACACAGGCAAAGTCAATTACGATGCTAGGGATATGTCAGACAAGAACAAAGACTTCCTTCCACCAGAAATGATAGAGACCATGAGAGCTTCAACCAATATAACTGTTCAACAGTTGTTTAGAAATAAACTGACCAAAACTGGAAATTTAACAGTTACCCCTAATCAGCCTAAAGTTGTCGTTATCAGATCTAAATCTGAGAAGGAAATTGAGAATCTGAAAGCACGGGTAAGAACTCAATCAACCGTATACAAAAAATATTAAGTCTTTTAAATTTCACGACCTAACAAATTGTTTCAGAAATACAACACAGTATCGAGAGGCCAGTTCTCTCAAGTACACAGAATGCGAACAGCAGCCGCTACGTACAGAGCTACGAGTCTCGAAATCCTTAAGCAGCTCTCCGTTGGCCCAGGTAGTGGCGGAACCAATTACGTCAGATGTATCAGGACTGATCTGAACGACAACCCTCGAGGGTTTCAAACTGAAGTCGTCAGACAACAAGTGCGAGCATTAGCTATCTTGGATACTGCTAAAGCCCGGCAAAATGGATACTCTTGCCGTATTCCTTTTGCTGAATTTATTCGAAGGTAAGTCTTAAAAGAATAAGGTAGTCATATTATGCTATTAAGTAGGGACATGTGTTTCTTTCACATACTTGGCAATATAATAAGATAAATATAAATTTAAATCATAACATATATTATATATTTGGTAAATTTTCGTTCTTTTTAACAGGTACCGCTTTCTGGCATTCGACTTTGATGAAAATGTTGAGGTGACGAAAGAGAACTGCAGATTACTAATGATTAGATTAAAGATGGAAGGATGGAAGCTAGGCAAGACTAAGGTGTTCCTGAAATATTATAATGAAGAGTTTTTGTCCAGGTAAGGAATATTTTTCTTTAAATAAGCTGTTTTAAATCAAAATCTAATTTTTCAACTATTTGCCCAGGTTATATGAAACACAGGTGAAGAAAATCATAAAGGTTCAATGCATGATGAGAGCCTTTTTGGCTAGAAGAAAAGCAGTTAAGAGTAAATCAAAGAAGTTGCACAGTAAGTGAAGCATTATTGTCCATTTCAAAGTAGACACGATACTTCTATCGCGAGTCTTAAAATCAGACATTATTTGTGTCATGCTTTTTATGTCTATTCCCTTCACAAAGCCCCCGTCCACAAGCATTAAAATATGGATAGTAAACAACCAATGGTGTCCTCCGCTTGGCGAGCCACGATCACAAGCAGTATTTTCTTGTCTCTCAAAGGAAACACCGAGAGGAAACCAATGGGAAACCAAACGACGTCTAAAAAGACAAAATATCATTTGTGTAACCAACTTGCTCACATAAAGCTGTTTCAAGATTTAATAAAATATGCGTTAAGAGTAACAAGAAACATTTATTTTTAGTTAAAGAACTGAAGAAGCAACAATCTCTGAATGTCACAGAAGATGAAGCAGCATTGCTAATACAAAAGGGTAAGTATCCAGTGGTAGCAAATTGGTTTATAAACGAGTATATACTAATACTAGCATAGTACACAGTAGTAGGAGATAAATATAAAAAATTGTGTGCACCATGTTGCACAACTGCAATATGGAATACCAAAAATAAATAAATAATTTCCTTAGCCTTTATAATTATATCATATTCGGTAGAACGGCCAGAGTTGTCTAATAGGGATACTTTTTAAAACAACATTTCAGCATACCGAGGGTACATAGTCCGAAAAGCGTATGGGCCTCTAATCAACAGGAGCACCGGCCAGATAGACGAGGAAACAGCATCGTTTCTGAAGAGGTTCGCCATGAAGTGGAAAAGCCGCTCCATATTCCAAGTTCTTCTGCAATACAGAGCCGTTCGATATCAAGATCTGGTGCACTTCTCGCAACAGGTACGATAAAATATCAATAATCTATACAAGACCATTAACTTGATTTTGCCATTCCCAAATACTTTACACGAGCTTTATTGATATTGATTAGGTACTAGTGGTTGCCCACTGATCGCAATTCGACCACAATTTGAAATATAAACGAATTTCGACATGACAATCAGCAAGATTTTCATCCAATGTTCTATGTTAAGGGTGGGTATAGTAGTGTGTGTAATGTGTTTCTTATTCATTTAATGTACTTCTAATACATTTTATATAAACAAATTTGCTTTCTTTACTCTTTTCTATACGCTTTCTAAGTTAAACTGTGCCAAATTGCAAACTCATCCGTTCGTTGAATTTTCATAAAAAGGGGTACTAAAAAGTAGGCTATATAGGGGTAGGGCTTTCACGTGTTAATATTATGATACCAGGTACATATATACAACCAAGCAGTATTGGAGGCTCTCCTAAGCACTAGTACCTCAGTATTACTAGACCGAGTGGACCCACAAGCGAGAGAGTCGGACTTCCTCGGATCTAGTCCGCCTAGCGTGTGGAAACTGCCTTTCAGAATGGATCAGCTACAGTACTACGATACTACCTTCATGTGCGACCCTGCTGCTAAAAGCAAGTAAGTATTGAAAACGAAAATTGTTTATTCAGTTTATTTCACCTTTTTCCACCGAAGATAATTTGGTGCCAACGTGCCAAATGGTGAGCCCGTTGCGGTTTCTTAGGCACTACGTCCTTGGATTTTTCCTCAGACCTACAGGGTTCCTCACGATGTTTTCCTTCACCGTAAAGCAGGTGGTGTGACCTAGGTACGTATTGAATGCTAACACTGGTTGACATTTTACATTTGATAGAAAAAAATAAATCCATTAAATGAATGTCCTCGATTTCTCCCTATAGCGACACATTCGCCAGTCAATACGATTCTGATAACGAACAATGGGACGAACCGTTGAAACGTCGATTCAGCCCAGCACAAAATGACATCAGTAAGACAACGAGCACTCAGACCCTGATCGCAGTACCATTCTGCAGAGACCCTACCAAGCCGGTACCACTGCTACCGCCCGACGAAGCCGAAAAGCCGGCTAAGACCGAGAAAGAACATTCCAGACCTTCCGTGTACAAAAAGAAGCACGGTCATTCACCCCAAAGCTACTACCAGCCCCCCGAACCCTGGGTTGCAGCACGTGACGATACCGACATACTTGAGGACAGCGCTCCAAAACTCCGTAAGTCTACATACAGCAGAAGTCTTTATGGTATCGACTCTACTCCTATGGCAGATCCGATTAAGGAGCTGCAGGCTATGGCCAAGTCCACAAGCGATATGAATGAGGACGACCCGCCGTTTAATTTCCAAGCAATGCTGAAAAGGACGCCGAAAAATAGGGCGTCTATGAAAAGATCCAATGAAATTGAGATTGAAAGAGTTTCCACGCCGCCGAGGAAATCGACTCCTGCGCCTCGTCCCCCGGAGATTCCACCACCGCCTAAGAGTCCAGCGCCTGCGCCGCCAACGGCTCGATATTCACCACAAAGCCCTTCACCAATCCCAAGCAATGTTACTCGCACCTCCACCCCTCCCCGAACTGACAAGGAGCTCATCAGAAAAGACTCTAATGACCTCATCATTGCCGCCCTAAAGAAAAGAGATTCAAAAACGGAAATCATCTGTCCAATAGACAAAATTTCATGTGAAAAGTTTGAGCTGGCACCTGGCATCACTATCGAGGGAACCGTTACAGATTTGTAAAAAAAACAACATGCATATTGTGAAAAAAATATATTTAGTCCCCACTGCATTGGAAGTCCACATACATGTTTATTTTTAATTTTTTTATGACGTAACACTAATAATGTTTATTGACAATTAAGTTTTTAAAGCCATAAGTTTTACGTTAAGTCTTCATATTTTGTTATGTTTGACGTATGTAATTAAATTTAATTTTATTTTTTCTCAATAGAGTTAAGTAAATTGGATACAACTGGACCTTATAGCGAATTATGGCGAAAAATTAATTTTAGACACATTAAATCGACCAAGCAAGCCGGTCTTGTTATATCGATTAATCGATATTCAATCACAAATCGAATCGAGCAATCGTTTCGTAGAGCTCTGCATACATAGAAAATTACTCACATTACGTATCGATCGTAGAAAAATATATATTTAATTTTTAAACCACTTACAACTCTAATACGAATCTTAATCAAATTGCTTTGGTAACTTATTATTATATTTACTTAAATTTCTAAAGATACACATACCTATATATTTAGGTGCATTGTGGTCCGAAGTTTCACAGATGGGGAGATAAAGTTGACTCAACTACACTCAGTACAAAAAGCCGACCGTTAACGTTAAACCAACAAACTTAAGTGCGATTAATAATAGCTGATTCGGTCCGAAAACCACATAAAGCATGAAGTTAAGATTACATGGAGTTTGATTAAAATTAACTAGTTTTTCCCCGCGACTTCGGCAGCGTAGTAACATAATATATAACCTATGTTACTCAGTGACAATATAGCATTCTGGTGGTGAAAGATTTTTTAAAATCGGCCCAGTAGTTTTTAAGATAATTCGTTACATACAAACATACAAATATTTCCACTTTATATAATAATTAGTGTAGATTTAGCCGATAGGTAAAAGAAGTATATGAACCAAAAAAAACACTTCAAGATTAGGATAGGATTGAACGATCGCCTTTTTTATGTTGGTCGCACTTCATAACAAATGGCAAAGAAGAGAATACAAAATGGCGGTTTCATTGGCCTTCTTATTTCAAAGTTTTTTAATTTGAGTCACTTTATCGCCCTCCTATAGTACATTACTATCTGAAATTTAAAGATACAATATTGTTTACATATACTTTTGAAGCTCGCATGCAATTTGTACGATCGTGATATGTTCCTTAGTTTATTGACATCAGTGAGCAGTGTTTATTTAAAATCACAAAGTTTGCAACTGCCTTACATATAACATTATAATCCTTATATTGTACGAAAATATTATTATCCAAAAAATATCTCAACACTCTGTTCGCTGAATCATTCCTAAAATCTCACTTTCTTATATAAACATTTTATTTTACACTATAAATCTAGGCCTTGTTAAAAACGGACCGATTATTTTATCAAATAAGTATACATTTGTTATCTTTTTTTTTCATAAATCACAAATATAATTTATTGCCGATTTATTTTGTAAATGATTACTTTAATACTACCATTAGATCAATTTTACAAAAGGGTATAAAAATATCAGCATTTAGTCGTTACATCTAAATTTTATGATATCAATCTTAAGCTCTATGAATTCAGTCGATATTTCCAATGTTATTGCTGAGAACCCGTAAGCTTACATCGGCTTGATGTTTTGAACCTTAAACGTTAGTAGCTAGGTGGCAATTCTGTTGTACAAAATTACTGAGCTAAACTAATTTGACAGATCTCAAAGTATTGCTATCCTTATTTAGCCCTGCACATGAGAAAGGGATAGCAATACTTTAAGAACTGTCAAATTAGTTTAGTTTAGTCATTTTGTACAAAGAATTGTCACCAACTAATTTGACAGGTCTAAAAATCTTGCTATCCCTTTCTCATATGCGGGCTTAAATAAGGATGGCAATATTTTAGGACCTGTCAAATTAGTTAAGTTTAGTAATTTTGAACAACAGATTTGGCACCAATGTATGTTTTAAATAAATAGAAAATTACGATGTTACTTTATCGTTCGACAGACGATGTATAAATTAAGAAATTACTTGAAATTTAAATAATCCTGTAATTTCTATACTAACAATCAGCGAATCCTACGCTTACGGGGTATAATGTAGTAGATCCTATAATAGGTCAACTAGTATCAGTTTTAAGGTTTATTTCATTAACAATTATAAAATATATTGTTAAACAATAGCAACGAATTGTTTTATTATGATCAATGTTCATATCAGTAATTCTCACTCACACTTTAGTAATTTTTATTTTTTTTAAGCTTAATTTGTTATTTATGGTATTAATTATGAATAATTCATAATTTATTAGTGTTCAAGAGTCGACTCTTGCAATAAGAAAATATGCAAAATCTAAATTCTAATCTCAATGCCATAAAATTGATAATGTCATAAAATGTATCGCACCGTTGAAAAAACAGAACATTTAAAACGTCGATTGAAATGCGAATTTAAATCATAATGAACGCGGAAATAAATAATAAAAAATGATAAGCTATTATTTACCATCAATTTATAGATGCTGCTGAAACTTTCAATAAACTGCATGCATAGCTGATATGGAGATATATCGTAATGTATGAGACCGTTATATTGCGGGAAATTTGGTATACATAAATAGTTCTTAAATATAGGATATAATTAAGAATATTATAAGATTTACGTCAATACTTATCACTCGTTCATATTTTGAGATCAAGCATAATTCTTTAAATTATATCGGCCGTAATAGACCAATACAGACATACTTCCCGTTACAACAACAATACTTCAGAAACATACCAAGAAATTATTCAGTATAGAAATTACACCAACTTATACATAATGAAAATATTCTAAGCACATACTTATATTAAAGCAAATGGACTAAAAAAATATTAATATTAAAAACTATGTTACTTAATGCCACAACATGAGTGTTTTATTACTGACCTGGCTACTGACAAGTGATCTAGACTGGCCGTTTAAAATAGTTAATATAACTTAAAAAAAAAAATTGCTAGGTATACTAACGCATTGCACAACATTTTTGACAAAAATAAAAGAAATAAATTTCAAGTATGGCAATAAAAAGAACAATTAAAACATTTAGTCAACTTTAAATATAGATCGCAATTTTGAAAATTATGAACATTTCATTAATCTATTTCATCATAATAAAAATGGGGCATGGCTGTCTGCTTGTATGGACTCCACTGTAACATTAAATCACGTATTAACTAAATTATACCTTATGCCTGAGTCCATAATGTTTACTACGCCCTATGCTTTAGAACAAATTAAATGTAACTAAACATCGACTTTGTGTAGGTTATTGTAGAGTTAATTCGAAATAACCCCACATCTAAAAAAAATAAAATTCGTAGTGACGGTTATATTTCATAACATAGGCTGCGGAAACCGCTTACCATCAGGCGGGCCGTATGCTTGTTTGCCACCTTAGTGGTAAAAAAAAAAACGAAATCCATAGTTTTATAGCTTTTCTAAATTAAAATAAGTGCACTAGTTCTTATCCTTTATTATTATGACTTATTTTGAATAAAACACGACCAGAAAATATATCACTGTGAAATTATTCAAGTGTGTATTGATTTGTATATAAGCTACCTAGAAGTATTTGAATCGAAAAATATTAATCCAATCTTAACATTGAAGACTGTAATTATGTTCTATTATTAAAACTTTACAAATATTGAGTTTTGACTGACAACTTAAAGCTGACAACTTAGCTTGTAAGCCCAAGAGCTTTCATACCATTTATCAATCATCAAATATCTAGAAATATGGCCGTAAATGGCTGCAATATGATTTGCCTTGCAACTTGTTGCATTTCATGTTTATTGATTGTTCAATGCATTTGTTTATAATGCTGCAATGAAAAGAAGGCATTGTGTCATGCCAATAATGACATGACACAATAACAAAAACAAGACGATTTTGCTCTCTGATAGATAGTCGAAAAGGGTTAAATACTTTGATGTCTATAATATAATAGCCAAATATCACTCACTTATCACTTAATCACTGGAAGTTAAAACCCTACAAACTTGTTAGACAGGGAAGTCATTATAAGAAGTAAGAATCCACAGAGAAATTAAGATTACGAAGATCATCCCACTACTAAACTCCCAAAAAAAGGAGGGTTAGAAAACTTATGTGCAGTTCGTACGTTTGTAACTTTCCAGAGGGTCAGGAATTTGTATGCTCAGTAAATAGTATAGCTTGGCACAAACGTCTAGAAACGGAAAAAAAAAACTTATACCATAACTTTCAACTTTTTTTGCCGGACTATACAGTCCGTACGTATGTACCTAAGTTGTACCAGTTGTATGAAAAATATGACATACCCTAATTTTTCTCGGTGACAGCATTCCCGTTGGGGTCGGACATGCCTACTTGTCCTAATAGCTGTGTGACGCTCGGCTCGGCGAGTGTCAAGACTGCGTGGGCTTCGACCATCACCACTAGCGAGTTGCGAGCTTCCTCGTGCGGTACTCCGTGAGCCCGGGTTGCGTGCGAATACCAAGCGCCCGTCGAAGTAAGCACCGACACACACCATTTACATGACAATCTGGAATTGAGTGGTTTAAAACGTAAAGTAAAAAACAAACCAGCCTTACAGTAGTAGTATACGATGTGTTGCAAAAGCAGACATTATTATACATTTAACCAATATACTCTCAAAACATGGACCCTTTTTTATACCACTTAGGTGGCAAACAAGCATGCGGCCCGCCTGACGGTAAGCGGTTACCGTAGCCAATGGACGCTAGCAGCACCAGGGGTATCACTTATTTATTCACTTATATCACTGGCGCGTTGCCGGCCCTACTGCGACGAAACATACTATTCATAAAGCAATCTAATATATAAAATTCTCGTGTCACAGGTTTCGTTGCCATACTCCTCCGATACGGCTTGACAGATTTTGATGAAATTTTTTGTGCTTATCCGGTATCTATGAGAATCGGCCAACATCTATTTATCATCCCCCTAAATGTTAAGGGTAGTCATTTATCTAATATTTTTTCCACCCGTGCGAAGCCGGGGCGGGCAGCTAGTTTTTCTATAAAATTGTTTACTAATCAAATTTACCTGTTAGTAACATGCCTGGATTTGACATGCCTCCTCCGGTAACCCCAGCTGTTGTACACTCGTGGACAAAATGGACACGGAAATGAGGGGTTTGCATAACATGTGTTATTCTTATCTGAAAAGATTGAATTTGATAATGTCAAAATATATTTTTCATAAAACTAACTAATAACTCAAACAGTTACTCATAAAAATTATGGTTTGTAAGTTTGCATCATAACTATTTCTAACCCTCCATGTGATTCTAGATTCATAAGGCTGAAAGAACTCAAATGTTATGTTCATTTGACCAGGCCACTGGAACCTACCCTAAGTTTTTCAAATGTTAAGTATTAATTGTATACATAAATGCCAGCCATACATTTACTAGATGTGAACCACAATATAATACATGGTTTGAATAATTAAATAATTGACTGTATAAATTTCTATACAGTATAAAAGTTTGATTCAATTCAATACCTTTGCAGCTTTGAGCTTCACTTGACACCGAATTGAGGTTCTCTGTTGTTATACTTAAAGATTCCACTATAGTACCACTCTGCAGCACCGTTTCCACTTCTTTATCTATTTCAATACTGTCCTTGTCATCGTCAACTGCATCCGAAGGCTTTTCATTACCACCATTAAGGCACGGCTGTGTACTACTCACTTCACTGACCCATTTCTTGACATTCCTATCGTTCAATGCAGTAGGGCAAACTAACTTTTGGGTGAAGTTGTCTTGATTTACTGAGTACTTCTTCTCCAATGTGTCTTCCAGTAATGCAATGTCAGTATCATTTGTGTTCTCTCCAGAGTAATCTGTTAGCGGTGAATCAATGGGTTCCACTTTTGGAATCATATTCTGAAAGGTAAATAATCATCCATAACACCTCCGCCTACCTGATTGGGAACCCTTATAGGAAGGCGTGAATATATATATGTAGATAGAAAATTGTTGGAAGAATCTATGCATGATGTACAGATCTGTTTATATGGTCTGTTTGGATATGTCAGCACAAAAGATCCCAAGGGTCGACATGCATCTGGGGTAGCCTGGACCCAATAAAAGCCCAATAATAAGATAAGATGTTTGCATATGTATTACTATAACTTCATGAGTGACTGTCTTTCTATTATTGATAGTATATACATACATAGTAAAGTACTTAAATACCAGTTTTAAAGTGACATGAATTATCATTTTAAACTAACTACAATTGATATTTGCATAAGAGAATGGGAGAGTTTTATCCCTCTGATACCACTTGCTGATAACAATAAAGAAATTAATGTAAAAGCCTAAAATTGAGGAAAAATAGAAGTAGTTACTCACAGCACTTTTGATGGGCTCCAAATTAACTGTCACGTTAGTAGCCATATCAGGTTTTACCGGAGCAGGTGCTGGTTTCTTAGTCTTATTATTATTGTCCTCCTGTTCACTCTTTTTACGCTTTTTAGAATGTGCTGCTGTTGTTGAAGTTGTGGTTTTCTGGAAACATACATATAAAAAATAATTAAATAAACCTAGCCTTAGCCCAAATATTGTTGGTGAAGGCACTAGACCACAAGGGGGTTGATATTCAGATTATATTACATAAACTGACTGTTTTGCCCTTCATAATCAATAAGCAGTAATTTTTTCTCTCCTGCTAAAAACAGGTTGGGCCCATAATTCAACAGCAGAAGAATATTAAACTACAAAATGAGATGAAGATCTGCCAATTTCTTATAAAGGAACCAGACAAGTCTTTAATTTATTTATTTAATAATAAATAAAAATAATAATGAACAGACCTTATCATACATTGTCTAGTCCCTAGTATGAGAACTAACTAATGTAGTATGGAAACCAGACAACTGACAGACTCTATGTATACTTTTTTTTGTAAATTCATATTTATAACACAAAGCAAACACCCAGTTGCAATACAAACTTAAGTGTTTATCACATAAATGTAGGCCTGGGCTGGAATTGAACCTGAGACACCTAGCATAACAATGCGGTACACTAACTACTACCAATGGTGTCATCAAATAAAAAAGTCTATACTCCTTTCCAGAGCATGAACAGTATCCTTACAGATTTTGAAGTTGAGATGCCTGCCATTATTGCCTAAAAACCTAACCTGTAGATAAGATAGACCAGGTACTAACCTCATCTTCCTTGGAAGCATCACTGCCAGTGGACAATCCACATATCCTCAAAGCTTCTGCAGTTTTCAACAGTAAAGGCAGAAACTCTTCAGTCACATTTACTTCACCATTGTACATGAAGGTCAGTAGCGTTCGCAAGGAGGACGTGTTGATGTCATGGAGCACTATAATTGGATCCTTGTGGGGGTTTTGCTACAAAAAAAGCGTGGGTGTCACAAAAAACACACTTGGTATATCTTACTGCCAATGCTTTCTCTATTAAACATACCTGAAATATAGTCCTAAATACCGAACTATTAGCAGACAAAATCACTTTATGAGCCTTAAAACTGTGGCCTTCTGAAACTAACGTGACATCCGATAATCGTTCGTCGCTAAACAACTCCTTCACATTTGTCAGTATATTACTCTGGTAACCGTTCCATTTTAAACTTATCTCTTGATTTGCCATAGCTAGCCGTTATGTATACATGCAATTATGTTGCAAATTTCAAAGAAATAACATAATAAATAAACAAACAGCTAATGAAAACACAAATGCGAAAGAAAACCATTGAGTAAGAAAACAAAACAATAGGTTTATGGTTATGGTAGGATACTTCGAGAACAGATTATATAAACTTGTGAGTTCAAGATTATCAAATTGACAGCTATGCTTCATACTCCCGTATCTCGGAACCAAGTCTTTTGAGATTTTGCGTTTGATTCAATATTTGAAGCCAGCGCGTGTCCATAGCTTGGTTAAAAGGTCTTATAATATTTTGGCCTTGAACTCTTCAGATGTGCTGTGCACGATTTAATAAACGAGAAGATTAGAGCATAATGGAATTGCTGCCCGACTGCACCAGTACAGCAGTAGGTACATCTACCTTACTGAAGATCGCATTTAAATAACCCTACTCTACTGTGATGTTGGGTTTTATTCTGTGGTGAATAAGGTATCCAGACCCTCCTCCAGGATCTTCGTGATTGCGCTGTGCTGGCAGAAAAGTGACATAGATATACCCATTTAAAAGTTATTTCGTAAAAAGAGGTCGAAGAGATGACGAACAATAGGTTGATTGGCGAATGCTCCAAGCGCTTGCCTTCTTGATTAGCTCTTGTAAACAAACAAATACGTTATGAAGTGTTTATTTTATTGTTTCGCAATGTATATCTTTAGATAGTTCTTTATTTACTAGAGCTCCACCTCATATTATATTGAAAGTATTGACACCGACTACTCGACACGGCACACCTCTAATGTTAATTTAGATAAACTAGCTACTACCCGCAACTACGACTGCGCGAGATAAATTCGATAAAATTTCACATGCAAGATCATTTCGAAGATTTTGTCCGCAAATTCCGAAAGGTTTTAAATGCCGTAACATTTCAGCTGGAGACACTATCATATATCAGTATACAGTCAGTCCCTCGCTCGCATGAAATTGCCGTTCAAATCGGGTCAGTCTTTTCCAAAGTTAGTTTGGACACAGATTAATTAGCAGCATTTTTTTTATCGCGTTGCTACTAGGCTGAGCTAAGACACTTGAATTTTATTTACATTTATATTAAATATGATTATCACACAATGGGAATTCAAAATGTAGGTCAATACACAATGCCCTGATATATGCTTATCGTAATCAATTAATAATCAAGTCCTTATGAAATTACTGTTTTGATTTAGTCAACCGACCATCTAGCTAGAGAGTCGTTGATTCTTGAACCACCTGCTGCTATGTCTTATTTGATTTTAACCGTAATATTTGCTGTTGTTATATTTTCTTCGTATAATGCAAAAGCAGACAGTGAAGATGTTATAGAAGATGACACGGATCCCGAAATTCTTGAGGATGCACGTCTCGATACAGTGAGTATTAATCCGAAACTAATTGTATCGACGCTAGCTCTGTGCGATTCAGTAGACATAGGACCGTATTTGTTTTCAATGGTATTTATTATCAGAATGCCTGACGAAGATTTTGTTCACCACAAGCTTTGTGGTGAACAAAATCTTCGTCAGGCAGGTGGTGTGACAAATATAAGCTATTTGGTATGTAGAGACTGGATTTACATGATGTATCTGCTTCGAGTTTAACACAAGTCACTCAAAGTATGATTCCGGAATCCGGGCTACTTCTCTGTCGACCTAAACATGACTGTATTTAAGACGTATTCATTCCTAAAACCAAGAAGATTTTTATATTTTACCATTGATCACAGAGTACATTGCGCCTTTAAAGATGCGGAAGAAGATTGATTAATCGAATTCAAAAGTTAGACCATAGTCATCTACACTAATAATATTAAAAAGTGGAACGATTTGTTTTTTTGTAATGAAACAACTTTTAAACTTCTGGACCTATTTCAAAAATAATTTTGCCGTTAGAAAGTTACATTATCACTGAGTAACATAGGCTATATATTATATTGATACCTGGGCGAAGTCGTGGGGAAAACAGCAGGATACATGTAACTTACAACCCTGAATTTTGGACAATCTTGGCCCTTAGAGACCGCCACTCAGATTGTACGATATTATGATTAACTGACATCCTCATATCTTCAACAGACTATACTGATAAGAAAATACGGCTACCGTTGTGAGATTCATCGCGTTTACACTGAAGACGAGTACATACTGGAAATGCACAGGGTACCCTTAGGTAAAGGCCAAGTGTTAGACGGACCTAGGCCAGTTGTGTTTCTGCAACACGGTCTGCTTTCGTCTTCTGCCGAGTGGGTGCTGATGACACCCGGGAAAGGTCTAGGTGAGAACGACAGACAAGATTTGTTTTTGTTATCAGTTAACAAATTAAACAATTCATAAGAATGCCCGATAGAAATACTCCTCCTTTTTATAATTGGACACAGCTTCAGTAAACCACGATGAAACCAGCTTAATAAAATTTCGTATCTAAAGACACTTTTCATCTGACTGCTCCAGTAAGGAAGTTATGTTTTTCGACTGTATTTACGTACGTATAATATGTGTTTGTATGCCTATAACTTCACCATGGTCTGTAGACTAAGCGGCTTGATGAATTAAGATATTCACATTTATATTTGTTGAGGTAGTGATTATAAGTATTTATTTTACAGCATATGTCCTAGCAGATGCTGGGTATGACGTATGGATGGGCAATGCCAGGGGTAACACCTACTCCCGTAATCACGTAACTTTGAAGCCCACATCTTCAGCCTTCTGGAAGTTTAGCTGGCACGAGATCGGGTACTACGACCTCCCAGCTATGATCGATTACGTCATCAGTGAAACTGGAGTCTCAACGATCCAATATGTGGGTTTCTCGCAAGGCACCACAGTATTCTGGGTGCTGACGTCAACACGGCCGGAGTACAACGACAAGATATCCGCAATGCACGCCTTAGCCCCCGTGGCTTACATGAGCAATATCAAGAGTCCACTTATAAGAGCCATTGCTCCCTTTACGAATTCACTGAGTGTGAGTAAAATATTACTTGCCATGAATATCTTGAAATGTTTAATTTCGATATATTGAAATACTAATGTTGACAATAATTGAGAGTGCCGAATTGGGTTCTCCGTTGGTTTTTCCCATAAAATTTGGAGCCGCTCGGCTGGAGACTGTAACTTACAGAAGATCGCAGTCAAATAACACTATGATGTAGTGTTATGTTTCTGCGGTGACTAAGGTTGGCAGTGCTCCACGAGGATACGCTGCGCTAGTAGTAATGCTGCTAGCACAGTGAGTCCTCCTGAATAATATTGATGGCAGCGCGTAAGCAACCGTAGGCTTGTGTGCAACCATTGTGGTATACAAATAAAAATCTTCTGACCGAAATCATTAAACCATTATACTAAAATACTTTGACAGAACTTAACTTAAATTATCTATTCTGTATCCATCATTATTTAACCCCGCAGGCCACACAGGAGAAAGGGATAGCAACTTTAGTCCTGTCAAATTAGATTTTGTACAATAGAATCGACACCATTAATTAGCTAATTTTGACTTGTTTAGAGAAAATTTTAACTTATTTTAAAGGGTAAGCTCGGAAACCGTTTGTAATAAGTAATAATATTTCATATTTCAGACAATACTAACAATATTAGGAACGAATGAGCTTCTTCCAAATGGAAAGTTAAATGAACTGGCCGGGCAGAAACTTTGTCTTGAAGAGGCAATAACCCAAGGGCTGTGTGCTAATTTGTTATTCCTAATTTGTGGATTCAACGCCGATCAACTGAACATGGTAAAAGTTCTGAAATTCTATGACCTTTAACTTTTAATATGAACGTCACCAAAGGCAACACCCGATGAATTGGCCACTCTACTCAGCACCATATCTTCTTTACCAAATATTATTAAGAACCTTTACTTAAACTGTATTTTGTATTGCTGTCTTGTTGCTTTTTGAAGTTCCAATATTGGCAGAAGGTGAGAATTTGGTACCATTATGAATAAATGAATTAACCAAAATCATTGTTTCAGACGATGCTGCCAGTCGTCCTTGGCCACACTCCCGCTGGGTCTTCAACGCGACAGATGGTCCATTTCGGACAACTATACAAATCCGGCACATTCGTAAATTTCGACCACGGTTCCATCGTAAATAAACTAACTTACGGGACCTTTCGACCACCAGCGTATAACCTTAGTGCCATTAGGGCTCCTATTTTCCTTCATTACGGCGATAATGACTGGTTAACAACACCTCAAGACGTAGACAAACTGTCTAAGGAAATTAAATCAGTTATCGGAAAATATCGGGTGCCCTTAAATAAGTTCAATCATTTGGATTTTGTATTCGCTATCAATGCAAGGGAGCTTATCTACGACCGTGTACTAAACATAATGGCACAATTTAAATAAATGCTTAAAATTTAACCCGTTTTATTAACAGTTACACATTTTCTTAAAGGACATACATTGTTTTTAGATTTTTCTTATTCTCAATTTGGGGACATCTGAAAGCAAAATAAATCTTTAGTGATTCCAGTCGTCTTATTAAAACCTTTATTTTGACGTGCTTACGAAATTTGATGACGAGTACGAAGACAACGTGGAGCAAGACGGTACAGATCTGCTTGTGCTCATTCTGTGGAAGGTTGCCTCGATGTCAGACTTCTGCGGTCGATGCCTTCTTTCACCAGCTAGCGACATTTCCCTTCTAACTATTGCCCCGAACGTATTTTGTACTAAAAACAAGATACGTTGCGTTAGTAAGTTTAACCATTTATTAATATATGTACATGCATAATGTTCCATGTCTCCGTAATGCCAAGCTCATGATACCTTGAGGTCCTGAGTTTGCTACCAGAATAATTGATAAATTATCTAATATCACGATGGGACCTAAAATATGTTCAGTGGGAAGTGGATGTGTTATGACTTATGTCACGCCTCTACCCTACCATATCGGGAAGGCGTGAAGATATTTATTTAGTTTTTACTATTCCTGTTCATAGCAGGCCAGCATTGACGAAATATATCTGGTGCCGTTAAATTCGAAAAAAACTAATAACCTTTGGTCAGTAAGTACACGGGATCTGCCTTTTTGCTACACGGCTCCGTTGGAATTGAATCACTGGAAATTCGCTCATTTGTTTTATGAAGTACTTGCAATAAAGAAACGTGTCTGAAATTCTGAAAAGATTAAAGTTAAGTACGTATCAAATTAATAAAAATATACTTGAACTTGTAAATAACGAAATACAAGAAATATAAAGCTACAGTTGTTTTTATTTTTAATCACTAGTCGTGAAAATAGCATGTATTTTAGTAAGCAGTACCTCGTTCTTGCAATTTCTCATTGTGATGATCATTTCGGAATCGATATCCTTGGGAGAATGAGAAGGTATATTTTCATCCAGATACGAATCGAACGGTTGCGGTAAAACAGCTACAGTATCATTCCCGAGTCTTAGCGAAGGTGAGCACACTTCACTCTTCCAAGGGCAACACTTATACACATTCTGCAGTTCCAGTTTCAGCGAAGTATTTTCTTGTCTTAACCGTTCCATTTCATCATTTTGTGTTTTGTATTTATCTTGTAAATTTTCGAAATTGGTCTTATTCTTTATACATTCATTTATTTCATTTTCACTTTGTAAATTGCACGCTTCACAACCAACATCGATCATTTTAACATTTACAGACATAGACTTGTTTTGTTTCTTATTGTGTCTTTTATCTTTACTGTTTCTAAGTATACTTGAACTGGTCAATAAATTTGTATTCGTTGATTTTACTTTTTGGGATTTAGTTATGTAGCACGCGCTTCTGGGCTTGATTAATGATTGTAAACCTTTTCCATCGTCTTTCTCAGGTATCTTATTTGAAGGAGTTGGTTCTTTTTTCAGAGATTTTTTCCACGGATCGCTACTTCGTCTCATTTGTGGTAGACGTGTTAACAGTGGCGTTACGTTTTTGACAAAAAGTGCTTGCTGTACCATTTCGTTCTGCCACACCTTCGCTACTGACCTAACACTTTCAGTGCTGCTACAAACAACTTTGCTCATTTCCTCGTTCTTAGAAATGTTTATATTAAATAGTTTTTCGATTATTATCCTCCAAAACATTTTTATACTCTTCAAAGCCTCCAAGCATCTTTCGCAAGGCCAATGACTCGTTTCAAATTCTTCCTTAGATTTTAAAACGGATAATTAGGTAACTGAGGTAGATAAAAAATTTGGTACGTAAATACACTTACCTCTTCAAAGTATTTGTCGAAATCTTCATTTTGCTTCAAGCATTCCTTCATTGCATGACAAGAATTGCAGATGCTTTCAAGCAATACTTTGGATTTACAGTTAGGATGACAGTGGGGCGTAGCCTTCAAATAATTAATATTATTATTAGTTAGTAGTATAAGTATTAATAGAAGGTTCTAGAATATTGGTGCCTTCATTAGAGATCACGATAGATGCTTCTTATCTACGGATTTTCTCATTAATTTTAGTTGTATCATGTGGACTAAAACTTGTGTACAATACTTTAGGCACTATACTACTCCATTAACAATTAGACTATTTCAATTCTATGATTATAATTATAAATGCTGCTATAAATATAGATGCTGCTCTACTTACCCGTCCACGACTTTTGCACGTCATAGTCCTCAAGAGATAGGTAAACGTGCTAATTGGTATGACACAGATGGGCATATCGCACTTTATCCATTCCCTGAGGTACTGACCTCGGACCCGTCTGTCATGACTCCATGCTCTAATGTCAGTACAGGACTCATAAGACTTGATCCTACTCTCGTTACGTGCTACAAGTCTTAGACAGTCACGACTTCTATAATTATTCATTGAATTACACCTCGAAAACAACTAAAATTCTTGTCGTTCATTTCTATCAGGTGACGTAAAATTTTGATACCAAATTCTTAGAAAGCCGGGACACAATAGGCTTGGTAAAGGTAATGAAATGAAATGACGTTGACACGTCGATGACACAACCAATCATAGAGGATGCGTGGCGAATTATACTTGCGTTAGATAGCGTAGTTTATCGATTACACTCCATTAGGTAGCAGTTACTCACTCTATGGCGTAGTTAGATAGTTAATCCCATAAGTTTTTAAGTAATTAACCTCTTCTGGTTTGGGGGTTAGATAAATCAGGATCAGGATTGTCCTAACGGTGATCTAAGTAAATGGGTGCCGATTTCTATAGACTCTCTTTCAATACATTGAAGGTTAATTATGTCGATTATAGGAGTCTCAGACTCACAGAAGAAGCCTCTGAATATCAGGGGTTTAAATTTTATAATACCAAAATAAAATTTTGTATTTACCTTTTTGAAAAGCCTTTGTTTCGTCATCTATCGAGATTATATAAACCTGAACCTCCTTTGTTCAATAATTAATTGTATCAAAGAAAAAATAATTCAAAAGGAAATGACATTCTATTTTAAGCCACCATTCCGCCTAGATTTCTGATGACATTACAAAATATTTGATACACTTTACCTTATTTACATTTCGCCGTAAGTCAAAACTATTGTTGTGAACAAATATTAAAATAAAAATCGTTACGTTATGCGTAAAATGAATGGCGGTGAAAAATAATATATATACGTTTAGAAAAATCTTATTTATTGTAAGTAGACAAAACAGCTGGGATCGCGATGTCTTTTATAACGAAAAGGGAGCGAGTGTTTAATGAATACGACCTGTTTGATCTGCCGGCGAGGAATGAAGGGAAGCTGAAGGCGTACGCGTCGTGCACGGACGCGAGGGCTTGGTCCCACTTCTGTTCCGACAAGGCCGAGCACTTGGTTGAAGTCATAAAGAGGAACAATGAGACGGTCACGCCCAAATATGTGCCCACATCCGTGATTGTCGATACTTTGATGGGTACCAAGAACGCAGAGATAGCACGTCTCAAACAGAAGATAGAGGAGTTTGAGCAAATGTTGGCCGCATATGACCAGCTCGACCTAACATGTGAGCAAAAGTGTGATATTGCGGCTGCCGTAAGTCATATTTTTTTCTGTTCTAAAGATTTTTGTAAACAGCAATTATTACGGGGTATTGTGATGGCTTTCTTTAAATGTATAATGTAGGTAGGTATAAGTTATGTACGTTCAAAGTTTAAAATAACAGTTAACAAAAGTTTTACGACATTTTGGTAATCCTTTCTGTGTTACTTTTAAAATAATAATAATAATGCTTGGACATTATCACACAGCGCCATCTGGCCCCAAACTAAGCAAAGCTTGTACTATGGAAACCAGTAGCTGATATAAATAATACTTATATACTTTATTTTTTGTAAATACATACTTTTATGATCAAACGAACTTACCCTAAGTGAAGTTCGATCTTAATTATCCTGTCTTCGTCGGAGAGATTTATTTTGACCATGTAGTAGCCCTGCTACGCCCGTAACGTATCGCACAAGTATTTATAGTGTAGGTAGAGAGAAAAGAAAAACAACACGTGTTCCAACCCCTTCCTCCACGTCACCGGCCTACATGCACCTCATTCTTTTTAGAGAAATAATGATCAACAATGACTTAAAGGGAAAAAACGCAAATAAAGGGCAGGGAGGGACCTTAAATCTCTCCGACGAAGACAGGATAATTAAGATCGAACTTCACTTAGGGTAAGTTCGTTTGATCATAAAATTATCCTGTCTTCGTCCTCGAGATTTATTTTGACCATGTAGATGTTCAGAGAATAAAGAAGTCAATGTTGTGTAAAAAAATAGCATATTCCGTAAAAATAATCATGAATAAACATATTAATAAAAACATAATGCATTAACCTCTTCTAAATATTATTGTTTATTAATTTGTAGATAAAGAATCAAACATTGTACTAGTATCCACAATAGGCCTATTGTAGAAATTTGCAAAAACTGCGGACTGCGCAGACCAGCCCGCAGATTTTCTAATAGCGTCAACGTTCAAGCCTCCCTGTGACGCCGCAGATGTTGAGGCATGCCTCATACTGTGAGCACAAAAAATTGAGGTGTCGATGCCACTTTCAGCCAGAGTTTTCTTAATCCAGCGACCTAATGTTTGGGATGAAGCTGGGTTATGAGGCTTTTTGAGACATAAAATTAACCGCCCATTCGAATCAGATCTCATGGAAGATGTTACAGAAATATATTTCTGCAACGCCGACGCTGGACAAACTCCAGGGCGCTGAATAAAAAATGGTAAATTAAAAATAGGTTGTGATCTGCCGATTTTTAAAGTTTTTATCATATCAGTTATAGTTATAAGTATTCGATTATCAAATGTTTTGATGTCTGACAATTTTATGACTGACAATGTTTGCATTATTTGTCCAGTTGCTAAAGCTAGAAGCATTACAACTTTTTTGCTTAACATTTCAAAGTTAACTGCATCATTGACAATAGTCTCTAAATAATCCAAAACCGTGCTTGGATTCCATGTGAGGCTATAGCGAGGAAGTGTTGGTTTTAGTCTAAATATACCCTTAAAAAAACGCTTAAGACTACTATCATCACATAAAGTGTTGGTTGAAATTAATGATATGGCTGATCTGTGATTATTTAAAGTACCAAAGGACGATCCCTTATTAAAGCAGGCCATCAAGAACTCCAATAAGTAACAAATATTAACATTATAAAAATCACAATTATTTTGGTAACAAAAGTCCCACCATAATCTAAGGCTAGAGTTGTACTGAGATTGCGTACTTTGAGAAATAGAAGAGATCATTACTTGTAAAGCGGATTCGGGTATATTTTGTCTTATAAATCCTTCCCGGATAACACACATACTGCCAGGGTAAGTTGGTGGTGTAGAGGGTGTACTGACCTGAAAGGAGATAGAAGAAGATATTTATGCGGTGGGATTATCATCATTTCAGTAATACAAAGAGACTTAAATACAGGGTACCAAGGTTGAGACTTCCATGATGGAACAACCACTATCCCAGTTGCTTTGTCACTAACAATTTTATTTAATACCTTTAGTATCAATGCAAATGGTGGAAACGCATAAAAGAAAAATTGAGACCAATTGACTGTAAATGCATCAATATTATAGGCAAAAGGATCTTTCTTCCACGAGATGTATAGAGGACACTTGGCATTAATGCGAGATGCAAATAAATCTATACAGGGTTTTCCAAATGTATTGACAATTTTACTGAAGGCATATAGATGAAGTTCCCATTCTGTATCTACATTTAATCTTCTAGATTCAGAATCGGCATCGGTATTTAGAGATGAACGGATATAAGAAGCAAATATAAAAATATGTCTTTCTTCACACCATTTCCAAATCATCCTAGCTACGTAATTGAGATGTGGGTACTGGATCCCCCCCATTCTATTGACATAAGATATTGCAGTTGTGTTATCTACACGCAAAAGAATTTCACAGTGTCTTTTGTCTCCAGCAAATGATTTGAGTCCAAAATAAATTGCTAAGAGTTCCAGATAGTTAATATGATTAGTACATTCGGTAGTCGTCCAATGACCCCCAGTTTTTTTCAGAGCCACAGGCTGCACCCCAACCTGTTGTAGATGCATCTGTATAGATCTCCATACAATAACTGTGTTGTTGAATTGGATTTCTCGCTTTTAAGACGTGGTTTTTCCACCAAATTAAATCATCATGTAAAAATTCTGGCACGTCCATGTATGCATTATAATTATCACCTTACTTAATGCCAAATATTTGGCTCGCTCTAGTGATTTTGTGTACAACCACCCATATGGAATGGCTGGGCAAGCTGCAGTAAGGAAGCCTAGAAAACGAGCAAATTCTCTAATTTGAATTCTATGACATTTTAAAAGTTTACCGCTTTCTTTAAGTATTTTCTGTCTTTTGGGGTTCGGTAACTGTAAAGTCATTGTTTTGGAGTCTAAAATGAATCCCAGAAACTTACAAGTTTCACTAGGTATTAATTTACTTTTTTTATAGTTTATAATGAAACCTAACCGTTTTAAAAAGGTTGTAAAGTAAAGTAATGTTGTGTTGACGTAAAGTAGTGTTGGCGTTTTCTAGACAAGCTTCTATTGTATTTCCTATACAAAGTATGTCATCTAAATGTCGCACAGATAAGTACCCTAATGACCTTAAATGAGCCATAACTGGCTGTAATAACTTAGTAAATATATATGGTGCCGAACACAGACCAAAAGGTAAAGCTACAAATTCGTATAATTCCTTAAAATGGAATCTCAAATACTTAGAATGCGATTCATGAATTGGCACTAAGAAATAAGCCTCTTTGAGGTCAATATTGACCATATATATATATAACCTTCAGACATAAGTTTGGTAGCAGTTCTAATATCTTCCATTTTGAAATGCTCGATTTGAACATGCTTATTCAGTTTTTTAAGGTTTAATATGAATCGCTTGCTACCGTCATTTTTAGGTATTAAAAATATATCAGATATGAACTGGCCTTGTATAGGCTTACATTTCCTTATGGCTTTAATTTCTAAGAGATGCTGTAATTCTTTCTGTATATCGGCGGATTCTTTTTTAGAAAATTTACGCTCTTGACCGCTATTTGAATTTTGTTTAGGTTGCTTGTAAAAAGGAATTGTATAACCTATTATAGTACTTAGAATAAATTGATCATTTGTAATACATTGCCATTCGTGTAAATAATATTATAAACGGCCAGCATCTACCTGAGATTGTGTGTCTATACTCGATTGGGAGGGTAACGCTGCGTCTGGGTTGGCCGCGGAGGTGGACGGCGAATTAGCGGCAATGCGGGTGCTGCAGATATCGGTGGGTAGCGGCGAGCAGTCGCTGGAGGCGGGGGTGGTGGCGGCGGCAACGCTCGCCGTCGACTGGTATAGGATATCGTTTGTCTCGGCCCACCGGGTCTCTGCGTGTACGGTTGGCCTCCGCGCTGTTGATACCGTACTCGAGATGATGGGCCTCTTCCGTTTAAATTTGGAGTAGATGATGCTTGTATCATCTGACCTGTCTTTTTTATGCCTCTTGAATTTTTTACCAGGTCTCCGAGATTCTCTCCAATCAAGAATGTGTCTCTTTTACGATCCTTAAAAGGATCGATCAAACATTTGTCGACCAACGGAAATATCACCGATCGGCGAGTGTCGGTTTCTGCAAAGTGTGAATCTGCTATGATTTTTCCAGCATCATTTAATATTCGTAGTGCCTCTGGTATATCCGGGCTCTTTTTCAAAAGGTCAGTCATCGCCTTGCTTAGTGCTGTAAGCGCTTTGCCCAATTGGTCTTGCTTTACCAGGAGACGTTTGTCACGGGCTTTACACACCTCAGCGAGCATAGCACTTATATCCGGGTTAAGTGTTGGAGCTTTTGCTAACGGGAGATTCCTTGGGATACTATATTTCTTCAAAATCTCATCTTTATTTTCTTTGCTGAGACCATTTAGTAATATTTTTTGATATCTAGTGGCTATATCTTTTTGTAAATCTTCCCCAAATTCGACGGAATCCGGCTCAACATCACCTAGAGCTGCTAGTATCTGAGGGTCATAATCTTCTTCTATATGATTACTCTCAGCGATCACATTAAGACCCGCTGAGGTACTTTCTTTGTCGTCGGAACCTACGTCGACTTCATTCATTACACCCAACCAAGCTGTCCGATTCCACAGGATATACCTCATCGGTTGATAAACCCACGTCATATTCTACGTGTTCGAGATGTTCTGAAATCGAAATACGCAATATGTAACTGACCAAATAATTAGAGTAAATTGTGAGGGTAGTTTGACAATTGCATCGACTATAATGTATGACAGGTCATGGTGAGAATATAAATATACTATATTCTGTAGGTACACTTTGTTCCCGAAGAATACAACGGGTATAAAATAGTGCAAGTCCCGATGAATGCAAACGGTGCACAAAATAGTAACACAATATTGTCGCACTAAAATGTGGGTAATAATAGCAAACAATAATCCGAAGAATTCAACGGATAATAAATTTGTGTACGCCCGATGAATGCAACGGGCACACGTTTGCTTAAACATAAAGTCAGAATTACCTTGAGTTTGCACATCATTTTCTTCATCGGAGTATATGGTACGCCGTGATTTATCACACCGTTTTGACTTGAGTTTTACTTCATATTTCTTCAATTTTCTAATCCATTTATCCTCTTTAGATTCATCATGAGAACGTTTAGGCATTTTTTTTTTTAATCAACACCGTAAGAAAGAAATATGGTTATTTGACTTGTGCGACCGCCGTGCGCGCACGGACAAGAATGAGGTGCATGTAGGCCGGTGACGTGGAGGAAGGGGTTGGAACACGTGTTGTTTTTCTTTTCTCTCTACCTACACTATAAATACTTGTGCGATACGTTCCGGGCGTAGCAGGGCTACTACATGGTCAAAATAAATCTCGAGGACGAAGACAGGATAATTATAATACATACCAAACACCCAAACGCAAGGCAAACATATTTGTCACATAAATGTTTGGCCTGGCGGGAATCGAACCCGCGACGTCTAACGTAGCAGTCAGGTATACTAACCACTAGACCAGCGGTCTCGTCCAAAAATGCGTTTTATAACTCTCAATAATGATTACTGTCCCACCAAACTTCTGTCAAGTGTGAAGTCTGGCGGAGGTATTGTTTGAATGGTACACACATGGCTAACTACAGCATGTATCATTCTAGTGTAGTTATCCTAGCGTTCATCAAAATTCCTGTTTCAGCACGCGGCCATCAAAGCAGCTAATAAAGAACTTGATGAGATGGTAAGTAAAGTAATAAGCTCCTTTTCTATTTTCCTATCTCATACTAAAAAATATTCTTAGCTTGTATTTTGTTGAAAGTGGATTATACCTAGTAGGTGTGTAGGTAGTTAGGTACCTACAATATACTTAAAGCATGTGCAATAACCGTTCTTTTTTTTCAGTGCTTAGACTTGGATCTATCCGGTTTCACAGAGGTTTGTAATGCAGTTATATGCGTGCTATATATTGATACAAATGGCCATATCATAATTAATTATTCAATTTTACTATTTCAGGGTATTGACTCCGAGACGTTTGAGGTAGTACGACAAGGAATATGATTATAATACCCTTTTACTAGAAATACACGCTGAAAATTTGAATATTAATACAAATCTATTGAATTTAGACAAAAAAAATAACATTTCTATCGTACCTTATGTGTTTATTGACTTTGTGCGCGATCTAAATTCTATACAATGTAAGATCACCCCAATCTTAACGTACCGATTTCATTTTCATTATTTCGTCGTAGCCTAACGGTTTATATTTTTTCTTATTTCGGACCTATGTTACAAAGAAAGAATTAATACCTCCCATTACTTTTTATAATAATTGTAATTAATTTATTTAATTAATTAGAACGGCTTCAAGCCAATTATACTAATTAATAGTTAAACCAGTCATACACTCAACTCGCAGTACTCCAAGCATGCCGACATTATCATCTGCCATCCATCCGCGAACACGTCACTATCAGGGTTGGACTCCAAGAGGGCGTTGAGCGCAGAGAGAATGTAATGTAAAAAAATGTAATGTAGAAGCATGAAAAGAAGTCGACCTTAATTTACGATAAACAAATTAATTAGTTACTATGTGTTATAGTAAGGGGTAAATAAAGTATTGAAATAATTAGAACATAATAAATCTTTATTGTTTTAGACTGGAAAATCTAGAGGCGATGAGGTAATATTTATATAATGTAATTTACTGTATTATAGTTTTAGAATATTATATCCAATGTTAATGGTACAATTGTTCATTACAGCCGGCTAAATATAAAGGCGATGAGGTAATTATATACCTATTCATTAATCACAATTCCTATAACGATCATGTTTAATGATGTCATTACATTATTCTTGTCTTCTTTCCTCTCTGTTTTGGAACAATATGTGGGCACTAAAATATATTTTTAATTATGACTAGCGGCCCGCCCCGGCTTTCCTGATTTTTTTCCTGATTTTTCTTTGCTATAAACTTAACGGAGCCCGAGACCTTTCCAACGAATGCAAAACCGTGGAAATCGGTGCGTGCGTTCTGGAGTTATAACGTCAGGAAGGAAAACCCGACTTATTTTTATTAATTATGATAATGACTGCGACATCCTCTGTGTTTAAATGTATCTATTGTAGTATTATTAGCGATTAAACATTTGAAGGCTTCACTTGAAATTTACCTATAGCTATGAGTATTGTATGATAAAAATTCAGTTTATTTAGGGTCGGCAACGCGCGAGTGATACCCCTGGTGTTGCAAGCGTCCATAGGCTGCGGTAACCGCTTACCATCAGGCGGGCCGTATGCTTGTTTGCCAACAGTGGTATAAAAAAAAATTGTTACAACCCAAAAATTGTTAAAGAACTCCATAAATGCCATATCCTGCATTAGTAGATTCAAGCAAGACTATGAACCATGTTGAACTCCGATCATATATACTTATGTGTCTTTTCAGAAACATGCTACACCGCAAACGGAAACGAAGAGCAACCAAATGGGTCTAGAATGTCCTTGCGATGCTTCTACATGTGAGTTTAGTACCTATTAAGCTAAAGAACAGGGCATGCTTTTCAACACTGATCAGCAGCTTGTAGGATTCATACGGCTGAATAGTGAATCACGACATTTAAAATTAGAAGGCTCATCTAAATGTTTTATTTAAGTGTCGTCAAAAAACAATCTCATAGGTAAAATCGGAGGCCACTTTAATTTGTGGCATCAGATTTGACGAAGTTTCAGAATTCGGAAATTACTGACGTCATTATCATCTGCCTGCATTATGAATGCACCGTTAATTTTGTATTGAGCTGAATTGAGCGTTAATGAGCAGTCACTAGAAATGGTGGTGCGTAATACCTTTATCACTATATAGAACGTATTCTATACTAATGCCATTACACAATTAAACCATTAATTATCCTTCCAGAAAGTTACGGGTAGTTGTTAATCATTGTTAAATTATGATACATGTTAAAAATTATAGTTTCAGCCGAATATAATATAGTGAGATCATTTTTTCTTTTTAGCTGCTCACGACACAAGGATTGACGATATGCAGGATACCATCATAGCTAAGGATGCTAAATTGAATGCTATGCAAAATACTATTGCTGTTAGTTACTGTCATACTTTCTATATATGATTTGAATTTTAAGCATTATATCCTTGTTTATGTGTTAATGTATTTTTTTGCATTTCTTTTTTTTTGTAGAATATTCATGTTATGTACTTAAGTAATTGAAATGTAAATTATAAGTATATCTCTTGGTTTTAAAAGAATAATTGCGGAGTTTCTTGCCGAATTTTTCTCAGCAAAAAACGACCATGGGAAACCAGTGGTAGATTCGGACGATTTTAAAGTACTTATCTGTAAAGTCTAGACAAATAAAAATCATTTTGCGTTTGAGTTTATATTTGTCAGATTTCATCTGCTAATTTCATGAATTATATTTGTAGGTCATGGAGAATGATGTGTGTGAGCCTTATTGCATTTACGCTCACATATACACAGCTTTAGAAAAAATATTCGGCACATTATCACAAAATAGTAAATATAAGCAGTATTTAGATCTTTTGGTAAGGCACTGAAACACACGACAACTTATCGAATATAACTAACACTTCTGACAATAATATTTTGTATTAATGTTCAGACTTCCGGAAAAGATACACGCTGTATTGACATAAAGGGTAGAATCCTATACAAGCTTAAAGTGTTGGAGAAGTTTTGTCTTGCTCTAATAGCTCCATGCTCGCAAGATTTCAACAGCCCTTCGGCACAAGACTGCCCTTGCTATCGTGCTGAAATAATTGCGCGAGTGGAAATGACGTATGCTCTCACATCAGCCGAATCTAAACAACCAAGTCTTGATAACAAAAGAGCCCAACTCGTCGCTGATATAATGGAAAACGATGAAATGAAGGAGATTCTGAGTAAAGATAGCGGTTCTATAAAACATGACGATGATCAAATGTTTGATAGCTTTTGTACTGACAATTACAGTATAGACACAGAAAATTTGAAACGCCTTAAAAATTTACAAGAAAACTACGATGATCTAATGACATGTTACGAATCTTTAAAACATGAAAAGGAATGCTTACAAATAAGATGCCACAAGTACGAGGAGTTAGAAAAAGAGATTGAAAATTTGAGAAGTCAATTGAGAGAATATACTGCATTGTGGAATGAAAAAGAGCATTATCGAAAACGTTCAGTTGATTTGGATTCATTGAAAGAGCAGTATATGATACTTGCAGATGAATCGTCGAATTTGGAAACGCAACTTAAAGCGGAGGCCGAAATAAATAACATAAAATCAAATTCAATAGACGAACTTAGAAACGAAAATTTAAATTTAGAGAAAAAATTGAACGATACTATAATAGGTTTTGAAAAAGAAAAAAATAATTTGGAATGTAAATTAAAGGAAACCGAATGTAAAGTCATGTGTCAGGGACAGCAAATAAAAAGCTTATCCCTACAAATAGATAGACTTTTGGAACAAGACCAAGATAAAGTTAGTATTAAGTAATTAGACTTGAAAATTATCGATTCATACATTTAGTTTAAGTACAGTTAAATATTCACTCGTAAACGTTATATTTATTTGTAATTGTTTATTTTTGGTGTTATTTATTTAAAATACTAGTTTCAGTCCAATGAAACTTCATCGAATTTTATTGCATTAATTGACGAAGTAGAGTCACTCAAAGATCAGATAAAGAATCTTAAAGACGCTCTATTCTGCAATGAAGACGAAAAACAAACTTTACAAAATGAATTCCAAGATAAGCTTAACCTAATTAATGATTTAAGGATGGAAATTGAAGACTGGAAAAGTAAGTTTTTTTTATTATTTTTTTACTTCAAATAGTCTGGTGTTTGACTACTATTTTATGTTTCACGCAAATTTAAGGCCATGGCACGAGTACGCTTAGTTTGAAATTGATAATAGCTTTAAAGTATGTTACTTCCGTAATGCAATGCTTGCTTGGTAATATAATTGTAATGGTTGACAAGCAACTTTTTAAACGAAACCTAAAAAAATAATGTTGAACTAAAGTAGCGGTTATAAGTTATTACAAGCATTCTTAAGCTTATTTCTTTCAAACTATATATAAATAGGTCTGTCTTTGCCGCACAGAGTCAGTTTTTGACATGTGTTTATATATATATGTATATATGTCTGTCTTTGCCGCACAGAGTCAGTTTTTGACATGTGTTTATATATATATGTATATATGTATAGTACAAATATTATGATATAATTTAATTTAATTTTGATTCTAGGTTCATATGAAAAAACACTACAGCGCAACAAATATTTAGAAAAATATACTGAAGATTTTCGTGAGGAAGTAGGTAAACTCATACAAGAAAACAGAACTTTAGCGCAGGATGTTGAAGAAAAAACCATAGCCGTGGAAAATTCAATAAGTATAATTAACAATAAATCTCATGAAGTCAATAGATTGTTAGATGAAATTGATCAGAAAGAATCTGAAAACATAGATCTTCTTAAAAAACTTCATGAAGTTCAAGAAATGTACAACAAAAGTATGCATTTATTAGAAAATGAGAAAAATGAAGCCCTTACATCTCTGAAATTAGCCAAAAAAGAGAGTCAAGAATTATTAGGAAAAGTAAAAGAGTATGATGAATTAGTTCATAAACGGGATGATATGTCAAAAATACAAGCAGAAAGCTACGACAAACTCAAAGAAAAACTATTAAAAACTATGGACGAGAATAGAGAACTTCAAATTAATGTAGCCAATCAGGAAAAAAATAATTCTATTTTGATTCAAGAAATTCAGAGACTTCGCGAAGTTAATAAACATGCAATCGATGATATTCATGAATTACAAGACGAAAAAAGCAAATATGAGTCGTCTCTTGACTTAGTAAAAAAAGAAAGTGGAATATTGGAAAACAAACTAGCACAGCTTGAAAAAGTATCATCCGAATTTCTAATTTTAAAAGAAAATCATGAAAAAAATATAATTGAAAAACAAAGATTAGAAAGGGAGTTACGTGACAAAACCGTTGATCTTGACAATGCCGAGTATTCAGTCCAACTAAAAAAAAGGGAAAGCAGTGAACTAATTGAAAAATTGAGAGAAGCGGCTACTTACAAAGATGATTTAATCAAGTTAAGTGACGCATATCAGAAAATTGTCAATGAAAAACTACTAATTCAAAAAGATTTAACAGACAAAAGTAAAGATTTAGATATGGTTTTACATACGCTGAATAGCCTAACAGCAAAAAATGAAGAATTAATGGAACAATCGGATCAAGTTACTGATTTACAGAACGAATTAGCAGATTTGAAGAAAGCTTATGATGAGTTATTAGCAGAAAAAAATACTCTTCAACAAGATTTTGATAACAAAACAGAAGAAATTAATAATCTATACAATACATTAGAAAGTAAAATAGATGAAAACAAGGAACTATTTGATCAAATAAAAACACTTGAAATTCATCAAAATACAACACAAGATAATATTAAAACATTACGAGATGAAAATAAGTCATCTAAAACTGCTTTGCATGCTGTTCAAAGAGAAAGTGCAGAATTGATTGACAAGATCAAATACTATGAAACAATGGAACATGAATTTAATAAAATGAAAAGAGCTCACGACGTCATGAAAGCTGAAAAAGCAAGACTTGAGATGGAACTAGATTCACAAATAGCTGACTTAAAAAGAATGGAAACAGAAAATCGTGAACTGAATAGTCAAAGTCAAAATTTACTAACACATAGTGAAGATTTAGAAAAAGCTCTTATTAACGCAAGGACAGAGGTAGAGCCTACACATAAATGTGTATAATATTAGGCTTGTTACGACTTTATAGTAACCGTTAATGAAATATAATTATACATATATTAAATATTTTCAGCTAACAATGAAATCGGATGCACCCAACAATGCTTATGCAGATATAATAAAAGAAATAGAACAAATGAAAATAGAAAAAGGTCAAACTCAAAATAAAATAAGAGATTTGTTAGATAAACTAGAAGAATCGGTAATATGCTTCATTAAGTACACCAAATCAGTTTAAAATGTAGCATTATTCGAATATTAATCTAATATTGTTTTAATTTTAAATTTGTTAAGAATGTAATTGATTGTCGTTTCTGTTTTAGGAAAGTATTATATATGATCTCAGTGAAAAAATTTTGGCCCGTGATAGTAAAATAGCAATTCTAGAAAATCAAGTTAATGAATTAGAAGCTGAAGTAAGAATGCTGCACAATAATCTAGAGGAGTTACTTGACACTGGTGAACAAATAAAAAATAACAGTTATCAAAAAATTGACCAATCTCTCAAGAAAATGGAAGCTCATCGTATGTAGTTCTTCTGTAAAACAGATTCTAATCAACCGGATGGAATCACTTCGTTAAGGTGGCAAATGTCGTAAAATGAGACTAATTAACATTCTATCGTTTACAGATTCAAGAGCTACTCACAACATGAAGATGGAATTAGCGCAACTTCAGAATGAAAACGCACAACTTGACCAGCAGCTTTCAGTTACCAAGATGAAATCTGATGAGAGTTTACTAGATAAACATAAATATATGTCTTTAATAAGCAATCTGAAATACGAAAAAGAAAATATTGTAACTGTTATAAAACAAATTGAATTAAGTAGCACAGGTGATAGTATATTATCACCAGACCACTGCAGTGTAGAGGATGTGCTTTCATCGTTGGATAGAATTAGAAAATGTTTGGATGCTAAAAATTCTAAAAGCAGTTCACTCGAACAAACTTTGCTTAAAATGCAGACATCTTCTCAATTACTTCTAAGCAAAGCAGATGAAGCCAAAAAGATAGTAGAAAAAGAAAAACAAAAGATTATAAATGAAAAAGAAGATGCTATACGAGACAGGCTGAATACCGAGAAGCAACTTACAGATTTTAAATCAAAATTAGAGAATCAAATAGCCCACGACAAAGAAATCATAAGAGATTTGGAAGCAAAAATGCTGAATCAGAAACTTATTATTGACAAAATAAAACAGTCTACTCAAAATTACGTTTCTAAGTTGGAAAAAGAAATGCAATCTCTTCAAGATATGTATCAAAATTCGATGGCAAAAATATCAGAACTACAAGAAAAAATACAAAGTATGAGTGATGAGAAGAATATGAATATTGATATTATTGACAAAGCTAATTCAGAATTAGATGAAAAATCTAAAGAAATTTCAATTTTACAAAAGCAATTAGAAGAAATAAAGAAGATACCACGTCAGAGTATTGGAACACAAATTTCTACACTGGAAAACATTAGAAATACGGATTCTCAGACAGATGAGGAACTGTTTGAAGATTATAGCTTAAAAGACATTGAAAAAGTTAATGATATGAATATGATTCAAATTCATAAGCCTCCATTAGAGAAAAAAGTAAAGGATACAAAATCAAAGCAAAAGCACCATACGCTAAACGAAGTTCAAATACTAACAGCAAATATCGAACCAACATTTGACTACGTAAAAAGTAGTTATCTAAATTATAAAATACAGCGTCTTAGTCCTGGCCGTCTCGAACAATATTCTATTTCTTGTCCAAGCAATATCATAGATTTTGAAGATCTACAAACACCCACAACAAGCAATAAAAGTCCTGATATGATGTTTGAGAGAATCGGAAAACCATACGTTGAATCAACAGAACAATCTCCAAATTTAATTGATATTTATAACAGAAAATCTTTGCATACGAATTCGGGAAAAGATTATCTTGAACATTCTACCATTCCTAAATTAGAGCAATTAGGTTCACGAAGCCCAACAAAATCGAGCGCTTATACCGGGTTTGGCTTAACAAATGAAAGTTTTGAAACTGAAAGTAATCAGAACTACCTCAAAAGCAATGCCTTTACTGATCCTTCTGTAAAATCAACAGATAAAGATCTCTTTGTAATCTATCGAGATAGTGAAAGTAACTACGCTAATAAAACGCCTGAAGATACGGGACCTTGGGTAAATAATGGTAATTCTGAAATCGTCGTTGAAGCCGTAACTGTTTACGCTGATAAGGCAAGAAAACGTCATAGAAAGGAAACAAAAGGGAATAAAAAGCATCACACGGAAATTGACTCCTTTTCATATGCTGAACAAGATCAAGAGGTTTTGGATGATATAAATAAAAATAAACTTGAAATAGAGTTACCTAGAGTTGAAAATGGCAGTGACTCCTTAACATCAGATGGTGATAAAAAGTCATTAGATTCTTATACTATTGCAATTTACACAATACCGAAACAAACAGCTAACTCGAATGACAGGATGGAATATTTGGAATCAAACAAAACCGTTTCAAAACCAAGAAAAGATATTAAAAACATTGAAAAATCTATATCTCAGTCTAGTATCATGAATGAAAAAGTAGTTACACCTCATATTAACTCAAATCCACTGAGTAATCCTCCAGATGAATCTCATCATAGGCTTTCGCGAGTAGGAGCTGATTTTCTACTAATAAAGAATGACGCAGCTCCAGGTGCAATTTCCGAAGTAACAACAAAAACGAATGTGCAAGAATCTACAAATTTTGGGCTACAATATATTTTAGAAACAGTACAGAGAGAAACGAATCCGAACTCAATTAAAGGGTATAACGGTACAAGAAATGTACGTAAATCTCGAAGCGAAGAAAGATTTAACCAAACACAATCGCCTGAAAAATCGGTATCCCCTCCATCACCGACGAGTGCTTTAAAAATATCATCTACGGAATATAAAACTGTATCAACATATAGTCAAAGCAAGATGAGCGATAAGAGCGACTCCAAAACGTTTGCAGAACAAAGCATTTTGGTTAAATTAGAATCTAGTGAAGAATATGAAACTAAAATAAAAAATCTCACAAATGCCTTGGATAATATTGAAAAAGCTTATAAGAAAAAAATTGAAGCTATTAAATTACAATACGATAATCATATAAAGAATATTTTAAATGACCATGATCAGGGTGTTAAAAGTATTCAAGGATTACATGAGGATACTTTACAAGACATCATAAAAATACATGAGAATGAAATTGAAAATTTAAGAAGCATGGGTATTGAAGCTATGCGGAAAGCAGATAAACTTGAAAGAGAAAATAAAATCCTTAAAACTAAAATTCAAATCACTTGTTCTAAATGTCAAATAGATGAGGTAGGTATATTTTTATTATTCTCGATTGCTTACTAATTGAAACTAGCGTATGCCTATGATTTAGTCCTTCGTTGACGTAATTTTATTCCAGGATAAAAAGTTATCCGTCTACTGCCTAGTCAAATCAGCTCAACGTTCACAAACTAACAGACAGACAAAATAATTCCAATTAATTTTGACACTTTGTTTGTTACTTTAGAATAGAATCTTAAGCATTTCGAAATTATTGAGACATTGAAATTTTATTTAATTTTAGAGATCAGTTTAGGAAATTGTTTAATATAACTCTTTCTTCAGGAACCAGTGAAAATGAGTTCATGTGACCTTAAAAAACGTAAAAGATTAGGAGATACCAAAACGCTAACTAAGACTAACGTGGAAGCGTTCAATGTAAAACCGAAAGCTCGGAATCAAGGCCCTTGCACGTGCTCCCTTGATGTTAATATATCTGATACTATTCGCAACATATTCGAACAAGTTGACGTTGATCAGAGAAAAATGGCTGAACACACGTATTTGAAGTACATTGCTAATAAAATAATGAATAATACAGTTGAGGTAATACAACTCCCACTGTAACTTATAAAAATATCGATTTAATAAGACTTATTACACTAATTACTAATACAAATATCGGTACAGGCTCTGGACGCGCAGGAGCTATCCTTCCTTCATCTAAAAGTATGTCGAACATGGAAGACCAAATTAACGAAAGAGGAGGCTCTACAAAAGAGGATAGACAACTTAGAGAGCGAGCTGATGAACAAGCAACGTAACGCGCAACAACATAGTATGCATTTATTGATTAACTAGCTTTTGGCTTTGCACGCGTGGTAATGTGAATAAGTAAACTTGTACCTATATGTAAATGATAGCTGTGACCTGAGTAAAAAAAAAGCCAGATTTTCATACAAACTTTCATCCCCTATTTTACCCTCTTAGGGGTAGTATTTCCAAAAACCCTTTCTTAGTGGATGCCTACATCATAAAACTCAAGTCTCTAACCCCAGCCGTTTAGGGTGTGCGTTGATATGTCAGTGAGTCAGTCAGTTTCTTCTTTTATACATATATCCAGATAAATATAACGTAGTGTTTGCTATTTTGTAAAAAGTGTATAACGACTGATCACGGTGCCGCACCGGTGTGGCAAACCGAGTGCTGTTTCTTTTTAACAAGCGACCCGCCCCGGCTTCGCACGGGTGCAATGCTTATTGAATTGCAATTAAATGCCCCATGTATTTAAGGTACTTAATTGGATACTGATTAATGCTGTATTGCTTAAAACCGCTTCGTAAATAAGCCATTATTTCTCGTAAAAAGGAAAGGATACAAAATTGTTATTATTGGTTATCCCTAAGAGAATGGACATCCATACCATTCCGAACTTTTGTAGAACTTTTTAAGGTGTACAATACAGCAGTACATTATTGAGATCTACCTCGTAGGGTTCAGCCAGCGTTTGCAATTTAAGCAAACGTCTATTTACGACATCACATTAGAAACCTCTTAAATTATCTGTTTTTCTACTTCTATTTTCTATTATACATGTATTATCCATATAAACCTTCCTCTTGAATCACTCTATCTTTTAAAAGGCCAGGTCCAAAATCCTGGATCTGACTATCCACTCACACGCGCGCACTTTTCACAAAGAGTACTCGGTGCGGTGTTCTTGACGTATGTTTATTTACTAATTAGGTAACTGTAGATATCGTTTTACCGCCAAGCAGTAAGTAGTACAAAAGACACTACAACTTTTAACGACGCTGTTGTTAGTGCAATCAATGGAATCAATGCAATTTATATGTACAGTAGCAGAACTAGATCGCAAAGTGGCTGTGGAGCGTCGTCGCCTGCAAGAAGTACGGGAAGCGGTGTGTCGTACCACGCCGCTGGGGTCCCGCGAGCCCAGTCCTATGCCGGTAACTGGGGCTGTACCACCGGCACCACCTCCCACGGCAGACGCGGCGGAGAAAGACTTCGTGTGAGAATTGTATTTATTAGATTGAAAAACAACAATTTGAGCCGTGGTGACGGTGTCGTTGACGCGACCCTTTGTCGTTTGATGATGAGTCTGGCTTCCAGCCCCGGCGGCCTGTACCAATTCATCTTATTAAGATTAAGTAAAGTTATTAATCACACCACGAGCTGAAACAAAGCGGTATGGCGAACGGGAACCGCCCGACTGGGAGCTGTACCACCACCTTACAAAAGACCGCAGTGAAATAACACTACTTTGATGTAGTGATATGTTTCTGCGGTAAGTAACGTTGCCATTGCTCCACGAGGATACGCTAGGCAAGAAGTACCTAATGCTGCTGCGCTAGCAGAGCTAGCACAGTGAGTCCTCGTCAAGAACATGGTTGGCAACGCGTTAGTGATAGGTATTGCTAGAGGCCCCTGGTTTTGCTAGCGGCTATAGGCTACGGTAACAGATTACAATCAGGTGGGCCGTATGCTTTTGTGCCAGTTTATTAGTATAAAAAAACTGGCTCTTTGATTACTATTTAGGCGAACTCTTACCGCCTATAATAAAAAAGTGGACCTGTTCAATATATTCATGTACGATACTGCTAAGGAGGTATTTCAGGATCAGTTGTAACATGGCCGCTTGTACCTACGATATCGCCGAGAGGAGGTCGGCAGGAGATCTTATGAGTACGCTGTGCCCACGGGCAAGACGAGTCAAGCCGGAAAGCAATAGGGTAATTTCTTATCATTTTAGTTAACGGTGGGCATGTATTACTCATGACCGAATACTGAAACGACTTTCAAAGTTTGAAGGCCACGTGACTGGTTGGAGCGTCGTCAAAATCAATTTCGCTTGTAAAGTCAGAGACCACTCAAAATGAATATGACCTCTGACTAGAGTAACGTTAATATATTCAGCCATTAGAGTAGATATTGATGAGAATGAAGGAAGTGAAAGACTTAAGAAAAAATATTATTATCAGAAGTAATTGGTACAAAGCCATCTCTTGAATTGATTGGCTGTGCTTAGCAAGGTTTAAGTGAGAAAGGAGTGTTTTTTGAAATGGTAAATAGACCTTAAATGATTCTGGTATATAACTTAAATTACCTACAACTCGTGTCTTAAAATACTTAAGTACTTAACCATACACTAGTTTAGTTGAATTAAGAGGAAATCACAATTATTACGTTGTTTCCTCAAACTATTTTGATTACTAATGATGACACATGCAAATGTGGAAAATATAAGCGATTAGTAGACTGCCTTCTGACAAAAGTTAATAATTCCATTATTAATCACGGTACCTTCGAAACCAACGATTTACGAACTTAATTCAATTTCGACCTTAACACTATATGGATAAAGTTGCATGTAGAATTTAAAACTCTTTTTGTATTTTCAGGCGGTCCTAGCAAAACTGGATCTCGAAGAGCGACACGATAAGAAGACCTACAGTGAAGAAACGCCAACGCGCCTTCGTCGATGCTACGACAGGCAAGCATATCGCGCGCATAAAAAGTAAAACTGATACAATTATTATTTGACATTCCATACTTACACGAAAATCGACATCGAGATCGCCGACGTTGCTAGTGAACCTGGAAGCACGGAATGTCAAATTCTTAACGGACTTGACAACACATGTAGTAAGCTTCCAACGAAAGGTTATTTCTCCTTTCAAAACTAAACAAACAGATATTCTAGAATATTCTAGGTGTCTCCAATCGTATGAAACAAACTGTCAAATTAGTTTTTCTATAAAACACTGTGTTGGTGTGCTGCTGTAAATGTTTACGAAATTTGTAATTCCTTTTATTTATACTTGCGATTTTTTTATTTATTTACATATTTATTACCTAAATTTTTTGAAGTATTAAATGCTTTAAAATGGATTTCGTTTTAATTATCTGTTCTTTTTTGTTTCTGCACTGCCATGGACATTAGGTGGGTATTCCTTATTTTCCCGTGAACCTCATATTTATTTCACCAGGATGTGAACTTAAAGGTTAGTTATCGAAGTCACGATCGAATATAATTCACAGACGTTCAGAAAATAAAATCCAATTTGCTAACCCACTGTTATTATGTTTATTCAATAAATTTATTTGTTATTCTCATACCTTAGCCATTTCATCTCGTTCCTCTTACAAATTGAACAGTGAATACTACAGTGCGTAACTATACATTTTAACGATTTCGGTAGATTGGGTTAGAGAATCGGACGGCAGGAGCTGTGTAAATTGGATTCTCATTCACTTGAAAGCCCTGCGCTTTTGCTTCAGTCGAGAACTTCTCGTACTCACGCTTGTCGAGCGCGTCCACTATTAACTTCCACCCAATCAGAGTAAGCAACCCGATCAGCAATACTGTACCCACTGCACTGCCGATGGCAACTAAAACAATGAAAAGGGATATGGAAATTATTGAAGAAAATACGAGTGCACCATTGCTACAGAAAGAACTCAGGGAGGAAGCTGACAAGGATATTTTAAACCGACTATGTTGCCAATTCTGTTGTACGCAATCATTAAATAATGTGACAGGTCTAAAAGTATTGCCATCCTTATTAACCCGCACATGAGAAAGGGATGTCAAGACTTTTAGACCTGTCAAATTAGTTTAGTAATTTTGAACAACAGAATCGACACCAATGTTTTCGTGGCCCGCTGTTGTTATTTTTCCTCGGCAAGAGTTGCCTTACTTACCATACATATTCACTTTAGGAGGTAACTCAGTTTCATTTTGAATGATCAAGTGCGTCTGATGATCCTTGTAAAATATTTTATATATTAGAATTCTGCCGTCTTCAAGTTTTGCCTGGCAGGAAATTTGTGCATTATCAGAGTTCTTTGGTAAATTAGTCTCGTTCCTGTTGACGAGGCGTACTGCTATTCTCCGCGTTTTGTCATCATCACACGATAAGTTATCGTGCTTACAAACAGCGAGGGCTTCAAGGTCTTTGCAATGTTTCTCATCGCAATCTTCACACAAATCGCAGAATTCACCCTTGTAGTATTCATCTTTACCGTCTACTTTGGTGCAATTTGTACAGGCGCCACATTCACATGCACCGTGACCCGAACATATCTAAAAAAATACGGTCGAATTGAGAAAGCTCCTCTTTTTGAAGTCTGTTAAAAATAAAGCCAATGCTAAAAGCGTAAATAATAATCAACTCCAAAAGTTGTATTTACTTTGAAAGGGCCTAAAATATTTGATAAACCTATTTATACTTCCGCCCTGTTCGTCTATCTGTGTGTCTTTTAGCATATAATAAACGGCACTACTTACTCTATAAAATTTTATTAAATAAAACTTAGTAGATTATGGTGTCGATTCTGTTGCATAAAATCACTAAAGTAATTTTTCAGGACCGAAAGTATTGCCATCCTTATTACCTCGCACATAAGAATGGGATAGCAAGACTTTTAGTCCTGTCAAATTAGTTGTGATTTTACACAACATAATTAGCAACACTGTACCTCTTTGGAGTACGGTGCAATACAATTTGACGTATCACTAGTGCACGAGCAATCGTCGTGCCTCCAACCGCGAAAACATTCGCACATCCCCAAATGACATATTCCGTGTCCTGCACAAATCTTCCCGTTTGCATGCTGGCACATCGTGTCATCAAATTGACAAAAATTTCCCGATGACCCCTGACAGTTTTCGCACTTGCCACATCTACAAATAATAAAATGATTCGTTCTCAGTAAAACGTAGTGGTTATGTACTCTGTGGTTCTCAGCTAAACGCCATTTACTGTTCTCTACAATTACACTCGCCTTCATCACTCGAATTGATAGGTCAAGTCTGACTATACCATAATCCTCTTTTTTTATACATCTCTAACCTGCTCCAGGTAAAGTCAAACAAAATTACAAAGAGTATTATTATTCTAAAGACCGAAGAAAGTTTATATCAAAAAGTCCATGCAATTTCATAAAATCCATGAAAATGTCGCGGGTACCAACTATCATTTATATATAAATGTACATGTGAAGCCGCGGGCAAAAGCTAGTCGTTGTATAATGTGTTTTCAGATTTGTGCAATTTACCTGCAATCCCCCTTTCCACTGCAAACTTTAGTGTCGTTTATATTTAGCTTACATTTGTTAATATCAGTTATATTATTGCCAATGGCTGTGCTTTCACAGCGACAGTCGTCACCATACCTGCAAATAAAATCAAAACTGGAGTATTTCCGCTAGTTATCATAACTACACACTTTGGTTATTTCACCTATCTTTTTACCGCGTGTTCCTCGTACATTACCGGCAATGTACAAGGAAAAAATGTTCTTCGTACATAACCGGGTAATGTACAAGGATTTTTTTTTTCTTCGTACATAACCAGTTATATTACCGGTACTGTGCAAGGAAAAACTATTTTTCATACAAAACCGGGTAATGTAAAAGGAATTATTTATTCCTTATACAAAACCGAGTTGCATTACCAGGGATGGCAGTGATGGGACCTATCAGGAAAAGTAATTCACAATGATAAATTTATTTCTAGAAATACGGTAGGTATATAAGATCTTAGCGCGGAGATCAGATAGTGCATAGCTGGGTACAAATCCAAAAATCAGGACCTTTACTGGCAGATAGCTGATGTTACAAGGCGTAAAATAGGCTGCTTTTATTTTGTAAAAATAATTGTAGTCCCGCACAACATCAAAAAAATCTTATACCTGGCTACCGTATATCTGGAAATAAATGTATGTCTACTATGAATATGTTTTCCTGGTAGGTACATCACTGCCATCCCTGGTAATGCAACTCTGTTTTGTATAAGGAATAAATAATTCCTTTTACATTACGCGGTTTTGTATGAAGAATAGTTTTTCCTTGCACATTACCGATAATGTAACTGGTTATGTACGAAGAAAAAATAATTCCTTGTACATTACCCGGTTATGTACGAAGAATATGTTTTCCTTGTACATTGCCGGTAATGTACGAGGAATAAGCGTTTTTTACATATATAACATCATTGATTTAACCCATAACAGTGTTTACAAATGTGTCATTTAATTTAGATTTCAATTCAGATGTATGATTTCGTTAGGTAATGTTAAAAATTAGTGCAACGATAAACTGACGACGTCATGTGATTAACATAGATTGTTTAATCAAATGTAGTATCGAAAATTGCGCAACGGAGATAATATTCATATTTACCTAGTAGCGTTGCATTTGCAAATACCACACTGAAGGTAACCTGCGAAGAAACACTGCTCGACATATTCAGGAATTATGCCTTGATCCTTCTCACAGTCACACTGACAGTCAACTTCAACATCAATAATTAATTTATCATCAAGACCCATGGGACTAAGAGTCACTGTTTGATTATATCCTTTTTCTTCTGTCCATTTCGGACATGACTTTACCGTAAGAGTTATGGTTACATTTATGATTGGATTCTTGGGAGTGCTTTCGCAATTACGTTTTGTTTGTGCGGTGCATTCCTGATTCGTACTTATTTCTATATTATCCGGTGCATCCTTGACAATTTCTTTTATTCTCACTGATTCCTGTGTGATAAAAATTAAACAGATGAAAAAATTTCGTAGCCACAAAATATTTTTAAACATGATATTATATTATTTTAAATCTCTTTGGGAACCAAATATAACTATTCTTTATTTGATGGTTACAAAAAAAGTATTGTGTTTGTTGCCAATGTAATTTAATCTTTGATTATATACTTAATTTAATTAACCTATGTATAGCATATCGACAACGACATAGCGTTATCGAGCTGTAGTATTTATTGTGAGTAGCAAAACCACTTACCGAGTACGCTTTAATAATAATGTGATGAACATTAGAGCTCTTGGACAGCTCCGCATAATTTGCTCCAATAATCCTATTAGCGAGCTGTTCGTATTCTACGCTAACTGTGCTAAGAGCCGCGAATATGATCGTGAATTTTCCATCATAGGCAACTTTATTGATTTGACTCACTGAAGGATAGTCCAACTCTAAAGCCTTTGAATAGTAGTTGTCAGTGCCGAGATGACACTGCATATCGTTTGGGGTCAATATACCCAGCATCTTCCCGTCCCCAGCACTGTGATACGTGTTGTCAGTAAATATAATAATCATCCGACTCGACTTATTTCTCCATGCTAATTCACTTTCGCAAACCATGACTTGCATCAGGGCATCGAGTCCAGCCTCTGGGTCATCTAGATTAGACGGCCCCTCTTTTATATCAGCCAATGAATCCTTAAATAATTTCATATCATCCGTTAAAGATAAGTGATGCTTAAACGAATAAGAAGTTTGTCTGGAAAAAACATTGATATCATTAATTTGAAGTCTTAAACAAAGAGTACTAAGGGAGTTAAAACGGCAAATAGTTACGCCATTGCTGCGCCATTGTATCAATTGCTAGCATAATGCAAATGGCACTACGTACCCCGGATTAACGAATGGAAAACCAGGTTTCTCCACGAAAGTGCCAATTCCAAACCTCACGTTGTTGGTCGAGCCAGTTAGCTCCTTATAGATCTCATCAGCTTGTGCTTGCAGTTTATTTTTATGATCCTGCATAGTGTTGGAGTTGTCGATCAGATAATAAACGTCCAAGGGGTAATCCTTAGCAGGTTTGTAAGCGACAGTGAATTGCGCTGGAACTCCCGGTCTTGCTATGATTTTCATATTCAGAGGTCTAAATTGGACGGGATTATCCTCGTACATAGTTAACCAGTCCAAATCGTGGGTAATATTCTTAAATAGTTTGGGATTCTTTACATCCTCGCACCATGCTTTGCCATTTGCTTGTTGATATGTTTCTGACTGGCACCGAGGGCCATCAATAGAGTCCTAGATGCAAAGATTATCGTTACAAATGATAAAGGTACAAAAAGCTATAATTAAAGCTACATTTAGCAACAGCTATTCACAAGAACTCCAAATACTATCCATCCGCTCTATTTGTGTCCATGGGCTTATGACATGGTGTGGTCTATTTTATTAACACTACAAGTGTTTTCAACTAGCGTACGTCTCGCTCGGCGATACGCGGTCGCCGCACCTTATGGGCCCCAGCAATACGAGAGGGTACGCAGTATATTATCTACTCTGAGCCAGAGGTATCGCTGTCCTAACATTAAAGAGCAGACAGGTCTTCTTAAGCCACCATAGCAAATCCACGTGGAGTGAAAACCTTACTCACTACCGAAATACAAGACTAAATCAATGGACGAAGGTGGAGGTGTAACTCTTATAGGACGCCTTCAATAATTAATTTAAATCCTAGGTTCCAAAAGAGCTTCCTCCCGCGCACAATTAAACTGTGGAATGAACTCTCCGCTGTGGTTTTCCCAGAGGAGTACAGCATGGGGTTCTTCAAGAAGAAAATAAGGGTGTGAAGAGATTTATGAAGGGTCGACAACGCGTGAGTGATACCTCTGGTGTTGCAAGCGTCCATATGCTACGGTAACCGCTTACCATAGGCGGGCCGTATGCTTGTTTGCCACCTTAGTGGTATAAAAAAAATAGCACATTGGCCCCACGTAGGGTTCTCGTGGGGTAGAGCCTGCGGACGTAGCAGCAACAACCCCAATGTAAGATGAAACACTCATACTCACAGAAGCACACCAAACGCATATCTCCTTGCTATATCCAATACATTGTCCGCAAGTTTTCAGTGTGCTACACGTGGAATCACAGCTTATATAACTAAATTGTAATATCATTACACACACTATTAGGAAATTCATCTTTTATTAGAGATTTTTAACGAGCATGTTGATATAACACAAATGTTTTCTATGTAATAGCAAATATTGGGGCGTACAGGATAATCAATAGCTGCAACCAACGAACAAGGATATTGAACGGATAGTGGTATTCAAATGTGTTAAAGGCTAGTGTACATCATTACAGATTTAAATATCAAAAATCGAATACCTACACATGCTCCATAGCCGGATGGAATAAACGTAGTCCTTGTAATATCTTCATACATAACCCCCATTAATACCTATACAGTCTGTAATAATGCTAAACTACTGATAATAAAGGTTTTTGTTTGTTTGTAGGTAGGTATGTAGTATGTATATGCTGCTCAAAAGCACTCCTCAAAAACAACAGGGCTGGCATCGCGTTAGCACGTCTGTAGGCTACGGTGACTGCTTGTTATCTGGTAGGTCGTACGCTTATGCTACCTTTGGGTACAAAAGAAAAAAAATGAATATTATAAATTTATCAATTATATTATACTGTTAGTAAAGTGATTCTACTTCGCTGTCATGTTCTATTCTTTATTTTATACCATTATCCTGTACTAGCAGAACAAAGTCTGCCTCGTATCGCAACTTCAGTCACATATAAATTTAGCACACGGCAAAAGTAGGTAAATTACCATGACTGGAATAATTGTTTGGTACATAGCAATTGTATCACAGTTTAATATAGTTTTTATGTTAAATTTATGTGAAAGTCAGCAGACATGTCAGGGGTGTCTTGCTGATCCAAATCTTTGTGCCTGGTGCGCTGCAGTGAGTATAACAAGTTTTATCTAACTTTTTTTATACCAATAAGGTGGCTAACAAGCTCACGGGCCGCCTGATGGTAAGCGATTGCTGTAGTCTATGGACGCTTGCGAAAATCACGGATATCACGCGCGGATTATCACAGGATACTTTTTATCCCGGGAAAATCTTAGGTTCCTGTGGGATTCTAAGCTCATAACAACAATATAATTATAAGGCGATACTAAATAACCAGTCCAGTGACAGCTTATATATTTATGTAAACATTTTGATTTCAGAACGAGTACAATGGACCGAGGTGTATACTTGCAGATTCCATGCCAGAGAATTGGTGTCCAGGACATTTGAATAACCCGAAAAAATCCCTAAACGTTCCTCCATTACACAACGAAGATTTCAGTTCGAAGAAAGATAATTATGTACAAATAAAACCGCAGTCATACAACATCAGGCTGCGACCTGGAGAAACTGTTAATTTCAATTTCACCTTCAAAGGAAGCGACGACTACCCTGTTGACTTGTATTTCCTGCTAGATGCCTCTACAACTATGAAGGATTACAAACAGCAGACTGCAGCTCAAAGTATAGCAATATACAATAATTTCACAGAAATGACAGATAATGTATTTTTGGGATTGGGTACATTTATCGATAAAAATGTTTTGCCGTTTTCAAGGTAATTAACAGTGTCTTAAATGACACTTAAATCGATTTCTCTATTCATATTGTTATTGGCTTGAAAATTTTGTTTCAGTTTCCATGATCTAGAATGGGTATATTTTATATGCATTACCTATGCATGTATCCATACGCCATAGTCCATACTATTATTACAAATGCGAAAGTAACTCTGTTAGTTTGCGTGTTTGTTTGCTATTTTTTCACAACTAAAAGGCTGAATGGATAGTAATTAAATTTGGCAATGTGATAGATTATAACCTGAGGAACGACGTAGGCTATCTTTATCAGAACCACGCGGGCAAACCGCGGGTAAAAGCTTGTATACCGTTAACAAACAAACATTATTAACTACATTCACACGGCCGCCATTTCTTTTGCAGTGTACTAAACAGCAGTAATACTTATTCATTTATGCATCTATTAACCCTGGGAGACGATTTTGAAAGATTCAGAGATACAGTAGCCGATTCACCGAATGGAATAAATCGGGACTCTCCCGAGGGTGGTCTTGATGCTTTAGCACAGGTATTAGTGTGCAAAGACATCGTTGGCTGGAGAAAGGAGTCAACAAAAATAGTAGTGTTCCTCACAGATTCACCGAGTCACGTTGCCGGAGATGGGAAAGCTGCTGGGATATTCAAACCTTATGACGGCAAATGCTATACAGAAAACAATATATACACGATGGAAAAAGAAATGGACTACCCTTCTTTAGGCATGATCAACAAATTGGCTTCCGAAAATAAAGTGATAATTCTGTTTGCTGTCAACAACCAAATATATGATGTTTATAAGAAACTAAATAAAGCAATCAGTGGTTCTAAAACGGCTAATATTGAGCAGAGTTCAAAGGACGTTATAGTCAAAATACTAAAAAAAATATACCAGGTAAGAGCTTTGGTATGATTACTTATCGTGAGGTCTGTATTATTTGTTCTTGCTATTTATACGTGAAATTAAAACATTAACTACGTATACAACATATCAAATATATACAAATACTGTATAAGTACTAACAGATTCTCAGAGCATTATAAAAAAACTAGCGACCCGCCCCGGTTTCCCATGGCCAGCGTTACCCATATAAGTTAAATACCTAAAAAACACAAATCAATTATACATGAAAACCTTCCTCTTGCATCACTCTATCTATTAAAAAACCGTATCAAAATCCGTTGCGAAGTTTCAAAGATTTGAGCATACATAGGGACAGACAGACAGACAGACAGGCACGGGAAGAGACTTTGATTTACACTATGTAGTGATGTATATATTATGTAATTTACGGCGATAATTCGATAATCCATGGTGACGATGGTGATCTATTCCCGTGTCTCCATTCATTGTACATGTACTGAAATCAATCATATAATTTGGTACATAAATTGGACGAAATAACATTTTGAACTAATTAATGAAATACATACGGATATTATGTATCATCACGTAAATCCCTTTCGGGGTAGGCAAAGAGTATGGATCGCTGAGCCATTTCACTCACGACCTGTAGTCACAATTTGCTTATTTCTCGACTCGATACATGCTTGCCAGTTCCGAGTAGGTACTCTCTAGCTTTTCATTATTGAGTTCCAAAGAATTTGCCATGGCATCTAGAAAGTTAGACCTTGGGTTCTTTTTCCGCTCAAATATTTTTTCATTATTATTCGTAACAAAAATGAAAACGGTTTATGTTAAAAACGTTGTTTTGGTTCATGTTCAAGATAAGATAATTTCAGGACATCACACAAAATATAAAACTGAAAGTAAACTACAAGGCTGGCATTCGGAGAAGTTTTGATTTATCCATCAGTCCTGATTGTGTAAACACAGACATTGGTTGTGCTTCGAGCCCAGGAGAGGAGCATGTCTTTGAAGGGACTATCAGGATGAAGGATAACATTCCAGTTGATAATACAGAAATAGACATAATGGTTGAAGGAATTACTCAAAAGTTTGTTTTGAATATCACTGTCAATAAGGAATGTGAATGCCAGAAGAACATGGAAAACAACTCCTCGTATTGTAACAACGGAGGGACACGTCAGTGTGGTATTTGCCAATGCGATAGTTCGAGGTAATGAGTAAATCTTATTATTTGTTCAGTTTTCCTATATGCCCTTAGCAAACCAACGGTTGAAATCACAATTTCAACAGTCACTACTAACTAGCTTTTTCCCCGCAACTTCCCCCGCGTATTCATACAGTATACTATTACCCCTTTTTCCCGTAGGAATGAAGCATTTTCTCGCGGTAAAAAGTAGCCTATTTTCATCAGGGATAATGTTGGCTTCTAATGGTAAAAGAATTTTTCAAATCGGTCCAGTAGTTTCGGAGCCTATTCAACACAAACAAATCAAATCTTTTCTCTTTATAATATTAGTGTAGATAACTTGGTTCATCTCCTTGAAATGCCGAGACGAGGTTGTTTTGAGTGTATTTTATGCTACACGATACCTCGCACAGCAGGCAGGTTTACTAACCAACGGTGTATATACCTATGAAACGCGCTAAAAATAATTTATTTATCTATACCTATTTTCCCTTGGTTGCAAGCAAGTATTCGACCCACCTGATTGTAAGCGGTCACCGTAGCCTAAAGAAGCTTGCAACACCTGGAGTTGCTCGCGCGTTCCGACCCTAAACATACAAACAACATACATAAAACATATATACCTAAACAGCATACTAAACATCGCGCGAAGTCCCTTTCGGAGTAGGCAGAGAGTATTGAGCGCATTTCACTCTTGACGTCACACCGTTGTTTTCCCTAAGTATTTTTCAAGTCTATCCATAATTCCAGATATGGACCGACATGTGCATGTGAAAAGGACAAGAATAACCCGACGAACGACAACTCTACTTGTATTGCACCAGGAACCAGCACAGTATGCAGCGGCCATGGCAGCTGTATTTGTGGCATTTGTCACTGCACTGGAGGGTAGATTTTTATACTAGTTATAATAGGGGACAATATTCATTGGCTTAGATCTGTGTTTCTCAAAGTTTTTTGGTGTAACGCCCCCGTTAGAAAAAAATATATAACCAACGCCCCCAGAACTTCTTCATGATATTTTTTTGTAGAAATATGTAAGGGGACAATCAATAACGGCTTAGGTTGAGCGGTTTTACATTTCGCAATTCCTTACTTATAATTACTTTTCGTTTTACTTTCCACCGCCCACCGATTTATATTTAGCGGTCCCAATATTGCATGTTTCAATCTCCCCCTCAGAAAGCCTTAGCGACCACTGGGGGGTGGTACCACCTAGTTTGAAAACCAATGGTTTAGTTAGAATAACGTTGCCTATGCTTGCAACCCCAGGAGTACCACTCGCAATTTGTTAAAGAAGATCACAATTCTAGTAGCATTACAACCATGACGTCCTACTGCCGCCAGAATAGTGTCTTCGTTAGAATACGCTTCGTCACTCAGCTGCTTAAGGGGATCAGCTGGGTTATGTGAGAGTCTGACGAACTAAAACTCAAAAGTTTTTAAATAAATATATGACATTTAAATGTGCTAACTACGCTCAGTAGCATCGAAGGGAAGGCTAATGACATGGCAGCTTCTTTTAAAAGATTTTTTTTGTATTTATTCTAGATTTGAATGCAATTATTGCCAATACCATAGCAAGTCGTGTGGTTCTAATGGTCATAGTGAATGTGGCGAGTGCAGGTGTAACCCAGGCTATACTGGCAACACTTGTGAGTGCAACAGTGTTGCCGACGACCGCTGCAGTATCGACAAAGATAGTAAAAGGGTGAGTTTTAAGTAAACAATATTAGTCAAAAATCCCTTTACAATGGCGGTTACGAACATGATATCTCATAGAAAGGCTACATACATTCACATACTCATTTGCTTGAGAAGGAGGGTTCTGTCTTTCAAGTTTATGTGTTGTATGTATGTAGGTATATCTATTTCTTTGTCGCACTGTTTAGCCAAAACGGCTTCATCTATATAGTATAGCAAGTAAATTGTTATATTCGTCTTCATTGTCATAACCACAAAGGATAGTTTTATTTAAATATGACGCCTTTTTTGAACTGTCCTTAACATTATTACAGAAGTGCAACAACCGTGGCAAGTGTATATGCAACAAATGCGTTTGCCAAAAGCCTGCAAAATGGGACAAGAGGCATGAGCAAGATGATTTTTGCGAAATGAAAGCATGCTCCGGCTGTGCTGACACTCAGTGTCGAGCTTTGGAGCCGTGCGTCCTCTGCAAGTTTCAGGGAAATGATTGCCCCGCAGACGCATGCGACCCCGAAATGAGAGTTCAACTTGTTGACACACTGAGTAATGACAATGACACTTCTATCTCTTGGACGAAATGCAACAGCGTCAGAGTCAGCGTAGGCTGTTCCACGCCATTCCTTTATAGATACGACTACGAAAGATACGGCATCTTAGTCATGGTTCAGAAGAATAAAAATTGCGCTACCACTTATTATTGTAAGTAATTCTAGTTTATGCACGTGAATTGGCCCGCCCGGAGAAAAGAGAATTCTTTTTTTCAACTCCCATGTGAAACCATATTTTTTTCGAGACAAAATTCCCTGTTTCATTTCAGATCAAGGCCTAACTATACACTATTTTTTTTTAATTCGTTAATTTTGGCCTGATTGAGGAAGAAACAAAACATCTAAACTTTCTAATATGATAAATGAGGTAGTGTCTTTTATACACCACCGAGATAGTATACATGAATGTATCCAGTTCCACCTAAAGATAAGCGGTTACCGTTTGAACGAATGCCAATGAACGCGTCCATTGCATCACCCATGAGTATTACTCGTTTTGCTTATCCAGAATTAGATATGCTGAATTAAAATCACACTTTCTGAAGTATCTCCATAAAGAAAGACAGCTAATATCAGGGTCAGCAAAACTATCGTTTGAAGTGTCAGATATAAATTAGCGATTTTAACTAACATTTTATGTATGTAATTATTATGAATCTTTCATAGATTCATAATAATTACATACAATGAAATAAAATTACATCATTTCCATCGTCTACGAGACGACTGATTACTTTGAAAATCACGACAGTGCAATAATTTCAATACTTTGTCCTAATGCCCATAATATCCAACCGAGCTCATCAGGATTCAAAATAAATAAATTTTAGCGTGTGATTTTTGTTAACAATAACCTTTGTCTGCTACCATAAGAATAACTTATTCTTATGCTGCTACTACTAAATTATACTATGTTATAAGTATTATGTTTTTAGTTAAATTTGATTGGCATTTTTCAGGGACTGGCGGGGCTCTGCTCTTATCCCTACTGATTGGCGGCATCGGCGTCTTGATCGGCTGGAAAGTGTGGACTAATATGCGCGACCATCGCGAGTACCAAGAGTTTTTAAAGAAGAACAGAAATGATATAATGGAGATGACCGTAAACCCCATCTTTAAGTCTCCTTGCGTCCAAGTCGATAACCCTGGTTTTAGGAAGAGATCTCTGCGCTCAACCTAAGAAATGTAAATAGCAGGATATTTTGTAACATTCATAAATATACATAACATCATGCCAAGTCGCGGGTAGGCGGAGGGTATAGAGCCCATTTCATTATTGACTTGCACATCTTTTTTACTTCGTTTACTTTCATCAATCTCCTGATACATTCGTCGCCTCTTCATATACCTATAAGATACTCGTAAATACGTTAAATTACTAGCTGTTACCCATGACTTCACGGCATAAAAATATGATTAAAGCTTATTATATGAGACAGAGATGGCGTAGTCTTTTATTAGTACATATTTTTTAAACATCGGTTTAACAAATGCCAACATTATTTCATTCATTTTTGTACATATGTGCTAATTTATAGCCCTTTTTAATATAAATATAGTTAACGTATTATATTTTCCGTTATTTTATCTTAACACAGTATAAAACAAACGTCATTAAGCTTATATTTTTTAAACTACGCAACTGATGTTAATGCTGTTTCCAATATAATTAATAAATATAATTATTTCATTTCATTTATGTTTCGTGTAAACATATCCTACGTATTAGGTAATATTGGTAGTGTTGCATTGTACATGCACGTGCCCCATGAGATTCAAGGACAGTTATTTAGGTATGGGGAGGCCATACCTAAATAACTGTCCTTGAATCTCATTTAAGCGCCTGAAGCAAAATAATTGCAAGCGGTGCGACAACTTCCTAGCTCGTCTTAAGTCGGAAATGATTTGATTGTATAGAACATAGGCTCTTAAAGAGGGCGGTACCGCCCCTCAGTTGGAGGCTGTCGCTCACTTAGGCTTTCTGTAGGGGCGATTGAAGACCACCGAAATTTTAAGTAATACGAACCTATTCCTACCTGCTGTGGACAGTAATACGAAACGTAAAATTATAACTCAACCCTAAGCAGTTATTGTGTATTACCCTATATATTTTTATTTAAAAAATGAAGTATTTCGGGGGGCTTCGGGTACATATTTATTCCAAAGGGCCGCCCCCTGCAATAGCAAAGAGGCAATTGAGGAAGTTGTTAGAATTGTGCTCTAATTGCTCCTTTTTTTTCTAATATACTGGTGACAATAAATAGTATAATCCCGCGTGGCGTGTAAGTTTTAGTGAATTTATTTATTTGTAAAGGGATATTATCCTTCATTTCTAGCACGTAGCGACATCTATCGACTTCTGGCGTTATTACGACTGCCACTATTACTTATTACCACACAGTAGATAAATAATTTAACTTGAAAATATACTGCTTATTACCTCAGAGTATATAATATCTCAGAGTAGATAATATACGTTATATACTGTGTACAAATTATTTAGGTATCTTTTATTAAATGTACTTCCCTACATATTTCACGAGATATTTTTTTATACCACTAAAGTGGCCCACAAGCACGCGGTCCACCTAGTAAACTAGTGCTTACCATCGTAAGCAGTCACCGTAGCCTATTGCCGCTAGCAATACTTGGGGTATCACTAACAGTGTTGCTAACCATGTCGTTCATGAGGACTCATTGAACTAGCAGCATTACTACTAGCCCAGCGTATTCTCGTGGAGCACTGGCAACCTAACTTACCGCAGAAACTACACTACATCAAGTAGTGTTATTTCACTGCGGTGTTCTGTAAGGTGCAGGTACAGTACCCAGTGGGCGGCTCCCATTTAAATAGGAAAACCCACGGGAAATCCCAAATCGCCCTATCTCTAGAAATAAATAATATAATAAAAAATAAAATAGTCGGAGTTCGCAGAATAATAATTTATGAATTACACTAAACATCTTATGACTTTTTATCCTTCTTCTTAATAACCCTGGTGTTATTAAGAAGAAGTAAAAAATATAAACCAGAGTCAAAACAGAAGTGATACAAATTCATATTATGCCGTTTAATTTAATAAATAAAAGCGTTTTTATCGGTGAAATATTATGTAGCGAGTGACAGGACAGTAAAATATATTGTTCTTATGTGCCAGTACGCACCCAATGATGGTGATAAAATTAAGGTCGGCAAAGCGCGAGTGATAGCCCTGGTATTGTAAACGCCTATAGGCGCCGCTTACCATCAGGTATGGTAATATGGTAACCAATTACCATCAGGCGGGCCGTATGCTTCTTTGCGACCTAGTGATATCATAAAAGGTGTTGGGATAAATCTCAGGGATAAAAAGATATTTTACTATAAGAAGTTTAAATAAAGCAACCCAGCTGAGCGCGGATTAAATAAAATCCGGTTTACCAACAAATTTTTTTATAGTACACTATTTTGCAATAACAAATCTAGATGGCGCCATAGTAGCAGGCGCGGAATCATTGTATATCGCCATCTCTGTCGCTCTCTGGATACTCCCCATTATCCTGTCTCGCGTTCTTATTTTTAATTCATCTATTTACAAAGTTTCTGACTTGCTTCGGTAATTAAAAAATAATATGCGTACTGATATGAATAAGTACATTAATTTTGTTTCATATTTATCAACTATAAGGTGTTTAAAACGCAAAAGTCCTGTATCGCGCTATCGAAGTTTTCTCTCGCAGTAGCATATATACAAAAAACACGTAAGAATTATGGGGAGTCCGTTTCTACGCAGTAAAGTAGTGACCGAGGGGTTAGAGCTACTCAAATTCTATCCGCCCCTATTCTATTGAAGCAATACGCACTTGAGTCCGGGAGCTATTGTGGATATACCTCGATTGACGCCTCGTCGTCATCACCAAGGGAAGGCCGGCCTTTGGCCCAACATCGTGGACTTGGGTGAATCCACGCTTGGGTCACTGCGCCTAACTCCGAGTCCGGCAGCGTCTCTCACGTCGCACGCCACAGAAGCCGCAACCGTAAGGTTTGCAGACAGCAGAGGGAATTACCTCTAAACACCACTGACGTAGAATCTTTGACTCTCTTTTACTAATCCCACTCGGAATTCAAATAATTATTAATTAATTAAACCCCAGTAATAGCACTCGAAAAGAAGTGTAAATAATATTATTCTGAGTAACAACTCAGTTTTTTTGTGTATTGTAAATGGCAATACTAGGGATGTTTTTTTTTTATTTAGCCTACCTACCTGCTTCCTATCCTAAATAGCGTGAGGATTTTTGTTTAATAGGTGTTGAACATAGGCTGTGTAAACTTATATTGTGACATTTACGTTTTTCCTAGTAGTCGGATTCATAAAAAAGATATGCTGTTAAGTATAAATGCCAGTAGGTTTAAATTTAAATTTTTACGTGCCTGTGTTTTTTTACAAAACTTTTAAAACCAATCATGTTACGTCACACGCTTTGATTATACATATACTTGTCAAGAATATAATCAAAGGTCACATCCTTCCGGCACGCGCCTAAATATAATGTATTTGTACCCTTTTATACCTTTGAAGCTTTTTACACACTCAAAACATGACCTTGATGGCCAAATAAATATCGTTTTTTTATAAACTGGAGTCGAACCTCCTATGGCTTGGCCACAAAACTTGGCAAAATAAATTTTATCACCTTAAAATAACCCTATTACTTGTATTGTAAGTACGCAGTATAGTATATTATCTACTGTGTGCTATTACATGGATTGTAATTGTTTATTTTAATAAATTAATATTTAAACACGAGCGAAACAAATAGACCTACGTCATAATACATTTGTTTTTGTTTAAGTTATTACGACATTATGAATATATTGCGTTCATAAGACTTGTTTCCGCGAATTTTCCTTTGGACGCGCGCTCACGATGATTCATCTCAGGCGGGTGAACTGTCAGTTCATTCGTTTCGTACTAACTTCAGCCAGCCAGTCTGTGCCCGTGCGAGTCGAGGAGTGCGCGCGGTTTGAATTTCGAAGCGCGCCTTAAACATCGAACGTCAAATTAAAATAATTATTTATAATTTTTGCCACGTGACTGTTATCCAAAGTTGTTCGAGTTTTTGTTTTTGCAATACAAAAAGTTTTCTTCCAATATGGCGCGTGTGTGGTTTTCTGTGACAGTGCTCCTTTGTATTAATAAAGTTTTTGCAAAAAGCGGTTGTGACGATTGTGTTCGACAAGGGGGTAATTGGTGCAGCGATCCAAAGGTAAGTTTTTTAAATATAAGATTTTGAATTCAATTACATTTGTTCACTAAAACCAGTAATACAAAACTATCTTAAAATCTGATAATTCAAGCAGGTGTGTAGAATAATTTATACCAATTTGCGGCAACGAAAAGTTGCCTTTCATGCATGAATTGGAGTTAGTTGGCCAGATACAATTATCGAAAAACTACTACTTACTTATTAATTAAATACGGAAACATAATTTTATGCTAAGTTCTGAAATCACATAATAATTTGTCATTTGTTTATCACGTACCTGCAACGATTAAATTACGGTTTCTGTTTTCCTATAATAGAGTACTTAGGAATATGTAGCTTTCTATTCAAATATGTTTTTTTATCGGCCCTGTATTTTATTAATTACAAACAAAATTACTACACTTTTCTCTTTATAAGTAGAAGTATAGAAGAGTGGTGAACCTAGATGCTTAATTAATTCTATTTTGAGAAGTATCTTTCTTTTGGCACTTACTTACCGGGGTTTGACCCAGTCTACCAAATTTTAAAGACAGTCACTAAACTATTCGGACTATTTCGGACTACCGCTCGCTATTCGCGTTAGGTTACCTTCATTCCAAGTATTAGTACATAATACTCTGTTATTAGTATGTAGGCTGCTCTCCTACATACTAATAACAGAGTATTATGTATAAACTTACACTTAATGAAGAACGAAGAAGGCTACAATAATCCGAGAAGGCAATTTATCAAAGGAAAAACGCAGACATACGAAGCTGCCCAACAGACGGAAGGAATCAATTGATTCAATGACCATAGTGGCCGGTCAGAGAGATCTATTTGAGATGCTCTCTAATGCTAAAACAGATCTTTGTTGCTCTTTTATGATATAGGTACTTAGGTAGGTACTCTTAGCGTTTGCCCTCGGCTCTGCCTGCCTTTATGGTAACTTTTGTTATCCAGGCGAAGTCGTCGACCAGAGACATTCAAAACTCTTACTTCGACCTGATGGTAAGCGGTCACGATAGCGTATAGTACCTATAGATAGACACTTCCAATATCAGGGGTCTCACTAACCTGTTGCCAACGTTCTTATTGTGGTGAGGACTCATTGAGCTAGCAGCATAAATGGTTACTTACTGCCGGCACAGCGTAGCTCTGGAAATTTTACTCAACCATAGTTCAGAGTAATGTTATTTGACTGTTATATTTTATAAGATCCATTTTTATTCGTTACAAAATATTTATCGGTTTTATTAGCTGTTAGTGGTTCACTAGCTGGGTTTACGTGTACATACCGTCCATGTGAAATGAAAACCAGCAGTTGAAAAAGTGTGCAATATAAAATCAAAAGGCATATTATCTTTTTTTGGTATTTAAAAAAATGTATATATTTATAAGTAAGTGCAATAACCGAATTTGGTACAGGTGAAATTTAGGAAACATAATACATTTGCATTTTCCCTGCTCCCATCTACTGATGACTCCACACAATCAAGTGAAGTGGCCGAGACCGCCGATCGATGGATAAATTTCCTGCGTACCCCATTTACCAATATCCGCTTCTTTATATTATTAAACTAATAGCCACAAGAACGTTAAGGAGAATCCTTTGTCTTCGCGATTTTAATCATTGTTATTTTTACCATAGCCTGACTTGGCGCGGAGCCATCGTTGCATTATCGACGTAAAATTATTATTGGAAAAGTATCACCGCCGTGGTCGCAGCGGTTAAAAGTTTGGGTTGAGACGTGAGGTTCTGAATGCATTTTTTTATCGATATTGTCAACGGTAGCACTCAAGCTGTAACAAGTAACAAGCTGTTTGATTTCTTGAATAACCTACACATTTAGTAACTTGTTCATTTGCAGAATCCGAAAATAGCAGTTAGCCAAATAGCAGTACATAATACACATAGGTCATCGTATAACGTAGCCCAAGCGAAAAACTTTCGAATTCGCAGCCTAAAGGTATCAGGTTCACGAATCACGATACTATACCGTGGGCCGGTATTAGTTATCACTATCTGTACCTACAACAATGGTAACGTAATTCTACGATTCAAAAATCAAAACATGATCGTCACACGATGCACACACACCGTACGTTAAGCCATAATACGAGTAATACTTTGAAGTATATAATCAAAGGAGTATTAGAATCAGCAAGTCTACGTAGTAGATTTTGTATGCATTTATGATACACATTCAGTGCACGTGTAAACGAAACTTTGGATGTTGGGTTTTTACACCACAGCCGGGTCTGCAGTAACGCAGTCTTTTATTTTCGTGGTGTTTTACAGTCCATTGTCAATACACAAAGAAGGCGTGCTATTTAAACTAATAAAAAAAAAGTTTATGTTGACTCCAAGACGATATCACCACATGGTAATCTTCGTCTCCAACTCAAAGCGCTGTTAGCATAGATATTTTTTTAAGAGTAAAATTTACAGTTTTTTGTCTATTTCTGTTACGGTGAATAATAATTATCAATACATTTTTATTATGAAACTAGCTGTGCCCACGACTACGTACGCGTGGACGGATTTTTTTTCGTGGTTTTTATTAAATATTTTCCAAACTTAAAGTCACCTATGTGCCCATTACGTAATTATATAACTACCTACTATCGTTATACAGAGAAGAGAAGAGTCTCCGATAAAGATATTGGCGAAACAGGAAATTGATCTTGTTGCAAAACACTCTTACTTAGGTTTCTTATCATCAATCTAGGATTTTTATGTTTAAAATGCATAGCAACGTATAGAGCATGGAGTAGATAAGCCAAACGTAATACGTGCATGAAAACATAATACATAAAAAATAATTTCTTATGTAAAACTAAAGAGAAACCTAACGATACAGTAATGAAAAGTTGTTTCACTTTAAAATTAACTAGTATTGTGTTCCAACAAAATAATCTCATTTCTGTACATCCTGTGGACATCAGTGAGCTCCGGGATATTAGAGATATTATAAGATTAAAAACTTATTTTTTCTTTCTTACGATAATAGTTTAGCCTCTATACGTTATAAATTGGTACCATTACAATGAGTAGTTATTTCTCAAGGAAGTTAGTATCAATACTGCAACTTAACAATGTTGTTTACGACTTTTAATAAATTTCCAGTTACTGTTTAATTCGCAAGACCGTGTGTGGTGCAGAAGCAACATCCGTACTACAGTTGCAACGTTCTGAGAAATACTACCCGTCGACCTATATTAGGTTGTTTTGTACATTAAAATGTTGCCCAATATCACGGCGCAATCAAGGGAAATGTGCATAAAATCATTTATACAACTTGTTGAAACTCACGCCGCCAGCGCAAGCGCAATCAATCATTTAGTGTAAGGATAGTAATAAGTTCGGATGCTGTTACATACACACCCAATTATCTCTTATTCCCCGTAAATTAGTGTGGTTTTACAATGAGTTATTGAACTTCACGTCTGTTACGCAACCAACACACCATAAGATTTAATTTAACAGTGTAAAGTCACTAGCTATGCAATAAAGAATACATTATTTTTGACTCGCGTCTCATCTCAAATCGAACAAAGACGCAGAATCAGTTTCAGAGAACACGATACGAGTAAGACAATGAGTAAAATACTGCCATAATTCACTATATCTAAGGACCTACTAGGTATAATAAAGATATTATGTTTGGCTCTAAGTAGATTTATGTACCAATTTTAAATTAATCCAGCGCAATTGATGAGCAGTCAAACAAACAAACTTACAAAGTTTCATATTTATTATGTTAGAAGCATACAAGATTAGCGCCGTAGCGCGCAGCTCTTTTTTTTATTATTTTCAATTATCAACCGGTGAGGTAATTCCCAACTACACGGAATCTTATCTGTAAAATTATTTTTTTGATATTTACACGAAGATAATTGAGGATAATCATAACCCGCTGGTGAGTGATTGATGGGGTTGCGGACCCAACAATTACGATCGTGTTGATATTTTCAATGGCTCTGACTGGTGACATTTGATTGGACACCTCTGCATTATTGCTCATACCAAAATGACCTAGTAATATTTTATTTTAAGTAATAATTAAAGAAGACAGCACCCTTTATCTTGATTTCGCAATCCAGTCTTACCGAACGTATTATTGTAAAGTCAATTCCATAGAAGTTTTTTTTTATGGTGATGGTCACTAGATTACTCCGTACAAGTACATATATAAGACAAGTATATAATAAAAGTATGTGTGTAATGAATGGAAACTTATTCCTTAATTGGATTAACATTTACTGTCCCCATACTCCAAAGTATCAATTTCCTAATTCACTTTCATGTGTGGAAGCCAATGAAATCACAATCTCCAATAACCAAAGCTGTTAGTAATCTTTAACATACTGTAGGTATTCTTTTCTAGACTGTGGTATTACCATAAGCAAACGTATCTGCCTTCGACTGATTAAACTTAGTTCGGTACTTGGAAACTTAGGTCTTAGCTAGTTTTTGTATGACATAGATTTCTTAACGGTCAGTAGTCAGGTCAAGAACGCCTTTTAAAGCTAATTCGCTTTAATGATAATTTTAAATAATGCAACGGACAACAGACTTGATGTAGTTCAAGTAGCAATGTTAATTGCATACCGTTAAGCCTTTTACTGCATTTTTTATGCATTTACTAAGTAAATAAATAATGGCCTTGACACAGAACAGAAAAATTGCTGTGTAGTAATTAACATCGTCTTGAACGTTCATTTCGTATTAAAGATTGAACAAACAATAATTTTATTACAAAGATAAGTTAACTACTGACGATGAGATAAATGAAAACTTACCATAATGGGCAGTAAATGAAAAATTCACGATTCCTTTGGGTATCAATCAATATTGCAATTAACTGCCAATGCTCCACTTACCTACAAACACATTTAACACCTTGATATGCGTAAAACATCTCAGTTTTACATGTGTTTGCGCAACGTTACCTTTAAAATTGGTGGGTAATACAAAAGGGCACGCATTTCGTGCTCATTTGTTGCGGTTTTGCTATCGACACATCATACTTAGGTATGTCCTGCTCCCACTTAGAAATGTATTGCGAAAGAATAAGTCTAAATATCTGTAAAAATTCTAGCCTTATATTTGATGGTAGGTACATGACTTGCTAAAGATTAAAACACTCGTCGCACTAAATTAGTTACTCTTTTAGATGCACAGCAAGATTTAAAAACATTTTGTGAGTGAGTATTATAATAGGAAGTAAAGTATTATTTTCCAATTTACGGCTGTCGTTAAATCCCTTTGGAATGGATCACGTTTAAGTGCACGAGTAATAAAAGAACTGGGAACTTACGGAAATCGACACTTCGTCATCGTACAAACTTCCTCAAAAGTGCTGCGATTGTTTTGGCTTTGGTGCTTCATCGTTCAGAACTTTCTTCAAATTTCAACCCAATTGACTCTATATATAAATCTATTTTAAGATCTACATCCTTAAACACTGATAGCATTGTATTTAGCCCCAGATAATACTTGACAAAAAAATTACAAGATTGTACTATTCTGGCATCTTGACAAAGCTTTCTTGGCACGACTCGTGATAAAGATTTCTTAATATTATTAAAAATGAACGTGTAATGATACGCATTCAACTCTTAGTGAGAATATTGCTACATAGAGATCGTTTATTATCTTTAGATTAATCATGATTACTTAGGCTGTCGACAACGCATTTCTTACTATACTAGATATAAGATAGAGTTCAAAATATGTTCGTCAGATCCAAGTCAGCTGCTAATTTCGCCTTACGATACGGCCAGGCATTCAAGGAGCAAGGTGGCACGTGTAAGCACTAACACCACACCATTCGCCCGTAACTGGTTACATACAAGATACAAATATTGGGGAAGTATCCCTTGGATAACCAGTTCGATTCGACTATTGCGTACATCTGCTTCCGTTCAGGTTCAAGCTAACATATATTAGTGATTATTTCTATTGATCAGTAAAGAAAATATAAAAAAAATGGCCTAGTGCAAGTTGGACTCGCACATCGAGGGTTCTGTACTAAAAGCAAACCAGTTTAAATGACAAACTAAACTTTGCAGTTCAATCTCTTTACACGGCTACTGCACCAACCGCAAATAATAAGTTTGTAATAGTAAATTCGTTCTTTATTTTAAGAAAATATAGCAATACACACTATGAGCGTTTATTTGTTCCCATTATAAAGGCTCCGTTGGTTACCCTTCGGACGGAACCCTAAAAAGGAATTTATTGTGTAATCAGAGAGATGCAATTCGGCGTACTAGCCTAGCAGTATTAGCAATGTTGCTAGTAGTAGTAGTAGTAGTTGCTAGCTCACTTGGCACTCCGACATACATTTATATATAAATTAAAACCATGATTTATATGTCTTGCGTGCGTAGTATGTAGCTGTTATACCACTTAGGTGGCACACAAGCGTACGGCCCACCTGATGGTAAGCAAGTGTAGCCTATAGCTGCTAGCAATAGCTACGAGAGGTATCACTATAACATTTCGATGCATTAACATCCATTTGATTTGAGGTAGTTGATTGGCTACTAATACATATAAATGCTACCTACTATATAAAGCAGCTATGCATGCATGTATGTAGGTAAGAAAGACCTAGGTAGAGACCACAGCGGTAGTACCGCAATATGCAATAAATAAAATACAATGGTTCCAATAGATTCTTGCAACAAGAAGCCTCCACGATCCTAGTCGTAAACACTCCCTAACTTCTGCAATCTCCTTAGCAGTTCGTTGCACTGAGTAGTTTTACCTACCCAGACATGACGCCCCCGCGTTTAGGGTAACCTTCCATCTGGATTTGTCCGGACATATACTGACTTCTGAATTCGCTTTCAGAGTTAGTCCAGATTAATAATAATATACATAATAATAATAATAAATATATGCAATAAAATAATATACATTAAATCACATAAAAGTGAAACTTAATTAAAATAATAATTTAAATAAGTATCAAACTTTATTAAACCTTCAATCACTCCCTTGTTCAAACATAACATATTTTCTTCTAAACTGATTCAAAATGGACGTTTTTTTAAGTGACCGGCTTTTCTGTATGGTAGCCCTACTAACATTTGATGAAATCACACTGGCTCTAATAGTATTTGTAATGTCTTGTGGAAACTGCACAGTGCAACGCACCTTAAATTGTCTGGATGTGAGCCAAAATCGATTTTTTGTGTGTTTACTGCGTCTAGCCAATTCTACGATATAGTATTATAGTATACATATTTGATTGCTGAACTCGAGTTGAATGCCCTGATTCAAATTATTATTCATTCCAACTCAAATATGAAAGTCATTAAAGAAGCATAATAATTCAAGAAACATCGATTAATGGGATGACAATGTCAATTAGAATTCGAATTCGTGCGTTAGCTAATAACTACATGATTAAGTATGAAGGCATTGCAAAATTAGGTTATTAGAGCCGCAAACTAGCCACACTTCTTTATGCAAGTTTGCACCACTCACCACTCTCACCACCACACTACTACCAGTTTGTTACTTACTTCATAATATTATAATGTTTATAATATAAACTGTATAATATGTGACTCATAATACGCTTTCAACTTCGTACGTATTCATAATTTCAGTAATAACCGAAGAATTGCAGTGTGTATAGTTTAATATTTAAGAGAGAACAGACAGACAGAGTTACTTTAAAGATTGAAAGAATTAAACTATACGAGATAGTTCAGGATATTCATTGGTCGTTGCGCATTCACCAGATAATATTGGACATTGATTGGGAATTAGGTACTTCTAAAATGATGATACATAAAAGCCCATTCTCATTTTTACACACAATGAAAGTAACAATATCACGATAACACCTTTCATAATGATAATAATAAACAAAACAAATAAGCTACAGTTAACAAAAGGCTTTAGTATGTGAAATAATAAAAGATCTGTGAGTCACGGGGTATGGAATTTCCAATATGCGGGTGATCTCATATTTCTAAATAATATACACAACACTGCTCTTAAATAATAATGGATAGAATAGGTATAAGCATTTTGTTAATTGTTTAAAGATACTTATTTATTGTCGAACTGTTTGGTTCATCGAGCTTTTCGCAAAAAGTACTAGGCTGATTTTGATGTATTTTTTGTTTTATATTTGTATTAAAAACTGATTACCTATTTATTTTATTTATTGATATATTTTTGCCCTAAGTCTAAATCTTAAAATGTTGCGCGGGAAAGCTGGTTCATTATCACATCAGTCTAGTAGGACGATAGATTTCTCCAACTGAAGCCTTACAATTTCATAACTATTGGTAGGTACTTCTCGTTTCATCATAATGAGGTACTTACTGCTTTTGGAGTTCATTAAAATATTTGCCCAAATACCTCTTAAATATTTACTTTTTAAGTAAGCATTAATTTAATTAGCCTTTTAAAGAAATTGCAAAATGGTCAACCAGTTAACTCAATTATTGTTTGATCGGATGCGTCGAACGGCGAACCAAGCCAAAATTTGAATTCCACATTCTTCATACATTTCATTTCTATCCATAAACTGGTTGCATAGTAGATGTCGCAACAGGGAGTAGGTTGTTATTATACCACCCACTCAAGACTTCTTATGAACTTTCCACTCTACCGTCTCTCTCGCACCCTCACATTTAAATAAAGCTAGCTATACAAAGCTTATCATAACCATCGATATAGGGCGAGTATAATAATCGTCATCTCGAAACTCTAATATTACTTGACACCCACGGTTTTACCTACCTTTCTATAAATTTATTGCATCTCTAACTGTTAAAATATAATTTATATTATTTATAGTCTAGCTAGAGGTAGTCTATATTACACATTTGTAAAGCCACATGTAAATTAAATTTACATATTAATTAATTATGATAATTTGGATGCAGATGATTATGAAAACTTTGTCTTATTGACATTTATTAAACGTTAATATAATTTATAATTATCCATTTATAAAGTTCATGTGTTAAAAAAAGCTTATATAAAAAGACGACAACCCTTTTCTTACTTGCGTCATTATCTATAATCATTCGGCGGTTAAGAGCTGAGCATTACCCCAAAATATGGCATATATTACTGCTTTCTTAATAAATTAAAATTAACCTTAAAATATATGTATAATAAAACTACATATATGAATAACGATAGCATTAGCCTTAACTAAATGTCTAACGATATATGTCAATAAAGTATAGACTATAACAAAATGCCTCAATCTCTTAAAAAGTAAAATTTTCGTACTCCTCGCCATTAAAGCCGTAACAGCCTCACAAAGAGCTTTTCCCATTTGCGTGGGTGACATAGTTATCATGCGCCTTATAATTATCGCTAATACATAACCATGCGCATCTCGAATGTGTACATATAATTTATAACAGTGCGGTGCATTGCGTGTGGGCTGGTCACGTCTGTACCTTAAAGGATTTAAGTGTACCTGTACACACAAGTTTAAGGACTTGAGAAACTAATAAAGATAGATCACTGAGTTTCTTACCGGGGCTTCTCAGGTGGCATTTTTTTCCGATCCTGTGGTAATTTAGACCGTCATAAGTGCCTAAACTGCATAAATGATTTTTTGATTTTGATTTTTAATAATATGAACCAATTTTAAACAACACTTCCATATCGCATACAATGTAAAAGTATGTAAAGGGAGATTGATCATATCTGCTTATAGCATTGAACATATATAACTCTGTGATCATGTATACCTATTTTTTATTGTCCCTGGATTTCTCACTGTTTGTAACTTGAGTATTTTTGTACAATGACGCTACTCAAAAGGGGGACTATAAATGTCATTAGAATTTAAAATGGCCGGAAAGAATTGTAACATAACATCAAAATCAAAATAATTTATTCAGTATAGGCCCTAAAAAGACACTTATGAAGGTCTTAATTACCATCGGTTCTGATCATCCATCGAAACGCTCTCCTACCAACAAAGGTGGAATTCTTTAACTGAAAACTTATTTAGTAGTTACTTCACGAAAATATAATTATTGGATTCTTGTGCTTAATGAGCAACAACTTTCGTTGTGCACTTTTCAATTATGCATGGGTTGAAATATGGCAAGTTATTTTAGGTCCTTTATATTCGAGGGCTATAATATGCTAAATGCATGTCTCATCTCATACCAATATACAATAACATTCATGGAAATATGGTAAAAAACAACCCATTCATTTAAATTACAAATATACTATATAAACTACAAACACATCAATATCAAAAATGGATTATTCAGTTTAGGCCCTATAATGTACCTACTTTATGAAAGTCAACTTTACCTTGTAGATGTAAAATAATAAATAACGATTAAGACTACATAAATCACACTCAAATATCTTGCAAGATAACTAATCGATACCTACCTAGGTGTCTATAGAAAAAAGTTCATTCCAAATATATGAAAAAAAAACTTAACACGTGACATTGAACGACTTCGGCTAAGTGGATCACTTCCGCGGGCACGCAATTGTAAATATCTCAGTCAACTAACTGTTACGTGAACTAAAGAGAACCCGTTTCGCTAACTTCTTTGTTAATCATGCATTGGTCTTTCAAGTTGTGCATTGTAATTCAACAATGCGTTAACAAGGTGTAACTGGCGCTTATAAATGACGGAGACTTGCAGCTAAAGGTATGTCCGCATTATTCCAAGTTACCAAGTGTGGACTTTACCCGGCGCCATTCGCCGTTTCACAACGATGTAAGCTTGATGGATGCGCCTATAAAACCCTTAGCTTGTTGCTATAAATTAATTATTACCGCTTGAGACACTGAACTATTTCTGTATTAGGAATTTTGATTTGTTTGGTGTGTTGCTTTATGATAAACTATAAATTAATTATTACCGCTTGAGACACTGAACTATATCTGAATTAGGAATTTTGATTTGATTGATGGGTTTTTATCAGAATCCGCAGAATGTAAACTTTGTGTTGTTATAGTGAAGAACGTACTCATTCTTGGATGCAATTCATGTTATGATTTATTCTAAATTAACTACCAACAGTTTATATTCATAAAAACCCTATCTTAAATGTCTTAATTTGACAACAAACTGTGGTAACAGACGCTCATAAATTTTATAGGCGTTTTATAAGCTTTACTGAATCGAATTTCACGCCCTTGTCGCTTCCAGTAAATGGATAAGCACACTAGGCTGAGTTGCAACCAGTTCCAATCTCAGCATCATTAACCAGTGTAATATGTTTATTTGTGTAATGTTGAACTAGGCAACAACCCATATATAGATCCTAGCGCTTTTAATAATGCACGTGCCATATCGCACAAATTATATTCTTGAACTATATTAAAGAATATTGTACCAGTAGTTAATTAAACTGAGGCTTAGTGCGATCGTAGAGTTTGATATAATAATAATAATGCTTGGACATTATCACACAGAGCCATGTGGCTCAAACTAAGCAAAGCTTGTACTATGAGAACCAGTGGCTGATAGAATACTTAAATATACAACTATTTGTAAATACATACTTATAATACATACCAAAACACCCAGATGCTAGGCAAACATATTTGTCTCATAATGTTTGCGCCGGCGGGAATCGAACTCGCGAACGCTAGCGAAGCAGTCAGGTATACTGACCGCTAGACCAGCGGTCTCGTCAATACCTATCACGACAGTATTTGCATTATGTTTTATTCCAATTTATTATTCAAAAACATACAAATCACACGTCTTACCTCGAGGTACGGGTGATGCCCTCTCTGGGTCCTAGAAAGAAGCAACGGATCTAAGCTATATCCCCTTACGGGCACGATGAGTAAGCCATTTGAGCTTTTCTTATAGAGGATAGAGTATGTGCTATAAACGTTTTGTTTGTTTTTATAGATAGTCTTGCATACAGTTAGTTGCGTCATGGCGTAGATTGAGTGAATGCATCATTATTTACAATAGTCCGTTTGTGATTTGAAACACTCACTATTCTAGTAGTTGCATCACTGGGTCTGATTATAACTTGCGATGACATATCTCTAGTGCCTTTGTGAATTTGTTCAGTGTGGGGATTGAGCCTGTGACCCTGGTTAAATTATGCAAGCGAAGCGAAGCCTGCCCCGTCTTCGCACAGGCTTATAGAAAACCACTGAGAGCTGCCCCATTCACTAAACTACACTTCTGACTTCGAATCGCAGCTAAATGATTCCAATTTACAACTTCTTACTACATACTCCCTTGTAATGTTTTATTCCTGTGGATTATCCTGTGGTTAATTTAGAATAATTCATAAAAAGAAAAAAAAATGCATACAGATCCTCTCGAGAATGCGTTATTCTGGTAGTATTAGTAGCACAATGTTCCATATTCATCTGTCTTCTCTCTACTCTCTGTATTACTAGGGGGTTACCAACCCTTGCACCGGTACTGCATCCATTGGCTTCGGTAACTGCTTACCATCTTACTGGCTGCGCAGTTACCATCAAAAAAACTGTCAATAATAAAATTCTTACAACCCCAAAATAACTATTTCTAGATATATTTCTACAAAATTTTAGTTCTCACCATTAAAGTACTATTATAAAACATTATTAACAATCACAACAATATCCCGTAATAAATAGGAAAATAAAAATAGTAATTCCTGGTACTCGGCCTAGTGACAGGTTTTTGACCTGAGATTGTTCGTCAGTTGTGACATAGATTCAGGTTTTCACTTTTAATGAGATACACTGACGCTCTAATGTGACAGGAAGCTAATGAAAGGGCCGCGTTACCTTTGACTACATTATGATAAGATAAGTAGGCCAGCTCTGTCATGGTCATGGCTATAATGTTTGTGCTCGTGACAAAGCAGTAATGCATTCGATCAATTATACATACATATAAAAAAAGATCCCCCACGTGGCTTAAGCACTTTGGCAATTGATTCTGTATGAAAGTACATTACATAAGGATATAAGAAGTACCTCTTTCTTGCACTTCTATGTAATCTACCCCTTTTGTTTGTTTGGTGCTAATTTGACACCCTATCAAGAAGGCCCGATAACTATAGCTGTTCCCAACGATTTAGTACAACTAATTCCGTATTTCTGAAATCCCGTGTGAATTCATTGTTTTCCGGGATGAGTGTACCCGAGACCACATTCTTTGAAGAAATATTCTTATAGCTACCAACGTATTTCTGTGTACCACGCTACGGATTATGTAAAATTTTAAAGAGCTAAAACTAACCTAAAGCTTTCTTTCATTCCAGCTTCAAGGTGGTCGCTGTGCTATAAGCCAGTTTGATGACTCCTGTCCAGACCACAAGGAGATGCTGCCTCTCATCGAAGGAGTCGAGGAAGTAGGACGTTTCTTCAATCCTGTACGCTATGAGAGAACCATTAATTTTGGCGTCACGGAAGCATCTAGCTCTAATGTCATTACCTTCGATTACACCGCATCTGAAAAACCAAAGGTATGTTATATGTTCAATATTTAAAGTATTATGTACTAATCGACTGATATTGAGATAAGTACGGTACTTTACACATCTCAATAGAATAAATTTGTTTCTTTCCCCTCTCAACTTTATTCAGACACTTTATTTTATACCACTAAGGTGGCAAAACAAACATATTGCGCACCTTATGGTAACCGGTAACTTGAGAGTTAAGACACTGCTTCAGAATCCCAAACCAACCCGTAGTTTTAATTTTCGTAATAATAATCTTATCTAGGCAATTAAACTACATTTACTACCTTCCTTACCTATGTATATAGAAAATAGTTTTGATTGAGACGATCGTGACCGTGCCTACGTGCTTATAGGCACATTACACTAGCATGACGTAGGTGAATGCACTATTCTATACATATAGAGGCAGCTGATGTGTGTTGTCATCAACCCAATACATGTTTAATGACTATATACATTAAATAATTAAACAGCCACATTAAATACTTCTGCATACAACAAAGAACGAACGTTGATGACCCTAACATTAGATTATAATTGTTGTCTAAAATTATATGTAGTTGCTGAATTGGACATGCACACACAGATTACCAAAATAATTAGCTACTATTGCGCATAAACGAGCCCTATTATGACGTTGAAAAGTAATTTAACAAAGGGAGATAATGCTTTAGCTTGATGAGCTCGCAATCCCCAATACTATTCCATTTGGTTTTTATTTATTATACACACACATATATGGTCTGTGATCAATTTAAGGACCGATCCGGATCCGCTTTCAAAGACAAAGTTGGGAAACGATAGCAGACGATCACCGTATTCTATGAATGGAATCCAAAAGCTAACAGCACGAGAAAAACAGGTTGCTTCACTGCTATTCAGCACAACTGTGCCAAGTGTCGACTTTACGACAGCGTCTTGTAACTTAAATGCTCGTAAAATTATGAAAATAACACTTACTACTATAATAAATGCTACAATCTGATACATTATACTATTACTGCAGAGATTCCTAATGTGGTTTCCGCAGGACCTAAAGGTACCATGGAAAAGTCACTAGAGTTCAGCGAAATTAATTATTTTTAGCTGTGGTAGCTCAAAATATGTGACGAAAAGGACCCAGTAATATATGTAGTTATTTAAGTAGATGTTAATACTGAATACTATTAACGTAGTATATTTTCTGAGCTTGTGTAGCCAAAGAGGATATCTTAATTCTGCCCCCTTGGCAGGCTTAGGAACTGTGCTGTAACAATTGACCACAAAAATTTAAAATTTTGTTCCCAGATCAAAATAGACACAAAATCGACACAGGCTGGTTTTAATGCATCCCATGGAAACGTGGAATGCAAGAACTCAAAATGTAGCACCACGCTTGAGGCTCTCGTCGACCCGACCTTCTGTACGCCAAACTCCTCTCCTTACGAGTTCGCTTATGTGAACATTACGGTGGAATCTATCAATGAAACCGTACACATAAAGTACCACGTGCCGTGCGCGTGCTCATGTAGCTCGAAGCCTGAAAAAAAATCCCCAGATTGCAACTCGAATGGTGACTTCGAGTGTGGTGTCTGTCTTTGCTATAGTGGATGGTAAGACAACTTTTTTATACTTTAACATAGTCGTGGGTTCTTCCGTCTTTAGGGGTCTGGGTTCCAACATAAGAATAAGTACTTTTTCTTATAATTCCAACCCCGAACTGCTGGGATTTCTAGCCTTAAGTACAGTGATTCATCACGTAACGGGCTTTTCGTTGATGGAAAACATAGCGATAAAACATGCGTATGGCGATTGTATGTAATGATCAGTATGATGGAAAAGAAAGAGGTGTATGGCGCTCAAGCCTTCTCTTAAAAAAGTTTCAAGTCATGTTCTTTATATTTAAAACAATTATACGGATCGTGTGATCTTCCTCAATCTAATGAAATACTCATCCGTTAATAACTTACAGGACTGGCCAGTTCTGCAAGGAACTGAATTGTAGTAAATCACGCGGCGATATGCCTTCCTGCAGCGGTGCTTCTGTAAGTACACATACCTCAATATGTTTTTTACCTTATAAAAAAAAGAAACTAATAAAAGGCTATATCGGCACCATTGATTTCAACATGTTGGTTGTACGTTGCAGTAGGCCATGACTCATAAAACGGTTAGAGTAAATGGTATTCAATTAATACTGCGTTTCAAATCCAAACATGACTAATTAATATCCTTTTCACCTTCACCATAATGTTTATGTGAGGAATAACTGTACGCTCCTTATACCCTAATAGGTATCCTGCAACGGTAACGGTTACTGTGATCCTTGCGAGACTTGCGTCTGCTATACAGACAGAGAAGGCTCCCAATACTTCGACGTGAACAACGAGTGCAAAGACCTTTGCATGGTGACCAGTGATTGCGATACTTGCCTCCGAAACGGCACCCTCGGCGTCTGTCCAGACTGCGACCATCACTTAACCCTTCAGAAATATGATGAAACTCTAACCGCAGCCAGAGATCTCCAGGGCAGGAAGCAATGGGTATCTTGCAACGTGACCGTCGATGACTGTTATATAGATTACGTCGCAATGAGGACTGATAATCAAATTAAAGTCATGGTGGTCGAATCCTGTAAAGATATGTTCTATGGGAAACAAGAATCTACGGCGCAGGGTAAGGATAATACTGATTCTTTCTTAGAATTAAAAATAATTAATAGTGTTTAAAATGTTCTTCTAAGTAAGTAAACGTAACAGTGATCGAATTACTTGCAATTTAGCTAGCGAAGGGTGACTAACTTTAACTGTCAGTAATGAAGATGAAGTAACAATTCTAAATTTAGTTATCTCGCCATTATTAACTCTTTAGTTATGTATGACGTCAATTGCCTCTCAATTGCACACTCTCTCACGTTCCTTACACATTTCGTGCAGATAATACTCCTTATAAGCAAAATTAAGTCTAGCAACTGTTACCACATTGCATATAATAGAAGCAAATAATGTTTAACATTTGTCTTTTGTATCATTACTGTAGATTTTTTGATATTCGTTTTACTAACTTGTAGCAAGCGGATATAGATCTTTTGCTAATGAAATAAAGCTTGGTATTGATTAATGTGTTTCGAGTTTAGTTTACACAGTTGTATGCGTTGTTCCGACAACTCAGTACACAAATATGTGGCCGACCAGCTGCAACCCATCACTTGATATGTCTCCAACATTTCTAAAGAAACCACTATTTATCAACACTCATCCTAAATCAACAGTTATCATTGTTGTGACATTGTAATTATCAGCATTTATACAAACCGAACGCGCAGTTTAGTGTTTTACAATCAGTTACACGGTATGACTTTGTTTACTGTCTATGCCCTAATATTTTATTTAATATTTACACTAAGTGTTATTAATTATTGTGAATACATGTTCATTAATGGAGTTATCATTGTTCAAATTATATACGGCATTGATTGTACGTGATTGAATGCGTAACATGGACAGTCACGTAATATAAAACCTATCTTTTTGAAACAGCATTTATGTAAAGTCACCTAATTACCAAATGCTTGTGCATGCAGTTTGTTTGACACTCTTACATGCCGTATACATACCAAGTGATACATAACAAGTGATAGTGAATTGACGATACGAAAACGATACATCATTGGAACTTAATATAGTTATTGAAAGGAACACTTCATCATCATTGAAATCTGTTAGTCAGTAGCTATTCGTATCAGGAAGCATAAATAACGGAACTCGCGACAGGCAAATCAGAGCACTATATGTGACTGTATACTTGAAGCTGGTATCTCTTTCAAAAACAACGTTTATTTCTAGGTTCTTATATTTCATTGAAATCTCCGGAAATTCTAAAAATAAGCTGAATATTCTTATTTTTCACCATTCTTGAATCCTCCTTTCATGATAATTCAGATTTAACTTGACGGTAAACTAGTATACAAGGGTCTCAAATCCTGTATGAAGGGAAAATAGCAAAGAGTGGCATTAACATACTCGCACTTAATACGTACACTTACATATCTGACACCTACGTGTTACAATGCCCTTTATAATAGAGACAATTTACATTAAGTGAAGTTAAGCCGGTTTATTGAGATGCTAGCTTTCTGACTATAAAATAAACCTGAATGTGAATAGCATTTGAAAGCAACGAATTAAAGACAGGTCTATCTACTAATGAATTTTTTGAATGGGTAATATTTGGGATTAGTCGTATTAAACGTCTCTGTCAGCCATACATTTTCTGAATTTAAATTAAAAAAATAAATATATATGTATATATATATTGTGTTTAGGTCCTAAATAAAATAAGACACTTATGAAGGTCAAAATTACCACCGATTCGGAAACAAAAGCCACTCGAGAAGAACCTGAAAATAATTTCTACCCCAACATTTGCTACCATAACAAACATTTGTCAAACCTTTTTCTCCTTAGACTCGTTTAGTAAACTTCGTGTCTGAGTACGACGTTGACGTTGTTTACCAATTTTGCAACTTGGCTACTTACTGACCATCAAATACGATGAAACTCATGGGCGCCGTGTAAACATACTCGCACTGTTACAATAATAATCAACTGCTGTTAGCTGAAGCGTATGTAGGTAGAGAACGAATCGATTCGGATTCTAAGCGTCTAGAAGAAGAAGAAGCGTATGAATCTAGCGTTGCCATCTCTAAAAATAAAAAAACCGGACTTTTGGGTCCCAAAGCCGGACTTTTGAATTCCATAGCGTCTATCCGGACGTATGGCAACGCTAACCATGATCATCTAGGGTAACATCACTGCTACTATTTCTGATCCAGTACTCTGTAAGGCCTACTCAGTAAGGGTCTGTCATGACTCAGTCTTTATCTCTGACAAGGTTTTATAGTCTTTGATCTCTGAGATAGAATGCCTACCATTATGCAAGTTCTGACATTTGATAACGCTACATTTACTCACAGCTTATCATTGATAGGATATAAAGATGGCGTGACCTAGCAATTATTTATGCTAGTAAGTAAGTGCATTGAAATACGAACAATCCAATAAATTATTATTAAATATTTTGTTCAAACAATACTCACGTCGTCTGGTAAAAGTCCTGAGAACCAAAGTCAAATCTAATAACAAAATATGGATCTGATCCTCAAATAAAGAATTATCTTTATTATAGCGGCAATGTCTGATATTTTTTCTGTAACTTATACCACATGGTGAGAACTAGCCAAGGCCCGCTTGATGGTAAGCGGTTACCGTAGCCTATGGTTGTTCACAACGCGCGCATTCATCTGATGAATGAATTTTTATATCGGCAAAATAGTTTTGAGTTTTTTTCATTACAAACCATACAAATCTTCTTTATTTATAATATTAGCATTGATTATATTGCTAAAGTTATTTGTATTCCTTCCTCTAGCGCCAATTATTCTGGGCATCCTGTTCTTGGTGGCCGTCGTCGCAGCGGCCGCTGGCTTCATGCTGTGGAAGCACCTTAACGCCGTGCCGCCGCTCCCGCTCAACGACGGAGGGTACTCCAACATTGACGCAGAGGACTGCGTCGGGGAGAACCCCCTCTATAAGCCCCCCACGTCTTCCTTTAAAAACCCTACTTACGGCAAATGGTAGTCCTGGTAAGTTTCTTTTTTATCAGTTATTTTACAATTTCATATGTATTTCTTCTTAGGTACTAAATAATAGGCAAGTCAGCAACTTTATTGTGTAACTACTTCATTAAGGGATTCCATGAGAATGTAAAAGTATGTTTTAATTAAATATATGTCTGAACACAAAACTTCAAATGTAAATAAGATAACGTAACTCAGCTTCAGCATACTTACAGTAATTAACATAATATAGTTTTAAGCAAACAAATGGGACATTGAGCATAGTTCAAAGAGGAAACTAAATTAACGTTAAAGTTAATACGAGAATTAATTAACTCAGGGATATATTACTTTTGAGTTAATAATTCCAAAGTACAATCTTTAAATATAGTAATTATTACACCAGTCTTACTACATATTTCTTAATAATATTTATTTAAGACTCATGCTCCATCAACAAAATGTACTTATACGTACGTTTACGTACAAAGGACTCAACTTGGCACTGCTTACGTTTCTTATTTATTTATCCTCACGATGTATTCAGAAAATAAATTATAGAACCCCTCCGCTTCAACATAATCAAAGGCTTACATGCTAGATTACAACGAATCACAGACAGATATTTTGAAGACCCGGCTGTCCAGTACTAAAACGATGGCCTACCATACATACCTACTTAACGTTCCCAGACATTCCCATCCGCCATATACAAAGGGGAAACACCTAGATTAGCGATTTGTGATATGAATTAAATATTTTGCAAGGATAAAACTTTATATTGAGTGAGTATGAACGAAGTTCGTATCTCGCAATGATCTCGAATCAAAGGCGAAGCCGAGAACCGAGTACTTTCCCTGCATCTATCTAACCTTGGTGTTTTATATTGAACTGCATTGAACCGTTCACTAACTATCGATTTTTTTTATTATATGAACCATTTCATTGGAGTTAAGCTTCATTTACGATAAATACATAAAAAATAAACAATTTTATTACTTTGCTTAGGTTATTTTACCTGATGCACAGAATACCTAAAAGTAACTACAGATGTCTAAAGATGGTTATGTAGAAATGCTTTACTTCCATTGACTTACGTCATATATTTTACTTATGGCATATGGAAATTCTAAACACGTTCAAACCTCAAATATGACTTAACCGATTTGGCCTTAACGATTTTTGGAGTCGGCATTCAACTTAAGAAGATATTGTTGGAAACGACCCCAATATACACAGGAATACGAAATCCCTAAATCAGGAGAAGAGTAGATTATATCGCAGGCCATTCAACAAATACATTCGCTTTACAACTTCTTATCTTGGATATGCATATGGCACTAAGCAGTATGTAACTGGATATCGCATATTTTAAGCGTTTAATCTTGCGTCCAAATAAAAGAACGTGCCTCATAATTACAATCAGCTTTACCGGTGATAGCCTTCCGATAAACAGGAAGGTTTGACCTTATAATGTTTGTATCTATCTACCTTAATTCCTATAAAAAATGGCATCGTGCCATCGCAGCCACCCGTTCATCACAACGAATATTCTCAACATAAAAATCCAGCTCATTTTTCAGAGTCTGCATCGTGGGCCATGTCACACCTACCCCTAAATCTTAATTATGCAAAGTTCGTGCAAGTAATGCATCTATATGTATGCTTGTTTACCAGCATTAACAACCCATACGTTATATCCCATTCGGGATAGTTAGAGTATAGAAAAGTCATCCCTAACGACTACCCGTTCCGCTACGTATGTCCAATGGATTTCATTAATCACCATAAGCTTGCTGTTTAATCTAGATAGCCTAGCTTCTCAGTAATAACATTCAATTAATGACCAAAACGATTTAAGTTCGAGTGTGTAGTCTGTCAATGTCGTCCTACCGAGTCTCTGTTGATAATAATGCCATTTATATTACATTAGAACTGTATTAGGTGCAGAGTGTGACCTCACACTGGCCATTGTTTCCGATAACACTTCAAAACATACGACTAGTTTGGGCCAAGCTATTCAGTTGATGAACAATATACCATTTCCAGTATGTTTTCTGTGCTTTTGTCCAGATGCAACATTTATCCTACTTCCTACTATATTACAAAATTATAAATGAGAAAGTTTTTAAGGATGGATATTTGTTGCTCAGTCACGTAAAAGTAGCTCAACGGATTTGTATAAATTTGGCACAGGTATAGTTTTTAACGTGGATTTACATATAGGATACTTTTTATCCCGGAAAAGTGTAAGGTTCTTTTGGAATTCTCAGCTCAACGCGGTCGAAGTCGCGGGCAGAAGCTTATACTTTTATATTTATTCAACGCCTATAACTAACTAGGTATTTATAAGATACATAGTATTCAATTTACTAATTAATCTTAGATAAGAGGCTAGCTCAATTCCGTTGGCTTTATTGCTCATACTTGTCATACCTATCATACGTGTGCTTTATGTGCAGGCTTTGGAGATAAAAAATCTCAGACTTATTTATTCTAAAAGTACACGCGGAAAAAAAAAGTGATCTCTCGGGGTTCACTGAACACTTGACTTGACCCCTCGCGACGGGTATTCTGCACTTAGTGCCAATAACATTACACGTAAATTGTATTAGCAACTCGTTTTCTTGCCACGGACTGTATCAAATAGATATTTGATAAAAAGAAGTTGCTTTGTCAAGAACTCAAGCAGAATTGGCAAGACAGATTGCAATTGCACATAAATTATGGTTTTCAAACGAACAATTCATACGCTAATAAAATTTACTTATCTTTAAAAAATATGATCCCCTAAGACAGTTCAATTTTGAAAAAATCTCACAATACAAATTCCTATAATTTAAAACCGCCAAATATACTTGTTACTTAGCTTCTGCGTGTATTATTAGGTCTTCTGCGAGACTATTTAAATTTCAAGAAATCCTTACACTGACACGATTTTAATTAGGAACCTATCTACTCAATTTCAAATTTGAATGCTTTATACTTAATAGCTTTTTCTTGATGTACCTGTAGATGAAAAGGAATCGAAAAATCTATTTACAATCCTTTTATGGAAAAAAAAAACTATATCTGATTTGTTCAAATGCTAAATTGGTAATTTTTCTGTTTACTGCTCAACATTTTAACGAGTAAATGATACTCATGTTTTATTCATAATCTATTTATTTATTTACTTAGTAAGCATTAATCATTGTTATGCACAAAAAACAGAATATAATTATATAAAAACAGGTACATAGTATTTTGGTTATAATTTGTTACGTTCCTTGTCAAATGTAAACTCACGTTTGACATTGCTGGATTTTGGTGCACGGAATTTCCAATATCAAACGGTCTACTCTATACACATTAACATAATGCTTTCACAACACTGAACGACTCATTTGTGAAACATCAGTTCACTGCACACATTTCTTGTTGAAATTGACACAAGTTGAGGACAGTTTTTTTTACGAAATCTTTTACAAATGTAATCTCTTTATTAGATTTCGTCCCTTGTTACACATACTAGTAATAGCCTAATATATCAAATAATAATGGAAATAGCCGTTACTTATCAAACAACGCTATTATAGAGTGGTAACATATCTAGTTCTCTTTTGTCGCTGTAGAGACTGACAGAGAGAACTTTTCGCTGTCGCCGCGCTATCGAAAACATTTTTTTTGGCACACAAGCGTACGGCCCACCTAATAGTAAGCGGTCACCATAGCCTATAGCCGCTAACAATACCAAGGATATCACTAAATAATTGCCAACCCTGTTGTTAATAAGGAGTCACCGTGCTAGCAGCATTTCTACTAGCCCAGCGTATCCCCGTGGAGCACTGGCAACCTTACTTATGGCAGAAACACAACACTTCATCAAAGTAGTGTTATTTCACTGCGGTCTTCTGTAAAGTGGAGGTACAGTCCCCAGTCGGGCAGCTGGCAGCTCTAATATTAATAGGAAAACCCACGGCAGATCCTAATTCGCTCTACCTCTCTTAAAAATTAAGCAATTCGATCGTCTTCCAGCTAAGGTTACAGGTGTTGTTTTCGGAGTCTGTTTTTGCGTAATTTTGTGTGTTACCAATGTTACAGAGATAATGTGAGTGATCATCGTTGGTTTTATGTCTAAACGTGAAATATAATAATTTTGGCTTCCGAAACACAGTTATCTAATTGTATATAAGTGCCACATTAGTGTAGCGGTCAACAGATACATCGAGGTCACAATAATTTGTCGTCACAGAGCTAATGCGTACTGCCCACGTTGCAAAACAATCCAAATCGCACTTTACCCGTTGTTAGACCTTCTTTATATATAAAACAAAATATCCTTCCTGGAACAACTTCATCTAATTATTCATATAATAGCCATATTTTCTTTCAATTGTATAATCCTACGCAGCAACTTTAATGAATGGGGCATTCCAAGTGATAGGGAATAGGAAAAAAAAAATCCGATTTTAGCGAGCTATGAAAACATTCAATCAAATGGATTGCTTCTGGTCTAGCTCCTAAAATACGCTCATTATGAAAGCAAAGATTATCTGTATACTATCAGCTATTTGCAGTAAGAAAAAAGACGATTGAAGCGGACTTTATACTGTAAAAATATTTAGTCTCTGTATCGAAGACATACATAGATATAACAAAATAAAAAAATCGGAGACATCAAAATGTTTGCCCTGTTTGCTTTACGTGGAATGCCACGAATGCAATACATGCGAATGGGCTTTTCCACGTAGAAGAAGTCGCAATAATTCTCAAGCATCCTTACACAAATATAATCGAATCTTGAAAGCCTATAAGTACTAAAGAAATAGCCTTTTCCATCTCGCATTGTTTGGTTTCGATAGCCAATGCCTTGACATGGTTATTAGCTGGCGCGATAGAAAACCGTTATTCGTACATTACGATCATTAGAATGGCTGTGAAATATCTACTTGTAATATCTATGGTAAAAAATATACCGTTAAACGTAGACTAGTCTAGCAATGCAAAAAATACACATCCTTAAATGTTCGACTTGTTTGCCAGCAGATTAGCGTCAAATAAAAAGTAGGATAACAATTAAGACTAAATTGTAATAAAACAGTCGCCTAATGATTTCAATTTGATACTAAGAGATTTTTTGAAATATTTTAACTTACTAAAATTACTAAGAGTATGTCCTCTGAATGTTGTTGGATCAAAATGTATTCTTATTATTATGTACTGATAACACTATTTGTATTATATTACGAGTCATTAGCACTACAATGACTCACGAGGTTTGATTTATTAAGTCTTCTCACAAAATTTGTATAGTCGAGAAGCCGGATGGATTCGACATACACATGATGACAAAGTATATGCTTGAGAGTTTAGGCAAGTTTTCGTATCAGTTCAATTTGTCTGGCAACATAAACATACATTATATTTCTAACTAGCGGCCCGCCCCGGCTTCGCACGGGTAGACATTGATATCAAATATTTTGCCTACCCGTGCAAAGCCGGGGCGGGCAGCTAGCCTATGTAACTCAGTGATAGTGTAGTTTCTAACGGTGAACGATTTTTTGAAATCGGTTCAGTAGTTTCGGAGCCTATAGACATTTATCAAATATTTTGTCTACCCGAGCGAAGCCGGGGCGGGCAGCTAGTATAATATATAGCGTATGTTACTCAGTGATGATGTAGCTTTCTAATGAAAAAAGAATGATTAAAATCGGTCCAGTACTTTTTGAGTTTATTCGTTACATACAAAAATACAAATCTTTCCTCTTTATAATATTAGTGTAGATGTCATTGAATATTCTATACTTACTATAATATGTGCATTACAGATCTCATTCAAGTTTAATTAACCCTATTAGTGTAGTGTGTAATTAACAGCAGTTAATCATCGCACACGCACTGTACCTACTTTCATTAATACTACTTGAAATGATAAAACAGATATCAGATGAATTCTAAATACATTATATAATATGGAAATATCTGTCTTTATTGTATAAGATTTATCGTATAATTCTTATGCGCTATCTCTTATATGATAGCCATATAAAAGATAGCGCATAAGAAGGCTTATTATTTTCATATTGAACATATATATGTTCTACGGACGGACATAAATATTTTCACATTTCATAGTAGGACAAGCGCTTGTTATTAATTTAAATGGTATTATAAGGAAACGTAACCACACCGTTACTGCGAATTAAATACAAAATGTCATTGGGCTATTTTCAATAACAGGAAACTTACATTAATTTAATACGCAAACTTCGATTCGATGATCGATGAAAATTTACAGTTAGAAAATCGCATGATTCTCTAAAGAAACCGTGGCGGAATTAGCAGCTGACTCCGCTCATCAGCCAATGTCAAAAAGGACTGTACGTGGGAGCGAGATACGGCTTTGAAGTATCTGTCGCGGTCGCACAGCCTAAATAAATACTAAACTGTAATCTTTCATTAGTCCCTACCTAACTAGGAAATGCGCAAAATTAATACCACATCGGAAGTTAGAGATAACATGTAACAGTCGAATGTCGAATGTTATCAAACTATGACGCCTCATAATAAGCCTTCTCATTGAGTAGTAACATGTTTGGAAAAATGACAGCCATAATAGTACGGCGTTGTTTCAAAACATAATAATGGATTGTTTTGAAAACGTATGTTTTTATTTTAAATTATCTATCGGACAGTTTATTATGTCCACGAGGTCTGTCTTTAATAATACACACGCTTTATATACTAACACTATGCTAACACAAAATATATGATTAAAGTTAGGTTTATTATAAGTAAGTTATAAGTACAAAAATGGTTGAATTTACTTTTTGAACTTTGGTACCACTTCTGGTAGGATTCGAACGCGTGCTCAGTGTCGTCTTTACCATAAGGGCCCGTGTCCAAGGCCCCCAACGCAACCCAGAAAGCTCAAAAACCTCAAACATACAAAATTTTAATACCAGGATACTAGGCCCAGCAGGGCGACCGCGGACATAAATGTTTCTTTTTACTTTCCAAATATTTGTGTGCCCAAGGGCCCCGGCCTGCCCTAAGATGGCCTTATGAGTGTGCAGAGCTATAGCTAGTTAAAGTATTAAATCACAGTCGTGATCAATTATAACAGTGCGGGTTAAGACTATTTAAGCGACATCTGTTGCCCTACATCGCAATCAAAGTACATTTTAATCATTACAACAGCATGGTTCTGTCGCAAGTAATTACTAAGAAGCTCCCACTCATAACCTAATTACCATTAATTAACTATTGGTTGGTTTGCTAGCGAGTTCATTGACGTTCGAACATTTATTAATTTCCAAGAAATTTGCAATGCCCATACCCACGCCATACCGGTATCATTTGTACGCGGAACTAGCGTCTTTCTGTGTTCATTCATAAAAATCTCGCGGTAGATACGATGAGTAAGAGGTATAAAACACGTCATTTTATAGTTGTTTTCATAATGGCGTAGAGCTGATTACTCTTGGCTCTCCTTTTAATTGTGTTAATACGGATACATGCAAATACACTGAGCGCTTTTAATTGCATGTCCGCTAGCAAGCAACGAGAGTCCAGAATATAATTGAACAAAGCTAATCCCTTATTATTCTATTTTTATCCTTTCATTATTTTTACTGGAACATTGGATAACTTAGCTTAGGTGTAGTGTCTGTCAGATCCCTTATGCTTAGAATATTTCTTTATCTAGGTACCTTTAGGACAAAAGATACGTTCACAACACCCATTTGATTATCCTGGATTAAATATTTCCACGGCACGGCGCGTTTATCGATCAATCTCATACCAATATAGCTGTACTTTGAAGGCGAGGCGTACGGCGCCCTTTTAGGCAGACTAAGTATGAATGCCGATCGTTTTATGCGTGCACTGGCCAGATACAGACCGATAAAAGGTCAAGAACCACTGAGAATGCCTCACATATTAAAGGAGACGGTTGTCCTGCCAGCCATTCCTTGCGTACTTAAGTAATAAGAGAGATAGGGTTTAATTAATTTCGTTGTTGGTTTCCCTGTGATATATAAATCATGATTACTTACCGTATGAGTAATGTTTTTTTCATTTTAATTCCCACATCTCATTATTCAGAAGCAGCTGGCCTAATAAAATTCCTGTCAACATTCGTAATGCACTTGATTTTCTTCATTTACCTAAATATGAACCAGTGGTTTACTTAAACCTCAGAGTAGATAATACTACGTACAACTTAAACTAATTCTTGACGTATTGTGGCTACTGAGGAAATAACAAGAGAATTAGGTACCTAGGTAAATTGTATATTGTATTGAAGAGTTTGGACAAGATAAATGGCTAAGTACTTACTATTAGCCATTCTGTCGTATACAATTTGTCAAATTGTCATATCTATATCACTGACCTATATGTATATCTATGACAAATATTGTATTTATTTTATTTGAATCGGCAAGCTCCCGGAATATGAAGTATATAAGTATGTACTTATATATGTCTCTCGAATCATTTGATACAAATAGATATAGGTATGCAGGTATCTACCGCATTAATCTTTTTTTCTGAACTCAAGCCACCGATGTTGTCAGGGCATAACATGAGGTATCCTAAGTAATTATCGTAACATAGTATCTATTGCACATTAATACTTATGTATTTTGTGATACACCGATTAATTAAACCGAATATGTGTAGCTTCCTTAGTATGCACGTAGGCGCCTATCTGTCGTTGCTTCCTGGCGCGATAGAAACAAGTCAATACAACTAACCTAATACATGATTATTATATAAACACACGTGCTAAGTTACTTGTTTTAGGACGCTAGCGCGAGCGTGATACTTTGCGTTTTGCAAGCGACTAGTACTAGATAGGCTACGGTAACCACTTACCATAACACCATATACTCGTTTGCCATCCAGTTAGGGGTATAATAATAGTAATACAATAATGCTTGGATACTATCAAACAGCGCCATCTGGCCCCAAAAAGCAAAGCTTGTACTATGGGAACCAGCAACTGTATATACCTACTCTTTTTTTTATTATACATACCAAACACCCAGACGCTATGCAAACAGGATTTTTCAAATAAATGTTAGCCCCGTTGGGAATCGAACCCGTGACCCCTAGCGTAGGAGTCAGGTATACCTTCTAACCACTATTTTTTGAGTCTGAATTGTTTACCATCAGGCGCTCTTTTGTATTGTGTGGGAAATTGCTAATATTCCATTGGGCTATGGGGCAATGGTATTAATCTATGATTCGAACAGAATATGGCCAGAAATTACAAAATTATACAGAAATGTTGCATCACCGCGCTCCTAAGTACTATGTCGTTCGCCCTACATAGTGCCTTCTGTCTAGATAGATCTAAATATACGTAGCGTAATGGCATAATGACTATGATGACGGTTGTAAGTGCATCACCAAGTATACTGGTGTAAACATGTCTATTGAACTTTGATTGGTAGCTAGCATCTCATTCGTGTTACAATCGTTTTCTTCTCATACTTACATAGTTTTTATACAACTAAAGGACTTAAATCAATAATAACCATTGTTCAGTATCGTGTTTGCCGAGAGTGTGTGAGCGGAAAATTATGTTTTCCTTCCCACTGTTTCCTGCGAAAACTACTAACAACAGTAGTTTCAATAGCTACTTAACTTATGTTATACAGGAGTTACAGACCACACTAAAAATTTCTTATTATGATATGGCTATGCTTAACGCGCCGTGTATAATAAGATTGTTTTCTTCTAATCTTTCGTACCCCTAACATCATTTCAAGATTTGGCAATTTTGAATGTTTTAACATGATGTTAAACAGCCTATTGCAACGTGTCAAACTAACAAGAAATTGAGTGATTCGCTCTGTGTGCAACATGATCGATTGCACAATTCAAGTTGTGAGTTTGGACATTAGTTGGTATAAGTCTGTACTACCTAGGAGTAGATAATATACCTACACTGGACCGCAAAGAAAATGGGTCGATTAGTAAATCTTCAATATCTTCAAAAGCACCTGACCTAGCTTTATGAAATAAAGACAAAATTAACCTTAAATGAAATAAGTACGTAACAATGTCAAAATATTTTTTGACGATAACTACCTATATTAGTTTCCATTAGTCATCATCGGCGAGTCACCGCTCACCGTCAAATCCTTTGTGAGACAAATGTGCATTATCCTTAAGACTTCTGGCTCCTTTGCCTGGGTTGGCATTTCCGATTTATTGAACTTGCGTAGAACAGAAATACCATTATATAATATTAATTACCTTAAGAAATCAGAGTATTTACTCCCCCTAAAGCGAGGTGTAGGTATGCTCCGTACCATACTAGATGTACCGTAAGATACGCCAATGGATTAACAGATGTTTGTTAATTCAATTGCACCCATTTTACATAAAATAATATCCACTATAACGATGTTTGGAAAGTATTAGTATATACTTTTATAGATATGTATATGAAATAGCGGCCCGCCCCGGCTTCGCACGGGTAGACATTAGTTTCGGAGCATAGACATTTATCAAATATTGTGTACACCCGTGCGGAGCCGGGTGGGCAGCTAGTATAATATATAGCCTATGTTACTCAGAGATAATGAAGCTTTCTAAGGGTGAAAGAATTTTTGAAATCGGTCCAGTACTTTTTGAATTTATTCGTTACATACAAAAATACAAATCTTTCCTCTTTATAATATTATTGTAGATGTAGATATACCCAACTAACATGGTTTAAGGGCAAAAGAAGATATATGATAATCAAGTACATACTTATCCTGTACTTGCTGTTTGTTTGATTGTCCAATAATAAGTAAAATATAATTGATAATTTTGATTTTATTTTTAACAGAATTCTGATGGAAATTCCTTTCGATAATAAAGTTGCTGACTGTTAGGTTCACTTATTAAATGTGACCCTAACTAATGTGATTCAGTGTTGTTTATGTGTTCTACTTTGTACTTCATATGAATGATTCTAGCAGAACTCTAATAAGTTGTTTTTCCCATAATAGATTTATATTATGACAAATATTAGCATTTTCCTCAAATCGCATACCAAATAACACCAAAAGGTCCGTCAAACAGTAAAGCAATGCGCAAACAGTAGTTTGATTGGTAGCTAAGTTTGAGTCACTATGCGTCACGGCAACGTGAGTCAGACGGCATGCGATCTTCTCTCATATATTTATTTAATGTATGTTATTTCCCCATAGGTGTTACCTGGTGAATCAGCGAGAAGACCGACTACGAGGCACGGTCGCATCGGGTACATTATCTTTATAAATGTACCATGGACAATGTACAATGGACCCTGTACCATGTACCATACACCATGGACCATGTACCATACACCATGGACCATACACCACGGACCATGTACCATAGACCATGTACCATATACCAAGGACCTTGTACCATGGACCATGTACCGTGTACTCAATACACAAATGTACATAGGTAGATTTGCGATGTGCCCGTGCTCCTGTTTTAGACGACCATTCCAACACTGCCTGTGATCAACGCCGACGCAAGATCCACAAATTGTTCCCGTCCGGTGTTCGCGACACTACGTACTTGTAAATATTATGTAGGTACTAAGGTTATATAACCGCTGTGATATTTAAGATGATTATCGAGTGTGCAAGTCTGAGTCACCGTCTGTTTGATTTGTAATAGTTAACTATATAAGTCGATTATAGACTCGTTTGTCGTCATTTATTACGTTTGTAACATACAATTTGAAAGTAAGTTGTTTTTATACACACTTGAATCATTCGTTCGTAAATCAAATCCACCAGACAACATTCCTTGCCGTTTTAGTCACGACTTTTTCCAAATGCCGTTGTTTAACCGTGTTCTTACAAGAGACTAACATTAATCATTGGACTGAACTCCAGAGGTGACCAGACGACTGATTCGCACTTGAAGAGAAAGCTATACGAAAGTAGAGTAGCTTAGTGAATTTTATGTATAGATATTATTGTATTGTAGATACGAATTGCCCGTGGGCGGATTCATTCAACGCACGATAGAACGCTTTCGGTGAGTAACGGGTTCCTCCCCGACCCTGCGATGAAACCACAACATGATTGTTGATGTTCGTCATTACTATTATCGCTCACAAGGACATAAGGACATGTTAAGCCGGGTATCCACTTAGGTTCGCCGTGGTTTGCGAACACTGTGTGCTCCGCGAACGTGAACGTGTACAGTGTACTCACTTAGGCTGCAACATCAGTGCTCCTGTCGGAGCACTGTCGGAGCACGGCGGAGCGCTTCCCGAGCGCTCCGCCGTGCTCCGATCGTGCTCCAGTCGCGCCCCGCGATCACGACGTATCCATTATGTTTGGTTTGCGGAGCGGGCGCGTTCGCAAACCACGGCGAACCTAAGTGGATACCCGGCTTTATTGTTGCTTTAAATTATTGGATTTATGTCATGACTCTAATAAGGAAAACACAAAATAATTGCGCCTCGTTACCGGTGGCTCTCTGACATACCTGAAATGAATAAATAATACGAATGATAATGATAATTATTTATGTCAGTTCAGATCACTATTTTGTTAGTATCAGCGACGATCAATGAGAAATATTCTGTTGTTTGGTTGTGTTGCTTAATTTTAGAAACTTCAATAATAAGTTCCTACGAGATTATGTTTGAGGTCTTGGTTACCTTTATTTTAAACAGAAAAGTCACGTGAAAATATGTAATCATTGACCAAAATAATGATTAAAAGTATTTAATTAGATTCACACGTTGTTTTCGAAATTATTTTTGGTTTAGATACTGTTTGTTCTCGTTAGTATTTGTTATTAATTCTTTTTAAGAAGAAATTCCCCATTCCTTAGCAATAGCACATAATAATGTGTTAACGGAAACTAAATCATTTTACGAACCATTATTATGGCAGAGATTCATCCATCAGAATAGATTGCTTAGCTTGCACAGTCCAAAGATGCCAACTAAATATAAATACACATCGGGAAGCTGGGCTTCCCTTTTCGCAATAGACAAAATCATCATTAAGCAACAGGATAGATAACGTTTTAAAATAGCCATTTTAATATATTCGGTTTCTAATGCGTCATACCTCCCGGAATGTTAAGTGCATTAAAACCAATCCGTAGAATAGCATTCATCCTTTTTAAAGGTACAAAGTTACGGACTATTACGAAATCAACCTAATTCCAAAAATAAAAACAAGGCATTAGATGTGTATAGTCTATTGATATTACCTACATTAGATTCATCAACAGCATTGGATCATTCAACACCATTTGTTCCTTTAATAGACAACGATTCAGTGAATACTAAGCTCTACATAAATTGAAACGACACGACATAATAGTTGTAGATGAGGTGTTACTTTGTATTAAGCACAAAGTGTCGTGCACCCTCTGCATGACATGTATTGACTGCAACAATAATCTTTGTACTGATTGTGATGTTCTCAATTGCCATAAAATGTCAAGTGAAGGCAACTGCACTCCCAATTATATTGAGTTCGAACGTCTGGTTCTAAGCTTCTTTTCCAGGTGTAAACGTAGCGATTATTTTATATGTAGGTTTTTAGGCTATGAATTACCTAAGTGCGTTGTACCTCCATTACGTAGCTTATTTGTAAATATTGTACGATTATTAATACTCGCTTAGTTTTTAATAGGAATGTAAGAATATTAACATCACGTATAATTCACCATTTATCGTATGTTTTTAAGTGTATTGTAATGTATACCGTAGGTATTGTAATAAATCTCTCGGAAATCTCAGTATGAATGAATGAATGGTAAAAGTATGTATTTTATATTTTTGTAAATTTGTATATCTAGCGCGAAAGTTAATTTAAGCTAGTCAATAAATATCTATATAAAACAAATTTATTTTTTATTTCCTACATTCTTAAAATGCATTTACTGTAGGTGAGGTTATACCTACTGAAACAATCCCTATCCAGTCATTTCATGTATCAAGAGAATATAAATTATGTAAATTTTCTCGCAAATTCAGCAATTTCTACTAGATAGTTCATCCTTAACCTTTGAATTAACATAGTTGTAATAAAGGTAACTAAGCGTAACCCATCCTACTACTATATCTGTACTATTTTAAATTGAAAAATATTCAAATGCTAAGTACCCTTAGTTGTAGATGCAGAATTTCCCACTATGCCTATTATTGCTTTTACCTCTCTCAAATTTTATAGTAAAATGTAAAATGAATAGCGGGCGAAGTCGCGGGGAAAAAGCTAGTTTGGAATAAATATGAAGTATACATTGTCGAACAATTTCACGTTACAAGTTCATACAGCAAAATAAAACAATCATTTCCAAAATTAAATAACTTCTTTTATTTCAGAGTCAAATTTGTTTTCTACATAAACGTGTTAGAATGACAGACGCTGTAACATTAATTGACCATTTCACTAATGGTACGCGCTGTTAGTAACTCGGTGCACGACTGGAGGGCCGGGTAGTTATTGGTGCGTCGTTTCGCGCGTCACGCCGCAAGCGCACATACAATCTCCAAAGCCGGAATACTCTTATTTCTTTAATTAGCCTCCAATATGAGTGGTGGTGTATTTATATCACGGAGTTAACTTCTTAAGTGCACACTCTGTGCAAGTTGGCGCGCGAAACAACACTCCACTACAATGATATCTACCGGATTCATAGTTTTTGTGTTTAATAATAATTATAATAATATAGATTTTAATTTTATATTAACTATGCAAATATGATCACAAAATACCCATGAACCAAACGACGCGATCCTGAAACACTCTGAAGATAACAACAACTACGCTCCACTACGGGCTGGAACAAGGGCGAGTGGCTCTGTACACTCGACGACGAAAATAAAAACATCTCTCGGCCCTTTCTCACTAACATTACGCATATCTCCACCACGCTTGGCAACAAACGTGGTTAAAACACAAAGCGAAATTATGTGGTAGGCCTCGACATTTTTAGGTTAGGAACTCCAGTTCTCAGCAATGTAAGTTCCTTGGGACCAATATTATGATTCCATCAAGTACTTTCGTCATTGTTTGTACAGTATTGTTGGAAGCGCCGCCCGCCCGTTCTGCTCCAGCTCAGCTCGCAACGATGTCGAACGCGTCTCTAAACTCCAATGCCACAAACACCTAATTTTTATCAATAATCAACAATTACCGCCCATCTCTAACACTACACGCTTTATCATTAATACGATCAAGTGGAAAAATAATTTTTGATCCTCAATCGAAATCAACGTAACATCACCCATGCTATGTATACATGGCAAAACAAAAATCAAGGCAAAACATGCCGAGCGCGGGACTCGCTCGCTCACTACGACCACTGGGACATTCCATCTGGAGAATGTTCCAAGCCAGTACTAGAAGGTACATGTAGATATATCATCACGAGCCGAATACTGAAAGACATTCAAAGACCTACGTAACTGTTTGAAGCACAATTTCGTCAAAGCACAATTCGCATATAAAATCGGAGGCCAATCAAAATGTATGCGGCCTTGGATTGGCATTTCAGTATTCAGCCATAAATAATTATCGTGACAATTCACATCGTACTGACGAAGCGAGCCCCACCCCGACACCGCTAAGACAGCTCGATATTGGAAAGCTAACACCTACTCTCCATATGCTTATAAGAACACTTCATAAAACAGCATCTTTATGTTATTATACTACACAATTTACATTTAGATTAACGATTACATTTTTACACAGCAATAATGTTTCGTAGTCTTCACAATAATATAACTCTATAGGTATAGTTAATCCCAATTGCTAAATATTGTCGCATATTAAGCATGTTCTCATTAATTTATTATTTTCATATTAGACACCGCATGGTCGATGGTGCCGGACTACTTTTACATTTGAAGAATACTTTTTAAACGTCCCTAAGATACCGTTACTCCTCGCCAAACGAAAATGAACATTATAGCAGATGACAAGATGCTATATTCAAACGATTAGTCATCACAGACGGTAAGTAGCCGAATATAATTATGACAACGAAGTTCCAGACCTAAACTAACGGAAACATGATAACATTCTCATTTCTTAAGGACATGCGTTTCAACTACACAATACAGAACACTAATTAGCTCAAACAAAATAATCTATAAATGCTGACAGTATTGTCTTTTGTCTGGAATGACACTTAACATTTCCTAAGCCCCCAAGATTTTAGACAGCCCTATTCTAGAGCACATAAATACGTTAGAATTTCGACGACCGATCAGACTTCACTACAAACCCGGTTTTAGTAAAAAAAATACGAATTTAGAAACAAAAATATGGCAAAATATTGGCGAAGTGTAGCGAATCGACTCTTCCCTAATATTTATTGT